>CM061348.1:23320256-24570256 GCA_030867105.1 Liasis olivaceus | reverse complement strand
TGGGAGACCAGGAGTTCTGGTCCTGCCTTAGGTATAAAGCCAGCTGGGTGACCTTGGGCCAGTCGCTGTCTCTCAGCAACAGGAAGAAGGCAATGGCAAACCACTTCCAAAAATCATTCCAAGAAAACTGCAGGGACTAGTCCAGGCAGTTGCCAGGAGTCAACACTGACTCATAGGCACACACACACACACAAAAATCTTGTTTTTTCAAAGAACCAGACTGCATCTTCATATGGTTGTATACAGGCAGAAAAAGGTATGCATACCTTTGCACATGCTAGTGCATGCTGATAATGGTGCCAAAATATATATCAGTTTATTGCTACATTATGCCTCAATGCATGGCTCTGGAGCAACAACACTAGGAGAATCCAAGGTCTGTGCACAATGATGCTATCGCACCAAGGAAAGCTCATTTCCCATTGCAAATAGCAGCCACAAGAGTTCCTTTCTGGACAAAGACCACTGCAGTGCAGTGTTTCCTTAATTCAGTTCCCCCTCTCATCCCCCTTTCTTTCAGTAAAGAAAAATTAGCAGTTAAAGGCCAACCACACAATTACCGTCACATCTAGTTTGCCTTTGCATCATGCTTGACTCTGAGAAATCTCAATCACTGCTAATCCTGTCATGAAAACCACTGTATTCATTCGGGCAGTGAAAATCCTTTGAACGCACAAGCGCACATGCAAAGCACCTGCATTAGAATCATTAAAGCAGCCACATCTTTTGCCAGGTTCACACAGCGGCTTCCAAAGCTGCTCCTGGCTGTCTCCCCAAGAGAAGTAGCTGTGCATGCACACTCATGTAGAGAAATCCAGGAGAGCTTCACGAGCAGCCCCAAGAATTGGAGCTTGGTCTCTACTCTCTCAGGTTCCAGAGCAACTATTTCAAAAGGATTTGCAGTGCCCTAATATCAGTACTGTAAAATATGCATTATTATAAATACGACAACAGGCAAGAAAGTACAGGGAAATAAGCTATGAAGCCAAGTCCCTAGGTTTCATAGGATATTGATTACTGGATCCACAAATGGTGCAGATGGCTTTTTTTCCTCCTCAATTCAGACAATTAATTCTGTAGCCTGTCACTTGCTCAAAAATACTTCTTAGAAGAAAAAGAGCATGTTTTTGATATGAGAAATCAAATCATCCACTGAAGCTCCTAAGAATGCAAAGATCTGAACAAAAATTAATTTATTTTTCCCCCTCCTGATATTCCTTGAAGACACAAGCCTGCCCAAGCAGAAGATAAGGATTAAAGCAGATGTGCTTACCAGCAAGCTCATCTGCTTAAGTCTGGCAGTCTCTGAGATCAGTGATTAAAAAGCCATCTCGAACTTTGATGAGATCCACAGTCCCAGTAATATGCACTCCCTGATTGCTTTCTGTGATGGCCCCCACCCACCCGGTCTGCCTAAACCGGAAGTAGGAAGCATTTGACTGGAGATGATAGGCGGATTATATGGGTCAATTATACCCTTAATCTGCCTTCTCTGCAGAGATTAAATGTTCATAGATTGACTCTGTGTATTTGGCTTGCTCTTAGTAGTTACCAGATCAGGAAGGCTGCCCTTACTGAAAAGTCTGGTAAGAACTTAATCATGCAATGATAGGCTGCTGATACTGGACAACCAACTGGTCTGTGCTTCTACAGAAGGGTTGATTTACCATTTCACTGCTGCTTCATAGAATCAGTTGTATAATATGGGCCTAGATGTGTCTTGTGTTTCCATGAATGTGTGTGTGTGCATACTTGTGTGCACGTTCATACATTCTCTTTATGAAAGAGCCACTTGGATAACACCTAACCACAGAAAAGCAGGATGAGACAAAGGAGGAGAGAGATGTATCCTGTCCAGTAAAGAGGATGAGCTTGTTCAAAAGCCTACCTAGATGATAAAGCTATTTCCTGTGTTTAAGGAAAGTATAATTTAGTGTGATAGTGGTATCTCGTTTATATATGCATTATTATTTCAGAAATGATTTTTTTCTGGATGCACAAAATGGAGCTACTTTGTTGATTACTAGAGGGAAATAGCACCGCAATACAACAAATTGTGTCTTGGTGGTCTGCTTCTCTTTGCCTGGCTACTTCACTTTAACAGAAATAAATGCATGCTCAGAAGCCCTTCAAAGGGTGGTAAAGTAGTTACTTGCACACAGCGCAGTGGTCTCCTGCAATATCTAGAATTGGTGCTCCATTGGGTAAAGTTGCGTAGAAACAGTGCTGCACCAACAACTTGACTGAAGTGAAGAACTCCTTCAGGTTCACATCTGTTAGAGCCCAAACCTCAGAAGGTGGCTTAGTGGTAAGAGGTTGGACTAGACCCAGATTCAAGTCTACTTTCATCAATAGCTGTTGAAAATCTTCACTTTGGAACAATACTAGACCAAATCAGCAGTACCAATTTAATCAAAAGCCTGGGAGAACAGACATGTCTTAAGTCAAACATAACTGAACAAAGATGCAATTACACAGCTGGGGAGTTTGTATCAGAAGACCCTCTTTCAGGTCACCATATAGCAAAGTTCTGGCAGAAGCAATAACTTTAAGAGGAATTCTTCACTACAATTTAGCAGATGGGCAAGGATCTATGGAGAAGATGCTTTCTTACTATTACATAGGTCCTAATCTATCTAGGACTTTGTCATTACAATTATTTTAGTTTATCCAGTTTTGAGGCAGCCCAACTCCTTGACGACTCTGAGTGGCTTCCAAATAAAAAGAAAACAAAACATATACTGTAAGTGAAAGATCATGGCTCACCAAAAGAACAATACACCCAACTAGAAATCAAGCATAAGGTGCTGCAGAAAAATTAAGTGCACTTCTGTGTCCCATAAGAAGACACTGTTTAATCAATGGGGCCCAGAGCACACCCATCTTGCTTGAACGTACTGGATGGGCAGAAACAACTTGCTTGAACATACTGGATGGGTGGAGATAAGTGGTCCCTCAAATAGCCAGGCCCTATGCCATGAAGGGCTTTAAAGGTGATAGCGAGCACCTTGAATTGTACCTAGAAGCCAACTGGTAACCGTGCAGCTCATGAAGCAGCAAGCTCCCGTGAGCATAATGCAGTGCCCCCATCCTTGCCCATGTCACTGCATTCTGAACCAGCTACAGCCACCAGGTGAACTAAGTATTAACTAGGAAAGGGAGGAAGGAAAAGCCTAGAGTTTAAACAGTAGGGCACAGACCTATTGAAGAGGCTTTGACTTTTTTGCACTGCAGAGAGGAAATAATCATATATTGTATGACTTCATTCTTGTTTACAAGAAAGAGTCTGATCTAAATGAGTGAATATTGGAAAGTTTTCTACTGAGCAAGCGTTTTCCTGAATGTGGGCTTAAGTACCTAGAGAGTTGAAATTTACCACCAAGCTCTGATAGCTGAAGCATGACAGCTTGATTTCCCCTCTTCTGTTCTGAGAGATCAAGGATTAAACTCTGGCTACAGAACTTCTTGCAACCCTTCCAACAGTTGATCAATAATGCCTCATTTCTGTATCTGAACCAAATAGTAACCCAGATGAGCTTGTTAGCTCAGATGATGAATCAGTTAGGGCAGCAAAAGCTTTGGGACTTCATTCCCAAGGACTTCATAACTGAACTACCACATACCAAATGCCTGAATGCAATTCTATGGTAGTCAACCTTGTCTGTAAAATTGTTCATTTGGTTCCATATTGTGGCTTTTTCTATCCCTGCAGAGCTCATCTGTTCATTCAAGAAGTTGTCTAACACTATGGTTCACCCAATCATTTCATTTCCAATGGAAGTCCTCAAGTCATGACATGTTTTTGGAAGGTTGTATTTCAATTATTGAATGTAAAACTCCATTTATCCTCTGCCCTTTATCCACAATCAAAATCGAGAAAGAGATAACAAATACCTCTTTGGAGCAACCATTTGCTGCTATATAAACAGTAAGACAGTTGGCCTGATCTTTTATCTATTGCAGAGTTTGCTTATAGTAACCCAATTTATACCTCCATTCAGCTATCATCATATCCCCTGCTTCTGCTATAAAGTGCTCCCTGGATCTCACCTGTTCCAAAGGACTCCTGTTTTCTTCCAGGAATTTCAGTGATTTCCTAGGAACAATTGGATCACGTGTCCTACTCTCTGCTAATTGTTATCGTCAAGAAAGCACCTCTCTTGTTGTTTGAGTTCATGTGTAGTTTTCTACAAAATTTCTTCCCTCCTCATGACCATCTTAAGAAGTTGTATGCCAAGTTAACTGGCATTAATTCAGCTGTATCAGTCATATAGGGTTTTGCCTGCAACTTCCAACTATCCTGAAAATACATTCACCATTTTCTCCTGATCCTGCAATGCTTTCCTTGGTCTTTACACATTTCTGCCCCATTTAGGAGGTGGATGGGGGGGAAGAACTGTTTTAGATGGACCATTTTTTGCTGTCTCAGCACTGGAGGGCCAGGTTGGAATATATGAATTGGTGGGAGGGCTAACCAGATATCAATCTTTCTTGGGATGTGGCTGATGACATTTATACACACATCTCCTTCAACAATATGATCAGGAATTCTTAGAAACTCATAAGAAAATGCAAGAACATGTAATAATTATTAAACAAATATAAATCTACTGAGGAAGACTAACTCTGAAGAACAAGTTAAGTGTCTGGACAGCCAGGATTTACTGCTGAACTCTGGTATAAAGCCTGACAGGAGTCATGTGACCAGATGTATACCTCTAAGTGTTTGGTCCATATCTTCAGACCTAACAAGCTATAATTGATTCCTCAAAACTGTACCATACAAGACAATGGATACTTCATTTGTGCATCAACTGTGACATCCACAGCTATATGGATAGAAGATATTTTATTTCTAAAGAGCCTTGAAAATGAATCTGTAGTCTCCAACACTCCATTTGTGGGGGTAGATTTTAGAAGCCCCCAAACAGCACAAGTAAGTTACTGAGATAGTTCCTTGAGCATGGAGTAGTGGCCACAAAAAATCAGTTACATGCTTTGGCCTGTGTTTGGTCATCTTTGGAGCAAAGTTTCTACCATCTGAACTTCAGCTATGTTCCATCTGCTTCATTGCCCATAGGTCTCTGAGAGCAAGAGGGCTTTCAGATTCCAGGTTCTGCATTGGTAGAAAGGGAACTTAGGGATAATTTTATCAATAGCTTGTTTCACCTCGTGAAATGAAACTAAGGCTTCAATAGAATTGCCAGCACTGTCATATGGGAATTCCCGAAAGTCTTTGGATTCCGTGGATCTTTAGAGCAAACCTCATCAGAAAGTGGTCAGACTGTGAGAAACCCTTTCAGTCTCACATCACTTTTTTCACCACCTTGGCAGAAAGAGATCAAGAGTATGCGTTGTCTCATGTGCTGGATCTGTAACACGTTAAGGCAGCATAATGGTTGCCACATTTACGTTCCAGAAGATGGGGGCAGATTTATTATTTCTATTGATTATGTTCTCTCTGACATTCACTGGTAGAGAAGATGGGACATACCACATTTTTGTGAATTTATAGATGTATGCACGTATCCCCTGCAGGAAAGGAATTGTCTGCCAGGTGAGCATGTGAACTTTTAGATATAGGGAATGTGAACTAAGGCTTAATGCCAAGTCTAAACCTTATACTGTATTTACTTTCATTGAATACTAGCTGGGTAAATGAAGTATATATTTGCCATATAAGTGGCTTGCTCTGGATGGCCCTGGTATAGTTTGTACCATTTTTCTCTGTAGATTAATATATTATCATTTAATGCACTCTTGGAACTAAGGGTATGCAAATTGTTCCTAGTCTGAAATATTTCAAGTATTCCAAATTCCGGATAAATCTGCTTGTCCCGAGAGTTTTGTTGTGAGCTCATAAAGATGCATGATTTTTTCCCGTGCTTGGAACAAGTTCAGAATCGGGGGGCATTGTTTTAAGTGTTCCAGATTATTCCAAGCTCAGCCATTAGACTTTTGTTTTGTGGCTGGTGATTGGTTTGTTTTGGCTTCAAAAAATGCATCCTAGGCAGCACCGCAGCAGGACCTGGTCATATTGTTGCTGCTACTGGCTTAGAATGGGTGCTGCATGAACAAGAGTGCTGGGGCAAAACAGCAATTACTAAGCATTTGGCTCAGAGCTGAAAAGCCATATTGGGCTATGCTCTGCTGCTTCTTTTGTGTAGAGAAGAAGACTGCTCACAGCTGCATTCCTGTCTACTTAATAGGTAAGTTAAATTCTTTTTTATTCTTTACTGTGAAGAAATTGGAGTTTAAGTGGGTGGAATGCATGAGTGTTTTGTATCTGCTTTTTTTCTGCAGGAAATGTAAGCAATTGTTCCTAAAGGTACTAAGGTATAATCTCCTTAGTCAATTTTTCTGTAAATTAGGTGGCAAGTAGCAGTCAATATGGATTGCCACCCTTTTATTCTGGTGATCCCTGGGATGCAAAACAAAGGGCAAGAGACATGTTCCAAGTTGCCATTGTTTTCCATGACCAGAACACTCAAAACATTTCAAATGTTATACTGCTGGAATACAGAGTACTTGAATCGTCTTAAGTTTAGTTCTGTCAGAACCCAGCCAACTCAAATTGTTCCAAAAGAATATACCAAGTGAGACTGTTATGCACAAAATTTCTTGTTTTGTTCATAAAAGGAGATTATCCTGCCAGAGATACTATTCATACTGGAGATTTACCTTCTGCCCTCCTATTATTTGCTCAGGCAGATTAATGTTTCCCTTCCTTTATATCAGTACACATTAACAAAAGAAAAAGAGATCTAGAAGGAAAATGAGAATATCAGCATGTCAAGGATATCAAATAAAACTTTATTTGAAAAATCAAAAGTCAAAATCACCTTTTAAGAGGTGAGTGCAATGTTTAGAACAGTATTCTTCAACTTAGTATCATCCACATATTTTGCATTACAACTCAATGACCTCCAAACAACTGCAAAGGGATTGTAGCCCTGAATATATGGAGGAAAATTACAGTTGATGAAGATAGTTTTAGAATTCTAAAGTACAAGACTAGGAAGCAGAGGAACTAACAGGACATAAGATTTGTTGTTTCTTCTGTAGGTGTTGGTTTGGTTTGGTTTTTGTGCTGCTACTCTGATTTGACCTGAAATAATTTGAACTGTTTTAATTGGTTTCATCATACATTTGTGGGGTTGGTTATTGCTACTACCAATGATGTGCTGTATTATTGTTTTATGAGTAAATGTGTTGGCTATCCTTTTTTTTTCTTTTTATATATTGAAAGCTATTTTGTGAGGACTTGATCAAAAACACAGTCTAAGAAGTAAATAAATGCAGAAGGATCATTTTCCCTTTTATAATTACAGACTGCTGCTGTGTGGCAGACTCATGTTATTTGCTAAGAAGTCTTTTTCATCTGATTAGCATTAACTAAACCATGTGTTAAGTGTTCTTTGCTGTTTGGGACAGGTAAATTATATATGCCTTAATTGGTTCATTACTGACTCGGTGGCACATAATAAATCAATAGCTGATTTTTAAAAAGCTAAGCAAGGTAAAGCCTGAATAATAATTGGATGGGAGACCACTAGGAAATATCAGGGCTATAGGCTTGACTGGGAAGTAAAAACAAATCCTGGGAAAAGCAGTAGCAAACTGATTCATGGATGTATCCATGAAATCAGTAGGAATTAACCTCAGTTCAGAGGAGACTTTATCTTTTCTCAATTACATAAATGGCAAGAGAGATCAATATAGTTACAAACCAGCTCTACAGTTTAATTCAATGGCATTCCTTGCCTATAATTTGTGAACTTCAGTTTTGTATAAAAAGTTTTATTAACTCTAGTGGCTGAGCTATTCAGCTAGGAAACCATGCATTTTTAATGACTGGGGCAATATTTAACTCTCAATAATGATATTTTGGATCAAAATCCTGATGTTTTGGGTTATTAGATCTTGCCATACCATTTGTTTCTACACCCGAAGACAATATATGTAGCTTAGGATTGAACTGTGGAGTCCTTGGGGTTCTCTGAGCTTGGTTGTTTTCTTGCAAATGTTTTGTTACCTGGCTAGGTAACATCTTCAGTGCACAGTGTTTCTACACTGACAATTTATTGTGCTATAGATTCAGTATCTAGTTTTAGAGTTCACTGGCAATTAATTTCATAGTTCTTTTTTTTTTCCTGATCTAGTCTTAACTTCTGGTTTTTAGTCTTAGTATTAATATGGTGTGCATTATTTTATTTATACCTCATTATGGTATGCCTCCATGGCTAGATTTTGTTATATTTTGTTTCAAATTAGTCACTGATCAAAATAAAAAAACAAAACAAAACAAAACGCCTCCCTACAATCTGATATTGTAGGTAAATAAATAGGCAGACAATTGTGAGAGTGCAGGAAATAGAGGGCTACACCGAGATGCAATTATATTCTTCTGCAGAAAAAGTAGCCCTGTGAATCTTCCCCAACCTAGTAACTGGCCACACTGTTAATTCCCATTTAGCATCCTGGCTGGGAATGCTGTACATTGGAATACCAATGCAATTAAAGGTTGCCAGGTTAGAGAAGACTAGATGTCATGACATCACCTTGTCTCCAGTTTACAGAGGGCATTTATTTATTCATTCATTCATGTATTTATTTGATTTATTGACTGCCTTAATCCTAAGAGACACCAGGCAGTATATAAATATAAAAGAAAACAAACAAAATGAATATGTAATAATAGCAGTACAAAACAGTTTAATCATTCTTGGGCCAGTGATTCCACACCATCAATCTCCAAAGGCCTCCTGAAAAAACAAGTTGTTAGTAGCCTTCAGAAGGCATAAGAGCAAATATAAGCAATTTTATCCATGAAATGCTCAGCCAGATAATCATATCCTGCCCTAAAAGGGCTTGGGACCCTCTAAGTCAGTGTTTCTCAACCTTGAGAACTAAGATGTGTGGACTTCAACTCCCAGAATTCCCCAGCCAGCCATGCTGGCTGGGGAATTCTGGGAGTTGAAGTCCACACATCTTAAAATTCCCAGGGCTGAGAAACACTGATCTAAGAAGTGTAACTGGCTGACGTTCCACAGATGAAATAAGGGTTGAAAAGAAATCCTGCTTTGCTGTCATTATCACCCTGAAGTAGGCTTGGATTTGATCTCACACAGGTAATATTCCTTGTTTTCCTACTCCAGTGTGCATCATCCCAAGCTCCTCAGGGAACCAAGAAACTGTCAAAGATCAGTGCGTGATGAGCAACCACTCAGAAGCAATCCTGTCTCATATCCTAGTTGCCTCTATATTCCACAGGCTAGCACAACGTTCAACATAACTGTCCTCCTGATCTCTGGGGAATTCCCTAAGTGTCATGTGGAACTCTCTGTGCCCATCAGGCACCTGAGGCAGGCCATCTTAATTGACCCTTCCTCACTGCTGACATTAGTAGCTCCAAATGGCCATGAAGAAATGATCTACCATGTCAAGCAACTGATGGAAAAGTCCCATGGTACCAGATCATTTCTGGGACATCTCTATAGTTGTAATGGCAGCCACGAATTCCCAAACCATCTCCAACCCCAGAGAGGGGAGCTTAAAATTGCCCAGCATTAACTGTCTTGATGAATCCATAGCACAACAGTGAGATCAAGTAACCTGGAATGGATGCTGCCATCAAGCTGGGAATATAGTACAATAGCAACACCCCTAGCTTGTCCCTCCTCCAACCTCACAAACATGGCCTCCCATCTGGCCAGACTGCAGGACAGTGATCCTCAGAAAGGCCATGTTTCCTAGATTAAGAGTGATCACCTTTTTCTGGACAGTTATTATTTAAAGATGCTCCAAATTTAAAGATGCTCCTAATTTGAAAGAAGATAAAGAATCATTAAAAAGGTTGAGGTAGGTAGACATCTTGAAGTAATGAACACCTAGACAACAGATTGAGCAGAGAAATGAATTATCGAACCAGTTGTTCTCAGCTATGATGAGATGTATTTCTCTTATATTTACTATTTTTAAATGTGCACTTACCACAGGAATAAAGAATTGTACCTAGATTGTTGTCTTCATCATGGTAAAATTTCTTTAAGATGGTACATATATGGAAACTCTAGTAGGCAAAATATAGGTAGGCAAAGTGAGCGCTATTTAGCTACTACGATAAAATGCTATAAAAGGGTAATGATTTGACTAGATCCATGTGGGTCAGATGTGTGTTTGTGCTTCATTAAGGATTCCCCGAATCCCACACTATATAAATTATACAAGATGTTGGGAAAACATGGAAGAGCAGAGTCACGTGGAATTAGTGAAGAGCATTGATTGCAAACATCAGAACCTAGTGCTACTGTCAGGATATTTTTCTAAGCTTCCTAACTGCCTTCCTAGTATCAAGAAAAGGGCAAAATAAGATCTGATTAACAATGGAAATGTTTTCCTCATTCCTGTGGAAGAATCGCATGTATGTAAGGAATTGCCATCTATAATTTGTCAGGAGGTTTATTCCCTCATGCAGTATTAATTTAAGCAGGATTTAGTCTAATTTATTTTAGATAGACCCTTAATAAAATAAGTCCTAGACTTATCACTTGGCTTTACTTGTTCCTAAAGATCTTTATTGAAACAGCTTTTCATGTTTCAGCAGACATTTGGTGAAGACAGTTAATTGGTTTTCTTTCCAGAGAAGATTGTTCCACTAATCATTCTACCTTGATGCAGACTCTCATATGTCAATGGGACCACATCAGGGTAAACAGTAATTGAACTGTTTCCTAAGAAATCTGACAGATTACTGTTACTTGATGTCCTGCTGATATATTTTATATTTTCTATGTGGAATAGTTGGGTTATTTTTAATGGAAGACTAACAGTTTCAGGCATTCCTGAGTGCTTTTCCCACATGGAATGAGGATTTACAGAATAATGGAATGCAAAGGTTGGAAGGGGCCTAGTGCAACCTCCTGTTCTGTGCAGGAACCAACAGCTACAGCATCCCGAACAGATGGCCATCCAGTCTCTATTTAAACACTTCCAGCAAAAGAGAATTTATCACCTCCCAATTCAATCTATTCCCATGTTGAATAGCTTTTGCCATTATGAATTTTTCCCTGATCTCTAACCAAAATCTACTTCCATTATTAGAGTCCATTATTTTTTGTCCTATCTTCTAGAACAACTCGGAACAATTCTGCTCTATCTTTTACATAATATTCCTTTGCATATTTTAAGACAGCTGTCATGTCTCCCTGCAGTCTTCTCTACTCCAAACTAAATATATCCAATGTTTCCAACCATCTCTCATAAATTTTTCTTTCCAGGTGATATCAGCTTAGTTACACTCCGCCAGACATGCTCTAGTTTGCCAATTGCAGTACCCAAAACTGAACATAGTATTTTAGGTATGGTCTGACCAATGCAGAATAGAGAGGAACAATAACTTCTCTTGATCTTGGCACTGTACTTCTGTAGATATAACCTTAAATTGCATTCACTTTTTTTTTTTTTTTTTTTTTGCATCACATTGTTGGTTCAGCTTGTGAGCCACCAAGACACCCAAATCTTTCACATCTGGTGCTACCTAATATGGTCTCTTCATCCTATACTTATGCCTTTGATTTTTCCTACCCAAATTAAGGATTTTGCATTTGTTCCTACTGAAATTCATCTTGTTGATTTCGGCCCATTTTCCAGTTTGTTAAGATCCTACTGCATCTTGATACTGTCGTCTAGATTCTTTGCTATCTCCCAGTCCTTAAGTCATCTTCAAATTTAATCATCATATTTTCTAACTCCTCATTCATGTCATTTATAAATATGTTGAACAGCACAGATCTCAAAATCTCAACTCTTCCTTCTGATTTGATGTGGAATCAGGCATTGACAAACATTTTTGGATATAATTGTTCGATCAATTTGATATCCATTGAATGGTAGCATATTCCAGCCCACATTTTGCCATCTTTTATGCTCAGATTTCGTGGGGATTTTTGTGGAATGATTTTCTCAAGTCAAGGTACAGTATGTCCACCATATTCCTGTGGTGAACTGAACTGGTTATTCTGTCAAAATAAGGAAATCAGACTGGTTTATAGTTTTAATTAATCCATGCTGGCTGTTGCCAAGCAATGTGTTATTAGCTAAATGATCACAGGTCTCCTGTTTAATAATCTGTTTCAGAGTTTAGCCCAATATCTATATCAAGCTGATCAGTGTGTAGTTATCCACTGGCACCATCTGTGTAACCAGGCACCATCCATTCCCATCCAGTATTCTCGCTCTTCTTGGGCCAAATTCTTTAACAGAATAGAGTAAAAAAGATACCACCTTTGCCCTGAGTTCCTTCATCTTCTTGGCCAGCACTATATAGTCACTTGTAATGTCTTTAAGGATGTACTTTGTTGTGTCATTTGTTCCCACATGAATCATTAGAAAGGGATAATAGTCTGTAGGTGCAAAAAGTTTGGGGAGCCTTTCTATCACATGCCAAATGTATGCCCCAGGAAGGCAGCACACTTCTCTTGACAGACGATCTGGCCAATGGATTCTGCTTCAGTCCATCTCAGTAGGGAGTTTCCAATCAGCAGAGCCAATCACCACCAGCCAAAGGCAAGAGTTTTGCACAGCCTATAGAGTCCTCTTCCTCAGTCCCTGAGGCTTGTGGCAGCTGATCTTCATCCAGAGGTCCAGTAACTTAATCACTGGGGAGACCCTGGGATCTATTCTGAAGCTCCAGAAAATAAACACTCTTCTTGACATATTTTTGGATCTTCCATTTCTCCATCCCTTCTGTCTGATTTTCTTCTATCTTCCGGGAGGCTTCTTGGCATTCTTGACTCTCTGCAAGTTCTGCCTGCGTCCATTCCTCTTTTTCCTGGATAAGAGGAGCATGGAGGCAGAGAGCTTTGAATCTAGTCCTTCACCTTCCCTTCCAGCATAACAGTTTGTTGTTGTTCAGTCGTTAAGTCGTGTCCGACTCTTTGTGACCCCATGAGCCATATCGCGCCTGGCCTTCCTGTCCTTCACTGCCTCCCTGAGTTTGCTCAATTTCATGCTCATTGCTTCAGTGATGCTGTCCAACCATCTCATCCTCTGCCGTCCTCTTCTCCTTTTGCCTTCCATCTTTCCCAGCATCAGGGTCTTTTCCAAAGAGTCCCCTCTTCGCATTAGGTGACCAAAGTATCTGAGCTTGAGCTTCATTATCAATCCTTCCAATGAGCAGTCAGGGTTCATTTCCTTTAAGATTGACTGATTTGACCTCCTAGCAGTCCAGGGAACTCTTAAGAGTCTTCTCCAGCACCACAGTTCAAAGGCATCAATTCTTTGGCGCTCAGCCTTCTTTATGGTTCAGCTCTCACAGCCATACAAAGCATAACAGTTACGTATGTGTAACTGTTGTCATCTTCAGGGACAAACACAGTATATCCTCTTCAGGTCATGAGAACAATGCTCCGATATTTATTTATTTGTGACATTTCTATACTGCTTCACTTGAAATTACTCTGAGAGACAACCACACACTAAGGGCAATCGGCAGCATACTGTGCAATCAGTAGCACTCAGGAAATATCAGTACAGTATCAATAAATCAGCACTGTTTCCCCCTTCTTGGCTCTTCAGCTTCCTTTCTGTCCTGCCTCTTCCCTCTCCTCAGCTGAACTCTCTCACCAAACTCCTGTTGGCATTCCCTGCCTGCTTGCTCAATTTCCTCTATATTCTATCTCACAAGTGCTTAAGCCCATTCCCGACCAATGGCCACTTTTATCAAATATCACTTGATTCAGTCTTAAACTGTGATTAAAACATGCATAATAAAGTCACGGTAGGGACTAGAAAACTGAAAGGAATCAGGTAGTCCTGGAAGGCATTGCAGAGAGGCCTCCAGTAGAGAAGCAAAGGGAAAAGCAAGAACAAATGTTTGAGGAAAACTCAGTTCATGTCTGAGTGACAAGTTGCTCATTCTGAGGAATCTAGCTAGAATTAAATGCTGTATAGAAGCAGATGACACTTTATTGGTTCCCTGTGGTAGGTCCTGCTGCTAGAAAGTACAATGATAATAATAGCCATTGGCATCTTGTTTCTCCTGCCAGAAATCCCCAGTCCATGACCTCAAGTGACTGAGTTAGGTCCACAATGGATTGTAGTTTTTTTAGATTTTTATTCCACCTTTTTTCATATACAACTCAAGGTGGCAAACATACCAATACTCCTTCCTCCTCCTATTTTCCCCACAACAACAACCCTGTGAGGTGAGTTGGGCTGAGAGAGAGTGACTGGCCCAAAGTCACCCAGTTGGTTTTTCATGGCTAAGGCAGGACTAGGCCCTGCTAGATTAAGCCAACATCTTAACCACTACACCAAACTGGTTTAATACATCCTTCTGTAAAACAGTCTGTTAAAACGTACAGAACTATTAAATTACAGAAAGATCACTTATCCCAGATATTACACTTTCTTACACTCTTTCTTATGCTTCTCCCCCCATGCTGAGAAGACTCTTTTTCAATATTGTTCCTTGGCCCTGATAGATTATAACCCTTCCTTTGAGAAATGTAAAGATAATTGCCATCATTGTTCGAATGAATACATCAATGTTTCAAGGAACATAGTATGGCTAGCACTTGATGCTGTACAATTTAGAAAACCTGGCCCACTAAACGATCAAGAATGCTCAAGAATCTTCTGTATAAGAAGATTTTAAATGTCTAAAGGATTAACCATTATACTAGTGACAACAGTTGCTACATGGATTTTTCAGTCTCCTTAAAATCAAGTTATTGAATCCTACCTCTTACTGAAAAAAAGACTTATATGAAACTATGAAATGCTTGTGTTTAAAGAACAAGGGTTGTGGCTTTAAGGGGTTGCAATAGTTTTGTTTTATTTTGTTTGGCTGACTCTGGGGACTCCATGAACAAAAGCTCTCTAACCTGTCCTGTCTCCTGATGCATTACACAATTCTTGCAGGTGCCTTTCCGTGGCTTCCAGTACTCCAGCTACCTCCTCACGCACTGTCAGCCTCCTCTTCTCTTTCAGCTCACCTTGAGCAACATTATCATATTTTCCATAGATACTACAGCACTCATGATGTGTCCAAAGTATGACAGTTTTTGTTGGATGACTCTTGCTTCCAGTGAGCATTCTGGCTGGATTTTCTTTCGTCCTGAAAGGTTGATTCCCTTGGCTGTCCAAGAAATGCAAAGCAGCCATCTTGTCAGAGTCTGCACACTCAATTCCCAAGTTCAGTAAACCCTCTGGAGTCTATTTGTTTCCATCAAGGATTTCTTTATTGAGAAGCAGCATACAGCATTCTACAGGTTGTTGAGTCTGGGTTTCCCTAGCCTAAAGCTTTCCTTTTAACCCCCTTTCCCCCTCTCCTCTTCTCTACTCTTCCCGCTTGAATTTCTTCGCACCTCTTCCCGGGTCTCACAGCCGCTTGACCTTGTTGGCGCCTCCAACCAAGATAACGGTTGCACCTGGCTCTTGTTGTTTTATTTCCCCCCTTCTCCTGACTTTTATGGCAGGAACCAGCAAGTGGGTATACAAATCATAGTCTTATCTTTAACTAACAGTTAACCCTACTAACTATATATCACTATTCTACATTTTTAACATGTTTTCTACTGGCGTTGAATAATAGCTTGCGCAGGTCCTGACACATCTCAACACTGTAGCTCAGAGTCATCCGTTTTCTTCCTCCTGCTCATGTACAGAATCCATCCCATCCCTCCATATAGTGTAACAGGGAATACCACTGAGTTAACCGTTCTAACGTTGTCTTGATTGAAATATCTCAGTCTTTCAGTTCGTCTAGACCCCTCAATGCCTTTTTGCCCATTGTTATGCTTCTATGAATCTCTTGGGTACACCCACCATCTTTTTCTGTTCTGGAACCTAGAAAATTATAACTGTCTACTACTTCTATCATCTCATTGTTAATCTTAAATTCTTTTAATTTTCCAGCTGATGTGGTGGTTGTATACATTTGGGATATAATTCAGCGTGGCATGTAATAAGTTATGTCACCTCAGGAATGATCCACACATATCGTTAATTGTGTTTTAATATCATCTGCAAAGCACTGTATCCCTTGCCTTCCCCATTCTCATTCACACATAGAAGGGAGCCTCTTCAGAAACCTCAGAGTGGGTGGGGAAATGAAGAAGGCGCCATGATTTGACAGGGCTGAGCATCCTTTCCTTCCAATATATGAAGTGTTCAAGTGGATTGGGTTTCTTCCATACAAGCCTAGCCATGGGAAAACCTATAAAAAAAAACAAATATAATTTTGCCAGGATCCCAAATGAATATTGCTTCTCCAAAGCAGTTATATGCACCTCAAGGGAAGTTTCTATTAATGGTGTTTCCCTTAAAATGGACAAAGAGACGCACTTTTTTTGTCCACAATGTAGCATGAAGTTAAATGTAGCATGCTAGTTATGGAATGAAAAAGTGCAGATTAACTGTATTCATTAATGTCACATCCCACTTGTCTTACAGAGGCAAGTGAATCAGAGCACTAGAAACCTAACTAGGTAGTTATGCTATAACATAACTCCACTTGCTCCAGTGGTGCCTGGGGGATCAGACTGACCTCAGAAGCATCACCACATTACAGCTTTTGTCATTCTGATGAAAGCAGTGAATTCCTGTGAACACCACTGACTTGGTCACAAGCTGGTGAGACGAGAAGCTATTTCACCACCAAGGCAAAGGCTAGAAAAACACACAAACAAGACCACTGCCTTGCTGTAGGCAGAGAGCTGTGGCAAACTCTCCCACCACCAGACTAAGGAAGTTTTGCAGATTTTGGTCAATCACTGAAAAAGATTATTCAGCTTCCTATATTTTTCTCAGTGCTCTGTCCCTTTCTGTCTACTGCCCAGTTTCACAGTACCAGCAAGAAAACTACTGGAGTAAAGAGTTATATGTCACTTCTTTCTTTTGAACTGTAGCACATTTTTTTATTTTTCCCAACGAATAACCCTTGAAATCCTCTCCTCCACTTATGATATCAGCCTACAAAAATGCTTCCAAATTGCCAGGAGATCCATTTGCAACCCCATATAAAGCATTGGAGGGCCTTATTCAACTATTCACTGAACATCCCGTTCACAGTGAATACGTAGGCTGCTCTGAAACACTCATTTTACAATGTGAAAGCTACCCAAAAGGACTCAATTAAGGTTACTGAGTCCAGTTTGTGACGTCTTTTGATTCTGCTTCTAGTGTGAGAGCATAAATACCCATACAATTAAAGTATTGTATGACGGGCGTTATTCTTTTGCAATGTGCAAAATAACATCACGTCCCAATTATACTGGTGCTGAATTGCAATCCATTGACTAGGAAAGGGCATGGCCCTTTACAAAATTGCTATGTAGGTAGTCTGTTTAGTTAAGGCCCTTTACAGAAGAAATGAGTGTAAAATATCAACATTCTTTTTTTAAGTGAACAAACAAGAATACTGTATTCAAAATGAGGCCTTTAAATAGTAGGGCTATACATTTCCTTTCAGACCTTCTATAGTTCACTGTTTCAGGTGTCTTTTTAAAAAGATTTAAATAATGTGGAGTTTATGCAGGGTTACAAAAACTAGATTATATCCCAGAGTCCTGATAGCTACATACCTATTATTCCATTCCCAGCTTTCACAAAGATCCATCAGTCTCCTGCACTTCCTCCTGGGGTACTGTATGATCATAGCTGTCAATCCAAGCACTCATATTCATAGTGATAAGGTAGGGGTGTCAGTATCTCAGATCAGTGTTATTCCTGAGGGACAATCCTCTTAAGCTGGAGGGGGGGGTTTTGCCATGACAATAGGTGTCAACTTCCATATTCTCAGAGTTAATTCCCTTTGCAGGAAATGTGCTTTTCAAATAGGCCAACTTTTTAAGTAGGCACCATCAATTAATAAGCAACCAGCTATGAAACACTCAAACATGAGCATAGCATTACATACAAATAGGTTTGTTTATACTCTATGTGGATGTACATGGATGGATGGACAGAACTCAAACCACGTTCTGACACTGGTGTGTGCTAGCTCTGTATTTCTTCCAAGGTGAAAACATTTCCCCGCTCTTTTCCTTAAGAGTGAACTTGTAAGTAAGGATCTTGCCACATACTGGTTAAAACATTTATGGGCAAATTTTATTAGTTAAATTGCATTAATTAGAACAGATTTCTGAATGTGTGATATCAAGGTGATAAGAAAAGTAAATCCAATTTCAAACTGTAGTGGTTCATAGCATCACAAAGGTTGAGAACCCTGTATTACTGACATTCTTATGACTCGCTGTGTTTTTAAAACTTTGTTGAAGTTATACAGGTTTTTAAGATACGTCGGTATGTCCTGATTATTAATTATTTTGATATTTCTTCTTTTGAAGGGCTAGCATGATGAATGATTGTTGTAATTGGTGGTTGCTTAATTTAGATAATACCCTGGATGTGTCCTGCAGAGTTTCAGTGACAACCCCCTTAGGATCACTGAATGGAATACTGTTGTCATGACCCTCACTTCAATACATTTTGTTAAGTTATTCTTAGGAGCTTCTTGCTGAGAAATCAGGAAGGAAACATTAAAATAACAAATAGATTGTCATCCTATAAGGAAAAAAAAAATCTGCATCCTATCATACCCTCTCATGTGCCTTCCATTATGTCTATCAGTCACACAATTCTTTTGAACAATCTTGTCTCTCCTGTTAAGAATTCTAATTTGCATTAAACCCTGTATTCTAATCCTTTTGGTCCTAAAGTAGGCAATCTGTAGCCATTCGTAAATTACTTGACTACTGATGACTGCAGGAGAAAACCTAGGTCACTGCTGTCTCATAATCAAGCTGGCTACCTTCTTGAGGAATAATAAAAATCTTACCCTTTGAAATGGCTTTCCCATTCATGCATCAAGCTCCGTGGATTTTCTTTTTCCAATGTGTTCTTGTTAAAATGCAAATGCCACAACCTTTCCAAACCGGGTGGACTACAACTCCCATATTTACCAGCCACCACATCTAATTACTGTGCTGCCTAGGAAAAATAGGAGTTGTCATCCAATGTATCTGGAGGCACTAATCATGGGAAATATTTTGCAAACACATTCCCACCACTTAAAACAAAGTGTCTCTACAGACAAATGATTCAAAACCTATAGGCATTTTTTAAATCTATGAGGACCCACTACTCTTTGTAAAGAATGCAACATCAGCTGGGGCACAAGTGGAAGAACTCTCAGTATTAATCAGATCAGGCAAGGGGGTCTCAACTTAGATTCCAGTATTGGAGCAGAGTATAAGGATATAACTCTGGGAATTACTTGTGCTATTACTTTGGGGCTTGTGGATCTCAGGGATGCATTGGAAAATAAAGACTACCTCCTGCTTACTTGCCCTCCTGACTAGTTAAATTGGCTAGAATGGAACCAGTTCCATGGTTACCTGAAGTAATCAGTGTCTCCTCGTGGGTGGGTTGTCCCCATCTCTCTAAAGTAGACAATTGTCAGAACTATATTGAAGAATATCAGGAGAGTGATGTAATGATAGGCTAATCTCAAGTGTTCCATTTTTGGAGAAGTGACAATTTAACCTACATACATATACATACATATATAAGAGCACCGAAAACCTTTTACAGAATATCCTTCTATTTCAGGCATGCGAAGAACTGTTGCTCAAGAAATTAGGCAGATCAAGGTCAAGTAGAGGATGGAATCAGAATAAAGATTAAACTTCTATAAATTCATATGATTGCTCCTTATTTATTCCTGCTTCATGTGATTTCATGAAACATTTTAGAAGGGCCCAGTTTGTTGCAGCCTGCTCTATTTTATTATTTTTTCTCAAGCCACTCCTTTTTTTCAAGAAGTACAGTCACAGTTTGACTCTTCTTTATCAAACATAGAGCTCTTGAGTTAATCTAGATGAGTGTTTCTCAACCTTGGCAACTTTCAGATGTATGGACTTCAACTCCCAGAATTTCCCAGCCAGTATGCTTAAGTTGAAGTCCACACATCTGAAAGTTGCCACGGTTGAGAAACACTCATCTAGATGATACATATGCTTAAAAGATGTCCATATTACATTATGGATGATCTGAGGGTACTTTGTTCCACCCAAGGTAGAGCCACACGACCCACATCCTGCAGCCTGGTCACAAAGGGAACTTTTTATCAGGTATCTCCTTAACCATACTGCTGTGCAACTATCAGTAGAATAATAAACATGTACTGAGGAAACTTTGTCAGAATAATTCCGAGACCTAAGCAGTTTTCTCCATGCAGTATCATTTAACTGAATCCATATACTAACCTGGAGATAAAGCAATGCCTGTACAGCCCTACATTTTTCTTGTTGTTTTCTGAAAAATACATCAGGCAATAGTAGAACCCTAAGCATGCTTCACCCAGTTTCGTAACTTATGTATCATTCTACTTTTTGATTGCTGATACAGAAGATCAGGAGGAACTTAATAATATCCATATACAGTAAAAGGAACCAAGATGATATTATGTCTCTTTGTATTAGGAATATGACTGCAAAATCCCACCAGAGCCCCATAGCTTTAAGTCTCTAAGTAAGTAGCTCCATTTGCTATAAAAAAAAAAAGGATTTCAAAATGTTTGGGTTTTGCTAAGTAGTGCCTTTTCTTTTGAGAAATAGAAACCAGAACCTAACTTTGTATATCAACATAGGGTGGTGTGAGTGTGGGTATGGGTGTGTGTCTGTGTGTGTTTGAGAGGGGGAGTAGCAAAACAAATGGCTGCCAGAGTACAGCATAGACACCTAGTTAATAGGATAGCGGCAAAATTATGTTAGATTGTATGGAATATTTTAGATGAGAGATCTTAACTCGCATCAAATAATGTGAGTATGCTTGAGGTATTTCCCCACAAGATATGTCTAGCTCCATCCTGACCTTGTTCAAAAGAGCTCTAAAAATCTGGCTTCTTCCTCAGACTTTGGGTTTCATTGGTGGTGGTGGGCCCTGTGTATTTGATTGTCTTTAATGGTTGTTATACTTCCAGCATTTGGGTCCTATTTTTTTTTTAAATTGTATTGCATGGCTGTTTTTATTCTACACCACCCAAGTCATTGTAGAGTTGGGCAGCTTTATGAATTTCTAAAATATTGCTGTATCCAACTAAAAGAGAATATACATTTTATTCAAATGTGCATCTGAAGTTTTTTAGGCTTGATTATTTTTCAGCATCATCTACCTTACATCATCAAATTCAAGAATGTGAATTTGTGGCCATGTGTTAGTTTCCCAAACTTTCTGGCACAAGGCTGTGATGGCTGCGGGTGGTACCGGCCACACCAATTCTGCAGGGATGGTATCAACACCTGGGGCCTTGTTGTTTGGCAGTTGGCTCATTGCCCACACAACTTCTTCCTGAAAGATGGCTGGTTCTATTTCTGCTTCCCTTTCCTTAGCATCCTGAACGGGCTGGGCCTCTTTGCTGCTGGCATATAGCTCTTCTGTATATTCTCGCCATCTGTTTTTGACACCTTGTTGGTCAGACAGTTCTTTCCCTTGCTTGTTTTTGATGATGCTTTTATGAGCAGTAAATGGCATTCAAATCCTTTTCTCTTGAGCAAATGCATCCCTGATGTGGCCCTCCGTGCAGTCCTCTTCTAGCTGCTTGCAATGCTGGCCCCAGTGAACTTCGTTGTCTTTCCTTGCTGCTCTTTGGAAATCCGCATTCAATCTCCTTGCTTCATGTATGTCAGAGAGTACGAATTGGTATCATCTAGTTTGTTGCCCCTTCATGGATCACTGCCTTGTCGTGGCGAAGGGGCTTGTGTAACTCAGTGAAGCCATGAGCTATACCGTGCAGGGCCACCCAAGATGGACAGGTCATGACAGAGAGTTCTGACAAAATGTGGTCCACTGGAGAAGGAAATGACAACCCACTCCAGTATCCTTGCCAAGAAAACCCCATGGACAATGTTAAAAGGCTAAAAGATATGACGCCGGAAGATGAGCCCCTCAGGTCGGAAGGTGTCCAATATGCTACT
The DNA here is from genome assembly GCA_030867105.1 of Liasis olivaceus. NCBI lineage: Eukaryota > Metazoa > Chordata > Lepidosauria > Squamata > Pythonidae > Liasis > Liasis olivaceus. Next base: position 24,548,273 of record CM061348.1, on the reverse strand, counting down.
GGGGAAGAGCGGAGGGCAATTCCAAGTAGCTCCAGAAAGAGTGAAGCTGCTGGGCCAAAGCCAAAAGGACGTTCAGCTGTGGATGTATCTGGAAGCGAAAAGAAGGTCCGATGCTGTAAAGAACAATATTGTATAGGTACGTGGAATGTAAGATCCATGAACCAAGGCAAGCTGGATGTGGTCAAACATGAGATGACAAGATTGAACGTCGACATCTTGGGAATCAGCGAATTGAAATGGACGGGAATGGGTGAATTTAATTCAGGTGACCATTATATCTACTACTGTGGGCAAGAAACCCTTAGAAGAAATGGAGTTGCACTCATAGTCAATAAGAGAGTGGGAAAGGCAGTAATGGGGTACAACGTCAAAAACGACAGAATGATCTCAGTGCGTATCCAAGGAAAACCATTCAACATCACGGTAATCCAAGTCTATGCCCCAACCACTGATGCCGAAGAAGCTGAAGTTGACTGGTTCTATGAAGACCTACAAGACCTTCTAGAACTAGCACCAAAAAAAGATGTCCTTTTCATCATAGGGGATTGGAATGCTAAAGTAGGAAGTCAAGGAGTAATCGGAATAACAGGCAAGTTTGGCCTTGGAGTACAAAATGAAGCAGGGCAAAGGCTAATAGAGTTCTGTCAAGAGAACAAGCTAGTCATAGCAAACACTCTTTTCCAACAACACAAGAGACGACTCTACACATGGACATCACCAGATGGTCAATACCGAAACCAGATTGATTACATACTTTGCAGCCAAAGATGGAGAAGCCCTATACAGATGGCAAAAACAAGACCAGGAGCTGACTGTGGCTCAGATCATGAGCTTCTTACTGCAAAATTTAGGCTTAAATTGAAGAATGTAGGGAAAACCACTAGACCACTCAGGTATGACTTAGATCATATTCCATGTGAGTACACAGTGAAGGTGATGAATAGATTTAGAGGATTAGATTTGGTAGACAGAGTGCCTGAAGAACTATGGATGGAGGTCTGTAACATTGTACAAGAGGCAGCAACTAAAACCATCCCAAAGAAAAAGAAATGCAAGAAAGCAAAATGGCTGTCTGATGAGGCTTTACAAATAGCTGTGGAAAGAAGGAATGCGAAAAGCAAGGGTGAAAGGGAAAGATATAAGCAACTGAATGCAGATTTCCAGAGAATAGCAAGGAGAGGTAAGAAGGCCTTCTTAAATGAACAATGCAAAGAAATCGAGGAAAACAATAGAATGGGGAAGACTAGAGATCTCTTCAAGAAAATTGGAGATATCAAAGGAACGTTTAGTGCAAAGATGGGCATGATAAAGGACAAAAAAGGCAGGGACCTAACAGAAGCAGAAGAGATTAAGAAGAGGTGGCAAGAATACACAGAAGAACTCTACAAGAAAGATCTTAATGTCCCTGATGTCCATGCTGGTGTGGTCACTGACCCTGAGCCAGACATCCTAGAGAGTGAAGTCAAGTGGGCCTTAGGAAGCATTGCTAACAACAAAGCTAGTGGAGATGACAGTATTCCAGCTGAGTTATTTAAAATACTAAAAGACGATGCTGTTAAAGTGCTGCACTCAATATGCCAGCAAGTTTGGAAAACGCAACAGTGGCCACGGGATTGGAAAAGGTCAGTTTACGTTCCAATTCCAAAGAAGGGCAATGCCAAAGAATGCTCAAACTATCGCACAATTGCACTCATTTCACATGCTAGCAAGGTTATGCTCAAAATCCTACAAGCTAGGCTTCAGCAGTATGTGAACCGAGAACTACCGGATGTACAAGCTGGGTTTCGAAGAGGCAGAGGAACTAGAGATCAAATTGCCAACATTCGCTGGATCATGGAGAAAGCACGAGAGTTCCAGAAAAGCATCTACTTCTGCTTCATTGACTATGCAAAAGCCTTTGATTGTGTGGATCACAACAAACTGTGGCAAATTCTGAAAGAGATGGGGATACCAGACCACCTTACCTGTCTCCTGAGAAATCTGTATGCGGGCCAAGAAGCAACAGTTAGAACCGGTCATGGAACAACCGATTGGTTCAAAATAGGGAAAGGAGTACGACAAGGCTGTATACTGTCACCCTGCTTATTTAACCTATATGCAGAGTACATCATGAGAAATGCCAGGCTGGAAGAATCACAAGCCGGAATTAAAATTGCAGGGAGAAACATCAATAACCTCAGATATGCAGACGATACCACCCTAATGGCAGAAAGTGAAGAAGAACTAAAGAGCCTCTTGATGAGGGTGAAAGAGGAGAGTGCGAAAGCTGGCTTGAAACTCAACATTAAAAAAACTAAGATCATGGCATCTGGACCCATCAATCCCTGGCAAATAGAAGGGGTAGAAATGGAAGCAGTAACAGACTTCATTTATTTGGGCTCCAAGATCACTGCAGACGGAGACTGCAGCCATGAAATTAAAAGACACTTGCTCCTTAGGAGGAAAGCTATGGCAAACCTAGATAGCATATTAAAAAGCAGAGATGTCACCTTGCCGACAAAGATCCGCATAGTCAAAGCTATGGTTTTTCCAGTAGTAATGTATGGCTGTGAGAGCTGGACCATAAAGAAGGCTGAACGCCGAAGAATTGATGCCTTTGAACTGTGGTGCTGGAGAAGACTCTTAAGAGTCCCCTGGACTGCTAGGAGGTCAAACCAGTCCATCTTAAAGGAAATCAACTCTGATTGCTCATTGGAAGGATTGATAATGAAGCTCAAGCTCAGATACTTTGGTCACCTAATGCGAAGAGAGGACTCTTTGGAAAAGACCCTGATGCTGGGAAAGATGGAAGGCAAAAGGAGAAGAGGACGGCAGAGGATGAGATGGCTAGATAGCATCACTGAAGCAATGAGCATGAAATTGAGCAAACTCAGGGAGGCAGTGAAAGATAGGAAGGCCTGGCGCAATATGGTTCATGGGGTCACGAAGAGTCGGACACGACTTAACGACTGAACAACAACAACAAAGATTGTTGTGGGTACATATGGCAGTATCAATCCATAGATTGTTGATAGTTGCATGTTATATTCCAGTGAATATTCATAATGGGAAAAAAAACAGGAAGGAACTTTTAGACATATGTACAATCATATGAATCATTGCAATCCGAGAGAACAACATTATTCTGTCATGGGTCATGAATGGATGGGTAGAAATGAAATGAGAGTGCAGGAAATGTAATTCAGCCATTCATAGACCCACAGATGAATGAGAGGGGTAATTGCTGAGTAACTGCTTAGAAGAAGGTCTTTTTATTCTAAATAGGTTATATTTGAATATTCAATTAATTAAAATGTTTAAACTGTCCAATAGCCAAAGCTCTCTGGGCAGTTTGCAATAGATCACACTAAAATACAATCTGAATAAAGTCATATAGATAAAATCTAATAAAATACAAAATAAAAGCAACATATAAAATAGGCAGCAGCACAGCAATCATTCATAAGTATTAAAATACAATTAAAAGTCCATTTAAAAGCCTGGGAAAATAAAAAGCACTGAATTTCCTAATTCACCTAGCACTGAAATGATGCTAATGTGAGTAACAGTTGAGCCTCTCTGGGGAGGCAGTTCCATGAATGGAGTGCCACCACAGAAAAAGTTCTCCTTGTAGAGGCCCACCTCACTTCCTTTGGTGAGAGGACCTGGAGAAAGGCATCATTAGGTGATCTTAAGGTCCAGCTGGGTACATATGGGAGAAGGCCATTTAGGACTTTAAAGATCAAAACCAGATCTTTCAACTGGGTTGGCAGCCAGTGTAGATGGTAAAGCCAGTGTAGATGATAAAGACATAATATGGTCATATCAGCCAGTTCCAGTGATCAAGTGAGCAATCAGCTGCTTTATTTTGAACTAACTGAAGTTTCTGGACCTGGTGGATTTAGGAGCACCCCCAAACTGCAAAAGAAGAGGTAGAGCTGGATGGCATATTGATGGCACCTCAGCCCACATTCCTAAATGGTGTTTCCCAGCAGTTTCATGTAGATGTTAAAGAACAGAGGGGATAACATGGAGCCATAACCCAAGTGTCATGAGGCAGAAGAGTAATCCCCCAGCACCACCTTCTGGAAATGGCTATCCAAGTAGAAGTGGAACCTCTGTAGTACAGCGGCCCCACATCTCAACTGACAACCCATCCAGGAAGATACCATGGTGGATGGTACTGAAAGCCACTAAGAGGTCCAAGAGGACCAACAGGGCCACACTCCCCTTGTCTTTTCCTGGCATGGGTCATCCCACAGGGCAAGCAAGTCAGTAGCCAGGCCTGAAACTGGATAAAAATGGATCTAGAGAACACATAACAAGGGAATGAATGTACATTGAAAAGCATCATTGAATTGATTGTTTATGATGAACAATTAGTGAAAGGATACCAGGGGGATAAGAGGTGCTGGCAAGGGGACATTCTTTGCTAGTGCCAAGAGTGTCTCTTGGGGAAAATAGATATGGGGACAAAAGAAAAGTGAAAAAGATAGATCAACTGCAGGAAAATAATCTATGAGCCTAGCATGAAGAAGTATTAGGAAATAATCTCCCCAAAGAATAAATTGAAAGTGGGCACAAGAAGGAGGACAAGGAAGCTGTTTGGAATAGGGTGAAAAAAATTATGTTACAGAGTACCACTGAACTATGGTGAATTACACTAATGAGAAATATGTAAAAGGTTGCTTAATGCTAAAGTAAAAAAGCATTATTGCTGCAAAAAATGAGAATGAAAGATAGTATACAATGTGCATCAAGAAAGATGATTGCAAAGAGTGTAGTCAGACAGAACAAGGAATAGTAGTTAAGAATAAAAATGGGAAAGAAAATATAGGGCAATTTGATGGAAATAGCAAAATATTCTGGAAGGGGTGAAATGGACTAAACATGAAGCCTCCAAGAGTAAATGAATGAAAAACAAAAGTGATGAAACGATTTTGGATTAAACTGAAGTGAGAGAAGGCTAGGAAAGGTATTCTGAAAGATAAGGTCCAAGAGATGATAATGAGGAAAACAAAGAAAGTGCCTCAGCTTTATGCCAGGCAAGGGTCATGCAGACCATATTTTTGCTCTTCAGCAGGTCATCTATAAGCAATGTATAGGAGAAAAATTATTGTACATGTGTTGATTTAAGGAAAGCCAGTAAGTGACGTTGTGAAATCATTGTATCGCAGTTTGAAGTCCCCCTCTTCTACACATAAAGAGGATCTTCCTTCATACACAATTTGATCTCTGACTCTTTGGTTGTGGACTTGTAAAAACCATAGGTTTCTCGTATAATTTGAGTATTTTTTTTATAACCAAAGCAATTGAAATGCAGAGTTGTTTTAAAATTCATAGTAATATTAATCAGTCTGAAAATAAGCAAATTTGGTTGGTGGGCATACCCACACATGATAAACTATTAGGAACTCAAGTAAGCCTATTATCCAGTTTGGTAAACAATGCTTTTCAAGAACCTGTCCCGTGGTATCTTTGTAACGATTAAAAGTTTGCAGTTACATGTATAGAGCCAACTGCATGGATCCTCAGCACAAAAACATCAGCACATTATGAAAAGTCTAAATTTCACACTAAAAATCTGCAGAGCTGGTCCAAGCCCTCTTGGGCATATGCCTTGAGTAGGGACCTGGGATGAATCTTGGACACATCAAACCCTGTGAGGTATTGCTGCAATATTTAATCAAGGTTCCAATTCCAATAAAATGAGTAGTTGGGTTATTGTATGCTCAAGCACTAGTCATATATTGGAAATAATATAGAGTCACATGCTTGTTTATTTTTTTAATTCAAGGAAAAGCCCTGATCAATTCTCTTAAGCTTGATACACTCCAGATGTGTTAGATGACAACTTCCAGCAGCCTGAGCAAAAAGAAGCCCTAATGTAGCTTTTCTCAACTAACTGGCTGGGGTTGACTAAAGCTGTAGTCTAGCAGATCTGAGGGTATCAGACTGAGGAAGGCTGAAAGCATGGGTTGGCTGCTCCAGATCTGAAAAAGCCCTCCATGATATATGACAGGTTGGTATTCTAGAAGTGAGATAAACCAAACCAAATGAATTTTGGTAAATACTGAATCAAACTAAGCTCTAAGGCAAAACAGATACAGTACAAAGAAAAAACTATATATTTTTTTAGTTTAACATTAGATCCAAGAACTTCAGCAACCAAACGTATAAGGGTTTTTTAATTTATCTCTATCGAATAACTGTGTGCAGCTTACCAGAAACGTGTTTTCGCTTTGCTATCTGTGCACTCACTGAGGTGTAGTTGATCATACCTTCACTTTTGTGTGTATATGTAGTGAATGAGATATTCAAAAATATGTATGTGCTTTCCCTCACATAGTTTTCTCTTTTTGGTGCAAATAATTAATTCCTGCTGATTTACCAGCCACTAGAGGGAGCATTACACATATTAGCAATAGTCGGGAAGACCTACCGTAGTGGTATAAAGACTTTCCACGTTAATGAGATTTTCTTTTCGAATAAAACGGACAACAACTCTACTCTTTGCAGTAGCTTCTGATTCAAAGAAAAATAATGATATTTGTTTAAATTATATTTAAGGTATTAAAGAAAACTTCAGTAAGAAAGCACTAAAGGCTTTTTTTTTTACGTATGTGAGACGAAGAAGAATGGAAATAAAAGAGCGGGGGGGGGGGAATCTTGCTTTTTTATTTTAGAGTGAGGAAACTTGGATTAAGGATAGTGATTTCCCAATATTACTAAGGTGTAAGCACAGATGGAATTTAAACTCAGATCTCCTAAACCAATGTTCCTCAACCTTGGCAACTTTAAGATGTGTGGACTTCAACTCCCAGAATTCCCCAGCCAGCCATGCTGGCTGGGGAATTCTGGGAGTTGAAGTCCACACATCTTAAAGTTGCCAAGGTTGAGGAACACTGTCCTAAACTACTGTCAACATTCTACAGTGGATTAACTCACTCTCATATCTGATTGTAAATAAATTGTCAGTAATCAAAACTAAGCATAGTTGGATCTTTTTACAGTTGGATGGGAGACTCCCAGGAAACACCAAAGGTATAATCTAGACCTCTGTTTTCCAAATTTGGAAACTTTAAGATGTGTAGACTTCAGCTCCAGAATTTCCCAGCCAGCAGTCCACAAATCTTAAAGTTGCCAAGTTTGAAAAGCACTGGTCAAGACTGAGAAGTCGCAAAAGTTACTCTGGAAGAAGACAGTGGCCATGTGATTGCCAAGAAAACTCATGCAGAAGTTGAGGATGACTTTATTTTAAATTCGTTATGATCTTGAGATTCAAATTTATATTCCGCTGGTATATGGCCAAAGAGTCATATCAGGATTCAGAACACTCAGATTAACATTTCCACTCAGCTGTAGAGTTCTCTTGGTGTTCTTAAAACAATCATTCCTCTGCCGGATCTGTTTCTCTGGCTTGGAAGAGGTGGCTGCTTCTGTAGAATAAAACAAGATGCCTTTTTGCATTAAACAACCTCAAAGTTGTTATTGGAGGGCTCTGGGAAAGTATCCTTTTCTGTTAGTTCAATGGCACAATTTCAAGCAGCTGGATCCTTTTATCCTTTTAATTTCTCCAATGCCCAAGAACAATGTATTAGATATTGTGGTAAATTAAAAGATGAAAATATGAACCTTCATGTTACTGCTCAGGATAGCAAATCAAGGGGAAAAAATGAGGAGGATGAGGATGGCAGTCATTGGCATTAGATTCTGCCAGAGCACTGATGCTGTAGCAGTTGCCCAAGGATGCTTAGGGTTCATGATGGAGCCATGAGATATAAGATCTGGCACAGAGATGCTGCCTGTTGCTCTCTATCATACCAAGCTCCATTCTTGTTCCTAGCTAAGTAGGATGGTACTTACTTCCCATGTTGGTCCTATTTTCAGTAAATTAAAAGCTTTATTGGAAGAAGTCTATTTATCAGGGATTTTATCTAAGAAAAGCCATTCACCTCTCTTATATTCCAGTGTTCTCCATTGCTTCATACAATTTCCTACCTGTTCCTCTACAATTCTCATCTGAGCCAACCTTTGCTTGAAACAATAAAGAGATCTGCAGAGCTCCAGACTGCAACTCCCATCCAATCACAGGGAGTTTGGAGTCCATATGCCAGTATGCCTATTGGTGGAGACTGGCACCAAGGGGGGGATAAAGGATGAGGAAGGGAAAAAGAGTCCTACATCCCTCATTTCTGTACTCCTTCTCATGTTAAAAATAGACCCTGGTGTCTGCATTTTGTACAAGAAAAGAGCAGCCCTGTAAATAAATTACAACTTGAGGACCTATCAGACTCAGAATAAATTTAGAAGAGAGAGAGAGAGGACTAGAACTCTGTGAAGCTTAATTCCACAGAAAATACAATACAAAGAGGTATTTTTAAAAAATACAATCTGGCTTTTCCCATGAACTAATACCATTAAACTTATGGTATAAATCTATGGTGTAAAAGAAAATTCAAAAACTCTCTCTCCTTCATTTTAAATGTATACTTCGAAATAATTCAGATATTATCAGTTTGGCTTAAATTGAAAGCATTTATGGGGATCTGCAGGTCATGTTAAAATCTCTGGGTATGTCAAACTGATATTTCACCAAAAATAAACCCTTTTTTTCAAATCAGTATTCAATGGATAATTTAGAAAATAGCTTGAATTTATTTGCTTACTTATCTATCCACTGCTCTTGAAAGAAACAGTTAAACTAAATGAGCCATACATTTTTCATTCTGCTGCTCTCTTTCCTGATTTTATTTTCTCTGCTGTAAGTGAACGAGGACCCAATCTGGATTGGGACCACTGTGTGTGGGGAAAGGGGAGAACTGAATCTTTCTTTTTGCCCCTTTGTATAAAATACACACACACATATGCAAACACCATGGATAAGAAGATTTTTTTTAAAAAATTGTTACCCATGGAAATGTTTTAAAACCATCCAGTTGCAGAGGTTGAGTTTTTCTTTGAAAAATGAGAGCTGGGGAAAGATTGTGTCTCTTCCCATGCTATACACGGCAATCCCTTTCTCGATCAAACCATCCTCTACTTATGCCAGAGAAGATAGAACACGCGTAAGACAACACAATATACGATCTATGTATCATTTAGTTTGACTCCAAAAGAAAGCCTTTCTTTGGGGAATTATTTGCCCAACCCCCAAAAGAGTATATTTTCAGAGTATAATGATTTAGTCAAACCAAACATTTCTTCTTGACCAAAAATACCACTTAAAAATAGCTGCTTCATACTGATTATCCAAGGGCAGACTGTAGGCACTGGTCTCCCAGTAGCATCTTAATATACACATGTGCTGGATAAAACTGAGCTGTACCAAAATTGTGCTTATTCTTTCCATTTTTCCAGCTTGTTCTGTGCTCTTACATAGAATGGTCTTGCTACAATAAGTTCATTGCTGCTCAGTCCTATGCAAACCTTACTAATCTGGGTAGGAGGTTCTGCCAGCAAGACCCAAAGAGTCACAATTTTCATGTTCATATTGCCAGAAACAAATTCAGTAATTCTGATTTCTCTGACTCAAGCTTCTATGTAGGTAGGAGGAGTTTCTTCTAAATGTTTAGAACAAAAAAGATTAGAAAATACATTATAACACCAATTACTGGTAAAATAGATAATGTATAGAATAGACAAATGTGGAGGACAGATTTTTTCATGAGAGTTAATCAACATTCATTCCCCAGTTAAAATCTTAGGAGCTGGAAATAATCTGTCCATAAATCCAGCACTGAAAATTTATACCCAAGAAGGCCAGCCTGTTAAAACCCGTGGGACTTCATTCAGCGCATAACTTTCATTAGCAGTGAAGGGAACGCCATGCAGTACAACTGCTTCAAGTCAAACTTAATCCCAATTAAGGATGAAACTCCATCCTTAACTCACACCATCACCGAAGTCCCTAAACAGTGGGTGATCTTATAGGCCATATGTACTGCAAACAAGAAAGAAAGAAAGAAAGAAAGAAAGAAAGAAAGAAAGAAAGAAAGAAAGAAAGAAAGAAAGAAAGAAAGAAAGAAAGAAAGAAAGAAAGAAAGAAAGAAAGAAATCCTGCAGTACGCAGGCACAAAACTGTGTTTGCAAATCTAAGCTTCCTTCTTAGCCTGCTTCCTTGTTTTGTCTAGATCAAAGCTTTTCCACAATTCCAACAATGTTTTGGTGGTTTATTATAGCCACTGAAAAAAGGGAAGGGTGATGTCATTCAATGACTAGAGAGATTATTAATAGTTGAGGATGGCAGCTTAGCCTTATTATATAACCTTAACATGGCAGCCTTATTAAATAACAGTGCAAAAGATTTTAATATTAAAGCTCACTGTTTATCTAACCTATGTGCATTGGTGCACTTTCAGGGTGATTAAGATTTCACTGATCATGAATTTTACACAGCAGCAAGTGTACAAATTCTTAGTGAAGAATCAATGCATAAAAGGTTATTGTCAAGGTAACGGAATCACTGCTTAATAAAAAAAAAATCACTTAAATATTCGTGGGCACTCTAATAGAATGAAAGTCTACTTTAATGGGTTTATGCAATTTTTTTGTAGAAATACAATGTAGATGTTAAACGTTAAAATGGATTCTAATGTCATCACCAATGACTATTATCTGTCACTTGATCCTATAAGACAATTTTAAGAAAACCATTTTTAATGCACTAAATTATATTTCAATAAAAATAAATGTAGACATTTCTAACTTTTTTGAGGATAGAAATACTTCATCATTGGACCAATTTGCCAAATTGGGTCCTTAATTTTTTACACAGTTTACAACCCTGTAATATTTCTAATTTGTTTGGAGGTGCAACCAAGTCAAAGATCTATGATATATGAAGTCAACATCACCCGAATGCTGAAAGATTAATTAACAGCTGTTATCTTTTAAAGGAAGCAGTGTATGAAGTACTAGGAGCATAGGGGGAAACTGTAAAGTCTTAACAGGAGACAATTATTTCTCTACACATTTTTTCTGGCCTTCTTGAATCATGTAGCTTTTAGCAAGATAGCCTGATCCACAACTTCTAGTGAACTATTTATATGTACTGTATACGGAAGTGGTGCTTCAGATGGCAGAACTGATTGTAGTGTCAGCAGCTGGTCCTTGGCCAAGATTTATAGAAGCAAATCAGTCAGTCTCTTCAGACAGATATGTTACTAGAACCACGTTAGTTCTATTGAATTAAGAGGTTGGAATCCATGTGCTTATTTTGGTTGTGTGGCTCTGTTGCAGCAGCAAAGCATTTACTTATTAGTCTTTGATAGCAGTAGAAAGTATTGTGTGTGTCATGGCTTCCCCTGGTCAATCTGATTCCCTATGTCGGAAGTTTGGAAACATCTTTAATAGAACTTGTGCTTAGTCACGTAAGTTGAGCTTCTCAAAGAGCAGGTATGAGTAACATCCAGAGATTCTAACTCCACTACAGTGAAATAGCAGTGTGAGAAAAGAAAGAGAAAGTGCTGTGCAAAAGGCAGTCTTAGCTACAGTTACCTTGGATGCTCAGCGATTGGCAATCAATACCTTGTTATCAGAAAAATTAACACAATGGAAATCCTCATTTCCAAGCTTCGCACTGTTCTACCATGCATTTTTGTAAACGTTACGAAGAGACCTTTCCAAGCAGAAAACAAAATTTTGACTTAAAGTATGAGACTTTAAATGTAAAAGTAGCACAAGCTACTTTCCTCTTTCATTGGAAAGGTACCCTCTATTTTTAATTATTCCTGGAGACGCTTAGTTCTTTTTTCTCCCCCAAGCAGATTGTTCCCCCCTTTTGCTTTATGGGGTCATTGTGATTTCTTTTTTGATATTTTGATGAGGTCTAGAAACTTTTTTCAACCTCACCCTCTCACTGGTCATCAAAACAGGCTTTGAGATACCGAGCTCTTTAAAAAAAGAAAAGAGGAAAAAAAAGTGAGAAAAACCTAAAAGTTATAACATGGGGGGAAAAAAGCCTTTCGCTTGAAAAGAAATAAGGGGAAAAAATCAAGCTAATCAAAGTTAAAATAAAGTCTTTTTCCCTCTCCCTCTTTCCCAATACTCCTGTCTATAACATGTTGTTCCTTATAGAAAGTGGGATATGGTGGCATTTGCTGATTAACTTGCTTGACAAAAGTGACAGCTGCTGAGGGTGTATGTAGATAAGCCGCACAGCGCAGTTCCGCCTTTGTACATCTGTCAGCAAAAAAGGAATACTAAAGAGTGAAAAGAGGCAAATTGGTCCCAAAAGGCAACCTATTCAACATAGGAGGTTTGCTCTATTCAAGCACTCGCTGTGAAACTCAAGTACTCGGTAGCTTATTCAATTTCATTCACTCTTTAGAATGAGCCCACAAGTGTTTAATTTCTTATGCCTGTGAATAAAAGGATGAAGGGAGCCTGCGTTTTTTTAAAACACACACACACACACACACACACATACACACACACACCCCAAAACTATATTATTGTTGCTGCTATTATTATTGTTGTTGTTGTTGTTGTTGTTAGCATTGATTGTTAAGATTTGCTGATCGGTATCCACAACATTAGCTCATTTGCTAGTTTTTGTACATATTGGGGCAATGAAATTGTGAGGCTCTGCCACAGAGTCAGCTTCTCACTTACTTGTTTTAGGAACATTCTGAAGGTGGAGATTTCTGTCTCTCAAAGCATCGTGGAGAGATAGATGCCAGAAAGAGCGGCTTCAATTTAACAAGGCCCTAGATGTGTTAAGGACTCAGATTATTACTGAATTTTCAACCGAGAATCCCAGGTCAGCCTCAGAGACAAGGACTGCCCATTTATTGGTATGCCAGACCAGTTGGCTTTTGTGTTCTCTAAGGGAAAAAGTCAATACATTTTTGGAGCCAGATTTATTTCTGTCCAAGACCTGGTAGTAAGAAATATTTCCACTAACAAGACAAATGTGGGTGTCTTCATTATTGATAGAAAGTGTCTTTTTTCCAATTTTCCATGGACGTAGAAGACTATTTTTAAAATTCTAGTACAGAAGGATTTGGGGCATCATAATCATCTCTTGTATCATCTCTTGTACCATTCTGCTTCCACTTCAAAGTATACTAGCAAACTGATCCCTGTTATATCAATTATGAAGCATATGTGCAAAAATTAAAGGAGCCTTGTATACTGTTGGGAGTGCTAGAGTAGATGATAATAACAATATAATAGTAGTAGTAATGTGCAAATTTTAAAGGAAGCCATTTGAATGATAAAAGAAGAAAAGTAAACAAGGGGCATCCAAAGTTATAAACACTCCGAGGTAATCCCTACCTGGGACACAACTGACCCAAACTTCTGGCAGAAAGCAGAACTTGTCAGACAGCTAAATGTCCATGTGCATTCATTGTTCTGTTGTAGAATTCAGTGGCATTGCTGAAAACCAACCCAGTCCCCAAATCCTTATATCCTTATCCTGGGTTTTATTTCAGTAAAAGATAACAAAAACCCAGATCCCAGAAATGTTCATATGTACATATAATCACAGGCTTGTTCAAATGCTGTAATTTATCATTCTGCATGTTATTTATAGAATATATATATATATATATATATATATATATATATATATATATATTCTGATATCTATTTGTTCCTACTGATATAACTGATGCCAAAAGCATCCAAAAGCTGTCAGTTACAGATAGCAACTTGAATAAGTTAATGAACACAGTAAAAGTCTTGTGGTTTTTTTAAAGATGAAGGTGAAGGTGTAGGCTTTCTAATAATGAAGGAATCCAGAAGAGCAGAAACACGCTTTCATTTAAAATTGAAAATGCAGTTAAGCGACCCAGAATTATTTGTTGACCAGCAGCAATTTGAACTAAGCTACACTCAGTTTTATAGTCAGAAAAATACCACTGAGCAACAAGGAATCTCATTTGTCACAGAGCTCTGGAAAATCTTCAGATGGAGATGCATTATAGCTTTTTCAAATAAATAAAATATGGAGGAGCTGCTGTCACCTGTAATGCACACCCTCACCTTTTTCTTCCCACTAGTATTGTAGCATGTGAAGGTTGTTTGACAATACTAGGAGAAAAAAGGTGCATTATGTGGGCATCATGCAATTCTATTAAATTTGTTTGCTTATTTCCAGCCTTGGGCAGGCTGCTTAAACTCCACAGAATGAGAAACAGAGAACAAGTGAAGCAGTAATTTGTGCTCAGTTACTATTCCTTAATATGCTAGAATGAGAAGTTTGAGTTAAACCATTTTTTCTGCAAATCGGTGACACATCTCCAACTATATTTCAGAAAAAAGGAAAAGGCAATAGACACTGTATTAATTTGATTGCAAGGCTTTGCTGAGATAATTCAAAAATGTATAAGTGTGTCCAAAGATAAAGTAGTGTCTTGGGCACAAATGCCAACTTTTGAAATACAATCATTATACATATTTTTAAAACCATGCACATTTTGTATCCTTGGGGCCAAGGGTAGAGAGCAAGTGGTACAAAATACAGGAGACATTATATCAGCAAAGTTGGCATTTCTTTAGTAAAAATCCATTGCATCAAGAGATATTGGAAATTTAATTTGTAGGATCCTCTTCATTCTCAATATAAGTGAACTTCTCTCCCCATCACCAGTACTGAGAAAAGTGCAAAAGTGAGGATAACCTGATGGCATCACGATGAAAAGAGGAAGAGACTCTAAAGTGTTGTCATTTTGTTCAGATATTGATTTTATCGTACTATGTATTTGCTGGAAGCATCAAATAATGCCCAAGAACTGATTGTCTTATTGTTAATCTCTTTCTTTGACCTTGAACAGCATTGCCAGTTATGATACAGCATCCAAGATAGTTGCATAAAGAATCATCCCTTCGAATGAATTAATCCCCAGAAACTGCCATTTTTATATCCTTGTTCTAATTATAAATAGTTAGCCCTAAAGAAAATAGGTCACTAGGGCTAACAGTTGCAGGAAATTAAACCATACTCAGAGTTGAAGCTGTTGCTTTACTAGAATCAACAAGCATGTGACCATTTATCTCTGTTACTTCTCTTTGTCATGATCTGTATTGCCCCAAGATTCTGAAACCCCTGCAGTTCCGAACCCCAATGAATTTCCAATAAGAAATCCTTGCTATCATAGCCACTATATTTTGAGCAAGAGAAAGTAGAAGGGCCATTTGGTAATTCACTGAGGGGGATACCTATATTTAGCATGAGAACAGGATGCCCATTAGATTCAATGACACAGCTCTTTCCAGAATCAATCTGAAATTCAGACTTCTGTCCAGGTGTACCTACCAGACAGGACACCTTGTTGAAAGCATTGATAAATTGTTCAAAAGTGCCTTTTAAAATCATATTTGCTAGGCTTTTATAATTTAAGGTGTGGTTATCCAGTTAAAGAAATCTCAATATGTAACTTCTAATATTTTAGTATGTGACTTCTGAATCTGGTAAATAAATAGGTTCAATTAGGATGGATGGATGGATGGATAGATAGATAGATAGATAGATAGATAGATAGATAGATGAAAATAGGAAGGCAAGGGCAGCAAGGGATGGCATGCATATCATGACATTCTTGTGCAAATGACATGATTATGTAACATGCATCATGCATGAGACATCATTGTAGCTTCTAATAGACACTAATATTGGGGGGGGAGGGATGCTGCTTACAAGTGTCATAGTGAAAGAGGATTTTGCTTTTTCTATTCCAATATTTCAGGAATACATCTTCTAAGATGCTGCTTGCTTTCTGCATGGTTTTTATTCACACCAGCACTTAAAATATTGTTTTTATGTTCTCAGCCAGTTAAACTAATCTATGTGGTACCAGCTTGTTAGTTTATCACAAGGCTATGTATCCCTTGAGAACCTGGTGGCCATAAAAGGTTCCTGAGCTTCTGAAGGGTTCCAGGAACCTATCTGGGGATGCAAAATAGTTCACCAGAGTTTGGGAGGATGGGGGTGGTTAAGGTGGAAGTGGGAGTGATTTCCCCCCTGGAGATCTCCCACTCCTTCCCTTATTTTGGAAGGGGATAAAAATCACACCAGCAAAAATCTGCCATTTTCCTTCAATTTAAGGAGTGCAGTCTCCCCACTGTTGGGATTACAAATTGGGTACTGTAGGCTATGGGTTCACCTGATTTATAATGACAGTTACCCTGTTGATAGAATTGTTAATTCTCAAGGAATAACCTGAAAATAGGCAGCCGTCCTTAGACTTCCAATTCCTTCCATTGCCACTAAGGTTCCTAGGAAGTTTAAGCATGTTATTTTACACTTTCATCTCCATTCTGCATCTGATAGCCTTTAAAATTATTTGCTATTGCGGCTTTAATATGTTGAGGTTTAAGTATGGTATGGAGATGGAGATGGACCAAAGGAGAGAGATCCTTCAGCTCTTAGGTCCATTTATTTTAGCCTTCTTTTGAGGAACTATGCTCAAGAATCTCAGGGGTAGATACACATAAGACCAGCAGATCTCAGGATCTTAATGTGAAATCCTGATGGCTTTCTGTCATGTTCATATTTATATCCACAACAGCTTAGACCCTAGTAGATGAACTTAGGGAAAAACACGTGTCATGTGTGTGCCTGGAGTTTATATTTCACTGATCTGTCAAAACTGGGAGACAATTCTTTAACATTCTAAAAAGCCTACCATCCATGAAGAATGTGTTCATGGGAATCCCCCCGTCCCTTTCCTTATAGACTTGACAGGATCCCAGATTCTTTCATTCCGCTGAATCCGTTACCTTCAAAACACCTTGAATTCAAAAGTCTGTCACAGAGTCCCCCTTTCAGCCTTTCAAAAGCGATTCTGCGGTGTGGACCAGAGAGAAGGGGCCGTCTTGTCTCTCCAATTTCCCAGGGCAGAGTCTGCCTTGGTTATTCTTAATAGGTTTGATCAGCCTGGATTCATTCTGGTTGGAAAGCTGGAACTGAACTAAAGGGTCGTGGGTGTGAGTTACTATGGTTATAGAACAGCATCACCCAGAGTTTTACTCTCATGGGCATTCGAGCACTTAATAATGGGCAAATGGCAGTGGTTAAAGCAAGCAGGTAGGATTACTTGTCATCAGTTTTAAAGACTTCTCGGTCCCCCAAATCCACCCAGCAGCCGCCTGCTGAGTAATTTTGTATGTTTAATCTCTCACCCTTCCCTACAAGCTTTTGGCTAATTTGAGGCAAATGGGTATTTTTTGACACTAAATAGGGCAGCGGAGAATCCATGACCTAGAAAAACTCCATTCCAAGGCAGGGAGAAGAGAAAGAAAAATATTCTTTCAGCAGACTTTTGTAAGACCTTTGTGAATGACATAAAATAGGTCTGACTAAACTGCATCAGGGCTTTTGCTTAATGGTTTGTGAGCAAGGAGTCTCTCTCTCTCTCTCTCTCTCTCTCTCTCTGTCTTTGAACATCTTACACACACGCACACGCACACATACACACATTTACTTTAACTTCCCCCCATAAAACTTGTCACTTCAGATTGCCATCAGCCACCACAACAATAATCATTTCATGCTTATTGCTAATTGCAAGCACAGCTGAGGCCCAGCGGGGGACTCCTTGCACAGTCCCAGGCCTTTATACCAGCCTCAATCTGTTGTATGGCACTTGTTCACACACACACACACAAAAGCTACCAGCAAAGGCAGAAAGAGGCAGAGTCACAGGTTTCTTGTAATCCCTCTGCTACCCTGCTGACAATTCAGCCCCATAAGCATTCCTGGTTTTGTCCGCTTCTTTACAAAAGCCGGAGTGACCTTAAGCTTCTACTGTGTGAGCTGCTGCTTCGGTTCCCCCCCCCCCCCCCCACGAAGAATGCAGCTCCTTCAGGTGCATTAAGAAGCCGGGCTGCATCTGGCTTATGAGATTCTGTTTGCAGAACCCCTGGAGGGAGCTATGGCTTCCTGTAACATGTAAAATGTGAGTGTGAACTCAAGGTTCATGGCAAGGAACAGGAGGTCAGGCTTCCATTCAAATCTATGAAAAGGAAACAGGAGTTTGCAGATGTTCTGGTGGATGTGTAATGACACCACCTCCCTCGGAGTGCAGGAACCCAGCACAGCTTTTCAGAAAATGTGCCGCCCTGCCATCAGTGGGTGTTACTTTGCAGATTTATTCATATCATTTTTCCTCCTTGTGGCTTGTAAATTCAGAAGCAAGTCTAGGAGTTCAAATGATACCACAGACCAGTGAGGTTGAAGTTCCAGAACTCAAATGGTTTGGGCTACAATAGAGGACAATCACACATTTTGGGCGTACTTTTTAAGAAACCTTTGTTGATGATTTTCAGGATTACAAAGCTTCCCATTCTGAGTGTCGTGAGAGGGAAGCAACTTGTTTCTTATTTTATGCATTCTTTGTTTTTATTATTACCCAAGGGAGGAAGAGCTGCTTATGGGATTTTCTGCCTCACACACCAAACTACCTTACATAATCTGCCGTTTAGTTAGGGGCTGGAGTACTATGGCTTTGGCAATAAAATGTCTCCAGATGGCTCTGGCCACTATCTGCAATTATCTTTGCCTACCTATGAATTGACTAGTATTGGCCTCTTTCACAACACGGAGGCCTACATCAATCTCACAGTGATGGGGGAACTAAGTTTTCAAATAATCTTTGTGGCTGTGGCTTTAATGGTGATTTCTGGGTTCATTTCTGCTTTATCAACAGGACCAACCTGGGATCTGAAGGCTTCATTAGAGCTCTTCTGTTTCATTATGAGCATAATGCATCTTAAGCTAACCTTCAATATGGCTTTTCTGGTCTCTGTCATCTACAAAACACACAGGGAATTAAATCTAGCTTGATATAAACGCGGTCTACATGGGGCTACCCTTGAAGAGTATCCGGAAGCTACAGCTGGTGCAGAATGCAGCAGCATGGACAGTTCTCAATGCCCCTAGGAGGGGACGTATAACACCGCTGTTGCGTGAGCTGCATTGGTTACCAGTTTGTTTCCGGGTCCAATTCAAGGTGTTGGTCATCACCTTTAAAGCCCTTCATGGCACGGGACCAGGTTATCTGAGGAACCGCCTCGCCCCGGTCATTTCAGCCCGCCCCACTCGGTCCAGCAGAAGGGGCAGGTTGCAGACCCCACCGGTCAGGGAATTTCGATTGGTGGGGTCTAGGCAGAGAGCCTTTTCTGCTGCAGCGTGCGCCCGCCCTATGGAACATCCTGCCTCCTGAGGTGCGGTGTGCCCCCTCCCTCATGGCCTTCAGGAAAGGGCTCAAATCCTGGCTCTGCCAGAAGGCCTGGGGGCCAGAGGGGGGCCCGCACGTGTGGAGATGGCTGGTGGGGTGATGGGTTTGTTCCCCCCCCCCCCAGCATCTTACAGGTTTTTTAGGGCTAAAATCATAGGAGGTTTTTAGGGCACTTTTAATATATGTTTTTTAATCATTTATAGATCTTAGCCATGTTTGGAGAGACCTGTGTTTTTTCTTCTTTTTATTATTGTGAGCCACCCAGAGTCACCCGTTGGGGGAGATGGGCGGCATACAAGCCTGAAAAGAAAGAAAGAAAGAAAGAAAGAAAGAAAGAAAGAAAGAAAGAAAGAAAGAAAGAAAGAACGAACGAACAGTGTGGAGATGGCTGGTGGGGTGATGGGTTGTCCCCCCCCCAGCATCTTGCAGGTTTTTAGGGCTAAAAAAATTATAGGAGGTTCTTAGGACATTTTTAATATATGTTTCTTTTTAATTATTTATAGATTTTACCCCATTGTTGGAGGGACTCGTGTTTTTTTCCTTTTTTATTATTGTGAGCTGCCCAGAGTCACCCGCTGGGGGAGATGGGCGGCATACAAGCCTGATAATAAATAATGCCTCAGTTACTTTGCTGGTGGTTTTTGTTTTTCTGCCGTTGATCTGCCCAATCTTTTCCATGGGCCTTGGTAGCTATGAATTTAACAATCAGTTGACATGCAAGGTCAACCCAAAGACATTTTTCAGAGCATGAAGGCAAGCATTATCACACCAGCTAGGACTCTAGACATTGCAAAGGCCGCATTTACTGACAGAAAGTTTAGTCAGTCCTTCCCCTTTACACTGGTACCTCGGTTCACGAACTTAATTTGTTCCACGACTCTGGTCGCAAACCAAATTGGTCACAAACCGAATCAAATTTTCCCATAAGGTTCAATGTAAATACGGTTAATCCATTCTGAACCATATGTATTTTTTTTTTTAAACCACAAAAATATGACACAAAGTACAGTACAGTACCGTATGAAGAGAGAGAACACTAACCTTACTTGAGGCGACTTCTGGCGTGGAGGACAGGAAGGCGGGTGGGGAGGCGGTTATTGTTTGGAGGGAGAGTCCCCTCGCCTACAGGAAGCCACGACCACGTGTCATGGCAGGGAAAATGGCCACAGGTCGTGTTCATCACCCGATGCAGAGTTCGCGAACGGAAGCAAAATTTTGCGAATGGTGCTGTTCGTGAACCAAATTGTTCGTGAACAGAAGCATTCGTGAACCAAGGTATTACTGTACAGAAATTAGTTCCTTTGCTTCCCACCTGGCCTTCCTGATTGAAGGAACAATTCAGTTCTCCACCAGGGAAGGGAGCTGTTTGAAGAGTTGGGGGAGTTTTACCAGCTGGAATAGAGAAGTCCAGAAGCAGCTCTTTTGGCCTTTTGCTTACTCCTGACCATCACCTTGAGTTCACCTTCTCCCTTGTCCTTCTTTTCCTCCCTCCTCAATAGCCCTCTTCTCTCAGCCTTTTAACTCATCAGGCACTAGGTTGAAAATATTCATTCCCTGATTATGAAGCTCCTGTCAAGGAGGAGGATGTTTTCCTTCACCTCACTGAATAATAAAAAAGGAGCCTAAGAAGACAGGACTTAATCTCTGAGCTGTTTGTGCTAAATGTGCTGAATTTGCCAAGTGAATGGAGATTGAACAGAGATGTTTCTTTCATTCTGTCTACACTTGATGGAAAGTTCTGATTGGCTGATTTCCTGAGTAAGCAAACAGAGAGAGTCAACAGGAGTTTGCCAGGAGAGTTCAATAGGAGGATGAGAGTAGAATGACCAGAGAAATTGTGTTCTGAGAGAGTGTATGCTTGTGAGGGGTGGAAAGACCATATCCCAAATAGCTGCTGATTGTAAGATCTGTATCCTGCTGATTGCTCAGTGCTGGTGATTGAGTGACGGCTTCCTTTTGAGTAAGCAGAGCCTGAAAGAGGCATATAAGGCACCAAGTTCCAACAAGTGAGCTTACTAAGCAACTGAATTGAAACTACTAACCACGGATGCTCTGAGAAATTTAAGGGGAGTCTGTAACAAATTTTAAGTCAAGGGTTTGTATTTGGCTACCATAAGACCCTGAGGAGGGAACAAGAAGAAATAGGGGTCTGAAATTGTGGCCTACAGTGCTTGTGACGTGTTTGTCTTCCTGTCTGAAAATAATCCAGCATGCATTTGCAGCAAATTAAAGATCACAGCAGTCCTTGAAGAAAAAGTCAAAGCATTGGACTAATGTATGGCCATATTTCAGCCAATGAGAAAAGAAAGGGGTTATCAGTTCAAAGAAAAGAAGGTGTGTAACGGAAACGGTGGGAGCAACTCTTCATAAGAAAGACAGAGAGGAGCAAACCAGTGGATGAAAGTAACAAGATGCAAGAGACATAGAAGATACTTTGCTCTGTTGAAACTTTGCAGGTGAAACTAGTTCTATGCATTCAAAGGAAGAATGGGAGACAAATGGATGCATCACTAAAAGGCAGAAAAGATACAATTCTGTCCTATATGAAGGCAAAGGGAAGAGTTGTGATAGTTGGAAACTTGCTACTTATAAAGAATGAACAGGACAATGCTTTAGACAGCTTCTGGGTGGAAATAGTGGAAGAACAACAACAACCACCAAAATACTGTTGATGCTGTTTACTACCTGCTGCTCAATGAAGGGTTATATGTGTATGATGCCTTCCAAAAGCAAACTGAAATATTTCAAAGAAGCATAAAATTACAGTGTCTTCAATTGTACCAACAAATGAAGTTAGGAGGCAATCTCTGCAAAGCAAGATAATTCCAAGAAATGTCCAACTTACCTTGCTGACAACTTTCTCCTTCTGAGGATACAGAACGCCATAAGAAGATTGGATATCCTTGATCTGATGCTAATCAACTAAGAAATACTCAGCCAGGTGAAAGTAGCAGGGACATTGGGAGAAACTGGTGTAAGGGAAACAAAAATTGAAAGAAGTCACCCATATCTTGGACTTCGAAAAGGCAAATTTTAAGGAACTCAGACCAATCATAAGTAGGATCCCTTGGCAGGAAAAGTTGATGTGAAGAAGAACTCCAGATGGGTTGGAGTTCCTAAAGAAGGGGCACAAAAGCACATTTCAAATAGTTCCAGTAAAAGAAAAAATGGAATGCAACAGAAAAAGCCAGTATGGGTACACACAAAGCTTAATGAAATTTGAAAATCAAAATGGACATACTGTATACCAGAAATGGAAAGAGGGCCATATAACAAAGGAAAAGTACAAATATCCCAAAACCGTGGAGAGAAAACAATGTAGTTGTTGTTGTTCAGTTGTTTAGTCGTGTCCGACTCTTTGTGACCCCATGAACCATATCGCACCATATCTGCCTCCCTGAGTTTGCTCAATTTCATGCTCATTGCTTCAGTGATGCTATCTAGCCATCTCATCCTCTGCCGTCCTCTTCTCCTTTTGCCTTCCATCTTTCCCAGCATCAGGGTCTTTTCCAAAGAGTCCTCTCTTCGCATTAGGTGACCAAAGTATCTGAGCTTGAGCTTCATTATCAATCCTTCCAATGAGCAATCAGAGTTGATTTCCTTTAAGATTGACTGGTAATTACTAGAAATCAGCATGGATTTGTCAGGAACAAATTTTGCCATCTCATTTTTTATCATATAGTTTCCTTAATAGATTGTAGAAAAGCTGTAGACAGAATGTATCTTGATTTCAGCAAAGCATTTGACAAAATACCCCATGCACTCAGATTAGCAAGCCAATTTAGTATAGGATGAACAGCATGACATTTAAATATATACATCTCTCTCTCAAAAATTGTACTCAAAGAATGATAATGATTCCTCCCCTTGCTCTGGATTGATCTGACCCAATATACAGCAGCCCCAACTCTGCCCACCTTTAGAAATGCAATTAAGACCTGGCTTTTTCACCTGGCATTTGCTTCCATTTGCATGGAGTCCTGTTTTGATTGTGTTCATTCACTATTTTATATTTTATATATTGGGTATGTTTTTAATGTTTCTTTTGTAATGGTTCTTTTGGGTTTGGGGAAAGTCTTTTGGGGTAATGTAATAGTTCTCTTGGGGTTGGTTGGTTGGTTTTTGACTGTATGTCACTCAGAGTCACGCTGTTTGAATTGGGGAGCCCTATGCATCCAATAAATAAACAAAGGTGTTGAGTGAGGTTTTCCTCTTTTCTATATAGAGTCCAGGATTTTTGTTATTCCAAGAGTTACTCCACCACTCAGGCAGCATAGTATGGACATAAATTCAATTTTTGCACTCTTCTCTTGGTTGATTGGAGGGGGCACAGATTGGTTTGTGGTGTTTCCTACCTTTTCTTAGCATTCCAAGTTTGGCAGGAGTGAAGGCAATCATAACGCCAGCTCCAAAACACTTTGAAGGGATCAGGCAGTAGTAATGTGGAAGTACCTATAATGTGCAAAATCTAAAAGTCTGTCACTATACTTAAAGCTTCAATGCTGTTGTTGATAGAAATAACTTCCACTGCTAAGGAGAAAGAATGAGTTCAGATAATGTAAAAGTCCTTTTACATTATCACAAGGATAGGCAGGACAGCTTTTAAAAATGAAAACAACAACAGTTATGAACTTTGAAAGATATTCAGAATTCCATCCATGAGATAAGATGAAAAAGTCACATACTTTCATATATTATTACGGGAAAGGAAAGTGTGTGAATTTCTGCTAAAAGTATCCTTTCAGGTGTATTGGATCAACTCTGTTCATGTTGGATGAGAATTACATGAGCTGAAATCCAATGTACCTGGAAGGCCTCCGATCAGGGGAATGCAGGTCTAAATGAAACTAATCATTTATGGCAAAGCTAGGGTATTTTCTATATAATTATAGCAGGAATCCATGAGCAACCATAGAGACATTGTTAATTGGTTAGAAATGGTAAACCAGTTAAGTGATCTATTCTGAGAACCACGAAAATGTCATTTTTAGGAAACTTATAATTCTAGTATAGAAATTATCAATATTGTCATAATATATGGGCATACAGAAAGGGAGGCACCTCTTTCTGTTGTATAAAATGGCTGTGGGAGCATAACCTGTCTGCTTTTGCTTTTAGACGTCATCATTGTAACAGTTCTCTTCAAATAAATAGCATAAAAACTTAGTGAGTCAGATTGCTTTGTGTCATTCCTATTTGAAAAACAAGATGGTAGAGCAGCTAAGGTATTGAACCAGGACCGGAGAAATCCAAGTTCAAATTCACCATTTGCCATGGAAATTCACTGGGGGACTTTAGGCCAATTATTCCCTCTCAACTCAACCTTCCCCTTTGGGTTTAAGTATGGGGGTAAAACAAAGGGAGATTCCTTACTGAAGCTGCCCTGAGCTTTTGGAGAAACATGTGCAGCAAACCAGGAGTTCTCAGGATCCAAGTTATGGAAATAATCTCTCCACACTGTTCTTGAACCAAACTGAATACCAGTATAGGTGTGATATTGGCTGTGTACAATAGCAGGTGAAAGATGTTATCTGGATAATGCTTTGGAGCCAGGTTTAGTGCTAATTAATGTGCGTATGAGCTGACTGGATCATGGAAGAAAGGGTGTAGTAAAAATAATGCTGGTCTTCAATGCTACTTCTTTCTATCAACTTAGGGCAGCAGGCATATGTTAACTGCTGCTGGGTTTCTTCTCAGACAATAGCTCATGGACAATATCATCTCTCTTAAGCAATATCTTATGTTTCATAGATTAATGTAAGCTGGTATGATGTCAACTGACCTTTATCCTTTTTGTTACACTGATATACTGCTGGGCCATTTGAAATGTGCATTCTGAAAAAAAAAAACTGGCTCTGAATTCATCTTCTCTGGGTGGAATGAATGAAATGTCCCTTATCCTTATTCTAGATTGACAATTCCTTGATAAGGATTACCACTAAAAACTGTTGAAATGTTATCAACGGATAATTTCCTATCTTGGCATGAAATATGATACTGCCTCAATCATAAGGCTCTAAATTTGATCTCTTTAAAATTGAGAGCAGGAAAGATATCCAAGATGAAGATGTCCTATAGCAGGATGCATTTTATTAATAAGGAAGATCTACCCAAAATCAGTAGTCTTTGCAGACAAATGCTAAGCGTGTGCATGAAGATGTTTTCCTAAATTCAGTGAGAGCTACTCTTTAGGAAGTGCGTTTAAGGATGGTGACCTTGATAATTGACATTAATAGCATTCAGCAACTAGCTTTTCTACTGTTAAGTGGAGTATAATAGCACATTCTGTATTCAACTTTTTGTAATTAAAGCTACAATACTATATGCACTTCACTGAGAATAATGCAATAGAACTTATTTCCATATAAAAACATTTAGGTTTGCATTGCTAGCTACACATTTTAATTTAACATCTTTACAGAGCAACTTTTTTTTTTCTTTTAACATTATTCTGAAGTCCCACTGTGTCCATTGGAGCTGGGTTAAATATGTGTAGGATTGCAGCCTTAATTGCTTTGTTTCATGAATACATTAATTTTGACAGAGAACAATTGTTTTTGCAAAAATGTGTCAGGTGGTGGGAGTAATATAAATACTGCTATTATTGTTGTTTAAGAGAGAAACGTACCTTGTTTTTTTAAGAGTAGCACATTAATTTGAACCTGTTTAAAATAAATGCTATGGAGCAGCAAACACAGTAGTCACCAAATTCCTGAAAATCTTTATGTCCAGCACTAAATTGCATCCCATTAGCTGTCACTGAGATTGAAAAGGTGACGGGGTTACATGGGTGGAAAAGAACAAGTGGCGTGTATTAAACAAGAGATCCCTCATTACCCTGGGATGCAAAGCCGAAATGATAAATATTTATGAGGTAGCCTCTGGCCAAAAGCTTTGGAGATAATGGGAGTGTTTTATTTGTGACGGTCGAAAAAAAGGCAGAGCTGATAATTTAGAGTAAGTTACAGAGTGAAAAACTTACCCTCTTGAATTGGTGTGCAAGACTAAGAAGAGAAGTGGGGGACGGCCTCACAACATAAGCTGTCACACCCCTCCTGAGCTGCCCCAGGGAACCCGTGGAGAATTTGGCACCCCTCTGTCCATAAAGAAAACCCTGACTCCATTTCCCCAGCCACACCTGCCCCAGTCCTGGGACAGTGTTCATCCATGCAAAGGAAGACATTTCCATTCACAGCTCTGTTAATATAGGGAACTACTTCAAGCTCACTATTCAGTATTGATTTAAAATTGCTCCTCTATCTTCAACAGATGACCGACCAGATGAAATATAGTAGGTGCAGCTTTTCCCCATGGTGCAGAGGCCCTGCCAGAAAATACATTGAATACCTAAAATAAAAAGTGGCTTGAACAGAGAGAGCTACTATGTATTTGTCCTGGCCTCCTTTAAATTTATAATCTTAGTATAACAAGCTGAACACGTGCCAGATATTTGGGTTTTAGAATAATAATATAAGAGGGAAGGATAAAGCAGTAGATAGAGAAGTTAAGTTCTTCCCTGCATGCTCTTTCTACGTCTGCTTTTCTCCCACACATCTAGCAAGTTTAACTAGAGATGAACACCAAAGAGGAAGCATGGAGTGGTACAAGGTTTTCCCCTCCACTGCCTACAGCTGCTCTTCTCAAAATCATGCCAATCCCCTGCCACCAGAGATCTGGTTCCTTTGAGCAGAGATGCTACCAAGAATCTACTTTCTCCAGGCTGAAAAAAATAATATCAGCATGTATGGAGGGCACATGCCCTCCAAACACATGGTAATTCCTTGACTGAGGTTTATGAGAGCCTACACTTGATTTTCATTACAATTTTAAAAGGTTAGGGCAGAATGGATTTGGAGAGCTGAAATAGTTTCTGTGATTCCTCTTCTTTTTCGGATCAACATTTGGACATTGTTGCTTCTACTCTTCAAGTGTTATTTATGGCTGCATGAATCCTAGGAGCAGAACACCACAAATCCAGATGACGCTCTGGCTGGGAAAATTGGCATGAACAATTGAAATGTGAATTTGTGCTTCCACTGGTGACTTTCTGCCCTGCCCACCTGGCTATCTCAATGGTGGCACAACTGCAAGGGAGACTGACAGATGAAAATCAGTTAAGATCAGTGGCTATACCCCACTTCTACTCTTTAAATATTTGGAAGCAAAGACCACAATGAATGCAAATGCAGTCAGTCTAAAGAAGGTGTTAAACATCCATTCCTCTCCATTCATTTGCATAGTGTCAATTTTAAATAGGGAAGTAATCTTAAATAGTATCATGTAAGACAAAGACAAACACAGTGTTTGGGGACGTATTTTAAGGGGGGAAAAAATGAAGCCCTAGTTCCAGATTAGATGGATACTGAAACACAATGGGCCATATGCTGAGGATTCTTAAACATCAATGGTCAAAATGTTTGTTCTTTCATTAATACTGTACGTTCTAATGTTGTGATTGAGTGCCTACAGAGAAAAAGGTCAAACCTAATTAAGACCTGACTGTTTGTAAAATGTATTTATAAATGCATATGATCTGTATTGCTTGACATGTCCTTGGAGAGCTCTTGCTTGTTTTACAGCAATGGTACACCAGCTCCATGAACATCATTTGCACCTGGCTAACAGACCGCATGGACCTTCAGCTTCACATCTACCAACTAAAAACCCTAATTAGAATAGTAAAGGTAAGCTTGCTTAATATATTTATGTTATTTGGAAATAGATTCTGCTCTCATTAAGTAAGAAAGGAAATGAGCTGTGCCAAATAAACTAAAGCAGAATGGGGACCATTTGCAGATCTGGGCCTGTCTTAGTCTACATCTGCCATATTGAGCAAAGTTAAAAAGATATTGACAAAATATTCGTCTAAGAGAATGAAGGTGGAGGAAACATGGCAGGCAATTTTAGTAACATGTCCATGTGTCAGCATCTCATCTGTTCTTCATCTTCACTACAACTCTGAAATCAGTCACACTGGGATATTTCTGACACTAGGTTTAGGACCATGAGATAAGCCGCAGCAGTGCCAGAAGAAAGAATCAGAAGTGTAATACCTTTCACACTAGTATTATTCTAGTTCCTGGCAAAGTCACTCCTTTCATTAGACTGAATGAAGCAGGAGCTAACTCAAGGACAGCCGATACTGAAGGGCAGGGAACAATATGAGGTCGACAGACTTTCTGTGGGTCTCTGCACTACGTGTTGGCCAGTCATCTGTAGCAAAGCAAGAATCATCTTTCAGCCTTCCCACTTCTGTACATGGAAAAGGAGCAAAAGACATTGGGCCAAAATGGTTGGGTAGTAATCTTCACCACTGACTTCAGTTTCAGGGACTTGAAAGATACTTAAAAGCACATGTCAGAATTGCACATAGAATTAAAATAATTTCTCTTACAATAGATGTTTATGATATTTAAAAAGGAGTTACAGACAAAAAAGAAAATCTCCTTAATGTAGCTCTGTGTATGTGTGTGTGCGCGCGTGTGTGTGTGTGTGTTGGATGGATGGATGAATGGATGAATGGATGGATGGATGATAATTATTTCAGTGTGAAATCTCAGTGGCTTACATAAAATAATAAGATCTCAGGAGGAGGTAAATACATATTTGATCATTTTTGGTTCCATGTGATATATTTTGCTGAAGAGAAAAATTATATACTTTAGAAAAGAACTCATGAATAAATTACTAAAATGGTTTTTAATTTTCAAAATAAAAGCAATAGGTATTAGCACATTATTATTATGTGTTAGTTTGGGAACACTGAAAAACATGGGAAGTGTCTTTTGTACTATTAGACTACATAATAGCCTTTTCTTAAAAAAAAAAAGTAACAGTTTCTTTAGGCATATGAGACATGCAAAATACATTGTTAAAAGGTACATGAATTTAACTGATACTTGTATTTTTATATCATTGAATTCTGTAAAACCAGCAAAACCAAAACACTTCACAAACCTAGACAAATTATTGATAAATGAATGGATTCAGCACCTAAGAGAGTTCACAGCCCCATTTATTCTCATAATACTCAAGGAAGGGCTATTAAATGAGAGGATGGGGCAATGACTTCTCCCTATGCCTCAGAGGCAGCCACAACTTCATCAGAATGATGAAATGTGCATCATAACATCACAAAACAAGCTTTGCTCCTTACTTACTTGTGTGTGACATGTGACACAAGTATAAAAGGGGCAAAGTTTGCATCATGATTTCATAGCACACATTTTGTTATTTGCCTTCCGCCCTCATCTGCAGTCAATCCTGCCATATCTACGACATTTTTAGATAAATGTTTGCTGGTCTATACTTCCCTTTGTTTGGTTCACTTCCAGTTTTGGTGTGTGAAATGGGAAGAGGCTTCCCTGTTCCCGTATATGTTTCTATAATTTTTATTAAATAATAATTATTATGAAGAATTCTGTGATATGTCATAAAATACTATCTTCTAAAACACCTTGTTCAGTCCTCCAGTTGCTATTCCCACATCATGAAAAGTATTTTCAGAAAATCCTAGGTAATCAGAAGTCAGAATAATTACTATAATGTTGGTTTAAGATACTGTCAGAGGTCCCACTCTATCAGAAAGAAGATTGGTAAGTCTGTAGAATGAAAATTCCAGATAACTGTCAGAATCAAAGGTCTATGAGTGGCTTAACATTCTTCTTTGAGATTTTCCTGATGGAAGGAAGTTAGACTCACTTAACAACAGACCCCAAATGAGCTCCTATTTCATCAATCAAAATGGCTGCCAACCTGATCCAGTTAAGAGCATGCACACAAGAGAGCAGGCTTCTGCTAGCTGACCCTTACCAGTCTAAAGAATTCTTCCCACAAATGGGTACTGATACAAGCAATTTGTGGTCTGTTGTAGCAAATGAAGCTGTGTACATGTAGCTTTAGTCAGATTATTAGCAAAAGCCTGATCTTCACTTTGCAAGGAAGGAGTATCAATTGGCTTCTATTCCTCACAGTATTTATCATTGATGATAGGATATGAACACTTGGTCTAGCGCATCTACAGATGTACTGTTATCTGTATCTCTTTTTTTAATAGTAATGTTATTAAAAATTACAATTGCAAAGATAAAAACTAATACAGACTAAAAAAAATAAAAGAATAAATAGAAAAATAGAAAAGAAAGAAAAAAATAAGAATATAGTAAAGAAAAAGAAAAGAAATATATAAAGAAATTACTTCCCCCTTCATCACAAGAAGAATAAACAATTTTAGTAACTTATCTCCTTCTCTTAAAATACAACAAATGGTCTCTTCTTCCTATATCCAATCGCTTATCTATAAACACATTCTTAAAACCCTGTTGTTTCAGTCCTGATCAACAAAAGTCCATTAAGGGTTACCAGAGATAACAACTCATCTATTTTAACTTTGATCAGATAAACCAATTTTATATTCCTTCCTTTTAACAATTTTGATCTTTAGTCCCTTTAAATAATCTCCTAGAACTTGATTTCTTTTCAATTTTTCTTTGTCCTCACAAAATTATTCAAAGCTTTAACAAGCCCATTATCTGTATCTCAACAGTACATCATTGAGCAAGAACTATTATAAGAGACATACTGTACATATGTAACAGTCACACAGATGTGACAGTAATATATTGTAACAGCATACATCAATTTAAAATTAAGGAACCAAACCTCCCTCTTGGCCTCAGTGTGTATTCATATTCAGACATCCAGTGCTATCAAATCATTTTACTTCAATTTTTCTATTTCTACAGACATAGGTTGAAAAATACTAGGAATAAATAGATGGCATCTATTCCTATTAAAAGCAAAATTGCTTGAAACATATTTGGAAGCATGAAACCTTATTTTTGCTATTTCTGGGTTAGTTTGTTTTGGATTTTGGGTCATGTTTTTCACACCACAAACTTCCTTATCCTAGAAAACATACAGAGATTTCCGATTGCAAGGAGTTCTGGATTCTACCTTGAATAGTAAAACCTACGACACAGTGCGAAACCGGCTGACTGTAGAAGAAGCCACAGCTTCAGTAAGCGAAGGTGGAGGGCTCCAAGGGATCACCATGAAAGACAGTGATGAAGAAGATGAAGAGGATGATTAGATCTCCAGATTTAGAGTCCCCCAACCTGGATGTAGCCTGGAAACCAGTGCATGTAATCTAGTCGGTTATTCAATTAGCCACATTAGGAAATTTTCTGTCTGCTCTAAATGCCCATGGAAAGTCTACCAATACAACTCCCATTTTAGCTGTGTGGTTCTTAAGACTTAGCACCTCTGTTTCGATTCATTGAGTTTCCTGATTTCATATCTCTATGTTCATAAGCAATATGGAGCACCATTGTTTAAAACAGTTAATGGAAAAAAATCTGCATAGAAAACATACTAGGTGTGTCCCTATGATAATTAAAGTATAAATGATGCTTCATTAATGTACTGTATATACATTGATGGTAAATTGTTGTGAAGACAAGTGAAACAAGTACTTTCATATGTTTGTTTCTCTTCTATGGATGCCAACTGCTTCGAAACAGAGTAAGGCTACTAAGAGACACCTATTTTGTACGTTTGGGGGAGGGGAAGCAAAGACCAGAAGTTGGGATTATTCCTGTTTATCATACCCAAGCACTTTTCCTCCAAAGTATCCAGCTAACTTTGTAGAAGTAATTGACCAATGGAATCTTAGTCATCCATATGTCAGAATGGGCTGACCTTGATCACTTTGTCCACCTTATGATTCCGAGCAGTTGTTTTATGTCAGCGTCTCGCCCCTCTAAATGTTACATTTTGTTCAGAGTTCTAATAACTGTGTTTGTAAAAAGGACAACTTTAATTACAATCTTAGACTATACAGATGTGTTTATAATAATGAGGACGATATAATAACAATAATGATAACGAACGACCATTTCTTTTAGTAGACTGTATCCATAATTTAAATCTCCTTTTGTTTTCATAATGGTTTTTATATCTTGTCATGTACATTGTATTTGGACCAGTAACATGCATGTCCTTGCGTTTCCCCTATTCCTTTCCAGGAGCGTTTATTTTTTGTGTAATATAGTGGATCCATCTTGCTTTTTTGCCTTATACAAGCCGACAGTTGTAAAAGTGTGGGGACTGTGGCTTTTCAATAAATAACTGTTCAGATGTCCTAATAATAAACACTGGAGTCTTTTTATGTCTGCCTTAGGAAGAAGAAGAAGAAAGCAAAACAAAACAAAAAAGGATTAGTCAATTTAACAAGAATCCATGTAAGAGCTCCTATCTTCTAGAATAAAGGATTTTTCTTTTCACCTGGATGTTTTTTTTAAATAGTTTGTTCATTGAGGGGCTCCTTTTCCAATTTGCTCTCAGAAACAGATGCAGATATCGAGGCCCACGTCGTGCCTTCCAAATGAGCACCACTGAGCTCAGGGAGCCTGGCTGTGGAGGATGTTCCCAGACAGATGGCTCTCTGATGCCACCAGTCAGAAGACATTGTTCAACTTTCCTTTCTTTATAGATTCTCTGCAGTATAAAAAAAGCTGGAAGCAGTGATGGAAAAACCTGGGAAATTTACCAATGGGAGACAACATATGCTGTAAATGAGGCAGAACAATTACACAGGAAAGCCTTTCACTCAGTGAAGCAGGTCAGAAGACCATCAAAAAGGTTTTGCACTGTGGTCATAGAGTATTTCACAAGGTTTTTTTTAATGGACATTCAGGCAGGTGAGTTATGTTTTAATTTACAGAGAATATCCACATGTACACTTCATATATCTTTCAGGGACATTTAGAAAGCAATCTAAAACATAAATGCAGATGATGATGATGATGTAATAACAACGTAGCAGTTGAATGCTCAGTAAAACAGCTAATCTAAAATATTAAAATGCATGAAAAAGTTTGTTTATTTACTTATAAGATTTATATGGCTGCCTATATGAGTATCATCAATATGCTGATGATACCCAGTTATACATCTCCATCCCGGGTGACTTGAGTGATGCCATGACCACCCTTTTGTGGTGCCTGGAGGCTGTGGGGATCTGGATGGGGTACAACGGGCTTCATCTGAACCATGGTAAGACAGAGTGGCTATGGATTGGAGGCCCCTCTTTATCCAAGGATTTACCATCTTTGGTTTTGGATGGGGTTGCGCTGCCCCGGACACACCTTGTGCATAATCTGGGGGTCCTCCTGGACTCACGACTCCTGCTCAAGGAGCAGGTGGCAGTCATGGCCAGGAGAGCCTTTGCCCACCTTTGTGTGGTACGCCAGTTATGCCCCTTCCTGGATCAGGAGGCTCTCTGGTCAGTCACTCATGTCCTGGTCATCTCTCAGCTAGACTACTGCAATGTGCTCTACATGGGGCTACCTTTGAAGAGTATCCAGAAGCTACAGCTGGTCCTAAATGCGACCATGCGGATAATTTTGAGACCCTCAAGAACAATGCATATAACACCTTTACTACACAAGCTGCATTGGGTCCCAGTCTGCTTCTGGGTCCAATTCAAAATGTTGGTAATCACCTTTAAAGCCCTACATGGCATGGGTCCAGGTTATCTGAGGGACTGTCTCGCCCCCATCACATCAACTGGTCCCACCCGGTCAGGCAGAGAGGGCATGTTGCGGGTCCTGTCAGCAAGAGAATGTCGACTGGCGGGGGCCAGGAGGAGAGCCTTCTCTGCCACTGCTCCTGCTCTTTGGAGTATTCTCCCGCCCCCCAGAGGTGTGCAGGCCCCTACCCTACCGGCCTTCCAGAAAAAATTGAAGACCTGGCTCTGCCAGCTCTGCCAGAGCTTATGACAACTCTGCCCAATCCTGCGGGTGGCTAGTGCCTCAAAGACTGTCAGGATTAGCCCAGGAAACTCCAAGAGACAATACAGATTCAATCCAGCAAGGTTTATTGGCTTCACTCCCGTTACAGAATCTTCTCAGACTGAGAGCAACTCTCAGGGTCACCCCACAAACATCCTCTGCATTCCTTAGGGAGGGGCCAGTCTCATTCTCTTATCTCGTGTTCGCTCTTCTGGGGATGAGAGTCCATGTTTCATACCTCGACCCCAAACTCCCACAAAGACACTCCCTGAGTGATCACCAATTATTTTGGATCTTTTTATTTTTTATTTATTAGTGTAATTTTGTAATTTTAATTGATTTTAATTGCTTTGTAAACCACCCAGAGTCATTTAACGAGATGGGCAGTGATGAATTTGATAGATAGATAGATAGATAGATAGATAGATAGATAGATAGATAGATAAATAAATAAATCTTGTAGAAGACAACTCTGGGCAGTTCACAACAATAATAAAACCAAAAATGTTACAAAGAAGAAAAACAGAAAAACCAAGAAAACCAGATACCTAACCCATCATCTCCAGTGCATCAGTCTATACCAAAGTTCATGCACGTTCGAGTGGAGCTCAGTTCCTATTGACTTAATGGACACGTTCAAGTGACTTTCTTGGCAACAAAATGGTAGTCGTTTTCCAGTGCCTTGTTGAGCAATGTTTTCCTTTTTTACTTCCCAGTCCAGCTCACAGCCTGATAGTGGCTGATAGTCTCCCATCCAAGCACTGATGACATCTGTCCCTGCTTAGCTTTTTGCCATTAGCCAAGAGAGGTTTGGTGATGCCATCCAGCTGGGCAAACATAAGGATGTTCTCAAACTGAGCTCAGCTCCTGATGGCAACATGGCCGCCTCATGTGGTATATAAATGGCTTGCCATTGACTCATTCTGGAAGGGATTATCATTATCACTATCATATTTTTGGTCTTGCCTATAGCCCTAGACTTCCACACTGCTCTCCCATGCAAACAGTAGCCAGACCCAACCTTGCCTGGCTTTTAGAGGCCTAACAAGGTCAACCAGGTGCTATCGCTTGCTGAGCCTCAAATATACGAGAAAATTATTTTTTAAGTTGGTTCTAAAAACACAATTGTGGGGATACTGGATACTTCTTTGTGGGTGGATGAATGATCCAATAGATGAAAAAGCCTTTTCATTAGTTGCCATAAATCTTGTGTGGAATCTATTGTCACGTGAGACATTCTATTCTTTCCCTCTGCAGCCCTTCCTTGGTGTGCTTTTAAAATCTACTTTGCAAGGTCTCCCAGTCTTCTGGAGCAAATGTGAAGGGTACACAAGGGTTATGGAGGAAAAGGAATCCCACCTGCAGGTCCTACTGATGAAAAATAGATGGACTACTCCAGTTTACCATTAAGACCAAAGGCAAGAGACTGGGGAAAGGGCCTAACTAAGAAATGTTGGCCTTCAGCCAGGCTGATATGAGAGTAGATACTCCAAAGTAGTCTTGCCCCAAGCTATAGAGGGTCTTAAAGGTCAACTCCATCTCTATAAAAAAAAAAGTTTAGGGTGAACTGGAGTGATTATCATGAATATCCAGTATATCCTATTAATCAAAGACATAGTTGTTAATCAAACCATGAACTCCTCTGAACAAACAATGCCAAGTATGTCTGTCTATAGGTATCTGGAATCTTTCCAATTCTGTGGTTATCGAAGACAATTCAACTGAACATTCCATGATGCTCTCTGCCTTACAGCTGGCATATGCATAATGAGAGATTCTGATCTAGAACTCATATATCTTGGCAAGTTATCTGAAACCTTGAACTACCTACCAAGGACAGCATATGTAAGTCTATCCAAAGTAAAACTCTACTTGCCTTCAGAACAATGCAAATTTTACTCTTCGGTCAGCAGAAAGTAATCATGATTGTTCCTGCACTCCTCTCTCTCTTCGTTCCACACTAAATTGCTATTACACTATAGAAAGAGGGGAGACTAATACAGAGTTAATATAGTGCTTCCCCCTTCCAGTCTCATTGGGCTTCATCTGAATCTCATCCTTCCTTTGAGAAGAAGGGGGAATACAGGCCAAGTCAAGCAGAACCGGACATAGTACCTGAGGTAAGGGTCTGACCAAAGCAGGAAAAATGGAATAATTGGTTCCTGTGATTTGGAAATTATACCTCTATTATTGCAGACTAAAGTTGCATTTCTTCTCCTTTCAGTTGTGTCACATTGCTTATGCAGTTTGAAGTCATTTACTACCCTCAGATATCTTGTTGGGTGCCATTACTAAGTCAGGATTTGATTTTTGTTTCCTAACTGAACAACTTTACACTTGTTTCTGTTAACAGTTCATTTTGGTATTTTCAACCTCTCTCACTAACCTATCAAGACAACTTTGAGTGTTATTTCTGTCCTCTAAGGTATTAGCTACCTTACCCAGTTTTATGCCATCTTCAGATTTAATCAACATTCCCTCCACCACTTCACCCAAGATGTTAACAAAAATACTGAAGAGTAGAGAACCAAGACCAAATTTTGCAGCACCTCATTGATGCCCCTTTCTGATATAAAGTAACATTTGAGTATTATTTTTGAGGTAACTGTGTATCCACTTACAGGTAGTCCTCAGCTTATGATGGCAATTGGGACCGGGATTTCTGTTGCTAAGCAATGTAGTCATAAGGTGCTATGTCACGTGACCACATTGCTTAGCAACAACAATCTCAATTGCCATTGGCAATCCCCAGGACATTAAGGGGGAAGAGGCGCAAGTCCCAGGCAAGGAGCATGGGGGAGTGCATTGGTGCCACGAAAGTGGCATGGGGTGGTGCCATGGGCAGGCACTAGGGAACGCAGGCAGGCCAATGGGGACTGCAGGAGGGCAGGGGTCCTGTACGCAGGGGGCTGGGGGTAGCGGGCTCCTTAGGATAAAAAGTGGCAGGAATGACTTACTGGGGTGACTTGCGCCCTTCCTTGCTGGTTTCCCCATTGACTTTGCTTGTGGGAAGCCAGCAGGAAAGGTCACAAATGGTGAACATGTGATGCAGCTTGCTGCAACATTGCAATTTCATGCTGGGCACCTGATCGTCTGGACTGTGATCATGTGACACCAATGATGCTGCAACAGCCAGAATTTTGAGGACCGATTGTAAGTCCATTTTTTCAGTGCTGCCATAATTCTGAACAGTCGCTAAATGAATGGACGTAAGTTGAGATTACCTGTAATTGTCATGCCATCCAGCCCAGACTTAACTAACTTGCTAATAAAAATATCATGTAGTTTTTCCTTTTTAATATAGAGTCATTACATCTACAGGTACAGTAATCCCACAATCTATTAAGGAAATTATCCAATCAAAAAAGCCCCCAGGTTAAGAATGCCCAGTTTAAGGACAACCCATAGTTAAAAACGGAGCCTATTGTAGCAAAATTCAAGTTAAATACACAGTGATTCAAGTTAAATACACAATGGTTCAAGTTCATTACACAATACTACTTATACAGTATTATACAATAATATTGTTCCAGCTTACATACACATTTGACTTAAGGACAGACCTTAGGAATGGAACCCATTCTTAAACTGGGGACTACCTGTAATTACTGCATTGGATTCAAGATCATACAGATCAATCTTTTTATGATCTACTCTTGAATCTTTCCAAGTATCAGTGTCAGATTAACAGTCTTCAGTTTGCTGGATCTCCTGACTTCCCCTTTCCTAGACAGAGACATTTGCTTTCTTCCAATCATATGGCACTTCAACTCCAGGATTTCTCAAAGATAATACTTAGGGATTCAGCCAAATTTCAATATCTTGAGATGCCATTCCTCTGGACCTGGAGATTTAACCTCAAAGTCAATCCCACGTTTTAATTTTGTCCCTTTATCTTGTTCTACACAATTGCTTGGTGGAAAACAAATCTTGATGGAGAAGGCTAAACCAAAACAGAAATACAGTAGCTGACTTTTCATTGTTGCCTGTTAGCATTTTGCTACCATAACTGAACAAGTCTGTTCCCCCCCCCCCTTATTTTAAAATATTTTTAAAAGCCCTTTTTGTTCTTAGTGTCCTTCACCAACCAGCGCTCGTTCTTGCCTTAGTTTTCCTAACATCCTCTCTATTGTTCTGAGCTATTTGTCTGTATGATTACTTTGTGATCTGGCTCTCTATATTGATGGCTGTCCTGTATTTTTGTTCCTCACCGGAACTAGAATTCTCACTGGATTGGTGCCTCCAGCGTGTATAGTTCTTGCTGGGGGAAGGCTCATCATGGACAAAAGGCTCCAGGAATTGTCCTATATGTTCCCCATCAGGAAAACCTCAAGGGGACTCTGCTTCAGCCAGTTCATCCAGCTTGTGGCTTCCCTATTGGGATGTGTCTACTGGATAAATGGCTCTAAGGAAGGTGAAGCAGAGGGACACAGAGGGCTGCCTTTATTCTCATCTATGAACAAGCGAATGTTAATAGGCAGGATTTAACAGAGTGACACCGGTCTATTAAATTTCACTCTCTACCACCTCAACCCCTTCCAAGGCAAATACAGCTCTGCATCCATGCCACAATAAAATCCAGTTCTACCCCTCCCCACTCCTACCCAAAGCATCCAAAATCTGAGCTGGAAGAGGATCAGAATATCAGAAGAACCCAGGTGATCTAACTAAAGGCCTAGTCTGGTTTTCTTTTCCCCTGCTGTTCCCCTGCATAGCAACAGAAACTCATGCCTACAATTCACCATAAATATTTATTTTCAAGTTGATATGTATGCTTGGTTATTTTTATAAATATTAAAACATAATTAGGGTTAAGAGCTTGATAACTAAGACAAGGCAGCAATCTTACGGTCCCTCCTCTTCCAAAGGCCATTAGAGGTTTTAGATCTCCTCCTCTGCAATGGGAGAGAGAAGCCCATTGGCAGAGAGGAATATTTGACCTCCGTTACTGCTTTGAGCAACTATGAAACATCTGCTATAATACTTTCCAATGCCAGAGCACACTGACCCCAGAAATAGAAAAAAGAAGTGTGTGGAGAGGGAGTGGTGGACCCTAGATCAGTGTTTCTCAACCTTGGGAATTTTAAGATGGGTGGATTTCAACTCCCAGAATTCCCAAGCCAGCCATGAAGTCCCCAAGGTTAAAGTTCCCAAGGTTGAGAAACACTGCCCTAGACATTCCAGGGAAGACAATGTGTTCATAGCCTTTCTCACTCCCAGAGATGCCCCCAAACTACTGCTTGATTTGCATCAGGCCTGGAATGGGCACTGATCTCTTAACTCCCATATAATGTAAAAAAGAACAGTAGTCCCCATGAAGACTACTGTCCACTGATCATCTTCCATCCTGTTGCATCCCAGATCTGGTAGTCCTAGTATAAGGACTTTGGGAGTTTTATTTTGTTTTGTTTTTCTAAAATCGGAGAAGCTCACTGCTCTTGGAACTCCTTCCCATATATGATGGAACTATAACTTTAAGAGACCATCATCCTTGTAGTTTTGGAGAACTATAAGGTCACATTATGACATTTTATTATTCAAATTGGGCAATTCCAGAACCTAAGCTTTGTCTGGAAGCAACCTGAATGTTAATAAATCATTAATATCTGACAGTGGATGACACAACTGTATCTGTGGGAGGGAGACTATATGCTAAACATACAGCAGCTCATCACTTCAGTAAAATCCACTACACACAGCGACGTGCAACAACTGTCAGGGGGAAAAATAATTTGGCTGTCTTCTTTTTACATTAAAGAAACAGTAGCTGAATTGTGATCAGTGTCTACAGTTGTTGGCCGCTGGACCTAGGTAACACATCTGTGGTCATTTGCAACCTCTCTGATCTCATCTGGATATATATTTCCAACAAGATTCTTGAAACTGCATGGGCAAAAGTACCTGCAAATATGCCAGATGCCCTCAGTGCCTTTCATTGGTCAGGGCTTCGGCTGATTGATTGATTGATTGATTGATTCCCTTTTTTTAATCTACTACAATCAACTGCCTCTAAGTAGGATACAATCACAATGCTAATAAAACTTCTATGGTACAATCGTACATCCAAGTAAACCACCACAAGATGTCAAACCATTTTAAAAAATCCTTTTTAAAAAACCCAATAAATAAGCAATAAAACAGAGATTATGACACTAAGAATCAAGGGCCCTCTTAAATAGTTCCACTTTTAATAATTTCCTTAAACCTATTAAGGAAAGGGCAGCATTAATTAGTTTGCATTAACTGGGATGGGTTAATGGGCTGATTGGATGCTAACAGACTAGGAGTCAACTAAACAGTAACAGACATTATATACCAGTAGTGTTTTTTCTGTAAGCATGGCCAGATTCCATGCCCAGTGCTGAATTGGAAATCAGTCATCAAATGTAGCGGTTATAAGAAATTTAATTTCTGATTATTTTTCAAAGCCTTAAAACATTGCTGGCTTCAAAATGGTAATGAAATATTTTCAGTGAGACAGTAGAATATAATGAAACTCAGAAAACCAAAAGAAGTCTTGGGTGCAGTTCCCACAAATCAGGGAACAGGACAGGAGTGTCCACAGAGTATGATTCAAAAAAGTCAAGATGGGAGCCACAATAGTGTGATCAAAGCTCCACCCACTTTTTATACGTGTCACATGTGGAAGTGTGAAGAGCTACTTGAAGCCGGTACAATTATTTGTCCACGTGCCCATCTAGCATTGTTCTGATTGGCCGTGGCTATTGTGAGAGACTATGGGAAGAAAGCAGAGGAGGTGTAAAGAAGCAACACAGCATAGATATAAGAACAATATCAAAGAGCCCTTAATTAACTCACTATAAATCTGGCTGAGAATTTACTCTTAGAGTTTTCAAGATTATGTTTGTACCCCCAAACTAGCATTAAACACACATTTCTGAAATCTGTGTGGTGCTTGCTTCTTTGCCAGCTATGTAGGGCTTGACGGTTCTCAATCTTCTCCGTCAGTTTCTATCTGCTCTTTTCATCTGACGATGCCAGACAAGAGCCAGCCCCATCATTAGGAGTAAGCCCTGCAGGTGACCCCTCTGTCCTCTCCCAATGGCTCATTCCTCAAAGTGAGTTGGAAGCCTCGAAAGGCCACCAGGGCTCAGGACAGAGCATGAGCCCTCGTGCATTCCCAAGAAGCCCTATTACTTGGTTTCAGTTCCTTTCTCAAAAGCCAACCATACCAGAACTCCTAGAATGCCTTCAAAAGCTGTCAATGAATTACAGTTGTAAACTGGCAAACAGCGAGAGTCACATTTAATTAATTGGACTGGGTTGAACTGAAACTTCATTCACTGTATGGCTAAAATTTAAAAAAAAAAACTTTTTCCCTAGCATATTCCTTTTGAGGGAGAATGTGGCTCCTGGCCCATTACTCAAAGACCAGCTATGGCTCTCAGTGAGGACTATGCGGCCTGACGTTCCTCCAGTAGAGAGGTGCAGTAGGTATATACAGTATGTGGTCCCTAACTTGATATATGTCAGTCCTGCTTCCAAACTGTCTTACTGATTCTCTTCCTCCCCCAGAACCTTACTAAAAATATTCCAGCAAACACAGAAGTTTTGACTATCTCAGATAAATTAAGGAAATCAGACTTGTTAGCTCAGTACACTTGGAATGCAGATATGGTCCCTTTTGGTGCAAAATGTTTACTTTTTTCAGGTTGTCAGAGCCTGGAGGGTAGAAAAATTGGATTATTTAAAAAAAAAAAAATCTGGTTCTCTCTTCCACTGCTGGTACTGGAGGACTTCCACTCTGAAATCCTGCTGAGCATCAGCATCATTTGGAAAAGAATCCAGCCTCACACAAACGATAGTCACACCATGCCTAGCTCTGTCAAAATCTCTTTCATCTTCTGGAAGTTGCATTAAGCTTTCTTTCTTCAGCAGTATTAATTCATGGGGCATGGAGATTGGAAATGCAAGCAAATTGACACATGTCACCATTTGTTAATCCAATTTGTTTCAAAATTCCAGCAGCTACCCTCCTCTGTGCTGCACAAAGTGTGCTACTTGGCCTAAAGGATCTATGTAGTGTAGGAGGTTATTTTGTTGTCACCTTAGACTCTCTCTCTCTCTCTCTCTCTCTCACACACACACACACACACACACATACGCACACTTAATTCCTCCTGTTTAAAAGCAGAATTTTACTCTTATTTCCTTTAGAGTTCAAAGCTGTACTCAGTCTGTCCATTGTTTTTCCTGCAAGAACGTAGAGTCATTGCTGCCACATGGTTTGAGAACAGAATCAAGACAGGTTCACAGACTCAAGGAGAGCAATGGCATCAAGGAATGATTTGCTCATCTGAAACAGCATTTATTGGTCAAGCACTACCACCTAGAATGTTTAGATCAATCAACTTCATTTGGAAAATATGTACCTACTTCCAAGAAGCAGATAGTCCAGCAAAAATGCAACTTTGCAAAGGAGTAATGTGCCCAACAGCCTCTCCATGGGAAGAAATCCAGTGTAGCACACAATGCTGAGAACATGTGTGTGGAGCTTCCACCATCTATATTAGAACCATCCCATTATGAGGCCATTTCAGCATCACAAAAGAGTATGCAAAATTTGAGGTTTACAAGACTTCTTTATCAATCAAGAGGAATAGAAAGGAGGAGATAGAGGGAAAAGGCTGATATGTAGAAATTAGTAATCTCTAGCAGCTGCTTGCATAGTGGAGCAAAAGTTACTCAGTTGGAATCTGCAGAATAAGGTAGGTAGGCTCACCCCTGTGACTGCTAATAAATGTATAAGCCATGGAGAAGTTAGTTTTGTGACATTCCCCTACTGTCAATACTGTGCTCTAAATTTTTTAAAAAATACATTGCTTTATCCCAGAAGACGACAATGGCAAAACACCTCTGTATTGTGCCAAGAAAAGTACAAGCAATTGTCCCTGAAGATAAGACAGGAGACAACTCTTGCTATAAATCAAATAAGTGCCAGAAAAAAGACAGTTCCATGCATGCATCTTTGGAAGCAGAGAGAGCCAGTAGGAAAATTATGCCATAATTTATTATAAGTTTAGTTGTGTTGGCTTTCTACCTGCATCTATTTTTTTCCAATCCAGAAAAAAGGAACTAAGTCTGGGTTGATGTTACTGTACCTGCATCTCCTCTCATGATTAATTTAGGCAATATTAATTAAGCTAAAAGATATTTTTCTGAAGATTCCACTACCTGACAATATCTACCTGATTTCAAGTCTTGGCCCTGCCAATAAAGCTGAAAAGAATCTTTGAACTGGCTAACCCAAAGCTCTGATCAAAAGGATAGATCATCCCTGAACTATTATCACCCTCCTAACAGGTTAAAAAATGTGAGTAATATTAAGTTCCATAAGAACCTGGCTTTTGTTTAACGTGTATTAATGCAATCAAATTATCTAGAACCTCTTTCAGATATCTTCTCGCTGGTTGGGATGAATTTATTACCCTTTTCTATTTAAGTTCTTAAGATAATTGTAACTACTTTAGCAACAAATTGATATGCAGTTTGGTTGCATATCTGAGGAAAAGTAGATTTCAATGTAGTATTTGAAGGGAAG
This sequence comes from Liasis olivaceus, assembly GCA_030867105.1. Taxonomy (NCBI): domain Eukaryota; kingdom Metazoa; phylum Chordata; class Lepidosauria; order Squamata; family Pythonidae; genus Liasis; species Liasis olivaceus. The sequence goes on along the minus strand of CM061348.1, from coordinate 24,504,753 downwards.
TATTAAAAAAAGAGACACACCTGCATGCCCCCAAATGTGTTTTTTTCCTGATGGACTGGACTTCAGTTCCCATGATCCCTAGCATGACCATAATTAATAGTAAAAGATTCCGATTTCTGTGAGAACGAAATTAGGAAATGATTTAAGACAAATCTACAATGTCAATAGGATTTAAGACAAATCTACAGTTTATGAACCGAAGAGGTTTCAATTCTTTGTGTCATATTTAAACTCTCATAATTAGACATAAATATAATATTAACCTGTATAAATACGTGTACCTAGTCATAATTTCATAATCTAAGCCTTGCTTTTTTAATTCATCATCCAAATAAGGAATAATCACTCTCCTCCTCCATCCTTACTCTTTTTATGATTTTTATGTAATGAGCTGTTTGGATGAGACTATAAATCTGCATTTACTGTATTAACACAAATTTTGTGGGAAATGAAAGGAGGAGATTACATGCAATCTTGCAGAAGCCCTCTGCCAGGATGAAAGTGGCTTGTGGGTCAAAACAAAGAAAAACACTGAGCAACAAATTAGACACAGGCAGCAGGCTAATATGTAGATCAAACTGATTAAATACACACAACAGTGGGATGGGAAAGCTCTAATCTGAACATGTCAGAAGATTAAGTCAACAACAGGTGCCAAGTACAAAAATAAAATTGTGGTTATACGGGAAGACACTGAAAGCTGAGAGATGGGCAAGAATTGCAAAAGGCAAGATTATTTTGCTGTGCCCATCATAGACACATTGGCTCATTTGCGATGCAAGAAAGACAGTCACTGAAATAAACAAACATGTTATGACTTATTTTTTTCTGACTGGAAGACAAGCCAGGTGGTAGGATTGAATCAGATTGACAAGAAGGTTGCTTTTCGTAACACATAAAGTTTATTGCTGAATTTGTGGTACATTCATAGTAGGATAGAGTGTTCAGACGGATTACTCCCTCTGTGATCCTTTTGTAGACCATTGCATGCTACTAATGATGGTTGTCACCATTCCAGGCTGCACTTGTGTATATCCAGACATAGTGACACTGCAGACCACGCCAGGGGCAGGAAGTCATGGTCAGATTACTGCACTTGGTTGGATTATCATGACATGGCTGATTGCTGCAACAGGCGCTACACAGGGCTTCCTTTGAAGATGATTCAGAAGCTACAGCTGATCCAGAATACAGCAACCAGATTACTAGCATGGGAAACCCATCCTTGCAGAATAACAGTTACGTTGCCAGGGGCTTTGTGGGGAGGGGTTGCCAAAAAAAGGTCAGATGGCAGTGATAACCATCTTGGGTGGAACTTCAGTTGTGCAATGATGGCCCCCATCTTGACTTTTTGAGCACTCCCCAGAGACAACCCTGTATACTGCAGTCACTGCACTGACTACTGGTTGGCTTCTGGGCCCATTTCAAAGTGATGGCTGTAATTTATAAACCCTTATTTGGCATGGTATCAGGATAGATTAATCCTTACCCAAAATGATTCTGCCTGCCTTGTGAGGTCAGGTAGGGAGGGCCTGCTTAAGGCCCCACATCATGAGAGGTCAGGAGAGTGTGGGCCGGTGAGTAGAGCCTCTCTGTGGTTCCCCAACCCTACGGAGCATGTGACCCCAGAAGCACACTTGGCCCTTTTGGTCTTGGCATTCTGAAAAGCACTGAACAGTTTGTTTTTTCCGTAGGGTTTTTATAGATACATTTATGGTGACCTGGCAGACATTTTTAACTACGTTTCAAGCTGATTTTTAGTGGGCTGATAAGTTAGTTATGTTGAGATGACTTTATGTTTTATAATATCCACTGCCCAGTCTTCTCAGTGGATGATATTTTTTTTAAAAAATTGTAAAATAACACAAACAAGTTGTAAAGTGCATGAACAAGTGTGCTACATGAGGTAACATCAAGGCAACTGGTAATGGAAGCAGCCCCAAAAAGAGCAAGAACATCTGATGGAGAAAAGAAGGAGCATAATCGAAAGAAACACAGAATGTCCAGATGTGGCCTACCAAAAAAGAAGTATAACATGTTTCTAATCCCAAGGGGCTTCAGAGACCACTTAAAGGCCATGAAGACTTTTAACTTGGCCACAAAAGCCCTACAAAACATGCGTAGCGTAGCGTAGCACAGAGTAGAGTAGAGTAGAATGTTTAATATAAGGGAGTATTCACACTAGATACATTTAATCATTTTTAATATGATTTAATTAAATTTAAAGGTATTACATCAAATAAAAAAAATTAGCTAATTTCTAAATAAAAAGAACAGAATCTCAGATGCTCAGTGAAGATAACAAAATGCTAATGGGCAGCAACAAAAAGAAAAAAGAGCTACTGAATTCAGACTTTTCCAACAACAACAATAAATGTCTGTTTCACCAGCAACCATGAAAACATGGCTGAAACAACAGGACTAAAGCTTGAAAATGATAGAAACATGTTCAAGGAATAACCACTTCCTTTCAGTGAGATTAAATATCCAGGACAAGATGAACTACATACTATGGAATGGAAGGAACTTGCTGGAGTATTTATGTACAGGTAGTCCCCAGTTGAAGAACGAGTTCCATTCCCAAGGTCTGTCCTTAAGTTGAATTTGTATGTAAGCTGGAACAGTATTAGTGTATAATACTGGGCAAGTAGTATTGTGTATGTAACTCGAACCATTGTGTATTTAACTTGAATCATTGTGTAATTAACTCAAATTTTACTACAGTAGGCTCCGTTCTTAACTATAGGTCATCTGTAACCAGGTTGTTCTTAACCCGGGGACTCCCTGTATTACCTCTGAGAACAGGTGAAATGTCAGATGATGACAGGAGAACAAATATTGCCCCACTTCTGACAGGAAGGAGGTCCAAGGAAGCTACAATTCAGTCAGCCTGAGATCAATATCTCAGAAAGATTATAGAACAGATCATAAAGAGATGTATGTGTAAATACCTTTTAAAAATACAGTAATCACACAGACGTTAGCGTGGATTGTCAGTCTTGTCAAACTAATATTGCCAAACAATAATATTTCCCCAAGCATTTGACTCCAGTTGTGTGGAGTCCCCTTTTGGTTGTTTATATTATTGTGTTTGGTCACCAGTTTATATTTTGCATTTTATAGTTATATATTGTGTATGTTTCAATGTTATGTGGTTCTCTTGGTTTATTGTGTTTTCCTGTTGTATGCCACCAGAGTCACATTGTTTGAGTTGGGTGGCCCTGTAAATCTAATAAAGAAATAAATTCTCCTCCTCCTTGATTATTAATTTTCTGTTGGATATGCAACATACCTTAATTTCAACAAAAGATTTAACGAAGTACCCCACGGACCCAGTCTAATTAGCAAGTTTCTTAAATGTAGACTAGGTGCCATGGCAAATGAACACATAACTGATTCAAAAAGAAAATTCACAAATGATTCCTCATTCTACTTGGGAGAGCAATAGCAGTACCACAAAGTTTAGTCCTGGACTCTCTACTCATCAGAATTTTAATTCATGACTTGATGGAGGTAATGCTTATTTTGAACATGACACAAAATTGATACTAGCATAGGTATATCCTAGAAGACAGAAATACAGTTCAAACTGTCTGGATAGATTAAAGCAATGGCTGAAAACAACAAGGAAATTTATCCAAGACAGATGCTAAAGAGCGACCTATGCACAGATGCATGATGGCTTAGTAATTGTATCCTAGTAATAAAACTTGTGAAAAAGATCTTGAAACATAGTTGATTGAATCAGTATGAAGGACCTGCAAAGAAGACAAGTATAATTTCAAGGCTGTGTCATCAGAGGTAATTTCCAAATTACAAGAAGTCATTGTTCCACTTCACTCGAACAATTTGGGATAACAACTTTATTTGGTCTGTCCCCACCTATGTTCTGCTGGGAGAAGGTGGAATAAGGACAACAAGGAGGATTAGAGATCTAGAAACTAAGTTCCACAAAGAGAGACTGAAGAGTATGTTTATATTTGGGGGGGGGGGGGGGGTGGAATATTGAAAAGGGATATGATAGCGCTCTTCAAATACTTGAAAAGATGTCACATAGAAAAAAGGTCAAGATGGATTCTTCTTCTTGACAGGAAGCAGGACAGGAATAAAATATTTAAGTTACAAGAAGGCAAATCCTAATTGAATCAGAAAATGTCCTAACAGGAAAAGCAGTTGGACAAGGAAATTAATTCCCCAGAGAGGTGATAGGCTGTTCTTCCCCAGATGTGTCCAAGTAGAGCCTAGACAGACATCTGTTTGGGATACTTTAATCTGGATTCCTGCAGGAAATAAGGGGTTGGATCTGATGGCCTAAATTGCAGTTTCCAACTTTATTATTCTGTTTTATTATTTTCTCCTTCTGCCAGGTTAAAAATAACTTTGGAATAACTTTTGGAGGTCTCTGTGAATTTACCTAGGGCTTCTAGAAGTCATGGACAGTCCTAGAACTTCAGGTCCTGCACACTTGGTGTAGGAGTTTAGTTTCCATTCTTAGCTTTGAAGTTTTTGTCTTGAAAATGGATGTTAATGGCAGTGCCTGAGCTAACATTTTTTTATTATTCTAGCTTTGGTTTTCTTTTGCAATATAGTTGATCTTCTGTTTATAAGCAGCTTTGAATGTTTTTTGTAGAAAAGACAAAAGTGGTTAAGGCACCAGGCTAGAAAGCAGGAAGCTGTGCGTTCTAGTCCCACTTTAGGCATGAAAGCCAGCTGGGTGACTTTGGGCCGGTCACTCTCTCTCAGCCCAACTCACCTCACAGGGTTGTTGTGGTGGGGAAAATAGGAGGAAGAAGGAGTATTAGGTATGTTCACCATCTTGAGTTATTTATAAGAATAATAAAGGTGGGATAAAAGAATCTAAATCATGGACAGATTTCACTCACCATGTCAAGCCTTAACATAATCTGTCTGGTTACAATGTAGTGTGCTTTGGGAAGCCAGGCAATGTGACATGTAAACCAGGATTTATAGCTTAGCATGGTGTATGAACTCAATCAATTGTACTTTATTGAAGAAACCATGGTTTAAGAGAATTATGGACCCATTCACTGAGTGGATAGCAAATTCTTTTGCAGAGTTAAGACACACTTCACTTCCAGACCTTGCACATGTCAGAAATTCTCTGTTTCTTAAACAATTGTAGGTAACTTTTGATTGATTGAACACCAATCTACACATAAAATTTCAATCATTTGCCCTGTTCTCAGAATTGGAGCCTCTTGCCAAAGATAAGCTATTTTTGCTGATTGCTGCAATATGAAAAAAATGTCCCTTTTGGAACAGGATCCTTGTGGAGAAGCTACAAAGCCAGTCTTGGCTATAGGAAATGTTATTGATTCTGACCTGAAATGCATATGCTTAATGGTAAGCATAAGAGACCCAATTTGGTGTAGTGATGAAGGCATCAGGCTAAAAACCAGGAGGCCATGAATTCTAGTCCTGCCTTGGGCATGAAGCCAGCTGGGTGACCTTGGGCCAGTCACTCTCTCTCAGCCCTAGGAAGGAGGCAATGGCGAGCCACTTCCACAAATCTTGCCAAGAAAACTGCAGAGTCCTGTCCAGGCAGTTGCCAGGAGTCAACACTGACTTGACTGCACACACACTCCCACACACTCCCACACACACCATGGGAGTAAGCATACTCCCATAGAAAGCAGACTCCTAAAGAGGGGGGGTTATGTACACAATGGATTCTCTAAGAAAGGATTGGGAATGACTGGACCAGCTGTTTGTGCTCATTCCTCAAAATGCTGCATTAAAAAATCTGCCAAGATCGTATTGGTGGCACGAGAGTGAGCAGAGGAAGGGCTGAAGAGAGAGATGATGGGCAGGAAAGGCTAAGATGACTTTTGCCAGCTGAATTCCCTACAGATTGGTTGGGCTGCATCTCATCATCACCCAGCTAGAATGGCAATACTAGTTTGGGGGTGATGAAAAGATAACCCAGCACATCTTGGCGACAACAGGCGGGAGAGGCTGTGTTACTTTCTGCACTTGTTTCACAAGCCCTTTGCTGCATCGCATGGGAGAGCAAACTCTTTCTCCCTCAGATGACTGAAGTGCTCCTTCTCCAGGGGAAAACCAAGGGTCTTTCTTGATGTGACTAAAGCGGCTGGAGAAGGACCGCTCCAGAATGCGACAGATATGCCCCAAGAGCATTGCAAGCCAGGGGTCAGTAGCTTAGATCACCCCGTAGCTCCCACCCAGGCCGGCAGTGGACGGAAAGAGCCCCCAGAGAAAGAGCTCCCTAGAAGTGCTCTAAAATCCCTTTGAATTTAAGATTGGCCTGAACTTGCACGACTTTCAGCGGGAAAAAGCTGTCCTTCGCTCACCCCGTCCCGTCCTAAGTGTTTGGCCAGCCCACCCGTTCGGACCTTCCTCGAGGGCCGGAGGTGCTAAACCGGTGCTGTTCCCGCCCAGCTGTAGCGTCGCTGGAATCACTCCAATCTTGGATGCCACCCCTTCCACGAGCAATCCTGTGAGAAAGTAAAGCACGTCACAGGTTCAGGGACTGGGCCTCCCCCGAACACTTCGGCGAGCAGATTCCACTATCTCAGAATGGGGTTTAAGAAACTGATGGGGGCGGCGGGGGGGGGGGGGGGAGGAGGCCAAATGCAAACAACGGGAAGAGGTAAGGGGGAAGCGTCTTCCCTCACTGCTCTGCCCGGCCACGCTGGAGGCAGCGAAGAGGTCCTCCCGCCCTGTCTTCTCCACCAGTGGATGAGCAAGGAGGAGAAGGAAAGAGAACAGGACATGACACCAAAGCGCCCCACCCCCCGCGACTCCGGCTGGATTTGACCCACCAAGAACAGCAACGGGGAGAATTGCGGACTGGTACGAGGACTAGCGTAGACGCTGAATGCCCTACGCGGGATCAAACCCACACCTTTTGCGAGTCCACAGGCAATGAAAACCCTTTCGCTTGCTTCTCCGAGTCACCTCTGAAAAGTCCCGAACTTCACTTTCCTTTCACGCCAAAAATGAAGGGCCCGATTCTGCTTAACGCTGTCCAAATAAGTTGCGGGTCTCCCCCTCCCCCGCTTTTTCGATCCTCTTCGGGGGGTTTTCCCTTCCTCCCCTTTTTTAGTATCTCCTGTTCTTTTTGTGTTTCCCCTTTTCTTGGCATTCATTTTCTTTATAGCCCGAATAACTCCTGCTGCGTTCAGTGGCGTTTGGGTCTCACGCCTGCAGGCATCGGACTTCGCTTTTTCTTGCCCACTTTCTTTCCGTGCCGCCGCCGCCGCCGCCCCCCCCCCGCCTGCTTTTCTTTCGCCCTGCCAGTGAGAAATGGCAACCTCCGAAAATCGGTCCTGCCCCCCCCCCCCCCCCCCACAAACCCGCAGAACCGTTTGTGGTGTTCTTTGCGCGTAGAAAGCTTTCATCAGAAGACGCCGCTCTTTTCACCAAAACGTTGTGCTTTAGGGGTGGGGGACGGGCAGCTACTTTTGAAGAGCGAAGGATCGAAGAACTCACCACGATGAGACAGTAAAAGAACGAAAATGTACCTCGCGAGGAGGAGAAAGAGATCAACTTCCAGTCGAACTAAATTGACATAAAATTAATTATGATTCTTTCGAGGGTGATTTGTTTTAACCCCCACATCAAGTCCTTTCGGATACTTAAAGGTTGCGCACGTGTTAGATCCCAAAAGCGATGCTTCCCCAGGCATCCCGCCCCGTGGGGTTCCTGCTCGTAAGCTACAGGATGCGGGCAGCTGGAGCACCCCAGATTGGAGCATTGGTTCAAACGCAACGGTGTATTTGTCCCTCCTTCCCACCCAAACTTCGCCCTTCGTTGTCAGGATCCCCGATACCATTACTCGGGAGTAATAATTCATTGACGCTTCCCAAACTGTTCAAGCGGGTTCCGACGTGATTGAGTAAAAGGGCCCGAACTGACTCTCGGGAGCCCACCAGATCTCTGAGTAGGGGGATCCTTGCGAGGGAGCGGGTGATGGCCAGCAGTCGGGTCCAGACAAAGCAGCGGAGCGGAGTGTCTTCTCAGACAAAGTTAAGTTTAATACAGGCGCCCTGGAGGAGGGGGCATTGGGGGGGGGGGGGGTCCTCAGCGCTGGAGAAGAAGATACGATTCTCCAGGCAGGCAGGCAGGCAGGATCAGCCGCCGACGCGTCAAGGGACGGACTGCAAAGCGTTGTTCGCTGTCAGAGCTGAGCTGCAGGCGCTCCGGGAGAGAGACTAGGAGCCATGGAATCAAGATCAAGGAGGCCCTCCAGTCCCGACCGGAATCCGGGTTAAAGCACCCTTGATGTCTAGGGAAAGGGAGCCCACCCCCAAGCTGAGTTATTGGTGCCCCGGCCAAACTTTAACTGACACTACAGGAAGGGAGAGTCCGGCCTAGGCCAGGGCGGAACTCAAGCCCATTTTTCCGTCTGTCCCGTGAAACCGGCAGAGGGAAAGGCTGAACCCTCTGTAACGCGGACCTAAGTGATCCGGATGGGGAAGGAGGTTTAGAGTGCCCGTGGTGGAAGGAAAGCGAAGCCAGCCAGGTTGAGATGGGGCGGCCTGGCCTGGCCTGGCCTGGCCTGGCGCGGGGGAGGCCGAGGGAGGGGAGCGCCTTCCCCAAGCGCCCCAGGGAGGTTTCAGGGCCCTGCGGGGATGCGGCGCCGATGACCGGGCCCGCCAGCCGCACTCGGCGCTCCTCTTGCTTCGCTTCTCCTCGTTTACAGCAAATATTTGTTTTGCACCCTTCGCTGGGACTGAAGTTAATGACTCAACGTGTTAGCGTGGAGTAATCGGGAGAAAAGTCCGCGCCATGTTTATTGTGTGGGTGAGCTGTTGAGCGGCGTTCGACGAAGCTGCAATTAGGGTTAGATCGAGATTAATTAACGTGCGAGCGGCGAGGTGTAAAAGGGGTCCCAACCCTCCACTCGGGATAAGCGGCGGGCGAAGGCGGGGGGGGGGGGAGAAGAGATTTGCGGCGGCTAATTAAACGCTTCGCCGAACAAGCTCCTCTCCTCCCCTCTCCTGCCGAAGTCCAAAGCCGCCGCCCGTTCCTCGCCCTGCAGGCCCCGAAGGAGCGGGGCGGAGGCGGCGGCGCTCGCAGGCGGGCCGCGCCGGGAGCAGGCGCTCGCGGGGCAGCGGGAGGACTTGGGGAAAGAAGCTGCTGGAAGGAGCCGGGCCGGCGGAGGTCCGCCCTAGCTAGCCTGGGTTTCCAGGGGCCGGAGTCGCTGGCGGCTTCTCTTCGGGTCCCGGGCCCGAGGGAATCGGCCTGCTCGGCCTGCCTTTTCGACGCCCATCCCCGGTTGGGGTTTCGGGTCCTCCTGCCGGCAGGCCCTAGATTGAGACTCACCCACTGAACAGGCTTCCTCCAAATGCCAGCCGTGGGCATCGGCAGAGAAGGCGTAGCGATTGGCGCCCCCGTGCCCGGAATTCCCCCTTCCATCTCTTAATCCCAGCCCCCAATTCTGCCTTCCGAGAATGAGACTCAGTTGGTGCCGTTCGCGCCTTTTCGCGACCGCCCCATGAGCTTACGCTGCCCCCAACTTTAATAGGCATTGCCTGGCTGCATTCAATGGGAAGGGTCCTTCCCCATCGGCTGCTCGGGGCCCGGAAATCTTATTCTCCCGGCACTCCGAGGAGAGGCCTGCCGGTCTCAACCACGCTACGGACAGTCTCCTTTTTGCGGACCAGAACTCCAAAGCGCACTGCTCGAAGACTAATCTTGAAAGGATTCTTCGCTACGGAACGCCTTTTCAGTCCCTGAATTAAACTAAACTCCCAGGGCTTCAAACACTCAGATAGGCGCTTGGCTGCTACTCCCCACGAGCAGGAAGCATTTGCAATATGTAGCACGCTCCACAGTGCAGGGAGTAAGTAGCTAGCAGAGATAATCCCACATGCATGCCGGATCTCCGGAAGATAACCTTCCATGCCTCTGAGGAAATAGACTAATAGTACAATTCCAGCTAGCTTGAGCAATGGCTGGGCATTCTGGGAGTTGTAGTCTGCATACCTAGCGATTGGGAAAGGCCATCTCAAGCCTCATCGCCGCTCAGAGCTGTGATTCGGGCTGTCGCTTTAGAAATGGGGGCTCAGAAAGCAACGGAAATCTATTGCAAAGCAGCTGAGAGCCTTGCAGGAAGATCCCGATCTTTCTTTGCCCACCCCAGATCTTTTGTGTCAGGAGGGTGGCTGCTGAGATGTGATTCCTAAAAGTCGCCTTAGTGCCAGATGCTTCACTTGGAAATGGGTCCCACCGACCACACTTTTAGATATCAGGCCCCAGAGAACCTCCAGCGGCTTATTCTCCACCCAGCCGCAAGACATTCATCTGGAAGGTCTTCTCGTGAGTAAGCCGGACTTCTCGCACACCACCAGGCTAGCCTGCCCAAGACGCAGGACTGGAGGCGTGCAAGCGCTAACCCGAAACGGCGGCAGTTAGCTCAGCTGCTTGGGGAAAGCTCGATCGCTTCTTTCAGCGTCAACCATAAGGGCTAGAAACGTGGCTTTAAAAAGAGAGCAATCGAACGCTCACTGCAGTGGCGGCACAAATGGGGGGGGAGTGGGGGGGGGAGGATAGGGCTGATGTTGTATCCCGAGGAAGCTTGAGAGAACCAGACAGCTGTTCCTCCCATCTAGCACTCGGGGAGGGAGCCGAAGGGAGCAAACCGCTGAAGTGATTCCAGCTCGAACTACTAAAGTCCTCTGCTTTTTAAAACTTCAGGCAGATCCTATCCGCTCGGAGCGTCAGCCGCTCTTCTGAAAGGTGTTCAGGATTCGGGGACAAAACGGGAGGGGGGAGGGGGAACAGCAGGGCTCCGCCTTGCTCCTTTCTCTTCTCTTCCCCCAGAAGTTGGTGTTGTGATCGGTGCCTCCTCTCCAGGGGCTTGTTACGCTCCGCAGGTGAAAGCGGGAGATTGCAAACAGCCGCTCGATCCGGATGGCGGCCGGGCTTTGGCCACCTTTTGTTACCGTTACAAAAAGCGGAATTCCTCCGAAGTATCCTTCCTTTAAAAAAGCACCCGAAAAATTAAAAGAGAGAAAAAAGGAGGGCAGACGGTATTCAGGCCTTACTTTACCTACTGCGGAAGCCTCTCTTTTCCCCCCTTCCTTTCTCTCCCCCTCCCCTCACAATAATCCTTCTCTTTATTGTTGAGACAGAAAATCAGGTGCCACGCAGTGCTTTAGAGTCTCTCCTATTGAGGGAGGCTTGAGGCAGCTCTAAATCGCGGGGAGGGGGCTGAATTACCGAGAAACGGGGAGCCCCCACCCACTAGGTGGAACGTGGACAATCTCTCCCCCTCCCGCACATACAAACATACTCAAGTTTCTAGCGCTCTCTGTTTCTTCCCCCCTCGGAGTTTTTCATATCCGTTGATAATTGCAAACTTCCCTGTTTGAAGCTGAGAGAGAAAAAAAAGGGGGGGGGGAAACCCTCACGAGCGTTATTAGGATTTTTAAAAGGGAAACAAATATCAAACACACACACACAAAGAAAGAACACAAGAAAAAAAGGGGGGAGGTGCCAATGTCCCGCCGCTCAGTCTCTATCCTGCACCTTGAGGAAAGGGGAGCCTCCACCCCAGTGAAAACCCCATCTCGCCATCGAAATATCTTGGGCGTGTGTTTGTTTGTTTACTGTTTGTTTGTTTGCTGGTTTGACTGGATCCGTTCCTCTTTTGGCAAAAGCAGGTGGCCGGTCTATAGAAGCGCAAGACTTTGGGCGCCCGCCTTCAACGGCGTTTAATTCGTATTTACGCCTCCAGGACCTAATTAAAGGAGTGGCTCTCGGTCGAGGCGCGCTCCAAAGCGGGGAGGCAGGCTGCCTGGTCCTAAATTGCGACTGGGTTTTCCCGATCGACTTCTTGCGAAAGATCTGATGGAAAGACGCGCTTGCCCAATTGAACAAGGAGCAAGAACTCGACTCCTGAACCCTCGTTCCTCTTCTCTCCTCCTTTCCCACTTTTGGTTAAAATAAATACAGCTCCGCTCGCCGCTTCTGGGCGGCTTTTCTCGCCGCACGATTTGCTTGGCGCCCAACTTGCGAATCGCACTTTCCGTCTTAATTTGCCACATGCAAAACGACTCTTCGGCGTTTGCAAGTCGCTCCCCCCTCCTCGACACCCCCTCCCCCCATCCCTTCTTCCCTTCCCTTTGGAAACACTCTTGCACAAGAAATCCAGGGTGTGCCTTAAATTGGAAAGGAGGGGGGGAGTTCCTTTATTCTCCTCACCCCTCCCATCCGTCCAGACCTGGGCTGAACGTTTGGCTGGGAAAAGAAACCCTCGCCCGCTTTCTTCCTCCCTCTCGCTTCCCGCCTGCCTGCACGGTGGCCAAAATCTCGTGTCACTCGGCTTAAAGTGACTTCATGTGATGTCAGCTTGAAATGCCAGAGACGTTCGGGAAGATGCTTGCCCTCCAGGTCTGACCGTGCGGCCACACTGCGGGGCTCGGATGCGTCGGGCAAAGGTAACTCGCCCCAGGCCAGGCTCCCCCTCCTTTCTCCTTCCGCCTCACCGTCTCTCGGGGTCACGCCATCACTCTTAAGCGAAAGAGGTCGGGGGGTAGGCTGGGGTGGGGAGCCTGCCTCCCTTTCTATTCCTCCCCCCCCCCCGCCCCCCGCAAAAACCCAGGCCAGGCCATCTCCGCTCCACACGGAAAGGCTGCGGAGTTTGCCGGAGACTTTTTCTGGCGCGCGCTCTGCTGAATGAGCAGCGGTCTGTTCCCCCTGCGCGCAGTCGGTTCATTTGAATGTAAATGGGAGGAGGAGATGCTGGGATGGGGGAACGAGCGAGAGAAAGAAAGAAAGAAAACAGGCGCTTATTAAATTGATTTGTCTGCGATACTGAGGTGCGGACCAAGCCGAATCGGGCTTGACTTCTCCGTTTTCTCATCTTCCCGGTTATTCGCCTTGTTGCTCTCGGTGCCTGTGAATTTTATGGGCGACCTGCGGCTGCTGATCCCCACCTCTGCTGTCCTTCCCCTTCCTTCCCGTTCTCCGCGTAGAGATGGCCTCGTCGGCTTCGCTGGAGACGGTCATGCCTTCCGCCTGCATCCGGACCGGAGCCGCCAACCCCGCCAAGAGCCTGGCCTTCTCCATCGAGCGGATCATGGCCAAGGGCTCGGAACCCCACCACAAACCAGCCGCTGCTGCCGCCGCCTTCGAGGCGAGACCGAGCGAGTCTCCCGCCAGGAAGCTGCTAAGCCTCTGCTCGCCCCTGCCCGGCGTGATCCCGGTCCAGCCGCTGCCCGCCTACGAGGTGCCCTCCAAGGCGCTCCTCAACTACTCGGAGCTCTGGAAAGGGAGCTTGCGGCACTGCGGCGCCGCGGCGCTGGGCGGCTCGACGGGAGCCTTCTGCAAGAGCAGCTGCGGCGCGTGCTGCAAAGGGGAGCTCCCGCCTCCGCCGCCCCTGGGCCAAGCAGCCTTGCCGCCCGCCGGCCGGGTGATCAAGCCCCAGGTCATCCACCAGACTCTGGCCCTGCCGGCCAACGGATCTAGCCTCTACTACTTCAACTGCCTGGATTCTTCTTCCTACCACCCGTCGGAGATCCTCCAGGGCCAGCTCTTCGCCTCCGGCCTCCTACATTCCCCGAGCCCGGTCGCCGCTGCCGCCGCCGCCGCCGCCCTGTCCGCGCACCAGAAACTCTTCCTGTTGGAAAATGCCAAGCTGGCCGCCTTGGCCCCGCCGGAGAAGTTTCCCAACCCCCAGTACCCCCACAAGGAGCGCCTCCCGGGGCAGCTGGACCAGGTGATGAAGGAGAACTCCAGCCTGGCCGGCGAGAGGCCCAGCGGGAAAGCCCACCACGCCAAGCTGGGCGGCGGGTCAGGAGCGGGAGGCGGCGGAGGCGGCACCTCGGCCGACGGAAAGCCCAAAAACTTCACCTGTGAAGTGTGCGGCAAGGTACGGGGCGCTTTCCTCGGCTTAACGGGAAGAGAGGGCCATCCCTAGGCTTCTCCATCACTCCTATTGTGACCCACACTAGCCATTCTTAATTATTACGCGGTTGTGCTGAGAACTGAATTGGGGCTGTTCGCGCCCGGCTCTTACATTGATCCGCCAGGCCACCCTGTGCAAAACCTCGTTTCAAACTCCCCCCGCCCCGCAACGTCCCGCGCGCGCGCGCACTCCTCGTCCTGGCCGCCTTGCAGTCTTCGGCTGACGGGCGGTTTATAAATCGCCACATAGGATAAACAAACAAATCTCTGCGCTCCCAGCTGGGTCGCCTAAGGCTGGCACCCCCGGGCCCGCAGCAATGTTCCTGGTCCCGTTTTACAGGGGGTGGGAGGCGGCCCCGAGGTTAAGGCGAAGAGATCGTGGTCCAGAGGGCACTAAAACGAAACCTTTCAGCCGCCTTCGGGCTGGCCGGTTTAGGGCGTCTAAACGTGGCGAGAGCCCCGCTGTTGGGCCTAAAAAGTTCCCTGCCTTGTCTTTCTCTGTAGGTGTTCAACGCCCATTATAACCTAACCCGGCACATGCCTGTTCACACCGGAGCCAGGCCCTTCGTGTGCAAAGTTTGTGGGAAAGGCTTCCGCCAGGCCAGCACGCTCTGTAGGCATAAAATCATCCATACGCAGGTACGCTGGGTCTTCGAAGAGATACCCGTCCGATGGGTGTGTATTTCCGTTTCCTTAAAAAAGGAAGGGAAATTGGGTAAGTGCCACGCTTTCTCGGCGATGGCCTCGAAGGCAAAAACGTGATGAGTAATTTTAGAGCAGCCGCTAATTGTCCTTTCCATCAACAGGAAAAACCCCACAAGTGTAATCAATGTGGGAAAGCCTTCAATAGGAGTTCCACGTTAAACACTCACATTAGGATCCATGCCGGTTACAAGCCATTCGTGTGTGAATTTTGTGGCAAAGGATTTCATCAAAAAGGTATTTGGACCAGGCGGTGTTTTTGACCTCTGCGTGTGCATCTGTTCATTTAAATCGCGGATGAGATAATTTGGGGGGTGGGGTGGAAATTACCATTCTTTTTCGAAAGGAAAAGCCAGATCGCTTTCGCACCTTGCATTTTCTTAACTGGAAGAAGCAAATTCGTTCTTGGAGAACATCAAGTTAAAAACGGGAGAGCGGTGTGTATGTGGGGAGAATAGAAGAATGTTGGGGAAAGAATTTCCCACCGATGTTTAAGCGTCTGATCAAGTTTCTGCTGCCAGTCGGGACGAAGGCTCTTAGCAGAACGTTGCCATCCTTCGGCATAGACTCTTGCGGGTCTCCTGCATTCCAAAAAGTGGCGGCGGAATTGAGCGGACTTTGAGGCTACCAGGAGGTGACCCCTCAAACGTCCTGGGGGGAGGGGGGCTTCCCCTGGGCTGCAAGGAAAGACTAGTTCAGTCCTGTCACTTGTCATTAAAACCTGTTAAAGTGAATTCAGTCCTCTTAGGGCACAATCCAGCCAGAATGAAAGCACTTCGAAAGATCATAACAACAACAGCAGCTCCTTTGATGTCAGTGGGAAAGTAAAACCCGTTTCCGCGCATCCCGGTTAAATCAAGCAGACGTCAAAGTGCTGAACTTGGGCTGGATCGTGTCCTTCACCTGAAATTGAACCGGCAGACCCTGACTTTTTCGAAGGGCGCCGCTGGAAGAAGCTCGCCGGTGGCTTTGCTATTTTTGTTTTCTTTCGCCATTCCCAAACTCCACATAGTCTCCTAAACGGGAGGAGTGTGGGAAAATAAACTTCCGAAAGAGCCGAGCACGATTACTCCCTGGATGGCTAACAATTCCTCTCGCTTTCAGCGACACAATTTGTAAGTTCGAGGTGTCGCGTCCCGGTCCCCCCCTCGCCGGTCCTCACCCAGGTTCTCCCATTTGCTCTGGGTCAGGACGCTGACCCGGCCTCTAATTTTTTAATTCGTTAGTGGCATCGCGGCGTGGCCGTGACACAGATTGAGTGTGACAACTTCTTGACTGTCCCTTGCAGGACACTTTCTAATGAAGTCGTGCAAGAGAAGCGCTTGCTGCAACGCCGGGAAACCGTGCCCAAGAAAGCGGGGCGGGGGGAGCAGCCGCCGCCGGCACAGGCGCCGAGCTCGCAGGCCATTTGCATCTTCAGAGCCGCGGACGTCTCTGATATGTCCTCCCTTACCTTCGGAGGGAAAGAGGACAGCCGGCGAATTAAAGACCCAGGGGCTGACTTGGCTCTTTTGAACTTGGGTGTTTGATTGCTTGCTTGCTTGCTTGCTTGCTTGCTTTCTGGTGCGGCCCCAGCAGCTTGGTTCAGGGTCTCGCGCGAACCCGGGAAAAGCGGTCAGCTCAGGAGCCAAGCGAAAGGCCTCCAGAGTCTCGTGAAAGGCCGCCCCTCCTTCTTGAGACGATTCTGCCGCTTTCCAACCTTTCTCTCTCCCTTTCTCCCTCCCTGCTTCCTCCGACAGGGAACTACAAAAACCACAAGCTGACCCACAGCGGCGAGAAGCAGTACAAGTGCAGCGTCTGCAGCAAAGCCTTCCACCAGATTTACAACTTAACCTTCCACATGCACACGCACAACGACAAGAAGCCATTCACGTGCCTCACCTGCGGCAAAGGCTTCTGCCGGAACTTTGACTTAAAGAAGCACGTGCGGAAGCTGCACGACCCGGCTGCCGCCGCCGCTGCCGCCGTGCCTTCTGCCAAAGAGCTCTCTAGGACCGGACCAAGCTAAAAATGCCGGAGCGCAACACGCGCGCTCGGCACGGCCGGCGGGCGGTGGTCTTGCTCGGCCCGCCAGGACTTGGAGCGATTGAAAGGCCGGGGAAGGCCACGAAGCAAGCCGAGGGAAGGACCGGGTTTTTGGTATGCGTGTTAAAAAAAAAAAAATGATATATATATGTGTGTGTGTATGTGTGTGTGTGTATGCATATGTACACACACGCGCGTGCACATATATACATACATACATATATATATACACACATATCCTTGCGAGAAGGAAGGAAGGGGAAAAAAACAATTTAATACTCCGTTGCTGCTAAGGATTCCAGGAGTGTTTCCAGGACTGTAAAGACAAAACACACCGGCCGACTGGTTAACAAAATATGTATATAGAGGACTGTAAAATTAAATTTTCATGTCCACTCGATTAATTAAGGAATATATCATCTACGAGGCAATAAAAATCGCTTAATGTGAGTCGTATTTCCGGGTCCACCCTTGAGCTACATTTGCTAAAGAAATAATACAGTTCTGGTTCCAATTTATTATTACATTATGAGTAGTAGTAGTATAAGTAGGGGAAGAATCCGAAGGCTACTGCCCTGCCCCTAAGGCCTGGAAAAAATCTTCTCCTCTGCGTGTCCAGGACTCTCTTCCCGCCACCCCCGGCTCCCCTTTCAGTAGAAGGTTTTGTCCCAAGAAGGATGTCCACAAAAGAGGAGTTGAGTTTCCGAAGCAGTCGAGTGACGTGGAGTTCCTGTGTAAACCAGACCGATTCGGAGTGAAAGGATGAAGAGGAGTGACTGTGCGAGGCCGGGCCAGAGGGTTCCCAGCAGAGGGTGGGACTAGGAGAAGCCTCCTCCCTCCCTACCACCATCGGGGACTTTTGAGGAGGAGGGGGCTTCTTCAGCCCTTTCTGCAGTGATGCCCCCCCCCCCCAGGCTGGTCTACTGAATGGGGCGCTTTCGGACCTCATCTTAAAGAAGCCGAAGTAAGGGGGAATTGGTGGACCGAGATGGAGCGGCAGGCAAGGAACGAGGAGCGAAAGGACCACTTCTCCCTCCGCTCAAAAACGCCTGGTTGGGCCCGGCCTCTCTCCCTGCCTTGGGCAGTACCAGCACGTCGGGGCAAGGGCAGGCGGAGGCCCATCCCAGCGGCGGCCAGGCCGTCTCCCCGGCTAGCGATTCCGGATAAACCAACCGCACATGCTGCCTTAGCAGTCTGTTTTTGCGAGGGGGGGGGCACGTTGGCGAAAGAGAGAGAGACTTTGCAGCCTCTCCATGCTTGCCTTAGTCCCCTCTTAATTAGGGGAAATAGGAATAGCCCGATTTATTTACTTACTCGTTTGTTAAAGTACAGAGGAAGTCAGACATTCTGGCTTCAAGCAGATCACCGACGGCAACCTGCGAACGCGAAATCGGGGCCCTCCCTCTCCCCCCCCCAGGCGTCTGCCACTAACACCCACCACTAGTCCCTTCCTGGGTGGGTGGGTGGGTTGCGGGGGGACTGTGTTTTTGTTTTTATTTTCTCATTGCCGGGTTAGAAAAGAAACAGCTTCTCAGCTCGATGGCTTCTTTCCATCCATGGTTGGGGAGGGGGAACAGGGGTGTGGGAAGGACGGGAGACGGTTATTCTTTAAAGTGGATATTCATCTCGAAATCGGAAGCTATAACATGCCACCTTCTGGTCTCCCTCAATTAAGTCCTTTTTTCTAAAAAGCGATTTCTCTGAATGTCGTTGCCATCATCACAATCATCATCGTCGTCGTGGTCGTTTTAATCCCCGAACGCCAAGGAAGCGATCTCATGCTTGCTTTCCGAGTAATGACCCAAATTAAGAGAGGAAACACAGACCCTCCAAACCTATTATATTAATCATGTAATCATCCGCAGCAGGCTCCAGAAATTTTCATTTAAAAAAAAAAATCAAGAGCTTGGGTTAAGGAAAGAAGGTTGCTTGGCCGCCTCCTGCTTCTCGCCAAGCCTCCTAATGCGCTGATGTCTATTCTGCCCGCAAGATCAGCGCCCGGCGCCCACGCAGTCCCTGCCGCTCCTGCCCGGCGGCCAAGGAAAAGCGGGAATTAAGCCGGATACCCTGGTGTCTGGGGACAACGTCGTCGGGACTGTTCAGCTTTCCTCTGCCTAATTGAGTGGTTAAATGCTGAGAAGCGACCACGTTTAATGGAAGACCGTTCCGAGCAAGCAGCGGGCAAGGCCGCTTCTCTCCGGCTCCTTCGGCAGCTGCAGGCGGCCGCGTTGGCCACGGAGGGGAAGTAAGTTTGAAGGGGGGTTGTGAGGGTCTGCCAGGAATCCGATGCAAAACTACGCCAGTCAGACAAGTCCAAGGTAGCGCAACTGAAAAGGAACGCAAATAACGACACCCCCACCTCAAGTTTAAAGAGGAAAAAAAAATAATAATCCGACGCCTAGTTATAAAGTTTGGTTAAGAGAAAAGAAACCCCATGAGTTGTGAACGAAAATGCCCACCAGGGAAATAACGTGCAGGCATCTCTGTCTATCTTTATCTCTGCCTCTTCGCTCATTTCCAGGCCTTCAATTTATGTTATCATTTTCAAGCTAAAAGCCTGAACCCCAAGGCTTCAGGTCCAGCAACATTATTTTCACCTCCTGTTCTTACTTACTATTTCTCTTTTACTACAGATTTTTGTTCCCATTAATATCTCATTTCCAAAATTAAATATTCCCAGTATCACCTCCTTCATAACTAATCTCGTTCGCCTTAATTTCTCATTCATTTCTCATTCATTGGCAATCAACATTTACAGGCGATCAAAGCTTTCAAAACTTTTCCTCAAACTCTTAAATGCCAGCCTCACAGGGCACCACAGATGAAGAAAAGTTCTTTCAGTTGTTTCTGGGGGGGGGGGGGGGGGGGCGGTGATATCTCTACTGCTTGTTTTCTCACTATGTAATCCAGCTATGTAAACTGCTTTGCGCTGCAAGGAAACTTTCATGACCTTTATTTACGATGGCGATGATCTTTTGCATGTTTCTACGGGGACGTGCATTGATCCTGACCTGAATCAAATATCCAAGTGGATGTAAAAATCCCCAGTTTAGGGAGGGAAGGAGGGAGGGATGGAGGGATGGATGGATGGATGAATTTTTTTCTTAATTTGCTCCTCTGATTGGTCATATAATAGATAACTGATCACTATTCAGCCTTGTGAGGCAGCATAATGACCGGATTCCCTCCCCCAAAGAGCTGCTTTTCCATGCTCTTCTTAGGAGAGGGCAAAACTTTAAACTGGATTAGCTGTTTTAAAGGCATCACTTGTACTCAGGCTGTTCTAACGTTGCTTCCATTATTGCATATATGATGTGACCTTGCTAGAAACTGGTGTTAATGTGGCAATGGACAATAGAGATTTGGCTGAGCAGAGAAAATAATGGCAGCAACTCCAGATCAGGGTAGACAACAAGAACAGTAAGATCAGCAGGACTCTCCATCCCGAAAACGTTTAAGAATGGCAGGTTTAGATCTAAACGGCATGGTTAGAATCCCTCCCCAGATATAACCCAAAGGAAAACACGTATAGGGGCTTATAGGGCACCCCAGTCTGATTCATGGGGTTCCATTAGTAATAACTCTGCCTCTGGAATGCTCTCTTTGCCTCTGGCTCCACTTGATGGGCCTCAGAATTCTAGTTAAAAACATGAAGTCCATCTTTCAGAAAGCTACAGTCTATCCTCCTTTCCTCAAGATGTTTGCCGTGCCCTTTAATTATCGGTTTTCTAAAAGTCAGTTCAAGATTGTTTGGGGCAGAATGCATCAATAAGAACTGTATTCCTACCTCGTCAACTATTCTATATCTGCTTCTTGTTCAAATGGTCCACAGGGATAAATTTGAGTGGCAGTTTAAGAATCTGTGATGCCATGGGATGCGATAAAATAAAACAGGCAGCCACAAGAAGCAGGGCAGAAAAAGGAGAGATTAGGCACAATACACCAGATATTTCTTAATGGCATTAACTTCCAGAAAGAGAACCGTTTCCTGTTCAAAGTATCCTTTGATCTCTTCATATGAATGGTTTAGAACCTTGAAACTCCTTCCTTGTACCAATTCAAATCTCTGCTATGCACTTTAAGTAAATGAGGAAAAGAAAGTACTTTGTTTCCCAAAAGAAAGAAAAAATCTGAAGTTTTATTTGATAGATAGTGCTCTTGGAGTTGTGTTTAAGGATATATGGACCCAAAGCTTTATTTTTATTATCCAACATGCTATTCTGAATATATCTACTCTAAAGTAAGTTGCATTTAATTTAATGGGACTTGTTCCTTGTCAGTGTACAGGGAGCTGTTCCCCATCTGTTCCCTGTAGCAGACGCAGTCAGTAACTTCTTATTAGTGATAATCAGAATACAGTTTATTATATTTTTCTAAAGATACTAATTTTAAATAGAGAAACAGCCCCTCAAAGTCACATGAACTCATCCAGATAGATTGCAATTTACACTATTATGCAAAATACTTATTGAACACTTTCAGCTTGTTCACCTTGGAGTGCAGCTTCTATAAATATTCTGTTTTGATTCCTCAAGGATGCTCAGTTCTTTATACTGGGAATGAAGAACCTGTGAAGAACGTTAGTGAATGATAGTATCCAGTATTCTTCATCCTTAAACAAGCGGGCTGAGGCTGCTAGGAATTGTACTTTATTTATTTGTTTATTTATGCAATTTCTAAAGTTGCCTATCTTAATCCAAGTAACTAGCTAGGACTGTTTAGTTACCATATGCTTAGTTACCATATCTAGGCTGCAAAACCCCAGATGACCAGTAGACTGCAGTAAGGAGTTAGACTTTTCTCTGTTTCGTTGATGCCCTCTAGTGGTTGTTTAGGTTTTTGCAGCCCAGCTATATACCCCAAGTTTGACAACTCTAGATTTAGCTTTATCTTGAAAATCTTGAAAGGATTTCAATTTTGACTTTACAGTAAAACCCTCTCCAACAAATTTGTTAGTCAGTGCATTATATATCTATATGGGTGTATATATTGTGAGATGTGTTTTGTGTGTGTGTGTGTGTGTGTAAAATACAATATATATGCATTTTATTTATACAGGATTTTAGAAAACATCTTCCTGTGGGTATTTTTTACTCTGCAAAAGGAACTCTCATGATCCCCTGGATTATTTTAAGGGACAAAGTGCCAGTTTCTATGCAGTCCTCAGTATAAAAATATGGATTTTTATCAGAACAACAAGCCTAGCTCAGTGGCAAAATTCCCATTAACTGCAATAAAGCCAGAGTATTGCATCTGGAAAGTTGGCTGACAATTTGGAAGCTTGCATTTGGAAACCTTTTAGAGTTCCAAGACGTGCTACTCCAGCATATTCTGCTTCATGATGGTCTGAAAAAGGATAACTCATTCTGTATTTTTTAACACCAAGTCCTTGTCTCTGTTACACCTGGTAAGGTGATATTTCACATGGGGCTGTAATTGCAGAAGCTCAGACTGAATTGCAGACACTTCAGTCACAATAGGAGAGATCAGGCCACAGTGCCTACCTCATCACACTGAGCAACAACTGGAGAAAGTGGGATATTTTAAACATGCGAATTCTAGTCTGAGCACATTACAATTTCATATATAGGAGATATCTCCAGAATGTGTTCATGGCTCATACACAGTCTTAGATACTCTTCTAGGCTAGGGAATGGAAAGGTTTCTTCTCTTGTGATTTGCAATACCATGGTTGAGACTGGTTGGAATCTGGACTGGAGATAAAAGAGCCTGAGCTGAAAGGCTGGACAGAGCCAGAACCGAAAGGGTGCAAACTTGGCAAAGGGGACTGAGGGCCATGTAAAACTAGACATTATTAACAGGTATTAATCTATCCTTCATTTTGACCCCAGGTTAGTGTCCCTGCTGACCTCTTTAAAAGGTCCTTTGAATACTAACTTAAAAATTAAATAGAAAACTGGCATATTGAAAAGCAAAACACCAGCTTTCCAGCAGTGCCTTTGCCTCTGTTCCCAAATCCCACTGGAATGGTTGAGATCATCCCTGTGGCATTTTGTGACTGTCCATACTCACCTGGCCAGTCATTTTATGAGCAAGCAAGTCTCCCCTAGCCACCACTCTGGGAGTCCATCCACTACATCTTCTCAAAACTTCAACTGGGCTCCCAGCTCCAAAAGGCTACCTACCTGTAGCCAAAGTGAGGTCTTCATCTGATTCTCAGGCTATTCCTTTTACATTCTTGCTGCAGACTTTTCCACTGAAATGCCCAAGCACTTTACAATGAACATACAAAATTGTCTTTTGCCAAATCTGACCACTGGTCCAGTTGCCCAGCTCTCCACTGTCAGGTGCATAAGCAATCCCCTAGACCTTGGAGGAAACATGTTATGCCATCTTATGTTGAACTGTATTAGCACGGATGGAAGTTCCTTATCCTCAGTCCATGTGTGATTGGATAAGTTTTGCATTCTAGATGTGAGGTCTTAATGGAGTCTGGAAGGTAACATTAATGGATCACCTTAGATGGTCATGTTCATTATAGCATTCCTGCTGCTTTCAGAAGTCCTCCAGCTCCTTCTGGCTTGATTACTTCTTATCCTAAAAAAATGAACCTTAAGAAATCCAGATGACTGGGACTGCTGTATATGTTAATACCACAACATGGGCCACAGTGCACCGAGGGAAGCAAAAGTAAACGTGGATAATCCATCCCTTGTGTTTTCTGTATCATTCTATAAGGCCAAGTTTAGCTAATACCTAATAATAGTGTGATGCAGAGGCAACTATTTCCAATTTTCTCCAGTGGAAATGTACGCCCATTTGTATATTCTCCCAGGCTGATGGATGGGCAATTAAGAGATTTAAACCTAAGTGCCTTCCCAGATGTGAAAGCAAGACTAGACTTTTGACTGCTTGAATGGTGTGTGTTTGTATATATGTGTGTCTGGAAGGGAAGCAGGATTCTGAAATTTACATTGACCTTGAAGCAGGATTTCAGAAGAGGTCTCAGATTGTCTGTCTTCCTTTTTTTAGCTCAGAATCTGTAGAAAATTTGAAAGATACTATTATTTGGGAAAATACTGCTGAAACCTGTATGTGTCTATTCTGAAATAAGTCGTGTCCATTCTCAAGGTGCACATCTGGAGGGCAACCCGTATTGAGGAAGGGGACATTAGCCTCTGGTCCATAAGGAAACTCCAGGTTCCAGAGGCTTTACCTGGACCACAAGCAGAACAAGTCATTCAAAACTAAATGAGTAAAACCAGGTTCCTCACTGGAAGTACCACAAATGGAGCTAAAGCTTAGGCGTGGTGGACACATAATGTAATGGTAAAAGTAATGAAGGGGACCCTGTCAAATCAATACCGATTGAAAAGAGGTCAGCCAAAGACAACGTGGCTAGATGTGATCACTGATGACACAGGGGGGACCTAACAAGGACCTCAAGAAACAGTTACTGACAGATAATCCTGGGGAACTGTTGTTCATTGGATCACCAAGAGTTGGAAGCAATTGAATGACTGAACACCAGCAAAATGTCCCACTGAACACACTGAAGATTTACTCCTGAAAAAAGTATCCATAGACGTACACTGTGGCAGTGTAATGTTACAGGCACTGGGCAAAGAAAATTGTAACTGAAGTGCACTGATCATCACTGTCCAGGACCTTCAGAAGCAGCTATTCAAGTTGTAAGTAGAGGAACTGGCTGTGGACACTCTCTTACTCAGAGAATAATATTAGTTACATGTCGCTGTATTTACAGTTCTTTTCTCTTTTTACTGAGTGTGCTGTTTTACATATTCCCCCCACATGTATGCAGATTGTCTCATTTAAATAGACAACAACCCTTTAACATAGATGAGGGAGAAAAAAGGCATACAAAGGCTGAATTCACAACACACTTAACTAGTTAGAGATCCAGCAGCTACTCTCACCTATCTTTTGTTAGGTTGTTTGTTTGCCTGTTTATTGTGGCTTAGCATTATGTATCTATTCAGCTCATTTGCTTAACTTATGGTTTCATGCATTGTGAAAACCAGAAAATTGGTTAATTCAGTAACCAATTTAAATGTGTTGTGCTAACCCAGACAGAGAATGACTAGCCAAAGATCACCCTGAACACTACAGACAAAGGAATATTTAAATGCTGGTGCTATGATCAGAGTACGACTTTCTGTGCACTACACCAGTGTGGTTTTGGACTGTATTTGAATTTATAAGTGACTCTTTTAAACCAAGTCTACTCAAAACAGTGAACAAACTACAATATATTATTATTATTATTATTATTATTATTATTATTACTACTACTACTACTACTACTACTACTACTACTACTACTACTATTAAACATTATTCTATAATGAAATATATTACTGACCAACCCCCTGTAATAATATAACATATAATTTAGCATGTGTGTATATGTAAAATTTTCTAGAGCTGCATCAATTAAACAATACAGCAAATAAAATACTACCATTGAGTGCTATTCAAACAGGTATGCACAAAGGAGTATAACTGCACATTCTTTGGGACGTGTTTCCACAATGTAAGGGCCACTATAGAGAAGGTTTTGCCCCAGTGCCTGCCAAGATTTATTTATTTGTTTAGAAATGTTTTATGGCTGCCCATCTTTCATATGAATTCTGGACAGCTAATGACAGTGAACAAGGACAACATAACAAAACATCTCTAAATCAAAATCAACAAAAAAAGAAACCAAGAAAACCCACCCACCAGAATTAAAAGAATCATAGTACAATAACCAGGGCACTGTATAACCAACTCAGCCACACCTATATTAGTCTCCCCTAACTCCCTGGCCCAGCGCCTCACAGAAAAGCCAGGTCTTCATAGCCTTCTGAATGGCCACAAGGTTGGGGCCTACAGATCGCAGGGGGAAGGCTGTTCCATAGGGCAGGCACCGCAACAGAAAAGGCACAACTCCTCCATCCCACAAGATGATGTTGGTTAACAGTGGGACCTGGAGTGCATCGGCCCTTTGGATCTGGTGGGATGGGCAGAAACCCTCGCAGATAGGTGGTCCTGCAAGTAAATTACCTTCAAGTCAGTTGAGATATGCTGGGAAACCAGCAAAGGAATATCTACACTTATTGCTACTGTAATTTATTGCAGTATATATGTACCCCTGAGTCCCACCACTTGCACTGCTTTGGACCAGCGTTCCCCATCTTGGGATTCTTCAGAGAGTTGGGATTGTTTCTGGTCAGGCTGGCTGAGGATTTTGTGAATTGCAGCCCCAATACAAATACTGAAAAAATATACCTCTTTTTATACATTTGGACATCCTGATGTGAACTGGAAGAATCTCAGTAGAGCTGGGTGCACACTTTTTGTAATGGCTAACTCTGTCACCTTTGTATCCCTCTCTGAATTTCAACATGGCATACATAGACTTATTATTCCAAGTTCACAGTCCCCCAAGGAGATGAGGCTGCGCATCACAGCCCAAGGGGGTTGGAATCCCAGCCGAGACTGTATTTTGTGGCAGATCCTATGCTCCTTCTTCTAATGTGATACAACGGTGTGTTTTATGGCGAGCTGTTTAAGCAGAACTTTCTAGCCCCCTCCCTCTGCACGCAAAAGATAGAATGACAAAACAACAAAACTGAGGTGCTGCAAAGCTTCTTATGTGGAAATGCACAACTCCAGTGAGAGGGAGAAACAAGGAGGAAATTATTGCGCGGTACTTTTTTACCAATTGGGTATATACATTCAGGTGTGTCTGCATGGGGAGGGGGTCAAAAAGGTCCAGATGGAGGCCACAACCCATCCTGTTCTATGTGCAGTAAATTGGATTGCATGACTGTAGCTGCCATCTTGACTTTTGGATCCCCTTCCTGGAGACACCCTGTATGCACGGATTATATAAGGACTGGGGCGGGGGGGGGCGGGGGGAGCGGGGGGGGGCACAACCACTGTTCTTCTCCATGTATGCCTGGCTTACATTTTGTGGTAACTTTCCTGCTTCCCAGCATTTCCCAATAACAATCTGGGTTCTTACATTGATTCATTATTCCGCCCTATGCATCTTGTAATATTAAAATGCTAAAATCAAGGGGGATAGTAATTCTGTTACACATATACACAGGCACACAGACACACACACACAAAAGTCTCCAATTATCTTTTCCCTCTCAAGATGTTTCTTCTGTCCATGACTGCTCACACTTCAGCAATCTTGCCAGCAAGCTTCAAATAATGTAATTTTTTTTCCAAAAAAAAAAAAAAGGAGAAGGGGGGGAATTCTCTTCCAAAGCCGTAGCCATGAACATGAACAGCTTGAACAGGCCTAGTGCCTAAGGGGGGGTTAGAGGTTCCTCTATGTAAAGAATGACACTTAAAACTTGCCAGCATTTGCAGGCGTGTGGATTTTTTTTAAAAAAAAAGGGGGGGAGGGTTGGAATCCTAAAATAATAAATAAAATCCCTTTGGGTGTAAAATCCCTTTGCCTGGCTGAGCGTTCCAAGTCTCCCCTCCCAACTTACCAAATGTTCCCCCCTCCCTTTCCTTTGCAGAGGGAGCAAGGGACCCGTGTGTCGGGGTGCGTGTGTCGGGGTGTGTGCGTGCCTGGGTGGGGGAAGGCTTATCCCAGGTGCATCCTAAGGGAGTCGCATCTTGAGATGCTGGGCTGGGAAGCGGGGAACCTTCAAGGCAGCGCGTTGCCCTTTTCCTGCACTTCACTCTCCAAACGTCTGAGCAACCGGTTTGCTGCTAGAAACATGTTAATTGCCCACAGAGCTCATTAAGGCATGCACATGCAAAACACAGCAAGGGAGATTAAATGGACAAAAGCGCAATAATGAACTGTCAACAACTGAGCCCATCTACAAGACCAGGAGCACTCAAGAATGAGGCATTTAGAGGCAACAAAGGATTGTCTGGGACAGGAAGAAAGGACGACCTAGACTTTTGTTGAGTCAACACAATTGATTACAAATGAGAGATTAACAGGATAGCTTCAGAGTTTTTTTGAAGGAGGCAGAAGAGAAAAGTCCAATTAAGTCCACCGAATGTTAACTACATCGCTTTCCACAGCCAGCCCTGGAGAAATTCTCATTAAACCATCCCTGGCGATCCCCTTTTTGGAAAGTAATTTGTCTCCCTGATGGAGCAGAGAAAGGGAGAGAAAGAAGCGCGAGTTCTTGGCACAATGAGCTTAGGAGACACACTGCAAAGAGCCAAAAGGGGAGTTAATGAGCATCTGACAAGCCGCTTGGATCTAGGCTTGGCAGAATAGTGATGAAAAGATGGAATTGGCCAACAACTATTCTTTAGATCAAACATAAAAAGGCCAATCTGAAACAGGCCTGCTCAAAGCTGGTGGGGAAAAAGAAAAGAAAGGCCCCCGCTGTGGGGATGGAGTGGAGCCCTCAACTGCCCCGATCAGAATGGGAAATGCCTTGGCATCTCATTCAACACCCCCCCACCCCCCCACCCCCCGGCCCCAGTACTGCCGAATGGCCAATCCTTACGCTCCTCCGCTCCTCTGGGCAAGCTACACTGCAAAGCTTCCCAATTAGGCGATGAATGGGGATTTACAGACCCACTACATTTGGGGGGAGAGATAATAAAATTCATACATGGGTGTTTCAAACTGTTCTTAAGTGTTGGAGATTAGAAGGAGGCCTCCAGGAGGGGCAAGCGTTCCCCCTCCCATCGTTTATGGCTGCTGGGTTCTCTTAAGCATGGCAGGGTCAAGGGGCAGGACTGACTGGGAGGTCGGCTTAATCTGGGTTAATCTCAGGCCGGGTAAGCTGGATTAAGGGGTGGGTCATTATTTCAAGAGCTCCAGGACAGATCAGCCAAAGCGGCCATCTTCCACTGACTAGACCTGATGCTTTTTCTATCCTTTCCTAGAGAACAGACAGGCAGATATTCAAACATCCCATTTTTGGGATGGGGGCAGTGGAGTTAAATCTCCCAAATAATAATAGAACCACTCAGCAGTCGTATAATGCTTTTTGAACATGGGTTAAAACACTTTCCAGCTCTCAGGTGCAGCCAAAGCAGTTTCAGCTGGTTGCTTTGATCAAGACGTAGTCCTGCCCCATTCAAGGAATTTTAAAGAAGGAGGGGTCCAGACATCACTGGGTCCCATTTTTAACCCTGCCTTGTTTTCCCATCACTTCTTCCATCTTTTTCCTTTCCATGAAGTATTTGCTATGAGAAGGAGGGCAACGGTAGCAGCAGGAAAGCCTCAATCTGGAAGCAGCCCAAAAGGTAACAGGATTCATCTCTGGCTTCAGACAGCATTGGCTGCAGTTCAGGGAAGAGCTTCCACCAAATTTGTGCAGTGGAAGGTTTTCCCAGGAAAACATGAAATGTTTGTGTGGAATGTTTGTTTATTCCTCAGCGAAATACATATTTTACATGTACATAAACATTCATGCTCACGTATGTGTACAGGAGTAGATGAATGTGAATTCATTATATATGTTTGGTGACTCACTGGCTATACATGAATAATTGTATCCATTCCCACCAAGGCACGACAGAGAACACGCAGAACTAGATAATGTGTACGTGGGATTTGCTCATTGCTCAATCAATATGAGTAGCTGGAGAATGAGCATATAAGTGCCAACTGTGTTCCCTGCTCATAGATTGTGTGGGGCCATGTATAAAATCTCTCCTGTGAACTGAAAATTGTAGAAAACCTATCTGATCAACCTGGTCTAGCAGTTTTGAGCTGGCAAAGTGGGGCTGCACAACATGAGAAACCAAGCTTGCATGAGGCGCACCACCTGCCAAAGTGATGACGCTCCCTGAGTTTATTAACACCTAATTAACATCAGCCTCTTGGAGGTATCATATAGGAAGTTTGTTTTTAGCATATTTTAATTAATTAATTAATTAATTAATTAATATTTATCTATTTTAATTAATGTTTATTCTGTTCTTACTGTAAACCACCCAGAGTCACTCTGTAGTGAGATGGGCAGGGACAAATTCGAAAAATAAATAAATAAATAAACAAAAAGTGGTCAATGAACAGTAGGGGAAGGGGGAGTTATTAAATAATAAGACGTACTTCTGTCAACAACATTGAATTCATGTTATGGATATCACCTTCACATCCAAACAAAATCAAATCATTTCCAATTTCTGACCTAAATCACTTACGTTGTCTGGGCATTGTCACTTATTGGACTGTGCTTACGCATGCCACTTCAACCTTCAGTGTGAAAAAGGTTGTGCATCTCTGGTTTATGCTTATTTAGTCCCATTGCTGGGTAGAATTTCTGCAGAGGAAAGGGTTGGAAGCTCTTAATAACCCTGAAGGAATGAACTGAGCTTTTCCCAGGCCTCTGATAATGGCTTTGCTTGAGTTGTCCTCCAAACAAGCTCCTCTGGGTCTGCAAGCTCTTAGTCCCTATGGAGCAGACAAAACCTATGCTGACCACCTGGGTCTAGAGAGCTCTCCTATACTTTCTAGTGGGAATCTTCAATCAGTGGTGATGGTAACTTCTTCCCCATGTTAAAAAAGCTGGTATTGATCACATCAGGGAGACTGTACTCTACTGCTGGGGTAAATGCCATCTGCAATCATATGTGATGAAACTAACATAATACAGTCATGGCCTGATGATATCATCCCGGACCAATGGGAATTTCTTCCAGCTCTTCAGATAGTATCCCTCTGTACTGCCTCCTTATAGCTATTGCTTGAGAAACTAATCCCCCAAAGATGCATGCACATGCACACAAGGATATGACATTTAAAAGAGGTCTTCATACAGTGGCTGACCTTGCATCTGCTATACTTGATGATGGAACAGAGATGGATGGTATCTTCCAAGCCTGACAGCCATCTCTGTACATTCCCAAAATTTATAGGTGCATAGGACCTGCTGTAAACATACATTTGTCCAGGATATACTTAGAAGGAATCCAGAAAAAAATCTAGAGAGTCGATGGAATCTGGGAGACTATTGTGAGGTGAGTATGTACACACACTCATATATTCAAATTTTCAGCAAACATTTAACAACTGAACCACAGCCCAGTACCCACTATTTCATCTCCTATCGTGACCATAACATAATATGTACTATTAAGAGGTCAGGAGTGCTTTTTTGCAACTGAAGACTTGGTAATTGAAGAATGCTTACTAGTTCTCTGGAGAATGCTCCCAAATTGACATTTATTTATATTGGTACTGAAAAATAGAATAATTCTCTGGACATACTTGATCATTCAATCATTCATTCTATTTCCTGTTATTGGCTTCGTACAATTTCCTCAATCAAGTCATTGTGGATTAGATTGTTGGTACATTTATTCCTGGAAGTAATATATCTGTCAGTTTTGCAATATGTATTTCTATTGCGGAAATTGGTCCTTGGTTTAATGCATCGTGAGAAGAGGCTGAGTCCCAGTCCGTTCATGAGTCAATCCTTTCACCTGGTGATAACAAAATCTATGCTGCAGCAATACATATGTGTCCTTTTTAATGCTAAAATTGGTACACATATTTTTCTACCAATGGAAGATGGCTATACTAACCATTCAGGAAGTATATGGACCCACCTCTCAAAATTCAAAAGCAAAATAAAATGAAATAAAATAAAATAAAATAAAATAAAATAAAATAATGTTCTTTTCTCAGACACACAGACTGGGTAGCGTGGAATGAAAATAAAGGCAGTGGACAGGAGGAAGAAAAAAACACAAAGATCTACATAGAAATACATATAAATAGACACTCAGCTGCTTAGATCATTAATATGTAGATAGGAATTGCTTGAAACCGAACCAAATGGACAGTACTGTCTGTCAGGCCCTGTAGTTCCTACTTTAACTGACAGCAATTTTCAGAGTCTCAGGTAAACTCCCTTATCAGCTTTGCCACTCAAGATCCATTGGAAATATCAGGCATTTTACTGAGATGGCAGGAATGTGTCAGATGAGAAGTAGCCCCTCTTTATCACCCTACTCCACAGGAACCCTTCTTAGACCAAGGAGACCCTAATAACTATCTCCCAGTCACTAATGCCCATGTGGGGACAAGTTCTTAGAGAAGGTTGTGGTAGTTCAACTCCAAGTGGTTTTGTGCGGATTATATAACCCAATCCAATCTACCGTAGGTTTAGGCACAACTTCCTTGTGATCAGCCTGATTGATGAACTTTATCAGGAAAAAGATGGAGAAGTAGATCTTATTGATTTTTCTTTGACTTCTTGGGGGCCTCTGCTGCCATCCTTAGACAAAATTGAACTCTGGGTGAGGAAGGCACAAGGATACTACAGTTTTGCTTCTATCAGCAGGGTTGGATTCAGAAAGCAGAATTAGGGCTTCTGCATGATCTCATGGCACCCGTAGTTTAGGTCCTTCAAAGCTCCATCACTTTCATTATACCTTTTAATATTTCCATGAAGTTACTGGATGAGATCATGGAGTAGAGGTTGGAACGGGGCATCATTAGTGTGATGGTGATACCACTATTTCAGTGTCATTTAACTTCATGGAAGCAGTGCATTTTTCTCTGTACTTGTTCATGGGAAATATGAGAGCCAAAAGCTAAATTGTGATAAGCAGCTTTCACAGGGAATTAATCCCATCTGGCAGTAATCTGAGTCCCAAATAGCTTTCCATAAGAAGCGCCTTCTATCAGCTTGGTTCCTTGGAAAGGCTCTGGAAAATTCCCAGTTGATGTAATGGTACTTGGGACTGACCGCGGGAGACAGGAGGAAGAGCTGCAGACTAGGCAATGGTCAGATAAGAGCAGCTGGGCCCACAGAAGGAGCGAGGGTGTGGCAAATGTCTCAGAAGGGACCCTCCCTAGTTTCTTGGTCTGTAAAGGTGAAGGGGGAGAGAGGTACTTTCAGGCTTGCAAGATTCTGTTAATGTAACCTTACAATAAAGATAGTGCTAGTACTCCTGGATGTGGACTACTTCACAAGGCTGTGAATTGATTACTGCAGTATCTTGTATGCAGAGCTGCCCTTGAGAGTGACATGCACAATATTGATGTTGGATCCCTAGCTGATGGGGCCAAATGGGATCATACTGTATCAGTATTGTACTGATTGCCTATTTATTTCCAGATCTGCCTCAAAGTGCTACTTTTTTTTTAATTGTAGAACACTGGGATTTCCATATATCCACCTGCTTGTGATTTAAGAACCACTGGGGATGGTAAATTTACTTTATATATATATGAGTCTGTGAGAACCTCTGCCTATAGATGTGGGACTGGTACTAACTTTAATTCCTTCTCAGGACTAAATTAAAACTTGTATCTGCCTGAGCATTTTAGTGGGGTAGCTTACTTATCCTGTTAAACTTTAATGCCTTTTAAATGGCCTAATACAGTACAGTATCTGTATTTTGGTGTTCACAGTGCTGCAGATGATTTTAGCCAGCCAGTCAAGTTCCTGACTCCAAGCACATTCCTATAGTTACCTTAGATTAAGGACTGGCTGTTACCCAGTCTTATCAGAAGGATGAACAGTTGGTTCACAGATAGGTCTTTTGAGGATAAAATGTGCTTTCCTTAGGCCCTCAGCCTCAGCTAGGAAGAGGATGCATTGGGTTCCTCCTACAACAGAGATACACATTTAAACACATAAACAAAGGCAAAGTAACTTTTTTAGGCTGATGGATGGTTTGGGAGTTTTAAGAGCAGGTGGTGAACAAGCTCACCAAATGGCTCTCGTAAGCACCCATACTCCTTGCCACCTCCCATCCCTTTCAAAGGTGGGGTCTCTGTCCAGTCTACCTTGGCTTTCTTTCCTGGGCTGGTGGACACATTTTCAAACAAGGCGAGCAGCTGAGCCACCACCATTTTTATAGTCTAAGAACCCCTGTGGGGCTGATGTGGGCCTCTGGGGAATAAAAATGAAGCTACAAGCTGGTATGATGCTTTGCAGCATGTCAGTTTCCCTTTGCAGCATGTCAGTTTCCCTTCTTCTGTTTTGGCAATTTAAAGAAAAAAGCATGTATATCCATTATGACAAGTGGATGAACTTTTTTTTTTAAAGTAGAATAAGTGATTTGAGTAGAAATTTGTAGTAGAATAAGAGATGGAGAACCAGAGGTCTTTTAGGGCCAACTGTACAGAAGGAAGAGTACCCAAGATCCTCTGATATTCTATTCCTCAAACATCTCTTGAATTGCCAAGATGATTCTTCCTTGCTTCCTTCCCTGTTTGCTTCTGGCATTTGCCAAACAGTTCTGCAGAAATGGAAGCTTTTTGCGTATGAAACAGCCTCTTCCTTCTGATTCATTCTGCTAACAAACCAAGGATGTCATTACCTTGGATAGTTCCATTGCAGAACACATCCAGACAACAGGGAAAGTGGAGGCTGACTCAGGCAAAAAAGCCGAATGGCACCCAAGGAACGACTTGCCAGCCAGAAACTTGGGGGTGGGGGAAGAGGAAGCATCTGGAAACCAGAACAGAGTAGGGCAATGCTGACTCTTCAGACATGTTCTAAATGTAGTTCATAGACAACACAGAAGAACCGTGACAGACTTCATTTCAGTCAGGCACCAAACCAGTTTTGAGAGATTAGGTCTCACCATTTTTCCTATTCTAGTTTTTGTTATCTAGGAAAGCATAAAGCCTAGTTGAGCTCTTGTTTCCTTTGGATTATTAAGTGATTAAGAATATACAATGCCTCTTAAAATGCTTCTCTTTCTCTCTTATTAACTGGCATCGTGTTTCAGGTTAATGTCTGCTAAAACCCTGAGTGAAAAGATTGAACTGTGCAGCTAAGTAGAGAAGGGTTTGGGGGAAAAAACAAAAAACCCGGCTACTTTTAGAGGGGAAGACATTATCAGCACCCCGCACACAGGGAATCTGAAAATCAAAAACATTCTGACTGGTAACTAAGTGTATGAACCTCTCCCCACTTCCACCTAATCGTGGCATAAAGATATTATTGCATTTCCCCCCCTCCATGACTTCATGGTACTGCTTCCACCTCAATTCTGGGCAACCTGCGAGACAGGCTTAAGCCATCATTTGCTGTTTTTCTCATGTAGCATTTTCCCATGACACTGACTTAGAGTCATAGAGCAGTCTCAATATATTTCAAATCCGGTAGTTTTCCCTTATGACTGAAGGAAAATCAGGTAACTAGAGTGATTTGAACCAGAACCAAAAGAGGGAGAATTGACAGTAGGGGTTGACAACAGAAGGAACATGTTTCCCACATATATAATTTTCTGTTGACTTGAGGAAGGGTGGAAGGTGCTACAACTCATCAGTGGGGGAAAGCACTGTCTTTGTTATATGTTGCCTCTTTATAAATGGTTTATGCAGACTGGGGTGAATTCATTTAAAACACACGCTGCCCATCACAGTGCTGTAACTTAAAAGGGCCGGCCCTATCATGAGGTAGAGTGAGACAGTATCCTCAGGCAAACTGAGGCAGGGAATGAGCAACATGTTAGAATGTAGCTTGCTCTGTCTCTTAGACTAGACCAGTGTTTCTCAACCTTGACAACTTTAAGATATGTGGACTTCAACTCCCAGAATTCCCCAGCCAGCACTGGACCAGAAGGCCACCTTTAGGTATGATGAACATTGTCCCAATGGTTAGGGTTGGAAAAAGTGCTGTTGGGTAGTGTTGAACAAATCTAGCTGGCATATGAACATCAAATTGTCACTTCAGGCAGCAAAATATTCAACACACAGAGTTGCCAGGTATTCACACAGCGTGCTATGCATGCCCTTCTTTACTGTCATTCAATCAAGCATTTATTCCAAATCAAACTATGTTCAATGAAAATTAATCCTTCATGTGTTTAGGTTTCTGACTTAGTATTACGTCCTCTTTAAATTATGATATGGAAAGCAGTTTGCAAATGCACTTCAGTTTTGACCTAAAAAGCGTATATCGTTACGATGAGCTGGATACACACGCATCTTTGTTTCAGCAGCACCTGGGCACAGAACAAAAATGTTGCAAAACATGGGGTTATGTAACATTACACAAGGTTATGTCATGCTCAGGTACAAAATAGGTATGTATATTCGCTAGCTAAACGCCTACATTTTGAATAAACAATGAATTGCATTCCTCTACCATTTGGTTGAGAGGATTCTATAATGAAGGTGATGATGTTAGTTGGGAAACTAAGTCTATTCTTTAACTCCTTGGGAAGAGTGGGCTATATGCAGTTTCTTTGTTCTGTTTTTCATTCATAACCAATGGCTGTGAAAGAACGCTCAGTGTGGAGAACACTCTTGAATAGAAGCGATATACACCTTTTATTATTATTCATGCAATACACTCCAGGTTGTTTTCATACTGCTAAATAGTTGTTTAGTCAACACGAACTGCAGAAAAATCTGACTAAAGTGAGAAGGAAGCAAATTCACTGTTGGCTGGGGGAATACTCTTCCTAGACTTTGAGGACTAAATAACTAGAGGAGAATAAGCAAATCAAGTTTATCTTGGTTCTTGAGCTGCAGCAAGTAGCCTGATTCACATACGCACAAAAATCCAAATGTGGATTGCTCGGTTTTGACTTGTAGTTTACTAAAGCATGGCCTGACATAACAAATGAACCAAGCCATTGCCTTGGATCTCCTAGCGCAGTGTTGTCCAAACTTGGCCACTTTAAGATGAGTGGACTTCAACTCCAATTCTGGGAGTTGAAGTCCACTCATCTTAAAGTGGCCAAGTTTGGACAACACTGTCCTAGCAGATGTACTGGATTCCAATGATGATACTCCAGAGAACTGATTTTTCTTCTTAAGATTAAGAAACATAACCAAAAAGTGGAAAGAAAAGCTTCCAATCTTTGTGGCCATGATGGAAGAGAGAAGACGGTGTATGCAAGCCCAGGCTTCTTCTTGCCCAAAAGCTTGCAGCACTGTTACTACTCAGTATTGAAAATGCAGGCAAGATGGACCAATAATCTAGATTCAGTAAAGATAGCTTGTTGTGTTCCTATGTCCTGGAGCAAGCCAACACTAGTGCGCTGTCTCCAAGCTCTTGCAGGCAGTGATGTATGTAACTCTCAAGACATAGATCCGCTCTTCCCCCTTTCTTTTAATTCAACTGCATGGCAAAGGACCAAATCTTACAGAAGAAAACATTACCAACTTGTCTTCATGACAGAACATTGAGTAGGTATAAAATTGCAATGGTCTCTATGCCAGGTTTTGTTTTCTTCTTTTCTTTGTTTTTGTTTTGTTTGTCTCTTCCCTGCTTCTAAGATAAAAGCTTAATTTGATATTTTTGTAGTTATATAACAGTAATATTTTGTGACATTTTGTATTGTGACACTATAGATGAAATTGTCATCGGACTGACACCCTTTACTGTTTATTACTTAATTAGAACTGTTAACAACACTGCAGAGAAGCGTGCTAATCTGCCATCACATATTATGAAAACAACGTTATTGTTACAAACACCAACACCCACTCAACAGGATAGTTCTAAGATGGCAGTTTCTGTTAAAAAAAAAAAAAAAGAGAGAAAACCTGATTTGTTTAATGGACACTTTAGCAGTGAAGAAAAAGAAGTTGATAGCAACTTCCA
Organism: Liasis olivaceus; assembly: GCA_030867105.1. Lineage (NCBI taxonomy): Eukaryota > Metazoa > Chordata > Lepidosauria > Squamata > Pythonidae > Liasis > Liasis olivaceus. The sequence goes on along the minus strand of CM061348.1, from coordinate 24,467,638 downwards.
GCAATTATCTTTCAAAATGAAAATATTTTATGCAATAGCAATTTAATGGAAATTTTTGGTTAACACATTTTAGAATTGAAATTCACATATTCAGAACAGTAACCACCATAAATGTTGAGCCCTTGAAAATTCTGAAGGTAAGTTTGTCCCCCTTGAATCTTCAGGAGAAAAGTGGCAATAATCTACTTGCTCCCTCTGCTGGCCATATAACATGTCCAGATAATTTACTCTTATATCTTGCCCCCATGCTCTTCCGGGGAACTGTATCAATCTATTTGTTAAGACCTCTTGCTTACCTGCTCATGTGCTTCCTTTTGTCATTCTCAGAAAAGGAGCTGAAGGAAACTGCCCACCTGACCAAAGTACAAGAGCTAAACCAAGCATATCGGTCAGAAACAAAGTCAACCATACTTTGGTAAAGTATTACTAGACAAGCCCCTAGTAAACACTTACTTCATCTCTGAACTTAATACATCCTTGTACAATATCATAGATGTTCAAAGATATCTGAACAGACATGTACCAATATCCAAAAATAGGCTGTGTGACCACAGCTGACACTAGGGAATAGTGAAACAGAATAACAATAATGGAACATGCCCAACAGCATAATTCCAAGGGACAGCCTTGTTCACTGAATCCCGTTAGCATCTTGGATTATAATGCCAACTCAATCAGGAGCCAAATGCTTTCAATTTAAAACAGTGTTGCAGTTTGGCTATTAAAACCCAGATTTTAAATCTCAATTTAGCCATAGAGATAATTCAGTTACTTTGAGCTGATTACTTTTTCTCAGCTTCATCAGTTTCCCACAGCCATCGGGATAATAAAAGAACAAATGGAATAAAAAACAAATATAATAATCAAATTAAAATTATTCTATTCTTGGAAGGAACATGTAGTTTTTTCATGTATTTTTACTGTTAATTACATATTTTTACACGCCCCCCTTTAGATTTTCTTTATTAAAAAACTGGTCAAATATCTAGGAATTTAGAATCTAGTAAAGAGTCAGCTGGGCGACTTTGGGCCAGTCACAATTTCTCAGCCCAACTCACTTGTTGTGGGGAAAATGAGGAGGAGGAAGGAGTATTAGGTATGTCTGCTGCCTTATTTATACAAAATAATAAAGGCAGGATAAAAAATCTGATTAAGTCTTTCAATGTTCCCATACTTTGTGGGAGCAGAAATATATATGTCTGGATGCAGCAATGAATTTTCTCATAGCTTGGACTGAAATATCATCTGACAAGTTTGAATAACTGGATTATCAAAAGCTTATCATCCAAATTCATACACATTCATACATGAATATTGGTATCCTATTGCTCCATCCAAAAGGTCTGAAATCTTAGACAAAATAATCGGTAGTATTTATTTTCTTGGAAATGGTTTTACTCCATTTCTCAAACTCCAGGTATCTGGCTCCAAATGTAGTGATCAGTGATGTATCACCAACACTAAAGAAGCTTACATACTACTAATGGTAAAAGCATAGGAATGTACTGGTTATGTGCCATCAGGTCATTGTTGACTCTTAGCAACCACAGATTTTCTCTATGACAATCTGTCCCTAACCTAGTCTTTCAGGTCTTCCAACAGTGTACTCATGGCCACTGTAACAGAGTCCATCCACTTGGCTGCTGGTCATCTTCTCTTTACTTCCTCCTTTCCCAGCATTAGAGCCTTCTCTAGAGAGCTAGATCTTTGTATAATGCGTCCAAAAGTAGGATAATTTGAACCTGGTCATTTGTGCCTTGAGTGAGAACTCTGGGTTGATTTGTTTGATGATCCATTGGTTTATTTTCTTGGCTGTCTGCAGTATTCTCTGGAGTCTTCTCCAACACCAAAGTTTGAAAGCATCAATGTGCTGCTTAATTACACAGTTCTGTTATTGGTAGCATTTACTCTTGTACAGATTAAGCCTCTAGCCCTAAACAAAAATGAACCCTATCCTTCCCTTAAATTTTAGCTCTAAGGACCTCCACACTTCCCACCTACCAGTTATTTTCAAGATGTTCACCTGACAAGAAATGCATGTCCTTAATGCGGTTCACAGTGCAAAATGAATATACAGAAATTAACTTGTTAAGTATATTCCCTTGCTAACAGCTACAGAAATGTGTATAAGATGGGTTTGTGTGAATAATTTCAAGATACATTTGCCATAAATAATTTGTTTTGTCAAAATATCTCCACAAAACAATGTGATCTGATATGAGAATCTGCTCTGCATGATTAATAATTGATTCCAAGCACAAAGTTGAGGTCAGTGCTGGATAATTCTAAAATCCTATGGTTAAATCAAATTATAAGAAGCTGGATTCAACCTGAAGTATTCTAAGAGAGCACTGTAATCTTTAACTATAGAACTTGTATTTACAAACCAAATCTGACAGAGAATAACCTGCAGAATATGCAAATTCAGTGGGTCCTGCTTGAGTCTTCATCACCTGATTTTCTACTGAGTCCTTAAGCATATGCCACATATCAATATTCTATAAGTGTCATGCTCTCCCATTAAGCAAATCCTTTTATGGGACAGTAAGCCAGACTGATACCTTCTACCACTTCTCTACCACTTTTATTGGGAAAAGGCATCTCTCCATAGCAAAAGTGAAGGACAAGTAACAGATTACATTATTTCTCATCTTGACTAAGTAATTGAACAGCTGAGTTTTCATCCTGCACTGTGTTGTTCATATTTGACATCAAAGTCACTTCCATGTAGCTAACAGGCCTTTGGGGAAGAACTCTTCAATGCAGATTTAGAATTGATAATCTTATCCAACAAATATTTAAAAGAACTATTTAATGATCCATCATTCTGAAGCTTGAATAAATTCCCCCCATGGACATGATTTCATTTTTGTTTCCAGTTTATCTTGGTGCTGATCTTATGTGTGGCTTTGTTGTTGATGTGATTTTTTTTTAACACCAATAGGAGCTTGTGTTCTGCCTAAAAAAAATGGCTCCCACTTAGGGAAAGATTCTTCTACTTTGGCCCAGTAAAGAGTCTAGAAAAAAAGATATAACACAACATGCAATTTAACTGCTTCACAATATTACCTATTATTTACCAGCCCAACAGCAAAAGAATCTGAACATACAACGCATTATTAAAGCTTGCTTTATGTGTGAAGTAATTTAGAAAAGGCCAAACTACTTTGTTGCTAAATCTTAAATCCCTCAATTATACAATATAATGGAGGTTGGAAGGATTTCAGTACCTAGAGTAAATATGCAATAATTGGATGAGCCCTCTTGTGGTGAATAATGTATTAGAAAGGTAATCCTTCAACTTCATAATTGTTTCTTTGAGACAGTTATTTTTTTCTGAACCACAACATTATTCCTTTACATTTACAGTATTAAAAATCTTGTCCAAAACATTGATTTATTCGGAGGCTAAAAATGGTTTGACATTTACATAAGCACAGTCACGAATTCTACTGATTTAAAGAATGTTTATGTTCTTTAAATCCACAATGTCAAGGGAATGGTACAAACTCAGAAATCTGTTCAAGGTTCCATGAAGTTTAGCTGGCTTTAAGAACTGTGATGTTCTGGGATCCACTGTTAAAATATAGATCTTGATACTAAAGGATAAGTCCCTCTACACACCAAGTTCAGACTTGCCCTAATATCCCCCCAATTAATTTATTATTACTTTCTTACCTCATTTCTTTCTTTTTTCATTCTCAGAGAGCAATAGAAGAATCTCAGTTATATACTTTAAAATTCAAAACCAGAGCGCTGGGGCTGGTGGAAAAGATCTTGCTCAAGTCAGATTTCTGCTTAAAATTATTAGTGGAAGTAGCCCAAACAAATATTCATTTGATGCCCAGCAAACAATGGTCTAATATCTTAACCTAATTAATTCCGTCCTTGAAGCCCTATCCAAACCATCAGTCTCATCCTTTCTCTCTCTCTTTTTTTAAATTTGTGCTCCTGCATTCCCACTTCTAAACTGTCTCCACTTGTCAATCATTCTTATTCTATTTTCTTGCTGTCAATTGTTGCTGCTCTCATATTTTTTATGCAAAAGCCATCCAATGTTTGCAGTTGTGGGAGTCCTGACTCATCCTCAGATACTGCCTTGACTTTTTGAAGTATTTAAAGCTGGGGAGGTGATGCCCCTCTTCTTTCCATAGCTCTGAATTTCAGAGGAAACATGGAGTTGGTCCATCTCTTTTTATGCTTCTTTTGCAGCTGCTTAAGATTCTTCTGAAGCACAATATGACACAGATAAGCCCTAGCCCTCTTTCTAAACTTGGAAATATGGGAGACGGCAGAGAATTGTACCACTTGCATATTATGCTTTGGGTGAATTTTGAGCAGTTTCAAAGTGCAACAGTGCAATTGAGATGCCAATGCTGAAACAAATATATGTAGCCCTCGCTTAATGACCATTCGTTTAGCAACCATTTGAAGTTACGACAGTGCTGAAAAGTTACCCACAACTGGTCCTCACACTTATGATCGTCACAGCACACCTATGGTCAAGTGATCGCAATCTGGGAGCTTGGCAACCAGCTTGCACTTACAATGGTTGCAGTGTCCCAGGGTCACGTGATCACCATTGCCACCTTTGCAGCCAGCTTCTGGCAAGCAAAATCAATAGGGAATTGCGTGATTCGCTTAACGGCCATGTAATTCACTTGATGACTGCAGTAATTCGCTTAATGATTGCCGCAAAAAAGGCAACAAAATCGGATCCGGTCATGTGATGCTTTGCTTAACCTGTAACAACTAATTTTCCAGTCCCTATTGTGGTTGTTAAGCAAGGACTACCTATACTGTAGACATTTTTCTATAGTACAAGTTTTCTTAATCTTGATGAAAAGGTCCCAATATATAAAACAAGAAAATGGAAAAACAGCTTGGAAACATTTGGTTCTCACAATGAAATGAACATTACACTGAAACCTGAAATGATAGAATCTGATGTTAAACTGAAACTGAGTAACAGCCTTTATTCTGGTAAAAGGGGCCTTAAAATGTACTGAAGGCACAACAATCATTACATTTTCAAATACTAATTTCATTTAAGAGCAAGATGAAGAAAAGAGCTGAAATGTCAGTGTTAAAGACAATAAAAACCTGAGAAACTGCTTTAGGCTTACTTCAAGGTTAACAGTTTCAGGGTGTAGAAGCAAGTGCTCTCTGGATTGTAGCCTTTTTGCTGCTGCCTCTATATCCTGCAATATAGAGAGAAACTTTTGAAAAGAAGGACGCTTCCAGAAATGACATTTGTAATTCATTTTCATTTTTAGCAAGTATGGAAATTGAAGTAATATTCTAGCTATACAAGTTGCAACTAATATAAAAGTGACACCAGGCAAAAAGAGACAGATCTCTGTTCCAAGTTGCTTATAATCTAGAGAGAGAAAGAAAAGGAAAAAAAATTCTTTTGTTCAGCATCATGGAACTTATTACATCAGTTCCAAAGGCTTCCAGTAAATTTCTAAGCCTTTAAACTCCTATGTGATTTAGGACCAGCATATTTATTAAATTTATTAATTTATGAAGCATAGTTCTATGCCCCTGCAATCAATACAACTCTCAGCAGTTAACACAGAAAACAAGTTTGCTTCCTTCCAAATAAGCCTCTGCTGAAAATGGCAGGAGTAATCAAAAAGCATTTGTTAAGAGCTGCACCCCAGCTCTGTTGGACTTCGGCATTGCATAATGACAATGTGGGATGTGAATTTTGTAAATGATTTAAATTATAACTATACAATATTTTTCAATTTTCAGTATATGTTTACAGCATAAAATATTTACAATAATTTATTTATTGTATAATAATTTATTTATTAATATTTATTAATTTATTAATTATTTACTATTTATTTATTTTATTAGATCTAGAGGCCCCTTGATTGCAAATAAATCAGGGTGGCTTACATATTAAAAGTCACAAACAACAGAAACAAAACAAATAATAAAGTCTGGAATAACACAATGCCCCCAAAATGGAATGACATAACACCACCAAAACTGAGAGCGGCATAGCAACTACCCTTCCTTCGGGCCTGGAAGCAAAGCCAAGTTTTCAAAGACTGATGGAACACCCTCAGGGTGGGAGCCATACAGCTTCCCATACTGAGAGGATGCTATTGAAGAGGACAGAGAAGGTGAGTCTCCTAGTTCCTGATAGAAGGCACCATAATTGAAGGGACCAGAAGCACCTCTGCGCTGCCCAATTTTACAGTAGGGCAGAAACTAATGGAGATAATTGGTGTCTCAAATAAACCAGCCCTACACCATGAAGGGATCTGTAGGTGATAACCAGCAGCTTGAATTGCATTTAGAAGTCAAACTCAGTCCGGGCAACCCCAAAGACTATGTTCCGGAAACCTTAGTTAGACCTGCCCAGTCAACTTTATCTGTCAGCTAGTCAAATATTCTTCACCATAGCCCTTTAGATGTTCCTGAAGTTCCAGCAAGAAACAGGTCACCCTAAATAGGGCTCCTGGATGGCTGTCAACAGATGTAATAAGGGCAGAGAAATAACATTTAGCTGCCCTTACTGCCACAATGTAATTCCAATCATATTCAATCAGAATTCCTCCAATGGTGCTCTAACAGTGTCTTCTGTCACTTCATCTCCCAGAGTTCTTCGGAGAATCAAGGTGTACCCAAGGATTGACACACAGGGAGAGGCTGTATGGGAGCAATGCAGTCCAAAGCCTCTAACACAAGCCCATTCTGGGTTGTGACTAAGGCCTCAGCTAAATTACCTGCAAGATCCTCAGGGAAAACCCTAAGCTCCCTCTGGAAACCAACAGCGGTCAGAAATCGCGTGCAGTGAGCAATCTAATAGACCCTATCTCCCCACAGGGAGGGTTGCACTAGTGAGTTGAAAGGGAATCAGAGAGATCTGTTTCCAGCAATAGACTGATGGCAATGTCCTCTAAAACCAGATCATTACAACTGCACCAAGACAAAACCTAGATCTAAAGCGCAACATTTGGCATGTGTCAGGCCTTCAATGATTTGGGACAGGTTAATGGTTGCCATGGAGGCCATGAACTCCTGATCTCAACAGCATGAAGGTGGCAAATTAAAGTCCTCCAAGACTAACAGTCTCAGGGTCTCTATAGCCAGGCTGGCAAGGAAATGCAGAAGCTTAGGCAGGGATGAAGCTGTGCAACAGGGATGGTGGTACACCAGCAGCAATCCCAATGGTTCCTTAAATAAATTAATAAATATAATAAATAAAATAACCTATGCCAGGGTCCCCAATCTTTTGGAAACAGTAAACCCATATGAAATACTGAGAGCATGTTACGGATGTTCTCACAAAACATCTATCTTGGCCATTACTCCCCAGAAACCACTTGGATTTCCAAGGAAGCACACAAAAAACAAAGCAAAGGGCTGCAGTCCCCTTTCATTTTTACTTTCTAAGAACACTGATGAGATATATGCAGTACTTGAAGCATTCTTGGAAATAACTATCAGATTGAGACTGGGCTTTTTACTTATTTCTTGAAGTTACATGCCACTAACTCCATAAAGATGCACAACAGCTTACAACAAAATAAAAACATCCATGGAGTAACATAAATATATAAATAATTTACTAGCCTCCCACTAAAGAAAAGGACCCATTTAAAAAAAAAACAAAACCAAAAGTTGGTATGACTATCTAATCCCTGTTTCAAGCTAAGTTTGCAGCCACCTTTGCAATGTCTGAAACTCATCTATGTTAGATGAAGAAGTGGCGATATTTGTTGTCCACTTCTTTTCATCTGGTATCCTGTGCTTATGCTTTTGTTTTCAATTTCTTTTGTTTTGAAGTGTTCTATAGGAAGATTAAGTAACGATGCCTCTGCAACTGAGGGAGCATATAAGCAAATAAACAAACCGCCTCAGAAAGGTGGAAGTATAAATACTAAGAAATAAAGTATCTACAGAAGATAAATGAGAGCAAATTCAGCTATCATTATGTACTTTTGGACTCACTACAGTTTCATGCAGCTTCAGAGGCACATTGTTATGTGTACAAGTGGCAATTTTTTTGCTCTAATCAACAGTGGATTTGCTCACACAACAAAGATAAAAAAAAAACTTTTAAAAATAGGTTCAGAACTATTTTAAACTTGTACCACAGTTTTCATGAGTCTGTTACTGGTGGGAAATCAAAATTTAGCAGTGTAGTCAAACAGTGTTCTGGAGGTAGCAAAAAAGGACTTTGGAGATTTCATGTAGCTGTATCCAACCCTCAAATGTAATAATTATACGTTTTACAGTTCAGACCTATTCTGCCAACAGGAGAACTAGAACACTTGGAAAATAGCACATAATCAGAAGAAAAAAAAAATTAAAATATTTAATTAATAAATGGTAAGTTTATTGGGTTTGATGGCTATGCTGATCTAGTGAATAGGTGCTTAACAATGGGATGTCACCAGAAGAAAGTCACATTGATTCAAAAAAGCAAATTCCCAAAGGGACTTCTTATAAATTTCCAAACCACGGTAGTGCCAAAGAATACAGATCCTGATACAAGTTAAAAAAAAAAAAAATAGAAAACTGGGATGCTTACAACAAATAGGTTAACTACTTGGAATCCGGTTAGAAGGAAAAGCTACTCTACTATAAAAAAATATTGAGAGATATGAGCAAATTTACTGCAGGTGGGAATGAAAGAGCATGACCATCAAAGAAATTTTCAATGTGAAGACATGCGGGAGGTGGGGGCAGGAGTGGGAGGAATACAAATTAATGTTCCTCCTTCCCACATAGTCCAATTAGAGCAATGTCAGCCTCTTGGTATCTCTTAAAGGAGATGGTTTGCAATGATAGGCATTGTTAAGTTACTACATTACTATGTCAGTGATGTAGTTAGGGGTCAAACTCTAGAAGCTAATTTCAAAGTCCCAAGTCACAATGCTGCAATCTGTCCGCACCTATATGCTGACTAGAAGGCAGCTCTGCTTGGGGTGTGCGTAATATGATCTCTCATCTGCATTAAGAAAATACATTTTCTAGGGAACATTTATAACACTTCAACAAATATGCACCAGGAAAAGCTTGTGTTTATGCCATGAAATACAGAAAATGGCCCTTATTTGCATCAATGCAAAATTCATATCTAAGATGATTATATACTGAAATACAGAGGGGAATAAGAATAGCCATCATTATGGAAAACAAGTTCAATTACCAAAGAAATCTTAAAGGAATTAATATGGGAGAAATATCTCCTGGCAGAACTCTTCTAAAACCTTCTGCGGCATAGGACAAGGCTAGATCTAATAGCTAAAATACAGGAGTCTAGATTTCAGCTGAATATTAGGAGAAAGACCTTGATAGGATGCCTGATCCAGCAATGGAACCAATTATCTTTAAAAAATGGAGGACTCTCCTTTGCTGGAGAAACTGGTCAACCTTCTACTGGGAATGATACAGCTCCAAGTATCTTGGCACAAGCAAGGGGGCTGCATTATGCAGCCAACAAAAGCCCCATCAACTCAATTATTCTACAATACCTGATAAATAGGTTGTCTTTACTTTCCAGGAAACACCCCAACCTGCCCAGTGGGAGTAGCCGTACTGACTTTATAAGGCAAAATCCTCACAAAGGACACGTTTAGGAATAACATCAACCTGACAGAGGAATTTAAATGAGTTAATTGTACTCTGATAAACCCTCTTTGGGGTTTAAGAACTGTTCCTTATTCTTACTGAGAGGCTTTCTTCCGGAAATCTGAACTGCACGATTTGAATTTGGGGTAAGTTATAGCGAAGCCGATTCCCAATTTGGAGTGAAAGCATTTGCCGTGCATATGTGATAAAGCCAATATTCTCTCTCAAAGAAAGCTACGCAAGTAACAAAGCTCCAAGAGAGGCAGCAGTCCCGAAGCTCTTCACTGCTCAAGACAAAGATGACTTGCTAATATGCATTCATAACATGTGCACAAAGATGAAGAAACGCAGCAAGCTGTTCACCAGACATTCAAACTCCAATGAAAACTCACCTCTGTTAGCTTTTCTTAGGAAATGTGCACATGGGCTTCCACTTCCACGTGCTCTGTTCAAAGAGAACTAGACTTGTTTTAAGAAAAGGGGGAAGCAACTCCTTGAAGCTGTGACAACCCGCCTTTTTCTGTGGGCTTTCATACACAAACATCAGACTTCAAGCGCAGGCCTTTTGGGCAAATTGAGAGAGATAGGAAAGGGATGTGGGAGTGGGGTGTGAAGAAGCCAAAACTGAACAGAAATGGAAGAGGGGAATATAGCAGATGGCATCATCAAGAGCAGAGAGTGAGTGTGAAGAGTAAGGCATTTAAAGGAAAAAAAAAAAAAAAAAACAGAAAGAAGGAAATTCCCAAAGGGACTTCCTATAATTTCCAAACCATGGCAGTGCCAAAGAATACAGATCCCGATACAGATTTTTTTTTTAAAACTACAAAACTGGGATGTTTACAACAAATAGGGTAACTACTTGGAATATGGTTAGAAGGAAAAGCTACTGTACTATAAATAAAGATTGAGGGATGTGGAGCAAATTTACCGCAGGTGGGAATGAGAGAATGTGAACGTCAGAGAGATTTTCAATGTGCAGAGGTGGAGGGGGGCAGGAGTGGGAGGAATGCCAACTGTTTCCTGGTATCTCTTAAAGGAGATGGTTTGCAATAATAGGCATGGTTAAGGCCAGAAACAAAACGACAGGGCAGCTGGAGTATGAAATAAAGGTTCGGCTGTAGCCTGAACAGAAAAAGTTGCTATAGTAAATTTCTCTGGCGCAATTCATTCCTAGTTTACTACAGTGCTACACATTTTTATCCTAGTATTTTAAGTCCGTAGTATCCCTTTAGGTACCCTCCAGCCCAGATCAGTTCAGAGACTGCCTGAATCCCCCCCCCCCCCCCAAAATGTTGTTTGTAATAGCAGGAAAGGAAAATACTTTAGGGCAAGAGGGAAAAAAAATAGCACTGCCTTGCATTGATTTTAGTTGAGAAGGGCACTTTGGCGAGGCCTACGTACCAGATGTGTCTTTTTGTTGCTCCTCTCCAGTTAGAGCATATTCTGAAGTCTATTGTCATCCAGAATACTGATTTAATGACAGCCAACTGACAAAAAATGTTGCTGGAAGCTGAAAGACGCCTTAAGAGAGGAAAATGATGTCACTGAGATGTGATGGCATTTTTGCATGCTGCTAATAGCTAGAGGCGGCCATGCCGGTTTTAGTTTTCTCTTAAGGTTCAGTGACAGAGTTTGCTTTGGGCAACGCTTTTCAACATACAATGGTCAATTGTACAAACACCTTTAGCATATTAACTGCAGATTTGGATGGGCGGTAGTTGTTGTTTATATTTTAGTCGAAAACTTTGGGGCTTTATAAAAATATCAAAGACAGCTAGGAGTAAGACAAAAGAGAGCAACAAAGGAAGGCACCAAGTCAGTTTGCTTGCTGAAAGTTGTTTATTCGTTTAGTCGCTCCCTACTCGCTGGGACCCACAGGACGGACTGACTGACCGACTTCCTTTTTCATATATTCAATTTATTTTGCCACCACTGTCTGCCAGTAAGTGCTTTTCTGAGTTCTGTTGTGCAGAGTGCAGCAAAAAAGGTCCCATAAATCCTGCTCTCAGGAAAATTACACATCAGCATGAGAGCTTGCAAAATGCAATATCCATAGTTAGCTTTCCAAAGAAAATCCAGTCAGAAAATATAAACTAACTGGTCTTTATTGATAAAAATGCAAAACTTCATAAAATACAAGTTGCATATAAAATATAGGATATAACAAAGACTTCTTCTCATCTTAGCTTCCAAGACTTAACCACAACAAAGTCTCTAGCTAAAAAACACTCTCAGAGAAGAGGTACACTACTTGGTTACTAGTTAAGACTACATAACCCATAAAACCTACATGGTTAACTGTACAAAACAAACACACACTGAACTGAACTGGGCATTTCACCCTCCTGTTATATTGCTAGCATGACACCCCCACTGAATAGCTAACATACACATTACAGTAGGTGGCAGTAAAAAATCATAACAGAATCACAAGATACTTTGTAATCTCAACACCTGTTTTTGTATAGCTAACGGGATGACCTTCTTCCCATGAGAAAATCCTGATAAGTTCTTCAAAGCTTATGCTTATGTAATCACCATACCATTGAGCCATTTTCACTTCTGACAGCCTCTTTTTCCATTGCTTTCCATTTCTCCAGGCAGCAAGGCCTTCTCCATTGGCTCATACTTTCATATTATGTGCCCAAAATATCTAAACTTTAGCTTTAGCTTCATTCTTAGTGCTTCCAATGAGCAGCCTGGTTTCACTTCATCTAGTGCTGAATGATCTGAACAACTGAATAATTCCCCCATTGTGATGAGAACTGAGAAGAATACAAATCTTCATAGCTGCAGAATTTATCTGTTTATCAGATGTATACGCTGCCTTTTGTACAGGAGTTCAAGGTGGCATAACTAGTGCCCCCTCTTCCCATTTGTCCCCACAACAGCCATCCTGTAAGATAAGTTGGGCTGAGAGAAAGTGACTGGCCTAAAGTTGCCTGGGAGCGGGAAGACCTGAGTCTTCCCACTCCACCCAACACCTTCATCTCAATACCAAACTGGCTCTCCTTCTTGGAACAAATGTTATTCACGGATTGGATAGCATACATTGGACAAGATTTTGCCTCATTTTTGTTGGAAACAGTATTTAAGTTTGCAGCGGGATAAGAATGTAGCAAAAAACATGAAGTTTTCTGCCATCAATATTTGAACTTAATAAGTGAAAAGAAGCCATTCCAGTATTTTTGTGGAACTGGGTGGCATGGTAGTAAATATCCTAATATAAAGCACTGTCTAGCTGATAATTATTTACAGGAAAATATGCAAATTATAGATAGTTATGCACAAAAGTATCAGAGGTTATGGTATTTAAATAAAATTTATCTTAAAAAGATATAACTTAATAGGAACTTGAAAATGTAAGTCTGCAGTTCATATGCGTGTCTTTTCATATGTAGAACCAGTTTCTTCAATCATATTGCCTGTCTTTATCTTCTTTTTAAGAGTGATTGAGGGTTTCAATTTCTATAACAATCTAGCATTATGAAACTTACTTAATTGTTTTGGTGCCATGTGTACCTGAGTTTAGAATACATATGGCACCAAAATAACTAAGTTGCATTTTTTTAAATCATTATTCATTATTTATTCATTAACAATGAATGGTGGGTGGAGTGGGAGATGATTAGTTTTAGTAAAAAGAGCGGAGGGGGAGCTAAAAGTTTTAGTAAGCATGTGACAGTAATTTAGATAATAGTATCGCTTTTCAGAAATCTCATAAAGAACAATGGCTGTCGGAACATGGAGAAAGTTGGATTAATTGCTTCATCATTACTCAATGAAGTCAATGCTGCTTGCTCAAAAGGAATGATATGTAGCACTGCTGCCAAAATAACTTCAAATTTCAAAGAATCAACTCATTCTAAATTTAACATTACCCTCTGCTTAATAAAACCAAATAACAAGATTCCTTGGATTGGCATTTCAGCTCTTTCTCTGTTTTGGAAGTACAACATTTCAGTTACAACTGAGAGAGCAATAACAACTCTTTTTATAGCTCTGAAGCAAAACTGAAATGATTTTACTCCATTTAATTTAAATATAGGCAAATACAATGACACCTCATCATGGCACCGGTGTTTTTCCGAGAAAGCCAAATCAACAACTCTCCACATGGTAACTGTGAAATGTACAATGCCTGTTATTGGGAACAATTTTCTAAAGTTGGCACATAAATCTGAACCTTATTTTCAAGGTTCTAATATAGTGTTCTGCATAGATCTCATTCCTGTTTTATTTTGTTATCAGAAAGCATCTGCAGTGCTGCCTGCCTGTTAAAACCAGAATAGAATGAACACATCTAAAATCAGTAATGCTGTTCTTCCCTGCCAGGCAATTTGTTTTAATGGTCTTCTGTTTCTTTCACAAATTTTCTGGGAGTTCTGGTATTCAGAGAAATTATCCAGAACAGTGCAATGCAATGGCAGAAATTGTCTGTATAACATGAACATTTCTCCTATAGGTTCCCTCATTCTCCCCAGTAGCATAGAAGCAACGTAGTATTTAACTGGAATATAAGAATATCAGTTAAATTACTTATGTATCAATGGACTACCAGTCTCCATTAATTAGCTAACAAGAAGTTAGGTTTCTTTCTAGGTTGGCTATCAAATAAACTGACAAATGATGAAGAAAAGGATGATCACCATCTTCCTTCTTTGCAATTATTTCTTTTTAAAGATCACATTGAAATTTCTCCAAGCTTTAAACTGCTCATTCTGCCAAATGTAGCCAAATTCCAGTTCCTGTGAAGAACTAAGAGTCCCACTATGTGCAAATTTTCCTTTCTGATCCAGCCAGAAATAATCTCAAAAGACTCCACTGAAATATGCACAAGAAGGTTACAGAACCCTCAGCTCCAAAAAGAGCAGAGTGGGTGAGTGGGTGATCTGTCATAACATGTTTGGAACAAATCAATTAAAGGAAAGCAATTTCCCATTTTTCAAAGGAACAGTAATCTCTCCAGTCTTCAAGGCCATACTGCCCCAGGGATATCTCTAGAAAAATTAAACAATAACAACTGCCATAAATACAAGCAGCACCATGGAACCGCCAATGGAAAAACAACACGAAAATTAAGGCATAATTAAAAAAAAATGTTGTTGAGAGAGGTAAAGCATATCTTTTCAATACAAATGGGGGAAGAATCTCTTGCAAAATCAAAGATGCTGCTCTAAAAAGTTAGGCAAGAGGCAGAGTGATTCATGAATGCATGACAGACTATAAGGCAGTTGACAACTAAGTCTCTTGCTTGAAGAGTAAAAAGATTAACCATGCCGTAACATAAGAAAAACCCTTCCTATCCGAGAGGATCCGTGTGTTTATGCTCGCCTAAAGGAAAGAGTCGGTAATCAGCCAGTTGGAAATGGTTTCCTTAGAGACAGTAGAACCTGCTGACTTTGAGCCAGAAGTAAAAGAAGGGATGGTAGGATTTCTTATGACTTGGCTCACTCCTAGAGAAATGTTTTGTCATAAAATTTACAGAGATAGCCTTTACTGGCATGGGAGAGCAAGTGTGAAAGCAATATAATGAGCCCATCACATCTTCTTTGGAAGGCATGTAGAAGGACTTAAGGATTGCTTTATATTTGAGGAGTGAAGTGTAGAAATGTGGGGTGATTTGTCTCAGTACTGTAGACTAAAATATAATGGCAGTAGTTCTGCTAAGTGCTGCATGTCGAAGTAATTTCCAACGGACAAAAAGGAAGTAAGAATAGTGGCATACTTCTCCTTAGCAGTTTTATTCTAGATTACTAGGAATAAAATTGACTGTTCCAGAACGTGAACATTTTGTAGTTCTGTTTCTAATGAATTCTGTTTCTTCTCCAGACCAAGATGATCCAGCCATTCTGAGGATGGTCTGGTAATTTTTTCAAAAAGTAATTTTCCAAATGGAAACTCATTGTGCTATACCAAACAAAAGAAATCTGTTTCAGGGCAGGAACTGTACGTTTCGCACATACTTACCTTAGACTTTTTGAGTAGTTTCACAAAAATAGCTTGGGTAAAGCAAAAGGCTTTAAAGCTTCCAACATATTGGGGTACGCAATCTTTAATGGCTAGAGGTCACACTTAATAGTTTTGTGGGACTGCAAATCACAAATGGTGAGGCCCCATCATGTTTATAGGCTTGTTATGAGGGGAATTGGGGACTTTTAAAAAAAATCTGTGATACATCCATTTTAGGCCTTATATTACAGTTCTCCTGTTTCCCAATGCAAAATGGGGAGAGAATGTGCTGTCAATTTTCAGCATGATCAGACAACGTTCCATAAACTGCAAAAAGGATATTTGGAAATCTCGAGGTCTATGGGGCACAAACTGTTCATCTATGATCAATACAATACCCATCATCCATATTATTGTCCTCTCATTATATCAAATTAACAAAAATCATCTAGAATGAACCTACAGGTGAAACTCGAAAAATTAGAATATCGTGCAAATGTTCATTTATGTCAGTCTGGCAGCTCAAAAGGTGAAACCAATATATGAGATAGACGCATTACATGCAAAGCGAGATATGTCAAGCCTTACTTTGGTATAATTGTGATGATTATGGCGTACAGCTTATGAAAACCCCAAATTCACAATCTCAGAAAATTAGAATATTACATGACATCAGTAACACAAGGATTGGAAATGGAACAATATTGGACCTCTGCAAAGTATAAGCATGCATATGTACTCAGTACCTGGTTTGGGCCCCTTTTGCAGCAATGACTGCTGCAATGCGGCGTGGCATGGATGCTATCAGCCTGTGGCACTGCTGAGGTGTTATGGAAGACCAGGATGCTTCAAAAGCGGCCTTCAGCTCCACTGCATTGTTCGGTCTCACGTCCCTCATCTTTCTCTTGGCAATGCCCCATAGATTCTCTATGGCGTTCAGGTCAGGCGAGTTTGCTGGGCAATCAAGCACAGTAATCCCATGGTCATCGAACCAGGTTTTGGTACTTTTGGCAGTGTGGGCAGGTGCCAGGTCCTGCTGGAAAATGAAGTCAGCATCCCCATAAAGCTCGTCTGCGGAAGGAAGCATGAAGTGCTCCAAAATCTCCTGGTAGACGGCTGCGTTGACCCTGGACTTAATGAAGCACAGTGGACCAACACCGGCAGATGACATGGCTCCCCAAATCAACACAGACTGTGGAAACTTCACACTGGACTTCAAGCATGGTGCATTGTGTGCCTCTCCATTCTTCCTCCAGACTCTGGGTCCTTGGTTCCCAAATGAGATGCAAAAGTTGCTCTCATCAGAAGAGGACTTTGGACCACTGGGCAACAGACCAGTTCTTTTTTTCTGTAGCCCAGGTAAGACGCTTCTGACGTTGTTTGTTGTTCAGGAGCAGCTTGACAAGAGGAATACGACATTTGAAGCCCATGTCCAGGATCCGTCTGTGTGTGGTGGCTCTTGATGCACTAACTCCAGCCTCAGTCCACTCCTTGTGAAAGTCCCCAACACTTTTGAATGGCCTTTTCCTGACAATCCTCTCCAGGCTGCGGTCATCCCTGCTGCTTGTGCACCTTTTTCTACCACACTTTTCCCTTCCACATAACCTTCTATTGATGTGCTTTGATACAGCACTTTGGGAACATCCAACTTCTTTTGCAATGACCTTTTGGGGCTTTCCCTCCTTATGGAGGGTGTCAGTGATGGTTTTCTGCACAACTGTCAGGTCAGCAGTCTTTCCTATGCTTGTGATTCCTACTGAACCAGCCTGAGAGACCATTTAAAGGCTCAGGAACCCTTTGCAGGTGTTATGGATTCGTTAGCTGATTAGAGTGGGACACTCTGAGCCTAGAATATTGAACCTTTTCACACTATTCTAATTTTCTGAGATTGTGAATTTGGGGTTTTCATAAGCTGTACGCCATAATCATCACAATTATACCAAAGTAAGGCTTGACATATCTCGCTTTGCATGTCATGCGTCTATCTCATATATTGGTTTCACCTTTTGAGTTGCCATACTGACATAAATGAACATTTGCACGATATTCTAATTTTTCGAGTTTCACCTGTATGTCAGTGGAATAGCAGGCTGCATTCTCAGTGGTAGGAACAGACAGATTTAGTGCTATTTGCAATATATGTATCAAACAGGTTTAGTCCTTATCCCATTAATACCTCAAGTATGCCTATTTGCTTTCTCATGTATAAATGAACTACTACTAATTGCCAAGAAGAAAGTTCTTCATAACTCCTATAAAGAAAATGTAAAGCACTTAATTTTGGTACTGTACAAAATGATGATCGTAAAATCAACCACCATACTTGGCTTTGAGAAAACATCATCATCATCATCAACTTGTATGCCACCCAATTCTCAATAACTCTGGGCAGCTCACAACAATCAAAAAAATTACAATAAAATAAATAAAACATAAAAAAATTAGGCAACAAATATTGAACTGTTGTGGATTTTGGGGGTATGGGAATTGGTTAATAGAATTATTATGCAATACTGGAAGGATAAATCTGCATCTGATTTGCAGCAACAGATATATTTGAATTAGTCTTTTTTTTTGACTAACGGACAGGATCTCCCCCCACCCTTGTTAATTGCTATGTTTATCTACTTTAGGTTATGTGAATCCTTTAATACTACTGTATATATTTTCCTTCTGTTGACTGATTTAGTACAATAACATACATTAAAAATAAGGGATCCAGATGGAGATAGGCACAAGGAGGATAGTCTCAGAAATGCAAGAGGTTGTTGGATAGTTGAAAATTGGAACTGCATTTAAAAATCACAAGGAAGCTTATAAGAGTGGAGAGAAGAGGAGGGGTCAAAGCCAGAGGCAGTATTGAAGGCAAAGATGAATGTGTGCAGGACCTGAAATCAAACTGGAAAAAATGTGTAAGAATGGAGGGCATGGTGGAAAAACAACAAGGACCACTGTTCTAAGCAGAATGCTAAGGCGAGATAGGAAAGAATAGAGAAAAAGTTGCTTTAATTAAGGTGCCAGTAATGCAGATATTAAACTTAACTGATAATAATCAATAATAATGCAACAAAGCCTTAGTTGACACTTTGTAAAAAAATTGATGACAATTCAGTCATTCTAAGAACAGTCAGCACACTGTTTCAAGAACAACTGTTTTAGCAATATGTCAAGTTCTGGTCAATTCAAACATATAGCTGAAAGCAGAGGGAAATAACCAGTACTTTATTGCCTCACTCAATCACTTTGCTGGGCAATTTAAGAGAACATTTGTGAAATAGGCTCCTTGGTGAGTGTTTTGTGAGATTTATCTATGACTCAATGACCACACTGAGGAAAGGGCTATCAGTTACGATTACACAGAACAGCTAAGATGATAGTTCAGCATATTCCTAGGTACCAGATAACAAGAAAATTGAGGACAATCATCAAAGGATGGGAGAAATCTTTCTAAGAACAGTCAGCTGGTCATTAAGGAAAGTAAAAGCCGCTGCAAGTGATGAACCAGAGTATCAGGATTTTCTCATGGGAAGAAAGTTCATCCTGTTAGCTTTACAAAACACGTGTTGAGATAACAAAGTATCTTGTGATGTTATTATGATTTTGTCTACTGCCGCCTACTGAAATTGTGTATGTGTGTTAGTTATTCAGTAGGAGTGTTTTCAACTGGCACTATAAGGGAGGGTTACAATGCCCAACCTGTCCAGTGTGTGTATGTGTGTGTGTTTTTAGTCTTACAGTTAACCATGTAGGTTTATAGGTTATGTAGTCTTAACAAGTAACTAAGTAGTGAACCTCTTCTCTGAGAGTGTTTTTAGCTAGAGGCTTTGCAGTGATAAGTTTTGGAAGCTAATTTGAGAAGAAGTTTTTGTTATATCCTATCTTTTGTATGCAACTTGTATTTTATGAAGTTTTTGCATTTTTATCAATAAAGACCAGTTAGCTTATATTTTCTGACTGGAGTTTCTTTGGAGTTCAGGATATGGACATTGCTACTTGCAAGCTCTCATGCTGATGTGTATTTTTCCTGAGAGCAAGGTTTATGGGTCTTTTGCTGCACTCTGCTCAACAGGTTATGGGCCCAGAGCCCACAGATACCAGGGCTAAGAGCCCAGAGCACCCAGAGAGCACAGATCCCAGAGCCCAGGGTTCAGGACTAAGTTTTAAAGTCCGGAGGGGACCCAGTATGCAGAACCAGGACCAAGTGCCCAGGACTGAAGACTGAGGACTGAGGTCGGTGGTTCTGAGGAACAGGATTCCAGGCGTGAGGTTCCAGGAATGATGTCCAAGGCATGACTCCAGGCATGCTGAAAGTGAGGACTTAAATTCCTGAGTGACGGGTGATTTATGGCTTTATTACCCTGCCTGTGACTGTTTCGTTTGAGGTTTGGATTTTTTCTCTGTGGTTGTGTGCTTGTTTTAAGTGAAATATGGCAGCAGTTCCACCTACAGCAGTGAGCCTTCCGTTTGAAAGGTTGAATTCAAAGAATTACCAAACATGGAATATAAAGATAAAATCTTTTTTCATGAGAGAGGGGCTTTGGTGTTATGTGGACAACGCACCCCCGGCGGCACCCACGGATGCAGAGCAAGCTTTGATGGACCGTGCATATGGTAATTTGATTTTGGGGCTTGAGTCGTCTGAATTGGTGCATGTTCGTGGTTTGAACACTGCTAATGCATGTTGGCTAGCTTTGCGTGGGATCTATGCAAGGGAAACTGCATCTGCTATCGTGAGTTTGACAAAGCAGTTGTATAACCTTAAGTTGGAGCCAGGAGCTAATGTAATTGAGCACCTGAATAAGATGAAAACTTTGTTTGCTGAGTTGGCAGATCGTAATCTGGTCATTCCCGAGCAACAAAGAGCATGTATAATTCTTTCAAGTCTGGATGAGTCATTCAACATATTAGTAGAAGCCGTACAGACACTTCAAATCGCTGACCTGACCGTGGAATATTTAACAAACAGGTTACAAGAAATTCAATGTACACGTGACTTGCAGACTAATCCTAAGAAAAGACTTGATAATGTAAAGCAGCAACTTTCTCCAGCTGGCACGGAATGTGCGTATTTGGTGAGAAAGTGTTTTCGCTGTAATTCTACCAAGCATCTTATAAAAGACTGTCCTATGAAAAATCAGCCTGCTGAGAGTTCCAGAAGGTTTGTCCGTCGTGGAAAAGCAACAGTTAAGAAACAAGGGAGTACTAGGCTGGTGTCTGCCTTGATTTCTAACAGAGACAAACGTAATGCTGATAAGTGGTTACTGGACTCTGGTTGTAGTGAAATCATTGTAAACAATGAGCAGTTATTGTTAACTAAATGTAAACCTAAAATTCAACAGGTTAATTTGGCTGATGGTTCTGTAGCTAAAGTAACCATGCAAGGTGAAGTGTTCATACCTTGTTTGGGAGAAGTGGTTTCTGATGTACTCTGTGTTCCTACACTTGATTTTTCTCTTCTCAGTGTCCCTGTATTAACTAGCATTGGTTATTCTGTTACATTCCAAGGTTCTGAATGCTATGTTACAAAAGAGGGGGCTGAATGTGCAAGAGGGAGAATGGTTAATCAATTGTATGAAATGCTTCCTAAACAGGATGTGTTAATTGGAAGTTGTGCTGGTAATGTTCCTGTACATGATAAATGCATTCATTATTATCATAGAGTACTAGGTCATCCTGGATGGAAGTGTTTGTCAAAAATGGCCAAAGTGTATCCAGAACTGAGATTCAAGAAGTGTTCTAAGTTTCTTGATTGTACTGTGTGTAAGCAATCTAAGATAAAATGTGCCCCTGTCGCCAGAAAAAGCAGCAGGATTTCTACAAGACCATTTGCTCTTGTGCATGCTGACTTAGCTGGTCCGTTTCCTCCGAGTGAGGGGGGAGCAAGATTCATGTTTGTTTTAGTGGATGATAAAACACGTTTCACATTTTGTTATTTGTTGAAACAGAAGTCTGAAGCATTCTCTCGTTTCAAAGAATTTGTGGCTATGATTGAAAAAAGACATGGATATCAAGTAGGGAGTTTGCAGACTGACAGAGGGGGTGAATTTATGAGTCTTGAGTTTAAAAATTGGCTACGTAAGAAAGGCATTTTCCACAGATTAACAAATGTGGGCATGTCTGCTGAGAATGGCATTGCTGAGCGCAAGATTGGTGTTTTGAAAGTAATCAAAGATAGTTTGTTGATTGATAATGATTTACCTGCCCGTTTATGGGGTGAAGCTTTGCTGACCGCTGTGTTTCTTACTAACAGACATTGGAATTCAGCTGTAAATGAAGTTCCTTATTTTTTGTTGTATGGTAAACATCCATGCTTAAAGCATCTGCGTGCATTTGGAACTTTTGCTTATGTACAAATTCCTAAGTCTCAAAGAAGGAGAAACCAACCAAAAACACAGCGTCTCAGGTTTATTGGTTATTCTCAAGAATCAAAAGCTTATCGCTTTTATCTTGGAAAAAACCAGGTTGTTATCTCTAGAAATGCGAATTTTGAAGAGCCTTCTAATTGGCAAAGGCTGCATGCAAATTCAGAGGTTTTTCTGGAGTCACAGATAGACTTAGCTAGAGAGCAAACACCGCTTGTGGTATCCTCCTCTCCACAGATAAAGCAAGAAGCAGAAGCTTTAGCTGAAGAAGCAGAAGTTTCAGCTGAAGTAGAAAAAAAGGAGGAGAAAGAGGAAATACAGGAGAGTTTTGAGATTCCTCGTAGGTCAATAAGAATAACAAAAGGTGTTCCACCAGAAAGATTTGTTATTCAACAAGTCAGAGTGTGTCAAATCACTTGTGAGCCACAAAATTTTCAGGAAATGTTATCCTTGCCAATTGATGAGCAAGATAAATGGAATGAAGCTATGGATACTGAAAAAGCCATAGATTCCAGATGGGTGTTTAGAAAAAAGCTTTTACCTGATAATGCTGTTCAGTATAAAGCTAGACTGGTTGCACAAGGTTATTCACAAGAACAGTTTGTGAATTATAATCTTACATTTGCACCTACAGTTAGGCCTGAATCGTTGCGTGTAATGTTGGCCTTAGCTGCACAAAGAAACATGGTTGTTCATCATTTTGATGTAGATACAGCTTATTTAAATGCTGAGCTTCATGAAACTGTGTATATGAAGCAACCTCCAGGTTACACATGTGAGGATTCCCAGAAAGTATACAGATTGCGTAAAGCACTGTATGGATTGAAACAAGCTGGGAGATGTTGGCATCAATGTTTAGATAAAGCTTTGTTGGAAATTGGTTTCAAGAAATCAATAGCTGATCAATGTGTATATACCAAAGGAACTGGAAAAGAGTATACAGTACTTCTCACTTATGTTGATGATTTCTGTCTTGCTACAAGTTCTTTAAACATGGTACAAGAATTTGCCAAGCAAATAGAGCAATATTTTAAATTGAAAGATCTAGGTATGTTAAAATACTACCTTGGAATTGAAGTGCAGAGAGCTGAAAATGGAGAAATCTATCTAAGTCAAAAGAAAAAGATAGAACAGTTGTTAGCAAACATGGGAATGTTAGATGCAAAACCTGTAAAAACTCCAATGACTTGTGATTTTTTGAAAAATGAAACATGTGAAAAGTTGTGTGAAAAACCTGCACTGTATCATTCTGTGATTGGTTCTGTACTGCATCTAGCACAATGGACACGTCCAGATGTATCTTATGTTGTTGGGATTTTGAGCCGTAAGGTGGCTAATCCTACAGAACATGACTGGCTAGGATTGAAAAGATTACTGAGATATTTAAAAGGTACAATAGACCTTTGTCTTAAAATGTCAACTAATGGGTTAGAAAAGCCTGTAATTTTTGTGGATAGTTCATTTGCAGAAGAAAGTGATAGAAAGTCCATAACTGGATTTGTCTGTAAATTTGGTGAATCTACAATTGCATGGAAAGCAAGGAAGCAAACCTCCATTGCCTTGTCTACTGCTGAAGCTGAATTCGCAGCTTTATCAGAAGCAATTTGTGAATTAAGATGGTTTAATCAGTTGTTCATTGATTTAAACATCCAAGTGTCATTGCCTTATACAGTGTATGAAGATTCTCAAGCCTGTATAGGGTTAGCTAAAACAGAAAACATTAGAGCTCGTACAAAGTATGTTGATGTAAAGTATAAAAATGTGAGACAAGCTATGTTAGAAAATTTCATTGATCTTGTGTATTGTGAATCTAAAACAAATCTTGCTGATGTATTTACAAAATCATTGCCTATTGTACAACATGAAGCAATGTTGGCAAACCTTGGGTTAGAACAAATGTAAATTGTTATTGTATTGCTGTAATCAGTTGTTTATACTATCCCGTAACACGTGTTGTTGTGTCGCAAACGGGCTGAGAGGGGTATCAGGATTTTCTCATGGGAAGAAAGTTCATCCTGTTAGCTTTACAAAACACGTGTTGAGATAACAAAGTATCTTGTGATGTTATTATGATTTTGTCTACTGCCGCCTACTGAAATTGTGTATGTGTGTTAGTTATTCAGTAGGAGTGTTTTCAACTGGCACTATAAGGGAGGGTTACAATGCCCAACCTGTCCAGTGTGTGTATGTGTGTGTGTTTTTAGTCTTACAGTTAACCATGTAGGTTTATAGGTTATGTAGTCTTAACAAGTAACTAAGTAGTGAACCTCTTCTCTGAGAGTGTTTTTAGCTAGAGGCTTTGCAGTGATAAGTTTTGGAAGCTAATTTGAGAAGAAGTTTTTGTTATATCCTATCTTTTGTATGCAACTTGTATTTTATGAAGTTTTTGCATTTTTATCAATAAAGACCAGTTAGCTTATATTTTCTGACTGGAGTTTCTTTGGAGTTCAGGATATGGACATTGCTACTTGCAAGCTCTCATGCTGATGTGTATTTTTCCTGAGAGCAAGGTTTATGGGTCTTTTGCTGCACTCTGCTTAACACAGAGTTCCAATTCACAAAGCTGATTCTCATGGCCCTAGTCTTTTTGTTTTGGTTAGAAATGTATATGACGCAGGATTAAACTTCTCCATTTTTGGCTGGATGCAATTACAAGTGCTAGTCACTATTTGAGAATTCATCAGAAAGACGTGCTTAATGTCGCACAGCAATTTTACTATAAAGTTACCGCTTAAAAGCCGTGAAAACTTACATTTAAAAGTAATACATTTCTTTTATGAGCTGCGTCAGCTTCTTGTATTTGCCATGCCTTCTCAGCTTCTTTGTCTCTTAGATGACTCTCCATCTGCTGAAGCAACACCAATCTCTGAGAGAGTCTACAAAAGGGAAACATTATAAGTGGGCAGGCATTTTTTTTTTTTGCACAACAGCCAGAAAAACAACCACCTTTTACCCTCACCCAATTTTTCTCTAATTATGTTGAATACAGCGTGGGAGAACAAAAAAGAGGGGGAAAGCACATAAAGTCCCTTTCTTGCTGTGCTCCCATGGAGAAAGTAACCATCATGTTGTACAACAAGCAGTCTCTGTGCATAAGTGAGACAATCAGCACAGAACACCTCAGACGAGATCTGCTTGCAAGGCAGAGTTAGCCAACTAATAGCACTAGTTATAATATGGGTTTGCTGCGTTGTTACTGTTCTGCAAATGTAAGCGATGCTACATTCAGAAGAAAAGCCATCACGTTGGTAATCCCAGCCATACCTACCTCTTTGGCTGTCCTGCACAATTTAAAGAACAGTCATGTTTCCTCACAATCTGGATTCACTGAAAATAATCAAGTGTTTCTTCATCTCAGAAACAATCTTTCCAAACCTTTCCTACAGAAATGAGGCACCATCTATTCTCTGCATAGATTTTAAAAAGGCTTTTCAAAAAAGTATTTAGTAAAGTAATTTCAAGAAAACTCTCCTGGGAGGAAGCAATATATTGTAGTTTGCAGAGAAATAGGAATCTGTATATATGCTATATACCGATGAAAGTTGTACACAGAGGCTGTAAAATGGGGATTGGGGAGACTTTTAATCTTACATCAGGGGAAATTCCCCACATTGACTTTACAAAACAAACAACACAATAGTCTCAGAGAGATAAAGAAAACTAAATAAACGTCAAATATACAAGAAAAACAAGTCCCTTATTACTCTTGACTGATTAGCTCCAAAGATAAGGAAAACAAGACTTTCAGCAATTTCTTTGGTTTGCTGGGTCAGCTCTCTGTGCAGTGAGTATTAGGATGTATTAAACCAATAATAAATGGGGGGGGGGGCACTGTTTCTTGCTGATTTGGGCACAGAAGTGTTATGAACCTGGACCCTGTATGTGCATAGATTTGTACACAGGCTGTTTTTCCATTTGATCCTTCTTCTTTGCTTTTTGCTACGTGGTGAATCTCTCTAATCTCAGGGAGAAATCTTTGCTACTACCCACTATATTATCTCCTTAAAAAAATGGTGAAATCTGAGATTGCACCTAGAATGTAATGCATGAAAAGTAGATGCTCTACTCTTGAGCTATATTCCCTCCATGAAAGACACCCGTTCAACTGAAGTTAAAGAAATACCAGCTACATTCAGATTTGTGAAAACTATTCAGAGATTACTATATCAAATAATACTGTCACCCTGATTATTTTCTAATTATCTAATAATAATTTCTTATTAATTCAGTAAAATTATATTACATTGTTATTTTATTTTTAAGCCTTCAACAGTTTAGATTGCTGTGTTGTACTAGCTCTATTGTCTCCTTTTTGAGAAGAAATATCCAGAAGTACGCATAGATTCTTCATAGATTTTGGCATTAAGCTTACTACAATTTCTGTACTTTTAAAAAACTATTTCCCAAGAATGAATAACTTGTCTTTTCAACCACAGAAGCAAATGGAGATAGAATATTTGTCCTGTCAATCTATTCTAATTACTGCCATATATTTAATATTTTTTTCTTCTGCCAGAATAAAAGATTAGGAGGGCACATAAGGTCATTTGAGGAGCCAAAGGAGGGTCTAGTGACACAAACTGTACATTAGGATATAAATGGGGACAGCCTATTTACTCTCTCCATAAATGTTCTGGCGTCAGCTCTGAGTAGTGAGGTGACCAAGTCTGTGGATGAGACCAAATTATTAAATACAGTGATGCACCAAAAAGATCTCCTCCAAGTGAGGGAATGGAACATGATGGCAAGTGAGGCTCACCCTAGGATAGCATGAAAATGTGTGCATCAGTCCAAGAAAGTAAAGTTGCTAATATCACACTTGTTTGTACAGATATACAAGACCTGGTTATGCCATCAGGCCTGGGGACCCAGGGGACTGGCGAACCAGTGAGGTGGCTCCATTATCATTAACATCCCTTCACCTACTACCTTTTTGTCTTAGCTTTGTTTTCTACAGTTTTTAATGTTTTTTTAATAATAGTAATGATAATTGTTTTAGGTATTTATTAATTGCTTTAGCTTTGTTGTATACTGCCCAGAGTCACTTGTTTTGTGAGATGGGTGGCTATATAAATTGGACAAACAAACAAACAAATAAAATATAGTAGATTACTTTATGCTATCAGCTGGGAAACAACCATGGGATGAGAACTATTTTCTTCAAATTCAGTATGCATATTTCCTATAGATTGCTAACTATGGAAGCAAGAAGCCAGAATAGGCAGACTTTGGGCCTACAGATCAAAATTCTACAATCTGCTTTTGAACAAGAAAATCTAGATGTTTAAAACATAGCTAGGATGTTGCAATAACTCTAAATGTTCACTTTTAAAAAGGTGTTTTAGTAATCTGAAGAATCTGAATCTGCAACATGCAGAGAAATGCAACAAAATGGGACATTATACTGAATTCAGAAAAGGAATATATAATCATTCAGTGGTAGCTGGAATTCAATCAGAAATTCAAGGTTGATGAAGGACTTATTATATTTTATTCGAAAAGCAGGACTGGTGGAACAGCTCCCCCTAGAGGCAACATATGGCATACTTTTTAACAGAAGGCAATATCTTTCTTATTAAAATTTGCTATGTTTCTAAAAGTGGGTTATCTTGTATGAATATCAATTATTTAGAACAACCACACAGTTATTCTCAGTTTAATAAATCAAGATTACAGATTGGGGAATATTACTGCAAAAACTTAAGCATTCGCCTAAGATGTTTCACTGTATTTCAGAACATCTTCTGAAACTACTTACATTTCTTCATGCCTCTTGGCAAGCTGAATTTCTTGTGCCAAATAGGATGCCATCTTTGGTCATATTAATAATTTCAATAACTCTATGAAAGGAAAAAAAAGAAGAGCAAAATAGAGTTCTTTCAAAAACATACACATATACTTTTTATGACATTTATTAAGAAATAATCCTAAATATAAAGAAATGTTAAATTAGTAACTAGAAACTTTTGTTTTAAAAAAATGAAAATTTTTAACAATATTAGCAGCATTAGAGTATGGCTTAATGATATTCAAGACAAAAGTTCAGTGCTACGCCTGCCTAGACAAGTTTCTTTTCCATTCTTGTTTACTTTTGCCTTTGTACTTGGTTTATTTTCCTTTTTAACTCTGCATTTTTTAGTTTTGGTCTGTCAGTTTTGTTGTCCAATAAAAGAAAAAAGGTCCGCAATTTTTTTTGTAATAGTAATGTTATTAAAGATTATAATTAGGTAAAAAAATTGAAAGAGAAATAGAAAAGAAAGTAAGAATATAGTAAAGAAAAAGAATAGAAATATATAAAGAAGTGACTTCCAAACTTCATCACAAGCATAAATGATTTTAGTAACTTATCACCTTCTCTTAAAATACAACAAATGATCTCTTCTTCCCATATGCCATCTCTTGTCTATAAACAAATCCATAAAGCATTGCCATTTCAATCCTGGTATCAGCAAAAGTCCATTAAGGATTATCAGAAATAACAACATATCTGTTTTAACCTTGATCAATAAACCAACTTTATATTCCTTCCTTTTACTTCTAACAATCTTAATCCTTACTCCCTTCAAATAATGTCATAGAACTTGATTTCATTTTTTCTTTGTCCCTTCTCACAAGATTCTTCAAAATTTTAACAAGCCTCTTTTGTAAATCCAGTATAAGAAAATTATCCATGTCACTCTCTTGGTTTATTCTTTGTTTATCCCTTTTGATTATTAAAACATCAGCCGGTTTCTTTTGTATATCTTGTGTAACATTTTTTTCCATGTCATTCTTGTAGCCTGTCATTTTCAAATCCACTTTCAACTCAGTCTTGATCTTGTCAGGTAAAACTGTTCCTCTTCCATAATAACTTTTAGACACAGTCTCTCCATAGAGGCAGATGTCTCTGTTGACACTATTAAAATTAATTTCTGAGTCCATTTTTCAAAAATATGCTTCAATATATCCAATTTAGAATATTTTGCTTCATTCTGTAAATTGTAAGTTGAGTTTGTGTGTTCTTCTCTTATTGTAATCTTTAGTTCCCTCTAGTGTCCAATTTTTAAAATATGTTTTTTTTAAAAAATTAAAAACAAAAGCATTTTCCCACAAGAAGGATTCTTTATAATTAATTCCAAAATTTATTTCAAATTTATCTGGACCCTTAGTCTGTTTGTAACTTTCTAAAATCAAAGTTTTAATCACCTTTTTGCTGCTTATCCCCTCCGCCCCAAATTTTCAAGTTCTTAAACTTGTAATTAAAAATTTCTTTTGCTAAGGATTGAAGGAGACTCATCCAGTGCTATCAAACTTGTTGATCCAAAGATTTCTAATAGCTGAAAACTATTATAAGCAGTTAACAAGCAACTTCCAAAAGTGATTAGAAAAGGAGGCATGTGAACTTAGTGTCCTTTCAAAGGTGCCCACCGTGGCTTGAGCAGGGGCTCATGCCCCAGAGCTCTAAACCAGCTGGAGACCACTGTCTTGTGGTCTCCTTGTGAGGAGCAGGTGTCTGGAGCACTTGTGGGTGATCTCAAGTCCTCTCCTTGTCTGGAGAGATTTCGAAGAGCCAGTCTACTCACCGGCTCTTCATACCACCATGGTTGTCAGCTCTATCTTCAGTCTGCCCATTCTTCCTTCAGAAGTCCCACAAATCAACCAAGCATAATGCACGTTGCTAATATTTTCACAAACAAAACAATTTGCATATTTTAAAGCACAAAGGCTATCATTATTACAAATAATCTCATAGTTCTTTTCAGTGTATGTTAAGTTTCACAACTTAAAAAGTAATTTTTTTTTCTAATTTTAAGTTAAACACAGATTTACATAAATAACCTACCCTATGCTAAGCAAATATCCAAACTGATTGGTAGTTGGATTACCATGGAGTACTCTTTCTAATCACTGTAAGATGGCTCTGACAGGAAAGGATTAACTCTTTAGGCAGAAGGCAGGGCTTAAGATTCTTCCTCTCCTCTCCCATGGAGGAAATTGCTCCTTTTCAGTTGCATGCAGACTTCAGTCACAGTTGCTGGTGCCACCCAGTGCTGGTCCAGCTGCTGGAGGATTGGTGTTGCTCATTGTTTGCTTACTTGCTGAAGGGTCACTTCAATTGCTGGCACCTGATGCCTAGTTCAATGTTTACTTCTGCCACTTTTCTTTGTTGCTTGGCAGTTCCCCTGGCTGATGCTAGTGTAGCTGTTCCTCGATCATCTGCATCTGTGAAGCCAGGCATTTGTTCTCATTTTGTGTTCTTCAACTTCCATAGGGCTTCTGTGCTATATGTCTTTGGCAGGTATTTATAGTTGCTGGTGTCCTCTGCTGCATGGAATTTTACAGCTTAACTTCCTTCTGCTCTCAGCCTGTGGTCAATTTCCATTTCTTTTATTGCTTTGGCCCTCAAAATGAAGCTGAAAGGAAGGCCACTCTTTCTCCTAGAAGGCACAGCTAAAGACTGAAAGGGAAGGGCTTCTTCCGTAGAACATGAAGTCTTAAGCTGTGTTTCTAGCCAAAAGAGGCAGCATTAATAATTTCCCGTAGACTCCATCTTCAGCTGGAATTGCAACTGTTGTGTGTGAATAGACCAAATCAAATGGAGATCTGGCCGTCCTCAGAGCCTGAGCTGTCATACTGGACCTAGTTATACCAGTTCACGTTTTGTCTGCTCTGTCACCCTCCCTCATCTTTCCCAATATCAACAAGCACTGTATGGATGCCTAAAGATTTGGATTCTTTTCTTTTTTTTCAAATTAAATAACTCTTTCCTGATGCAAAAGTCTTTTCTAAAATATAGGTAATCTTGGTATTCATGTATTCTGAAGAGCAAACTCCGTGCAGATGATTTTCAGAACTTAAAAAAAAATAACTCATACAGTGACCCTCAATTCAACAAACTCTACTGACTTTGGATGCAATGGGACCAAATTAGAGTGTGGATGTCACCCCCGAAATAATGGAAAAGTCTGTTGTTTCTAAAAACTGTAAAAATGTTCCACATCTGTGTCAATCTACATCATTTGCATAAATCTGTAATAGGCATTTTTATGTTATTTGCATTGATTTACACCATGTAATGGAATCCTTTCCCCAAAAAAGTCTGTTAAATTCAGTTTTATAATAATAGTATTTTACCACCTTTGGACTTTATTTTGGCACATTAAAGGAGGCTTGTCAACATCACTTGGCTGCATACCTGGACAAGTTGATTTAATTTGGTGTATATGTGAGTGTGCCCATGCAAATACCATACACATGCCTCATTGCACATAAGATATGATGGTGTGGAAATCATTCAACTCTGAAGCAGTGCAGGAAGCTGCAGAGCATGCATGGGTCGAACAGAATCTTTTTTCTAATCCTGTGCCCCTGCATCCTAACATAGGAATGGAACCTTCCTTGATGGTCACTGATTTTTAGTGTTTGAGTAGGCATTTCAACAATAATATGTCCAATATGAGCTTTATTCAGTTTCTCCTCAAGTCTCTTTTCTCTTACTGTACTGTTTGAGTTCACAGATCATGCTACCCTAGTTTAATTCAGCTTAGCATGTTATATTAACTCAGCCACTGTTGCTTGCAAACTATGATTTATGATTGAGAGCAGTGTTTCTCAACTTTGGCAACTTTAAGATGTGTGGACTTCAACTCCCAGAATTCCCCAGCCTTAAAGTTGCCAAAGCTGAGAAATACTGATTTAGAGTTTTGTATGAACATAACTAATTGTAGCTGATTTATCAAAATGCTTAAACAATGGCTTAGCATGAAGTTAGATGCCATGATAAATAAGGATTGTCTATGGAAAGGCTACAAGTTACTGCCTGAAACAGGTTGTTATGGTACATACTTGTCCATGTGTTTGACTTGTATGCTGCTGCTGAGTCTCATATTTCTAGCAGCCAACAATACTAACCACACAACTGTAGTGACCAGGAGTTGAGCCCAACTAGAAGGCACCAACTAATAGTTAGGAAGGCATAGAAGCTTCTTCTCATGGTAGCTACAGTAGCAAAAAAACAAAAAACCTACCATCAGCAAACACTACAGGTAGTTGCCCACATTTAAACTGTTCCACAATGACGTTCTACAACAGCTTTTGGTTGAATCCTGAACATGTGAAAGAATTGAAAGCCTAGGGTTACTGGGCAGATCTTTTACCAGTAAGGGCACCATCTGCAAGACATACATACATACATTCAAGGGGATGTACAGGAACACAAGCAGCCAGTAACTAGATGCCTACAAAGCATTTGGTTTGGTTCAGCCCAAAATCCAATCTGGGCAATCACTACAGCAAGACTCTACAAAAATGTCTTGCTGCCATGTAATAGTCGACTGGATTTCTGCTAGACCGGGCAAGTTACGTGAAGCCAGTCATTGTGGGTCATAAGATATGAGTTAGACACTATAGTTTACAGCTAACTGCAGCTTGTAAGATTTTTTAACAAACTGCAACTTAGCAGGATGCGTGAATCCAGCCCAAATCACCTTGCTCGATGCATCTCGTTGGAAAGGCTATTCGGAAGTGCGGTTTATGGATGCTAGGACCGTGTTTCCCCTTCACACGTATTTCTACACGCAAAAGAAAAAAACCCAAAACCTTGGCTCTTAAATCAGTTCAAGACAATCTGCTGCGAATGAAGGAAAGCTCGCGGACGGCAAGTTGAGCCAAGGTTTTAGTTATGTCTGAGGGAGGTTAGTACAGCGTCCTTTGTACGAAATCAGGAGCGCAGAATACAATTTCCCGTTTGCAGGTGAGCTGCCTAAGAACACGCACGGCTGCTCTGCCGGGGTTCACCCCGCTTTTTATCAACTCTTCCTCCCCCCCCCCGCACTGAAGCACCGCGAGTAGAATGGTCGGATCTCCCGACAGTTCGGGAGCTTCCAAGTTAATAAAGGGGAAGGGGGGAGCGTTCTGAGAAGACGCGCGGGAGACCCCATTCAGGGAATAGTGGTTCGTATCCACCAACGCGGGAAACAGGATCATACCACTCCGGGGCGGATGGGGGGGCAGCAGAAAAAATCAGGAGCCAGACGCACATTTCTGCGAGCTGCGAATTTAGATGGTGAAACTACCTCTATTATGACCCTGCCACAGCTAGGAACGCGTTTTCAATCTCAACTTCCTCTTCTTTACCTCATTACCGCCATTCAAATAACCCAACGCTTTCCGCTCCCGGCAAGTTGTTATCGCGTTACCATAAACCCGGGGGGGGGGGAGGCCGAGGAGAGACGAGGGGCAGAAACGAACAATTGCCGCTCTCTGATTGGTCTACGGTCTGGAGGGGCGGGGACACAATAGCGCAGGAATCTGCCTTCCGTGCTTGCTTGGTGTCGTAACGGAACGACGGGAGGAGGCGGGGCTTCCCGTTTGACATTTGGAAGTGAGACCGTTGGGAGGAGAGGAACGGATGGGAATCCCTCCGAACTGCGAGCCAGTCGAAAAGGGAGGTTTCTGTGTGGGAGAGAGAAGTATTATTGTTGCTCATAAAACTCAGGCACCCGAGTTGGCTGGAGCTGGAAAGAACCTAGTCCCTGAATTTGAGAGAGAAATACCTAATACCTTTGCAAAGTGGCTTTTTCGCCCCCACAATACAAACCACAAGTACTTCAGGCGAAGCGAAAGGCATTTATTAAGGGGGGGGGAGCCAAATCTTTATAGAGGATACAGAAATACAGGCTTGGTTCTCTTCAGTAGCAACTTTTAGCTCCAGTATAAGGTTAAATATTCCTAGGATTCCAAAATTTTTCTGGAAAGCTTTAAAAAAAAAGCTTTCCAGAAACAACAAAACCCTGAACTTGTAGTGTAGGATAGTCCTGTGCAAAACTTGAGTCTCCTAGCTAGCTGCCTCTTTTTGCTTCATTCTGTTTTCCCTCTCTGTTCCCTGTTTATTCCCTTATTTATTTTACCAATCAGTATTGTGGGCTGAATCACCTAAACTCAGCTTGGCTGATTTTAAAACTAAGCAGGGTGGAGCCTGGCAAATACTATGATAGGAATGCCTGGTTACCATGAATATATTTAAATCTTGAAGCCCCTTTCCATGATATTTGAGAACTTGCGAAGGACAGGTGTAACCAGAGGACTAGAGAAGGGCACATGTTATTTCTATCTTCAAGTTTAGTTAAACTAAAAGACCCAAGTAACCATCACCAAGTTAGACTTACATTACTACCAGGCAAGAACTAGAACAGGTAATTAGCAGTCTGTAAGTATTTAGAAAAGAATATAGTGCTTGGCAAGAGTCAGCATTGCTTTATCAATAACAAGTAATGTCAAATGAACCCAAGCAGTTTATCAGAAATTTGTAGTATACATAATGTATCTTGTCTTTAGTCTCCCATGAGATTCAACTAGGGAGCATGGCAAAATGTAGAGTAAATTACCACTAGAGGGATACAGACCCGATTAAACAATTATATCCAACAAATATATATATCAAGGGTTCCATATCAAGCTGGAAGGAAGTGATGAATGGCATACTGCAGGACACCATTCTAGTGTTCTATATATATTTATAAATGACTTGGATGAGGGTTTAGAAAACACAGTTATCAAATTTGCTACAATTCAAAGATATGGGTGGTAGAAATGCCTTAGAGAACATTGTGAAGATAGATTCAAGAGAATTTTGACAGTTGACAGTTTGGGACAATGAGCAGAAACCAGCAAGATGAATTTCAGCAGAGACAAATGCAAAGTCTTTCAAATGGGTAAGAAAAATGAAATGCAGGCATATAGGATAGGAGCGGGGGGAGGATCATACTGTGGCAGGAGAATATGTGAAAAAATATCTGGCACCTTAGTGGATCATGGACTGAATATATACCAACACTATGATGCAGTTATAAAAGGAGATGTAATCCTAATCTACATCAGTGTAAGTACAGTGTCAGGATTGGGAGAAGTAATTCTTTGACTCTATATCAATTAGTCTGCATTTGGGTGGTTATGAGTCTCACATTTTAGGAAATATACTGAGAAAAAGGAGTAAGTCTAGGTGAGAACAACCAAGATGGCTTGGAAGAAGAAATTTATGAAGAACAGTTAGAGGCACTAAATATGTTTAGGGAAGATGAGACTGTGGGGAGACATGATAACTCTCTTCAAGTATCTGACAGGCTGTCATGCAGAAGGTGTGGGTAGACCTGTTCAAAATTATTCCAGAAGACAGGATAAGGAACAATGGGATTAAATTACAAGGATGTGATTTCAGCTGGACATCAGGAAAAAATTTCTAATGAGAGCTTTTCAACAATGGAACAGATTTCCTTCAGTGGTAATAGATTGTTTTTCATAGGAAGTGTTTAGACAGAGGCTGCATGGCCATCTATCAGGGATACTGTAGTAATAGATTCCTGCACTGGAAAGGAGATTGGGCTAAAGGTTCTCCAAAGCCCATTCCAATCCTTACATTTTATGATTCTGATTCTTGATTGAACTAAAGCTGAGAGTTATATTAACTTCAGCTTCTTAAAGCAGCCACACTCTTTTCAAGCTCATGCAAAGGAAGGTGCTGTGTACAGATGAGATTCAAAGCAATTTCTCCAAATCATTTTAAAATTATGCACAACAATTATGAGTTATTTAAAGCTTTTCTCACCATTGCTGGGTCACAGACTTGTCAATATTAATATAAATTAATATAATGTAATTATATAAATTATAAATATAAATTCTCTGTTCTGCTGTAGCCCCCACCCTTTGGAATATCTTGCCCCCACAGGTGAGATTGGCCCCCTCACTCCTGGCCTTCTGGAGGGATTTGAAGACCTGGCTCTGCCATCTGGCCTGGGATGGGGCGGAGGGCAGACATCAAGTGTGGGGATGGCTAGCACCTTAGAGGCCTGGCGTCTGGTGCTCTGAACCATCAGCCTCTTGGACTCTTTCTTTTTTAGTAATTGCTTTGTACAGATTTTAGGTTTTATGTAATTGTACATCTATTTATTGTTTTAATGAGTTGTGAGCTGCCCAGAGTCCCCCATTAGGGGGAGATGGGCGAATATAAATTTTAATACATAAATAAATAAATGAAAATATACAGTATTCCCATTGCTTAAAATTTTGGCTTAACACGATTTTAAGATTGAAGTTTAAAAAAAAACAGTGGGCAGAGAATTGTAAAATTATTCTTTTGTAAGATCTGACAGTGACGTTATTGAAAGCAATAGTAAGAAAAGGTAAAATATGGTGTACCTTATATGTGAAAAATGATTTGTAAACACTTGTGCATGTCTCAGAAACGATTCTGAAATAGTGTTATGGATGTCATGCATATTCAGCTTTAGTAAATGTATTAATATGATGTAGAATTTTTGTCAGTTGGGTGTGGTGCTGAAAGAGTTAAATAACCTAATAGGTTGGGGTCATTTTAGAAGGTTGAGTGAGTGAGTTAAGAGGGATGAGATGGGCAGCTGAGGTCTAGAGGGATGTTTCTAAGGTAGACAAATAAAAGATTTTCACTATATCTACATCCTGCCCAAGAGGAACAGGCTTACAGGTAGTCCTCAGGTTATGATGGTAGTTGGGACCAGGAACTCCATTGCTAAGCAACAAAGTTGTAAAACACGATGTTACATGACCACATCGCTTAGCGATGACAATTCCAGCAGTCCTAACTGCCATCGCTAAACAAGGACTGTGCAGGTTGTTAAGCGAGGAATTCGTGTGATTGCGACTTCTGACTTCCTGCCGGCTCCACCTTTGACTTTGCTTGTAGGAAGCCACCAGGGAATGTCAGAAATCACGATCAGGTGACTGTGGCTTGCTGTGACATTGTAATCGTGAGCTGAACTCCAAGGACCTGTCGTAAGTCCCTTTTATTCAGTGCCTTCGTAACTTTGAACTGTTGCTGAATGAATGGTTGTAACCCAAGTTACGTTACTGTACTGTAATTTGATCCATGAAGGAAGGGGAGGTCAAGTGAATTCATGAAAAAGAAGGAAAAGATAAAGAAATACAGTATTTATAGAAAGCTAATTTAAAACATTTTTGCATCCCTGGTGCCTCTGTAACTCATAAGGAAAACAGGTTCTGATAGAAGAGATTTTCCCTCTAACTCTGAGCCAGAGTTTATTAATAAAGGAAGTGATTCACAATCCTATGAAATTTTATCTTAGTTCATATGACATCAGTAGAATTCTATATTACAGTGAGATATAGCAAGAATGTCACCAAGAGATATTCTTAAGCAAACAATAACTTTTCTTATAACATATACTATATGAGCTGTTTTCACATCTCACTCACAGTTCATTTTAAATTTTGATCCTAATCCATTATCCCAAAGTCCCAGTTGCACTTTTTAGTTCTATAGTTGTGGTGGAAAAAGTTTTTTATTTGCATAGTGTGACTGATATGCTTTATGTCAGTCATGTGTAGAGAAGGATTGCCCGCTGGCCCATGAAGCCTTGTACCTTTAGCATCCCTCCCTGATTCTACCTGGAACTAAATAGTAGGGCTGAATAGTATCTTAGGAACCCTCAGTTCCAGGTAGAATCAGGGAGGAATGCTAAAGGTACAAGACTCCATGGGCCAGGCGGCAATCCTTCTCTGTTGTAGCCCCAGAGGTATGTCCGGCACCTTCTTAGCCTTCCATGAGCTGGTAAACGTTGCTAACCAGCATTTGGGATTTAGATGTGGGCAGGTAATTGTGTAGGAGTCTTTCTGCTCTTATAATCAACTGTCTATTGTATGAATTTTGTTTTGAATTTTATAGGATGTGTAAGCGACAGGTGGTAGTTTGGGCTGTGCAGTTTAGGAATACCTGTAATAAATAAATAAATGAATCTGGCCGGGGTTTGTGGAGAAAAAAGAAATATCCCCCAGTGCATCCTTATGGGAGAAGCTGCTGGGCAGTGACTTTGAATGCTGCTGAATACTCCATCCTTCTGCCCCCTTCCCTCCCACTCCAGAACTCAGGATAGGTGTTTTCCTCTACGTAAATGTACTTCGCTCAGGATTTGCAGGCTTTCAATTAAAAAAGTACTGTGGTGTGTTAGTGAGGGCAAATAAGTCATATGGTATCTGGGATACAGATGTCACTTTTGTCTTGCACTCAGATGAAGATGAGTGACATTTTCAACATACTGTCATGACAGTAATATTGACAATAGCTTAAGGGGACTAGGCCCCTTTAGTTTGCAAAAAGTGGTAAAGTCTTCTTTGACCTGAGCTCAGTTAAAACTTCAGGATCATATCCATGTAATTTTCTTGTCAGCAGTATCTAAGTGATTTGCTCTTGCTTCCTCCTGTGAGGTACCTAGATGGATAGATAGTTATGGCTTTCAATCTAGCCTATAATCATGATATTTTAAGTGGTCTCCTATCATACCTTTTCATTTGTTTTATTAACTATAAGAATATGTTAAGTCATATATCAAAATCAAAATGTCTGGACTATGGAATAAAGAATGATGGATTACATTTACTTGTGTCAGTGTCAACTTATTTCATGGCAAATTGGGATCCTTTGGGAACAAGTGGAGGGGTACCAATACTTCTGGCTGCATCAGTATTTCAGTGAACTCTACAAGTTAATTATGTGCTGTGTGAACGTGTGCTTTTTGTTGTCTGTTCTAAATCTCTTGCCTATCACTGCTGGGGGGCGGGGGGAATGGAAGAGAAAGTACTCTGTAGAGTGCCTTGAGCTCTTGGAGGAAAGGTAGAAGATAAATATAAAGATAGCAAACATACCTTTGAATTGTCAGTGCATTACACATACAATATTAAATTAATTTAATTTAAATTATTAAATTAAATTAAATATTGAATTAATATTAAAGAAGAATAAGATTCAAAAATGGGCTAAATCACTTAATGAGCAATGAATGCCCTCAAAAGATTTTAAATTGGAAATGGTCAGTCTTACAAGTGTTTGTCTACATTTTTATCCAAATAGTTTTTTTTAAGAGAAATTGGTTAATTTTAACACTAGATGGCAGTTGAACACAACTAGTTGAATCCAACTAGTTGAACACAAGTCAGATTTTTTAAAAACAGAACAGTAAAATGCTATAGTTTAACTTGATATTTATTGTATTCTCTGAAAGATGTCATGGCTGATATTTTCAGATTATACAAATAAGTATAGGCAAATTAAATGAAATATTTAAGTATATAATGCATCACATATTATTTTGGTATCTAATATGGTACTTACCACTTTTTATAGGGATCATAATTTAGCTTGTTATTTTTGCTAGTATTTAACGGCACATTTTATGGCTTTAGCTGTTTTATGTCATCAATCAGTGCCATTTGGTGCATCTTTAAAAATAAGGGTTCTGAAGCCCTGTATAGCTAGTTATGAGTTGGTCTCCTAGAAATAAAGAGAAAAGGCATTAATTTTTCAAGGTTGCTTGCTAATGGAAAGCTGTAGGGACCAGAGGCTACTGCAAAGTTGCTTTGCAGGATGAACTTCATGGCAATCATTCTGAGAAGACGCAGCTGTAGGCAGCATGATTTGTACTCTCTGATTGAACGCTCAGCTTCTACTGACAATTGTCTTGAGACCCAAAACTAAGAGCCTGCTGTTTTCATTGTCTCTGGTAAGATTGTTTCAATCTATCAGGTAAAGGGCTAAGAGTCACAAACTCTTACTTGGGCAAGAAGCTCCAGGAAAGGAATCCTGGGCTGTGAATGAATTCCTCTGTATTTCTCCAGACCTCCTCCTGGGTTGAAAACACTAAGCTCCCTTTTACTCAGCCATCCCTTGTATGTCTTGCATTTTTAAGATTTTGAACCTGAGGCAAGGTGTGTATGTTTTCACAGCTTTGAGAGATAGGCTAAGCATGCAGTAAATAAGTAAAGCAAAACTGTGATTTTATACATACATACATATATACATATATGATATGACTTCCTGTCATCTTTCGTATGTGAAGGGGGAGAGTTTAAAGCATCCAGTAATTTTGACCAAACTGCAGCTTCTGATTATGCTAAACTACAAGAATTGTGGTTTATTCAAACCACAGTTATGAAATATCTGAACTACAACATAATCTTGGTTTGAATTATTTGTAGGCAAGACAAATGTGTATAATGCAAAGATAGTTTGTGCAGAACTGTAATAGAAGATTTTAACTTATGCAAGGAGGAACGAAAATGTGTGACTCTGAGACTTGCACTTGTTAATCCTTGTTAATGCTATCTAAACTTGATTATAGGATATGAAGGACACTGTAAAGTAAGGTAGGATACTGCTCCATTGTTAAAATCTATTTCAAGGGTGTTAGAAAGGCTTACTATCAATGAAGGCTGATCTGCAATTGAATATTTAATATTAAAGATCATCTACCCCCCCCCAATATCTTTGTTTTATATTAATTTAAATGCATTATTGCAATCAGGTATATTATGTGAATATAACAGTCATAACCCAATAGAGTTGTGGGTATTTCAGTACATTTAAATCTGTGGAAGTTGAACAGGTATGAGTGCAGATTGAGTTCCTGACAAATGATTCCTAAGTGCCACTTAAATTAATTGGACTTGAGCATATCTTTCTGTGTTTATGCCTCTTGCTTTCAGTGGAATGTATATACATATTAAATGTTATTTTATTACCAACTAGCAGGTTTATAAATAGCAAGATAAACCTTCAGAGATAAAAAAAAATTAACAGAAAAGCATAATCAAAGGCAGTAAAAACAGCACAAAATATGGCAGCATTCAACACTGAAGGAACATCTTACTGATGTGTCTGCTACTGCATCGGAGAGGGTTCTAAATCTACTGGCTTCGTCTCAGGTTGCATGGCTAATCTGGATAAATGGAAAGCTTGGCCTAGACAAGAGAGCCTAACCTTTTTCAGCTTGTGAACATATATGACATTCTGAGGACATTTTGTGAGTGCTTTTTAAATATAGGTGCTGGAGGTCTTGCCCATTCACGACATGGCTGCCGTGAAGTTTATATTAAGTTATAAACATAGGCTAGAAGGCTGTTGGGTTTATTTTAGCATCTTACATGAATTATTCTGAATGTATTTTGAGTCTTTGCTGTGGGTCCACCGATTTCTTTACAAATTAGTTCAGTCTCAGTGTTTCTAATCTGTAAAGCAAGTAAATATTTTCTGTATGCTTAATGCCTTCATTGTATGATAGATAAGGATGCTTAGCCTGTAGATATATGCTGTATGACTTTTCAGGTACAATAACAGTTCATTCATATTAAACTTGATTTGTTTCATTTTGCGGCGGGGATAATAATGTGATTATGAATTAGTATAAAAGAATTCTTGTTTCAGATGGTATTTCACACAGTGCTGGAATCAGGCCAACACCACTGTATGGTCTTGCCTTTGCTCTTATTTTCAGCTTTGTTCTCTGCTTATTATAATCCAATTTATGCAGCTCTAATAAACCAGAATTGCAGAGATTTCCTTTCTTTCAGTTACCACATCCAAGTAATGGCCATTCTGATGAGTGACCAATCTTTTAACCCCTGTTTTTCCTCCACTGTTTCAATCTTAACCTGTCACATAAGCTCTGCAGCTGGAGTATGTGTGTTTTTCTCCTTTCTGACTTTTATCGTGATTATGACCTGTCTTTTTTATTGTAAACCCGAGGGCAGGGGCTGACTTATTTATTGATTTGTAAGTTGCTCTGGAAACATTTTGAAATGCAAACAAAATGTTGCATTAGTAAATTGACCCTGAGCCACATTGTGCCGAACCTGTTAATCTGAATTTGCCTGCCTTCTGCTGCTCTTGTTTGATGGAGAAGCAATTCTTTCTCAACCATTGATGTTGACCATTCTTTATTGTGTTCTTATTGGTGTTTTCCCCCCCTTCTGATCCCTCATTTTCCTTGGGTACAGTCTGTCTTCATTTTGCCAACATACAGTCTCCTGTGTAATAAAATACTGTAATGTACATTCTGCTGTAGAGCGCTGTGATTTGACCTGAAGGTACATGGCACGATCGTAATTTGCCTCTTTCTGTTACTGATTTCGGTGGAATGGAAATGCTTGTTAATATCAGAAATTAACGTTTTATAGGCTCCGCGAATAAAGTCTGTAAAATATACAAGGCCAGTTGTAAAATTATGCAGCTATTAAATTATTTTCCAAGGAATTGGCACGCATCTGTTAAATACGTGTTTTAAGCTACTGCTTTATTTTATTTTCAGTGTCCTTCCTCAACAAACATAAGCATTTGCATTTTCAGTTGAGCTTAGTTTCATTTCTAGAAATACTGTATATATCTAATAGTGAAACAATATCAGATATAACTGATGAAATGAGGCTAAAAGCTTATCTCATTGTATGAAGAAGTGGCCATCCAATATGATAGATATACAGCTAGGTTGTGATTCATGTGAGTTTGAATAATACAGTAGGGTAGCGCATGCACAGTTGAGGCTAGAACGTGTAGTTGCGGTTGGGGTTTTAAATGCTGCTGATTTTTGTGTGAAAAATAGAGAAAAGAAAGATTCTGTTGGAGGAAAACAGCACAAGCTCAAAAAAGAAGAGGTGCATTATTATTACGTTAGAGCAAAAATTTGATGTAATTGAATGACATGAACGTGGTCATAGCAATGCTAAAATAGGTCAAGTTGCTGAAATGCTTGAATCTATGGTCTGCAATATTATAAAACATGCAGGCAAAATAAAAGAAAATGGTAAAGTTCCATCAGCTTTTTGTGGTTTGCAGACCACAAAGAATAGAAGTGTTAGAGTATAGTTTGCTGTACAGATTGAGTACTTGCAATCAATATTAATATTTCATTAATATACATATAAAATTTATGTTTAAAATTTTTCATTGCCTATTTACACTGCGTTGGAACCAATTCCCATATCTTCCATAGAAATATCATTTCAAATAGTGCAAATTCAAATAATGCAACCATTTCATGGGATTCATTATCTGCACTAATTGAGACCTAGCTGTATAAGGAGAGAGAGAGTGGTGTAGTGGTTAAGGTGTTGATGTAGGAGCAAGAAGACCTGGGTTCTAGACCTGCCTTAGGGGCAGAAGCCAGCTGGGGAACTTTGAGCCATACATACTTTGTCAGCCCTAGGCTGAGATGTAAAAAAAACAATAACTAATATCTATCAACTCACACTAGCCCAATGTGATAGATTACGGTCCATAACCTTCAGTGAAGTAGATGACATGATTGATTCAGGATGATGAAATAGATTCTAGTGAGCGTTTGTATCTAGAGTGAGTGAAAAGAGACAGAATGTATGTAGTTATTTCTCTAAGAAAAATATAGGAAGCCAAACAAAAAAGAGGGAGTGTTAATTTTGTTGCTTTTTTCCAGAGAGCACAATCAAAGCAATGAAAGACAAGGGTAGAATAGTAATTTACTTCCACTTACTGCAAAGGACTGGTAAATTTTGTTCCTTAGATACTCTCAGGAAAACTGACACTTAAATGTCAACTGTACTAATTAATTCCAGCTGAATGGCTTCATTCTGGAAGGTTTCTTTGCAAACATTTTGAAGAAGGGTAGTGATTTTATGAATCCGTACATGATCTGATAAACCAAAATGCTTCTCCTCTGATTCATAAATGATGTAATATATAATGCCTAATTTGTATTCCTTTAAGATATCTGCTGTAGAATCAATGTTTGATCAATGGGAGGTAATAACATTATAAGATTAGAAATCATGACAATAAATGAGCAGTTCATGATATTGCAGATGGTTGTTTAGTTCTTTAATAGTATTACTCAGCTAGATATGAGGACAGAACTGAACCTTGGATTTCATGAAGGAGATAGAAATACTTGAAATACCTCTGTTTGATGTCTTATTGTTGCTGGATGTTATTTCATTTATGCTATGATAGTCTTGATTTTCTTGGTCTTTTAGGTTCAGGTTGCACCGCCCCCCTCATCTTTTTTATTTTTAATTTTCTGATGGAGAGGATTTGACATACATAGCTTGTGTTAATTTTTTAATTGCTACATTTTTACTGATTTTTAGCTGCAACCTACAAGCCTTCCTTGGAATTTTGCAATACTTTAAAGTGTTTTTTTCTGAAGACTGTAAATGTAATGTGCTCTTCGAGAACCAATCAATGTCTTGTGACTATATTGTATAAGAAATCAATTTAAGAAAACATGAATGTTGTCTTTTTATATAACAGAATACAAATTTTGCTAATTTTTTCTTAAGGATTGATAAGATGCAGTTGCAAAAAATGTCAACTGCATTATCCTTCGTGGGATGATTTGAGATGTACAATTCTTTACACCATGTCCTACATTCTTCCAAAGAGACTTCCATCCTCTGAAATAGAAGTTAGAAAGTTTGGTTATTTGACTATACAATTTTTAACATGCATCTTAATTTTTGAAAAACAATTCAAAAATGTACTTGAAGGGAAGGGCAGTCTGTAAAAATTTCTTTTATTCCATTCAGAAAAGCTTCAGTTAGCTCACTGAGGGTATCAGAGAAGGATATTACTGCATACATTTCATATATTTTGTGAACTAAATTATAGAAAGTTTAAGTTTGTAATTAACGTAACAGATCATCAATGGAGTGATTTTCAAACTGTGTTCAGCACACTTTGATATCTCAGAATATAACTGAAGATTTATCAGTGAGAAGATAAGAATGAATTATCTCTCCTGGAAGATAGTTTGCCCATTGCTGATAGTCATTTTTAAAATATACAATGTTATGGCTGTACCTTAATATTCTTTGCAACATTTCTTTCTGTTCTTAGGGGATTTTTTGAAAATGTGCTTTTTTGTAATGTTTTGTAATGTTCTTTTTGCTTTTAATA
This sequence comes from Liasis olivaceus, assembly GCA_030867105.1. NCBI lineage: Eukaryota > Metazoa > Chordata > Lepidosauria > Squamata > Pythonidae > Liasis > Liasis olivaceus. The sequence continues at coordinate 24,422,995 of CM061348.1, read as the reverse complement.
TTTGGTTCATAACTGAACTTATGTGGTTTTATGATTATTCTGTACTGTAGGCAGAATGAGAGAGACTATCAATCCAGTTGATTAGGGATAGGCAGTAATTTCCATGCAGCCCCCTGATCCATTTTGCAGCAAAATGGTGGTATAGTCTTTAACAATAACATTATTGAATAAAACAGATGTGTTAAATCTCTGGTAAGTTTAAAGCATAGATTTTGCCTTACCAAAGAGGCTGAAAAATTCACCCCTGCCCTCTCCAGTGTCACTGCTGTGTCACCATTTACCACTCTGATTTTTGGAGGCTGAAAAATCACTATGAATGTGCAGCCTCTTTCTACAAAAAGTTTCCTTTGCAGTAGATGAAAATTTAATAGAGAATTTTTCACCGAACATGCTACTTTGTACATGGTACATTGCTGCCATGATTGTGTAATGGATCATATATGTAGCGAAGCAGCATATAGATTAAAAAAAAAAAAAAAAGTTTGACTCATAGTAGAAAGTTGGTGCAAAATGTATATATAATTATCTTTTCAGTTCCAGTTTTCCTCACTAAGCTGAAAGATCAAAGATCACTATTTGCTTGCAGACTGGAAAAGCTGTAGCAATATAATTCACTGCCTCAGTATTATGGTACCAGATTAACTTTATTGGAGCAGGGTTCAAGAAGCAAACATTAAAAAGCCTTTCCTGCAATGTTGAGGAGCAATAGTTACACTTAACAGTAAAGATTAGGATTTCAACTACTTTATTTGAAATTAAAAGTCAAGAAACTAGGTAGAGAGTAACTTTTAATATTTGTGATGTCTGTATTGATGCTTAAATGATGGCATTTAAGGCAGAGTATCTACCTTTGAATGCCTTAGAACAGTGCTTCCCAAACTTTTTCCTTCATTACCCAAATCTCAGGGTGCTGGTGTGTGTATGTGTGTGCGAGTGAAGGGGAGAAGGATCATGCAGTGCAAGCAAAGAAAGCCTGGGTGGGTAGGGGAGATTTATCTAAGTGACCTTTCCTGCCGGCTTCCTCATTGACTTTGCTTGTGGGAAGCTGGCAGGGAAGGTTTCAAATGGTGATCACGTGACCATGGGGACGCCACAACCAGTCCTAAGTTTGAGCTGGTTGCCAAGTGCCTGAATCTTGTTCATGTGACTGTGAGGGTGCTGCAACAGCCAGAACTTTGAGGAATGGTCGCAAGTCCCTTCCTTCAGCCCCATCATAACTTTAAACAGTCGCTGAACAAGTGGTCGTAACTGGATTATAAAAACAATATTATGGAATGATCTTTATGTCATTTCAACTAATCGGTTGATTTCATTGATTTTTGTCTTTATAGGAATACTCTGGGATATTACCCAAAGAAAAACCATTTTTACTCAATTTGGGGTAATTTACCCAGGTTTGGGAAGCAGTGCCTTAGAATTATCAACCCACAAGATGAAGAAAATCCATTTTAAACCATTAGAAGTAGATCTTTTCTATTCCTAATCTCCTTTCATTAACATGAGCTTGGTGTCCCATGTAATTATTCTATAGAGTGGAGTAAGTTGGATTTAATGCTACTGGATCATAATGGTAATTTGGGGGGGGGGGGAAGGATTGTAGATTTAGGTTGTGTTCTAACTCCTTTTTTGTAAGAATTCTCAGGAAACTGTCTCAACTGAGAAATTTGAACTTATCCCCAGTTTTGAAGCAAATGAAAGAGAAACTAAATTTATTTATTTATTTATCAATAATATTTATATAGCCGCCCATCTCATACAAGGTGACTCTAAATAAATGGTGTAGAATTGCTTTCCTTTAGATATTTAAATTAAACATTATTTAGATGAAAGGCTAGTTTAAACTTTTATTCCACTGCATTATTTTAAACAATTTTATAGGATGCTAAATACTTTTTTTTTGGCAATAGCATTCTGTGAGATTTTCATGGTGCAAATTACAATTATCTGTTGGAAAAACTGCATCTAATTTTCCACAAGTTAACACTGGGCATTTATTCTAGTTTCAGTCACTAGTTGGATCAAAAACTTTGGAATCCAGCTCCTTTTAAAGTTCAAAATGATAATTATTGGACTCTGCTGAAATCCTGAAAAACACCAGTTCCCTATTTGAGATCCGTTTTAATGCCACGAGTTATAAATGAAAATATTGGGTTGCAAATATAAGTTTGACCCTTTTGCTAATGAACATTTATACTGTGTGATAATTTCAGTTTCAAAATAGCATTTACATTTGTTTTGTGGGGTAAACTGGTCCTCTCATGGTAATATTATTTTGAATGAACCTACAGTAGATGTGTGGAATCTATTTTAAAACTTCTGTAGAATTAAAAAAAAGTGAGTATGATTTAGCTAATAGTGCTTCTTGGCAGTTTATTTAAATCAAGTATTTATTAGGTCTATTTGGTCCAGGTGTTATTTCTGCTTCTTGACCTTCCAGAACAGTAATTAACAGTAATTCCTATACCAGTAAAATTTTACAGAAAGTTGAAGAAAGAGATATTAACCTCTTAAAAATGAGTTTGATTTGCCTGTCCTGAGACAGCAATTGAGTTGTACTTTACATAACATGAAATTTGGTTAATGCAACTTTTTTTTTCTTTTTTGTGCAAGAATGCTTAATAATGATTGGTGATAATTGTCTTGCTGTTGGAGATGCAACAAAGGAGTTGGAATATAACTCATATAGTTTGGTCTTCTGCTATTACTGCCATATTTGGGCTAAAATCAGTAGGATTGTTAATATAATCCTGTATCAATCCGTATGTGCTGAAGATTCAGATGCTCTTCTTGACTATGTCCCTAATATTTGGAATCTATCAAGATGCCATGAAATGTGGATTTTCTGAGTATAGGGTCTGGTTAAAAGAATTATAATACATCACTGGAAGGAGAAGTTTATATCTGATTTACTATAAGAGTTTGTTGATATGTATTTGTCAACATTTAAATTATGTTTTTTGCTTTTTTACAAAGGTGCAAGGAAGAAATGTCACATTTTTGGAGTGTTTTTTTTTTTTAGTATAATTTCCCAGGCCTTTTTTATCATCACTATTAATTCTGAAGTTGTGTTTATATGTTTAATATTTTTATTACACTTTTTCTTTTTATTAATTTGATATAAAATACAAGTTAAAAATGAATTCTTGAATTAAACATAGGAAGAACTGGATTTGATATTAACCTTTTTAAATCATGAAAACTTCAAGGACCATTGATTGTGGAAAAAAAGATAAACTCAGGATGAGAATAAAGATTGAAAACTATGAGACAGGAAAAATTGTATGGACCCGGTTAGTTTCTATTGATTCTAGCATGACATCTAGATATCATGTATAATGTACTGATATACATTATTTTTATAAGAAATGGTTTATGACATTAAAATCCATTGCACAAAAATGTCACCTTGTTTCTGGTAATTTGATAATTAAGACTATTAATAGAGTCTGCAATCTTTAAAGGTTAAGCTTATGGTGTTTTAATGGTTATCATAGCCACTATTGGTGGAAACTATTGCAAAATCCTGTTCTCTGATACTACTTAATAATAACTTCAGAGGTGTCAGAGGTAGTTAAAGATGCCTGGGTGTGGAAGCTAAGCAGCATTTGGTCTGGTTAGCATGTACATGGGGACTACCACAAATACCAGATCTGTACTCTAGAAAGTTGAAAAATATCCCAGAAAGTACTGGTAGAATACAGTACTTCTATATTGTTGCTAAAAAACCTGCATAGATGTGCCCGTGAAGTCACCGGGAAATGAGCTCAATTCAAAGCAGATGCTTAGCTAATTAGTATATTTAAAAAAATTATAATTGCCTATAAATAGTAGTGGCAGGTCAATTACTTCAATTTTTAATTGTAAACAGTTATTGTTCATTAACACAATTTATAGTCACTTTTGCAAGAAATCTTCATCACTGGCACTAGATGTGTTGCTATTATACATTTCTTTGGATGTTTAATATTTGTTTTTTATTGTTCTAAGAAGGGTGAAAGGACTATAGGGGTAAGGTGGTGATGCTATGAAGTCACTCAAAGGAGTGGAGTCAAAAATTTTAAGTTGTCTCTTATAGCAAATTACAATATTGCTTATAAACAAAGCACTACTTATTTAGTACTAGCAGTATATGTATAGAATTGTGGGAATGTGTATAAAAATGAGACCAATGGGTTAATGAATCCGTGCATTAAAAGGGGCATTTTTTTCTTCATTGGTTTACTCCTGATCTTGGACAATATAGGCCTGCTTTCCCAAGCTCTGTTTTGAAATTTTTCTTTAGCACTTACCTTAAGTTTTGCTATACATATATGTTTGAGATAAGAGTGGTGATTGTGGTAGTCACCATAAAGGAGATGACAACAATAGGGCAAATTAATGATTTTTTTTTTTTGGTCAGGTTCTTGAAAATTAGGATAGGCTACAAAAAGATGATTTAATAAAGCTTGGCAAAGAATCCTCCTATCAGAACAGACGTTTGCATCCCTTTCGTTCTTTTCTGTTTCATCCCATTGTTTGTCTCTGCAGGTAGCAGCATGTGGCTGAACTTGTCTGGGCTTGGAAGCTGAACAGCCAGGCAAATGCTTGAAGAGAGGACTACCAGGGAAACCCACAAATGCAGGCTAGACTTGGCAGGTGAAAAAAGTCCTGAATGAAGGTAAATGGGTGGTTCCATGAAATGACCAGAATTTAACTTGATTCAAAGGAGACTTTACCTACACTGTTTACACTTATGTTGTTCCCCTTTTAGCTCCCAAACCCCTCCCAGTTTGTTCCTGGCTCAACCTCCAGCCCAGTGTTTTTGGAAGCTTTACGAAGGCAGGCTTTTCCAACTTTTGAAAAAGTAAAAAATGGAGGCTAGCTTGGAAGTAAGAGAACGAATGGGAAGGCCAAGCTGTTTTTCTCTATCTGGGAACAGAGAACTGTCTCTCACCAATTAACATCATAGAATATTTTTTTCATCCACGTTCTAGTCTAGTTTGAATGTGAACTGAAGAACCGAACCATTTAAACATATTTATCTTCCAATAAAACGGAAACCTAGTTTCATTCAATGAAGCGTCCTTTGCAAGGAATGACTAAAATAAGAGATGGAATCTGACTCGCTAGGAGGATTGGAAGATCATTCCAAGTTATGAAGGATAGCTTTTAATTTGTATGCATGTACAATATATAAATAATTTATTTTCAAATGTTTTAAAGAACAGACCAAACCAAACTACCCAGCAGTTGATTCACGGTGACTTCACTTGCATCTAAGCACTAGTTCTGCGTGTGGATCTTTTTGTTACATTGTTTATCTTTTTGTTTATTCTTATAAAGCACAAGTTTTAATTTACACAGCACATGTGCAAATATGTTGAAATTATCAATCAACTATTATAAATACATCAAAAACCATACTTTATTTTATGTATAGCAATACAATTTACATATTAAATAACACTATAATAGAATGATTTGATATACTTTTAAACATAACAAAATGGAAATTCTTCAAGTTACAAAAAAGAAAAAAAACAAAAGTAAGAACTCCCCTAAAACCAAATACCACATTTTCCCAATGGGCCAAAGAGATAAACTTATCCAGTGACTGGTTAAGTCTAATTCCTATTGCACACACTGACAATGGAAATTAAAGAAAATCCAGCATCAACAATCACTGTTCCAAAGAAATAACATGTGTTGAATCATTTTTGGAATGTGATGGCATTTCACTACTTCAGTACACATAAAATATGTTGTCACATATCCACCACAAAAGGGGGGAAAAAAATGAAGTTGAAACTAGAAAAAAATTAGCTTTATATGAAAATATAAAATTCTATGATTATATACCATAGATACAAAGTTCCCAGAAGATGCTTATTCAAGCAACAAAATATTTACAGTTGTAATGATTTTTGTTATTTAAAAATGAATGAAATGAAAAGAATTGCTAGAGATGAACACTTAGTTCTTTAGAAACAATGGCTGCTTGCTAGTTTCAAAGGTTTAACCAAAAAAAAAAAAAAAGTCACTACCCCAAATGTTGGAGAGTTGTGACGTTTTATAAAATTGATTATCTCCTCTTCTGGAGACATGTTTATTCTTAAAACTCAAGACATTTTTTCTTGAAATTAATTATCCTCTGTAGAAAAGGGTTCCGTTTCAAATCTCTAACAAAAATACTAAAAACAGTCAAATAGCTAAAACTATAATGTCTGAGGCCAAGTACTTTCACTGTGGTCTGTCTGTCTTTCTCCCCCTGTTTGTATGCCTGCCCTACACAGATGGGTGTAGCTGGTATTGTTTATAATGGCAACCAAAAGAGAGAGCTCAAACGATACACAAGCCAGAGTAGAGAATTACATCTGTAACAAAAAAGAAATGCATTAGAGACATTTCCAGTTCATAGAGAATTCACTGTCGTATGCATCAATAATGGGAATGGGTAGCAGAAGGAAATGAATTTTGAAAGCATGTCAGATCGTGCCATTTTCCTGTACCCCCCCCCCCTTTAATTGTACCATTATTTTTGCTAGGAATTAGTATTATGCTTCTTTGGTAAAACTGATAGCTCTACTTTAAAAGAGAATAGCACTTTATAAGAAAACAGGCATTTGTAACAAAATCATTGTGCTGTGTCATGAAAAAGGAAAGGGAGGATAGTTCGGTACTTTCCAATCAGTCTCCTTCAGTTTAAAGAAATAATTTAGAGGAGCTAGGATGCACTTTTTTCTCTTTTCATCATAACTCCAATTAGAAGAGGTTTGAATACTCTGTCTTCCTCGTATATACACATAAATATATACCTTAGGATGTTTTCATTTATATTCTGAATTGATTTAAAAAATTTTAAAGCATCATGCATGACTGATGAATTAATATAAAGTGCTTCTAATATTAACTGCTGGATCAAACAATACAAAATAAAACACATTTGAGATGAAGACTGTACACTGGGAATGAGCTTAAGATATTTCAATAGACTGGAATTAGTAAGGAACTCAAGGCATAGACTGGTGGCCTTGGGGTGAGCATCCAAATACACAAGGTCACATGTTTGAGAATAACCATGTTATAACTATGTTTTCTTAATTCCAGATGACTTTTGTAAAGCTCAGTGGTCCAATTCTTTTGAATAAAGCACTCATGTTTACAAATTAATCAACATTTAGATATCATAAAGATCCCATTTTTCTCCATAGATGGATAGAACTTGAGTCTAGCAGGAAGGATGAGTAACAATATCTCATAAGAATCATGAGGCTATTAATCTGTTCATATAAATAGCTTATATCAGTTAGCAGTTCTACAATGATCCTTTCATAAACAGGTACAAGATCTATCTTGAAGAGCAAGGCAGAGTAGAACTGTGAAATAAACAGTGAAGGAATAAACACTGTTAAGCATTTATCTGGGAGCAGCCATAAAACCCCAATCCAGGAGATGTTGGTTGTGCTTAAAGTAAATTGAACTTAATGGGAGCCAAATCTTGATCAACCTGTTCCATTGATTCCAATTATTAATTATGTGACTGCAATTAATGTGCACATTTTTGTCACATAAATAGCTAAGAAGAAGCATGCGTAAGTCTGGAACTGAAGAGGGATGAGATGGTAGAGGTAGTTTCTACTACACGCTCTGCCATGTTTCTGAAAAAGAAAATGCTTTCCCAAAACTCCCATGTTAATGTTTGTTCTGGTATTTGCAGAAGAGCTTTTCTATCCTTTCATGGCTCTAAACCTGCTGCTATTTGCATAACAAAAACACATATGCTAATTGAATTAGGCACTCACTGCTTTTCTTCTATTACTGCTCTAGTTCTCTGTTTTGGAGCTTATGTTATGTTACCCTCTTTTCAAAACAGAATGAGAAATGTAACCCCAGTAGTGCAGTTTTTCATATCACAGTGAAATTATTTTGTGGAGTTCATTCTTACATTTAATCTTGAACAGCAACTCTTTCCCCTCTATCTTTGTCTCTTTGCCTGCAACATTAAGCTTAATGATCAAGAGAATTAATAAATATTAAATGGAAGGTGATTACATGTTAAATGGAGTTACACACCTGCAGACTAGATTCTACATCAGCACTGAAAAACCAGTTCAAATGGCATTGACTTTTTTCTGAAAACAGTCTTGCTTCAGCTAGATATAGGTCTAATTTAATTTTAAGATCCACATTCAAATTTACTCTTAGGAAACAGCAGCTGAAGTGCAGTCAAGCTGTCTTGTCACAAGCATATTTATTCCCTTCCATGAAAATCAGATCAAAATTAAAAGTTCAACTGAAAATGGAAAAACAAAGCAAAAACACCTCTTTTACCTCTTGAACCAATCATTTCTTGACATAACTTGGGTGTGAAGCAATCAAAATTGTGATTGTGCTCAATGGTTGTAATTTCCTGAAGCAATGCTCATTGGCAGCAGTTGCACTAAATATGTTATTACAGTGAAGTGCAATTTATGGAAATGCAGTGGACCGACTAAACATCACTGTACGGAGTTCCTTAACTGAGAAGTTTGGAGCCATCAACTGGCTTTTAGTGTGATATGTTCATGGTTCTTATAATGTTATGGAGCTCATTTACCTCAGTATCAAAGAATGCTTCATAATGGAATTTAGCAAATTTGGGGCATTTTCTTTAATGCCACATTAATAATTTGAATAGCAGATTTAAAATGGGCAGTAGTACAAGTCATTTATTTTTGAGATTACAGTTACATGCCATAATGTTAGAGTAACTGCCACTTTACTGGATATTTTTCTTCCTTTATTAAGTCTTCCCATTCTTTAAAATACATTTAAGGACAATGTATTTTAAGAAATAGTTTTGTTTCTAAAAATATAGTATTTAGATTTGATTTGTGGAGAGAATAGGAATATGTGTGTGTGTGTGTGTGTGTATGACAATAGCAACAACTTTGAATTCTTCTATTGAAGAATTAAGGTCATCTGATTCCTTGAGATTTAGTTGTGAAGTATTTCAAAAATGTTGGTGGTTGACTGTAAAACTGATCATTAGGAATCCCTAAAAAAAAGTCTGCCTTCGATGGATATAAGTTGGCAAAACACTATTTTTGTCAATGAGTGATGGCCATTTATATCTGCTAAAGGTGTGTGCATTTTATTTTGAATAAATAATGTTCTAATTTATTATATTATTTCTAGTGAAAATAATTGAAATAATTTTTAAAGAAAATAGTGGTTTTATTCTGCAAGTATCTGTTGATATGCCACTGTATATTGCAATAACTAGAAGACCAACTATTGCATAGTAGTTCCTATATTATAATTGTCATAGCAGTGGTTGGAGCTGTTTAATGCAATTAATATTGGAATGAATATGTTTCAGAACGTGAAAATTATAGAATTTTCAGTATGTTTTAGAGGAGCTGTTCAAAGTAATTTTTATTTAGGAAGAAATGAAGGTGTAGGATATACAATGATCTTGTTCTTACTGAGTTAATAAACCATTTCAGAGTTGGAATTCATACGATGGGGAAAATGACGACTACATGCCAACCAAATATCTAGGAAAATGCTAAGTTGTAACTGATTCCATGATCCCTTCTATGGGCTAGGAATGCTTGCCTTAAATGGAGGAATATTTGACTGCCTATTTCTGGTTTACAGTCCAGTTTTAATCTACTTCTACCAATTACAAGTAGATTTGTTTTGACTGATCCTGGATTCCTTTTATATAAGCTCAGCCACTTCTACACTGACAGCTCCAGAGGGAACATTTAGATGAGGCAATTTCACTTTGGCTTGTTTCTGTCTTCATACCTTGTTACTTTCATAAGCTGGCATATTATTTTTACTAATTTGAATTGCAAATATAGAAAAATAAATTCAGAAAAAAAGGAAAAGTTTAAAACCACCTTATTCAGAGAGTGCACAAGCTGCTTTTACTGAACTAATCCAGATAGCCATTGGGTGGAATCTAATGTCTTTCCTGTAGACTTCTCCTAGTACAATGGGACTACTTTGCCTATCCTCCTCTGATGTTTGAGGAGCTCTCTGGAATAGCTGTCAAAAGTACATAGAAGGCTTTCTTTAACTATTCTAACTAATGCTGTAATTTCTACTGAGTTTCTCTACATCTTCTGCTTATTTATTAAAGCCATCTGCAATCATTTTTAGTGTACTCAAGCATTTCACTAGAAGCTAATTCATTTCTCATTTGTACAATGTCAAAACATAGGAAAGCAGTACTGATAAAGACCAAAGGGCTATCTATTCCACCAGTACTGGTGTCACATCCAGAAGCAGAATATGAGCAAAAATAGTATTGTCCTGGTCATTTACCCCAGTAATTGAAACTAAGAAGCTTATTGCCTCTGATACTGAAGATAAAATGTACCCTTCATGCTGAGGAGCCATTGCTAACTATTCTCCATGAATTTGTCTCAAAAAAGCAATGTAAGGAGACCATATATTGAACTGAGCTTGACAAATGGTTTGGAAAGCACAACTTTTTAAGTAATTTGAAACAAAAATATTAAATGTTAAAACTAATGAGTAGATTTTGTTTTTTGAAGGGAGTGAAACAGGTTAAGGTTGTAATCCTAAATACATTGATTCAGTGTAATTTACTTTTGAGTAGACATATAGGATTGTTCTGTAGAATGATGTAATACAGTGTACAGTATCTAAGAATGAAATTATGCAATTGGGAAATACATACTAATTAATTTTGTTAAAAAAAGAGGAAGAATGTAATCTTATAGGTAGTTTTTTTTATTAGATCGCTTCACCAGTAATATGGATCAGTACGTTTTAGCACTAAAGTATGAAAATTACACACCTGTAAAAACGGCATCTAACAGCTATGAAATTAAGAAATTCCTTTCTCCATCATATAACATACTGTCAAGACAGAGGTTCTGTTCCAGAAAACTTAAGGAACTATACATGTAAATGTGAATAGTGTATGAATTGGAAATATTGCTAAATACTTTTGGAATAAAATGACCTGATTGTATATTGTTGCACTGTAATTAAATTGTCCATAGTGGAAATATGATCAAAATATTTTCTTGAAATGAAAATGTTATTAAGAACACCTGGGGGAATTAATGAAAGTATAAATCCAAAGTCTGAAATTAAATCACAAATCTGAATTGCTCTGCATTTTGGGAATATAATTTTATGTGTTCCATAGAAAGCAATTCACTGAACTTTATGAAGTCAAAAGAGGAATTCCAGACAATGCAGAGCAGCTGTTAAACTGAATTTCAGTAGCTTCCCAAAATTTATCTAGCGATCAACAGTTTGTGAAAGAAAATGAAGAACACTACTCATCCATGTTACTGGAATACAAAAGAACCATAACAGTATGAAAATTAAACAATAAATATTGGAATATGTCAAGGGTACAGCATTTTTCATGTAAATCAAAAATAATTCTCTGGCCTAGCATCCAAAATGGTAAAGCCAAGGCATATAGCAATTAACTAAACATCATGGTATTTCAACTAATAAGTAGCATGTCTGTTGTCATGGAATGTCATCAGGGTTTGTTTGCTTTTGTATTATATCTCTATAGGCAGTTAACACTGATCATATAGTGCAAACTAGATAAAATTGTGTTTCACTGTGTGAAATAAACAGAGGTGCAAATGCTCAGTAGGATACCATTAAGACGTAAAATGGCAAAAATAAATATCAAAACTTTTATCAGTGTAAAAAAGTAATTGGGTTATTGTATAACCTAGAGTCTGGCAAAAAAGGCCTCAAAAAGTTCAGTCTTCAGAAATTCCACAAATTAAGTGCCTTTAAGTATTCCTTTTAGACAAGAGATTCCATACTTTCTGCAGGATCTGATTCTTCATTGGCCATAACAACACCATTTTTGTCCATTGCCAGGGGGCCATTTCCATTTTCCTTAGTGCTGATCAGGCTTAGCATTGCTTTGTAAAGAAATTGGTACTGCTCCTGGAACAGAAAGATCAACATGTTTTAAGCTACCTAATACTTAAGCAAGCCGAATGTTCAGACTGCATTTTCCACAGTGGTTCAGTTTCACGTATTAAGATTCCAGTTGGAGCCCAAAGGTGTTTTTTTGCCTCTTCACACAACTCAGTAAGCTTTACATTATGCGGTAACCCTCACTTTCCAAAATGATGCAAGAGTTCCTTTCTCATCTTCCAAATATTTTCTGAAAAACTACATTGTACCCCCCCCCCCCAAAAAAGCATCACCATTATTCTTCAATTTAAGTGTTTCCCATTCACTTTTGATCTTTAACTAGTGCTTGTACAAATGATCTTGCCTTGCTGTGGAACAAAATTGCTCGCTTGCATGCATGCAGTCTCCAATAAAAAGCATCTGCATGGTCCTATGAAAGAGAAGGTATTTTCACCCTACAGCATTCTCTAAAGTTATGCATATTGCTGAAGAATGGCTCTTGGGGTAGAATCCAATGATCTTATTCTGTGGACAGAACTTCTATCAGTAGAAAAAAAAGGTATCTCTAGAAGAAATTTTGGGAGGGTGAGGGGAGAGAGTACTGCTTTTCCATCAATGGAAGAAGAGCACTGATTTCACAAAAAGGTTGTGCGTACGGCTTGACAACAGTACATGGAGAAATCCCACCAGAAAAGCAGAAGAAAAATGTCTTATATCTGAACCCACATGACAGGAACTTAGGACTGTACACAAAACGTGTGCATAGATTTCAATTATTATTTTTTTGTTTAATGACTTCTTCGTAAACAACTGTATCTCCCAGTTCTAAACTTACAATGTCTGTAAATACTCCAGGCCTCATCAGATTGATCATCTTTGCCACCTGGAAAACATCAACAGCATTTTCATTCTCCAGCTGCTGGGACAGGGTGGTAAGGGCACATAATGTTCCAGCCGCCACTGCTCCATACCTGCAAACCCAAAGAATAATTTTATTTCCTATAAACCCTGGGGAAGTTTTATCAGGCTGAACTGAAACCTTTATGTCTTTATGTCACCTTTAATTTTCCTTGAATTCACCCTACAGTTTTTGTCAAGCATTTGTTGTTGAAGGAATAAAACGGGGGGGGGGGGGGGGGGGAGGAGTACACATATGGAAAAAATATATTTTCTGCTACATTTCCTCAGAATGCAATTAAAAGCTGAACTATATAATACCTTAAAACATGAAAATAAAATTCACTGAATATAACAAATACTAGAAGGGACTTACAGAAGAGATGACCAGGCAGTGTTAGAAACAGGCTTGATTTTTTTGCCTCTGACAAAATGCTCAAATTAATAACCAGGCTAATTTTAAAACCGTTTTGAACATTGCAAGATCAGCAAAATAACTACAGACTAGGTGAACATTAAAACTAGCCCTGACTGAATACAAGTTGGCAAAAATATCTGTATTTAATATTATACCTTAGCAAGTCAAAATATAACATTTAAAATTCTATTTTTAGGAAGTTAGAAGGAAGACCCCTGCGGTTATAATTGCAGTGTATGATGCGTCCAGCCAACATTTCCAAAAGCTGGGAGCTATGCACACATCTTCTTTAATACACTGTTGGTCTGACAGGCTGGGTAACTGACTAAGAATGTTGAAACTAACTTTCAGTGAACATGGTTTTTTGGACTGGGGAAGGAATTCAAGGGATATATAGAAACATCATTAAAAACATTATTGGAATAAAGGCTTTTTGGTATTCCCACCAAGCTTTTTTTTTTTTTTTTGCTTTTGTTCATTCAAATAGGCAGAACTTCATATGTCAAAATTTGCTGTTGAAAATTCTCTCAGTTGCCATATTGCATGGATGGGGATAAGTAGGCTGGTGGTCAAGCAACTGAAGTCTAAAACTCTCTTAGGTATGTAAAACTAATTTTAGTTTTTAAAATCTAGGACAACACTCAAGAGAACCAGTAATGAACATATTGGAGGTGTTGGCATTTAAAATACTTGCACGCCCTGACATATGGAAAGACAAAATTTACCTTAAGTCGGAAATGCCCACTCAGCTTGGCTGATAAAGCTGTCCAAGACAATGTTCCTTTTTTCTATTTCACTTTCAGTCCCAGTACAATATTTGCATTTTTGACCATTTAATCACAAAGTGGTGATACTGATTTGTCTAGAGCCATTTCTTAAAGAAGCTCCTTCCTAGATTGTGTGGATTTTTTGGGGGGTGGTAGTGGTGGTCTTTTAGTCTCACAACCAATGGTCTCTGCTTTTGCAGATGTGTAATTGTAATTCTTGTAAGACAAAAGTTCAAGTATTATTTTTATTATTTTACGATGAATGATTTCATTGTTAACTATTTTATCTAGAAGTTTTATTGAAAAGTTTTTAAAAGTTTCCTTTTCTCACTCCTTTGAGATGAAGGGCAGTATAAAAATATATTATTGCTATCATCATCATTACCATAATCACCATCTGAAAATTTAAAAGCACTGTTACTGGTTGTAATGGTCTATTTCCAACAAAGGTAGTCTGTTTGCTCCTTGACATATGAGCATGGGAAACACAGAAGGTAACATCCCTAAAAACTATATGCCTTAATAATAGTTCATATGCTTTATATGCAAAAGTCCTATTCTTTGCATATCTTTGCATGGCCTTCAGAAAAGGGGTTAAATCCTGGCTCTGCCAGAAGGCCTGGGGGCCGGATGGGGGCTCGCATCTGTGGAGATGGCTGGTGGGGTGATGGGTTCTGGCTCCCCCCCCAGCCTCTTGAAGGTGTTAGAGCTAAAATATACAGGGGGGTTTTAGGACATTTTTAATGTATGTTTGTATTTTAATTATTTATGGATTTTAGTCACTGTTGGAGGGATTGGGGTGTTTGTTCTTTTTTGTTATTGTGAGCCGCCCAGAGTCACCTGCTGGGGGAGATGGGCGGCATACAAGTTTAATAAATAAATAAATAAATAAATAAATAAATAAATAAATAAATAAATAAATAAATACCCATTTAAATGATCTCTGATAGTTGGCATCACACAGATTTCTGCCTGTGATCTGGGAAAGTTGCAGTCAGTTTAAAGGTACTGGAGAACTTTAAATGTTCACATTTAGGATTCTGACTTAAAAGGTAAAAAAACAGTGAAGAAGCTAAGCTTCCTTGGTACATCACACTTCCTGAACATCACAAACACATCCAAGAATTTATTCTTTTGATTACTAATGAGGCAATTATTTTGCTAAAACAAAATAAAAACAAATCTTCAAAGAGCTTTACTTTTTAAATGGAGACTGAGAGTTCAGTATACAACTCAGGGCTTGTTCAGATCATCATTGGGAATTAGTGAACTTGGACTTACTTAGTCCAACAAAAATCAGACCTTTATTATATTCCCTGAAGCACTGTCACTGTTGTAACATCTCATAATGAAAGAAATTTCCAGCTATTTTTTGGGTGGATCACATGGCTATAGAATCCCATGATTTGCCTTAATCATGTACTTAGGAATTACATCTGAGATGAATGTAGGGGACAATGAAAACCATGCTAATCTAATATTAAATGAAGATGTTATATTAACATTTCTTAACTTGGTGTCCTTCATGTATGTTATCATTGCAAGTCTCAAACTTTAAATGATGGGAGTTGTAATTTTATTATATCTGTAGTACACAGATTGCTTCTGTGTTGATTGATTGCTTCTAACCATCCTCCTCCATTCATATGAACTGCATTTCAGTATAAAATAGGATACAGTGGAAGAAAAATGTTTGTGAAAATTAAAACATAATTCTAATATTTCTAGAGAAGTCAATAATGCCTTTTACCTCCCTCCCAGATGAAAGTTCACAAACTTGTACATTTCTTATATTTACTCCAATCTGTATAAAAATTGATTTAGTGAATATACATACTCATCATGAATGATGGTCGGGCCATCTCTTGTTAAGGCCTCTTCCTTGATTATATTGATAAGCTCAAAGGTACTGCTGATTGGGGCATCTGGATTTGGCCATTTGGGGCACTGAAAGTGGCGAACTTCCAAAACGTAATCATCCTGAAATGAAAATCAACCCAACTATTCACCATTTTAATTCCAATTCTATCCTGAAAAAATTATTTTTTTACATCTTCAGCCTCTGCAACGTATAAGTATTTCCATAATCCTCTGGAAGGAGGAGCCAAGATGGCAACCAAATTAGTAGCTTTTTTTACAAGTATTTAACCTCTCCAAGCAATCAGAAACTAATTCATTTATGATGGTAACAAATGTCCCAACCCTCTTAGTTGTATATAAAGAGATAATGCTACTGGCATAAGTATTTTTTTTAATCTTCCCCAATATTACTAGAAAGAAAAAGGTGATTCTTGGTAGTACCTAATGTTTCTGTGCTGTGACCTCCCCTTGCTTTAAGGTGTATACTCCAGATGCAATAGTCATATCTCTAAAGTTGCTCTATACCCTATTTTCTAAAATTTAGGGGACACTTCTCCATCAATAAATTTATCTTATGGATGTTCAGTGTCATTAAATCCACTGTATGCTGAGTCCAAATATAATAGCCAAGTAGGATGTTTAGATACTGCTCATAGTGCGTGTGACAATAATGAAGGAACGACGTTACGTTTTAATTATTAAAAAATAAAAATAAAATAATGACAATAGAAATGGCACTTGTTATGTCTGTCCCAAATGTGAGATAATCAGTCATTCAAAGATCCATATATACAGAACATCCTGGCATTTCCAATACTGTTTCGCTGCAGAACATAACAAAACAGGTTAAATATTTTCTGAACAACAGCTTAGCTTGTCTGGGCCACTCCTGTGACAAAGGCAAATAGCTTTTTGCTACCATGTCTGTTTTTTAAAAAATCAGTTTCAATATGAGCACAGCTTCTTGTATAGGAAGCATTAGAATTTCTCCATTTATCCTGAAATTGCATGGAACATGGAAGAAAATTTAGTAAATCTTAGGAGGAATATTAATTTTTGAACAAAACCTGACTACTGCTCTGCCCCAATTCTACATGGGACAAGTTGCACTCTGAATAAGTTGCTGTCAGTAGGATCTGGAAGAACAGCTAGTGAGTATATATTGCAAAGTTTCTAAAGGAAAATATTGGGCTTTGAAACATAGAAAGCTTTTTTTCTTTTTTTAAAGTGGGATCTCAAACCTATTGTGTGTGTGTGTTTGAGAAGTCATTTCATGTTCAGCTCTGGTAAAAACTGAAGCATTATAGCTTTCTATGGAAACAGTGTGCTGAAAACAAAATTGGGATACTATAGAAACAATCTCTGAGAAGGAGGAATGTAAAAGATAAGAAGTCCATCATGTCTAAACACAGCAATTGCACTTATCCCATTGCAAATCATTCATCTCAAGTATTAACTAACATCAGCAGGAATTTGAATGTCAAGCAGATTTCAGATTCACCTCTGGAAGATGTTTTATATACCTGAGTAGCCTCAAGGATAAAGTCATGGATGATGATCTGCTCCTCATTAGAGAGGCACAGACGGTCCTTGCTGATAAGGGTGACGGTAAATGCCTCACAGTTCATGGATTCTTCCCGACTTGGCCAGTACACAAACTCATCTTCTGCCTGGAGACAATTGAATCAAACAGGAGACATTTTTAATATACGTCTTTAATCTTTAAAGAGGCAGAATTCACCAGATCAAAACTTCATTTAATAGGCAAGATCACAAACTAATTTTCTGCAAAATGCTTCTCTTCGAACAAAACAGTATAACTACTGCTGGAATACTCTGTTCTTCATCACAAAATCTTACCTTTAATTGGTTTCATGGGGAGATGCTTATTTTACAATATTTATATGATCCATGTTTTTCATGGGTAAAGATTTCTCAGAAATACAGTTATATAATTATGTATTGTTCCTTAATGCCATAAGCAGGCACTGCTATAAAACATAAAGGTTATCTTATTTATTTTCTACGTATCTATTTTCTATTAAAACCATTGAGGACTTGATACAAATATTTAAGATTACTTCTTGTGAAAATGACTTCCATTATTTCATTTCTAAACATATAATCAAAATTTTAAAAAGATAATTATCTTACTCTCTATGACTGAGAGGATCTGATTTTCATTTGGAAAACCATTTTAACAAAACTTGCTAAGAATATCATGATTCAGAGTACACTAATGCTAGTACCCAGGTTGCCTCTGGCCATTGGTGAAGTTTTGAACTTCTCGGAAAAAAAATTAAATGCTGTATCAAAACCTCCTATTGATAAAAATTGTGGAGTGGAAGGGAATATTTAGGTTTCTCTCTTGGTTGCACAAGGTATGCTGGAGACCATAAAAGAGGACCTGTAGTTTTAGGGGAATCATCAGAGCATTGGGAAGAATTCCATATGCATATCAGAGCCCTTCAGCTTTGCTATTTGACTACTCACTGGCTAGCTGCTGAGCTAGAAGGTAAGAAACTGGTAAATGTCAAAGAATACATTGTCTTCATCCTATAAAACAACTCAAATAATAAAATAAGTGAGGCATTTTAAATAATGATTTCAATAATATCAATTATGTGTGTGTGTGTGCATGTATTCTGTTACTCAGGGAAAGAACGGCAGAGAGATTCAGTCTTGCAGTGGCATTTGAGAGATAATTGGAGTGCATTATCAGAGATGACTGATGCAAAAATATGATTTCACCTAAAAGATTAGTGGATCATCCTTTTTGCCGCTTGATAGATAGGACCTTTTTCACAGTACTGTTGCTGGAAGATGCACAAATTTTCCTGCCCTTGGCTATCTTTTCCTTGTGTACTTCCAAGCTTCTTTGCATAATCTGGATTACAAAATTGTGTTGTCTGACTAGACTTTTCATTGAAATAGAGGCAGAAGCAGGTAAATCATCCAGTTGTTTCCTACTGTGCTACAACATGAATATGTAGTATATGAAATGAAATAACTTACTAAACTCTGGTTATCTGGAAGCATGACAATGATCTGTGCGTTGTGATCCCAGATCATTCTCCAGAAGTCTTTAGTTGTATGCGGCAAGGGATGCTGTGTTATAATGAACTCATTGCTCCGATAGTAGCCCTTTTAAAGAAACAAACAAATGAAGCAGCTTTTCATGAACAGAATAGTTCGGAAAGATTAAACTTCATGGGTGAAGACAAAGCTAATTAGGTTGCTAAATTTTAAAGACATCTTCTTGGTTAATTTACCGAATAACAATACTGAAGAACATTATATATTATCATAGTTGTGTTTTTTGTTTCGTTTTGTAAAGGTTTTGTTATATTGTTTTCATATGGATTGGTCTTAGCCACCTGGAGAGAGTGAGCTATCTATCATCTGTCTGTCTGTCTGTCTGTCTGTCTGTCATCTCTCAATCAATCAATCATTCAGTCACAGTGTTTCTCAACCTTGGCAGCTTTCAGATGTATGGACTTCAACCTTGCTGGCTGGGGAATTCTGGGAGTTGAAGTCCACACATCTGAAAGCTGTCAAGGTTGCGAAACACTGATCAGTCAGGTGGGTGGCCATATAAACTTTATAAATAAATACACTTAAAAAAAAAAGATACATGTGGTATACTTAACTGAATGGATTGTACCAGAAATTATAATTTCCTGAATACATACTAGAAACAAGCACGATCAATTGTAGTTTATAGAAATAAATAAGTAAACTATTATTTTCAAATAATGTAAGCAAATCACTTTATGACTGAATGTCACTTAGCATGTTTTATACAGATTCCTCCGGTAGAATTTATTTACTGTTTATGTATTACTTGGACTTCAATGCTGCTTCAGTATAACGACTCTAAACAGCTTAAAATGAGATTGCATAAGACACACGTTGAGCAATAATGCAAAATATGTTATCAGTCAAAATATTAACATAGATAGATGGCATTGTTTATTCCTCTTAAACATACAACTGATTCCTGTAGGGCTGAATATACCTTTTAACTACTGTTCAGCCTATTCTTTCTAAGGGGGCATGGGACAGATTGTGTCTTAATTTTTAATTTATGCAAAGTGAAATTTTTAAAATTGTATGCAGAAATCTATAATGCTCAATACAGTTCTCTTATTTGGAGAAGGAAAAATAATTTCTTCATTGGAATATAAGACAGAACAATCTATAATCATGTCTAGAGACAGAACAATTTAATATTTGATGTTTTCTGTGAATTTACTTAAGCAGAAATGATTATTATCTTACCATGATATAAGAGGCATTAATGTAATCAGTTCCCTTCATGCCAGGTAATGGTGCTAGTCCTACCCTTGCTCGCTCAGCTGCAGTATCAAACAAACAAATAATATGTCAAATAGATCTTAATAATCACAGCAGGATTATTTTAACAAAATCTAGTTTTCTCCCAGGTTCTTATCTGGATGGTAAAATAACACAGGAGATTAAACTGATAAACTATTCACATGAAAACATGATTTCCTGAATAAAATGTTACTTCTACTGTCTCTGTTGTCAAAATCACCACATGAAAACTAACAACATATTCCTCCATGAACCTCACTGAGATACCAGAACAGGGATTTTCAAACGTTTTCAGGCTGCGGGATCTGTTAGATAAAAAGTTCCCAGAATCTGTTGCCTGCCTCTCAGACACACACAGAGTAATGTGTTATTATGGGCACAAACACCCCCATCCTTTCCACTGGTACCTTAAAAAAACTGCTATGGGTGCCCTGGTTGTGTTCAACTAAAATTATTTTTTGCCCTGGAAACCCATCAAGTTCTCATGAAATCGTAGGGTTTGAAAAACCATACAAGGATCAACCCTGGAAAACTGCACCTCTTTGCTAGAATGCTTTTAGAATCTATGAAAACCATTAGCAGTTTTTTAGTTTATGCAAGGACCAGTGTGACTGGATTAATCTACAGTATAAATTTTCCAGAACTATTATATGTTGATTAAAAACAAAAGTACTTGAGACAAGCCAACATATAATCAGGCATCTCAAACTTGAGTATTGGTGTTTGGGTGTGTATGTAGGTATGCAGAAGAGTTATACTCAACCGTGACTCAGGAATATAAAGCAATTGAATCCACCACCTGTACCGCTTCATGCAAATATAATTCAACAATTAGCGGAATGAATTTATGCAGAGCAGCAATCAGATTCAAAGATGAGATCTTACATGGCACTACTGATGAGTTTCTGTTCTTCTCTTTGTTGCAATCCTTCTGAGCACTAAAGCATTCTATGTATTTTGCATTGCATTGCATAACCAGCTACAAAATTTAAACAGAAAAGAAGCAAGGTTATCAGTCTTTTAAAACAGAAATACGCACGTACTTTTTTATTGTCATTGTTGACAATGTAAGTGTATTGTCATTGTTAAAAGAATTCAGAATGCTAAAAAGAACCAAACTCCGTGCATTAAAATATAAAAAATTCCCCTCTCACCCCTGTGCGTGGTACATGTCTTCCTCAATCTCGGGTCCTCTACCAGAGGCCTGGGAGTTTGAGGGTTCTGCGCAGTATCTTAGCTGTTCCTAGCACTGCACTCTTCTGCACAGAGAGCTCTGATGTTGTTCCTGGGATCTGTTGGAGCCACTCTCCCAGCTTAGGAGTCACGGCCCCGAGTGCTCCTACCACCACTGGGACCACTTTGGCCTTGACTTTCCACATCCTCTCGATTTCCTCCTTCAGGCCCTGGTACTTCTCCAGCTTCTTATGCTCCTTCTTCCTGATGTTGCTGTCACTTGGCACTGCTACATCTATCACTACCACTGTCTTCTGGTCTTTGTCTACTACCACGATGTCTAGTTGATTAGCCAGTACCTGCCTGTCCGTCTGGATCTGGAAGTCCCACAGGATCTTAGCCCTGTTATTCTCCACGACCTTCTGTGGAATCTCCCATTTGGACTTGGGGGGGGGGTCTAACCCATACACTGAGCAGAAGTTCCTGTACACAATGCCAGCTACTTGGTTGTGCCGTTCAGTGTACGCTGTTCCTGCCTGCATCTTATACCCTGCCACTATGTGTTGGACTGTCTCTGAGGCCTCTTTGCACAATCTGCACCTTGGGTCCTGTCTAGTGTGGTAGACCCCTGCTTCTATGGATCTGGTGCTTAGTGCCTGTTCTTGTGCTGCTGTGATCAGTGCCTCAGTGCTATCTTTTAGTCCGGCCCTTTCCAGCCACTAATAGGATTTCCCAATGTCAGCCACCTCAGCTATCTGTCGATGGTACATCCCATGCAGGGGCTTGTCTTGCCATGGTATTTCCTCCGCTTGAACTTCCTCCCATGTCTGCTGCTGCCTAGGGCATTCTCTCAGCAGCTCATCTTTGGGTGCTATCTTACTGATGTACTCCTGGATACTCCAGGTTTCATCCAGGACAGTGGCTTTGACACTCATCAGACCCCCCCCCCCTTTGCAGCTGGTGTACAGTCTCTGGGTGTTGGACTTGGGGTGGAAACCTCCATACATTGTGAGGAGCTTCCAGGTCTTCACATCGGCAGCCTCTATGTCTTCCTTTGGTCAGCTCACTATACCGGCAGGGTATCTGATGAGTGGCAGGGCATACATGTTGATGGCATGGATCTTGTTCTTCCCATTGAGCTGGCTCTTCAGGACCTGTCTTATCCTTTGGTGGTACTTGGATGTTGCTGTCTTCCTTGCCGCCTCCTCATGGTTCCCGTGTGACTGTGGGACACCAAGGTATTTATAGCTGGTCTCTATGTCTGCTATGTGGCCCACTGGTAGTTCCACTCCATCGGTCTTAACTACCTTCCCTCTCTTTACTATCATCCTGCCACACTTCTGCAGTCGGAATGACATCCCAATGTCCTCGCTGTAGATCCGTGTCAGGTGGATCAGTGAGTCGATGTCTCGTTCACTCTTAGCATACAGCTTGATGTCATCCATGTAGAGGAGGTGGCTGATGCTGATTCCACTCTTGAACTTGTACCCATATCCAGACCTTGTGATTATCTGGCTGAGGGGGTTTAAGCCTATGCAGAACAGCAGTGGGGACAGTGCATCACCTTGGTATATGCCGCACCTGATGGCCACTTGTGTGAGCTGTCTTGAGGTCACTTCCAGTGTTGTCTTCCACAGTCCCATTGAGTTCTTGAGGAAGGTCCTTAGTGTCCTGTTGACTTTGTATAGCACTAGGCATTCACAGATCCATGTGTGTGGCATTGAGTCATAGGCTTTCCTGTAGTCAATCCAGGCTATGCTCAGATTGGTCTGCCTAGACCCTGAATCTTGGGTGACTGCTCTATCTATGAGTAACTGGTGTTTTGAGCCTCTGGTGTTGTTCCCAATGCCCTTCTGAGCTGTGCTCATGTACTGGCCCATATGGTCTTGTAGCTTGGCAGCTAGGATGCCTGATAGAACTTTCCATATTGTGGGGAGGCAGGTTATTGGCCGGTAGTTGGATGATGCTGTTCCTTTGTGAGGGTCTTTCATGATCAGCACTGTCCTTCCTTGTGTTAGCCAGTCCGGGTGGGAGCCTGCTGCTAGCAGTTGGTTCATCTGTGCTGCTAGGCGTTCATGCACTGCTGTTAGTTTCTTTAGCCAGTAGGTGTGGATCATGTCTGGGCCAGGTGCTGTCCAGCTTTTCATGTTCTTGACCCGCTGTTGGATGTCTGCTACTGTGATGGTGACTGGTTCCTGTTCTGGGAGATTGCTGTGGTCTGCTTTCAGATCCTGCAGCCACTTTGCACTGGTGTTATGCGTCTTCTCTTTCTCCCATATGTTCTTCCAGTACTGTTCAGTTTCCGCTGCTGGTGGCTCAGCTGATACTCTGTGGTTGCACTGCAGTTGGGAGTACACTTTGGATGGTTCTTTGGAGAACAGGGCATTTATCTTCTTGGCCTCTGCTTCTCTAGTGTATCTCCTTAGCCTGGTAGCCAGTGCTGTGAGCCTTTGTTTAGCAGTCTCTAGGGCTTCAGATGGAGTCAGGCCCATGTATTTTTTCAGTAGCCAAGTCTTATCCTTAATCTCCACACGCTTCTGTAGTTCCACCAGCTGACTGACTTCTCTCCGAGTTGCCTTGATCTTAGCCTCCAATCTCATTTTCCAGGGTGGGTATGTACTGCTGTTCTTCTTGATCGTGTAGCCAAGCAGTTCCAGGATTACAGTGGCTGTAGCATATACCAATTCATTTCAGTGATGGTGGTAGTAGGGATTGTCTGGAGGGCTCTGTTGGCATCTTCTAGCATACTATCTGATGGTACTTCTCCACTGAGCCTTGGTAATCGGGCTCGAGGGTTGACTATAGCTAGTTTATCCATGATCTTATGCCTCATATCAGCTGCTGTGCTCTGTACTGGAAGGGGTGGCAGTGACATTCCAGCTTCAGGTGTTGGCTGCACAACTGCTTGTTCTTCCAGGTCTGCTTGAGTCCGGGTTGTAATGTAGAGTTGGTCTATCTCGAGTTGTGAGAGCAGCTTCCTCTTTACTATGTTGAAGCGCTGGGTAACTAGTTGTTTCTCAGTTAGTGTGGATGTAGGCCTTCTGTCTATCCATAGTTCCCTCATACGTTTCATATATCCCCTCTCATTAGGTCTGCTGTTGTAGTAGCATTCCATCAATTCCAAGTTTTCTTGTCTCGTCCATGTATGGTTTGTTCCAGTAGCCCACTTAAGATCAGATTGTCCTGGTTCCCCAACATCTGACACGGACCTTGTTAATCCGGGCGATGTCTGAGCTGGCATGACTCTCTTAGTTCGTGTCACTCTCATATTTGAGGTAGGCAGGTGAAGCGTTAGGGGGTCTTTGCCCAAGGACCCCTACTGGTAAGGTAGGTACCAGCCGGGATTTGAACCCCGGTCTCCTGCATCAAAGGCTGTGTTCTAACCACTACGCTATCCAGCCGCTCAAGCTGCAAGACCATATGGGCCTATAAAAAAATTTCCCTCTCACCCCTATGGGTGGTATGTGTCTTCCTCAATCTCGGGTCCTCTACCAGAGGCCTGGGAGTTTGAGGGTTCTGCGCAGTATCTTAGCTGTTCCTAGCACTGCACTCTTCTGCACAGAGAGCTCTGATGTTGTTCCTGGGATCTGTTGGAGCCACTCTCCCAGCTTAGGAGTCACAGCCCCGAGTGCTCCTACCACCACTGGGACCACTTTGGCCTTGACTTTCCACATCCTCTCGATTTCCTCCTTCAGGCCCTGGTACTTCTCCAGCTTCTCATGCTCCTTCTTTCTGATGTTGCTGTCACTTGGCACTGCTATATCTATCACTACTACTGTCTTCTGGTCTTTGTCTACTACCTTTGTCTGCCTAGACCTTGAGTCTCGGGCGACTGCTGTATCTATGAGTAACTGGTGTTTTGAGCCTCTGGTGTTGTTCCCAATGCCCTTCTGAGTTGTGCTCAATGCCCCCCCCAAGCTACAAGACCATATGGGCATACACACACACACACACACACACACACACATATACACAAACAGACACAAATATTTGTTGGGTATCATCTGTATAATTCTCGTTTTTAAGTAAATGAAATTCTATTTCATCTTGGTTTGACAAGTTTAACTTTTCCTGAAGATATATTCCAATGATATAAAGGGGAAAAAGGTACAACAAAAACATGTCTCTGGAAATTAAAACATTTTATTTTCTAAAACATCAAAAGAAAGTTATGGTTGAAGAATTTTTCCTCCTACTTACAGTTATTGGGAACCTCTAACATTGCAACTAACATCAAGTTATTTAGGCTAACCTATTTTGTTTGCCAAGTAAATTTTTGTAAATTATCCATTGTGCAAAATGAACAGTTATGACCAATTTGTGGGACACTTTGCAGATAAAATGCCTTGCAGATATTCCAGTTTTGATTCCACAATTAAATAAACATCTTTTGACTTGTCCTGATAGATGCATGCTCTATTTTCAAATTTTGTTAAGGTATGAACAAGATCCTTGGATGGGTGGAATTATATGTATAAGTTTTACCTTTCTAGGCAATTTTAGGCAGCCAGTATGTGTGGATATTGAGTAATAGATGTCTGTTTGACTTCTACCAAGCTTCAAGGAAGTGACTGTGAAACTCTTGTTTTTTAAAAATTTATCTTTATACTTGCAATACTATACAGGTAGACCTCGCTTAATGACTGCCCTGTTTAGCAACCATTTGAGGTTATGGTGGCACTGAAAAAGTAACTTTATGACCAGTCACACAGTCCCCGTGGTCATGTGATTGACATGTGAGTGCTTTGCAACCGGTGGGTGTTTACAACCGTTGCAGCATCCCGTGGGCATAAGATCACCATTTGCATGCTTCACAACCAGCTTCCGACAAGCAAAGTCAATGGAGGAGCTGGCAATAAAATCGCAAGTCATGGTCACATGATGTCTCGCTTAATGACCGAATCGGAAATGATGTCATAAGTACGTCATGGTCATGTCATGTTTTGCTTAGCGATTGCATTGCTTAGCAACAGAGTCGCCAGTTCCACTTGTGGTCACTAAGCAAGGACTACCTGTATCATTCCATTGGTAGGAAGAATGCATGTGGAGCCCCCAAGGTGACAGCAGATATGCAAAAGCATGATGTTTGTGATGATTTGCTATTTTTGGATAAAATAAGAAATTAATAGACATGTTAAGTATGTGATGAGCTTAATGTTATCTATTTTAGTTAAAACAATAACATTGCACATACAAAGGACTTTTTTAAAAAAGCCCTGGAAATTCTTCTCTTTGCCCCCTTGCCATTAGCTTCAGATTCCTGTAAATGTATTTTAAAGACCCCCTTCCTCGATACATACAATCCTTCCTCACCCCTATGCTAGAATTTGCTAATGATATGCCCCTAATCTTTTGGTTAATATATCTAGTTTTAAGTTTGGACTCAGTTCCCTAAGGAAAAACCTCATCAAGAATTACACAGAGGGCATTACCATTGGAGGATTCTGCAGGACCGAACCATGACTTAAGTATATTATCAATCATACCAATTCAATTTTCTTGAATTATTTGAATGGCCTAAGTATCAACCCTGGTCAGGAAGGGCAGCAAATCACGTAGCTATAACCTGTAATACTTTTATCAGATCCATGCAGCTAAGGCCAAAGTTTACCTTGAACTGTTTCTCTAGCCGAGTCTTGCCTCCGATTCCAGGTATGAGAATGCTGTTAACGTAGCTATGTAGCTGATTGGCAGAAACTTCGGTCTCTTTCCCAAGAATGGCTTCCAACAAGGCATCATGAATGAAAACATACTGCTCCTAAAAATGCAGAAGCAAAGAGAGATAAGCAAGTGTAACTCTGTTGTGAATGGAACGCAAGGGCTTTTGAGTCATGCATGCAGTGTATTTGCAACAACTTTGGATCAAATATTACCTACACAGCTTTTCAGTTTCACTGATGGTTCTGTTCCCAAGCTCTTTCCTTTTGAAGCTGTTTTTTTCCCTCTGCTTGTTTATTATTATTTTTTTTCAATGTCTATAATTTTCCTTCCATTCTGTCTAACGTAAACTGCCTCTCTCTTTTTCTAAGAATACTTCCCTGGTTTACTTTTATCAAACTAAAGTGGTGTTATGAGTTAAAAATAAAGTGGTGTTATGGGTTAACTTCCATTAACTTATGTTTCTAACCTTTCTAAAAGGAATGTGCATTTTAAATAATGCTGATAAAACATTCACCTTGGGTCTTGACAATATTTAAAGTTTTGAAATTTTGGGTCTCTACTGTTCCCCCCCACTCTATCCCAAATTATCAGTGAAGCACTTAGTTTATTCTAAGTTTTACATAAATAAAAAATAATCTCTCTGTCTATGCTCATCCACAAGAATGGATGAGTATACAGTGGTACCTCAGTTCACGAACTTAATTCGTTCCGCGACTCTGGTCGTGACCCGAATTGGTCGTGACCTGAATCAAATTTTCCCATAAGGTTCAATGTAAATACGGTTAATCCGTTCTGACTCCTACGAATTTGGTCGCTGACCGATTTTGGTTGCGACCCGAATCAAATTTTCCCATAAGGTTCAATGTAAATACGGTTAATCCGTTCTGACTCCTACGAATTTGGTCGCCGACCGATTTTGGTTGCGACCCGAATCAAATTTTCCCATGAGGTTCAATGTAAATACGGTTAATCTGTTCTGAACCATATGTTTTTTTTTTTTTAAACCACAAAAATATGACACAAAGTACAGTGGAAGAGAGAGAACGCTAACCTTGCTTGAGGCGACTTCTGGCGTGGAGGACAGGAAGGTGGGTGGGGAGGCAGTTATTGCTTGGAGGGAGAGTCCCCCTCCCTGCAGGAAGCCCCGGCCACGTGTCACGGCAGGGAAAATGGCCGCGGATGCTGTTTGTCACCTGATGCGGAGTTTGCGAATGGAAGCAAAATTTTGCGGACGGTGCTGTTCGTCACCCGAATTGGTTGTGAACAGAAGCATTTGTGACCCGAGGTACCACTGTATCTATGTAGTCACTAAGCATCAACACCAACTTGATGGCACATAATGATTCTTTATATATACTTGCAGAATTAACAGACAAACACAAGAAATTTAATCTGCAAATTACGGTGTTATTTTAATAGTAACTGCAATAGTCAAACTTCATGAAACGAAATTTAACTGGTGACAACTGGTTGCAGTAATGACAATGAATACATTTCCGATTCTTACCTCCGTCTGGACGAGGTAGTTGCGCTGTGTCCTGATGTGTTTCAGGAAACCCAGGACATTAACTGTGCTTTTGTCTTTTATCTGCTGCAGCATACTGTCTATTACAATGTAGGTGCCAGTCCTGCCAACACCAGCACTAAAGAAAACAGAACAATCAACAGAAACATAATTAAATATTAAGAAAAATGCTTAAATGTTCATACTAATTTTCATAACAACCATGGAAGTGTTGCAAGCAATGCTTAACCAGAACCTTTCAAATGGAGGAGGATATGGCTCATGATGCCAGGGGCAGTCCCAAAATTGGCATCCTGCAACATGCTTTGGTGATGAAACCAGCTCTTTGGGGATTTTTGACAGAAGCGGCATAAGTTATCCTAAGTTTATATCCTTTAAGTTCTCACTGTCACCACCCCAAAATGATACATTTAACAAGTTCTTATGTAAGTTGTAGTACTTCAACCAATACAACTTCTCTGTGGTTGATTAAATGTTTGCTTTGCCACAAGGGCTTGAAGAATTTTTTTCTTTGAAGATGAATGTCTTATATGTTTTCTTTCCCTTTCTGTATCCTTCTGTACAAAGAATCCTAAGTTCTTTATTTGCATGGTAACAAAATATAGCCTTCACCTAATATTTAGGGGTCTTCCTATGTTACAACACATTATCTTAATGTGATTCTCTAGATAGCACTTTCAACCCTGCATGGAGAGCATATGGAAGCTATTTCCCTACTAGTGCAATGCTAGATAGGACTCAAAGTCTGCTAGCCAGTTGTTCTATGATTACTAAGTTACAATTTTAGATCAAGTTTTGGAATGCTTACTCATATATATTTTTTTTTATTTCAGAGATGATTACATGGGGAAGCTTAGTTTTCAAATCAGAAACAAATTATAGTTGTGCACCAACTTCAAAATGGATGATATTCAGAACCTTGCTCTGTATATTCTTTTTGTTATATCAAACATTTTCATTGTGTATCATAACATACTTTCCAATTCAGGAGAATGAACTTCTCCAGAGAAAGCATGCGGAGAAAATTATAAGTTAAGGTACTGCTGATGAACCTTTTCAGGTGGTTTTGTTCAGATTTATAGGAAAAAATACCCTACGAATGCTCATATCTACAAACCCAGGAAGCACAAGCTCTTTCTGGCAATCAGGATACATTAAGGGGTCCTATGAATGCAAGAATACCTATTTCCCTGACCATATATTTTTTTCTGCTGTTTAGCCTTGTGACTACATATGACGAAATGCCTTTCAGTAGTGTTTCCAGAATACTTTACATTAAAAAAAAAAAATCCAGAACCAGATAACATCACACTTGTGATAGTGACTTAGAATGAAACTTTGGTTTGCCCATGGATTCCATGAATAGTCTTGGAAAAATAATGTTGTGACTCAGACTCAACTCTCTATGTTGTATATACTTTCTGTTACCGTGGTGAATGTAGTTATTCATTTTTATTTATGTATTGAATGTGTATGTTGCCAAATGCATTTAGAGTCATGGTGACTTATAAGAAAGTCAGCAGCTAAAAAAACAAAAAAACAAACAGGCATATGTTATGGTATAACATCCAAGGCAAAGAACAAAAAGCAGGTTAATGTGCATAGTAAACAATATAGACAAGTAAAATCTCCACAAGAACGGGATGGACATATAGAAGTGGTAAATAATAACCAAACCACAATTGCAACAGTGCCTTAATCAACACTATGTTGTCCACAAGAATGGGATGATAATGTCCAAACTTACCTGCAATGTACAATTACTGGGCCCATATCAACAGTTCTGGCTGCAGAGGATCTTCTCACAAATGTCAGCACTGGAAGTGCATATTCAGGTACTCCCATGTCAGGCCATTGTGTGTAATGGTACTGAATGACTGTCCTTTCATTCTGACGTCCTTTGGGGTTCCCCTTTTGATCCAGAATTCATGAAACATATACAGGTAGAAAATATTAATTATTAATATTAATTAACATCAAGGTTTCCTTATACTCACATTCTTCCTTCTCTATACTGCTATTCAACTCTCTCTAGACACCTTAGAGCAGAACAAACTCAGTGGTGCTGTAATTTAAGGATTTTACCTGAAAAAGGTCTGTAAGTTCTAATACAATAATACTATCTGAGAACTTACATACACTTTGTATTACAAGGAAGCCTACTTTGTAATCTGGCACTACTGCCACCTCAATTTATTTATAAGAGACAGTTTCTAGTAGGTTCTCACTGCCCCATCTGAACTGAAAACAATATCCTCCAGAAATGCAATTGAGTCAGATAAAACTCTGATTTCTCTGTTTCAGGTTCATTGCTGTATTTCATTTGAGTTTTACGTAAAAGGAGTAAAAACTGGCCCTCCAAAAGTTATTGGACTACACTCCCTGTAATCCTTTATACTGATTGGACTGATAGGAGTAGGAAAGGAACATTAAACTATTTATGTGGCAACCTGTCTACATTTTTGGAATCCAACAAAACTCTCAGACTTAATCTTGTTTTTTTTTTTTAATTTGCTTATCTTTGACGTTGAGCCTATCCAGAAAACCATTACAGTAATTTATGATGGTTAATATGAGTTCCTTGTTTTACAATGTCAAATAAGAAAAAATATGTCGATGAACTATTTTCTTCTTCATTCACTTGTAATGTTCAATCATTGTACTCCTTTGTCCCAGCCATTAAAAATTCTTAACTTCCCAAAACTTGTCAAATTGTAAAAACATACAATTTGATTTTTTGCTATATGCATCACATTGTTTTTGGTTTCATTGTTTCTATTGTTTTCTGGCTTTTCTGCTTTGTTATACATTGCAGAGAGTCTCGTGATTGCAACAATCTACAAATTATGTATGTATGAGTCAATCAATCATGTTCAGTAGCAACTTCCCAAATGGATACTTTTTTGAAAAACATAGTATAATGATATTGCTCACTTTTTTCATTTTTGCATTCCTGACTGTGAAACGGCGGACAGTGTAACAAGCATGTACTTTTGTGCTCTTCAGTGTGACAGTGATATGGCCATATTCCTCACTGTTTTCAGTTGGCCAATATTGGTCACATTTTCTCTGAGAAAAGAAGAAGGACAGAGGTTGTTCAAGTCTGAAACACACTAGAGAACACTGAACTGAGGACTATTCAATCAGGTCTGGCTGAATAATACAGCTGTGCTTCTCTTTCTTAGTTCTGGAAAAACTGCTTACTATTATTATTTTACCCTTTGTTAAGACTTGTGTTTTTATTCATAGGTTATTATATAACAAATGGTTTAGGACATTATTTATGAAATATTATGTTTGCAATACAGATTATCTGATATACTTTTACACAAATTCATCATTGCTAGTATAATTTCATTTTTGTTAATAATGTCTTATATTTGTATATATTTTATTTTCATCAGGTTTTTATTTGTGCTAGTCTTGGCTATATATTGTTTTCCAACTGCTACTATGAATTATTTTGACTATACTTTTTATGGAATGATAGTGTACATATAAAAATGAAAATGTCTGGAATTGAACTGGAACATTTCAGTTTCAACATGAGATCTCTAGGCCTTATTATTCACAGCCTGCAAAACTTTTGGAAGCCTTTTTTGATTCATTTTTCTAGCAGCAAAACAGTTCAGCCAATGTTAGCTAGTGAACCTTCTCCTTATCCCGTTGTTCTTTTAAGATAGCTCAGCCAATCGCTTCTCCAAGCTTTAATCACCCTAGAGCAGGGTTTCTCAATGTTGGCACCTTTCAGATGTGTGGACTTCAACTCCCAGAATTCCCTAGCCAGCAAGGCTGGCTGGGGAATTCTGGGAGCCGAACTCCACACATCTGAAAGGTGCCAAGGTTGAGAAACACTGCCCTAGGGTATATTTAAGGATTGTTCCAAATCTAGGATTCCTGGATAGTGATAGAAAGGTGCCAAAGTGGCCTGAACAAGTTAAAGGAGCCCCTAGCAAACAGTTGAGAATATTATATTAGTATAGAAATAAACTATTTCCATGTCATGTCTGTTACAGGTTACCCAAGAAGAGGAATGAAATCTGCTACATATAGTGATTTATTATTACAGTTTACCTTAAATGAAACCAATTCAACTCCTTAACAAATCTGAAGAAAGCTCACACATTTCTAGTGAGAACTATGCTATTACAATAAATGCATGCTATTCCTCTTACTCTTCCTTTTTCCACAAGATTTGTAATCATGATGATAATTCCAGTGTTTTGCTCCCAAATCATTCTCCAAAAATCTTCAAATGTTGACTTTAAAGGGCCCTGGGTGGCAATGTAGGCTTTCGCTTTGTTGTAACCCTTCAAAGGAAATCACAATGGTACATAAGATAAAAATATCTGCACAACAATCATATTAATGTATATATCTCAGCAGCAGATCTTTCCTACTGAACGTTTGAGGAGTTTGGAACTGAAGTTGGAAAAGGAAAAGTTCTACATGCATTAAGAGTTTCTATTTCTTCTGAGGGACAATATTTCTCAAGAGAGCTGAGGAAGGAACAGAACAACTTACATCAACATAATTGGCATTAATGTAGTCGCTGTGCTTTGAATCTTTTCCTGGTAAAGGTCTTAGTTTCACTCGACTATGATCATCTGCAGAAATGAAAAAGGAAAGTACATATTTAAGAAAGTAACTCTGATGCATTTTTCTTTCTTAGTATTTGATTGACTACAGAAAGAATTGAAAAGCTAGCCCTTTCTTTCTCTCTCCTATCAGAAAATGTTACAGAGAAACTGGATTGATCTAAAAATAGGTTGTTCAGCAAACAGTGTTTTCTCAGTAGGTGATCAAGCTGTTTTGACTGTTTTCTTGGAACACCTGATATCATTAATCTAAGCTATTAATCAATTTGGGGTGCGATTGAATGCCAAAGACAATCAGTTAAACACTTTGGTGAAATCCAAGTAGTGTCTTTCCACTAACAGAAGTTTTGGGTCACAGAAAGGGGGCACTTTTGTTCTGGAAAGTTGGAAACCCTCAGAGAGAGGCATGAGGAAGAACTACTTTTATGAGGCTGCATCAGAATTTTGGCAATGCTATTGTTCAAAATTGCTATTCATTTCCCATCATGGCAGGAAAAACTAGCACATCCTGGAGATTGGTTTAATGCAGTTTTAAAAAACTTAACAATGTGTGCAGGGGAATGGAGCACATGAGTATAAAGCTACTTATTAGTATTGAATCCTATCCTTTTAATTCATCTCCATTCTATTAAATGACTTTCCAGAAATTAGTATATCTCAATAACAGAAAAATTAGTCTAGAACATTGAGCTGTGAATTTCTTAGACAGAGTTGCTCTTTTAAACAACATCTGTATGTTTTTAACATCAAAGAATCATCTATTTCAGAAAGCAGGCCTGAAAGAAGCATATTGTCCCTTTGATGAAAAGGAATTTTTATTTTATTTTATATTTTATGTTATGGTAAATGTACTGATAGAAAGCCAGTTTGGTGCAATGGTTAAGGCACCAGGCTAGAACCCAGGAGACCATAACTTGTAGTCTCAAATATGGCACAAAGCCATCTGGGTGATCTTGGGCCGGTCATTCTCTCCCAGCCCTGGGAAGGAGGCAATGGCAAACCACTTCCAAAAATGTTGCCAAGAAAACTGCAAGAACTACTTCAGGCAATCACCAGGAATCAACCCTGACTTGACAGTACAAAAAAAATATATATACTGATAAACTGGGACACCATTACAAGGTGCACAGTTACTGTTGTTGTTTATGGCTTCTCTTAAGGCCATTATTACTCACATGCTAAAATGTTGATGTATCTATTTTTGTGCTTGTTGTCGGGATGATTGGAATGTTCAGCGGTGATGTTCATGTCGGATGTACAACGCTGCACTTCCTGTGAAGAAAGCAAATTGAAAGGGCAGATAAGCACCAAACGTTTTGTTTGTCTCATTTTGCAAACAGCTCATTCAGAACACATTGAAATGCTGGAAGATAATTGATTTTTTCCCCATGAGTATCCTTTCAGCAAAATACAATGTAAACATATTCCAGCAAGTTCTATTAGTTCCAAGTATCTGATGAAATCTGCAGTGATTAAAATTCAATCTGGTTCAAAATCCCTCACAAAGTTTTACATCTAGCTATTTCTCCCATAACAACACCCAGAAAGAGGTTCATTGTGCCTACGGGCCTGTTTTTTTTTTTTGGCTAGTCAATTGTCTGGGGCCAGTGCGAAACAGTAAAAACATTATTAAATAAAAAGATGAACTCAACCAGCTTCGTAACTCAGAAAAATGTATTTTTTGGGATAAAATATAATGGGTATTCCATAGGTCTAGAAAAAGATCAAATGACTGCATAGAAAATTCATACATACATACTCATCATGCTATTCCCTTTTGTATTAATGTTATGAAAGCACAGGAAAAGAGTAAGTAGCAGTGAAAAATTAAAATAGAAAATAAAGGAAAAGATAAGGAAATCTAAGTAGAACTACTTTATATCAATACAATTCACTAGACCCATCCATATCTTTTGATTTTTACAACCCATTCTTGTTTTCACTACATCCATATACTGCTTTGTGCATCACCTTCGGTTCTTTAAACCTCACCTTTCTCTTTCTGAGAATCTCCTACTACACTTTGTCTTTCCTCTTTCTCTCCACTCATGATTAAATTCTCATTTATTCTCTATGGCCAAACCACCTCAATGTTCATGTTTTGTACTGGTCCCTCCCTTTTTTTTTTTGTTTTGTTAAATCCACATTTATTCAGTACTCATTCATTCTTGACCCCTGCAGTTTTTGCTGATTACATACAATTCTTGCATACCCATTTATATAACCCATTTCCTTATCACACACAGTTCTTAGGTAACCCATTTCCATATAACAAAAGTACACTCTTCTACATGCCTATTTTTGCTTCTTTTGACTGACGTTCATTACTAGCAACAGTATTACCCACTATCTTTTTACTAGCATTTACTCACCTTGAACTTTCTGCAGCCATTTTTATGTCCTTAGGAAACACTCTATCAAGATATGCAGAGTCACCTGCATACTTTATTTTTTATTATTTCTGTGTAATTCATAATCATTCACTCCATTCTCTCTGCCAAACCCAGCTACCTTTGTCTTTATTATATTATGATTGATATTCATGCTCCTTGGATCATGCAATCTAATATTTGCTGCAAATCATTCAGGTTTCATCTGCATTGCATATAAAAGTACACATATATTTGTATCCACAGCCCATCTCTAATGTCATCACAAGTGTTCTTTACACTTGCTCATAAATAGATTACATCACACTTCCTTGTTTTATTCCCTGCTCAGTGTTGATCCTTTCACTAAGCATTCCCTTTATCCTTTCTTTTGTGGTTAAGATCCATGCTAACAAAACTTAATGCAACCTAGGGATCCCCTGGAAGTTTAGCAGCTATGATTAAGAGTCTTCCTTCACTTAGTGGAGGGCAACTTTGGAAATTCCTCTTTGGGGATTACTTTCTTGATAATAACCTGGGTCTCCATCACAACTTATCCACACCTTGCCAAGACAGTGTGGTCAAACTGTTCAATATTCATGAAACACAACAGACTAGGTGACATTTAAAGAGGACATTTCCTTTGACAAAACACTACTCTCCTCCATCCTGTTATAAGACTACCTGCCTAGTGTTATAGTGTACACAAACCTTGAAGAAATACAGCTTGTTGCTTATCTGTAAATACACTAATTTCAGTAGTCATTTGTGCATTCACACAGCTCTACAACCTTCCCACAAGAGGCAGTAATATGATAGAATCATGCTGTATAGTTGGAAGGAGCCACTTTGGCCTCTGAATCCAATGACTTACTCAGGGCAGAGTTCTAAATTAAAGCATTTCAAACATATCTAACCTTTGCTTGAACACATCCAAAGAGGAGCCCATATCCTCTCTGACTAATTAGTTCCACTATTATAATGCTGCCACTGTTAGGAAGTTGTTTTCTATCTTGTAATTTGCTTTCCAGTAACTTAAATCCAGAATTCTGTATCCTGCAGTCTGGAATGCTGACCTCTTTCTGTGTGACACCCTTTGAAGAATGTGAAGAGCGCTAACATATCTCTACTCAGTCATCTTTTCTCAAGGCTTAAAATACATAAATTCTTCAATCTCTCTTCACAAGACTTTGCTTCTAGTCCCAATTGTCATTGTACTCCAAATTTGTTTCAATTTCTCTGAATTTTTCTTAAGGCATGGTGCCCAGATCTGTATACCAGATGAGATCTAACCGAAGCAGAATAAGGCATTAGTTCCTTCAATTTGAAAATTACACTTCTGTTAATGCAGAAAAAAAAAAAAAAAGCTTTTCCTGCAGCCACATTATATTGCTGGTTTATATTTAGTTGCAGTGAACTACTATTTCAAGTTCTTTTTCACACGTATTCCCAGCACAGTATCCCCCATTCTATATAGGTATGTTTCGTTTTGGTTTCCTAAAAGCTCTATACTTCTTTCTCTTAGATTTCATTCTATTATTTTAGCCAACTTCTGTAATCTCTCAAATTAATTCTGAATTTTATTTCTCTCTTCTATCTTCCCAAAATGTATGTCAACTGCAAATCTAATAAACATTTCTTCCATCCAAGTCACTAATAAAAATGTTAAAGAATAAAGGACTCAGGGTTAATTATTTTGACAGTGCATTCTCCAATTTGATAAGAAACTATTGATAAGCATTATTTTGGTATGAGTTTGAAACCAGTTATGTATCAATTTGATTGTCCTACCATCCAGCCCAGACTTAATTAGCTTTTAAATTAGCATGTCACGGGGTAGCTTGTCAAGTATTTTGCTGAAGTCAAGCTATATTGTATTTATAGTATTCCTATAATATACTGTATTAAGTTAATTAAAATAAGTGAAGCTTAGTTTGGCAAAATTTATCAGTCAATTGGTGGAGAACTGAGATTTTGGTAAAATGACACTAAAATAGGAAGTTAAGGCATGACTGAAACCATTTCAGCTCTAGATACTATTTTAGAGTGTTGATCTCTGCAGGCATAAACTTATGAGTGTAAAGGCAGAGAAAACACTGCAATGACCACAGTTATAGCTAATATAACTGATTCTCTATTACTTCAGGCATTGCCAGCCTTTAATGTGTTCAATAAATAATATCTGACATCTTAAGTGGAATAAAATAAAATGCAACTTCCAGCACTCCTCGTTAGAAAATTTAGAACTGTGGCACCTGGCTGCCATTTTTATTATAATTAATTACCAGAGTAACTCGTGCTATGTGATAAAAATTTAGTTTGAAAACCACTGTGGTACAGATACAAAGATGACAAGAATGGGTTTCATTAATGACATTGCCAGGATGACATATTCAGAGAAGTCTTATGTTACATCTCAGAATTTCTGGGCAGAGAGCCAAAACTGACTTTAGGATCCCTGGCTGTGAGACAACAGCAGAAGTCTTCCTAGAAGTACAGACTATAAAATCTGGGACTTTGAAAGGGCCAAGGTCCCATTGGTTCCATCCAAAAAGAGAGGAAGGGTCTCCTTGCCCTTCTTGTGTCTATCATACTCCATCCTGTATCCAAGTGTTTACTTTTATGTCTGGATGCAATAGTTCCCATTGCCCTGATCAATCTGATATGGAGCATGTGTGTGTGTCAGTATTGTGTGAATGTGTGGAGCATTATTTAGTTTTGTTAACTAATACATCTTGCTGGTTAGGGAAGTTTTTGTTTCTGCATATCCTGAAAGAACCTGCTCCCATCGAGTGTGTGAGTACGTATTCCCTTATCAATTCCCACAGTAGACCAGGATTGTGTGTCACTCCTCTTCCAGCTGCTCCCAGGCACAGGCTAGGAGTAATCCCATTATTATATGGATTTGGATATCAAGGGGAAGAGTGTGGCATGTGTGTTCCTACAGGTAGCAAGAGAAGTGTGATTGTTAGTAAGTAGGACAGCACACATGAATGTCTTAGTGTATGACAGCTATTGATTCAGTATGTTGTGCTGAGTGATATTCCTGTGTTAAATTCTGTGGAGTATCATCAGGGCCATCTGGCACCCCCTTTCCTCCCCAGGTTACAAAGATGTCAAACAGATACCTTAAGCTTCATAAGTACTGAAACTTCAAAATAAGGGAAGTCATTAGTACAGCACAGCTGCTGCAAGAAAAATCAGAGCTAATTGCCAGGAGGACTTACCAAGAGAAATGTTAATAATATCCACCTTTAAATGGAGTTCAGGATTATACAGAAATGTCATGAAGAGCTGAACAGCAATTCATAGCTCACCGCTGCCCCTCTGGAGCAAAGCATTTACATATCTTCATTCCTTCCAACCCAATGGAACGTTGGAAAGGAATTATGTAAACAGGGTTGGGACTCTGTCCATCTATCTGTTTGCCCATCAGCAGGATGACACTCAGTTTGGTTGTGGGGTGAGAAGACAGCTAAAGAAACCCTGAGTTTAAAAATTGGCCAGATTGGGCCAGGGGCTGTGGAGGAAAACAAATCCAGAAACATTTTCCCAATGCATTTCTATAGGAGAGGTAGTTGGGCAGTAACTTGGAATACTGTCAAGTTCTCTGTTTGAAGCTCCCAGTCCTCCCTCCTGGAGTTTATGGAGCCGTTCTTCTCAGTGCACACAAAAGCACACGGACGCAACACAAGGCAAAAGCAGAAAGACACATGCAGACATAGATGTTATTTTGTTACTCTTAAGAAAATACAGATGCCTCAATGACTACTTCTGGTAAAAGAGTTAAAAAGAATTCCAGACACTATGATCTGGATGATTTCCCTCCCTTGTTCTTTCTAAACCAACAGAAAGTTGGAAAGAAATTATGAAAGGAGCTTAGAACTTTGAACCTCCACCAACATAGCTCTCCTAAAACTGAACAAAATGGGATTATATTTGGTGTGGGATGAGATGTTGGCAAAACACAGATTAAGTTAAAAAATGGACTAGATCAAATCAGGGACTGCAGAGACAATGATTTAGAAAAATCCCCCCAGTGCATTTCTATGGGAGATGCAGTTATGCAGTGGCTTGGAACATTGCCAGCCCCTCCAATCTAAGCCCACTGCCTCTTGTCATATGACCCAGAGGAGATCTCTCTATCTCTCTCTATCCATCTATCTGGTCCTTCCTTCTCTCCTCATTCCACACATATCCAGAGAACAGGAGGCCAGACAAAATCTGTTACGCACTCCTTTCCATCAGATTAGAAACAGTGTAGTGGGAAATGGAAAATGTTTTAATTTGGATCCCTTTAGTCTGTTGATCATGTGTCAGAACAACTGAGAATATGGGGCAGAGAATTTTCACTGGGGTGGAGAGACAGGAATAAATATATTATGTCCTATATGTTACATGCGGGTCAT
This sequence comes from Liasis olivaceus, assembly GCA_030867105.1. Classification (NCBI taxonomy): domain Eukaryota; kingdom Metazoa; phylum Chordata; class Lepidosauria; order Squamata; family Pythonidae; genus Liasis; species Liasis olivaceus. The sequence continues at coordinate 24,383,082 of CM061348.1, read as the reverse complement.
TTTACAGTGTACATCTTTGACCATGGACCACATTCTGAATAGCTGAATAACAGCAAGATACTTACTTATATATAGAAGTTACATTTATGATGCATTCAAAGATTCCCACTGTATTTCTAGGATGAGCAAAATAGACACTTATATATGACTGGTTTCTCTCTCCCTCTCCCTCTCCCTCTCTCTCTCTCCTATGGCTGTAAAAATACAGATAAGTTGGTTCTAGTCTTTTTTTTTTTTTTTTGGTATGATGGGGAAAAGAGAAGAGGGAATAGTATATTTTTTCTCAACAGTGGAATCTTCAATAATCCAATAAAGCTCAGTGATAGAAAATTCAGGAAATACAGAAGCAATTACTTCTACTTAAATGAAAGAACTGTTTGCACAATTCAATTTTTACTATTCACCATGAATTTCCTATGTCACAGTTTATATTAAAAAGGAATAAACTACAAAAGCAGCTTGTAATTTGTAATTGTAATTATTATTTATGTAGAACAATGTCAGTGTGTACAACATTTTAGACAGTAAAATAAACAACCCCCTTCACAATTCCCAATTTATTTTCGGTTGATCTAATTTATAGCAAAAATAGGAATCCAGCTTTATAATAAAATACCCTACAGAAGCAGTTTGAGCCAAACCATTGAGGTTTTAAACTTGCTTTAGAAAATAACAACAACCCATTCATATTAGGAACAACATTCAATATCTGTCAAGGAACTACTATAACGTTGTATGCACTCAGAAAAATTACCAGCTTCTATTTTTTTTCTGAAAGGCCTTTCCAAGGTCAGGAACTTTAATTAACCTTTCTAATGCTTAGAGTTAATGGTTGTCTTAATTCAGCTGAAGTCTCAGCTGGCCCACATTGAGCTAACAGAGTAGGAGGCCTGGGAATAGATATTGGATGCTGGAATGACAGAAGAACATGGTTATGACTGATTTTCACAAGTGATGACTGCTTTTACAAAAAATATTTAGAAGACATTGTGACCTGAAAAAATCTAAAGGAGTTTTAAAATCTAAAATGTAGTATTTTTTCAGTAAAATATTCTAGTAGAAATGCTGAAGATTAGACAGATGCAAAATACAAAATTTAGGAATGCTCATCGGGCTATAATTATGCTGCATTACAAGAAAACAGATAATCAGTGTGTTTTGGTCACAATGTGTTTAGCTGGGTCCAACTAATGAGAAGCCGGGGTCATATTTTCATTCAGTTATGAAATTCATGGAGTAATTTTGGGTTAACTTAACTCATATTTGTTAAGAGGATAAAATGGGAATGGATAAGGGGGAAATACGGATCATTAATGTATTCCTTGTAGAAAAATGGGATAAAAACATGTCACATATTTGTATTGATGGTCTGTGACCTTTTGTTTTGACATCCATCCAAACCAGAAGCTAATTTATTGTATTCCACTATCCAACCCCAAATAGATTCAGTGCAACTAACAGTGAAATACAGCTAAACACAAAATTATAATTAAAATCTAAACAGAGATAGATGAAAAACAAACAAAAAATAACACCCAGCTAACTAATTAATTCAATCTTCAAAGGCCAGCTAGGATAAAAAATGTCTTTGCCTAATTGCAGAAGGTTAGTGGAGAAAAAACTAGTCCATTTTAGATGCTTGAGGTTGTTGTTATAATCATATTTGATTTATATTGGTGCTATAGCAAAGAGGCAGCCTCTTAGTATTCCCTGATGTGAGATTGTTCATTTATTCTTGATTAGCTTATTTAAATGGGTAAAAAATTAGGTAATAAATTGGGATATTTCTGGGATAAAATTATATAATGATAACAATAGGAGAAATGATTATTTTCAGGAAATAATGCTTTTACTAAATTTTAAGTTGTGGTTTAGTTTACACACCTCCATGGAAATGTATGAGTTAATCAAACAATTCACACTGGGACTCTGAATTTTTGTTCTTGGAATGCCTGTCTGCAGTCAATATTTGTGCTTCCACAAGGAGGAAATTCAACTCATGCTTAGTTGGCAGTCATGGCCCAGAATATAAATAACCAGGTATTTATTATATATCTTACCAAGCCTAAGTATATCAGTGTAACAAATGAACTGGGTAAGATCTCTGCTATATCAGACCAAAGCTCTATTAAATCCAAATTTCTTTTTCCTACAGCGCTTAATCAGATGTGTGTGAGAAATTAACAGATTATTCCCCAGTAGCCAATTTTCAAAGATGCCTCCCATTCTAGAAGAAACATAGATCCATCAGTCTACATCTTGAATCACCAAGGAGTAGCTGGATAATTGACCATAACAATTTGAGAGGTATGAAAATATAGGGAGGGTATATTATTAAATGTTTGTGGGAAGAAAAGGGCATCTTCCTCAAAAATTCACTTTTTGATAACATAAACAAATATTTTAAACAGAAGAGAAGCAGCCAATGTAACTGAATCCAGAGAGAAATAACATCAGAATTGATAGATGAAAGTGCTGAAGCTAGAAAGCACTTCCTCATCAACACATGAGATTTCAGATTCAGGATGACATCACTGTCACTGAGTCCCCTTGTCTTGAATAACAGCCATTATTAATCTGAATTGATTCAAACCTCTTTTAATGGACATTCAAATTACAATAAAATTTCAATTTAATGGACTGGTTGAGGAGTGGACATGTCTGCTATTCCCGATTGTCTGTTAAATTGGAAAATATATCATATACAGTAGTCATTCACATAATACCATTACAGATTTGTGTAATAATATTATGTTGCAAATGCTACAGGATTTTCATCTGTTACATCCAAAGTCTGTGGCCTTGATAGTCCACCCAATAGAGGTTTCTCTGTTGAGAACAGTTAGAGAGTCAGCGAAACAGGAAAATGCAAAAGAAAGTGAGTAGATCATCACATTGGTGGCCGATTAATATCTGTTGAGAAAAGGATCCTTTTATTGATTCCACTGGTTACAAAGTTCGAGAAGAATCAACAGATGCCTCTACTCTCCTGAAATTAATTTCTTGGAAGAGATTTGCAGCTTCCCCCCAACTCGAAGGGGCTGTAAAGAAGGCCTGGAATCAGAGGATCCCATTAGGCCAGTGAACATAATTTTCTACTCAATGCAGAATTCCAAATTAAACCATTTTTGACAGATGGCTGCCCAGCTTCTACTTGAATACATCCAATGAAAAAGATTCCACTACTCCCTTGGTTCCACTGCTGGTTCCACTGTTGAATTTCTCTTATAATTAGAAGTCACAACACAATCTTCCCACATTCCTCAGGATTCCTTGATGGACAAGTTATTATCTAAAATACTCTGATATCTAGTCAATGCCTCACATCACAGCATTTTCAATCACACAGAAAGGGTAGTAGAAATGGGACGTTTTTAAATATATCTCAGAAATCTGCAGGAAAAAAATCACATATAATTTCACTGCTTCTTTTCAAGGCATGACTATTTCCAGTGTGACTACACAGTTGAAAAGTAATGTAAAATATAGCAACATGGAGCACAGAAGCACGGAGTTGACTCTTGCGTCACAGGGGAGCCTTAAAACCATGCTCCATAATTCTTCTATGAGTTCATTCTAAGTTTATCATGGTGGAAAAGAGAGGCTGTGGGGTTGAAATTTCAGTTATAAAACATACTATCTTTCCCTTCGGTGGAAATATGCAACTTCAACAATCAAAACAGGCAAACAATATGTACTGTGCACTAAAGGCAGCATTGGGCAACAACCATTCTGAACCATTTGAGCATCACATATGTCCACTGCCAAAGCAGACAATGGCTACCTTCCTTTTTGTTAATGGCAGCGATTTCAGAGACAGCTGATGCAAAGTTTACAGATGTGTAGCTGATTATTTTGAATAATTAAATGGTGTCACAACCAGCTGTGATGAATTGGACTGGGGTCTCAATTCATAAATAATTGAGGAGACGGCGCTGCATTTGATCATTCCCATCAAATCTTGCTCTCCTGAGGATAAATGTTTGTCCTGAATACCATCAACATTGTTAAATACCTCAATGTCCCTGTTCAGTCATCCAGCCAAGAGTCAATTTAACTAAATCATTTTTAACACCTTGCACAGCCGCTGTCCTCATGAATACAAAATGCTCATGAGTGGCACAATAGGATTTTTCTCTATTATTTTGGGGTTGGTGTCTAAATTATGAGACAATGCAGTTAATCACTAAGCGTATAAGCAAAAACTGTCAGGAAGAAGCCTGAAAGGACCATGTTGAAGAAAAAGCTTGCTGCCTTATTTGTACTATGTTGAGCACAGAGATACTCCCTATCAAACCAACAATTTGGTAACAGTAGTTTATTTGTAAATATAGCTGCCTTTTATGATTTAATCATGGTCCTTTTAACACCTGATTATTAAAATATGTCAGGCCCTGAAACCATATTTCTCCCTCTAGTCCTGAGAGAGATGATACAACAGCTGCACGCTATTTTTGGCTGAGAAAGCTCAAAGATGCCTCCTCCTTGACAGCAATTTCAAAGCCCAATTGTGCTGAAAGGAACATAGGGTATTCAGAACTGTTAATACTGGCTTTTGGAAAAACTGTTTTTGCTGATTAGAGCCTGAGTCTGTCACTGTCATTAAGCATGAAGCAGTGTTTATCTAAGCCACATGAATTTATAAAGCCATGGAGCACATTGAGTCAGTTACACACACAGCTGCAGTAAGTACTTGTGTTTCAAAGCTGTAAAAGTCTTCAGCATGCATAGTCTTGGTTTCAATTGCTGATGGTCAGCACCATATCCCAGTTTTCACACTCTAGGTATCAAATTATTCCTGTTCTTTTTTTCTTTTTTCTTCTTAAGTGAGATGCAGGTTTTTCAACTTTCTCAACTTTCAAATGTTGTAGTTTAACACATGTTATCAGGCAGGACTGATCATTCATTCATTCAATTTATACAGGTATTATGGTAGATCCATCACCAGTTGTAATACTGTCATGCCAGCACTGATGCCACATTAACATTTATTTCTCTGAAACTCACAATCTCCTGAAAACTCTTTCAAAAGAATGTGACCACACCAAGATGACTCTGCTTGCATCACAGCCAAAGCTCTTTCTTCTTTGGCTGTCTTTCAGGAGGCGAACATTGCAAGGTTCCGGCACCCTTGCCCACTTGGTGCTGTCTCTATGTCTCCATTCATAGTCAGCTGCTCCTTCCAGGCTTTAATGTTTCCACTTCCCAATCAGCAAGTGCACTGGCATGAGAGAGTTACAATCTTAAATCCACTTACCTGGAAGTAGGGTCACTGCAGTCAACAGGACTTATTTTGGAATAGACATTTTGGACTATTCTAATCACAGGATCATAACCAATCATTTCAATGCTAAAAAGGAGATTTCTGTTCTAAAAGTTTCTAATGCATACCTCAAAATCTTCTGAAAATCCATGCTGGTTGTTGGCATATAATTCACTGATATGTTTAACAAACTGTTTGACAGGAATGGCTTCCATGTCATCTGCAAAATGAAAAAGATAGATTCAGTTCCACTATTTATTTTTTCCAATAAGGTTGATGTTTCCTCTACATCTTTATCTCTTTACTACTTGCCAATAATCTGTGTTTCAATGTGCATTCTCAAATGAAATCAGTCCAAGATATTATTCAGATTGACTTAGCTTTTCTTTTAGCTCAGGAGTCAGGAAGCAGCAGCCCTTCCAACATCATTGGGTTGTAACCTACAGCTATCAACATCCTTCATCTTTGGCCATACTTGTGTGAGCTGCTGGAAGTTGCAGCTGAGCAACATCTAGTAGATCCCCATTCCAACTTTAAATTTTGACAACAATAATAAATTTACGGCCAAATGCCATGGCTTTGTTGTGCCAAGACAGACTGATTGTAGAGAGAGTTATTCAGAGCTCATTTTGTTGTATAAATATTTTGATTAATTGGAGTGTGTTTTCATTTGAATATATTTTTCTATTTGCCTTGGAATGTGTTTTCATTTGAATATATTTTATTATTTGCCTAATCAGAGTCAATATTAATAACAATAGGACAGATTGCCTTGCTTTTGATAAATGAAACATTTGAACTAAAGGCAGGGTGTGTGTGTTCCTTTACTTAGGAATGTCTGGTGAAGAGTAGAGTAAGGCATTTTTGGGATTTACATCATATGATGATATACTTTGCATCATTTGGAAATCCCAAGTATTATGTCATCTCCAAAATGACATCATTATGCAAGTGTGTTTATTTTTTGGTGTAGTGTGTGTGTGAATGTGACCAGTGAACAAGGCAAGGTTTGTTTTGGTTTAGTGGAATAAACCAGCTTGATAGCATGATTTGTTGCTGACTTTTGTTGCAACCATGGTTTAGTGTGATGTATGAATAGAGATACATTCAATTAAATTCATGTTACTGGAGGCTTCTTGTTTAGTCTTTTTCAGCCACTTTCAAAGCAACTTTTTATTTCCATCAAAATCTCTCTGCCTCTTGTAATCCTAACTGATCCTTGCTTTCCTTGATTATGTTCTTTGCACCCATATTTTTTCTCTCTACACACTATATAATATTTTGCTTTCATTCTTATTTTTTCCAGCAATCATTCTCTTATATGCATTTTTCTCCTCCGTGATCTCTTTCACTTCATCATTCCACAAAGCATCTTTTTTCATATTTTCTATTAGCATAACTTTACACACTCCTGGGGCATTTTGAAGCATAATTTACTCACTCTCTTCCAAGCAGCTTCCATATCCATTTTCCTTACATCCACTTTCCATTCATTCTGATGGCAGAATGAATCTATTTTTCAATTTATTGTTATACAGGGCTTGTTTTCCTATAGTTTCTTTAACTTATTTCCTTTTATTCTATGTCCATTTTTTCTCCCAAATCCACTCTTGACTCTATCAAAAAGTGATCTGTTCCATATTCAGAATCTCTCTACATCCTTAGATGCACCATTAATTCAATTTTCCATCATAAACAATGAAATCAAACCAAATCATGGATAGTCAAATCAATCATGCTTTTACTTTGCTATTGCTAAACTATGAATTTGAAACAATTTTATTTTTTTAAGTGGATATCAAAAATTCACCATTCTCTTTAATTTTTGGTTTTCCAAAAGGCCCAATCATTTCTGCTGTACTCTCTCCTCTTAATCCCACCCACTCATTCATGTCGAATAACAGAATATATTTTCCTCCAGGCCACTTGTATGCCAAATGTTGCACAATGTTTCTCAAAATTCAGCCCTGCTTCTTGATCAATATTCACAGGATCATCCTTGTCCCTTCTCTTAATTTCAGAAACATATACATCCCTTCCTTCCTTTTCATTTCATTTCATTTCATTTTTAACTAACTTCACAAAATGACTGAATAAATAACTTCCACAATGTCTCCCTCTAATATGCATTTATTCTGAGAGCAATAACATGAGAGAGCATGCCTTCCTAATAATAGCAAGGCTCTTATGCAAGAAATAGGTTTTAATAATTTGTATTTCCATATAACGAAATAGTAAAAGTGAGCCAAGTGCTGTGTTATCTTTATGAGACCTAATTTTTGACACAGTGAGTGAAAGATTAAAAGAACTTTCCCAATTTAATTTGCAGCTTTATAAAATATTTCATTTTGTACATTATGGAATTTATAACATTTTGGCTTTCTCAAAATGCTGTTTTTTTCTGTTCCGTCTGTGCATATTATGGAGCTGTCACCTTTGTGGAGTGGGTGCACTGCAATGTTTCCTGAACGTGCAAAAAACATAAAATCAACTATGACATTTTGAAACATATAGGAATAAGTATAACTTCATGAAGTAGATGTCTAGTTATGTTTTGAGTAGACCCAGTCAGTTCAACGAGATATGATAGTCATGCTTAAAATTATATGTTATGAATTTCAATGGACTTTGCTGTCTGTTAGTATTTTGCGTTTTTCACTGAACAGCTGTTAACTAATGCTCTTCTTTGCCTTTTAGCCTAAATTTACTAAAGAAGTCTTTTTTATTCTTTCCAGCCAGGAACATCTGCAGGGGGAGTCAAAAGAGTCAAGATGGTGGGCACGACTATACAATAGAAGCCATGCCCCTTTTTAACATGATCACACAGTTCCACTTACCATCTTGATTTTTTTTTACCCCCCTGCCCCAAGGATACCCCTATTTACAACCCGATAGAATGCTGGAAATAAATTACATAATGGGGTCAGAACTCTCTGTGTGTCTGCCTGCCACTCTGATAACTCGCTGAAAACTGATCAGAATGGAACCAAATTGGATTTGGGGAGAGTTGAGAGCAAAAGAAAATTGAGCTGGAAAATGGGCGAGATCAGGCCAAAGGCTGCAGAGAAATATAATCCTTAAAAAAAAATCCCTGTTTGAGACATAGTCGGGCAGTCTCTTGGAACGTTGGTGATTGGTCCATTCTAAGCCCCTCCCTTTTTTCACCTGGTCACATGACCCACAGCAGCATAATATGCAGCCCACCCTGAGGTTCTTAGTGCCTGCGTGCCCATGTATGTACGTACACACAGGTGCTGCTAGTAAAGAGGCTGGGAAAAATCCTGTTTACTCTCCTTACTTTGCTGCTGTTCTAAGCATCATTGGCTAAACTTGGTTCATTCTGAGCTTTCACTTCTTTGAAGTCTGGGATTATCCATCTATACTTTTCCTTTGTGACCTTGCCCATTTCCTGTATGTGTCTCTTGATTTCAGATCTTCATTAAATGTTTTTGTAGCTACAATGGCTTCTTTTGCTGTCCTCTAAATTTTATCCTCTTTGAAACTGTCCTTTGTACCTCCTTCTTTAGGACCACCCATCCACCCATCCATCTTGAGCTATTTTTCCTGTTAGTTTCTACTACCGTCAGTTCCTATGCATCAATTAAAAAATCTGTTTTGAAGACATCTAACATAAATACTTCCTATTTGTTATATGTATATTCCAGTTTTCCTTTTAGACATCAGTACATAGTACTCCCCCCTTTGATTTTTCTCCCCCTTTTGATAGTTTTGGATTTTTCTCCAAAACTATAACCCTTCATTTGCATGGCTAAAGGAAGGCTTGAACTAAGTCTCTCTAGTCTTAGTCCAACATAGGTAAAGAGTGGGCTAACTCCATAACTAATAAAACTAAAAAGTCAGGCTTTTTTGAGGTCTAGGCACAAGTGACTTTTCTGGACCCAATTTTTTTCAATCAGTGATGTCTCTCATTTTAAAATCATCACCCCCCCACCCCCCATTCTCACCTAGGTATGTCTCTTGGACAGTATCTTTCTCATTTCTCTCTTCATTACTTAATACACAGCAAAGAGAAGTCCCATTTAGAGATTTCCCCCCAGTCAAGTTTCCCATCTTGCTTGGCTAAATTGTCCAGCACTGAATGGCTAATGCTGATACAGAACACTATTTAATATCACAATGTGTCCTCAAGAGTTTCAGAACAGTAAGTTTAATAATTCAGATAATTTTCAGTCTTAGTTCCAGAATACACAGATTAAAGATTTTGACTTATCAAAGAGACTTACAGAATTTAACACACATGCTTTAACATAACACATCAAACTATTGTTAATTTAAACAGAGTTTGTACAATAAACCATATTTAGTAGTCTGCAGCTCATATTAAGCCATATTTCATAAAAACACAAAGTCTGCATTTACACAAGACACTAAGCTGAAGTAAAAACTAACTACTGTACATTGTGGCTTAGCACAGGGTTTTGCTTGACCACACTTTTTTTTTAAAGAAGATAACTTCTGAGGTGTATATGTTTCTTGAGGCAGCATTTTTAAGGGTTAAAGTGGATGAAATAAGTCTGGCAGGGAAACAAGACCATAGTTGGCTGATTTTGGATGGGATGGTGTTAGGGTTTTTAAATATCATCCACCCAAAATCAATCATTTTGCCACCAAATGTTAGTAGCAGTTATTTAGGAGCCCTGAGGCTGAGAGCCATATGTGGGCCTCCTATCCTGGTTTAACATCCTGGGTGATTTTTTGGCCATTATATGCCCAAGGGAAACTTCCTGCCAACTCATTTTCATGCTGTCCTTTTTCCTTACCACAAAAAGATAAAGAGTTAAAGAATCTGTGAGTTTGTGACTTGTTCATTTTAGATATATCAGTAAGCCACCTATTGTGGAAAAATAGACAGTCACACATACGTAAAGTTTGAGAGTTCCACATTCCAGTAGGCAGACCTTGTTTGAAAAAGCCATCTCTTTGACAGAATTTGATCTTTTTTGCTTATGCACTCTACAGAGCTCCTCAAATAAAATCTTCTAAGCTAACTTACAGAGAAATGCTGCATGTAGGTAATTTATCTAATGGCTGCTGTTAAAAACCTCTTACCACATCAGGAAGCACGCTGTTCAGAGACTATAACTCTTTTAGTCTTCTGGAGAGATGAACAACATCCTATAACATCTAATAAGTAAAACTAATAGTTGATCAGTACATATTCTATTTGGGCAATCTGCTTCTTCCCTGCCTAAAGTCAGGCAAGCATTCATTAGTATCATAATCAAATCCCACCCTAAAAACCCAAACATTGAAACAATTAAAGAGTTTTTATCAATTTGTAACACTCAATTTGGTATTTGTTTCAGCCTATCTCAAAAATGTAACATAGTGCTAATAAATCCTTATGCCATGTCATTATGAATGTCATGTAACCCTACTGTAAAATTAGTTTAAACATTAAATCTGAATCCCTTACTAAATGTTATTAGTCTGTTATTCTTCATCCATGCACAGGGACTGCTGTTCTACCATTTAATAATCAAACAATCTGACAAATTTGGGGATATAGATTGTTGTTGTTCAGTCGTTAAGTCGTGTCCGACTCTTCGTGACCCCATGAACCATATTGCGCCAGGCCTTCCTATCTTTCACTGCCTCCCTGAGTTTGCTCAATTTCATGCTCATTGCTTCAGTGATACTATCTAGCCATCTCATCCTCTGCCGTCCTCTTCTCCTTTTGCGTTCCATCTTTCCCAGCATCAGGGTCTTTTCCAAAGAGTCCTCTCTTCGCATTAGGTGACCAAAGTATCTGAGCTTGAGCTTCATTATCAATCCTTCCAATGAGCAATCAGAGTTGATTTCCTTTAAGATTGACTGGTTTGACCTCCTAGCAGTCCAGGGGACTCTTAAGAGTCTTCTCCAGCACCATAGTTCAAAGGCATCAATTCTTCAGCGTTCAGCCTTCTTTATGGTCCAGCTCTCACAGCCATACATTACTACTGGAAAAACCATAGCTTTGACTATGCGGATCTTTGTCGGCAAGGTGACGTCTCTGCTTTTTAATATGCTAGGGGATATAGATACAGTATAGGAATAAATAAAGGCCCTTCTCCATTATCTCTGAGTGGACAGGTCACGTACAAAGGAGCCCTGATAACAAATTTGTGTTTATGTCAGGATAAGCCAGGATGGGGAAATGACCAGTCCCTGTTTTAAAGCTCATACAGAAAACTAAGTGCCTTTGTATGTGCAAAAATTGTAAAGCTCAACCATATAAGACAACAGCACACAATAAACGAATGAGAAATGGACACATTCTGCTAATTATCTGGTCAGTTTGGTTGTTAAATTTCTTTTCCCTGCTCTTCCTGGGCTTCTTCCTGAGGGCTGTTGCACAATGTCCAGATGTTGAGCCAATGTACCTATTCCAGGGGCTCAAGCCCTGTGCTGCCTGCACCCCTTCTTCTTCTTGCAGAAGGCTGGCCTGGGATGGGGAGCCAGCAGGCTGTGCAACTTGGAGTGAAACATTTTTATTCGGTGGCCAAAGAGCTTCCAGTCCATTATAGTTAAGTGTGGGATGGAATAACAACTGAAGCCAGTCTTCTGTGCTTGGGGTGGGCGGATGAGAAGAAAGAGAGGGGACTGTTGTTTAATGAGGCATGTCTGTGTCAGAATCCTCCCAAGATTTCATAATAGATTATTATATGGCTAGTTTAAAAAAATGGCTTTTTACATGCTGTGGTTCTGCCATTGTAAAAGGTGGGGGGGGGGAGTAGGAATGAGAAACCGTTTAAAGCAGATGGCTCCTTATTACAGGCTCTGGCATGATCAAGGACATACCAGCAAGGGAATCAGAAGACCAAGAACTAAGGGGGATGAAGGGGGGTAGAAACTAAGGGTGATGTAGGGGGGGGAGAAAGTAAGAACACAGCTTTTGGCACGCTTTTGCTCAGTCTTAGTAATGCTTTGGATCTGTACACTTATTCTCAATAAATGAACTTTCTTTTGAATCAATATTGGTTGCAAGGAAAGTTACTGGATTTGGGATCAACAGATGGCAGCTCGTTACAGTCTGTCCATGCTTTGGCAAAGTCTTACCATTCATTTGCAAACCAAGTGAGAGAGAGGGAAGAGCAGCTGGAACTAGCTGGTGAAATTGGCTGTTGCCTAATTTAGATAAGACATAATCACCCTAACTGGGCCAAAGGTCACCCGTTGTAGAGTTAGAGCCCCATCCACTTTAAAGAACTGGCAAGGCTATGAGATAGCACTCGCCTCCCCACACACAACAATGGTTTTGCTGTTGCAGCTAATGTTTGGTAGGTGTCTTATGTGATGGCAGGCTTTGGCTGTATGAACCAGGTAATGGCGAGGCTTAGGTTTTTCAAGATCTTTTTCTTGGAGAACACTAGATAGACAGTAAGTGTTAATTGACTGTCTTGAGGTGTTCCCATGATATGACTGATTGGGTTGAGTTGGTTTAATCGGGTCTATGTGGAGTTAAATTTGATCTCTTTGGTGTGTTCTGGGAATTGGGCCAGTGTGTCACTGGTATCACTGGCTAGCATGTGCTATAGAGCAGTGTTTCTCAACCTCAACAACTTTAAGATGTGTGGACTTCAACTCCCAGAATTGCTGGCTGGAGAATTCTGGGAGTTGCAAGTCCACACATCTCAATGTTGCCGAGGTTGAACAACACTGCTCTAGAGTTCTGCAGTCTCTTCCTACAAGAAGAGGCAGAAAAAAAGGAAACGTGTAAAAGAATTAATCACAATTTCTTCCAATCAGGAGATAATCTAATATACTGTAATGCCATGCCAACAACAACCATGGAGGCATACATTAATTATAGATGTTATGCACAGGCTTACCTTTAAATTACAAGGAAAGCGTACATTCAGTCTGTAAACAAGAAATGGGATTCTTTCTTGAATAATAGCAAAGAGCATAATTCATACTACCACGTGTTTATTGAAAACATTATTTTTAAAATATCTTCCTGCTGTGCTGAGGAAAAGCTCTCAAAATAGAGTTCAGTTCAGGTCGATCAGACTAGGTATCTGAACATTCACTATTTGCTATACAAACAAATACAAGGAGATCATGGTTGACTGATTCAGAATTTCTTGTAAATGCTTTTTCTCAAAAAGGAAAAACGCATTTCTGTTCCTTCAAGTTCAAGCCAACTTTCCCTAATGTGGCCTCATTATGTATAAGTCCCATCATCTCCTGGTGCTACGGCCATTGCTCAGGGATGATGGAAATTGTAGTTCAAAATAATTAGCAAGATCTAGATTGCGCAAAAGCCCCTCAAGGAACTTCTTGCTTGCATTTGTTCAATTATGGGGGGTGGGGGGCGGGCAGGGCAGGGGAGGAAAAGTACTAGGAAACATTCTCAGTGTTTAATGCAGATTTTTAAAAAAGTAATTGCCTGTTGGAGGAGAGGAATAGAAATACGGCTTTTCTTTTTTACTTCTATGACTAACTCATTGAAAAGGGTTACAGAGAACTGTCTAAAATGGAGCAATTTAACAAATGAAGAAAAATTAAAAAGGGGCTACACTGATGATGGTGGTAGTTAATAATGTTCAGCAAGGCTGCTATGCGGGCCTAGCATCTTTCCCCTAAGGGCATGATCCCATATGAGACACTGCGTTTTGATTCACATATGTGTTATAGCTTAGGGGCAAGTAAATATATGATCCTGTCTGTGTTTGGTGTTTCTCTAGGTTGTACAGCCAAGATGATTATGAATTACAATGAGGACTCAGAATTTCAGGATAAATTCACATAGATGAAAGCATACTTATAAGTTATTTAATTTTATGTTTTGCAATGAAGTAAATTTCTTCAGATGAAAGTAGGGCAGTTAAATTATTAGACAATTTTTGCCTTTGTGGACTTACATGAGTGTAATGTATTCTGGACATGTTGAAAATTCTCGTAGGACTGATTTTTTAAAAGAGAGAAGTGCAGGATATTTCACAGTTTTAGATGCACTGTCAAAGGGCCTCCACCGTGTCTGTATAACTAAATCAAATTAGGTTCACTCAGCTCAGTGAAACAGCAGTACAGTTCCACAGAGAGATATTTAACTATCAATTTAAAACTACTGCAGGGTTATCACTAGCAAATAAGATTACTATAAGGAACTGGCATTTGTTAAAATGTCATTTATACTTTACTTCCAGAATCAATAAAGCATGAAAGATTTTTCTCATGCTCTCTGGCTGTTTCTAAAGGGGAAAAAAATCAGTAGTGATAGTGTTTTATTAACAGTAGAAGAGAATCAAAAAGAAGATTTTTTTAGAATGCTTTGGGGAAAAAAGTCCCCACCATAATAGGAGTGACAATTAATAGGGAGGCAGTGGGAAGCAGCAACCAGCAGATTGCTTAGGAAGATGGACTTGGAAGATTATCCTGGCTTGATTTGGAAGCCCAGACGAAGTATCAAGATAAGATTAGGCCTGAAGCTAAATAGCACTGAAGATGTTACTTAGCTGGGTAACAAAACATTTGTAAGAAAACAACCAAGCTCAGAGAACCCCAAGGACTCCACAGTTCAACTCTGAGCTACATATATTCTCTTCTATTGGTAAGATTAGGCCCTTCTGTACTATCCAAAATTTTTTAGATATTTCATTCTGGGTATTCTACTTGAATAATCTCTTTACAAATTGCAATTTCATTAGAGCTGGAAACTTTCAGGGCAGATAGATCTACTAAGAGGCCATAATTTCCTCTATAGCTTCTATGCAAGGTGGGAGTAAGTCAGAAACAGGCATCTTCCCATTCATTTTGGTTGGTCTCCTCTGGACACAGTCCTGTTGATCAATGACCTTCCTAACATGTGGTGCTCCAAACTGGATGAAATATTCTCAGTATGGTCTGACCACTGCAGAACAGAGAACAATGACTTCAAGTCTCTGTTTTCATTGTGGCTGCTCTAAATATGACTACATCTGGATTTATTCTTATGTGTACAATGTCATATCATTTAATTTCACCTCTATTATATATTCCTAATAATCTTTTTTGGAGGGGGTGTCAGAGTATGAACTTTTAGGCCACAGAAGTAGATAAATAGCTTCAATTCCAGAGCAAAATATTACTTATTAATGAATTGCCCATCACTTATTTCCAAAATGTTGCTTAATCGTCTATTTAGATCAATATACAGGGAACAAACTCCACACTCACTAGCACTGATGATATTACCTAGTCGGGTAATGAAATGTCTGCAAGCAAACAACCAAACTCAGAGAGCACCAAGGACACCTTAGATTGATATATTCCACTTTTCCCCTTGAAAAAGAGAATTGGTCAGGGGGGCTGAGAAAGCACAAAAACAGATGCACAAACTGCAAGTAGCCAAAACAATCCTCTTATGAGTGAAGTGTCATCCAAGAGCAGGTGCTTCCTTTCAAAAAGTGAAAAGCCTGTTCTATACCAGCTCTCTCTAACCTATCCTCCAGCTGTGTTGGATTATCTTTCCCATCAACCTGAATGGCCTTGCTGGCTGGAGATGATTAAAGATATAGTCCAATGTAAGAAAGAAGCACACTGCAGAAGGCTGTTGTACAATGGCCTGGGTTTCTGCATTTTTAAACAGTAGGAGGAAGGCTGGTGTGGTTCTTCCGGGCTGTGTGGCCGTGTTCTGGAAGTTTTGTTTCCTAATGTTTCGCCAGCATCTGTGACCGGCATCTTCAGAGGGCAGAAGCACAGACAGGAGCAGTTCTCTCTGTACCCCAGAACTTCCAGAACATGGCCACACAGCCCGGAAGACCCACACCAGCCATCGTATTCCAGCCGTGAAAGCCTTTGACAATACGGTAGGAGGAAGGACGGTATGTTTCAAAATATTTCAGTTGGTTTACTTTTTATAGAATGTGTTAGCATATGAAATAAAGAGCTGGATTAGAAATGTGTTCCCTGGTATTCTGGTTTTCTATATGCTGGTAGATTTTTAGCTGGGAAAACATTAAAGCTGTTAGACTTTAGTCCCAACAGTTGAAAAGCTCCTTCAACCTAAACTTCTTGAATATGTAGTTCATCTTGTTCATTTTTTGTTTTGCTTGCCCTCCCTCCCTCCCTCCCTCCCTCCCTTCCTTCCTTCCTTCCTTCCTTCCTTCCTTCCTCTGTACAAGATAACATGTACTCCACAGAAATACGGGAAACATTATAAATAACTTACAGTAAAATATAGTCCAATACATAGTGACTACCAAGTTGGAAAAGATTACTTATGCAATTTCTGACATTCTAGGGGTGAAGGTTACATAATATAATGTTGTGCCACACAACAAGAAGTGAGAAGAACGTTACAGAGAAATGAAGGACATTATACAGTGCTATGACTTGTATAGTTCCAGACAATTCTGATATATTTTATGGCTAACCGCACAGCATACATGAAGAAAAGCTGAATCAGATCAGTTTATCCAGAGACCTTTTCTGGAGATAATCCTATAAAGCAGTTCCAAGAATACTTTGGAATCTAGCTAACAGGATCAACAACATCCCAAGTGATTCCTCCACACATATATGCTCAGGTGATCATTTTAAGAGAAGACATTCCAATCCATGAGTATTATAAAACTTTTGTCAGCTGAAGCACTCACAGTTCTAACAGAAGCCTCCAATTCATACAAACCTTGAGTTTGTTCATCTTTATATAACACAGTTGGATTGTCATTAATTTCTAAGGACTTTTCAAAAGGGTCAAACAAGTTTTTCACAGAGAAACTGTTGTTCATTTGTAACTTAGAGTAGATTATCCTTTCCCAACTTGGTGGTCTTCAGATGTGTTGGACTTCAGCTCCCATAATTCCCTAGCCACCAAGTTGGACGTGAGCTGGGTGAACAAATAGCAACTTTCTATTTTTCTATTATCTTTGAACACTATTGATAAATTAATCTAGTATTTGTAAAAGTCAAATCATTGACTTGTTTACCCAATATAGTAAATTATATGCAAAAAGAAAAATAATAGTAACATAATCTCATTATGATACCCTTTACAGCCTGTCAGAGAAATACCATGACACGCCATAATCCCTTTGAATTATGCTTTAGGCTCATTTTTGAAGGAGTTAAAATAATATATAGCAATAATCAGATCTTCCCATCAGTAGAATTCAGCTCACATTCACAAAACAATAATTGTATGTAGAATTATTTCAAGCCAGTGCCAATAAAAGAATGAACAAACTGTGAAAAGATAAAACATGCATTTAATTTCTAAATAACAATGAGAACCAAATCTGTATCTACTCAAGTAGAATAATCCTAGGCATGTTCTTTTCAGAGCTAAAACTGACCAAGTCCAAAAAGATTCACAGTACTGAACAGCTGTAACTTTGCCCACCCCAAGTAAAGCTACTTCATTCGCTTATAGGAAGATGTTTACTGGCTCATTTCTTTTTCAGCTGGAAAGAAGACTGAACTAAACTAAAATGCTTATATCTGATGACCCACCTATATTCCACACAAGTATCATGGCAAGCAGAAGTACATATCCAAGAGCTTGCATTTCCAAAATCAGAATGCTGCTTGTGTCAAAATCCTTACACATTGAACTGGAAGTACTGGTACTGAATTTAATAAGGCTTTCTTTTGAGTATACATGCGCAGGAATATGTTGCCTCTCTACATTTACTAGACATTACTGACCATTAAGGTGAAATTTTGAACTTCAGTAAAAAAGAAGACAGTTGAAGTAAAGACTCATTCAGGACAAGATGCTGGAGCCAGGGAAGACAAATTCTATATGACACCTGGAGGTTTCCTTTGTGAAACCATCAAGAGGGTTTCATTCAGAGGAGAAAAAGTTAAACTCCATACAAAGCCTTTTACCCCATTTTAAACAACTACAGAAATATGACCACAAACCACAGGATGCTTAAACCATAGAAAGAAACCAGTGACTGTGAAGAGCAGATGATTTTAATTATACTGAAACCAGTATTAATTGCTAGACAAATTCAAGCTGTCGCATCTATGATCAAACCAAAGCATGAATGAATGAGGCAAGGCCTTTCTTACCTGGGATGGGAATAATGGGAACAGTTTCGTTTGGTACCACCCGAGGGGAACTGCTGTCTTCCACATAGAAATGAGCTGTCTGGAAACATTTTCTGCAAATGCAAGAGAAATAGCATCACTGTTTTCAGGGTTTGGGGATACTTTTGTACATATCAAACATTTCAACAAGCAAGGAATAAGTCCACTTCAAACTCTGCCTTCTCCCATAATGCTGGTTGTTGTTTGTTTGTTTTTTAAGAAAAAAATATGATCTCAGGAATCTCCAATGGGAAAGAGCTGTTAATTAATTTAGGAGCAAGCTATTTTATCTATTATTAAAATGCATTGTCCAGGAAGTTTAGCAGCTGTGAAGTTGGGGTTTCTCCACGTTGTACTTACAAAAAAAATTTCTAGGCTCTGCAATACCTTCTCAAAGGGGAATTCGGGGGGCCACCACAACCCTGTTGGAAACATTCCAACTCAATGTCAGAGAAAGAGTAGATAGCTTCTAAAACAGATATCTGGCACCTTCCTTCCTTCAGAAAGTTGCAAACTTTTTAAAACCTAATGAACTTTGCCTCATTTCTCAGGGTGCAGTCCTCTTCCTGTATACTTCCTGTGAAACAAGATCATGCCCAGCAAAACCCAGTTTGTTTGTCAGCAAGGTCCCCAACCCAGAAAATGATTCTGAAGGCAACTCCGATGCTGTACCCAAATGCACCAAAGAGCCCAAACCCAAATGAATTGAGTCCATCTGCCTAAGGCTTTTCGGTGCTGTTTTTACCTGTACTTAATGCAAAGCAGTGAGCATAAGCTGGTCATCATAGAGAAGGCACTGAGGAGGAGAGCATCCAGCGTTCCACTGAGCCTCTGCATGGTGATGCTCAGCAAGACACGGTTTTCCAGCAGCAGCGTCACTGCTTGGTGCTGCCTTAATGAGTTGCTTGCAGCTGGAAGTGAATATTTAATGAGCCTTGCTCAGCAGGAGCTGCTCTTGTGACGGGAGAAAGAGGGTTACTCTCAGCTGTCGGGAGCTCTTTGCCAAATCCTAGACAGAGCAGAGATCCCTCTTCCCGGCCAGCTGGAAAAAATGGCTTCTTCACTTCTGGGCAGAAAGCTTGCAACATCACCCTGATAAGTTTCCCTGACAAGCACAGGGCTGCCTTTTGCTTGTAAACGTTTGCAAAGCATTCTCTACTGACCCGTTCGGCTTCTGGAATGAGGGCCAAGCAGAACAGCCCACTATCCCTTCCAATCTGCTGACACTGTCAAAGCAATTTCTATGCCCATTGTTTGCAGCCCAGAGTTACATAGTAGAGCATTTTCAAAAGGAAAGAAAAGGGGAAAAAACCCACAACACTACTCACAACTTTCAAGGAAAACACTCAGCAGAAGAGTTCATGCTAGTTTGAATTGCACTGACACTGAAACTCAGGCTGTCACATCAAAATGTGTGCATGGTGGAACTCTTACATTTTATGGTTAACCTGAGTCCCTCTCTCACTCAGTGAATTTACTTGACTGTCTGCCCCCCCTTCAACTCCCATGCCAAATGCAAACATCTCATGTGCAGCTTTGCCCATGTGAAGAAGTACACATGAAGAGCTGTGGGAATGGAGCCTTAATATCCAAAGTAATTTTGGAAAAGCAACAGAATGCCATCTTTCTAATTCCTGCTCCTACAGCCATGCACTATGAATTAAGCAAGCAGAAAGTTTTCCAAAGCAACTTTCATCCCCAATTAATTTTGGGATGATGAAGGAATGAAAGTGCAATTACTAAACAAATCCAGAGTATATCTTATGATGTATCCACAATTTGGGAGCATCAAATTATTGCATTCTAAATTAAAGGCTACTTATAATGGTCAGCTGAAGTTTGATTAAAAAAAATCAACTGATCATCAGGTAGATACCTAGATAGCAAGATCTCTCTCTCTCTCCTAGCCAGCTTTGAATGAGTTTTGGAGGGCCCAGTTGTGAATTACGCGGTATATTTGTCCTAACACCACTCTTGTAATGTAGGTTGGGTTGGCCACCCACTTTGTAAGATGACTGTGTATGAACTGGAATTCAGGTTTCCCAGGTTAATGACTGACACCCCATTCATGATACCACAGACTTCCAGCACTATCATAATAGGGACATCTGGCAATCCCAATTGTGGTGCACTTCTGGCAGTATATAAATAATGAACGCAACGGCAGCTACATCTATAGAACCACTGAATCAATATGCAGCCACCAGAGATATCGACCAGCGGCATGGTTTCACTCAAAGCGAACCACGGCTTCCACATTCTGGCAAGTGTATTTTCTGGTTGTGTGACCTATGGAACCAGACCTTACAAAAATTAGTTTTTCTTTCTTGAACAGCTTGACTGCTCTTCTACCCCCACCCCCCTGAAAGAGGTACTTGGCTTCTATTTGGTCTGCCTTTATTTTGGGCTGTGAACACCCTGGGGGCGCAAAGGGGCATAAATCAGTCACAGTGAGGGAAAGGTTATGAATATGGATCAGGCAGAAGGCGCCTGTGTTTCATGCATTCTGGATTTTCTCTTCTGAGTGAAGAAAATCCATAGAGGATAGCTTTTAGTATTATGTTTTTTTCTTTTAATGGAGAGAGAAAAAGGGAAAAAGAGAACCCTGCACATAGTTCCCATCCCCAAAGTATTCTATGTAAAAATAATTATATTTACTGAACAGAAGACAACTCTGTGTGTATTTACGTTGAACAAAGGGGGAAGGGGGGCAAGTATAATTTAATAAGCAGAAAGTATACTAGAACAGCCTGGGTTGGTTCTCTGCTCTGAGAGAATCAGCATCCTTCATTCCAATCCACCGAAATGTCCTAATTTTGATTGTGGGTTTATATGAAGATGGGATTCTGATATTTTTTATTAGAATAACAAGAAGAAAGGCAAATATTATCTACCACATCTCTAGCAAATGGCTGTTAACAGCGGATGTCTCAGAGAACAAAGGGAGTGAGAGAAGACATGCATGTTTGAGCAAGTAACATTGATTTTATGTTGATATAAAATATTAAACATTCATATTATTAGATGGTTTTTCATTGGAATTGATATCCAGATGATCTCTAGGACCAATGGATTGTTTCTAAAGAGATCCTGTAATGACTATATGATTCAGATTTTAGCTTAGGTTTATAACTTTAACCAAGGTGCTCACATAGTATATTTACTGACTTCATTGAAAACCTGAATTGCTCTAATTGTGTCAGTCCATCGACTCTATACAGACACAGCAACGCCCAATTTGGATTTGGAGCTAACAGTGATTCGTGTTCCATGTACATAAACAGTTTGCTATGTAAGTCCAAATAACATTTTGTAAACTTACTTTGCCTAAGCTTGCAAACTACTGTACACAGTTAACTACAGTTATTAAAATAATAGATAAAGATAAAAGATAGGGATGACTTAGAGCAGGGCTACTCAACCATGGCCACTTTAGGATGTGTGGACTTCATATGCTGGTTGGGGAATTCTGGGAGTTGAAGTCTTAAAGTGGCCAAGGTTGAGAAACCTTGACTTAGAGGAAAGACTATAGTAACATAAGAAGCTGCTGGGCACTGAATCAGATTTTTGGCTGAGAACTGTCAACCCTGACTGTCAGCAGAGTGCTGGGCAGATCTCTTTCCCAGTCCTGCTTGAAGATGTCAAGAATTGATCCTGGGCCCTGAGAAATATGGATGAGGAGCCTGAACTATGGATTTCTAGCCATGATATGGCAATCAGGCACTATTATATTGACACTATATGGAAGATGTTTCTGCAATAATTGCTTAAAAATATTACTGCAGGAGAAAAAATTATTATGATAACATTTGAATTCTCTGCTGACACATCTAGGGCTTAGCCATGTTATAACTGATAAAACTTATTTCTAGGGAAAAAAACAAGCTTAGGGTTATAATGTGTGCATGCGTCTGTGTGTGTGTATACACTCCAAGTTATAATTTCTGTTGCTTTAAACAAAGGCAGCTTCCTGTCTGTTGGCAGATCATTATGCGGCACACACCTATGTATCTGGTTATAGCATTGTACAACAATAAATAACTTCCTAAGATCTTGGAGAATGGAGTTTTATCACAAAATCCAAGAATAATCAGCTTGTCAAATAGATCTGGTTTCTGGGTAACAAAGACTGAAAAAATTGGTTTTGGCATCAAACATGTAGTTTCTGAGTTGCTAAAAAGTATAAGGAAGAACATTCTACCCAGGAGTTTCAATATACCTAACTTATCACTTACTATTTATGTCAAGTACCAAAGTGCCAGGTGAAACTTCATTGATATTCATTGATGTAGGTCCAAGAGAGAGAAGCAGGAAGAAAACATGCATACATATAGTTACCCCCATTATACTGTTGCTTTCAGTGTAAGCAACATTATGAAAAGTGCAGAAAGGAAGTAAGAAATAATTGATCAAATAAATTAAGGACATAAAATCGGAAGGAGAAGAGGAAATAGACTTCAATCTAGTATACACCAACACCATTCACTATACCTGTTCATACTTTTCTATCCTTACAAGGCCATACATCAATTTATAAACTGCCTTTTTTTTCTTGATGTATTGACTCATGTTGTAACTTGTATTCAGTTGCTGAATACAAGTTACAAATCTTAGTGATTTGGATTTGTTACATGAGACTGCACCAATCAGATATTTGTAAAATAAATGTATTTTTATATATATTCAGAGAAACTAATTTGCAATGACCTTGTTGGTTTCAAATGTGGTTGTATTATGGAGTGTTCTGTATATTTCAGATTCTGTGTTCTTGTATTATATATTGAGTTTAATCTTCTTAAAAGCTGTTTTGAGAGTAATTTGGAAAAGCAGCAACAGATTTTTATAGCCATGGGCACCAGATTGGGGAAGTCTTGTTACAAAGTTAGTGAAATACTTATAGAATTGAAGAAACATACATTTCCAGAATAATTCATAAAGCCCACATGTTTTCTATGAATCATTGAGAAGTCTGTTGTCTTTGAAAGAAAACAGTGTATTCCCTGAAGCAGAGCCATCATTCTCTTTCCACCACCATCCCAATCTCCATATGCTTTATTTCTGGCTGACTTTTCCTCAGGGAATAGTAACTTTGCGAGATCTCAGATGTTAGGCAGGCCATTGTGCATAGAAGCAAAAGAATATACTCATATATGTACATGCATACACTCACAATACACATGTGCAGATCAATTGATACACATGTGCATGTATGCGCATACACACATTATTTAAAAAATGCCAGAAGGACAACACTTTGAGATTAAACCCTATTGAACAGGGATGAGAAAGATACACGCAAAACTGAGCAGTTGCCTATAAGAAAATTGATCTAAAAATTCTCAGCTAAAAATTAAAAGGAAATCATGCCAATGAAATGGAAATGGAAGATAACTTGAGTGCATTTTTACATTTTTTATTAGTGTCGCAAAACCTAGGAGATGTTTTTCTAGAAGTCAGCTTTAAGAAACAGCCATACAATATAAGGAGGGTTGTCCTTTTCCACACCTTTTCCATCTCTTGACATCTTCCTTGAGATGGGATGACCAAGGACTTCTGGGGGACATAGGGTGAACTGAAGACGGCTCTGCAAAAGTGGAGCCAACAACTGCAGCAAAAAACAAGGAACTGGTGAGTAGACTGGTTTCTTGGAATTTCTCCAGATAAGGAGAGGACAGGAGAGTGCCCTCCTGTGCTCTGGATAGCTGCTCCTCACAAGGAGACCACAGGTAAACAGTTTTCAGCAGGTTTGAGTGCCAGGAGTTGACAGGATTAGCCATCTTGCTCACAACCACAGCAGAGACTTTTAAAGGACACTAAGTTCACCAACCTCACTTTCTAATCACTTTCCAAAATTGCTCATTAACTACTTTTAAGCTATTGGAGACCTTCGAACCAACAATTTTGAAAACCTGGGTAAGTCTGCCTTCAATCCTGAATGAAAGAAAATTTTAATCATAAGCTTAAGAATCTGAAATAAACAGCAAAAATCTAAATAAAATTTTGATGTTAGAAAGTTATAAATGGACTAAGGGTCCAGGTAAAATTGGAATATCAAAACTTTTACAATAAGATTTTGGAATTAATTATAAAGAACTAACAGCTTCTCATTGGAAATAGATCTTGTTTTGGTTTTTACAAGACAAAACAAAGATAAGGAATTTCATGATTTCAAAGACTGGACACTAGAATGGATTAAAGTTTTTAGGTAAAGGACAGATGTACAAGCCTGTAAAATGTTGCAAAGCATTATAACAATGAAAATACTGAAGGAGACTTTTGAAGAATGGAATCATAAAATAGTAGCCACAATATCTCAATGCCTTAGAGGGGGTGAAGAGTCACTGAACTTGTTTATACTTGTGATGAAGATTGGAAGTCACTTCTTTATATATTTCTTTTCTCTTTATTATATTCTTACTTTTCTTTTTCTTCCTTCTTTCTTTTCTGTCGCACTTTTTACTCCTTCTTTCTATTCTCTCTTCTTTCTTTAAATTTATTTTGTATTAGATCTTATTATTGTAATCAAAATTCTTAATCAAAATTATATATATAAAAAAAGAGATAGGGTGACCAAAACCATATCTAGTGTTCCAAGTGCAGTTGTGTCATACATTTGCACAAAGGCATTATGACAATCATGTCTTATTTTACATGCTTTTCCTAAGCTATCTTTGTATATAAGTAAAATGAATTGCTCAGGAACTGTTGTGAATTGATGGATCTACACTTTTTTTTTTAAAAAAAGAGGCATGTTTCTTTAGTCAATATAATTAAGAATTCTTACTAGAAAGATGGGAAGCTTTTGTTTGTTTTGCACACCATTGAAGTTTAGCTTTAGCATTCAAATGTTTTTAAGTAAGCCACACTAAGGAATAATTCCTAAGTATAACATAGGATCTCCTTCACACATGTAGAAAATCAGAATGGTGATTCATCTGCACATCTGTTTTTTAATTACATACTTTGTTGTGAAAAGCTATTTTTTGGTCTGTGTGTATCTTGTTATTATTGTTACTGAGCTCAATAATTGTGATTTGCACTTTTCTTTTGACATTATGCAGTCAAAAATCATTTTTCTTTTCCCCTGGAAAAAGCAGCCAAATATTGGAGGTAATGTTGCATTTAGATTACTGCCCTGCTCAAACTGGTAGCTTTTGGCTTCAGTGCCAAACATACTGGCCTGCTTTGAAGGAAAAGAGATGGAATTTGTACCTGCATTTAACCTTCCAATGCCTGAAACAGAGAAAGGTTCAAATAGACCCACAGGGTACGCTGAGTTTTTTTGACTCCCTATCATTTGAAATGATGTGGCCTGGGCATTGTATAATGCAGATCAAAAGGGTGAACTTAATAGCTTTGAGAACTGTGAAGAGGTGCCCCTTCTTTCTGAAATAGCTGGAGATTAGAGATTTCTGTTTGGAAATCTTGCTGGAAAATTTAGCACCAGAATAGTCTTGAGAATAAGAAATCTTGAGATTCATACAGAAGAGGCTGGAATTCTTCTTTGTAAAGAAAGAAGACAGCTTTGGGATTTATAGAACCTGCATTCTTGTCCTTGAGATACTGCGATTGTAAGAGAAAGTGGTAGTCTTAAAAGTTTCAATGGTAGTTTGTAGATTTTTGTGTCTGATTTTATTGCGGGCATCAAAAAATTTTATTTAGAAATGTTGCATTCACTTTGAGTAAGGTAAGGGCAACTATCAAAGGAGGAAAATATATACAAAAAGTTAGAGGGATGGATAATAAATAAGTGGCAACAGATGTGGCACTCAAGGTATTTCCAGGCAGAGAACCCAGATGCCTCAGTGCACAAAGCATTTGTGCAATATTGTATAGAGCTCAAACTGAGAAACAAAGAGAAACACGACAGAGAAAACTAAGCCAGTAACGTTCTTTAAAATCATGCAGTTAAAATCATGCAAAGATCAAGATGGAGTTACAACAAAAAGAATAAGTGAGGGAGTTAGTGGTCCCCAGAACTCAGTTAGGGGAAGGCAAAGAAGAGTCTCTTTCCTGGTTTATCTATTTAAATCCTGAAATTAATTGCCTGCCACTATCCACTTCATTATCAGTGCATGCAACTGATGACCTAATGCATATTTGCCTCCACGTGTAGTAAATGACCTTGCAGTTGAAACATTTGCTCTTCCTCAGTCCTATCACAGCATCAAAACTGGCGACAGATCTTCAGGAAACTTCCTCCACCTGAAAGCACGAATGATGCATATCAAGTACAATTCATCATTGAGCAAAAAGTGTAATGTTAGGCAAGTAATGACTGCTGGATAGTGCCTAAGGATGACACTTGCTTGCAACTACAAAGCATCTGATGGGGTCATTGGTCAATGAATTTTATGAGCAAATCATGTGGGCTCTCGTAATTATGAAGCCTGCAGGGAGAAAGCTCCCATGAATGAGTGATCTGCTGAAAAGGACTGAATGCCTAGCTTGCCTGTGTGACCCTAGGCTCATATGGGAGAGCATCTGTCTTCTCACTGAGAAAGAACATAATGGGGCAAAGAAGTAACAAAGAGGTAAGCAAGAAGACTTCTGCTTCAAGGATTCCATATCAAGCTTTCCAAGGTGGCGAACGATCCAGTGAACAGTAGAAGGAATTAGAGCAGGCACAACATAGCAGCTTTAGGTATGAACTAGTTCCTAGAACTAAGAACTATAAAGTACATATAAACCTCTCTGAATCAAGTCCTTATATTGTGTATTTTTGCTCTGAACAAGGTAACTAACTGACTGCCCTCTTATTTTTATTCCTTTCATATAGATGTGCTTAAATTGGGAAGAGGGGCAGAGATTATAGGGGTGGGAAAAAGAAGAATCTATAAAAGCTGCCTTGGTTAAGATGGTACCTAGCAAAAGGTCTCCTCTGTAGTCAGACCTCTGCCCCACAGTGGTGGATACCAACTGATGGAAACTCTTCACGATTTCAGCCAAGGGCCTTTCTTCTTAGTTATGCCAGGAACTGAACCTGAGACCTTTTGTGTGCAATCTGATGTGCTACAGCTCTCTCAGATTTGGAACATGAGCTAGAATATCTCCACATACAGGATTTGCTCACTGCACGAGAATGAATTGTAACTGAATGAGCAAAAGATCTGAGATCTGCTTACATGTTAAAATATTTGCCAAGTGGAACAGAAAAAATAGGGCAGTCCTACCAAAAGTACAGAATCTTTCTAAAGCTAATTGTGCAGTCATTTTATTTATGCATCTGATCTTTTAATAAACATTCTCACCATGCAAAATTACATTATTATTTCAGCCAGCTGAAGAGTTAGGAAAAGGATATTTCATGCCATTATTCAGATCAGATCAGGAATTCTCTCACCCAACATTTCTATGACGTGAGGAAACACATTGAATCTACTATTTTTTTTTCACAGAATAAAAACAGCCATTCTTGAAATTAATAGGAAAGTTCCTCATAGAAAAGAAAGCTACCTTTGGGGTTGGGGATGGGGGGAACATTGCATAGGAAATACTCATCAGCAGAATAAATGTGTTTCAACATCAAAAGTAACATACAGTCTTTTCCCAAACATGTATTGTTGTTGTTCTATTATTGCCATCTTATCCTCCTTTATCCTCATAATACTAGAAATTATGAAATTGGCAGGAGTTTCAGAACAGGATATATAATACTGATTAGTTTCTGGAATGTAGCACAATCAGCTTAAGTGCCTTAAAAATAATGGATACGTTCAGAGAAGAATGTTAATATCAGGGTCTGTTTAACAGCTCAGAGAAGCTCCGTGTTCACAGACAGTACTGTACAACTTTGATTCCCAGATTTGACAGTTGTAACCAAGATGGGTTATTATTCAGTGTTTTCTATAATTCCCCAAGCTTTCCAGCAGGAATTCCTATAATGGTAATTCCAACACATTTGAAAAGAATTAAGTTGGAAAAGACAGCTATCAGTGTAATATCACAAAATCCACACTGGTTTATCCAAGTCAGCTACCACCTTCAATTCTTTAAACTCTGTGTGTGTTTGGGGGGGGGGGGGGCAGGTGCCTATTCAAGAGCACTCAGGGCACAATTAATATGTCTAAAAGGGGGTGAATGTGATAAGCAACTGCAAAAATTTGGCCAGGGAGTTAATAATTCATATTAATTGAAGATGAGAATATGCTGCATACCTATTCCTATGCAATACATTAAACTGACATTAAAAAAACAATGCTTTTTAAAATTAGGACTAATGTAGATAAAAGGTTTTTCAAAATTCAAATGTTCTGAAAATCTGCACTGTTTGGGCTAAACTGGAATTTTTGGAGGCCAGGCAGGAGAGAAATCCTGTTACAAAAACAGAAGGAATGCCCCATATGTTTACATGGACTGCATATTAACATGATGGTGGTGGGTTAAGACCTTTCCTCTTTCTTTCTAACAATATCCCTTGAGGATGGCAAAGACAATTGTAAAAGCTTATTTGGGATGACATAACATCCTTGAATAGCAAGTAATTGCTGTTTTTGTGACCTTTGACAGATCTAGAAGAATTAGACTCCCCCTCTATATTTTAATCAATGCTTCGAGCATCTCTTGTCACACTTGGCAGTAAGTGCAAGAGTTTTCAAAAGAAATTAGGGCATGTTCCCCATCCTATGAACTACCAAACTGGTGAAGGATTTCTTTTTAAAACATAGGTGTTTTTTTTTAAAGTTTATTTTAAAACTGCTTTTAAAAAGAGGACCAAGTTACTAAATGCACATCTGCGGTGACTTGACCTTATTGACCAATAAACCTAAATGATTTCATGAACGGCTTTAGAATTGCAACAGAACCTTTAAGTCAGGGCATCGTGTGACCTCCAGAGTAATTTCAAAATGTCTATGCGAGAGATTGGTTCAAGCCTCTGGGAATAGCTGCCTGTTCTTTCTGGCAGCCTGCTGTTTGGAAGTGAGAGAGAAAAAGGAGGGTCAGATGCTATCCCCGCCCACTTTGACTCTGGCTCCACCCACAGCTTGCTTAAGCCCTGACCCATTGCGTGGCCCCCATTGGATAACTCATGAAGGAATTCAGAACAAATAATGCCCACCGCTTCCTAAATTTGATCATTACTCTGGCTCACTTTACCACTTTTATTTATTTATTTATCCATCTCAATAAATGACAGGAAATAACAGGAAAATATCTCTCAGAATGAAAAAGGTGCTAAATGCAACATCAAGAAAGGACAAAATACTACTTATAAGTGGAAGAAATGGAAGAACTTAGATTTATAGGAAGGTTTTCGACTAGATAAATCCTGTTTACAGGGGATAGGTAACAGAGTCCTCTGAAGAGAAATAGTTATTTATTGCCCTGCTTTGAACAACATGAACACAGATTCTGCACATGGATTACTGTTCAGTGCCTATGTTGTTGAACTGTGATGACTCACAGGATTCTCTTTCGTCCTCTGCTTTATTTAACAACTAATGAAACTACCAGGGGAAATCATCCAGAGCTTTGGAGTGGGATGTCTTCAGGATCATCAGACTCCAAGGAAGTCATCAGCAACCTTGAATTGTTGTCCAATTTTGATATTGGGCTGGCTGAGGGAGAGCCACTAAAATTAAATTTAGACAAGGCAAAGGGGCTTGGATATGGAGAAAACGGAACTGAAGAGACAGATGTAGAGCCTGTTTGGGCTGGGGTGGCACTCCCCAAGAAAGAGCAAGTGTGTTGGAAGTGCTCCTTTGTTCCCAGTGGCTGCTGGATTTGCAGGTGGCAGCTGTGGCGAGGAGCACATTTGCACTATTATAGCCGCTGCATCAAATGTTATCCATCCTAAGGCAGTCTCCAATGCCTTGGTTACAAGCCACTGTGAACACTGTAATGGGCACAACTAGTGCAAAATTCAGCCAGGCTGCAAAATAGGGCAAAGGACAGTGATTACATAGTACTTGTACTGAAGGAACTGCATTGACTGCACCACCAATTGTCTGTTGGGCACAATTTAAGGTGTTCTGTTGATCTTGAGTCATAAACAGATTACAGCCTGGCTATTTGAAAGGAGCACTTCCCACTATGAGCCTGTCCAGTTACGTAGTTCAGAAGGATCAGACAGCACCATGCACACCACACCACACTCATGCATTAGTCACCTCCTTTTGGGATTACTGCAATGTACTCTACATGGGGCTGCCCTTGAAGAACATCTGGAAGCTGCGGTTGGTCCAGAATGTGATGGCATGAGCAATTATGGGCATGCCTAGATATGCCCATATTACACCTTTGCTTTGTGAGCTGCACTGGCCCCCAGTAGAATTCCAGCTGCAACGAAGGGTGCTGGTTGTCACCTATAAAGCCCTACATGGGTTTCTTTGACTCTCTCTACCTGTCCCACCAGGTCTGGCAGGAGAGGCGTGTTCTGGGTCCCATCTATTAAAAAGTGTCATTTCATGGGACCCAGGAAGCATGCCTCTTCTGTCACTGTACCTGCCCTCTGGAATACCATTCCTCCGGAAATTAGATTGGCCCTGACCCTGCTGGCCTTTCGGAAGGCCCTTAAGACCTGGCTGTTCTCCCAGATATGGCAGTGAGGAGCTTAGATGAGCCTGTGAGATACTGTTAATTATTATGGATGGATACCCTTGGTTGCCACTTTTTTCATTTTATTCTTGTTACATATCCTTATGTTTTATTTCCATTTTGTATTATTACATGGATGTTTTTAATTTTATTCACTAACCAGAGTCTCTTGTGTAAGACGGGTAGACATATAAATTGAAATAAATAAATAAATGAATGAATGAATGAATGAATGAATGAATAAATAAATAAATAAGAAAGATGCTTTTTGGTACATTTGGCTGCCACTAACTAATTTTTTAGGAAAATGGCAAAAATGCATCTTTTTTCACCAAGGTTTTAACGTTAGTTGATTTTAGTGATAGCAATTTTAATTTTGACTTTATTTATTGTCACGTTTTAATTGTTGTATATTGTCTTGAGTAGATATAATGAGGAAGGCATGGTATAAATTTAATAAACAAATAAAATATAGATAATATAGATGCATGACATCAAAATCAAATTGGCCATATTATAGGGAATGGAAGATGGAAAGGTATGATCCACTCAGCTGTATACTTCCAAGTGCAGATTGTGGAAGAGACCATGACTATTTGGTGTCAAATATATGGGTTAAACTTAAGAATTTTTTTTTTTTAAAAGTAGCCATTCCAGTAAGAACTTGACTTGGATGACATACAGTCAGGATATAAGATTAACATAAATACAGATTTACAACACTTAACTTATGTTAAAAGGAACATGAAGAACTATGAGATTAAAGCCACTGTGAAAATCAAAGCTGAAAAAATACTCTCCAAATTTCAAGGAGAACACCTAAGTGGCTTTCTGACAAGCCATCATGATATATGATAATTGAAAGCAAAGTCAAGCATGAAAGGACAAGGAAAGATATTGCAATAGTGGAGAATGTATGAAGCTCAGGGTTGAATTGTGGGTTGTTGGTGTTTTCTGAGTTTGGTTTTCTTCTTGCAGACATTTTGTTGCCAGGTTAGGTAATGAAATATCTGCAAGAAGAGCACCCAGCTCCAAGAACTCAACAAAGATATATCAATTAATGATGCTAAAAATACTGAAGAAAAGGAAAATAAGAGATGACTTTTGGATTAGGGAAATGAGAAGAAAATTTCTCCGAATAACTAACTTCCATGACTAACTCAAGAGTAGTTATGGAAGAGATCTATTAGAGGCAAAGGAAACCAAAGGAAGATGGAAAGACTATACTGAAAACTTTTACAAATAGAATTATAGAATGACAGGCACATTTGCAGAGAGCACATATTCAGAAATTGACTTCACTAGAGAGTTTTTTCTGGAACCATAGTCAGAGGTATCTAGATGATGGACTGCAGATATGGCATTGGTTGTATCTCAAAAGGACTGGTAAAAATGTGTTTGGCCAGAACATGGAAAGTTTCATTAGGATAACACTAAATTAAATCTTGCGGGGATTAAAATAACAAGAACCTTAAAGTAAGGATCTCAGATTAAGATTTATGCACTTTAGAAAGTTGCTGAAATGGGAATTCTTAAAACATTCAATTAAGAACCAGAAAGAACATTGGCTCATAAAGTTCATGGTCTTCACTGTCTATACACTACTGCTCAGAATATGGGAAATAAAGATGACCTTGAGTTTTTAGTACAGAATGGAAAATATGATTTAATAGTTATAACAGAGACATGGTGGAATGACTCCCATAACTGAATGATAGTAACTGAAGGATACCATTTGTTCAAAAAAGAACAAAAGTAGTAGAAAAGAAGGAAGAGTTGCACTGTATTTAAAACATCCAATTTCTGCTTATAAGTCCAAATGAATAAAGATGGGAAGAGACAGTCATCAAATCTGCAGATGATACAAAAATGGGTGGGATAGGTAATCCCTGGAAGAGAGAAATAAAATTCAGAATGATAGCTTGGAGAAATGGTCGGAAAGTAATAGTATGAAATTTAACAGAGACAAATGCAAAATTTAGGAAACAAAAATTAAATGCAGAAATATAGGGTATAGGGTAGTAGGTCTGGTAATAATCCTGACAAAAATTATTTTGGAATAAAGGCTGATTGCAAGCTGAATATGAATCAGCAATGTGGATGTAGCTGCAAAGAAGGCAAATGTAATTTTTGGTGGCATCAACAGAAATGTAATTTCCAGATCCAGAGAGGTAATTGTTCCACTTAATTCTACTTTGATCAGAGCCCATATCAAGTACTGCGTCTAATTTGGAGCACTACATTTTAAGGAGGATTCTGAGAAAATGGAACAGGTTCTCAGAAGGGCAACAGAGTTGACCAGAAACTTAAGAAAAGAGATGGAAGGAGCTTGATAGCTTTAGTCTTGAGAACTGGTGTGTGTGTGCGCGCGCGTGTTATGATAGCACTCTTCAAATGCCAGAAAAGATGTCTCATAGAATGTCTAGTCCTGTTATCTTTCATTTCAGATGGTAGGATGTAGAATAATGAAGTCAAGGTATAAGGAAGGTGGATTTCAAGTTAGCGCAAGAACAATTTGACAGTGGAACCAGTTCCCCAGAGAGGCGATGGGCTCCCCTTCACTGGATGTATTCAAGCAAAAACTATACAGTCATCTATCTGGGATGCTTTAAGTCGGATTCTTGCAGGGGATCGGACTCAGTGGCCTAAACAGTCCTTTCCAACTCTGCGATGCTAAGTGGGATACAACAGGCAACAAAAAAGAGAGCAAAAAGGCAGAGATGGAGCAGCTGCTGAACTGTTGAAAGTTGCAGAAAAGAAGAGACAAGCGCTCACAGCTCTGTGATAGCAAAAAATCCCTGAAACCTCATGGCCTAGAGATTGGAGAAATCAAGGCAACTTAGTCAGTGTGACTACAAAGTAAAAATGGAAAGTGAAAATTTGAGTAAATGTTAAATATCAGATAGACAATGGTAAAGTTAACCAGCACATTTAATGGACTTGCAGTAAAGAAGTAAAAGTAGATGTTTGGTTTTCTTGGGCTCAAGGATATATAAAAGGAGATCAATCCTATGGAGGAAGGCTATGTTAAACAAGATCATGAAGAATAAAGATATTTCTGTGAGTGAGATGAACATTGTTAAAGCAATGGTTTTCCAGGTGGCAAGGAAAGCTGTGAAAGCTGGACATTGAGAAAGAGCAGAGAAAGAAGATAAAAATGCTTCTGAATTATGGATGTGGAGCTGGTTGCTAACAGTACTGTGGATGAGAAGAAGAACCTATCAAACAGCTTTGCTATAAGACTGACTGCTTCCTTGAGCCTGATAATCAGGAGACAGGAACTCACTTGCTTTGGGGATTTGATGTGCAGGGATGGACTACAAAACCCAACAACAATGCTTGGCAAGATTCAGTGAAGTTGAAAAAGGGGAAGAGAATGTACAAGACAGACTGACAGTCTAAAGAAGATTATAGGATGCCATTGGAAAAGGAACAGGATATTGTTAGACACAGATTGAGATGATGAGCATTTTTCCATGCAGTCAAGTCCAACTAACTACAAACTCATAGATTGGTATGTGAAGATGTGTCTCTGGATACATTCTATATCCCCAGTCACTGGATTCTTGTTCTTGGCAATGCATAGTGAACTGGAAACAACTAATATTTTATTATTACTACACACAGCCAAGTGTACTTTTCTAAAGACAGGAAGCAGTTAGTCCAGGATAATGTTAGGCAAATCTTATATACTCCAGATTTGTTGGATTTCAACTCTAATAATTTTTCATCTACATAGGAATTGAAGCCCAATGCACCTGGAATGCTCTAGAAGGCACTAGAACTGCACATCAAACATAGGTACACATTCAAATTTGCAGAAGATGCCGTGTTTAATTTTGTACCATATGGAAGTGGTGTCGCCTGAAGGATTCAATGTAATCTATCATCTGAGGAGGGATGCCTAAATTTTTCAGTGCAACCATGTATACATAAAGTCTCCAGGGTACCAGTCACTCAGTCTATACTGGTGTGTACTTTTTGCCTTACATTTGCTCCCTGATGCTTCAGGATGCCGCCAATGTAACTAGTTGAAGCCACAGACAATCCCTCAATTTTTTTTGGGTAGGAATGAAATAGAATATAAGGCTATATAGGCTTAAAAGAAAAGAGAAAAGATCCCTTAGTATTCCCCAGAGAGCCGTAGTGGTTAAGGCATTAGGCAAGAAACCAGGAGACGGTGAGTTCTAGTCCCACCTTAAGCATAAAGCCAGCTGGGTGACCTTGGGCCAGTCACTCTCCCTCAGCCCTGTGTAGAAGGCAATGGGAAACCACTTCCAAAAAACCTTGCTAGGAAAACTGCAGAGACTTGTCCAGGCAGTTGCCAGGAGTCAAGACTGACTTGAAGACACTAACTAACTAACTAACCCCAAAGCAGAAAAGCAATTCCACTTTGCAGCATTATCTCTGGGGTTCTTATTTGAACAAAACTATTAAGTGTGACTCCTGGAAACCAAAAGCTGTCTTCTTCTGCTTTACACAATAATTCTCACCCAATGCCTATTCTAACATGTCTATTGCCCTAGTTTCCTGCAAGCCATAACAATATGTTGGATTTTTAAATCCAGCTTGGGTTTTAAAGCCCCGGTAAATGCAGAAGAAACTATTTAATGCAACATTATCAGACATTTCATTACCTGTCTAGGTAACATCTTCAGTGTACTGAAGATGTTACCTAAACGGGTGACAAAACATCTGCAAGAAAACAAGCTCAGAGAACCCCAAGGACTCCACAGTTCAACCCTGAACTACATATATTCTCTTCTATTGGTACAACATTATTAGCAATTTCCTCTTTGAAAAACAAAATCTCTTTGATGTCCTTTTGATTTAGAAAAGAACAGAATGAGGTGCAAAACAATAACAGTACATTCAGTATCTGCCCTTCGCTAAATTGGAAGGTACTTATAAGATGACTGATTTGTATGCCAAACCTTATTTTAGGAAAATATATAAATTATCTTTGAGGTAGGCGCAGATTCGGCTTGCAAGCAGGTTAAATCTAGTCACTGAATTTGAAGTTGGCTTTCTGGTTGCACTGTGTTTCCTTATCTTGCTTATTTAGCCAGAACAAAATGACAAAATGGAACACTTGCGTACACTTGCATGAGATGGTTGGTGCCACTCAGTATCGCCAATGAGCAGACAGATGTCAACTGAATCACAATTTGCTTTGTTTTACCAAGAAAAATCTGGCTCATATAGCTGATCTATCATTTGGAAATGGCATTTCTAGAATGCACACACAAGAGATATAATGAGCTGGAGAGTTAAACATACTATATCTAATCAGTGAAATGCACCAGCATTCTAGTAAGATAAAGAACAAAACAGTGCAGAATACAATTCTGCTACTCTATCAGCTCAATGGGGATATATGGCTAACATTTTCTCTAATTACTGGATCCATTTACTCAAATTTGGCCAAGGTCCAACTGAATAGACCAAAAACCTAACTAAAAAAAATCTAACAAAATCAAACTCATAAAACAGTTAACTTTAAAGAACGTAGCTTGAATTTGAATGATGCCAGAGATATCATTCAAATACCTGGCTAGATGGAGTTGGAGACTGGGATATCTAATTACTTCCTCTCCCTCCCACTGCTACCCAGCAGATGGTGAAGTTTATTTTAAGACCAATGCAATGTGTAGAAAAGAATTTTCAGAAAATGGCCAGTACAATTATTTTTCCACGCGCAGACAAATCTTATGGTAGCAGCACAAGATGTTCAGGGCATGATAATTTCAGTTGACTAACAAATTACTCATTTTTCTTTCAGAGAGATGTGTGGAAGAATATACAGTGTTTAATTAACATCCCCTTTCTTGTTTGGAAACACTTCCTTTCCCTCCTCCCCTCAGCAAGGCTCCCCACTTGTAACCCTGTTTGCAGGGCATTGTCTGAAATTCAGAATTTGCAGAGGCCAGGGGGGAGACCAATCCCCCCCCATTCAGCTGTGCAGAAACTAAATGTTTCTGTATGCAAATGAGAGAGAATGGGGAGGGGGGACAGGTCCCTGACTTCAAATTAGGCCCTACTGTGCTATAATCACACAAAGCGGATAACCAGTTTGCTGACAATCTGCTGCTCAAAGACCTACAGTAATTGGAATCCCAGAATGGATAGCCTGATGATGCAAGCCTTGTCGGTTTACATGCAGCTCCCTGCCGAACTGAATATTGAATTGTTATTTTAAAATAGGAAACAAGCTCTCTTTTGCTGATTTTTCATGCACATGGCATCATTAACAGCCTTCTCGTTAATGCTTATTTTCACAACGGAACCAGTGAGCACTGAGCCCTCATGTTTGCTCATAAAAAGATCTTTGGAAGACCCCCCCCCCCAAAAAAAAAAAAGCAAATACAGGCTGGTAACACAGGATACTGAAGAGTAGACAAAGGAATTTCAACCCTGGGCTTGATTTGCTAATTAAGGAACTCAGGCCTGCAAGCAGCTCATCCAAACACATTTTTTTTTAAAAAAAGACACTAAGGTGGAGCAAGTTCATACAACAAATACTGCCTACTCTTCAATATTAGAAAATCAGTGCTGTAGATATCTCTGTCTGACCCCCGTCTAATGGGCAGTGTTTGCTTAAATAGCTGTACTGTTTGGCAGCTGAAGAACCCACGGTGGAACGAACATTTCCAAAGACATGCTATCTGCCTAGTGAGGCATAGGTCTACGGCGGCTCAAACTCCATGCTGAATCTAGATGGAGACTGGGTTCAGAAATCATACTAAGCCCTAATGCAGTTGGTCTGGTTTTGTTAGAATATTATGCAAACACATACAACTGTGGCTTAGTCAACAAACCATGGTTTACAATAATCTGTGAATGCCAACTGTGACCCCAGTCACAGACGGTTCAGTTGAGATGCTGAAAGAGACCCGCTCCTGCTCTTAACACAGAAAGGAGCAGTGGTCATCTCCTGCTGAAGGCAGGAACAGGAATGGTGTACTTCTTGTATCAGTTTCCACTGTATGACTCCTGCGGTTTTCAAGTGTGGCTACTTTAATAACATATTCTATAGTTGCACGTTCCCTTAAGATGATTGCAGTGGTAACTGTGGGGTGTGTGCGTCAAAAGGCAAAAAACAGAGAGCCAGTTTCGTCCAGCAGTGAAGGCCCCAGGCTAGAGAGCAGGAGATGGTGAGCTCTAGTCCTGCCTTGGGCATGAAAGCCAGCTGGGTGACCTTGGGCCAGTCCCTCTCTCTCAGCCCAACTCACCGCACAGGGTTGTTGTTGTTGTGGGGAAAATAGGAGGAGGAAGGAGTACTAGGTATGTTTGCCGCCTTGAGTTATTTATAAAAATAAGAAAGGTGGAATAAGAAATCTAAACCCCCCCCCCCCCAGGCAAAATGGTGTTGCGGCAACACGATTAAAGCCCCACCCCTTTTGTACATGTGTCAATGTCACATACATGTAAAAATGGGTGGAGCTTCAACTGTATGGCCGTGACTGCCATCTTGCTGTTTTGACCCCCTCCTGTGGATACCACCAGTTGTGACGGTTAGTTCTCAACTCTTTATCTGAGGACCGTACGTGTGTATTTTATGTTTACACAATTATGGGATCAATTAAAACCTGCAGACCATTTTAGCACATTTATGGTAGCTTTTATTGACCACAATATGTCCACGCTGAATCTAGAGAATCTGTCACAGCAATTTCAGAATCATAGTGGGGGGAAATGGCGTACTTCATCATGCAGAGTGAAACAAGTACTACAAAGCAGCTGTTCAGTAAGGTATGGTTGTACTGTTTTCTTGGTCATATTCACATGATCATGTTTATCACAGGGTAATAGCTTGCACAAATCAGCAACTTGGGAGTTTCTTTTCATATGACAATGTAAAAATTAAGGGAGGCAATATAAAAAATGAATGGCAGATGAACAACTGCAAAAAATAATATCACTTCTACTGATTGTCTAGTCCTCAGTTTGGATAGGGGATCTGCTTATAGCAAGGTAGACGTGAGATGAGTGATAACAGGTGAGTTCAAGAAAAACTCAAGCTTCTAAGTTTATAGCACTCGTTTATCCTGGAATAAGCCTCCTGAGTTGACAAACTTTCCTGTTAGTGAAGGAAATTTAAAAAAACAACAACAAATAATCCCAAAGGCTGGTTTGACTCTTTATCCTACTGTAGAACTATCAGATGTGGATTGCAAAAATCCAGGTTACCCCAAGATGACAGCAAAAACTCTAAGTCAACTCCAGATGATCTGGTACCCCTAATTATGCACCAGATTACATTGTGCAATTCTGGAATATCAGGGAGAAGATCTCCACCAAATTAAACTATTCATTGTTCTGTTCACATTTAAGGAATCAGAATCACCTGAACTTTTCTTAATAAAGAGAACTTAACTTTTGCTATTGAGTGTTCATGATGAACTTTTCCAGGAGGCTATAACGAGCATATATAACACAATGGATTATGGGCTTCTGAAAGCATCCACCTGTTTCTGAGAGGACTTGAAAAGATCAGCAGCAGCTTCTTCATCGCAAGAGCTTGCAGTCAGTATAATTTTTTGTAAAGGAAGAAGCAATTTATGTTCCTGACACAAAGTGTTGACAAGCATTATGCATAAGATAATTCAGGGATGCTAAATGTTGCAATTAAGATATGCCCATAATTTTCATATTTCTCTATTCTGTGTTCAAAACACATTTGTTAGAGTGTAATGAAGAGAATTAATGTATCTTCTAAACAGCGACGAGTATGTACATAAATTAGAAATAAGTTAAAAAACGATTTTTCACCCATTATTTTCTACAATATGATGTTTGTAAGAAAAAAAAAAAATTCATACTCTCAAAGTATTCAGTTTGGATTTTTTGTATGTACACAATAATGTGAATTAAATCCTTTTTCTAGTTTATATTTAAATTCAGAGTCTGAATAGCATAAATGCTAATTAAGTACTCCATTTGATGACAAAATGAAGAACTAGGCTAATTTCAATTTGCAAATTCCCCTAATTACGTTTTCTTTCAGAAACTGAACATTGTATCTCATCGTTTTAAAGAAAAATGAGTAATTTAATCATTATTCATTCATCTTAATACCCACACCCATTAATACTTTTTTCTATACCAAATGATATTAATGAAGCTACAATTGATTTTCCTGATACAAAAGGTTTTGATATTAAATTGTTTCCAAAGTTAAATTAGGCATGATTTGCAGATGCACCCTGGGCTAACTATACTAATAGGAAAAATAACAAGATGTACCTTAAAAATATGAATTCTTTCTATTAAAACTCACTGTGGTGACTTATGGTTTTCATATATTCAGATCTGGAAAAGGGTTAAGACATCTGACTTGAAAGAACAGGGACAGATTGTCATGGAAAAATTGATCTATGTAGTCGCTAGGAGTCGAAAACAATTTGATGGCACGCAATCTATCAATCAATAAGACATCTGAGAAGTCTACTTTTCTGCACTGACAAATTTGGATTTTGCCTACTATTCTACTACAACCTGTCCAGCACTTTGCAAAAAAAGAGAACAAGTTGAGGTGCTATTTTTTATTGCATCCTTCTGGGCATTTGAAAAGTCTGCTGTTTTTTCTTCTCAGACTGGATCCTTTAATCTCTCTTTACAGGGCTTCATGAATTTGTTCTACTTTGCCTTAATCCTTCAGGAAGTGTAGTGTTCAAAATGACACAGTTCTCAAGGTGGATTCAGAAGAATGCAGAATAAGTCAGAACTATTATTTTCTGGGATTTGGAAACTACTTCTGTTCATGTAATCTAAGTGTGCATTTGGTTTTTTTCAGTATCTACATAGCACTGCTGGCTCATATTCAGTTTACAGTCAACTATTAATACAAGTTCTTTTTCAAAAGTACTATAAGTATTGTCAAGCCAAGTATTTTCCATCCTAAACTTGTGCATCTGATTTTTGTTTTATAAATGAAGAACTTTGCATTTGTTTCTGTTAAATAATTATGTTATTTACAGCCCATTTCTCTAGGTCATTTTGCATGTCCTTTCTAGTCTTTTAAAGTATTGGCTATACTTTCCAATTTTGTGACATCCAACTCTTAATGAAAGTCTCATTTAATGGAAGATTAATGACCCTGTGCACTCCTTATGATGATAGTTTAATCCACTTTGACAAGGAAGCATTGATGGGATTCATGGTTCAAGACAAACATTGATCCAGAGGATTCACTGAATACAGGTAGTGCTTGCTATCCGACAGCAATAGGGACCAGAATTTAGGTTGCTAAGCAATTAAGTCATGTCATGTGACTCGAGCTGATTTTATGACTTTTTTTATGAAGGTCGTTAAGCGAATTACATGGTTGTTAAGCAAATCCAGCTTCCCCAATGGATGTTTTTGCCAGAATTTGCTTAATGACCACATGATTCACTTAACGACCATGGTGATTCACTTAACGACCCTTGTAAAAAGGTCGAGGAGGGTGCGACAGTTTGTGATGGTTGTAAGTGTAAGTATAGGTTGTAAAGCACTTTTTCCAAGGCTGTCGTAACTCCAAACCATTGTTAAACAAACGGACATTAAGCAAGGACTACTTGTAGATATTCCATCCAGCCTTACGTAACTAGCTTGCTAACAAGAATGTCATTTAAAAAAAAAAATAACAGTAACTTTCAAGCAATAATTTTAGGCCCCTACTGTCCTGTAATAAAAAGTTGAATTCACTAATTATAGGGAGATTAAAAAATGAATAAATTCAATGCAATGCAGTCTCTGGCTTAAAAAAAACCATGAAAATGCATATAAAATGCATAATTGCCATGAAATGCACATAAAAATATTTAACCATAAAGTAATGTATAAATTTTGAAGAGAATTAATAACAATACAACTGCAGTGGAAGCAAAATATAAATATTCTACTTTTAGCTGCAAATACTTATCAAAATTATCTTAGTATTAATGATAAATCTTCTAAAATGTAATGCTACATTTAAAGAAATATCACTTAATTGAAAATTCATAGGAGAACTGTACTGTGAGAAGCATTTGAAAGAGGCATTTTACAAAGCACATTAGCACCAAGGAGCTCTCTTCAAATTGCTAAACCCCTACCTTGGCTCAAGTGCCTGCTTCAAAAGTCATCTCTGCTTCTCTCCATGAGCATGTGTGTGCATCACAGCACTGCACTGCTGGCACTCCCAGCAGCAGCATTGTTTGTGTGTACACACAGACATTCTGGGATGCCTTTGAAACTGCATAAGTCTCAGGAGAGTCACAACTGCCTTAACACTTTAAAAAGAAGTGCTTTGTTCCCGCTAACACGCTTTGCAAAGCATCTCATTCAAATCCTCCATACTACCCTACTATGTATGTGAAGCGATTTTGTTCCTGACATAGTTGTTTTATATCCAACATAGCTACTGCAGAGTCTGAAATTGGTTGAAATCGACATTCTTTTGTTGTAACTTTAGAATAAGGCATTTTCTACAAACATGTCAATTTTACAGAGAAAAACAAATGGAAGTTTAGTAAAATATCCACCCATTTGATCTTAACCCCCCTCACCTGTTCCCCTTCTTTCCTCTGTCTTGAGAAGAAGACACTTCATGGAAATATCGGGGTGAGCCCTTGGACTTTATTTTGTTACACCTTCTAAACAAAGAGAGACAAAAAAGTATATAAAGCTTATAAACAATTCCTATGATATACCCTACAGAGTAATGCAGAAACATTATCTAACTGAATTGACCCAAATTGCTATGCTGTTTTTCTCCACATACCATTCCCTGCTAGTTTTTTTTCCGTGGCTAATTGTATTTCACAAGCTATGATTGATAGCCATTTTAATAATAATAATGACAAAAATTATACAGCTTTTGCTTGGCTGTCCATAGTTTCTGTGCATAGTAAGACCAAAATAAGAGGTTCTTCTCATGAATGAAAGAAGTGGGGAGGATCTAATGTTTGTTAGAATCTCCTATATCTCAAAAAACAGTACAGAGATGGATATGGTAGAAGGGATTGGGGCTCCTGAACTTGTAATAGGTAGGATACATAGGGCAGTTCATCAGAATATAGAAAAGGCTTCTTTCAGTTTCAGCAAAGTTTAATTTTTAAGAAAATAAAAACGACATCCATACTGACTTTAAATTACAACATGCCCTGAGGGCACCACCTTGAAAAAGCAGTGGTGCAGCTGGATCAGAATTTTTAAGGCTGAGGTCCAGAGCTGAAATCACAGAATAAACAGGACAATTCTCTACTTGAGGGTGTGCTTCTCTCCTCTGAAGAAAGGGAAGCATCTAAAGCTCACTCCACAAGTCCAGAGCTTAAAATTACTCCGTGACACAACCTCTGAAAATTAGCTTTCTCTCCACTTGTTCATAAGCTACAAGTGACTGTAGGCCTGATGGTGTTTTCAGAATATCAGTCAATGTGCTTTTTGATGGCTTCATTTCAGATTATTTTTTCTACAGCACAAGGATCTGCTCACCGTCATATAAATTCTGCTAATCTATAGAATACATCTCTACAATGAATATGGCAATATGTTTAAGAAACTTTAGATGAGTTGTGCAATGCGGGCTGGATGGTTTGTCTGTTGTTTTATCTAGAAAGTTTGGTAAGAACGAGGTCTAGCATATTTTAAAAATGATACTCTATAAAATTGGATAGGCTTTAAAAAATGAAAGATTATGTTCCCATGTTCTTCTACAATTTTTCAGATATGCCTCTTACACAGGTTGTTTATATTCAGACTGTTTCATCAATTTTTTTTCACAGATGTTACAGTGCTTGCATCTTAGTGTGTGTGTGTGTGATTTGATATTGTAGAAAATAGCTTAAAGTTAGTGTACTATCATCTTTTGAAGCAACTTTTTAGTAAGAGGGGGATAAAATCTAAACAACACTGAGTTGCTCTGAGTCAAAAATGTGAAGTAGCATGTCAGGGCTAATTAAGCTGTATAAGCCAGTTACTATAACAACTAAACAACGCCACGAAATTCTTCAGGCAAAACAGAGTAGGCTGTGAGTGAGCATAGACTGAAAAGGGCTTGCTGTATTCAGTGCAATATGATGAGGCAGCCATAGCGGATAGCTGAAGCTTGGCTATTATAAAAGGGGAAAGCAGGTCATCAGCCTCCCAGAACAGCTGTGCAACCAGAAAAGGAGTCATCTTCTTCCGAACATGGAAGTGCCATGTGAAACTTTCCTCAACCTGGCAAGGAAATACATCTGGGAGGCTTCAGATCAGGGAAGGCTGGCCAGGTGGATCACGACCCAAGTTTTAGAATGAAAAGACACCAGCTTGTCTTTAGCATTCTTTGGGGTTTCTTCTGTTGGTGGTAAATTGGAGGCCACTGATCACAGATTTTCCAAGCTGCAAAATTACCACCGAAACAAAACACCAAAAACCAGGAAAGGTAGTTGAATTTATGGCCAAAGACAATTTGACAGTCCAATCATTTAAAAAAATGGCATGGGTGACATTCCTACTCTTGAATCTCTTCGCTAACAAAAACTGCTTCAATTATTATGATATGTCTAAAAGGCTTTTGCAAGAGAATGTTCCTTTAAGTCTGAAAACAGCCTTGTGCAGTATGCTACTGGTGAAAAATCATTAATTTCCTGAGTAACACTGAATGCCAAGTAAGCTGATAGTACAAGCTGAAAGGAGGTTGAAAACAAGCCAGCTACAAGATGTTACCACATTGCTTGAGTCCCTCTAAAGCAGTCTGCCTTGTGCTTTGCAAAGTGTACTTGTAACACCACAGAGGGAAGCATTACATACCTCTCAAAAGCCACTGTAACATCTAATAACTCCTGCTGGCTTGCTTGCTTCTTTCTTTAAGGTAATGGCTATACTGAACCTAAGAACACTCC
Organism: Liasis olivaceus; assembly: GCA_030867105.1. Lineage (NCBI taxonomy): Eukaryota > Metazoa > Chordata > Lepidosauria > Squamata > Pythonidae > Liasis > Liasis olivaceus. Next base: position 24,338,409 of record CM061348.1, on the reverse strand, counting down.
CCTGTGAACCTAAACATAGCAATGGGTATGATATATAATGCAATAGTACAGTTTCAGATCTCAGGCTAGATGGGCTAGAATAATTAAAAGATGATTTGCAGTAACCAGCCAGGGGTGCAAATCAGAAACCTTTGTAGCTGGAAATGTGAATTAATTTCCCTCCTAGCTGGAAGTCAGGAGTGCCTGTAATTTATCTTCCATTTAAGAGTTGCTGTTGTCTGAAAACTAAAATGTTAATTGCTTCTTCTCATTCTTATACTTCTGCCCCCTTCCCCCGCATCGAGTCAAACTCTCTTTAGAAAGAAGGCTGCTTAAAAATGTAAGTAAAGCAAGGAAACAACATTGACTTTGTCTCTAAAAATAAGTTTGTAATGACAGTCTTGCAGGTATACATAAAGACATCATCCTGAACTATAGTGTAGTTTATTTGAATTAGGCTTAGCATATTGTGTGAACTTAGCTATTATGGTCTGCTACCCACAGTTTATTATTGAGCATAATGTTTAGCACTTATATTTATTTATTATATAATTTATTTATTCCTTCAGTTTCTAAGGCCATCTAATCACCAAGTGACTCTGAGCAGCTTACAAGAGAGTTAAAATGTTAAGATAAAAAAACTAAAAAATCACAACAGTAAAACTAACATGCCGAGGGAAGACAAAGTGTACAACTTTCTATCAGGTTCACACATCATCCCAGCCCCAGAACCTGCGAGGCGAGGCAGGTCTTTAAGGTCTTCCTAAAGGACCACATGGTCTGGGGCGACATGGATGGGGGTGGGGGATGCTGATCCAAAGGGGCCATGTGGTGGCAGAGAAGGCATATCTCCTGGAACCCATAAGGTGACATTATTTTATTGACGGGACCTGGAGCAAGCCAACCTTGTCTGTTCTTCTAGGATGGGCAGAAATAACTGTAGAAAATCAGTCCTCCAAATATCTAGGTCCTGTGTCAGGAAGGGCTCTATAGATGAGCACCAGCACCCTGAATTGCACTCAGAAGCCAAAAGGTAACCAGTGTTGCTTGTGAACTGTTTATAATGAGATGTGCCCATAACTACTTGTATCGCTGAATTCTGGAATAGCTGGAATATTTTGAATAGTCTCCAAGGGCATTCCTGTTGCCCGCTGCAATAATCCAAATGCAAGGGGATTAAAGCGTCTAAGAATGGCACAACTGATGTATAAGACAAATCTGTACAAAGGTGCTGCTGGCTATAACAGCCACCTGTTCTTTGAGCAAGAGCTGTGACTCAAGGAGGATCCCCAAGCTGCATACCTGTTCTCTCTGGAGAAGTATAACTCCATTCAGAACTAAAGTTGGAAAATCTCTGGAAGCAGATGCTCTATAAATCCTTGGCTCTCCATGGCCACTTGGAGATAAGTCTAAGCCTAGTCCTCTCTATCCAGACCCCAACAACCTTCACGCACTGCGAACCTTGAAAGAATCAGTAGGTTGACTTGGGGTCAAGGTACACAATGTTCTGCATATTGATGATACCCGAGTCCATGCTGTCAGTTAACGTCATCCAACAGCTTCACAAAATGTACAAATCCAGTAAAAAAAAAGTTTCACTGATGTTTTAATTTAAAGATAAATACCGATTTAAGATCTTTGTATCTTGTTTCAAGTGACAATCAAGAGACATCTTCTCAGTTATACCTGTCTAGAACACAATGATCAAAATGTGATGTGATAGCATGCAAATGCTATTAATGGGCAACATTTGGTTTCTGGGATCATGGTTTGAGATATCTAGATGATTATGGACTGCTGGCATAAGTTGGTTGCATCTCACAATGAGGGATTGGAAACAAAAATCCTCAAATAAGGACCACATATGAAGAGTTGTGCACTATAAAGTAGGAATACTGCTACAATCTTCCTGTCAGTTACCACCTAGCCAGTTCCAGCCCTCACAGTCACTGATTGAAAAAACAGTTATTGTGATAGGCTGCATCAACAGAAGTATAGTTGACAAACCTTAGAAGCAATTTAGTGGTGCACTGAACATGCTGCATCTCCAATATTGTATCCAATTGGGGGTACTACATTCAGACAAATTGAAACAGATTCAGAGGAAACCAGTGTAGTGATCATTAGAATAGCAACAAAGTTCTATAAAGCAAAATGGAAGGAGTTGGACATGTTCAGCCTTGAGAACAGAAGACTGATGGGTAATATGATAACATTGTTCAAATACCTGAAAGGATGTCACACAAAGGTCAAGACTTCTACTGTCCCAGAGTTCATAACTGCAATTTTTCTAACTGGTTAATAAGCATGAAGAACTGAAATGAAATAAAAGATTCAGATCTCTTGCCCCTGAAATGACGATACATTTCAAGAGGAAAATAGATAGCAGTTGGCACAACAATGCGAATTGGGTTGGACCTGCAGCATACTCAAGTAAAAAAGAAAACAAGAAAGAAATTCCCTTTAATATTAATCACTGCAATGGTGTGTAATTACAACCCAATCCTTGTCATATTTTATGTGGAAATGAGCTAGATTAAGTTCAGCTGGAACTTTCCACTAGTCACAGTTCAGAAGCTTCCAGCTCAGACTATTAAAAAGGAAAAGGAGAACATTGTTTCTTTGTTCTACAGAGAAGTAAATATGTAGGTACAGATGTAAATATGTACAACTTGAAATAACTGTTATTATTGTGTGTATGATGAACGAGGGTAAAGCAGCAACAAGAAGTTCTGCAAGAAAGTGTAAGATCATATCCAAGTCGATAGGATTCTTAGAAATTAAAAGCACCATGTTTCGAATAACAAAGGCGGGCAATTACATTTTCAGGCTCTCTAACACATATCATGTTAACCCACCGTATAGCTCAAGGAACTGTGAGGAAGCCAGGTTCATACCACCTAGTAACTAATTCAGGCAGCAAGGGCAGGGGTGGTGGGGAGAAGAAGCTTGCCACTGTCTCTTCCCTTTGCTTCCAGGCTACGGCTTCAAAGCAAAAGGCAGACCTGAGAATTCTAGCTCCTTCTCTTTCTCGTCATTAATAATCAGATACTGGTGTTGCTCCAAGAATGCACAAGGCTTATAAAATACTCTGAGGAAAGACCGGTTCTTTCAGTATTGTTCACCAAGGGCTGGAGAAAGTCACTCTTCGAATAAAGGAACATTTTGAGATAGTGCTTTATGGTGCCACATCTGGAAGTTACGACAAACAATGACACGTCTTGGTAAAAGGTCCCCAGCTGCTCCTTAACTTCTGTTTGCTCTGCTGGGTTATTTCACACTAAGCATTAGGAATTAATTTCAAACACTTGGGTTGCAACAATTCTGCGTACAGCTCTACACCTAGTGTTTATACACTAGTTAGATTGAAGATAGCATAAAGCACAAATAGCAAAACAAAGAAAGAAAAGGAAAAAAAAAGAAAGCAGGAGATGCCCAGTTATGGGAGAGGCATTTCAGGCCACCTGGCTCTCTTTGTAATTTTTATGAAAACTAGATAGATGAATTGCTGTCTTTCATTTCACTGGTCATCAAACAATATGTTAGTTTTGGCTACAGAATGTTTTCAGATAAGTTGGGAATCATCAGCAATTCTGAAGATACTTGGGACACAACATTATAATCCCTAAGAACGACAGATTCTACTGGGGCTCGGATTGGGGGCCATATGGACATTTATTTATTAATCATGTGCTACTGATTTGATGATTACACAGCTTTTATTTCCCTTTTAAAAAATGTAGTGGTTTAAGTGAATTTAGAATCCACCCAGATAACTGGCTATTGGACAGATGTCGATGATGATAGCGACAATGATGACAATGATGAGAATAATAATGCATCTACACTTATCTCCCAGTTATATCCACCCCAAGGACTGTTCTTGTTTACAGTTATGATGGGGAGGAGAATGTCTTTCATGCACAATCTTCCACAGGCTCCTGTCACACGTGGTAGAGTTACTAGCAGTTGTGGTGGCAGAAGGAGTGCACAGATCCTGTCTCTTCATGTCTCAACAGATCCTTTGGAACCAGATATAATCTGCTTCAAAGTCTAGTCTCTGAGTGAGGAATGGCAGATGAACTGATGAAACCAGTTCTCAAATACAGCATAACCTTGGTTTAGCAGACATCAGTTTATACAATACAGTTTTTATCATTTGTATGTCACCTCCCTTTAAGTCCCTTAATCAAGCATTTGTCTATAAAATTTGAGGCTTTATGGCAAATGACATCATCTACCTCAATTATGAAATCATACATTGACAAAGTGATGCAAATAATGCAAATTCAGATTTGCCAACATCTCCATCTGAATGGTCTGTTAAATCAAAGTTTTACTTTATCTGAAAACAGGTTTCACCTACTCATGTTTCATTCCATGATTACTGTAATCTAGTCATCTAGTATCTTAAATGCTCTAAAATATATTAAATGAAAAATAGCAAGTTAGCTTTTCTTTAGAATATGCTGCTGAATGGGAATCTATGTCTCCTAGGATTTTTAAAACTCCCATTGTGGTCATCCTATTTCCTTTCTTATCACAACATGTAAGTATGTTGGGGGGCAGGAGAAGATGAGAAAAATAAAAGGTGGCTTAACTCTTCTGTCCCCCAAAGTGGCCGAAGTTCCAGCAGTCCCAGTCACCATGACTCACAAGATGCTGGAAACTGAAGTGCAGAGCAGCAGAAATACAGGTTTTCCATTCCTGTTCTAGAAAAATATATTTGTCTCAATGGCTGAAACAAATAAGATGTAGTTTTTGGATGCTGTTCCTGTTGATGACATGATTCCTTCCTTGAGGCAAAATGCTCACCTAACTCACCTTCATCATTTCACACATTGCCTTTTATAAGTATGTTACATTTCTGTCTCTGCTGTCCTAACTCAAGGACTAAAATAACTCAAATAAATAAATATTTATTCATTTAAAAGATTTGCATGGCCGCCCATCTTAAAGTGCAACTCTGGGCAGCTCACATCAGCAGTAAAACTACAGAACCATAACCTGTCATTTAAAGTACAGTAGATACTTACTACTGATTTTTCCCAAGGATGAAAAGGAAACCAAAGAAAAATCAGGCACATTATATAAAGCACAGCCCGATGTAATCAAAAATATGAATGTCAATGTCAAGCACCACTGATCTTTGTTAGAATGGATTCTTCTACACTTACCATTTACCTCTGAGTGCCTGGGGGTGGCTGCCAACTGTCCTCTGTGCTTCTGTGCATCAACCAAATATCAATGACTGTTCAGGCACGATATTTAAACATGGGTGAGAGTTACAAGAAGGAAGTGCTGCAAGCTTTGAGCTCATACACACTTCTTCCCATCTCTTCTGGAGAGATCATGAGATCAGAAGCTTTTGCTCCTATTTTTAGACTAAGAATACTTTCAATAGATATTAGTCAAGATACGTAACATTGGTTGGATGTTCGACTATCGTGGCAAACTGCCGTTAAATGAAATGGCTGCACCAGAGGAGAGGAGAAGATACAAAATAAGGCCCTCAGAGGCTTGTTCTTGTATTTCTGACCGTGACTCAGCACATGGATGCAAATTTTTTTGGAATGTTTGGATTCATATCTTGATCTTATGGACTGTGTCAGGTATGTGTGAGGAGCAAAGAGAGAAATGATGTGATCAAAGCAGAAAGAAAGCAGAAACCCCAACCCTAATCAACTTTTTCCTTAACAGTCAGCTACATTGTTTTTCATTAAGTCTATTTCTCCCTCTGTCCTAAATAACTTCTCCCACCTTCTCCAGTCTTAAAATCATCCCATTTAGTTTTAACCTACGTAATAAAAATCCATGGTAGCTGAGGAGGAAACAGGGAGCTGCATAAAAGGCATAGAGGGCTGTATCAAGCCTGCAGAAGATGCATTTGTATTTTAGGGCCATGGAGGAATCACCCTGCTATTTCTGCTCATGGAAATAATCTCACTAAGGAGGTGGTGGTGGTGCATTAGATTCTACTCTATCTATTTTTAAATGTCCATGCTCTATTTTTTGCCAATGATTACCGAAGTACCAAAGTAATCATACAGTCAAAACTTCTTGCACTGTTTGGTGATATGTACGTGGATCAATTACAAATAACTAAAAAGCTATCTTGCCTTGGATTTATTCTGGAATAAACCACATAGGATTGTTGCTGTAGATAATGTCATTTTATGAAATGAAAGCAAACACAATTCATCAGAAGTGCTATTACAGAGTAAGATACCTTGGACCAGCTCTAATCTCAATTAGAGGCAGCATTAAAAATGGATTTTTCTCCATCTTTATGTTCTCACATGCTGTTGCACCCAAGTAATCCCCCAACTATTATCCAGGAATGGTGGAACCTGAAGCCTAACAGATCCAGGGTGCCAAGATTTGGAATCACTGCTCCATGGTCTCAGGTAGTGGAGAACATCCTCAGAATTTCTTCAATTACTTGATATTGGATTCCTCTACAGACAAAGGACACCCTTCTCAAGCATCATTTTCATGACATAAAATTGTTGAGCTGGAAATTCATAGCTGATTGTCAAAGTTTTTTTTTCATGACAAAAGTAATAAAGACACAAAACAATTTACCATCATATAGTTTAGATTATTTAGAAAGGCTCACCTCCAGTAAACTAGCACAGCAATAAGAAGGATGAGGCACACAAATGTCAAGGCTGAGACCACAATGAGAGGAATGATCCATTCCATTTTGCCACGAGTGGGTCTGGTGGTCATGCTTGAAATATTCTTGTCTGCTGCACAATAAAGCAAACGGCAACAATAAAATAGGTCATTACAGAAAACGAATTGTGATAAGTAACTTTTACAGGTAAACAACACTGACCTATTGTCATTCTGTCCCTAGCACAGAAGTAAAGCTGGGTTGGCTGTGCAGTGCAGCCCAGCAAGTTTGGGATCCATTCAGTGAGGAGTTCCCAGATTTATGGTTGTTACATTTCCCTCTGGAAATGTCTACATGCTTAAACCATCTTAGGCAAAAGAGGATATATGACTTTTAAAAAACCCACTTTGTCCTACAGGATAAAAGACACATTGCAAAATAAAGATGAATGCTCTGTAAAATGTGGAATTTATGATGAACACAAAGTTTGAAGGAGCTGAATAAGAAACAGAGATATCATGAGGTTTAAGCACCTGTTTTACTTTTTGAAATTCCTCCACAATAGGAAAATTGTCCCTGGTCTGGGGTTTTTTGAAGGCCTGCTCCAAAGGGGCTCTTCAAAATTTTGCAGGCAGGCAGGATTTGATTCACCAGTGGTGACGTTTCACTGCTGCGTATGAGTCATAGCATTAATTCCTACAGTTCTTGACATGGATAAAAACATAACACTGTCTTGCATAAACTGTCCTTCTGTGCAATTGGTTTTCGATGGGATGTCTTAGATTGTTACCAGAAGTACTGAAGTTAATATTTCGTGCTTAAAAAAAAATGAACAAATATACCTTCATGTCTTCCTTAAGCCAAAATGTTTTCAAAATCTGCTTTAAAAATATTGTGGAAAGGACAGGTCTACACAGATTAAATTCATCACTGGTGAAAGCAAAGCTAAACAGTGGCCAATATCAGAGTTGCATATATTTCATTAGGTTGAACTACCAGGATAATGATCAGTTTAACCCAATAATGTGATTTTATTTCAAATTCCTTCAGATCTTAAAATAGTTTGTACCTTTTTCATATTTTGTATTCACCTTTGTATAAACGTTCCCATTCTTGCTGGTTTCATGTTCCATTTTTGGTGATACTGTCTATCATTTCTTTTTTATATTTCTGCAATATTTCTGAAATTATTTCTACAGTTTTTCAATCTATTACACTTCAGCTATGTAAACATACAGATATTATTCTATGACAGGTAAGCGGATCTATCTTCCAACAGACTGGATTCCTGAGCTGGGCCTTTGTTAATGAGTATGGACATTTTATGGACAAGCATTTTTTGTATGAGCCAGTTTGGTGTAATAGTTAAGGCACCAGGCTAGAAACAGGGAGACCTGGAGTTCTAGTCCCGCCTTAGGCGTGAAACCAGCTGGTGACCTTGGGCCTGTTCTTCTCTCTCAGCCCTTGGAAGAAGGAGGCAAGGGCAAGACACATCTGAAAATCTTGCCAGGAAAACTACAGGGACTAAGAGAAAAGTGATTATCAATGGGCTCCCTCCTCCAGCCTCATTGAATGAATTGGTTATGCAGTCAAAAGTGTACTGCTTAATATCTTGGTGTTCTCAGCCAATAAGGCATCACTTTAAGGATAAGGTGCTTTATATGTTATATATACTGATCTTGATAAAAATCACATTAAATGCTAATATTCAGTGGTTTACAATTTTTATCTTACAAAATTGATGATTCTGGGAACATGGGGAGGTCCTAAATGTATTACCAGACAGGGCATAATTATTTCAGCTTGGGCAACTGATGCAAAAATACAGCCCCCTGCCCACAATTGCCAATAAGTGGATAAGCTATCTGGCATTTAAACCAACAAACCTCAGTTCCAGGACAAACCCTCTTTTCACTCCACTAGATGGTTCAAAAGGAGGACATAATAAAGAAACAGTAAGAGAGGAAAGTTTGAGGATTAATCAGAAGAACAGCAATATTCACAGCAATCACTTTTGCAATCCTCTAAATTTCTTCTTTAGTATGGCAGTGAAGTAAACTTGAAGACTAATTTTGTAGTCTGAAATGCAGAAACCCCAAAATGAAGTTTCAGTTTACCTGGAGAATCAATAAGGCACAAGAGCACATTTTATGTTAGAAGTAACTAATATAGAAGTAACTAATATAGAAGTAACTAATATAATGCGACACATATACTAAGCCTCTTCATACCCATTTGAATCCATAAAACTTAAAATCAAAAGGCATGAGTTCTGTTGGACATTACCTTAAACAAAGACGCCCATCTCACGCTCTTAAATTTACACTGCTTTATGTTTAAGGTTTTTCAGAAACTCTAGTTAATTCTGTTGTGCAATCCTATCCTTTTACTACTTGTGTTTTCTGATTTTGTTCTCAAACAGCAGCAAAGCTTAGCAGAGAAACAGAGCTGTCTATTTATGAAAAGAAGGAAATAGAGACAGAGCAGAAAACAGTTTATTATACGATATTGTTCATCTGCTGGAAATTTTATAATAATAAAAATGATATAATCACTACTCAGAGCAGACAATGATTAAAACTAATACAACATTAAAATCAATTAAACGAAAAAGAAAATGTAGTCAGAATAAGCAAATACTATAAAAAAACTAAAGTGGTACCACATTCAATTAAAAAGTACAAATCCCTTCTGAACTCAGAAGATCTTGAGTGGCTGATTTAGTAAGAAACACCGGGGAGAATGTTAGTCTGGCCTTCCAAAACAGGTTTAGGTGGAGAAAGAATGAGATTAGACAATTCCTGCTGCAAATACATAGCAGAGTTTTCACAGCCACAACCTTAAGTACAATGACTAGAGAGTAACTTTGCTAAACAACGTGGGCCATTTGAACAAAACACAGAAGACTACAGTTTTAGTGTCTACTGACCCATGGAAGGAAGTACACCTATCAGGGCCTGCAATCCAAAGATCACAGATTAGGAGGGAAGAAAAATGGTGCGAGGAGATTATAAATTGTAGGCAGGAGAAAAAGAGAACAGGATTTGAGAAACTTTATCACCATCGTCATCATCCTGGCCTGAAATTAAGTGCAATGTTAAGTTTGAATATTTCTTATTAGGGACTTAGAAGGTTCCTTGAAAAAACATGAACTATTACTCTGGTAAGGTTAAAATCAAAGTAAATATCGAATATAGTCATATAAGCAATGATTTGGGATGATTTGCATAAATAGTTCAGATTAAACAGCTGTGGTGTTAAATAGTTTCCTGCGCTTTATGATACCAGCCCAGAAACCTGGTTTTTGCACTGATTACACTGACAGCAATATAGTTTCAAACAAAATTGACACACTTCCTGCTACAAACATGCCCTAAATAATTTTTTAAAAAGCAATAAAGCAATAGAAAAATTCAGGAAGAGAATAGGATTTGATTAGAGGATGACTAGAATTTGGAAGAGACAAATGAAGGTGAGATTAACCATTAGCAGACAATACCTAAACAGAGAATGTGATATCTTAAAAAACTCTGTCGATTAAAGGGAACCTGCCAGGATTAGCTAATGTTTTATGGGGGTGGAGGCATGATTTGGATAATGGTAGGGAAGCCATTGTGATGGGTCTTCCAAATTTCATTAACATGATCTTTACCTTTGTTCTTATAATGCAAGATAGCCCACAATTTGTTCACTTTATAATCCCATTAGTCATCCCTAAAGGTCTGTTTATCATCTGTAGCACAGAATGGTGTTTGTAATATGCTCTGTTTATTTGCACAGACTAAAGTCAACATCTGGTTCAAAGCAATACAACTTGAAATCTTAATTACTGATTGCTTTCTTAAATGTCCCAGCAGATAAAAATATGAAGACACCAATTATCATTTACAGCAACAGTAGACCACAAATGGATATTACGATACACTTCAAATGTTTTGGAGTACATTCTCTTATCATTGGCTACAATGTCTGAGATCAATGAGAATTGATTCTAAAACACCTAGATGACACCAGTCTGGGGCAGGTTTATATTCCTTAGTCACAGAAATAATTAATCCAATCATTAAAAAGAGCTGTTTTGATTAAGGCTATGAAAAGTTATGAGTAGTTAAAAAAAAAAAAAAGAAATAGGATTTTAGGATAAAACATTTATGGGTTTTGAATTATAAAAGTGTAGCAGTATTGCTATTCAGGCTTGAAATCAGAAGTTTCTCAAATGTCTTGTGTGCCCGCCACTGTGATCATAAATACATTCATTTGAAAGTCTCACTCGGTAGAATGAAATGTATGTTTCCAATATGCATGTATAGGAGAACAGTGTTGGAAATTCATGAGCCATTCAATATTTTTCCACCTTCTGCTAAATAGCTGAGTTTAAATTATTAAGAATGATTAAAGTCTACATATTTAAAAAAATAGCTTAAAATATTCCATACGACGGAAACAAAACACCATCCTCAGTTTTAAGACATTTATTTATTTATTTATTTATTTGCATATCACCTAAATCCCTGGAGTAACTTTAGGTGGCAATGAAGGCCTACATTAATAGTTTGTAGCTAAAAGCTACTGATTTATTTATAGAAAATATTCGTATCCTGATCTCTTCCATAAATTCCAGGTGGTCAACATCGTAAATATCTTAAAACAATAAATGAAAAACCCTTCATTAAACATAGTGTAAAACAATTAAAATGGCTTCATGCAAAAAAAAAAAAAAAAATCAATCCCCAAATGCTTGCTGAAAAAGCCAGTTTTTTGTTGCATTCAGAAAAACAAAAACTCTGGTGGACATTTAGAACTCTGAGGGACAGGGACCACACTTTAAGAAACACTGTTCTAGAGGGATGAGGCTAGTCCTGAAAAAGTCTGGCTGTGGCTTTCTGCAGATTCCATTTGGGGATGCAGATTCCAAATGCAGATTCCATTTGGGGATGATCCTGTAGGTAACCTGGGCCCCAAACCATATATGGCTTTATAGTTAATATAAGTTTTTAGCTTTTTATTTCTGTAAATTTCTAGTTTTATAGTGTCTAATTTTTAAACTTTTTTAATTTAATTGTGATTTTAGTGGTCGTAAGCCGCCCAGAGTCCCCCATTGTAGGGGAGATGGGGGGGGGACAAATCAAATAAATAATAATAATAATAATAATAATAATAATAATAATAATAAGCATCTTGAAATTTCCTCAGAAAATCTCTAGCAACCAATGTAACAGCCATAATATGGCTGCCACACTGACGGAGTCCTCTCCACCAACACCATGTCTATTGCATTTGGTGCCAACCATAGTTTCTGGGCCATACTCAAAGGAAGCCCTGAGTAGACTACAATGCAGTAGTCCAAACCTGTAATAGCATGAGTAACTGTCACTAGGGCCTCCCAGTCCAACTATAAAACAGACTACAGCTGGTAGATCAGCCAAAGCTAGGCAAAAGTCCTCCTAGCCTCCAACTCCATCTGCCAATCTAGTAGAGTCTGTAAACCATGAGATCCTCAAATCATAGATCTGTTCTTTCAGGGGGAGTGAGACTCTACCAAGAGTCTGTATAAGGGACCTCAGATGGTTTCTTGACAATAGCACCTCCATCTTGCTGGGATTCAATTTCAACTAGCTTTGTCTCATCTGGTCCCTCACTGCCTCCATATATCAAGTAAGGACCTCCGTTGCATATGCTGCCTGGCCTAGATTGGAGATATATAATTGATTATCATCAATGTATTGATGACACCTCACTTGAAACCCTGCATGACTTGCCCCAGTGGTTTCATATAGATGTTTAAAAATGGGGGAGAGAGCCAAACCCTATGGCACCCTATATAATAGTGATCAGGAGTTTGATCACTCATCCCACAGGCTTATAAACTGGAACTACCCAGTCAAGAAGGAGTGGAACCACTGCAGTGCCCCAACTCCCATACTCCACAAACGATTCAGGGGAATATTAGGGTCAACAGTATCAAATGCCAGAGAACTCTAAACAGGACCAGAAGAGCTGCATTTCCTCTATTCAATGCTGAATAAAAAGGAACAAAATAAACTCCTTCATTCCCAGGTAGTCCAGTCTAGCTTAATACTATCAAATCAAGAGATGGCTTCTTTGATGAGAGAAACCCAACTGCTTCCCTGTTTTAAAGGCTGCTACAGATGTTTTCAATGTTCTTTAAAATGATAGTAAACCCATTTGGGGCCTTATACTGCCATTTTCATGTGTCTTCTGCTTCAAAACATCAGGAAAACATGTCACCAATTTTCAGCATCAGCAGCAAAAGCAGAAGCATTGCTACTTTTGGCCTCCTTGAATTTTTTAAAATTAAAATTTATGTGTGACATTCTTTTGCAAACATGGTGGAGCATGTGTGTGTGGAGGGGAGCTTCCTGTTACACCTGGATGTGAAGTCTCTGGCCTGTGGGGGACAGCTATGAGAACTTCATCTTTGAGGAAAGTGGGGAACAGCTCAAGCCAGCAAAAACTCTATTTGCTGGCATTCCAGATGGAGTGCCCCCAAGCATGCCACATGGCCACTGCTATGAGAGACACAGGCCTAACCCTTTCTGGGTATACAATACATCTCTATCTATACACCTGTTTACACACACACACACACACACACACACCACAAACATATATCTTGAAAGAAAGTGAGAGAGAAACATAACATGACATTTACATTGGTGGACAGAGGTGACAACTGCTTTTCTAAAACAAATCTGATAGTATTTTAGCATGCATATAGAGATAATACAACAAAGAATATAAAACAATTCCTGGAGAAGTTGCTGGAGGTCCCCTCGGGCTCCCAACATGGGTCCATCACTGACAAACCTATAAAAAAAGCAGCCTGTTGTAGGATATTCAAAAGAATGTGTGAAATAAACAGAAAAGCATTCATGTTTCTAGATCTCTGCATTCCAACAACCAAACATTAATAAAAGCCTAGCCTTTTTAGTTTTCAATTTTAAATAAAGACAATTCAGAGGCAATAAATAAATATCCTGTACGTTTCTTGTAACTTTGCCCATTTTTTAAGGGTGAGGAAACTCCAGTTTTGCTAAGGAATGCAAACACTTTTTGATGGCATATGTCACTGCTACATTAATTCAGTTTGCCTTTTGCTGGCTTGGAATTCATCCCAGGAAGAGAATGGAGGAGAATGAATATATGTATGTATGTATGAATGTATGTATGCGTAGACACACACACACACACTGTTTCTGCCTCAGAGAATTCTACCTAGCATGATCACCAACACTTTGACAACTATTTGTCAACAAAGTGAAATTAGTAACTTTTCCACTTAGGGCCCTAAGAAAACTTCATTCAATAATTTTCACCCTCTGTGGATCCCAATGAAGAGAATTGTGAAAGACCATTCCAGATGCTCTAGCATTATGGATAAAGATCAAAAAGGTATTTGTACGAGAAGTACAATGACAATAAAGATTACTACTACTACTACGAACCTAACCCCTCATAGGGCCAAACATGAATTTATTCTACATACATAATAGCACTTAGCAGAGCACTTGATCAATGCAGAAAACCACCATTATATTTCCTTGAATAAAAACCTTCCTCAGTCATACCTGGTTACCCCAAAAACATAAGGGTAGTAAATAAGCTTAATTCTAAGGGAATAGAATTAAGACAGAAGGCATGGAATGAGAGATTACTAGGATCCAAAATACAGCCAAGTAGATCCATTTTTCCAGAGATCCCTCTTCAATAGATGAAATTCTGTGTCCTAATTAATAAACAGTGAAATAGAAGTAGATCAAGATAGGTGGCTTCCAGCACAGCAGAAACCATTCAGTACAATCCTAGACATTTCAGAGTCTTACAAGCCTGTAAATGCTGAATACTCACTGTAATATGAGAGGAAGCAATAAAATAAGCCCTTGTCCATTTAGTCACAGGTATGGCTCTCATTTCCCTGTACACCTTAGTATGTTTTTCCTGTTTAGACTGGCAACCCCTTTCCCCCCCTTTAGTGTCATATTATGTGTACACAGTCTGCCAGCAAAATCTGGTCTGATTCTTTTGTTTACCTACATGCAAACTGCCAGAGTGGCTGCAGGCTTCTACAAGCTGCACTGCAAAAATATTCAAGAATGACAAGAAATGATAACTTAATAATTCTTGCCACATATGGAGAAAGAGGGGGACCTCCTCCATGCACAGATGCTTAATTATCCTAATGAGGTTATCTCCAAAGTTTTTTGCACAAACTCCAGCTTATTTTAAATACCGTACTGCAGTGTTTTAAACACTATACTGAAATCCAAGTAGACCCTGAACGGCTAGGCCCTGGCCATTCAGCCCGAAAACTCATTGTTGCCTGATGGATGTGCTGAAATCTGTTGCTTCCTAGGTGGTGGGAACTACAACATTTCCCCCAGTGGATCCTAAGATTTAAAGATTTATCAGCCTTCAAAAAAACAAGGTTGGTAAGATTGTGGCAGCTTTTCATAAGGAGAACAAGACTGCAAGGGCTGCACGTCAGCCATTGTTTAAAATGTATTATAATAACTCAGTAGAAAGATGAGGTTTTCGCCATCTTTCTACTGAGTGGTAAATTGGATACTGGATAGGATTTTTGTGAGTGCTTCCCCCCCCTCCACCCCTGCCCCCGGCTTCTTTCTTTTTGGAGGAGATCATCTTAAACTCAGAATAGTAAATATGCTTATGTCTTTGGAGGCTGTGGCTATAATGTGCTCTTCATGTAATCATTATTTAGCACTGGACACTACTCAAAATTTATGAAAAGCACACCTTCGTCAATCTAGAATAGGGGCCCCCAAACTCTTCAGCTCACTGACCTCTTCATGACTTTCAGATTGTTCACTGACCCCCAAACATTCATTATATGAAAATAATACTACATTAATAGTAATCACAACAACAACAACACTGACTCCTTGGATAGTCCTATTGACCCTTGGGGGTTGATATTGACCACTTTGGAGAATCCCGATGTAAAATGTCACCAAATGGCTTATACTTTTCTAGCTATAAGCAGACAGTCTAAAAACAAAAGGGTGGGGAGGGGGGGAGAAACAGCAATATTTGTACTAGTTCATTACAAGACAACCTACTCTGCCCCCTGGAGGTTTATTAGCAGTGATGCAAATTTTGCTTACATTCATTACAACTTCCATACAGAGTGACAAAGACTGGGTTGTATTTTGGAGACACACATACTTCTTTCAGATATTCTGGGTCGATGCCATTTCATCCATAGATCCTAGGGTATGGCTTTAGTTAATTATTACTAGGAATTCAATAAGTACTCTTCACCCTGCTCTACAGAATCTAGACTATGTAAACTTTTTCCTGGAATCATGCATTTACCCAAACCATTTTCACCTTTGGCTTTTAATAATCAGCTAATAGACTGATCAGACTACATGAATCTTATCTGGAGTTAAAGGGATGTGCATGTCTATGAGTAAGACCCAGAAGGAGGAGCTTGGATGCCAGAGTCCATACGCCATTTTCATACACCAATTCTTTTAGATTGCCATCTGGTCCCCTTGACTTGCCCTTTTTTAAATCTGTGAGCATCCTTCAAAATCTCTTTTGTGGCTACTTTGATGAACAACATTTCTTCCAATTCATCTCCCAAGAATAGCTCTCTCCTATACAGTTCCTTGTTTAGATGAATGTAAAGAACACTTTTATCCTGTCATCCATGAGTGTGCCTGCCACTTCCACTATGGTGGTCCAATAGTCTTACTGTTTGTTTGGAAGTCTTCCCTCTCTTATTCATAAGTTTTTCATTTATACTAATCCAGCTATACTTCAACATCCCCTTTGGTTACACACTCATTGGTCATTGCTCTACTTTTTCTTCTAATTTGGATTCTTCAAAGGATGGTCTTTTTTCCTGTAGTAGCTTCTGATTTTTTTGGCAACTGTTAGGGCTCTTCTGTCCACCACTGTTCAGTCTGAACTATTATTCTTATTTTCTTAATGGCAATATGTTATCCATCATTATTCTAAAAGTTTAAGACTTGTATTTAGTAATAATTGAAATTACTAAAATGAAGACTGCTTTGTGAAAATAATTTTTGTATCTTACAGGAATAACCCTATATTAATAACACAATAAATGCAAGAGCAAACCTGAAATGAGGAAAAGTTAAATAAGCTATACAAATAACGTATTAGAAGAAACTGAAGAAACATACTAAGCTTCAGAACTTTCTGTTCAGCAAATAAATATATGTAACCTTTATTATTTTTTCTAATTAGTCTTTATCTTGGTCAATTAATATATACAATAAAAATGTATTGTTAGGAATACAGTATGGAAATTTGTTTCTGTTATAAAATATGAAACGGGTACTTATATTTTCTAAGATAAGATAACATAAAAGTATGAACCCCCAAATTGATAATAGTTGAAAAGCATTGATTTTTTTGTTGTGATAAAAAAAAATCAAACTACTTCCACAAAAACAACTCACCTGGATGAATGGTAATAAATCTGTTATCTTTTGGTAAAGGTGTTGATGCTGTTTCTGGTCTTCTTGGAATTTCACCAGTATATTGTTCATTTATGAATAGTGTCGGCACTTGGGTGGAACTGACTGTTTTGAACTGAGTGTCTATTCCTGTAACTCCTTCTCTTCTTCCAGGAGTCCTACCTGTTGGAATAATATTTTGGCTTTGCTCATGATCAGATATAGTTTCATTCCCTCCCTCCTCCATAGTTCTGTTGGGAGCAAGAGTGGTGTTTGTAGCTTCACTATTATCTTGTATTTCAGCAGCTTCGGTCACATCACTTTTTTCTTTTTTTTCTGAATCCTTTTCTCTCTCTTCTTCATGCTCTCTTTCACCATCCTCACTTTCACTTTTTTCATCTTTCTCTCCATCCTCTGCTCCTTCATTGTCTTTTGTGAGAGTAGAATCATTGTCTGGTCCTGGAGAAGACAATGCCTCAGTGGTGGCCACCACTGGCCTGGCTGACTGTTTATTAGTAGAGGCAGAGGTTGGGAGCCGTGTTGGCCACACAGTACTAGGAAAAGAAGAAATGCCACTACTACTAAATCCAAGGCCGGCCAGTAAGGTGCTGGTGACTACTGAAGCCACCGTGGCCTGGCTCCCACTAGAGGAAGGCCCCATCCCAGTTGCCATGGACACAAAAGAAAAGGGGAGGCCTGAGGAAGTCCAAGTAGAAGACCCAGAACTGATGGGAGCCATGTCAGCTGAAGGTGCTGGAGAAGCCGTCGGCTTGAAGAAATCACCAGGGGGAACAAGAGAAGAAAACACAGCAGAAAGAGCATCAGTAGAGGTACCTGACATGCTACCTCGGCTCTTTTTTCCTTTTGTTTTCTTTTTCTTTCCAACCACTCCATTCTGCCCATTATTCTGTTTAAATAAGACAAGTATATTTAAACAATTGTAGTTAAAGCTAGCTGGCAGCCATACAAAATTGACAAGACAAACAACACAGAAGACATAAAACAGCTTATTATGTTTGAAAGAGGCCCTTCTGCTGTCAAATTACAGATACAATTACTTTAATCTAGAAGATTAAGAGAACAATCCAAAGCATATTTACTTAAAATGAAGACCCATTACATTCACTGGGGCTGACCTCTAGGGAAATGAAGCCAGAATCACAGTCTAAATCAGTCAAAAGATTGCATTTAAGGGAGTCTACCATTAGCTCTTCTTCTATCCCAACAGCCAGTTATGGAAAACATGCTTACATCTTCCCTATAGAAATAAACGGGACCTAGGAAAACAATTTTAGATTGACTGGGAATGGCAAATATCTTTTGCCAGATCTGAACAACTTTTAAATTACAGAATGCTGCATTATCTCCTGTATGATAGGGTGGTTTCCATTTGTGTTCCATTTTATAAAATATGTTTATAAAGCATGCACAGGATGGATGGATGGATGGATTCTATTTTTCTCTTTTTCCTGAGCAAATATTTTCAGTATACAGCAATTGAATAAATGGCTTCTTAAAAGGTATGCAGGTATAGCTTTAGAGTTTACTTCAGTAACATTCAAGTTGCCTTGAATCTTCATTTACTTCACTGAAATATTTTGGTGTATTGTGCTCATAGCTTCCAATTAAAGGAGACTTAAGTTATCTATAGGAAGTTGATTCAGCTCCAAAACAGGAAACGGTACTGGTATAATTACACTACCAAACTAAGATTGTGGCAGCATGTTCTCTATTATTTTTTTTAATTTAGTATACTGCACTTCACTAAAAAAACCTTGACATTTTAAAAGAATGGCATGTAGACAGGATTAAAAAAAATAAAAGAAAACGGGGAGGGAAAATGTTAAAATGTTAATTAATTAACTTCGTTACTGCCAATATCATTAACATGAACTGTAACAGATCTCCAAATGTATTTCACCCATAGAACTGCTCTACTATAACTCTGAAAGAAATTATTCTACATACGTTGCAGCAGTGGAACTCCAAATTGAGAATTCTCTATTGTTGTAGATGGTGCCTAGACTGGCTGGAAACCCTGACTATTGTAGCCCCATTACATTTGGGCAGTACTAGACAGGGGAGGACTGTCTTACACCATTGCCTTGCAGGGGGTTATCCATTCACTATGCTAGCATGAAATATGTACTTGGCTGTGAGCTGCATACATTTATAACATCAATACCAGCAGTTTGGGATGAATTTAAATCAGAATAAACCTTAAAGTTATTTACTTCAAATTAATTTTACAGGGACTCCAGTGTCCCTAATCATGGCATCAACATAGCTTAATGAGAAAAGTTCCATCTTTTTACAATGCTTTGCCCATCTTAATTGAATTTATAAAAGAGGGGTTAAATGAGGCTATATAATCCATGTTAAGTACCTTGAAATCATGCCATCACAATTATATTTCAGAGTGGACAGCTAAATGATGACCTTGTAGGAATATCAAAAATCCAAACCACTGCTGAAGAGATGCTGAAGTTAATCTTTACACAAATTAATATGTATTTTAATGGCTAGATTTGCTCAATCTACTGGTACAGAATGGATAGCCATAAATAAATAACTTGGTAAAAGCCACACAGCAACTGGAAGAATCAATCAGATGAGGAAGGAACTTAGTCCAGAATGCTGTGAACATGTTTTACACTTAAATGTGGTAAGCTCTAAGATATACAGTACTGTGCAAAAGTCTTAGGCAGGTGTGAAAAAATGCTGTAAAGTAAGAATGCTTTCAAAAATATATATTGTAATTGTTTATGTTTATCAATTTACAAAATGCAAAGTGAGCGAACAGAAGAGAAATCCAAATCAAATCAATATTTGGTGTGACCACCCTTTGCCTTCAAAACAGCATCAATTCTTCTAGGTACACTTGCACACAGTTTTTGAAAGAACTCGGCAGGTAGGCTGTTCCAAACATCTTGGAGAACTAACCACACATCTCCTGTGGATGTAGGCTGCCTCAAATCCTTCTGTCTCTTCATGTAATCCCAGACAGACTCAATGATGTTGAGATCAGGGCTCTGTGGGGGCCAAACCATCACTTCCAGGACTCCTTGTTCTTCTTTACGCTGAAGATAGTTCTTAATGACATTGGCTGTATGTTTGGGGTCATTGTCCTGCTGCAGAATAAATTTGGGTCCAATCACATGCCTCCCTGATGGTATGGCATGAGGGATAAGTATCAGCATTTATTTATCAGCATTGAGGACACCATTGATTCTGACCAAATCTCCATTTACAGAAATGCAGCCCCAAATTTGCAAGGAACCTCCACCTTGCTTCACTCTTGCCTGAAGACACTCATTATTGTACTGTTCTCCAGCCCTTCAGCGAACAAACTGCCTCCTGCTACAGCCAAATATTTCAAATTTTGACTCATCAGTCCAGAGCACCTGCTGCCATTTTTCTGCACCCCAGTTCCTATGTTTTCATGCATAGTTGAGTCGCTTAGCCTTGTTTCCACGTCAGAGGTATGGCTTTTTGGCTGCAATTCTTCTATGAAGACCACTTCTGGCCAGACTTCTCCAGACAGTAGATGGGTGTACCTGGGTCCCACTGGTTTCCACCAGTTCTGTGCTGATGGCACTGCTGGACAACTTCTGATGTCAAAGGGAAGTAAGCATCATGTGACTTCCATCTGCTGCATTAAGTTTCCTTGGCCAACCACTGCGTCTATGGTCCTCAGTGTTGCCCGTTTCTTTGTGCTTCTTCAAAAGAGCTTCAACAGCACATCTTGAAACCCCAGTCTGCTTTGAAATTTTTGCCTGGGAGAGACCTTGCTGATGTAGTATAACTACTTGTGTCTTGTTGCTGTGCTGTGCTCAGCCTTGC
The DNA here is from genome assembly GCA_030867105.1 of Liasis olivaceus. NCBI lineage: Eukaryota > Metazoa > Chordata > Lepidosauria > Squamata > Pythonidae > Liasis > Liasis olivaceus. Next base: position 24,317,499 of record CM061348.1, on the reverse strand, counting down.
TATGGTGTATGACCTGTGACATGAAACTGTCTTCCACGACCTCACATTAGTAGCAGAGTTTGGCTGTTCCTCGCCCAGTTTTAAGCCTCCTACACAGCTGTTTCTGTTTCAGTTAATGACTGTTTCAACCTACATATGAAATTTATGTTCATTAGCACCTGCTTGGTATAACTGGTTAATCATACACCTGACTCTAATCCTACAAGATCCCTGATGCTGGTTTGAAGCCAAAGGGTAGTCACACCAAATACTGATTTGATTTAGATTTCTCTTCTGTTTGCTCACTTTGCATTTTGTAAATTGATATACAATTACAATATATATTTTTGAAAGCATTCTTACTTTACAGCATTTTTTCACACCTGCCTAAAACTTTTGCACAGTACTGTAAATACTTATGTATACACCTCACACACATTCTTCAGAAGTTCCTGTTATTGTGTTATCTTCTCTTCATGCTTAATCCTTTTCTCTCGGTAAATATAAGGAGGGACATCGAATGTATAACCCTGCTTCCTTTAGTGAAGGTGAAGAAATCTCGCAATGACCTCTAGATGAGGTGCAATTCCCAACCAGGATAGGCAGTGGTAATGGGGAACTGTATCCTCAATACATCTGGGGGGCATGAGATTGGACAAGACAGATCAAGTACTTCTGTCACAAAAACTCAGCATCATTTTGGGTTCCAAACAGAACTGAACAAAATTAGCCATAAAATACCCACAATGTGTTCTCTGCCTGCTAATTCAGTCCACAGAGTTACCTGAACATATTATAATGTTCTTCAGTGCAATCTTTGGCTTACAAAAAATATTTTGTAAAACATTAATGAATTCATACTCATAATACAATGATTCCAATATGTGTGATCTTGGTGACATAATCCTAGTCAACCAGTGTTGAAAGATTGCTCAGAACACTGAATCAAAAAATTTGGAACCTCTGAATTCCAATCAGGAGGCCACATTTTATTACAGATTTATTATACTATGCTGCCACCTGCTGGAGAAGATGTTAAAAATGCTTTATAATCATTTTAGTGAATCATCCCACTTACCACTCCTGTTTTTACTATTCTGGTCCCCTCAAAAATTCGAGTTGTGTTATCTGGAAGGAGGGAGAGGAAGAGAGAAGAAGAAAAAGATTTGATTATAAAACCATAAAGGATTTGCCAAACATTTATTTAGAATCTAAGATAAAGAAATACTTTAAAAATCCAATTGAGCCTCTGTTAAATACTAGAATTACTCATACTGAAGAACAAGAAATAAATGATTCTTAACTGATCTATGAAGTGTTTTTTCCCCAAAAGTTTGCTTTTTCCATACTTAAATTTCTAAAGCTCATACATTCACAGAACTGGATTTTTATCCTCAACCAAAAAAATCTTCCTCTTAATTCTAACCTCCTATATTCCTGACAAAAGTCTTCTCTACCAGCATGTTATTTCCAGAGTAGACTTTCCCAACCTCTAGATCTGTTAGGAATTTTGGGATCTAGAGGCTTGTAGATTGGGGAAATCAGCTTTAAAATAAACGGGTGCCTCGCTATTCAAATCTGAGTGCCAGTTAAGTATACAAAACACACAGTGAGACCATTTTTGATAAGCGCCATGAAAACAATTGTAATGATTTGTTACAATGCTACTTATTAAACAAAGCAGGCCATATGACAGGATAGGAGACCCTACCCTTTGATGCTCACAATATAAATGAGTGGTTCATTACATCAGAAGGTTTCCATATACAACTATAAACAAAAACAAAGTTACTCCCCAAGTATAACATGCTTTTTTTTTTTTAAACAAGATTAAATAAATAAAGAAACTGGCTATTGGGTGGCAACAGAAATTACAGGTATTAGGTAACTACAACATGCTGCTGGAGACCCAGATTGGCCTTCCAGCTGTTTCTGGAATTAAAATTAAGCAATCGATCTTGACAAAAAAAAGGCTTTACTTTGGATCTTCAGTGCAAGCAGACTTATTGCCCATGGCTGCAGGATCATAAACACCATAAAGTCAACAAGTTATCCTTCCTGATTTAAATACTTTATTTATCAATAAAACTAGTTATGCTATGCATAGATTACTACCAGTCCCATTAAAAATGGGGCCGAAGAATCCCTTGCAGTGCATTCTAAACCTGGCAGGAAGTCTAATGAAAAGAAGAAGAATTAATTGATTAAATTTTGTACCAAAGGAATCTTTTGTTTCCCTTGCAAGCTAGCAGTTCCCGTTTTTCAGCATGATAGGCCCATTTATTTCAAACCTATTACACTACTTAGATAGACTTGGTATGTGACAAAAATCCATCAAGCAATTCATGTCCTTTGTAACAGAATAGTTGGAGCATCAATTCTGCAGTCTCCTTTGCTCAGTAACATATGAAGAAATCAGAAAATCAGAATGTATTTATTTGCTACACCCACCTTTCTCTATGAGTTTCCTTGCCATTACATTTGTACGATAACTTTGCAAGGTGAGTTGGCCTGAGAGATAAGGACTGGCCCCAAAGTCACCCAGTGTGCTTTCTACTTGTGGGAATTTGAACCTTGTTCCTTTTGGGCCCAGGAGGAGAGCCTTCTCTGCTGTTGCCCCTGCCCTTTGGAATATTCTCCCCCCAGAGGTGCGGCGGGCCCCTATCCTCCTGGCTTTCCGGAAAGAACTAAAGACCTGGCTCTGCCAGCTTGTGTGGGGCAACAAGAAACTTAATAAATCCTGGGGGTGGCTGGCGCCCTAATGACACTCTTTGAGCAACTTGCTAATTAATATCAATTCTTGGACTATATTTATTTATTATTTATTCAGGACTATTTTATATTGTATTTTTAATTGATTTTAGCTTCTCTGTAAACCGCCCAGAGTCACTTTTTAATGAGTTGAGCAGTGACAAATTTGATTGATAGATAAATAAATAAATAAATAAATAAATTGCTGGCCAGGATCCAAAAATCTCCATGTACACCAAGGTATTTCAATATATACATGGCATCTCTGATTTCTGCTTTTCAACTTCACACATTTAAGAAAATCCTGGCTTCTAGGAGCACCTTTTCAAGATGGTTACACACACCTCTATACCTCTACCGGGAAATCAGAAGCTTGCTGCTTCCTGGATCTGACACTATGCTTGTTAGAATTTACGTAGCATCTACTATATCTTGAGTCCTCAATGACAGCTATAAAAAGGCTAATGTAACTAAAGGTATTTCACTTAATGGTAGTGCTGTGGTTAAGCAAGAGGATACACTGGATGCAAATACAGCTTAGGGAAAGCGTAGGCAGGAATTCCTCCCTACTGAGAAGATCCTCAAGCATACAGATAATTTAATGTAAAAATACATCTTTCCCCAGGCCACCGAACCATGGGAAGCAATGGCTGCCAATGCACATTGTCTCCAAGCTCTCAGTGTACACAGGCAGCCAACAATGATGGTCACCGCTTACTTCTGTTTCACTAGCAATGGGACCCCAAGCTTAGAAGGAAATTCAGTGTCTTGGGAACTCATCATACTATGAATTAAATAAGCAAAGTTTCCTCCTTCAAGCTACGTTTCTACTTCCCTTAGGTGAATACAAGCACAGTTGGAGGTAAGCACAGTTCCTAAACCCTACAGTTGCTGGCGAACTTTTTTTTTTCCTATAAACTTTTGTTGGCTGAGAAAAGGTTACAGAGGTACAGGAAATTCAGATGGTGTTACCTTGAAAGAGCATTGTCTGGCTAAAATCACTGCGCATGTCATTTCGGCAAACTGCTTGAACTCTGAACAGATAAAGGATGTCAGGTGAGACATGGCTAATGATGGCTTTCTGTTTAAAAAAAATAGATGTTATTCAGTTTTATCCCTCCCAACAGGATGCTGAATGATCAGTCTGTAAAACATAAAGAATACTTAGAATACATTTTATGGGAATGGCAAGTTTATCTGAATAGAGGAAAAACTAGGCAGTAAAGGAATAGCGCCAAAGGATATAAAAGATCTATGCAATGCAACACTTTGGTCAGGAAGACATGTTACCCTTTCTGCAAAATAAGCAATAAACCCTGAATGAAATTGGAGATAAAATGATTTGAATAATGATTCAAGCCAAGATAGCCAGATTTCATTATATTACAAGGGCATCTGCTGATGAAGGATGAAGCAGTAGCAAATGGCCATTCTCATCTAAATTTCTACATCAGGAATTTAAATACCAACCAGATCATTACTGGAATATATTAGAGATATGCAGTATTTAGTTGCTAGCAGTATCTGAAGGTGGCAAAAGTACCATGGATCTGGCATGGGCAGCCTCAGTGTGCTTACAGGCACTTTCTTGAAGGATTCATACTTCCTCTTGGATTTACACAGTAACTTCACATGCTCAGGAACATATGCATTTGAAATCAGGAGGCATTACAGAGATGGTGACAGGGTGCAACCTCCCTGTCACTCCTTTCTTCATGCCTGCTGAACTCAAGCTGGTCTTTTCCTGTTGATACCATGCAAACCGAAGAAAAGATATGGCTCCTTTAAAGAGCAGCTGATAGGTACAGGGAGGATGCCTACTCCAGATCCAAAACACCTTGTTTACTTTAGATCTGAATATTGCATACCTGTAGGAGACACGTATGGTGGCATCAAATTCCAAATTTCTCTTCCCCACCAGAAGTTGCTGAACTACAATTCTTAGCAGTCTTAGCCAGCATTATCTAAGGTGAGTGATGGAGTTCTAATTCAATAGCAGCTGGAAGGCCACCAGTCTATTTCCTTGCAGAGTGCTACAGGGATCAAAGTGTATTTACAAATGTTTGAAGAAACGCAACTGATACTGCTCTATGAAAAATGGCTGTATGGAGGATTGATCTGGATTCTCTTTGCCATGAAAACTGATTAGATTTATATTCCACTTTTCATTGAGAAGCTCAAGATGGCATACATGATGCTCCCTCCTATTTTGTTCTCATAACAACAACAACACTGTGAGGTAGGTTATGCTGAGAGTAACAGGATCAAAGATACCAGTAGGTTTCCATGGTTGATGGACTGGAGCCTGGGTCTCCTTGTGTCTAATCTAACATTTTAACCACTATACCACACTGGCTCTATTTAACATTTGATATAAGGCATCAGTATACCTTTCTAACATAGTTTGCCTCTGTGATTCAAAAGCTAGTACAAGAAAAGTCTGAATAGGTGCAGAATTTCAAACTGATGTCAAGTATTTGTAACCCTTCTCTGGGTTGTCAGCTGGAAACAGCCAAGAGATTATTCTAGCTGGTTCCTTAGCCATCCATAACAAGTCACAATTCAATTCATTTATTGTTTTGACCATAGGTCGTAACAAATTAACAAGTCACAAAGACACCAAAATGTTTACACATGCATCATGATGTCATCTCACAAATGATGTAGTTATGTACTTGGGATTTGACATCTGTCATAGACATGTTCACCTGTGTCATTTGTGTAATGATGTCACAATGATGACATGATACACACGCCATCATCCCCTTCCTCTTTGCTAAAACTCAGGGTTGATCCTATAGGCTTTCTTTGGACCTTACACTGTCAGAAGGCAGAACTGGACTATTCGCAAAAGAACTGAGGGTCCTTTTACAAGATCCTCAAATTCATATGCAAAAAAAATAAAATAAAATAAAAAATAAAATAAAATAAAATAAAAAATGCTGGCCACAAGAAACAATTATTTAGTATCTGTGGGAAAAAAGCTCTAATATATAGATCACAAAAGAGCTGTCCTTTGGATCTTATAGTTCTCTGAATGGTATAATTCAGCAAAAATGTCTCAACATGGATTTAAGATGTGCATTTTAGATAATGTACTTAAATGTACATTACCATGAGAAATACAAACTTTGTGAGAAAATGCATATTTAAATGCAAGGTTTGTGAGGGTTAAAAGATACTGAAATCAGTGCAGAAATGGGATGACATATGCTAGAATGAACACATGCTAGATCAGAAATGAGACTGATCTGTCCACCCAGCTTGGGAGACTGGTCTTCCCACTCTCTTTTGGCCTGACTGGCCACAAAGGGTGTGAATACCTGCATCCTACTTCCCATTTTCTTTCCATGACACTGTGAGACTAATCCTTAGGGAAGAATGTACAGGAGATGCAGGAAAGGAAATATGCATGGCATAACAGCTGAAACATCCAGTTAAAATAAAAGCATCCATTTGGGTTGGCCACAGATTGAAGCTGGATGGAAAACCTGGCTTCTGAATGCCAATTAGTGTAGCATTCATAATAGTTAAGCAATCAATCCTGAAGGAACCCAATGAATTGATAATGGGCCACTGATACTCCTTGGAGAATGTTCCTGCATTTGTGACTAAATATTTCTCATGATTAATGTTCTCTGTTCTTATTACTAATTAAAAGGAAAAAGAAGCATCTCTCTTAGGAGGGAGAAAGGATGACAAGTTTAAGATTATAATGAAGCCCTAACCTTGGACTCCTTCTGGAAGATTGTTTTCTGATTTCATGAAGCACTAGGCTCCCCAATATGACCCAGATAACAACTTTTAGTGGGGGGAAATTGAAAGTATAAGTGGAAATTAAGTATAAAAGAGCCTCAATCTAAGGAAGAATAAGAGACATATTATTCTATAACTCATTAAATGGCACCCAAGGAGGTGTATTTGCAAAGGAGAAAAGATAACTGTCATTAGGAATTTAACTTGCTGTGGCTGCATTTTTATGTGCATATACAATTACTGATTACATTATTCCAGAGACTTGCTTTGATTAACAATAAACTGAGCCCTTACAAAATGGAATGTGTCACTTTCCTTCTCTACACATGGAATTTTAAAGACTTGTATAGTTGTTGCTTGTCTCTGGATTGATATTCCAAACTACATGCAGACTTCCATGAATTGTGCTTATGTTTCTTGTTAAATCTTAGCTGCTTCTTCATTACTTAGTCAGGTATGCTCTGAAGGCTAAGAATATGCTTCCTTAAAAGCCATTCCTTCAGGTCCTAGCCACAGATGACTCTGAAGACTAAACCCTGTAAATAAGGATGTGAACATGAATAGGCCCAGGGAATTGCCAATATTTTGTAAGAACTATTAGCTTCCCTTTACGGAAATCTTCTCATAGCCATTCAAGATAAAGTAAAGTGTAGGAAGCAAACATAAACCCTACTACAACCATCTAAACTGGATTCCTAATGGGCAAGTTGTTGTTGTAATACAAGAGGAAGAACTTCCTTGAACATTCCTTCTATACTTTATACTCTGCATTCTATACCATTCATAGAAAGAATGAGATTTAGGTGACTTCCTCTTATGAAATGGTGTTCAGATCTCAGTGCTATCCGTGTTGTTCATGGAATTCAGTGCAAATCTGAAAATTAGTTTAAGCCTCTAGACATTTCATATCCAGGATTTCAACTGAAGACAGAGAAAGTGAGGTTATCTTAACACTAATGGCAACATCTGATGCTGTAGCTTTACCAAGTCCTTGTCACTGTCCTTAGTGAACGTCTTCTCCTTTTCGTCTTCATTTTTAGTCCAGCTGTAGGAAATCATATAGTTCATAATGGGTGGATGATAGATAATCTCTGGTTGATTCCAGGTCACCAACAAGGCTGTTCTGTTAACGAGTTTCACTTTCATATTGACAGGAGGGGTACTGCAAACTAGACAAAAGGAGAAAAAGAAACATGATGTGCTGGTAGGATATGGTATGAGACCAAAGTCACCGGAGAATTGTATAAAAAATAATTTTGCAGTCAGACTTGATCTTGAGTTGAACCCAGCCGAGTATGTACATATATGCCCTTAGTGTGACATAATGACTATATAAACCTGTAAATACATTTGCAAAGTATCTAAGAGGAAACCAGAATTTCAGTCATATAGTTTCTGTGGTGCCTGTAATCTCATTTGCGCCAGGAACTACTAAAGAGGAATTTGAAGAGAGCTGCTTAAAGCAAGTTTCTCTCATTACGTTTTTATTTTTGAAGTTTTCATTTTATGTAGTGGCAAGGGAAAGTATCATTAATACAGATCTAGTGGGCCAGGCTTAAATAAAATAACCAGGATCACTGAGATGGCATCATAGCCTTATATTCTTTTAACAAAATGCATTCATGGCAACATTATCAATCCTGCAATGTTTGTTAACAAAAGTACTATGAATAATACTTCTTGAGTATATTTTCAGAATAAAACACTCATTTTAACCTCTTAAATTTGGATATCAGTGGGTTGGGCAAGAAATTCAGATGCATGTTTCCTTTTCTCAGGTTTAACAGCAAACTGCCTAACAAGTGAATCTGAAATGTACACATTGCTCATTTGCTCTGGATCCTAAAAATCATAACTGAAAAATGGTTGTACATGCATCTAATCTGCAGTATCCCACACATATGGGTCCCTGTGTGTAATTTTGAAGCTAATCTACCACTTAGTCACTACAGAAGAAATACCGTGACAGCTTTTTCCAAACTGGGACTGTAATTTCCCAGAATTCCTTTGGTGTTGTTGGTAGGGTATTCTGGCAATTGCAGTTCAACACATCTGGAGCAACATCAAATTGTAGATTATCTTATACATGATCATAAATGTGAGAGTATTTATAAATCATCATACAGGATTTTCAGCTGAAGAAGAAATCAAAGCAGCCACAGCAAATTATTTCTAATGGTAAGGAATGGCCAGAATAGAGATCATAACTGAACAACGATAAATTTATGAGGAAAACCCAAGTGTAAACATATGCCAGTTCTAATGGGAAGGCAGGTACAATGAATGCCATGTTTGTGAAACTAACTGCTGAATCTCTGAATCATAGAGGCTGAATCTTTCCCCCCACTCTTAAGTGACAGGAATAAAAGTATCTTAATATGAACGCTAGATGGCACTAAGAGGCTATTGATAAAAATCATAAGATTTCCCACCCACCCCCGCCCCCTTGAAATACAGTTATTTTAAGATCGGAATCCATGATTCATGGACATAATACCAGGACAGGTTTTCAGATACTCTTGAAAAATTCTAAAGTCAAGGTCCCTTGGAATATCAGATAATGGAGTGTATTCAATGCTCCCCTTGACCATGGTCAATAGTGTACACTGACATTTCTACCATTCAGTGCCCTTCTCCAGCGCTGCTGCAGTGATCCTTAGGTTGGCCACCAAGATTCATATCAGTCATATTGCAGCTACATCATGGGCTAGCACAGAGGGAGAAGTGGCCATAGTAGTGGCTATAGTTCACCTTCGAGGCTCGCAAAACATTTTTCTTTGAAAAGCTTAAGACCCTTAGGAAAATCAGTTGGGGATTCGGGTTGATTTGGGTGGAGTGGTCTCAAAGTAAGTGTAGCATTGCCCTGCACTTCCCTGTCTCCCCCTTCTCTGTATGTCCTTCTCTATACCTTCTATATTATTTGTATACGTACATCTGAAGAGATGGATGTCCATGAAATCGGGCTGAGAGCCACAAGTTCCTTACATGAATTTAGGAAGAAGAGCATGGAAGGCTTTATGAAAGAACTGAATGAAGCATTTTAATCACACAGAGGTTATGTGCTGACAATCTATAGAACAGGAGAGAGACTGCGAACCCAAGATAATGGTGAAGAGATTGTGACCTTACAGCATCCGCCAGCTTGTTAAACCATCACTGCCCGTTGTATCTTCATATCACATTTGATAGCTGTTAATGTACATATTAGAATTAGGAAGTTTCATTATCCTTTCCTCCCTTGCAAACAACAGAAACTTCTAAAAAATGAGGGGGCTGGTGAAAGAGTCTGAAAGATAAAGTCAGGAGGGCTAAATCTCTTCATAGTATCTGTACCTTATTTAAAACCCCAATTTTTGAAACTCATCTGGAATGTATTATACAATACCAGAATGGGTCAACCAAATCCAGGAAGAGGCCAGCATGCCTTTTTAGTAGTAGCCAGGAAGCTGTAAAAGTTACGAAGGCTTCCTTCAGGAAATGGGAAGCCTGTCCTAATGAGGAGAATATAACAGAATAAAGCAGAAGCCCTGGCACAAACATTGTGCAGATGATAATAAGATATGTAGGGGGAAAAAAACCTAAGGCAAAAAAACATTAAGGAAAACAGAGTTTTTAAACATATATTCAAAGCAAAACAAAAAAACCCACCCAAAAAACAAAATAGGCATAGAGGTGGTTGGGCCATTAGACAACAAAGAATGAAAGGGATGCGAAAAGAAGACATGGAGGCTACAGAGAATGATATTTGTTTTGCATCTGCCTTTATTACAGGAGATAAGAACAGATACCCAACCCTGTCTTGGAATCAGAACTTCTAAAGCTGATTGAAGTACAAGGAGAAGATGTTCTAGGCCATGTTGAAACATTACACAGTAAAGAAGTCCAGCAGCTCCTGATGGCACCCATCTAAGAGTTCTTCAAGAACTCAGAAATGAAATTGCCTGCTAGCTAGCAAATACAGATAACTTGTGCTTCAAATCAGATATAGTGCCAGAAGACTGGAAGGGAACCAAAATGACAATGGTTTTTAAAAAGGAACTGGGAAGATCTGGTAAATTATAGAGCAGTCAACATTATTTGTGCTTGGAACAAATTGGTAGAAATATTAATCAAAGAAAAAAAGTAGCCAAACATATAGAGGAATAAGCCTTGTGAAGGAAACTGTGGATGCATTCTGCAAGATTAACTCCACTTTATCGACCTTTTGGAGTTTTTTTTTTTAAAGTATCATTGGGCATGTGGGTAGAGGTCTCCTTTTGACATTGTATACTTGGGCTTTTAAAATGCACTTGACAAAAATTCAATATATAACAGGATCACAGGAAATAATGAGATAACAGAAACTTTCTTTTTACAGTCTAGTAATGAGTTAAAAAAAACGAACAAAAAATAAGAATAGATGGATAATTTTCTCAGAGAAAGGACAGAAGCAAGAATTGGAGTTTCTCAAGGATCTGTGTTCATAAATGATCATGGTTTAGAGACAAACAGTGAGCTGGCCAAGTATGCAGATGATAACATAATATTCAGGCTGGTGAAAAATCAAATGTGAATGTGAAGAGTTCCAGAAGGACCTCTTGAGTTGGATGAATATTCATGTAAATGGCATACACAGTTCAATTTAAGTAAGTGTAAAGTGATGTTCGCTGCGGGAAAATATTTTAATTTCACATATATACATGCGGACTGAGCTACTATATGTATAATCATTCAGGAAAAAGCTTGGTGTAATGGTAGATAACTTATTGAAGTTGTAGGATCTGTGTGTGATGACTGTGAAGACAAGCAAAGGGATTGAAAAGAGAACTGTCAACACTGTAATGCCTTTATATAAAACTATGGTACATCTGTATCTGGGATATGGTGAACACATTTGAAAAAGGAAAAAATAGAAAAAGTGACAACGAGGGAACCAAAAGGAACAGGGGGCTTAAACATCTGCATTAGAAGAAGCTATTTGAACATCTGGGACCCTTTCGCATAGACATAAGACAACTGAAGGAAATTATGATCAGGATGAATGAATCATGCATGGTATGGAGCAAGTGGTCAGGGACAAGCGTTTCCTCCCTTCAAAAAAACAACTGGACTAATAGCCATCCAATGAAGCTTATTGGATGGAGATTTAGAACAGACAAAAGAAAGGACTTCTTCCTACAGCACATAATTAACTATTGGAATTCATTACCATATGGTAGGATGATGGCTATTAACTTGGACAGGTGTAAAAGCAGACTGGATAAATTCATAGAAGAAGGGTCTATTGACAACTCTTTGACTTGAAGGCTTGATGTTAGCTCTGGTTTGAAGGAAGACCAAATATCAACTGCATGGCAACAATGATAGGAGAGGAATATCTCCAATTTCTGCTTGGAAACATCCACAAGCATCTAGTTGGCCACTGGAAGAAACAAAATGTTCAGCTATGCTGGGCTTGGCCTGATCAAACAGGGCTATTCTTATTTCTTTTTTTTCTCTGCACCTCTTTTTATTCTGGTTCAGTGTTAAAGTTAACTAACTTTGGACACTTTTTGAGACTTCTATTTAACCAAAATCCAGACATTTTTTCAGACTTCAATTTAACAATTCTTGATTAAACTGGGATTCTAAATGCAAGCTAGAAAATAACTTGCAGATTCAACCTTATTATCTGTATTGGATCCCTTATTCCCCACTCAGTGATTGGCTAAAATTATGTCTCTACCTATTCCCTATGTTACAGTTAAGTTGTTGTGAACGCTATCAATTTTAGTGACAGGCCTGCAAGTAACACAAGCATTTAAAAATATTTATGGATAACAAATATTTTCATACTAAATAATTACAATAATTATTCACAATGAAAGTTTCACCACCAACTGTTATAACTACATCATTCTTTTTCTAATTTAATTTTCAGAATAAAAACCATTAGTAATTTATATTTTTGCTCAGTGCTCAGAAGGCATAAAATTAGAGACAGGCACTCTGGGGTCGTCTGTAGCAGTAGTGGTTACATTTATAACCTCCATTTTGCTTTTTTTTTTTAAGAGCTACAGTATGAGAACCATCAACTTTTAGAATAAAAAACTGTATAATCTTATCTAATATGTGGGCTGGACAATATAACAATGACATGAATACAAATCTGGCTCAAAAATCTCATTCAAAGTGTGTTCATCAATGGTTCCTCATCAAACTGGGAGAGGTGGGGTGTTGCAGAGTTTGGTCCTGGACCCTCCTCTCCTTTAGTACTTCTATTATGACTTGGATGAAGAGGTGAAGGAACTGCTTTTCAAACAGTGAAATGAAGAAGGTGCTACAATATGTAACTGATGCCAATCAGCCGTTCCTTCAGCCACAGGTGTCATTTTCTAGGACCTCATATCAGCTGCACAGGGCAGCCACATGATCCCTGGAAGAGATACAGCAGATGTACCTTTTCTCTTCCAAATGCAAAGGGTTGCATAGCCCTATCATCAGATTTGTTGATAACACAACATTTGACAAGGGTAGCTAATAACCTAGAAGACAGAAATACAATTCTAACAGGTTAGCAGAATGGACTATTGGTGACAGAATGAAAATGAATAGAGAAAAATACAGAGTTCTTCATTCAGGAAACAAAAATCAAATGCACCTATATTATATCCAGAAATACCTGGCTTAAGAAAGAGATACTGGAATACTCTTTGACGGCAGAAGTTTGTGAGTCAGCAGTGTGATATGGCTGATAAACAGGCACATGCAATTTTAGATGGCATCAACAGAAGTATGGTTCCAAATAATAACAAAAGGTCACATCTTCTTCATATCAAGCTCGACCTCTGGTGACTTCATTACCCATCCATGTAGTTTTTTTTGGCAGCAGTACATAAATGATTTGCAATTGTCTTCTTCTGGGATATTTTTTGACTCTAACCTAGCCTACACCCTGATATTCCCTTGATGCCAACCCCCTGGACAAACTTGTCAGAGGCCTCCCAGACATTTGACAGAGCACAGCTAGAATCCTTGTTGCATACTAGGATGAATCTACTTTAATCAATATGAAGTGGAGACACTTTTCATACCTGCAGCAATTTAATTATAGAGCTGCTTTCTCTTGCCTTTCCTATACTTTAAAGGATATTTAACCTTGTATTTCTCAGCCTTGAGCTAGGCAACCTTTGGTTGTTAAAATAACCAACATGACTTCCCTGAGTAACTCTACTGTAGATACCACTATAACACCTACAACATCTTCCTCTTCATCCTTTAAATTCTCCCCTTGTGCATATCTGGAAGGACCAGGAACCAACTTGAAAACCAGAAACCAGATTCAGAATGGGAGGAATGAGAGGTGCTTCCTCCCACCTCTATTTCCATAGCAACTAGTCCCTCTTATTCTGGTACGGATAAAAGATCTGGCCAAGTACCATGCTGAAAGTTAACATACAGAAAAAGTGTTATTGCAAGGTGGCATTTGTCTTCCCGGTTTTCCCATCCAACTGTGGATGATGGGCACAGGATGGATAACATCCAATAGACAAAATAAGGTCTTCCAGAAATGTGTTGTGAACCTACCCGACTGATGTCGAGTAAGCTTGTGAGAAGACTGTAATTACTCTAGGTTCCTGTGATTTGTTCTACACCACAGTGTAGTGAGGTATTTCTAGAAAATGGCTCCAGGTTTGACAAGTCTTTTCAGTGGCTAAAAGTTCCTTGTTAAAACTATCATAACTTTGTTCAGCTGGTAATAGCTATTGAAAAAAAAAATACACAGGGGAGGAAGTTGCCTGGAAACTCAGCAGATTGTTGAAGTACAGCTCCCAAGGCGAAATCAGCCTGAATATCACAGAGGTGAACCAGATTGAGGAGATGGATGATGGGCTGAGAAGTGAATATCTGTTTGTGTTAATGCAAGACTCTGGAATCCCACTGAAAGAGACACCCTTCTTGACAAGCTGAGTCAGTGACATGGAGAGAGTCAGTGACATAAACAAATCAGAAATGAATTTATAGTAAACATGGGCAAATCCCAAGGAAGCTATACATCTCTGATAGTGCAGGAGCTCCCAAGGCAAAATAGACTGTACTTTCACCAGATCTATCTGAACTCCTTCAGAGGAAATATAATATCCCAAATAATATCCTAGACAGATAGATTAAAGTCACATTTCTCCAGCATAATATAGAAACTTTTAATGAGGAGTTGTGAACAATGTGATCATTATGGAAGGCAGGATCCTCAGTATGCATACACAAATCCTCCAAACAGACTATCAAGAACTTGCCCAGGAAATAATGGAAAATATTAGTCATAAATCTCTCAAAGATTGATGGACTGTTTGCAAATCTGAAGGCCAATGCTATGTATTCAAACTTCCTGTAGTGACAGGCAATTTCTGTTGGGTATCCATGCCTCTCTTTCATATGAATGACATTGTAAGCTCTCCTAAGTGTTGGTGAAGACACAACATTCTAGTATTTCATGTTCTTCAGAGAGTTCAAGATCTGGTACTCATGGACTGTACTCAGGGAACAATTCTTCTTGAGAAAAAGGTTGGAAGCATTGGCAATGGATGAAGTGTGTGTGTGTGTGTGTACACACGCACACACACATACATATACATGTATATGATTTTTATCAATAAATTATTTTAGATAGACCAGCACTGCTTCTGAAATGAGGTATGGGTGGGAATTTAAGTTCCTGGAATAAGGTTATATAATCACAGGATCAATGGAAAGCAAGATTTGAGTTTCTCCTTTGCTTAAGAAATCCAGAATTTTTGAAAGGCAAGGATGATTAGTTCATGTTCTGTGAATTGATTAGAGTCTTATTAGAGTCTTAATTAGAGTCTTAAAGGCTATAAGTCTTGCATCCAGGAAGCACTGAAGGTGATGTCATTGTGTGCCCAATGAACATGTGGATTGTATGCTTGAAGCTAGTCCGTTCCTAGGACTACTAAAAGATGTATGGAGAAGGTGAAAAAGAGCTTAAGGAGCTCATGATGATTCCTGGTGGTGAGTTGTAGTGATTTAGTACACTCTGCGATAGGACCTGAACATGACAGTTGGCCACAAATCATCTCAACCCTATCAGCAGAGACGACAGGCTGAGTAAGAAGAGTACATTTGTGTACACAGATGATTTAATGAAGTTGCCAGTAATGCCAAAAACTATTAGAGCCTGTCTTCCAGTACAAAATAAGATTTGCAAAGTAACAGGAATGGCTAAATGCCCACGTACAGCTCTGCAGGTCTGGATTCTGCTGAAAATGTGGTTGCTGCAGCTTTGGAACCTCTGGAACCACATGCCCTTCTTCCCATAATTACAGCATTCTACTGATGTAGTGGCACCCTTGTGTGTAATGGCTAACTTCTCCACTGTGTAGACAGAAGGTCTTGGATAGTAAACAGGGTTCTGTTGAATCCCAGCTGCATAGGTTTAACTTCAGAAATCTCTGATGTGTAGATGGAGTGGGAGGAAGAAGGGAGTGAAAGGAAATAGTAGCATCTTCACTTCCCACACAAACTTCCCAACCCAACATCCATGCCCAAGCAGATCGGTTTTTCTGAACTGATCAATTAAGCCACATTGTTTCAGCTCACATCTTGAACCAATAGCTGAAACAATGTCGCGTACTCCTACATTGAACACTTAACCTATTGAAGATGGCAAATCTCAAAGTTGGCTGTTATCTACCCAACAGAATCCTCAAAATTAGCTCTCAATTACTGCAATTGTCTAAATCAGGACTAGCCTGAATGAGAAGGGAGGATGCACACCCTACAACGCTCTCAGTCATTACACTTATCAAGAATCTACAAGGAGAAGTTCTTGGATCTCAGGAACATATATAGTTCACTCAGAGTAAGGAAGGTTTGGATACTCATGATATTTATCAGGGAAGGAAGGAGGCATTTGCTTTCAAATGGCTGCAGAAGCAGCAGCACCTGTTGCTCCTTCTGGGTATGGTTGGGCTCCTGCTCATCTGTGGTGGGGTGGTGGCTGGCTCTGCCTACCTGCTAGGCTGACTGCTTCATACTCTGGATTAGTTGGTCCCTTTGGGTATTGGAGTAAGGAGAAAGGTGTTGGCTAACTGATTAATGGTCAATAGAGCCACCTTGCGGGTCAGTAGCCATTGTTCGGATTCTTGAACAGCATGTGATGGCTCTCCTCCCACTGTTGGAGAAATGTGAGATGAGGTTGATCAAGCTGTCAACCCCCCAGGCTTACACTCAGCAAAAGCTTCCCAGACATTTGACATGGCCTAGTTAGATAAGAATCTTTGCTGTATAATAGGATGAAGCCATTTTAAGCAGCTGATTGCCCTCTGACCACATGAAGTAAAGTGACCGTTGGTTGTTGACATAACCAACCAACTCTGGTTCCAAATATAGCTCCCATCCAAAGTCTCCCATCCAAAGACTAATCGTGCTTTTTTTCCTAGCCCAGATAAAATCAGCCAAACTAAGCTAAAATGTGGTTGAATAGTTTGGGACCAGTAAGCTCTGGGAGCCTAGATATTGCCTTCATAATATATTAAGCCAAAATATGGGTGAATTGGAGGGGAGGCAGACGCAGCATATAATGTGAATTGTTAGAACAATTCTAGGGTTTAGTGCATTGTTCTGGCCCAGTCAAAGAAAAGGAATCAATCAGCAACCCTTTGTTTTAGCCTCCTGTAGGCAAAAAAAAAAGAAAAGAAAAAAAGACTGTGCTTTCAGAATGACACTGACTTACAGCAAGGAATCTGGGCAACAGTTCCTGTGTCTCTTTCCCACCCCCGGCTTTTCCAGACTCTATTTATTCCAAGGCCTAGGAAAAGAGAGAACTATAATAAATGCTAACCACAACATTTGGATTATTGAGTGACAAAAGAATTTCTTTCTCCTTGTTTATAAAACAAAGATATGTTTATGAACTGAGCTCAACCAGCTCAGGATGCAATAGAACCAAAAATACTACTTCTACTAATTCTACCCAAGGATTTGATTGCAGGAAAACCCAACTAATAATGTAGTTGGTGAAAAAAAAAGGGGGGGGGAGCACAGAACTGCGTAGAAATTTGGCGGTATAAAGATTCAGCCCTTCCCTCCCTTCCGAATGACCAAAAGGAGAAAATTCCTTCCCTGTCATGAAGCCAAGTTGACCAAAATTTCTCACGCTGATAGAAGGTAAGAGCTGCGAAGATAATAATGCACCAGCCACTATTCACAGAATCAATTCCTATAATGTGATAGGACTTGGACGAAATCAATTTTAAAGCTGTTCCCTCTTTTTCTGACATGAAAAGGAAACCAGATTGCGATTGGAAGAGTGTCTACATTCTATCTATATTCCAAAGGATTTACTTCTCTATTGTTATATACCACAGGGATACCTTAAACCAGCGTGAACAACTTTTCTTGATCCAAAAGCTACAGCTGCTCCGTATATGGGGTCACAGTTCTAGGCAGGGCCAGGATAAATCATCAGGTATCCCCAAGGTGAAAACTAAATTTCATTTGTGATGCAATGAAAAATAATCTTATTACATACAGTTCATATCATTATTCCCCAGATACTGAAAGATAAAAATTTATAATTCACTAGCAACTCTTGTTTGGGCCTGGGGAGAACTTCATGTTCTGTGTCTTCTGCTTGAGCAGAGACTTTGTATATTAGGTTCCAGAACAAATGCATTCTGATCTTGATTCAGTGACACCTTCATCCTTAATTGACTGGCTGTGGGAAAACATAGAACGTGGAAGTGGTTTAGGGTGGGGGGTAGTATTCATTTCATGGGTAAAGATTTTATGTGAATGGATCTTATTAATTGTATGTGAATGCAGAAAACAATTGATTTACATTTGTGGTTTAGGAAATAACAGCAACAAGGATGAAACAGGTGAGAAGATGTCATATTAAATTTAGATATATTTATAATCTAAACTTCCACAACTGCCATCTTCTGCTTGCAAGAACCTTAGGTGGTATTCTCTCTCTATGGTTTGTATCTCATATGGGATGGATCCAGATAATCTCATGTTGTTATCACTCACTTTATAGGGTATAGTATATTTAATTCAGGTTGTAATCACACATATTATATAAGATATGCTGTATTTAATTCATAGTGCTAGACATTAAAATTAAAAAAAGAAAAAGAAAACAGATAGAAAATATATTTGGGTTTCCTGTTTCCCCCCATAATATATTTTTGTTATTAATGGAACCAATGGAATGTAACCTTAAAGACTGAAGAATTTTTAAATCAAGTGTAGAGGTTCTGACATGTAATAAGCATCTGTTTGACGGTAGAAATAGAAACTTCCAGTGGGAGGAAATGCGGGACTGCATTGGGTCCCAGTTTGCTTCCGGATCCAATTCAAGGTTATCACCTTTAAAGCCCTACATGGCATGGGTCCAGGTTACCTGAGGGACTGTCTCACCCCCATCACATCAACCGGTCCCACACAGTCAGGCAGAGAGGGCATGTTGAGGACCCCGTCAGCAAGAGAATGTAAGCTGGCGGGGCCCAGGAGGAGAGCCTTCTCTGCCGTTGCCCCAGCCCTTTGGAATAGTGTCCCCCCAGAGGTGCAGCGGGCCCCTACCCTCCCTGCTTTCTGGAAAGGATTAAAGACCATGGGGCAGCAAGAATCTTACCCAATCCTGGGGGTGGCTGGCACCTTGATGATGCTCCCCAAGCTACTTGCCAATTTAACATCTATTCCTGGATTATATTTATTTTCTATTTAATCAGGACCATTTTACATTGTATTTTTAATTGATTTTAACTTCTTTGTAAAGTGTCCAGAGTAGTTTTTTAACAGGATGGGCAATGACAAATTTGATAAATAAATAAATAAATACATACATACATACATACATAAATAAATATCCATTAAAGAAATAGTATTCATTATGATATAATTAGCTGGATACCTGCCATATGTGTATGTGAAATGATGGCTATAAGGTTAAAATATAGCTTAGGGAATTACTGTCAGCCCCAGTATCGCTTAACTGGCATCACCTCACTTTTCTCTCCTTGCCCTTAGGTTCTTTCAACTCTCCATTCCTTTAGGACCTCAGCATTATCCTAGCATTGCCAATCTTATACTGTCTATGAATACTGTTTCTAGATACTAGAGATCTGCTTATTGTTGTGGGTTGCATGTATGTATGTATGCATTTTATTTTATTTATAGGTTCTATATAGCCTACAAGGCTATATTTCTTGTTTGTTTCCAGGACTGTTAAGCATAACAAGTTTTGCCTTAGTCCTTTGTGCAGGATATACCAGTTTCTAGACTGAGAAAGATGGAAACAGATGGTAATGGAAATAGATCTGAGAGAAAAATAAGAATAATGATTATTGATTGCACTGATGACTACCTAAAAGGGGAGGGAGTGGAAAAGCAGTTCTTTTGTCCTCTGAAGCTCTCTGGGGGAGGAATCACTTACAGTAGGATATGGAATTCAGGCACAGAACCTACACATTTCAGTTGCATCTCATGATTCATATTGATATGGCCAATGCACTTCAAAAGATGAAAATGGACAAACTTGGAGAAGCTGCAAGTCCTTATTGTTTCAGCTTTATTTTCTAATGCATATATTATTATGCAATTGTTTAATTATTGCAACAAGCACCATGAAGACTTTTTTCCCCATCTGGATGCCCTCCAGGTCTTGGACTTCAACTGGCTGAGGAAAGCAAAAGTTAGTCCAACAGGTCTGGATGGCAACAGTTTGGAGAAAGAAGATATAGACAAGAAATAGTTCTCAGCCTGCCAATCAAAGAAACTCTACGAAGGAAAACACACGAAGGAAAAATATATTCCAGAGCATCCAAATTCACACAAGAAGTATCACAACACCAAACTAAGCCAAAACAAACAACCACAATGAACAACGCAATGTAATTAGCAATTTGGCAATGCTCCAATCAGAGACAAAATGCATTCTAAAACAGAGATTGAAACACTTGGGCGTGCAGACAGAGAGGATTCAATGGTATACTTGAGAAATATTCCAGATGCAGATTACAGCCAACACCACCTGGTAGGTGCTAATGTAGTAAATTATAACCATTCATTAAAGAAGACTAGGATTACAATTAAAGGTAGCACATAAAGGCAAATCCCTATTGATGACAAGCCATGTGAGGGCAATCAGGCACCTTTGGGGAGGCAATCAGGCATCTGTGCTAGAAAAATCTGATGTCAAGAGAACCTCTGGGGGACTTTTCGGGAAAGTGTCGTAAAGCTTGCAACAGCACAGCTACTCCCAAAGCTTTTACGAAAATAAATATGTATCTATAAGCAACAGTTATCACCTTAAATCAAAGATACTAAACTCAGAATTAATAGTAGAGGAGAAGGTCAACACAGGGCTTGCAATCACTTTATATTCCCCAGACATGCTCATATGGTTTGAGAGTTCCTACTGTTCAAACCAAAAAGAAATCAGTATATGCTTCATTGATTTTAGAAAGGTCTTTGATTATCTTGATCATGTCAAGCTAGGGAATGTGTTTTTAAAAAATGAGAAACCCAAAATATCTCATTGTCCTCATGTGAAACTTATATACAAGTCAGGGAAGCCACAGTAGAGACAGAACATTGTAAACAGACTGGCTCCAGGTTGGCAAAGTAGTGAGACAAGGTTGCATGCTCTCCTATTATTTATTCAACCTATATGCAAAATATGTATTAAAGAAAGCTGGATTGGAAGAAGATGAGCATGGTTTTACAACTGGAGGAAGATATATCTATGCTGTTAACACTACTCTGATAGCTGAAAATGTAAATGATCTGTAAGCTCTAGAAATCAAGGAACACAGTGAAATAATCAGATAATAATAAAATAATCAGGGATACTACAATCATGGATTCCTGCAATGAGCAGAACTTTGAACTAGGTGATCTCCAAGATCCCTCCCAGCACTTACATTCTATGATCTATATACATGATTTCATTAGAAAGCCTGATTCTTCACCTACGTGCTTTGAAATAAGCTTCACTGAGCTCTATAGGCTAGATATGAATTAGCAGCATTTTAACAGTGGTATTTTAAAATGTTAATGATTCATGTGAGTCTAATAACTCAAACTATAATGTCCATTTGGTCCCACAGCCACATGATAGAACATAGTTTATCTAACTCTAGTTGCTTGCCAAACAATCTTACTACAATCTCTAAATGTGAGATGAGGAGGGACCTGCAAACAGCATCCAGATAGATGAACCTTCAAAGGTAATCACTCTGACCCTGATTGCTAAAATCTGCTTTACTATAAAATAGATTTAAATATCCATTATTTTTTATTCAGGACAATCCATGGAGAATACCTAATAGATTTAGATTGGCCTTATTTTCCCCATATTGTCCCACAGCTAAAGAACTCTTAGATGAGGTATTGTGTTATAGATCAAATATTCTCTTCTTATATTCCTCAATCCAAGGCTTTCTAAGAAAAAAGGGTGTAGTTTTGTTTCTTAGTCTTGCAGTATATTTGTACATAAAAGTTATTTGCATATTGTACTAACAGGAAAATAAACCTATTTTGGACCTGCAAAACTCAACTTGGTTTATTCCAATTTGGTAGGGAGCTATGCCATTTAATATGCTGATCAATAATGGTCACTGTAATAGAAGAAAAATGCAAACAGCATGCACATTTTAAGTCACAAAATTTATACATTCTGAACACCATCAGACAACAGAAAGGGGTATGCAAATATTTAATTTTACTCCTTATGAATAATTCAGTTGCACTTGGCATTTATAGGGTTATTGGCTGTTTGTCAGGGAAAAAAATGATTTATACTCTTCATACAAACCTGCAGTTATGAGGTGGTGCTCAGTTCAACTGTGGATCAGAGTGAGATTGTGTGCTGTGGGCAGAACATACTAGCAGAGGTGTTTTGCACATGTCCCTAAATGCAAATTCATAAGGTGAAAAACTAAAATCAGTTCCTCCAGAGCCAAAGTGTTCCAGAAAAGAAAGAATGAAGAGATTGGCCAGAAGCAGACTCTAGTCCAATTTTTTTAGGAGCCTGGAGAAAAAGTATTAAATCCAGAGGGAAGAGAATTGAGAAGAAAATTGCATAAATAATTGTTGACACCAGTAGGCCAATGGGAAACAGTAATGCTCTGCCTACACCATCCATAGTCCCATATCAATTTAGAGTATATTCTCCCTGGGGAAAAAGATGATGTAGTGAATATTGGTTTACTTCACCAAAAAGTAATGTTCCTTTCTGGGATAGGTAAAGAAGAGAGGTAGAAGTATGAGACACAGCTAAGCATCTGTCCCAGAGTTTCCACATTCTTCATTTAACTTATAATATGAAGATAATTTCATATTGGATAATTGCTTAGCAGAGGAGTGGGCAGCCTGATGGCCTCCATATTAGACTATACCTGGTATAATCTCTGATCACAGACCACACTGCTGGAACTTTTTTGACAGCTGGAGTCCTAAACATATGGAGGCCTAATGTAGACCTTGCTCCTAGAGTGGACCACATACTTCGGTCAGTGAAATATTCTCAGATAAGATGCTGTGGTGGTAGTATCACCAATACCATTAACAGTGACACTAATAAATAGCAAATAGCAAAATGCTTTCTGAAGTGTTTGATGCCCATATGCAGTACCAATACCTAGCCAGGTAATGAAACGTTTGCAAGAAAAGAACCAAGCTCACAGAACCCCAAGGACTCCACAGCAAAATGCTTGTCAGTACTTCCCAACCTGTATACTCTGGAGTAGAGACATAAGGAAATTAAACTTTATGGCACTAAAGGAATTGTGGCCTTTCCCTATTACTTAATCTGCAATGTGTGGTTTTACTACTATATGTCAGTCCAGAATCAATAAATCTTATACCAGTTGGGGTTATTCTGTCTGCCAGATCAGATTTGTACATTATTTTGAGATCTAAAATACTGTAAGGAGTCAGGTTCTCACCTTCTTAACAATTTTAAGAATCATTTTTTCTTACAAGAAAAAGAAAATAAAATAACATAATTTTTTTCTAGTTTCTAAAAATCATTGAAATTTGCTGAGATCCCTTCATAACTCTCACATTTATTTTAGATCAGGCTTTTTAAGTACTAAAATTACATTTTGGTGTATCAAGAATTCTTCTTATCAATAAACATTCAAGCAGGTGGTTTACTTGTTACTATCTAAAAGCAAAATACTATCCACTATCTAAAACCAAAATACTATCCATAGTCTAAAATAATTGTATTATCAGCCAGACTTAAAGGAATAGTAGGTGGTGATTCAATTGTGACAAAAGAGATTTTATTTAATAAAATTTCTATCCCAAGTTTCCTCTGGAAGCTCAGTGCAAGAAACTTCATCCTTAATTTCCCCTGAACAAAAAATCTTGAGAATTAGGTTTGACTAAGAAATTATGATTGGCTCATAGTCATAGTCATTCAGTGAGCTTTTTTTACTGCCCTGAACCTTTTAAGTACTCTGTACTTTAAGTACTTTTACTTAAAAGGTTCAGGGCAGTAGACAAAATATCTGGATCTGTTACAATAGTCAACACCATATAGCTGAATTCCCACAATTTGCTAGATCACATGTCATGATTTATAAAGTGTATCAAAGCCAAAACCAAGGTATATAAGGAACCAGAGTGATGTGTAAACCCAGCTGAAACACTTCCACAAGACACATGAATATTAAATAAGAACATTTTCAAAGAGTGAGCATTGGACCAAATTGCCTCCTTCCAGATCAAGCCACCTTGATCAGTATGGTCTTATTCTGACACACACTGTGATGGAATGGAATTATGAAGGCCAGGCTCAGGGAGAAAAACATTGATTGATGTCAGGCCTAGCTTAAGTAACTCCAAGAGACAATGCAAATTCAGTTCAGCTACGTTTATTAGCTACAACCTCTAACAAGAATCTTCCCGGACTGAAATCCCAGCTCCCAAGTAATGCCAGCCACAACACTGTGAATTCCTCAGGGAGGTGCCAGTCCCATCCTCTTGTATCTCCCACGCTCCTCAGGAGATGTAAGAAAATGTTTTTCTCCCTGAGCCTGGCCTTCATAATTCCATTCCATCACACATACAGGACCATCAGGCTCTCAGACGCAAAGCAGACCTATTGCCTTTAATGGGAGATACTAGGTTTCTACATTCAGGCGTGGGATTTATCACAGAGCATTCCTTTCCCTGAAGAGAAATATATAAGAACTAACAACATGCAAATACTTTCAGTTCCCATCTCATCCCTCATAACTTACAACAGTTTAGTGATCTAGATTGGCCTTCTCCAATGGGTTCCATCTACATAAACTGTAACTCTCAAACTCCCATATAACATGATGCAAATAACATAAAACAACCAAAGAAGAGCTAAATCCTAAGTAGGAACTAGACTATCCCCCAAGTGCCATTGTGTGAACTTTCATAATTAGTAGGACTTTGCAGAGATGCAGTGATGAAGGGCAATACAGGAAATAGAACACAGGTGAGCATGCACATAGCTCCTGTCAGGAACACTTTAAACCTTGTTTTTTCTTGGAATCATGTGTCAGCTGTGAAGGGCAGTTGCATGTGCCCAAGAAAAGAGACAGATCTTTTAAGGTGTTCTTGACAGGTGCTATATGCACACTTATGTACACGCCAAATAAAATTTTGTCCTCTAAGTCAGATCTCTGTAGGCTATAATGATTAGGAGTATCATACCTGGGCTTCAAAAGTCTTGACAAATACTAGGTGTCAGCAAGGAGTTTCTGTATCTATCTGATGCCATCCAGTGATCGTCGGGAGTTTTGCAGCCTGGATATAATATTCCTCTGCATAATAGTCAGTTCTCAAATGCACAAACAAATCAGATATCCCCATACATACACTTAAATTTAATAAACAAAATTTTGCCTGAAGGCCAAAATGGCACATGAGAATGCTGAAAACCAAGAGGACAACTTTGATAATTAATTTCATCTATGATTTATGAGTCCCTGTTTCAGAACTCAGTTTTGACCTGCAGCTACAATAAAATGTGATTAGCTCATTTGTGACTCAGTGTATTTTGTGAATACAACCAGTGTAATGAATGTATAGTTCAATGGGTTGAATAGACCCAACCAACTGGATAAAGTTAGTTAAATAAAACATGGGTTAACAGGTTATTGAAAGGCATTCAATCCCTCTTTCTCTCAAACACAAATGCATTCTGCTCCTAATTAAGAGGCTACTTCTTGAGTATACTAAAACCAAGAAGGCAGGAAACACTGGATATCCTGATTTCCTGGAACAACAGAAAGGAGAAGAAAGGAGATGATTAAAATGGAGCTAACTGGAAGACAAATCACTCTTTAAATCTCTGTTCAAACATTACAATATATAGCCTTATGGAGAAGAACTGTGTAGCACCATAACATACCCTGTATAAAACTGTCAAAATATAATATCACAGACTGAAAAAACAAGCAATAAAAAAAGGAGATGGGGCTACTGAGAGGAAAACAACAACAACAACAATTTGGCACAGAGTTGTGTAAATGGCACTAATTAATCCCAGGAACAGCAGGAACAAACAAAAAAGGGCCATCTACCACGCTGTGTCAAGGTATGACCATCACTCATGGAGGACTGCTTGTGAAATAATCTACTGTAACAGCTATTTCAGTGGTTGGCACTGCAAGAGATTTAGCCACAGAACATCCAAGCTGAATCACCACTCACAGATCCTGACTTCCAGTTATTTTATTTTTCACGACAGTAATTCACACCATGCAACTGACCATCTATTTCATTCCTCATCACCTTTGCTTGAAGCAAGGGCTGGAAAGCATCACCTTGCTGTCTCTCAGCAACAAATTTAAGTCAGCTCTGTCACCTTCAAATTGTTTTATGACCATTCATTTTAGATTGGTAACACTGGATGAGAGGTGTTTTTTTTTTTTTTTCCAGTTTGCAAAAATGTACCAAGCATTGTTCTCCACTTAGCACATGGGCAAACTGGAGAGAAGTGCCTGGTATTTGTCACTACACAGTTTTAGCTTCAAACAGTCCCTAAAGGCAAGCTTAAAATAAACAATCACTATTTGACACAGCCTACTGAAAGCCAGAATAGGTGGCCTACAATCTGCAAGCCGTTAGAAGAAATACTGCTATTTTACAACAGCTGTCATTGGCCAGGGGGAAAGGATAATAGCAAATGCTGGTCAAATTCACGTAATGAATCATGAGGTGTAAAGGTAAGAAATTTAAAGAAGGCTGCAGTCAAAACTAGAGATTAAAAACCAGTAGCCTTCCAATTCTGACTTCATTACAGATAGTTTGACATCATAAATCTTTATCATACTCTTCTATAAATATTACTTAAGCCACATTGATATCATTTTGACATATGTTGAGTACAGATTTTGAAAGGAGTTCTCACTGCCAACCAATCCATGGTGACATAAACAGTAGCTTGAACAACGAACAGCCTGCAGAATCAAACTATAGACCCATCTAGTCCAGCATTCTCTAATAGTGTGGCCAACCTGACACATCTGGAAAACTCACAAGTCCAGATTTTCACTACCCTGGTTACTGCTGCCTACGATTTAGATGATAGTAAACACCATCAATATTAACAGCTGCTGATCATGGAGAGGGAGCTGAACCAACAACCTAATGATTACTAAGTGCTCAGGTGGACTTCATAGGAAACATCACAGAGGAACCCTCTGCTTCTCAAAGAGAGAGATGAGCCCCCTATATCTCAAGTATAAATTTTAAACATAAGTGCAACCCCAGTTCAATCTAGCAAATTCTCCTATGGATTTTAATTTTAATTTTAAAATATCATTCCAAAACTTACCTGGATTGGAAATCTCTCTGAAAATCAGATAGTTAATCTGATTGCACCTACTCTGTTTTATCATTATTGGTCTGTCCAGCTAAAGACTATCTACTCTGACTGACAGTAGCTTACCAAGATGGGGTTTTCCTGTCATCAACAACCTGTCAAATTGGTAATATCACTAGCTGAACATGGGACTTTGTATACAGACACAACTGCCTTATGATCCACAGTTTACTGCCACTCGAATAACAAACATGAGATCGATCAACTTGCTGTTTTAACAATGGCCAAATGTTTATGAAGTTAGTCACCCCACAACAAGTTAAGTTTCTTAAAGCAACTTTAAGGGGTGTGTGTTGTGATTTAATAGATACAAGCGTTGAAAAGAATTCCAAAAGCACACACAACAGTAAAAGATACTATAGTTTGCATCTTTTATATAATAAACCAATACAGAGTAATTTTCTGCATATCATGGCAAAATGTGACACACTGACCAGGGTCACAAGCATTTAATACAGTGAGGAAAAAATGCTTTTTCTGCTACATGCAATTCCACCGCCCGATGATGTATGATTTCTATGAATGGGGGGGAAAATCCATGTTTCATCAATATATGCACAAGAACACATCCTGGCTAATAATTTTGCTATAATAATGGGGTCAGTACAATTTTAAAGGGGGAAAAAAGCCTTTTAATGAATCCTACTGTGAGCCTCTTTTTGCAAAACCCTCATCTAGAAATTCTTAAATAAAATGAAACATGGTATCCTGAACAGGTACCTCATTCAGGCTGAGTTGCAGAATTACACTGGAAACAGTGGGCAATGTGCTTGTGACTGCTAACTTCATGACATCACAGCAGTCATCCAGAGGAGTCAATCATTTTAACCACACACAAATGTTTTGCATGGATCAGACCTTAGAAATGGCTTGGTATTGAATAGAATTAGTCGACTGCTTAATGCTCCATGCACAGAGAATATGAATCAAAGAGACTTTGCCAAGGCACTTGTCATTTCAAGTCAGTGGTTTCAGTTTAGAAAGACAATACAGGAAACAGACGGAGTCTTGGACTGAGGAGACCTGGGTCCCCATCCTTGCTCAGCCATTATCAAAGAGTAAAATTGCCTACCATCATTTTGATTTTATTATTTGTTTTAATTAAAGTGTGGCACATTTTTCCTGCCACATATCTTAATATGTGTGGTCTAATCAAATGGTAAATCTTCCCCACATTAACCTCTTGGTGGTGTCTGCTTTATGCTATTTTCTATACTGGTGCCATTGGTATCTGTCAGCTGAAGCTTTTATTGACGAAAAATAAAAATAGTTTAAATACACCTATTATATATATATATATATATATATATATATATATATATATATATATATATATCAGCTGGATAGCGTAGTGGTTAGAACACCGCCTTTGATGCAGGAGATCGGGGTTCAAATACTGGCTGGTACCTACCTTACCAGTAGGGGGCCTTGGGCAAAGACCCTCTAATGCTTCACCTGCCTACCTCAAATATGAGAGTGACACGAACTAAGAGAGTCATGCTGGCTTGGACGTCGCCCAGATTAACAAGGTCTGCATCAGATGTTGGAGAACCAGGACAATCTGATGTTAAGTGGGCTACTGGAACAAGCCATACATGGACGAGACAAGAGAACTTGGAATTGATGGTATGCTACTACAACAGCAGACCTAATGAGAGGGGATATATGAAACATATGAGGGAGCTATGGATTGACAGAAGGCCTACATCCACACTAACTGAGAAACAACTAGTTACCCAGCACTTCAACATAGTGAAGAGGAAGCTGCTCTCACAACTTGAGATAGACCAACTCTACATTACAACCCGGACTCAAGCAGACCTAGAAGAACAAGCAGATGGGCAACCAACATCTGAAGCTGGAATGTCACTGCCACCCCTTCCATTACAGAGCACAGCAGCTGATATGAGGCATAAGATCATGGATAAACTAGCTACAGTCAACCCTCGAGTCCGATTACCAAGGCTCAGTGGAGAAGTACCATCAGATAGTATGCTAGAAGATGCCAACAGAGCCCTCCAGACAATCCCTACTACCACCATAACTGAAACCAATGAATTAGTATATGCTACAGCCACTATAATCCTGGAAATGCTTGGCTACATGATCAAGAAGAACAGCAGTACATACCCACCCTGGAAAATGAGATTGGAGGCTAAGATCAAGGCAACTCAGAGAGAAGTCAGTCAGCTGGTGGAACTACAGAAGCATGTGGAGATTAGGGATAAGACTCGGCTACTGAAAAAATATATGGGCCTGACTCCATCTGAAGCCCTAGAGACTGCTAAACAAAGGCTCACAGCACTGGCTGCCAGGCTAAGGAGATACACCAGAGAAGCAGAGGCCAAGAAGATAAATGCCCTGTTCTCCAAAGAACCATCCAAAGAGTACTCCCAACTGCAGTGCACACAGTAACAGCTGAGCCACCAGCAGCGGAAACTGAACAGTACTGGAAGAACATATGGGAGAAAGAGAAGACACATAACACCAGTGCAAAGTGGCTGCAGGACCTCAAAGCAGACCACAGCAATCTCCCAGAACAAGAACCAGTCACCATCACAGTAGCAGACATCCAACAGCGGGTCAAGAACATGAAAAGCTGGACAGCACCTGGCCCGGATATGATCCACACCTACTAGCTAAAGAAACTAACAGCAGTGCATGAATGCCTAGCAGCACAGATGAACCAACTGCTAGCAGCAGGCTCCCACCCAGACTGGCTAACACAAGGAAGGACAGTGCTGATCATGAAAGACCCTCACAAAGGAACAGCACCATCCAACTACCAGCCAATAACCTGCCTCCCCACAACATGGAAAGTTCTATCAGGCATCCTAGCTGCCATGCTACAAGACCATATGGGCCAGTACATGAGCACAGCTCAGAAGGGCATTGGGAACAACACCAGAGGCTCAAAACACCAGTTACTCATAGATAGAGCAGTCGCCTGAGACTCAAGTTCTAGGCAGGCTAATCTGAGCACAGCCTGGATTGACTACAGGAAAGCCTATGACTCAATGCCACACACATGGATCTGTGAATGCCTAGTGCTATACAAAGTCAACAGGACACTAAGGACCTTCCTCAAGAACTCAATGGGACTGTGGAAGACAACATTGGAAGTTGACTCAAGACAGATCGCACAAGTGGCCATCAAGTGCGGCATATACCAAGGTGATGCACTGTCCCCACTGCTGTTCTGCATAGGCTTAAACCCCCTCAGCCAGATAATCACAAGGTCTGGATATGGGTACAAGTTCAAGAGTGGAATCACCATCAGCCACCTCCTCTACATGGATGACATCAAGCTGTATACTAAGAGTGAACGAGACATCGACTCACTGATCCACCTGACACGGATCTACAGCGAGGACATTGGGATGTCATTCGGACTGCAGAAGTGTGGCAGGATGATAGTAAAGAGAGGGAAGGTAGTTAAGACCGATGGAGTGGAACTACCAGTGGGCCACATAGCAGACATAGAGACCAGCTATAAATACCTTGGTGTCCCACAGTCACACGGGAACCATGAGGAGGAGGCAAGGAAGATAGCAACATCCAAATACCACCAAAGGATAAGAAAGGTCCTGAAGAGCCAGCTCAATGGGAAGAACAAGATCCATGCCATCAACATGTACGCCCTGCCAGTCATCAGATACCCTGCCGGTATAGTAAGCTGGCCAAAGGAAGACCCGGAGGCTGCGGATGTGAAGACCCGGAAGCTCCTCACAATGTACGGAGGTTTCCACCCCAAGTCCAACACCCAGAGACTGTACACCAGCCGCAAAGAGGGTGGGCGGGGTCTGATGAGTGTCAAAGCCACTGTCCTGGATGAAACCCGGAGTATCCAGGAGTACATCAGTAAGATGACACCCAAAGATGAGCTGCTGAGAGAATGCCCTAGGCAGCAGCAGACATGGGAGGAAGTTCAAGTGGAGGAAATACCATGGCAAGACAAGCCCCTACATGGGATGTACCATCGACAGATAGCTGAGGTGGCTGACATTGGGAAATCCTATCAGTGGCTGGAAAGGGCTGGACTAAAAGACAGCACTGAGGCACTGATCATAGCAGCACAAGAACAGGCACTAAGCACCAGATCCATAGAAGCAGGGGTCTACCACACTAGACAGGACCCAAGGTGCAGATTGTGCAAAGAGGCCTCAGAGACAGTCCAACACATAGTGGCAGGGTGTAAGATGCAGGCAGGAACAGCATACACTGAACGGCACAACCAAGTAGCTGGCATTGTGTACAGAAAAATCTGCACAGCATATGAGCTAGTCCCCCCCCAAGTCCAGATGGGAGATTCCACAGAAGGTTGTGGAGAATAACAGGGCTAAGATCCTGTGGGACTTCCAGATCCAGACAGACAGGCAGGTACAGGCCAATCAACCAGACATCATAGGTAGTAGGCAAAGACCAGAAGACAGTGCCAAGTGACAGCAACATCAGGAAGAAGGAGCATGAGAAACTGGAGAAGTACCAGGGGCTGAAGGAGGAAATAGAGAGGATGTGGAAAATCAAGGCCAAAGTGGTCCCAGTGGTGGTAGGAGCACTCGGGGCCGTGACTCCTAAGCTGGGAGAGTGGCTCCAACAGATCCCAGGAACAACATCAGAGCTCTCTGTGCAGAAGAGTGCAATGCTAGGAACAGCTAAGATACTGCACAGAACCCTCAAACTCCCAGGCCTCTGGTAGAGGACCCGAGATTGAGGAAGACACGTACCACCCATAGGGGTGAGAGGGGAATTTATATATATATAACCCTAACCCTTTGGAGAAAGCATCATATGCAAACATGGAAGATAAAAAAAATTCATAATTGATTATGTGCCATCTAGTCAGGGTCATCTCTTAGCAACCATATAAATAGATTTTATCCATAACTATCTATCTCTAATCAGGTCCTTCAGGTTAGTGATATGGTATACCCATCACCACTGTAACAGAGTCCAACCACCTTGCTACTGGTGAACCTCTTCTTCTCTTTCCTTAGAGCCTTCTCTATAAAACTAGGTCTTCGCTTAATGTATCTAAATGCTTTATAATAAATTACTGTTATCATTAAATCACCACCATTGCAGAGATACAGGTAGTTCTTGATTTATGACCACAGTGGGGACCGGAACTTCCATCGCTAAGTGATGTGGTTAAGTGAGTTGCACCTGACTGTATGACCTTTTTTGCCGCAGTACCTGTATCATGTGGTTGTTAAGCAAATCTGGCTTCCCCCATTGACTTTGTTGGAAGCCCCCTGGCAAGGTCACAAATGGTGATCGTGTGACCCCAGGATGGTGCAACTGTCATAAATACATGCCGGTTGCCAAGTGCCAGAATTTTGATCCAATGACTGCAGGGATGCTGCGACAGTTATAAGTGTGAGGACTGGTTGCTAGTCACTTTCTTCACTGCTGTTGTAACTTTGAATGGTTGTTAAACAAATGGTTGTAAGTTGAGGACTACCTGTACAGTATTCATTGCTTCTTGTACACCACAGCAAAAACTAAGGCTAGAAAGAGTTAGGACACTGTTACGGCTATTTTTATTGGCCTTGTAAAGCCAGAAAAGATAATTATCCTTACAAGGTAGTCCAGACAAGAAGCACAACCAGGAGTACCAGCTCTGTCTTTATTGTAAGGTTACAGTAACAGATTCTTGCATGTCTGAAAGTACCTCTCCCATCCGTCACTTTTATTCTCCTGAAAACTAGGGAGGGTTCCTTCTGAGACATTTTTACCACCCCTTCTCCTTCAGATTCAAATTTCATTTATCAGATCATTGTCTAGACTGCAGCTATTCCTCCTTTCTGCCAAGGTCATTCCCACATATCATTACAATAGGCAACCTTAGAAGCAGCACAAAACTTTTTTGTAATGATGGATCTTAGCAGAGTTTTAGAGAATGGCAGAATGGGAAGCAGGAAGTACTAGATCAGGAACTTAAGGGAAATCCAAGCAAGCAGGCAAGCAATGGAATATATCTTTACAGCAAGAGTTGGAGAACCACTGGCCTTCCTGATGCTCTGAACTACAACTCTTACCAATTCCAGATAACATAGTCAGTGATGAGGATCCTGGGAATTGTAATTCAACATCTGGAGAGCTACAGGTTCTCCATTTATGCCTTGCAAGCTCATAAGCCAATGTCACTAACCAAAAAAGCACAACCTAGATTTACACATAAGCCACAATTTGATCTAAATGTCATTTGCTGAATTAGCCATTGTCATTGCTAATCTAATGCTAATCTATAAACCAAGATTTTTTATTTCTCTATGTATTTTCCCATAATATTTATCCATTTATTTCTAAAATGCTAAAAGTTGTAATCTTTGCTCTCCATATGATATAGTACTATTGAGCTCTTTTCATGTTGGGAAAAGAATTCAGAACCATTCTTACTTGAGCCCAGATGCCAAAAAATAAACAAAACACTCCACATAAGGGTGCTGTAACATTTCTGCAGCAGCTATTAACATGGGAAATATTGCAGGCACTCATTCAGAGCAGGAAAACCTTTGTAATAATATGCAACGTATTTCCAGGAGTTGCTCTGAAAATAAAAAAGCAAGCCCAATTTGCTACTTTCTCATAATGCAAGCTATTACCTTTCACAGGTGCCCAGAAATGGCCAACCCACCAGCAATAAATATTCATGCTTCCTGAGGATGCTACAAAGCCCATTCCAAACTGTCACCACCAGGCTGTCATTAATGGGCCTGAGAAGCACCACATTTTGGATTAACAATAATCTTTAGTTCGCTTTTGATCTCAACAGCTCCTCCCAAAGCAATTGCTTACGTGCATTTGCATATGTGTTGGTGCTCATGGGGAAGGGAAAAAATGAGAACCAGTTTGGTCTTGGGGTTAAGGCACCAGTCTAGAAAGCAGGAGACTGTGAGTTTTAGTCCCGCCTTGGGCATGAAAGCCGGCTGGGTGACTTTGGGCCAGTCCTCTCTCTCAGCCCAACTCACCTCACAGGGTTGTTGTTGTGGGGAAAACAGGAGGAAGAAGGAGTATTCGGTATGTTCGCTGCCTTGAATTATTTATAAAAATAATAAAGGTGGGATAAATAATAGTAATACAAAATCTCTAAGACCTCCTCTCTTTCTTGGTTCTTTGGGGGAAATATGGCTTCCACAGCCTGTTTGGTTTATTTATGTCTGATCTCTATAAGGCAAGCTAATGTGTCTCGGGTAGGGGGACTATACCAGGTGTGAGGTCAGTCTGCTTACTCCTATTTATTAATTGTAATGGTACATGGGAATGACCCTGGGAAAAGAAGGGAGAGCCACAGACTGGACAACTGGCATGTAAAAGATGCCTCAGCCCAAAGAAAGGGGAATGGTGTGGGAAACTTTTCAGAAGGGACCCTCCATAATTTTCTGGAGAGTAAAAGGCAAGGAGGGGAGAAATACTTTCAGTCTTCGAAGATTTTGTTAATGTAACCTTACAATAAAAAAAGAGCTAGTACTCCTGGCTGGGCTTCTTGTCTGGACTACCTCGCAGGGCTAACAGTAATGCCTTTAAAACTGTACTGAGCCAACCCACCCCAGCACCACAAATTGGAGTATTTTCAGGTGTTTAATAGTTACTTTGGGAACCAATCTTGGCTGAAAAGCATGGTATATCAAGAATTCATCAATTGATTAAATGGGGGATTCGTGCGTTACCTCTCTCTAGCAATTTTGTTGCAGACAAAAGGCCTCCTAGAGGGAGCGGGCAGATTAGTGCAACAGCATCACTGAGGCACGGCAAAGCTAAAAGGTGTCTTGAAGAGAAAGCACCTTTGTCTAAAAATTCTGCTTTTCAGTATTTTTACAAAAGTGCCGACCCTTCCCTCCCCTCCCCTGAAAAAGCCTGCAATGAAAACAAAATGATTGGTAGAGATAAAACAGCGACTGTCTCAAGAACAGCAACTTTTTGCTTGTTGGGGTGGTTTTTCCATCTGAGCCGTCAAGCCGTCAAATTTATATGGCATCGAAGAAAAACAGTTCATGCAGCATGCGTGTGTACACAAGCATGGGAAGAGGAGTGGTTTGTTGAGACAAGCATGACATGTGTGTGAACCCCCTGTTTAATTTATTAATAGCTCGCCTGTATATAGGTAGTCTTCATTTAGTGCCTACAATTGGGATTGGCAACCTGGTCATTAAGTAAAGCGGTCACTAAGTGAAACCCTGATGGTGCTTACAGTCGTACTTCAGCTTTTCTTTGTTTTGCAGACCTGAGAAGGTTGTAAACGTGAGGACTGATTGCAAAGTTACATCTTCAGCACCGCTGTAACTGCAAACAGTTGCTAAATGAGGCAGTGGTTAAATGAGGACTACCTCATTTAGTAAGAAGGTATCTTAGTATTGCTATTTGAGTGATGTCAAATGTGTTGAAAACAAAGCATGTCGATCAAAAGACTAATGATTACCTGGCCATTCTTCCCTAATCACCCTAACTAAAAAAAACCCAACCCTAAAAGGATGATGTTTTCCCTGGTTCTCAATGGACAAAGCCACTCTACCTTTGGAGGCTTCAGTGCCCAGTGGATTTTCAAACATGCTGGTTGAAAGTTGGTTCCAAGCATCCTTCAGAGCAGACTTGGAAACGATCCTGTTGTTCAGGCTCTGTTGTGGCCGGAAGTTATTCCGCAGGTATTCCACGGATTTGACATGATCTTGCTGTTCTGTGGTAAATATGGAATAGAAGGCTTCCAGCTGAAAGCCACAATCAGGATAAGGGGAAAGGAGGGGAAAAAAGACATTAATTAGAAAAACAATGTGGTGAAATGTGGGCAGCTGATAATAACACAAAATGGCAGGAAGTGCTGATGCCAAGACTGATAAATCAAACAGGAAAACGTCTGCCTGCTGAAATCACTGCCAGCAGCCTTATCTAGCCTCATTTCTATTCTGCCAGGCAGCCGAGAAAACACTCTAGAAAGTTAATGTCAAAGAGAGTCAAGGAAAAGATTATTTCCTAGCCTCTTCTTAGTATAGAGGCTTAAAGATATATATTGCTCTCTGTCTCTGTTTTATTTTATGTTGTGTTGCATTTTTGTTTTACTATTACTCTGCCAAAGAGGAATACATGGTCATTCCACAGTAACATCAATCACAGCTCAGGGCACGGCCATTCCATATTTCCATTTCATCTTTACAGCAGTTGTTAGAAACCCCAGCCGTTCCCAGACCCATGGTGTTGCAAGCTATCCATACTATTAGAACCTGCATAGCTCAGCTCTAAATCAGCATTTCTCAACCTTGGCAACTTTGATGTTCGACTCCCAGAATTCCCAGCCAGCATGGAGCTGAAGTCCACACGTCTTAAAGTTGCAAAGGTTGAGAAACACTGCTCTAAATGATGTAAATGTGCAAAGAAAGATGGGCTGGGAAAGAAATCTACCTGCCTACGTCTTGTCTGCAAGCAGAAGCCAAAGCTGGAGTAGAAATGGAACTTTTGTCCATCAAGTTTCCTCTTATTTTCAGCCAGGATTATTTAATGTTTCTGGAGTGAAGGCCACAGTCCAAAAACTAGTAAGTAGATTGTATTTTAGAAAAATTGGCACATTAAAGGCATGTTCATATTGGCACACTCCACTTCATAAAATACTTTCTATAAAAATGCCGACAATTTGGCTGCAGCCACAGAAATAGAAGTAGTTTTGTAAAATACTAAATTTTACCATTTTGTAAAAATATTATTTCTAAAATGAGAAGGAGCAGAATCAAAGGAGTCCAACACACTGAGGACCACTGCCTTCCTGTCTCACCAGGGATGAACCACATCTCCCTTTCCTCCACTGCTTTTTCTTGTTTCCTTAAACAACATTTCTCTTTCGGATAATGCTCTTGTAAAGCAGGATCCCAAATGACTCTGCTTCTTCATGCCAAGTGGATGAATCGCCTTACCTTACGTAGCTATGACAGAGCCTAGGAGATAACCCAACCCCATTCCCGGAAGAATTTGAGGAGTCAAAATATCATTTAAAGAGACCTTCAACATAGTACTCAAGGAGCAGAGAACCTTTTGTTCAACAGTAATAAGGCAAAAAGGCATTGCTGACATGTTTTTATAGCAGGGATGCATAATCTTAGGCACGGGTAGCCTACAAAAGCCAGCATTTAGATCCAGGACTGTGAGCAAATTTTAATTTTTAATGCTGCACAAGGGAAAAGTTATTAAGGACATAAAAAAAGTCATATTAGGGATATTTAATTAATTTAAGCTAAACTAAATTTAGTTTTGAGCACACTACTACACGCACACAGAGGATTTGGCAAGTTTAATCCTTAGCTACCGATGTTCTACCATCTCTGTCCTTCTAAAGTTTACTTGAGCTGATTTAGCAAGTGTTGCTGGAGAGATCTGCTAGACCTCTTGTGATTTGTACACTTATCACTGCATTGCTGAAACTGTTAAAATGCCAGGCATTTTGGGGCATTTAAAGAACCAGTGGGGTATAGAGGTTAAGGTGTTGGATTATGAGTGGAGAGACCCAGATTCTAGTCCTCTCTTATGCATGGGGTCAGCTGAGTGAATTGGGGCCAGTCATTCTCTCTTGGCCCTAAATTGGGAAGTTAAAAACATCTATCTAACAACCCACACTGGACCAGCATGGTACATTATAGGCCATATCCTTCAGTTAAGGCCTTCATCCTGCAGTGGATTGATTCAACCTGACAGTAATAATAATAATTTTCTGGCACTTAGTTTGAAAACAACTAGAGTAACATAAAGGCATCCCACAGTTATTTACTTCTAAAGGTAACCAAAAGAACCTTTCAAATATCCTAATTCTGAACTCCAGGGGCAAACTGAAATTTGTGGATTTAATTTAATCCATTGCTTGACAACACTGGACGGAGAAAACAGGGAAGTACAACTGTCAAGGAAAAGACATATGAACTAGGTGTGCCTTCTTAATTGAGAAGCAGCGGCACGAGCGATGGCTTGATGTTTTCACTTGCTTCCATCATGTGAGTTATTGAATATTTATACTCCTTCATTCATGTAAATTGGTGACTTTTTCCATGAACAGTTAATACCCTCCAAGATGCCTTTGTTGCAATGAAATATATTAACACTAGCAAATAAAAGGCAGGGCAGATGTCAATGAAGAGACATTTTGAAAACAAAGATTTTAAATGCTATTGCCTATTTAATTGTTAAAACACTTAGTTTAATATTCTCAGGTTATTACATTGGGACTTCTCTCACTGAAATTGTCTCTTGTTGCCTTGTGTTATTTTGTATATTCTCTAGTAAGACCTCCTACGAAATCCTCGTAAGGATCCGTATACCCTTTTCAGGCACACACAGTGCAAGCTCCATGATGTTCTAAAATCAGGCAAAGTTAGTATATCAGCAAAAGCATTACTTTCTTTGTGCAATTATCTCAAACTATCAGATCTGTGTCTGTATACATCTAAGATGATTTAGCAGAATTTTCAAGCAGAAACACGAAGAAAGGAAAAGAATGAAGAATTCGGTATAAATATTTACACCATGGTTTAAATGTATCTGAACAGAATAGTAATAGCTAAAATCATTTAAAAGGAAATAAGATGTCACGTTCTATTATCTTCTTGTGTGGAGTGGCTGATGTTCAGCTTCAGAGAACAATAAAACAAAATCAGATTGCTTCCTTTTCTATCAAGAATTATTTTGGCTTTTTGTGGGGCAGAGGAAGGTCTTTTCTATTCTCACAAGAAAAAGAGATGAAATCTGGTTACAGCATATGCCAGCTTTTACAATCCAGCACACTCCAGATGTGTGGGGCTTCAACTCCTAAAATCCTGGTGGCCACACTGGATAGCAGGAGTTGAAGTCCAATGCATCTGGGGAAAAACTGGGTTAAGAGGAAAAAACAAAACTAAGAAAATAATGAGTCAGGCAAATTGTTTATGATACAAACCTACCTGCCGATAAGAGATGGGGACAGGCATTCGAAAAACAATCCATTCCACAATTTCGCTACATGGAGGGGTAGTCAATGACCCTGCATACCGATAGTAACTTCCCAAAGATGCTGGCAGGAGATCCCTTAACACAAAGGGATCCAAGAAGGTCTCTTTCTCTGTAAAATAAAATATTTTAAAACCCATAAAAATAAAAGAGAAAGGGATGGACATTGCAAGAGTGGTCAATATCTTTTTATGAGATCCAATACATCTGTTTCCTGCTAGTTAAAGGTGGATCTTTAAATTTATATAGCAAAAGCACCCATGGTTATTTGCAATCCCTACCTTTTTTTGAGGTTCTTATGAAGTGAGCATATCAAAATGTTTCCTCAGAAGATCTTGAGTGAACCTTCCCTAACAATCTGCAGTATTCTGCATTGATATCAATATCTCATTAAGCTTATAGACTCTTCATCCAATAAGGTAGGTAATGAGCAATCCCGTGTTATATATAAGGAGCGGGTAGCATTGTAATTTGTTAATAACACTCAGTGGTTTTTAGAATGAGCACCGATTTGATTTCAGATCTGCACCCTCATGATCCCACTGGCATTCCCACTTACAGAAATCCAGAGCTAATATTAATGTATTTGTAATAAACTGAACATGCAAAGCAGGTTACAATGATGAATTGATTCAGCATTAGAAGTAAGAGTCAGAGACCATAGCCACAACTCCATCCTGCGCTGGTATTCTAATCAGGTCTTTCAGACACAGGTCAAATCTTTTATCAACCAGACTAACAGTTAAAACTTGTGACAAATATGATTTATATTATGCAGAGCAGGGAAGAGCTGTTTATTCAGCTGTGGAACAGTACTTACATATCAGATAGGTATCACCTATCAGAGGTCCAAGCCAATGGCATATTTCAAGAGCATGCAATTAGTGTAATATATTCTGTCTTAACAAATTCTGACACATTACACTTATTTAACAGTATTACTGTTCTGATGCAAGCTTGCAGTTTCAGGCAAAGCATTTCAAATGTGACAAGTATCAACAAGCCCTTTAAAACTGTTGATACTCACACATAAATCTTTCAGCAATTCTGTCAGTGCACTTTCAAACATTTCTTACAGTTGAAAAAATTAGGAACTGCTATAACGTTTGAATAGTATGTAGCCCATAAAACTGCCTCAACATCATGTATAGCCCATGAGACACTGGGTTATCCAATGTTCATTTTGAAAACAAGGGTATTATGTTCACTTTTCTTTCACTAACTGTGGTAAAGAACATATCACTCCTATCTGAATTGAAAGCATCCTGAAGGTTCTTAAAACCCAATACAGTTTTCCTTTGTCCTAACCATCCAATGTACCCAAACAAGTCAGCAAAGGTGCATGGGATGTGCTTATGGATACTTGGGCTAAACGTGAGTGGAAATATCTGAATGGTCTTATCTGGAATTTGGAAGCTATTCATTTATTATGTATTATTTAGAATGCTTTTATGTCATTTCCAGCCATCTTACAGCAAAAGGAACAATACGTAACACTGCAATAATTAACATTTATCAACATTATCAAACAATACCATCAACAGATTTCACTACACACACACATGCACACCCACACACCATAATGCCTTGTAACACCAAAGCAGCCAATTCATCCCAAGTCATCCTCAGGTTATGACCATTTGTTCAGCAACCATTCAAAGTTATGACAGCGCTGAATGAATGATATTTATGACTGGTCCTCAGAGCTCCAGTCATTGCAAAGTCCTGGAGGTCACATGATCAGGATTTCTGACATTCCCTGCTGGCTTTCCACAAGCAAAGTCAATGGAGAGGCCAGCAAGAACTCGGAAGTTGAGATCACATGAGATACTCATTTAATGAGCTATGTGGTCCTTTGGTTACAATGGCAACTGGGTCTGCCGGAATTGCCGTCGCTAAGTAATGTGCTCATATGACATTGTGCTTTATGACCACATTACTTAGCAATGGAAATTCTGGTCTCAATTGCCGTCATAACCCAAGGACTACCTGTAATGAAAAAGCCATGTCTGAAAACCAAAGAGAAATCCAGGACTGGCATGAGGGGATTGATGTCTTGGGAGTAATCCTATAGAGAAACCCTGTCACCTATGTATTCCAGTGGTCAATTAGGGTCCCCGAGGAAGTACCCTCCAAGTTGCTGTTAGATCCATCAAACATCTGGGGCAGGCTAATCTAATTGATCCCATTATCCCACAGAGAAATGTGGCACCAGTCAACCCCGTAATCACTAGAAGTGATCTATCCATGACAAAGGCATGGTTCTTACTAGGCAACCCATGGCCTGTTAGGTGATAGTTTCAGAGATATTTCCTTACCTAAACAAAGAAACAGAATGACCAAGGGCAAAAAGGCAGTAGGAGTATGAGTGACTTACAACTTGCTGCTGGCTTCTCCATTGACTTTGCTTGTGGGAAGCTGGCACCGAATATAAGAAATCCTTCCTTCCTCCCTCCCTCCCTCCCTTTCCACATACAATATAGGTTTGCACCATTTGCCCTCCTCTCACAGTCCTCAGGAGAGCCTGGTGAAGTTTCCTCCTCCTTGGCTGACCCGTGGAACTGCCTGTTACTTTGCTGGGGGGAGATGGAACATAGGGAGCTGTGGAACGTGAGGAAAACTCTACCCCAGTCACCATTCTGGTGTGTCCCCAAGGGTCCCTCCCTCAAAGGAGGAAGAGGGCTCACCCTTTGACCACCAGTGCCCCTAGCCAGTCTTACCTCACCAGCAGGCATCCAAGTCACTCCCTCGTCCTCTCAACACCCACCGCTGTTAAGAGATTTCAAATTTCTGCCTTGTTTCCAAAGCAGCCAATCACCACTCACCCATCAGGCCTTGCTGCTAGCTGACTGGGTGCAGGGGACAAAGGGAGGCAGAAAAGAGTTAGGGATAGGCCCATAATGATCATGTGGCTTAGGCTGACTATGGCAGTGCAGCAGCGCAACAGTGCTGAAGCAGCCACAAATTTCCCAAATTTCAATCCCAAGGAAAAATGGGTCCTGGATTTTGGACACATTCTGTAAGTTAGCCCATTTGAGGTACCTTAGTTCAAAAATTGTTGCCCTATGATGCACTGTTTTGCCCAGTTGAAGGTTACAGACACGAGAGTTTTAGTAATAATAGATATGCCCCACTATCAAATCTCACTGTAAGTGCTCTGAGATATAAACCAAACCTCTATGCATCAGGCCAGTGATAATTTGGGACAAGCCCATGGTTGTCATGGCAGCCATGAAATCCAAGCCAACTGATAACCCACCTGTAAGGGCTCTAAGTTAAAATTGCCCAGTACTATCATTCTACGTGTTTCAGTTACTGAAACTGAGGTGAGGTCAAGCAGCTTGGGAAGAGATGCTGCTGTGCAGCTGGAAGAATGGTACAA
Organism: Liasis olivaceus; assembly: GCA_030867105.1. NCBI lineage: Eukaryota > Metazoa > Chordata > Lepidosauria > Squamata > Pythonidae > Liasis > Liasis olivaceus. The sequence continues at coordinate 24,274,816 of CM061348.1, read as the reverse complement.
CTGGAGCATCCTCAGCTTGTGCTGTTGGAATAACTGCACATATAAGGCCAAAGATGTTAGACTGGACAGGGTTCCACTTGGTTTGGCTGAAAAGCAAAGCTGCTGTGTCCATGTAAGTCTTGCATAAAGCACAGGAATGCAAGCAGGAATAGGGGCTTAGTGAAGGGTGCATATAATGTTAGATGTGTTTTAACTGGTTTTAAATGTGTTGGTTATTCTGTCAGAACTCATTTGTCCATATAATGTCTGAATAGTGGTCAAACAGGTGCCCTCATCCTGGAACTTGGCGCTCTCACAGGAAATCCGGACTAGACTTACATAAGATACTTCAGAATCAGAACCTCCTGAAAGAAGAGGAGAGTTGTTTCTAATCAGCTAAGAACCTAATAGTATTTATATGCTATGCCTCAAGATTCCAGTCCTGAGCCTTTTCTCTCTGGGAACCTCCAGTTTATTTGTTAGATTTATTTTCTTCACTACAAGGGGACAATTCTTGCTGATTTGAGGAGTGACACTGTAGCCTCTTTAGATAGCTCCATTTTGGAGAAATACTTGGGAGAGTAATTCCTTATCGACTTTTAAAAATAAAGATTCTCCAGACCATTTCAGTCTGGAGAATACCAGGCTGGGCTTGCTTTCTACTCTACAGGAAGACAGAGTCAGTACAAAGAACGGAGTCGGTACTCTTGTCTTGATTCTCATGATTGATCGTGCTCTCTGTGGTGGCAGCACCTAGTCAAGCTTGACTGATCTTCAAACAGTGAAGCAGGGTGGGACCTGGTTAATACTTCCACGGGAAATGATCAGAAAATCTCCAGGCAATAGGAAGCTGGAAAACAACGTAGTAGAAGGGAACTGCAAACTACTTCTGTATTGCTGCCAAAAAATACAGTACCAGTATGAACAAGTCAAAGAAACCAAGCTTGACCTGAGGATGTTTTTGTCTTTATTTATTTTTATTTTTTTCAGGGGGGGATGGATATTGAAGACAACTGAGTTGTTTTTATTCATTGCTTTGTTAAAATTTCTTCTGTATTGATGAAAATTATGTCCGGTTCCAGACTATTGCTGTTTTATGTAATTTATTTTATTAGTTGTATTCCACCCTCATAATTATTGATATAAAGTAGGTTAGAAACAATTTAATGGGTCAACAGAAAGAAATTAATGGCTTTAAATTTATAAAACTATAAAACACATCTCACTTGTAATGTATTGCAATCAATTTGGAAATTAATTGCTTTTCCATTTTATTCCTCCTCCTTCTCTTGTCTGTAGACATGGAATAAAAGATATATAATTTCATTTTCACATCAACACATTTCTCAGGAAACTCAGATTGACGGAACTCTATTTCCTTTTCTAAAATTTACATTTTAGAGAAATAAAACAAAAATTAGAAAGAAAAAAGTTACTGGCAAAGATAGACATCTTCTGTTGTTTTGCAGTTATCCCCTGCAGTTCTGATGATTAACTGGCCAAATTCCACACTATTGCCATAAAAAAGGGAACAGCAAGGTTCTTATTAAGTGCTTTATACCTAGAGTCAGTCCCAACAATGGAATTTGCTCCACGCTGTGCAAGCTGATTTCCCTCATGCTGCTGGTTTATCTAAATTTTTTTATTGAGGCGTTTGATTAATTTGTTTGGATAAAGAGCAATAACATAATCTGTCTTGACCTTCTATGCAACATAATCTTCAGACGGATATATTCCTAACCGGAAGGGAGAAAAAACAAATACATTCAATAGGCTTTGGGAATACAGGAAACATGCCCACATTCAGTAAAGGTAATTCAAAGCATATGTTCATCCAGTGCTTTTAGGAATTTCTTGGCAAAAGACTTGACAGTAACCTCGATTAGACTGGCTTTAAAAAGAATTAAGGCAACTTCCTGGAGAACAGGTCTATCGATGCTGTTAAGTACAATGATAACTAAAACCAGAACTGTCGTATTAAGAAGGAGAAGAGCTCTGATTGCTATGTGTCTGGTGATTCAGTTGGAAAGTGCATGTTAAGTAAATGTGATATATTTTTTCATCAGGTTTTCACACTATGGCCTAGATTAGAAAGAAAGAAAGAAAGAAAGAAAGAAAGAAAGAAAGAAAGAAAGAAAGAAAGAAAGAGAGAGAGAGAGACAGACAGACAGACAGACAGACAGACAGACAGACAGACAGACAGACAGACAGACAGACAGACCTCCCCAGGTATAAGTAATGCAGGTAGTTCATCTGAAAACACTGTGCCTCCTCCAGTGGCTCACAGCACTTCACACCTTGAACGTTTTTCTGTAGAGAGGCAATCTCTCTGCTTAGCCAATGTGTGAAATGCAGCACTAGTGCTTTTCATCCTTCATTTCATTTTCCAAATAGGCTGCTAATTGGGAGACATACAAATCTTGCCAAACTGAGATCATAAAAGGAGAGGATAAAACCAGAAACGTGCAGTTGGCATATGTCTGAATATAATCCCGGCTAAGAGGGACAAAGTAAACAATGCGAAATGGCCAACATGAGAAATGGACTTGTTACCTATTGGCACAAAATCGAGGGCAGCTGTCGTATCTCCCCTGGGATCTTACTGGACCACAGATGAAGCATCTTTCAGAGAAGGCATGACAGCTCCATGCATGGAATGCTGCGTTGCAATGGCTTGGGCTTTCCGAACATTCGTCAACGCTGCCTAAATAATTGAAATGTTCCTCCTGGTGTCTTTTCCACTTACTGTACTCCATGGCATTGTCTTTTAGCCCACTGCAGGCAGCTCTTCTGCTACTTTCTGGGGCAGTAGCTCAGAGCCATTCAATAGTCTGTTATGGAGAAGCTTCCCCACAATCCCAATTACTTCCCCACAAGTAATTAGCATGTCAATGTTTTTGTTGGCATCACCCTGGCTAAAGGACCTACTCTGCATCATGAAAAGAACTAGAGCGGGGGCTTAAAGGTCTGCCCAAAACAAGGGAGCCCAAGATAATAGCAGAGAGGCTATCACTTAATTACTTACTTAGAACTTCTATTGTTCGTATTAAAAAGAGTTGCTCCCATGGGAAGCCTGGTGCCGGTCCCCACTGTGAATTCTCAAATATCAGTGACCAATCAGAAAAAGTGCTCCTTTGTGTTCCTCTTCCTCAGAAACAAAGTCGCTTGTTTCAACCTGACGTTCTTGGGACTTATTTGGCTCTACCTATTCTGTCCCTTATACAATTCACCTGCTTAGTTTACATTTGAATTCCCTACCTAGAGCTGCCTAAATACTGCTTTGCCATTCAGGAGCACCCTTTCCACTCCTTGTTTCACCTGTATCTTTCTCTTCCTTTATTATAGGTGTCAGGAACAAGATGGTAGGGGGCTGGGATACCTAACCAAGCATTTTTCCCTTGTGTAAAGTTTTTGGGATTATATAAGGTGTATGTGTGTGTGTGTGCACATGCATGCATATGCCATACTTTTGGAGAGATTTCTTGACGTGTGCTTTTGTTGTGACACACGCAGTTTTGGGCACGTTGGGATAGCTGAATACTCTCCCAGCAGATAGGCTCCTCATCTGTTTCCAGGACTAACCATCTGGACAGCAGGGAAGGCAAAGTCAGCTGGGGAATGGGGAGGAGATTGCAGACTGCATGGAAGTTGTCGTAGGCTGCCTGCGGCCTGCAAAGGATCCATTACTGATTTACACCATCTGCAGTGGCCGACAGATGCAACAATATTGTATTAACTGAGCAAACTTAGTAGCTATGAATGTTCTATCTACAGATCAACAGCATTATCTTCAGAAATAAATTATTTCAGTTCAAATGATGGGCAATATAATATCTGATCTCTGTTGCAGGAGCTCTTTCCTGAGGGTTGCTGGTTGATGGTTCTGCAATGAGAAATAAATCTGCACGTCTTCAAAAATACACAAGCCAACAAAAAGGAGATTCCCTAAGGCAGACTCCCTAAGGCTGTATTCAGATATGTTGTCCTCATTAACTCCTTGTAACATTTTGTTTGCATGGGTTCCTTATGTTCTAAAAGAAAAATTAGAATCATGCAGTAGTATTTTTAAATGCTGGGCCAATATATTATGTAAAGTACAATTCAAATATGTATTACTGTTCTCTGAGAGCGAATCTCATGTTCAGCTTCCAAGTATTCTTTTCTGTACCATATGCTGACAATATTATATTTTAATAATTAATTGTTCATCAAAGGAAAGATGAGCAGGAATGCTAAATTCAAAGTTATTCAGATTGCAGAAATGAATAATGCATGATTTTTATATTAAATACACACTGAAATACAGAGTCTACATCTCATCCAGCTCTGCCTGCCTTCCATTTTTAAACACTGTGAACTAAAATATGAATTACCAACCAAGGAAAACTTATTTAGACAAAGGATAGCTTTATTGAAATGCAAACTCAAAGATTCCTCTGATGATTAAATTTTGGTTATCAATTAGGTGGAATTTATTTCAAGCGTCTGGGAAGCCACAGTCAGCTGTAGAAAATGGGACAGAAAAGAAAGCCTAGTTTCTTTTATAGAATTAAATCTAATTCCTGCATGTATGTTCAAATTCTTGATAGACTGCCCTGAACAGACTGCATTGGCTAAGTAATGTAAATGAAAACTTTCAGCAGAATAGGTAGTGTTACTATGTTTATAGGAGGAAAGCCCTGTTAGTTCATGGTGGCAAAAAATCAGGAGTCTGGCAATTAACCTTGTCTGATTAACACATTTCATTAAACATCATATACTATCATTCATAGACTGTGGTACCTTCATATTTAAGTATACATGCTCTATATGAGGGTGAGCAGTTTACACCTTCCCCTGAATATTCTGCTAAAATTCAGTGTCAAATGTGCTGTGTTTGAGTGATAAGATTTTTGAGAATTTGTGTAAAACAAGGAGCAAAATTGATAGGAAAATAGAATAGAAAATTATGTTAAATTCGGCAAGGGTTAATGTACTAATTTTACCCTTTAACATCCACCCACCCTCCTCTTGGAAACAGTGAACTAAAAATATTGGCCTTACCCACACTAATGACATTGCCATTCCTCCCTCCCTACAGTCCTTGGAGACTGAAAAAATGGGAAAGACCCCAAAAGGTTGTTATATTTACTGTATATGGTGGATAACTTATATGATTTTCTTGTTAATATGTTAAATCATATCAAATCAAACCAATCTTTATTACGGTCATAGACTAGCATGAGGGAATGGAGTACAGCCATTAAGAAGAAATATAAAAGTAAAGTAAAAAACTAAAAATTTAAAGATGTGAGTATAAAAAGGTATAAAAGATATAAAACATGAGAATTTAAAAAGGAGAGATGGGAGTATTAGAAAAGTATCAGGGATCATCTGTTTATATGGCATGTGAGAGACTGTAGCTGTACCTAATATAACAAACGTGGCGCATATTGAGTCTAGTTTGTAGAGCTGAGTCCCAAGAACAAGCCAGAAGTCATCATCCAATGAATTCTGAGTGCTGCTGCACAGAATCTGGCAATGCTGTATGTTAACCTCCGAAAGCAACAGGGAAGTATAAACTTGTCCCATGATCCCCTGGTTATTTATGTAGTAATGGTAGGATGAGACTAGTGTGAATGCCTCTGTAATACAAGCTCTGGAAGCACAGGCGCTGTTGTTTCTATGTGTCCAGAGTCTCACAAGGTGTTAGCCCTTCGAGGTAGTCCAGACATGAAGTACAACTATGAGTACTAACTCCATCTTTACTGTAAGGTTACATTAACAGAATCTTGCAAGAGTAAAAGTATTTCTCCCCAACTCTTGTTTTACCCTTGGAAAACTAGAGAAGGCCCCTCCTGAAACGCTTCCCACTTCCCTTTTCCTTCTATGGGCTGAGATACCTTTTGCTGACTGTTGTCCTCCTGTCTCCCAAGGTCATTCCCACATATCATTACCCAAGGGCATTGCTATTCCAAGTAGGGAATCTTCTTGTAATGACCTTCAAGGAAGGATGAGGGAGGGCATGACATCATGCCAGAGTGAAGGCCCTTCTGGGCTTAGTGACTTCCAGCTTAGTTAGGTATACCAGAGGGGATTCCTGTGGTATACCTGAGGGATTCACTGGCAAGAAAGTTTGGGATCCTGGCTAGCTCAGACTGGCACTCTATCTGTTACACATTTTTAAAATAAGCCCTTTGGTCTGATCATAACCTGTGCTGAGTAGAAGACTTGGAGAGAGGCCCAAGGATAAGATTTTACTTGCCACTGCCTGTTTCCCCATAGATTGGAAGTCATGAGCCATAGTAAATGGGGCAAGACCAAGGAGAAATAACAACAGTCTAAGTTAATAGTTGAGTATGGCCAACCAGATTCTAGCCTCCACTTTCATGAAATCTGTCTCCAGTTGCAAGGTAGCATTAGAAAAACAATTAGGGACCTGAAAGGTAGCTCTCACAAATTTGGATTGTATAAACTCTAGTGATGTGAAATTGGAAAAGGGACCCAGCTGTGTACCATAGAGAAGGTGTTCTAATGGCTTGGCTTAGAATAATTTGAGAGCTGCCATCCCTTAAGGTATTTAAAGATGGCAGATGAACTCCTCTGTGTATTTCCAGCAATGTGGTCCCCATAGGCTTTCCTATTGCTGGTAGAATGAAGGACTACCTCATGTATTTGAAATAGGAAGCCTCCTCAATCTTGTGACCATCTATTCTTCAGGAATGGTTCTTAGGCCTTTTGGCAAAGGCCATATTTTTACTTTTCTGATACTTTAGTTCCAGCCAATTTTCCTTACAATACTTATGGACCTACTCCAAGGATATGCATAGAGCAGGGGAAATAAGGGAATCACAACCATCAAGACAGGAGCTGAGCTCCCTTAACACTTCAGGACTCTAGCTTTTAGCATCAGGGCTGACACTGCAGAAATTTTACAACGAGAACAACAACAGCAACAACAACCACAACCACAACCCAAAAGAAAAGCTATTTAACTGGACCATGGTTTTGGTCCAACTATTTACATGGGCCACATTTGGACTATTAGGTGGGCATACTCCTGGAAGACAGGCACATGACTATATATGGCCAGAAGTCAGAACCCCTTACCTCACTTTGAACACAACTGATATTTAGGTTTCTGCAATCTGGACCCTCCAGCTGTGTGGACTTTAAGTCTCATAATTCCCAGCCAGCATGGTTCAGTATATCTGGAGGATACCAGGTTGAAGACAGAAATTCTAGAATATGATTCTAAAGAAGAACAAGAAAATAACTGGAGAAATGTTGATATTTGAAGGCTGCTTATGCCCCTCTTCTTGATTCCAATTACAACATGAGAATTAGGAGCTTTCTGATAAGGAATTTTATTAAAAAGTATATACCCACAGTACCCAGATCCAACCCTTTCCATGCAGAAAGTCCACTATTTAATCTGCATCATCTCAGAGAAGAGGCTAAGACACATTTTCATATAAGACTTTGGGGAAGCTGCTACCAGTCAAGTTACCTCAAATTGGACAAGATGCATTAAGGTTCTGACTCTAAGGCAGTCTCATAAACACACATATTTACCATGTCCCTAGTATTCCAGAGAAATATCAGATTATCCATATTTCTCCCTTCTCCAAAATACAGTTGGCAGCCGCGGTGGTCATTGTGATCTAGCAAAACATGGATCCATTCCCTTGCACATCTTGAATTGGCCAGAAAGATTCCATCTCAGCAGCAACTCTTCCACAACACCCAAGCTGCTATTTATCTCCTTCAGGTGTAAAAAGTAGGTAGTTTGGCACAAGATCTGTTCACCAGTGCACACAATTAAAATTTTCCTTTAAAAGCTGGTGGGATTTTGTGTTGTTTTTTGGTTAGGAGAGATAATATATACATGCAGAACTTGAATAATGGGGACTTAAGCATGTAAGCATGTGTGTATGTGCTTACATCGTTGGGAGTGTGGCAGTCCCAGCCACACAGTAGTGATGGTCGCAGGAACCCCAGATTTTGAGCTGTGCAACCATCTGTTCAAGAGTTGTGCCTTGGGATGCAGCAATGGGGAGTCTAGGGAGTAGGAAGCTGAGGTGGGACAAAAGAGTCCCTTGTTGTGTCTCTGAGCTCTGTGGCTGCCCTGGTATGCATCATTTATACCTGGCCTTTGACTCTTTCCCCCTCTGGGTTAATCATCCTCTTTTGCTGATGGTCTCATTTTCTTTCCTGTTTTTATTCTTGCATGTTGCCCTCCAGAGTCACCTGGAGTCAGGCAGCCTTATGAATATGTTAAATAAATAATTAACTAACGCTACACAGTGATGCTAAATACTACACTTAATTATATGAAGAGTATTTTTCCTTGAAATAATTATCTGTGAATTGGGAGATGGGGGTGGGTTCTTACATTCACAGCTAAGAATGGGAAAAGATGTAAAAGAGCTGCAGACTCTGTTTAATAAAACAAAGCACGGATGCTTTTGAAGAAAAACTTGAAGATTAGCTGCAGCTCCAAAGGGGTTATTTGTCTGGTGAATTTAACTCTTTTTTTTCAATCTAATCAGGGCTTCTCTCTCTCTCTTTTTCCTTTCTTTCCTCTTCATCCATCATCATCCTTCAGTTTCCTTTTTTGTTTCCTGCTGACTCATCAAGAAGGAAAACCTGTGTGAGTATGTACTTGTATGTTTCTGCGTGCAAGACTTGTTTGTGAACGAGAGACAGAAAGACGCAGGTGTGAATTAGGCAGCCATATAAATTGATATGATAAATATACAAATTCATTTTAATTATTAGGTATTAATTCAACATATTTTTCCTGTTTGTGGAGTGGTTTCTGGCAGGTATATATATAGAGAGAGGCATGTATGTATAGGTGGGGGGGGGTATGTGTGTACACACACACAGAGACATATTTACAGAGAGAGAGAGGGAGAGGGAGAGGGAGAGGGAGATGTGTGGTATGTACACATTTATAATGGGGAGCCTCCAGAATTGGTTTCACCTGGAGCTGGCAACCCTGGATGGGGAAACTGAGCATTCAACCAGATTTTTGTTGGTGTTTGTAATTTTCTTCCGGTGTACTCATTTTTCTTTTTAGTGGGGATATTATTTTAAATTCTGGCTCATCATCCTTTTGCACTGGGTAACACAACCATTTGTTTACTAGCCTTCCTCTTTCCTACTACACCATTTTTTAGGTTACTTCTCTCATGTCATGTCTTGACAACTTTTGCTTCTGCTCTATCAACCCATATCATCTCAGGCTGTTTCTTTCAGATAGAACACAATCCCTGAAATAAAATTGACAGAAGGAAATTTTATTGAATTCAATGGAGGTTGTTCTTAGTAGAGGTTCAGGGTTCTAGTAGTACAACACAGTACATTGTGACCAATATAATTCATTTCCTAGGAATTGTGTTCAGGATTGCAGCTGCAATTTGCAGCACAGGTTTATCCAGCTGTGGTAGCATAATAACGAAAAATTAAGATTATGTGAATTGGTTGATTACAGCTGCAGATATCCCCCCTCCCCAACTACAGTATGCTTACAGGTTAAGATCCCATACAAAATTAATGTATGACTACCAAGAATTTGTACACTCCATTTATTTTTCCTAATTACCAGAACTCTGGGCATTTGCAAAAATCACTGAAGCTTGCATTATTTTGAAGTGCCTCCATTAAGGTTTCTAAAGGAAAATTAATAAGTATTACTGAAGTTCCATTAACCATTTTTTAAAAATGACAATAAAATTAAAGCAATAACTTCAGTCTAAATGGACCAAGTTATTATGTTAAATCTTGTTCTGAAAGTAAGTCTACTTGACTTCTAAGTGGGCATTCGAAAGAATGAAAAAAGGATATTATCCACTTTTTTTTCCCATGTTCTCATGAAGTTTAATTAGTATGGAAGCAGAAATGTGTGAAGACTGATGAAAACCAGACTTTTTTTTTAGGCTGAATAGTAAAGGGGAAAAAAAGCTGTGCATTAAAGGAAATTAATTCTCTCACTTTTACTCCAAGCTACACTCACACTCAAGCAGGTTGATTAGTTAAAAATATTACCTTGATAGTCCAGAATCCGGACTACTTCTTTCCTGAACTCCATTAAGGTGATCGTAATGAGTTATCAAGTACTAAGTGATCTGGAGCCAGCCTTCCTAAGACTTCCCACTTCCAAGGCTACATGATCTCAGCATCACTTCAATCAATTCTGGAATGGTGTCCTTCTAACCTAGGGACAGCTCAAGGCTGGGTGACCTCTAGAAGTTATATAAAAACTGGAATGTAGTGGAGATAGACCTTGTAAAGTGGGATTTGATCAAGGTTAACTGGCTATTTTAAAATGAACATTTTTTTTACTTATTCTAGGCAGCTCATAAATTGGATGAGGTGAGCTATAAATCAAATTAAATAATTGTACTGATGTAGTAAATTTGCAATAAGCTCCCAATACCTGCGGCTGTCCAAACAGCACAGAACTTTTAATTCCTTCTTCCTCTTCTGTTTAAATCAAATTTCTACCTTAAAAAGACAAATTTTTAATTTTCACTGGAGTTTTTAGAACATTTTCAAATCTGTTCTTAATACAGACCAATACATTGCCATTGAAAACTTTTGAAACCATAAATCAGGGGTTGGCAAAACAACACCCTGAAGCATCATGACAAGTGTTACTACCCCAAATGGTTCTATGGATAAAAATTGTCAAAATTTTGGGAATCACCATATGTTATGAGATTTTGGTTTACCAACCTCAAATCTGACGAAATGTCAGATAAGAATGCTAACATTTTGGGACATTTGGTAATCTCCCAAGATTTTGCCCATTTTAAGGAAAGTAACATCTACACCAAGGGTTGACAAAAGTATTCTTAGTGGCTACCAATTTACCCTAGACCATGGACTTGTTTAGTACAAACTATTGCATACTATTTCAGTTTATTTGCTACTTTAACCCAAAATTATTGGCATTGAGAGGTTGACATTTCTCCAGCCATAACTGGGAATGTCAGGGATTTGCTTCTTGGACCTTCTGCATTCAGCCCATCTGCTCCACCATCAAGCTAGCTCCCATACAATAGTTAGAAGTTCTTTCTGATGGCTTTCAAAGCTACTGAATGACATAGCTACTTGCCATTTTAAGAATGAAATGTAAGAAAAGATAAGCCCTAAAGTGTTTAAAAGTTTGTTAATAAACCTCACATCCCACCCCAGTATAAAAATAAGAGAAAAAAGGGATTCCTGTCCTTAAGAAAATGCACAATGTGGCCTCTTCTACCTGTGTCATTGCTGTATCTGTCTGCAGCTCTCACTCCCCAAAATCTATTAAGTGCCCCCAAATGGGGCTGATTTTTCCTGGGCTTTTGCAGGAGGTATATTTAAAAGGGCAAAATGGATACTTTAAATCTTGCAAGGATTTTTTGTGCCCTCACCCCCAAAGCCCCCCCCCCCCCGCCAAAATCTGGCCCTTGTTCCTCTGCTTTGTTTTCCCCCTCACTCTTCTAGTTTTTGGAAAGACAAGAAATGACTGGAGAATATTTTCTTTATCAGGGGAGATGACACTTAAACAAGGAATCTCAGTGTCAACCTCTGCTAATGAAGGAAGAGACTGCAAACTCTATTTTTCAGAGAGAAGGGGATTTTTGCAATTATTAAAAAACCCCCCACAAAATAAATTAAAAATGTATTTTATAAATTATATTAATATTATTCTTTTATTTTATAAATTATATTAATATTATAATACAAGATTTAAGAGAAAAATGCTCTTTGGAGTGTGGCACTTGCATGCTATACAAACCACAGTGCTATTGTGGAATGGACAGAAGTTACACGTTCCTAATTTAAACAAAATTAATATCAAATGCAGTATTCACATTATATTTGCCATTCATCTTGTTCCTCCCTTGTTCCTTTGTTAATATTTGAGCTGTGCAAACAATGCTTCACAAAGAGCATTGGTGTGGACAAAGTGCCTCTCCTCTGAACACAGAGAGAGCCATGCACAGCTGCTTCTAAGAGGTTCTCAGGTTGCCTGGACATGCACATACTGCTGACAAAGCAAAACATCTGTACATTCATGTGCATATGGAGAGAAGTGGGAAAGCCTTTGAAGCAGCTTCCAGGGAACATAGCTGACACAGTCATTTGAGATGTCTGGCTTCACTTGCTCCAACACACTTCATGAAGCCAAACACTTTGTCTAGCTCTAGTTAATATTCAGGTATAAGCTTTTTGAAATGGCCCTGACCATCTGAGGGACCCCCTGTCTTGATATGAACTTGTCCTGACATTACAGCTGACAGAAGAGGTCCTTGGAGATCCTTTTCAAAAGGGTCACAGAAGAACTTCTTTGCAACTCCCAAACTACATGAGGCACTGCTGTGAGAAAAACTCTTGGTCCTAAATCTTCGGGGCTTTAGAAAAAGATTATGTTTTTCTCATCACTTAGGTCTTTGCAGTCTGAACGACTGTAATTCAATAGTGGTTTTAGCTCTTTTAATGAGATTTTCAGTATTTGGGTTGGACTTTTATTGTTAGCTGCTCTATAGCAAAAAAGGTGGCATATAAAACATAAAATAAATGAATACATTTGCACAAATACTGTAGACCCTTCTAGCAAAAGAAACAAAATAAAAAATGTTTATAGTCAGCATATACCAGACCCCCAGTGCCACCTGGCATATACAGTTGAATATACACACTTCTTAAGCTCCTATTTAACCCAGGAAGGAAGTTCCTATGTATGCTTTTTTTTTTTTTTAAAGGGGGGAGTTATGGTGTATGGGAGAGTTAACTGCCCCAATCCTGATATCTACCACTGAAATAACACAAACCAGACACATTAACTGCACTTGCTCATTTAAAGTGATGTCTGGCTTAATGGTCATAGTACAAAACAAGCATGTAGCCATGGAAGGAAAAGGTCCCAGGATATTGGTTATTCCAGGTTGCAAGTTCTCTTCCTACCACACTGGGTATTTGGTTTTTTTGTAAAATCAGCATACAGCTAAAAGACACTGAAAGAATGCCAGTGTCAGAAAAAGTATTTGGGAATATGGCTTACTGAACTCAGCTGGCATTCAAAGTAGGCATATATTGGACAGGACTGAAATGCAATAGACTGCTGCCACCTTGCTGTGCTGAGCAAGCAATTCAGTTTTCCACAAATAAAAGGCTGGTAGCATTTATTACTGCTCTTATTATTAATATGAATACACCAACTACCATGTTTTTCTACCTATCCCTCAAAGCTACATCAAGCTAAATTCTTCCTGGACCCAACATAATTAAATTCTAAATAGTAAACTTATAATTTTACAATAGTCATCTATGTATCAGCACTGCAGCAGTATCACTAAATCTTATCCACTTAAAAGTCCAAGCGCTTTGAAAGCTAAAAGAGGAGAAATTACTCATGGAATAGTCTTCCCATCGACAATGAATTTCCTTCTTTCAATACTGTTGTCCTTTCCCGTGCCTTCAAATGGGACCTTCAAGTGAATACTAGCCCCCCCCCCCTTTTTATCATGTAATTGTGCATATTGATCTACCCAACTGTGTATTTACTTCTCTTTAAGCTCTTTGTCTCTAGCTCCATGGGATAATTCTGGAACTCGAGGGCTGAAAAGGCCGGCAAGTAATTTTTGGCTACTTCTTTCTCATTCTGTCATTGATCCAAGAGTGGGAGGTGGTGGGCTCTCCTTGCTGGAGGGATTTAAGCAGGGCTAAAGAACTATCAATCAAAGATGCTGCAACTGCAGGGTTTTTGCAGTGTACATATAACTTCCAAAGTTCTCTCCAACACAAAGATTCAATGATTCTATGAAGTCTGAAAACGCATATTTCATATTCTGCAACTGCATTTCCTCTTCAAATGCTACCTTGGACTAAAATGTTTGCACTCCTCCTTAAGGTCACATACTGTCAGGATTAGCCCAGGAAACTCCAGGAGACAGTACAGATTCAATCCAGCAAAGTTTAATGGCCTTACTCCCATTACAGAAATCTTCTCAGAGTGAGAGCAAATTCCAGGGTCACCCTCCCAACCTCCCTTGCATTCTTTAGGGAGGGGCCAGTCTCATCCTCTTATCTGTTCCTCGTTGCTCTGGTGATGAGAGTAAGTTCTTAACCCCTCTGGTCCTGACTCTCACACATACAATTATACTTCCCTATTAATATATAGCCCACTTATACTACTTTTGTTACTTTTATGTTAGAAAAATAGAAATGGAGGCAAGCTATTTAAAAGAGAATAATATGAGAAAACCATTTGGTAACAATTGCAAGGTAAAGTCTATAGTTAGTTATTTGAGGAGGGATCAAATAATTACAGATTCCATAAATATGTAGGAGAATAACATGTAGACTGTAGATGGATCAAAGTTCTTTCAGCTGGACTGGACGTCATTCTCACAGGCAAATAGTGGTTAGTGCTGCTAAGACTTTCAGACTGATGTCAGCCTTACTGGGAAGACCAGACAGGAGACACCACCAGATGAGCTAATTCTGCTTCAGTATAAAGCTACAGTAACAGAACCTTACAAATCTGAAAGTACATTTCTCCTCCCCCAATCTCTTTTACCGCCCAGGAAACTATGGAAGGTCTCTTCTGAGCCTCTTGCCCTGCCCACTATCCAGCTACAGGCTTTGCTGCCTCTTATCTAACCATTCCCTAGGTAGCATTTCTTGGCCCAATCTCCCAACGGTCCCACATACCGTTACAGGTGGACAAATATTTTTCTGCTGAGAATCTTTGGCAGGACTATACTATGGGCTATGGAGTTGAACAGGCCATGGGTTGTGCCAAAGCCAAAGTGTAAGGTGCCACCCAGTGTCTTCATCCACTTGGTTCTCCTCCTCCTCCTCTCCCTTATCTAGAAGGATGCCAAGAAAGGAACAGAAATGACTGATTACAGGTTGCAGATTGACTGCTCTTGCCTTGTGAGATTTTTCTCCAGAGAGACAGCATAACTGCCTCAGATCTATATCAAGTACCATTGTGGAAATGAACTGTAGCTTAAAAACATGCCCAGGGCTTACACATTTATGTGGACATTGCTTCCAATAATCATCTGAAAACAAGACAAAGTTTGCACTGAAGGGGATTATTAGGATATGCAATAAAATGAGCAGACGGAAGTATTGGGAGCTGGGCATTGCAGAAATCTGTCTAAAAATATAATTTGTAAAATATACATTCTCTACTTTATTGTTACCAAAACAGTGGGATTTAGCTGGGCCACATTTGAGTCTTTCACAAGTCTCAATCTCTTGGTTTGAGAAAGATATTGTTGCTGTCCTAGAAAAGTACAGAACAGGTAATATACAGTAGTAGTTTTCTCCAGCTGCAAAAGCATGACCCAGAGAAGCCCAAAGTGTTATTACAGATATGGCTGATAATAATGCTAGGGAGCAGGTCAAGTGTTTTAAGTACCTAGATGCTTGCTTGCTTGCTTGCTTGATTTATTTATTGCCTTCAAGTCAGTGTTGACCCTGACAACTACCTGGGCTAGTCTCTGCAGTTTTCTTGGAAGATTTTCATTTTTGTAATAGCAATTTTATTAAAGATTATAATTACAACAGTAAAAACTAATGCAAACTGAAAAAAATAGAAGAATAAAAAGAGTAGAAGGTGCAGAAAAGAAAGAAAAAAGGGAAAAAATAAAAAGAGAAATAGAAATAGAAAGGAGAGAAAAAATAAGAATATAGTAAAGAAAAAGAAATGTATAAAAATGACTTCCCACCTTCATCATAACAAGTATAAACAATTTTAGTAACTTATCACCTCCTCTTAAAATACAGCAAATGATCTCTTCTTCCCATATCCCATCTCTTATCTATAAACAAATCTGTAAAGCATTGTCCTTTCAGTCCTGGTGTCAGCAAAAGTCCGTTAAGGGTTACCAGAGATAACAACATTGATTTTAACCTTGATCAAATAAACCAAGTTTATATTCCTTCCTTTTACTTCTAACAATCTTTAGTCCCTTCAAATAATGTTGTTGAATTTGCTTTTTTTAAAAAAAAATCTTTGTCCCTTCTCACAAAATTCTTCAGAACTTTAACAAGCCTCTTTTGTAAATCCAATACAGGAAAATTATCCAGGTCACTCTCTTGGTTTGTTGCTTGTATATTAAGGCATCAGCCGGTTTCTTTTGTATGTCCAGTGTAACATCTTTTTCCATGTCATTCTTCTAGAAATCCACTTTCAGCTCAGTCTTGCTCTTGTCAGGTAGAACTTGCTCCTCTTCCATAACAACTTTTAGACACAGTCTATCTATAGAAGCAGACACTTTTAAAATTAACTTCTTGGTCCATTGTTCAAAAATACCCTTCAATATGTCCAATGTTAAAATATTTTGCTTCATTCTGTAATTGTAAATCGAGTTTAAGTATTATTCTCCTTTAATTGTAATCTTTAGTTCACTCGAGTGTTCCATTTTTAAAGCCTTATCTTACTATGTTTCAAAACATAAGCATTTTCCCATGGGAAGGATTCTTTATAAATAATTCCAAAAACTTATTTCAAATTTATCTGGACAATTAGTCGATTTGTAACTCTCTAAAATCAAAGTTTTAATTACCCTTTTGCTGTTTATTCCCTCCCTCACCAAAAATTAAGTTCTTAAACTTGTAGTTAAAACTTCTTTCACTAAGGATTGAAGGAAACTCACCTGGAGCTGTAAAATTTATTGTTCCAAAGGCTCCTAATAGCTGAAAAGCACTTAACAAGGAATTTCCAAAAGTGATTAGAAAGGAAATATGCAAACGTAGTGTCCTTTCAAAGGCACCAACCATGGTTTGAAGCAAGATGGCTATTGCCTCAACCCCCACAGCTCTAAACCTGTCGGAGACTGCTGTCTTGTGGGCTCCTCGTGAGGAGCAGCTGTCTAGAGCACTTGTGGGAGATCTCAAGTCCTCTCCTTGACTGGAGAGGAATTTTGAAGAGCCAGTCCACTTGTCGGCTCTTCATTCTGCCATGTGTGTTGGTTCAGCTTTTTGGGAAGCAATCTTCAGTCCACCATTTCTTCCCCGGAAGCCCTCTTGGCAAGATTTTCAGAAGTAGTTTGCCCTTGCCTTCTTCCCAAGGCTGAGAGAGAAGAACTGGCCCAAGGTCACCCAGCTGGCTTTGTGTCTAAGGAGGGGCTAAAACTCACAACCTCCTGGTTTCTAGACTGGTGCCTATTATTGTATAACTATTAAACCAAACTAGCTCTCACTGTCTTTCATACCTGTTTGTTTTTTTTAAGCACTGACAGACCTAACGCATTTGCAAAAGACCAGGACCTCTATCTCAATATTCTTTTATGGAAAATGAAGCAAACTTGTCATGATGGTTCTGAAGCTACCTCTAGCCAAAGTGTTGGCCCAGCTCCTTTATGGAGTTCAATTAGATCCAGACTAAAAGTCAACTTTTCCTCATTAAACTGTGTGCAGTCCAAACTTCTGAGATCATTGCCACAAGAATCATGGTATATGCCTTATGCAATGTGGCTGGAAACAGGGATGTTGAAAATAAAGGGAAGAGTATGGCTTTGCACACATACTGACTAAAATCAAAATGTGGTCTACCAGGTTTTGCCCTTTCTACATTTGTTGATGATTTTGAATGAACTTGGAATTTCCTACAAAAATAGTATCATGTGGTGTCTCACCAGAGCTTCTGTTACCTGTGCCCTAAGAAAGAGCTATACAACCCATCATAGACATGGAAAAGCAAAGCTATCTAGTGAGGGATACTAGACTAACAAATGTAGAGACCAAATCTCTTACCCATTCAACCAGCCAGTTATTTTAAAACCTTGGCTTTGCCAAAATATCACACAGCATTCTTGAAGGCTCATACTAAATGTCCTTCCATCAGCTCTGTTAGAGGACAATTCAAAAATATGATATAAAATAAATACGCTAACCCTTGTGGATCAGGGGAAACAATTAGGCATGTCCATTTACATTTCTCCTTTTATAGGGATCTTCACATAGAGCTTATTTTACCTCTACTACTAAATCTTGGAGCTCAGATGCTTGTTATGTTTTTCTCCTTTTAGCAGACAAACACCCTGATATCATTTACAAAGTACTATAGCCAAATATTCTAAAGGACACCTCATCTCTCATATCACATGGGATGTTATATTTTAGGATAATTCTATTGTATTTTAAATGTATCTCATTTAGACAAAGCGTTTTGAAAGCTGGTTATTCTGTTCTGTGGCTGATCAGAGCCAGTATTAAGGTCCTGCAGGAATTCACAACTTCTGTTAGCTTGAGGGCCATAGAGGCTCTGTGAGTCATATGGAGAATCCCATTCCAAAAATGTGTGAGGCCAGGATTTGACTCTTTGGGGGGTGTATGTAAAGTTTTTAAGAGGAACAATTGGGTGCTTTAAGATTTAAGGCAACCATTCTCCCTCTTAAAAACACCTTACCACTCCAAAATTTCATCCATACTGGGACTCACAAAGTTGGAGGACTGTGAGGGCTCTGAAAGCCACATTTTTGTACACTGGGAAATACTCAGAGCTGGTTCAGCCTTATCATACTGGGAATGTTTTCTGTTCAACACAATAATGGCATGGGAAGATATGAAAACACATAAATGTCTCACACTGGAGATCCATACTTGCCCATTTTGTGCTTCATCATATGTTTCTAATTTGCTTTTAACACTTTGGGACATTCACAGTGGCACTCATCAATATATGTGCAGCAGACACAGAGAGTACAATCTACAACACGTGAGAAGCGAGCATGATAATTTTGAAGGAAGGCCATACAATACAAGGAACTCTAAAATCAATGACTGTTGCTGCCATAGTGATTTCACGGGGATAAATGGCTTACAATTAGAAACACCTGCCTAAAGTAGGAAAACAGAGAAGAAACCTTGTAAGCATTCTTCCCTATCTTGGTTCTATTGTTTCCCATATTGTCTGTTTTTGTTAACGTCAGATCATAGTCTATTTCTTGGAAAATTAAACTTTATGCAACATTTTAATTCTAAGAAATGGATCCCTAGAGAACAGAAAAAGAAACTTTTCAGTGGCAGTTAATTCTGCACTGATCTTTTTATGTTGACATATCTCTATCATCATTAAGCTGGTGACAGTGTGAAGGACGCAATTATTTATGTTCCATCAAATTAGTCAGTAATTCAAATCCCTGACGAAATCTCTAGCCAAAATAGCTCCCGCTCCTACAGAATGTGATTCTGACATTACAATTCTTTCCCATTATCTAAAAGGGCACAGCAAAGTGAGAGAACTTTGACAGAAAGATATGGGCACAAGACTGCCATCTTCTATTGATACAGACAAAAAATTCACAGATATCCTACTTATACGCTCTCTTTATAAACAGCACATTTAGTGCAGTTATTTGGCTGAGATTGTTCTGGCAGTAAAGAGAAGGAAACAAATCCCAATCACTAAGGAAACTATGAAAGAGCCTTTCAGATATACCCTCCAGATATACTGGATTTTGAATCCCATCATCCATTGTCAAATCCAGCAAGCTGGCTATAGATGACGGCAATAGACATTCAACAGATTTGGAAGGTACTATGTTTGGAGAACTACTTATAGAACCTAAGATTAATTTGTTGTCTATTATCCTTTTTTAACCTTTGAATTTGACTGTTAACTACTCAAAGAGTTTTGATTCAAGTAATTCTTTTCAATAAATATCCTAATACTTCCCCTTAATTAAGCGTGATTATGAGGTTAACATGAACCCATGTCTCATTCTGGTCTTTTGCTTAGGGAAGGTTGGCATGCTTTGGGTCTCATCTGATCAAGCCTCCTATAGGTGGCAAATCAAGGAAGCAAGAACTACATACATTTCAGAAAGACATCCTTAATATTGGTCTGGAGCAAATACATGAACTTGAAAACTCTAAGAGTAAATTCCAAGCTGGACTTATAAAGTTAGTTAAGGTGGAGTCTCTTTGAAATACTTCTTTTATGTGTGATCCATGGTTTCTTCTCACCTGAATTCACTCTCCTCTACTACCTACCCATGGTTCTTCACATGCATCTATTAAGCAATGTCATCTTGTGGGGCCCAGGAGGTATGCTTTCCCATGCCATTTCACTTCTCCTCTGGAACAACATTTTCTCCAAGATCTGTACAGCTTCAACCCTCCTGTCTTTTGAGAAGTGTTGAAGACCTGACTCTTTCCAGAAAGCCACTGGTCCAGCAGGTTATGTGAGCCCATTACTGAGTCTGAATTGCTTGCTTTTAATTGTTGTGTTTTTCCCCCTTTGGCAAGATCATTTTTATTCTTTTCTTAATAAGCTTATATTGTAGTGCTTTTAACCCTTGTAACTATCTAGTGTCACGTGGGAGTGGTTAGCACAAAAGTCAAAAATATAAATAAATATCAAATTAATAAATAAAATTTCTCCTACTTTGTATATGAAAGGGTTTCTAGTCACAGTCCTGTTATTTGCAACTGTATGAGGCCACGTCTATAATTCTTTGTAATGTGATAATAAAATATATCAATTCCATGAGAACACAAACTTACCAACAGAAGCCAGAATTTGGTGGGATTTCTAGCATATGAGATTCTCTAACAACATATAGAAATTAAGAAATAGATTTGATCCTCCAAAATTTGGCTTTTACCAAGTTTTTTATATAATTTTTATTAAATATTTTTTTAAAAAGGAAGATAAAAACTAATGCAAACTAATATAAAATAAGAAAGAGAAAGAAATCAGAGAAAGCTAAAAAAAGTACAACGTTAGTACTTTTGGCTTTTACCAAGTTTTGAAGTCTTTTTAATATATTACTTTGCCCTTCTTTCTCATCAGAAACATACAGCAAATGTCTATTATGAGTTTAAGCACCTGGCAGAAATCAGGAAGCTCACAATATTGTCCCATGTATATCTGGTGATTAAGCATGAATGCCAATGATTATGTAGCCAAAGTGGTGCCTCCTATGCACAAGAGCAGACTCAAAAGAATAATGCAGGTGGTAGAAACAAATAATCTGACTTATTCTAAAAAATACATTATCTATTCATCTGAACTATTTGAATCTAAAAGGGCAAAAAGGGAACCAACCAGCCAATTCTTTGGCCACATGCTTAGAATTAGTCTTCCCTAGTGTGGCATCTTCCAAATATAATGGACTTCAATTCTCATAATTTCCAGCCACAATGACTATTGGACTCTACAACCAGCCAAATTAAAGAACATATTTCTTTTTCTTAATTAAACAAGAATACAGCTTGTCCTTTTATTAGATCCTCCCTCTTTACTACCTTCACATTAAACTGAGGTCTTTTCAGTCCTATTTTCAGATTTTTATTTGAAAAAGTTGTTTTTAAACTCATGCACTCATTTTCTCTGGTGTGGAGATGAAAATCCACTGAGAAATAAGCAAAAAGTATATACAGGTAGTCCTCATTTAGCATCCACAATCAGGACTGGCAACTTGGTTAAATGAAGTGGTCGCTAAGTGAAACATCACAATTCTATGACCTTACTTGAGCTTTCCTTTGCTTTAAAGACCTGCAAAGGTCATAAATCCAAGGACTGGTTGCAAAATTACTTTTTCATCACTATTGTAATTGCAAATGGTCACTAAACAAGGCAGCCACTAAATGAGGACTACCTGTATCCCTTTCCCACCCAGGCTGATATGTATGCAGACAGTTCTGGGATTTATAAATTATAAATCCCTATCATTATACAAGGAGAGAAAGACATGCAAGAAACCACATTTCTGTATGTTCTAGGTATTTTTTCTTAAGATGATGAGGTAGACCTGTTACTCTGTTGTGGACTGCTTTCTCTTTTATCTGATCTTTCCCCAGGCGACATCTCTTCCCCCCATCTTCATATTCATATTCCATCACAGGCACCAAGAGATATTCCAGCAGCGGATGGAAATGGAATGGAATCACTCCAGTAATCCAGGAGTGGGTTGAGCCCTCAAGTACAAAACAGGTAGGATGACACAACTAAGAAATATTCCAGGTCACATAAATGGTAGGTCTTACTTCTACATCAAATTAGATAATCACCAAAGTTGAGCAATTCACTTTTTCTAACAGATTCTTCTGCTGCCCAGTAGGTGCTAGATAATAATATCTATTTCTACAGAAAACAACGTAGTGCCCAGCTCAGTATCTAGGTTTAATCTGAAGCTGAAGACTGCAATTTATACATAGCAACAAGCCTATAGGAAATTCTATAAATGAAGGAGTTGGTGTTATGTTATCATTTAGTCCCTATTCTTCATTTCCAGTAGATTTATTGGCATTCACAGTTGTAACATTAAAGGGCTCTGAAAGGAAAGCAATTAATTTGGAATCCTATTTGTTCTAATCTAACACTGAAAACTGGTTTTAGGTTTCCGGTCAAGAAGAAAAAAATGTTTGTTAAGCTCTACACCACGGGCTAAATGTCTGAAACAATCTCCTTGAAAATAGTGTTTGGATGGAACTGAAGATTCGTCAGAATCGCTCAGTCTGTTCTGCAAATGCCTTGTGAATTGTAATGAAATGATTAATACTTTGCAAATCATGACATCAAAAATCTGACAAAGCTTTGCTGTAATTCCTAATTGTGAATTACTGGTAATAAGACTTTTGGAATATTTCTTAATTAAAAAAACAACAACAGAAATTTGAGATCTGCTGTATTTATTTCACTGCTCATTTCAAGGGATTTACGTGCATGAGGGTAAGAGAAGTGGTTACATTTATGCCAGTAATGGAAAAATGTTCTTCTGCAGTGAATTTCAACTATCTATGAAAATTAAAGTTTCATTATCAGCTCTGGTAAATTGTAAAGACAAATACTTCATAAAGACATTTTTTTTAAAAAGCATATATTCTTCAGTTATTTTCACAAGCTCAGTGTTCAGCAAACAGACTATTAATTGAAAGCACAAAATATAAGAAACCATAACATACCTACCTTTTTTTTACAAAAAGAAATAGACGTATTCCAAATGAAAGCTAAGAAAGGACCCCTTTTAATATTAGACCAAAGCTATTTCAGCTAATAAATGTGACTGAGATTTATAGTAACTGAATAACAGCTTCAATGCCCTTAAATATCAGTGCTTGAAACATATACAACTCAAGATGACTTTTGAAAAGGTGACCCATTGTGGGTCGTCTTCTCTTCTTAGCCAAATGAACTTTAAGAAGCTACTTACCATGATGTACGACCCCCTTCAGCCCATGGATAATAGGCTCCAGTGCTGGATTGTCTCTCTGGCTGACCTAGATATAAAGGATACATGCTTGGTGAAATTTATTCCAGCATCAGACAAAACAGTCTCAATCTAATCTTCCAAATGAAAGGAGGAAGAACAGGGAAGATGCTACTGAGGAAGTGATAGTTCATACACTTAAGGTAAGTTTTTCTCATCACACAATGAATGCTTAAGGTGGATAATGCAATATAGCAGACAAAGGGGGCTAAATCAAAAGAAAGTCCTCAGAAGGCATTAAAATATTAAGCATATCATCATATACCATGGCGCAATAGTCAATTGTTCTCCAGTTACTTCTTGCATAGCTACACATAAAAATGTCTTAGGTAATTACAGAAGTTTTAAAATTACAGAGCACTCAACTAAAATCAGTAGAACTTTGTCAAATTCTATGGCTAGGAGTAACCTCTTAGCACCATTATCTGATTTTTTAAATTTGTTTTATTTTCATGGATATCATCTTCTGCCTTTCTAGATAAATTGAACAGATGAAAACAAAAATAGCAATACAGTGATGTGAGATATGCCCACAATGCAGCAAGTTCAGGGCAAATTAAGTTCCCAAGAATTTGTAAACAGGGAATTTGTTCCTGAGGGAAAACATTCCTTTGCCTGGGAGCAAAGCAGGTGAAGACTGTCTTCTGATCAATGGGCCTCTGAATTCAGGCCATGGTCCCTTAAAGAAAGAGCCAGGGAACTGTAACATAAACTGCAGCATTCCAATTATGAAACCCTGTTAGAGAGAAGGATGGATGGCCCCATTCTGTCTGATGACATGCTTCTTCACCCAAGCAATCGTCCAGCAACAACTACTCAGGACCAGATGGCATTTTAGACTAAAGTTAATTTAACAGAAAATTAACTTTCTTTGTTATATTTCTATTGGTTTCATTGTCTTCTTTTATAGTAGACAGTTTTTATCATTGATTATTTTATTGAAGCCTTTCTATTGTTCCTTTTGCATACTTTGGGAGGAAGAACACTATAAAATTTGTAATCATCATCATCATCATCATCATCATCATCTGGGGAAAATCACAAAATATTTGTTTAGTCGTTAAGTCGTGTCCGACTCTTCGTGACCCCATGAACCATATTGCGCCAGGCCTTCCTATCTTTCACTGCCTCCCTGAGTTTGCTCAATTTCATGCTCATTGCTTCAGTGATGCTATCTAGCCATCTCATCCTCTGCCGTCCTCTTCTCCTTTTGCCTTCCATCTTTCCCAGCATCAGGGTCTTTTCCAAAGAGTCCTCTCTTCGCATTAGGTGACCAAAGTATCTGAGCTTGAGCTTCATTATCAATCCTTCCAATGAGCAATCAGAGTTAATTTCCTTTAAGATTGACTGGTTTGACCTCCTAGCAGTCCAGGGGACTCTTAAGAGTCTTCTCCAGCACCACAGTTCAAAGGCATCAATTCTTCGGCGTTCAGCCTTCTTTATGGTCCAGCTCTCACAGCCATACATTACTACTGGAAAAACCATAGCTTTGACTATGCGGATCTTTGTCGGCAAGGTGACGTCTCTGCTTTTTAATATGCTATCTAGGTTTGCCATAGCTTTCCTCCCAAGGAGCAAGCGTCTTTTAATTTCATGGCTGCAGTCTCCGTCTGCGGTGATCTTGGAGCCCAAATAAATGAAGTCTGTTACTGCTTCCATTTCTACCCCTTCTATTTGCCAGGGATTGATGGGTCCAGATGCCATGATCTTAGTTTTTTTAATGTTGAGCTTCAAGCCAGCTTTCGCACTCTCCTCTTTCACCCTCATCAAGAGGCTCTTTAGTTCTTCTTCACTTTCTGCCATTAGGGTGGTATCGTCTGCATATCTGAGGTTATTGATGTTTCTCCCTGCAATCTTAATTCCGGCTTGTGATTCTTCCAGCCTGGCATTTCTCATGATGTACTCTGCATATAGGTTAAATAAGCAGGGTGACAGTATACAGCCTTGTCGTACTCCTTTCCCTATTTTGAACCAATCGGTTGTTCCATGACCGGTTCTAACTGTTGCTTCTTGGCCCGCATACAGATTTCTCAGGAGACAGGTAAGGTGGTCTGGTATCCCCATCTCTTTAAGAATTTGCCACAGTTTGTTGTGATCCACACAATCAAAGGCTTTTGCATAGTCAATGAAGCAGAAGTAGATGTTTTTCTGGAACTCTCGTGCTTTCTCCATGATCCAGCGAATGTTGGCAATTTGATCTCTAGTTCCTCTGCCTCTTCGAAACCCAGCTTGTACATCCGGTAGTTCTCGGTTCACGTACTGCTGAAGCCTAGCTTGTAGGATTTTGAGCATAACCTTGCTAGCATGTGAAATGAGTGCAATTGTGCGATAGTTTGAGCATTCTTTGGCATTGCCCTTCTTTGGAATTGGAACGTAAACTGACCTTTTCCAATCCCGTGGCCACTGTTGCGTTTTCCAAACTTGCTGGCATATTGAGTGCAGCACTTTAACAGCATCGTCTTTTAGTATTTTAAATAACTCATCTGGAATACTGTCATCTCCACTAGCTTTGTTGTTAGCAATGCTTCCTAAGGCCCACTTGACTTCACTCTCTAGGATGTCTGGCTCAGGGTCAGTGACCACACCAGCACGGACATCAGGGACATTAAGATCTTTCTTGTAGAGTTCTTCTGTGTATTCTTGCCACCTCTTCTTAATCTCTTCTGCTTCTGTTAGGTCCCTGCCTTTTTTGTCCTTTATCGTGCCCATCTTTGCATTAAACGTTCCTTTGATATCTCCAATTTTCTTGAAGAGATCTCTAGTCTTCCCCATTCTATTGTTTTCTTCAATTTCTTTGCATTGTTCATTTAAGAAGGCCTTCTTATCTCTCCTTGCTATTCTCTGGAAATCTGCACTCAGTTGCTTATATCTTTCCCTTTCACCCTTGCTTTTCGCATTCCTTCTTTCCACAGCTATTTGTAAAGCCTCATCAGACAGCCATTTTGCTTTCTTGCATTTCTTTTTCTTTGGGATGGTTTTAGTTGCTGCCTCTTGTACAATGTTACAGACCTCCGTCCATAGTTCTTCAGGCACTCTGTCTACCAAATCTAATCCTCTAAATCTATTCATCACCTTCACTGTGTACTCAGATGGAATATGATCTAAGTCATACCTGAGTGGTCTAGTGGTTTTCCCTACATTCTTCAATTTAAGCCTAAATTTTGCAGTAAGAAGCTCATGATCTGAGCCACAGTCAGCTCCTGGTCTTGTTTTTGCCGTCTGTATAGAGCTTCTCCATCTTTGGCTGCAAAGTATGTAATCAATCTGGTTTCGGTATTGACCATTTGGTGATGTCCATGTGTAGAGTCGTCTCTTGTGTTGTTGGAAAAGAGTGTTTGCTATGACTAGCTTGTTCTCTTGACAGAACTCTATTAGCCTTTGCCCTGCTTCATTTTGTACTCCAAGGCCAAACTTGCCTGTTATTCCGATTACTCCTTGACTTCCTACTTTAGCATTCCAATCCCCTATGATGAAAAGGACATCTTTTTTTGGTGCTAGTTCTAGAAGGTCTTGTAGGTCTTCATAGAACCGGTCAACTTCAGCTTCTTCGGCATCAGTGGTTGGGGCATAGACTTGGATTACCGTGATGTTGAATGGTTTTCCTTGGATACGCACTGAGATCATTCTGTCGTTTTTGAGGTTGTACCCCATTACTGCCTTTCCCACTCTCTTATTGACTATGAGTGCAACTCCATTTCTTCTAAGGGTTTCTTGCCCACAGTAGTAGATATAGTGGTCACCTGAATTAAATTCACCCATTCCCGTCCATTTCAATTCGCTGATTCCCAAGATGTCGACGTTCAATCTTGTCATCTCATGTTTGACCACATCCAGCTTGCCTTGGTTCATGGATCTTACATTCCACGTACCTATACAATATTGTTCTTTACAGCATCGGACCTTCTTTTCGCTTCCAGATACATCCACAGCTGAACGTCCTTTCGGCTTTGGCCCAGCCGCTTCACTCTTTCTGGAACTACTTGGAATTGCCCTCCGCTCTTCCCCAGTAGCATATTGGACACCTTCCGACCTGAGGGGCTCATCTTCCGGCGTCATATCGTTTAGCCTTTTAACATTGTCCATGGGGTTTTCTTGGCAAGGATACTGGAGTGGGTTGCCATTTCCTTCTCCAGTGGACCACATTTTGTCAGAACTCTCTGTCATGACCTGTCCGTCTTGGGTGGCCCTGCATGGTATAGCTCATGGCTTCACTGAGTTACACAAGCCCCTTCGCCACGACAAGGCAGTGATCCATGAAGGGGTACAAAATATAAAGACGTGTAAATAGAAGTAGGATGACTATGGCAAAAGAAAGCAAAGATAGTACCAGTAGTAATAGGCGCCTTAGGTGCAATCCCAAAACATCTGGAGCACCACTTGAAGACCATCTGCATTGACAAAATCACCATCAGTCAATTGCAAAAGGCAGCTTTACTTGGAACAGCTTAGATCCTGCGATGATACCTTCATCACAACAACATCTGCCTATCCCAGGACCTTGGGAAGGACTCGATAGGTGGATAAAAATGCCAACTCCACTCTAAACATCTGGCTGACTGTGCAACCAACCATAATAAACAATTATAGCAATAATGTACCACTCAGTGCAACTCTGTAAGCATTTGTGTATAAAGGACTAAGACACCTGGCGAAGCACACATGTAAGCAACTATCTCTGACAGGAAGAGAAATCAAGTTTTAAGAACTTTGAATCCTTGGCCAACACTTTCTGTCCCGCTACAGCTCTCTCTGTCAAGGCCTTGTCCCTTTGGGAGGAAATCCAGGCATATATTCAAGGGTCAAACTTGATGGAATCCTGTAAAAATTGAAGTGGTTTGTCAAGAGAGCGCTGCAATTATCAAATTGTGGCCTGGGTCAAGAATCAATGCCACCTCCTGCCTCAGTCTCCATTTCTCCAGTGCCAGTCATTAACTCTCAGAGCAGCATTCTCAAAGCACTGCCACAGGCTGGTTTACCAGGAACAGATAACTTAGAAATATGGTCAATAAACAAACACCATTAGAACAATTACACATGATATATGTAACAGGAGCATCCTCAGGAACAGAGGCTTATCAAAAAGTGAAAGCAGTGTCACAATGGCACAGCAGTGCTTTCATCATTTCCACATCTTGACTTCCTGGTGATGCCTCTGATATTGTCAGCCCTTCAAGGCAGGCCAGGTCAGAAAAGAGACATCAGAAGAAATACTAGAACTCTACTGCATTGATATAAGCCTGATAGCATTTCCCCCTTTCTTCTGTTTTATATCAAAAAGAGTCAAGGCAGGGCATCTTGAGTTTCTTTCTCCTGCTTTCCTGTTTTCCTAGCCTAAGCTCATGTTTTACTAATGGTCACACATACCTTCTTCAAGGCCATATCTGTGTTCCTCTACAAATATATAATATGTAGTTCAGCCAATCTATTGTTTATAGTTGTCATTAATTCCACTGTTCTCTCAGTATTCCAGAATGACACATGACAGAAAAGAGAAATTGAAATGCTTACAACAAACTTAGCCACTTCTGTTGCTTTCACACTCATTTTCTTGTTTTGTTTTTTGTTTTTAATTCTTGCTTCAGCTGATAAACTGCAGACTACCGTTGAAGAGAAATGAATAACCACAGTTGGCTAAGAGGCAAATAAAAATCTTGGAAGAAAGTGAGGTAGGATTGTCTTTCAGCTACAAGAGAATGGAACAAGTTTAACACCAATGTAGGATGTGTTAAGATCTGTCATGCCATTTGGTGGTTGCACTCATGCTTCCTTACAGTGAGAATATTTCTGTGGAATGCTGGTGCATACAAGAGACTGTCCCTAGATCCTTATGAACAGTTCAAGTTGCTGCTCTTAGCTGATTTCATCAGAGCTTGAAAAAGCTAAGCAAGATCAGACCTGGTTAGTAGTGGGATGGAATAGCACCAAGAAATCTGATGGTTGTAGAATAGATTGAGAATTTGAAATACATCCTAGAAGAAGCTGATGCCAAGCCACGTCTCTCTTGGGAAGTATCTTGGAAGGCATCAGAAGTTGAAACTGACTTGCAGGAGTCTATTTTTATGATCCTTGTATCCACAAAGAATGTGGATACTGTTTGTATCAATTGTCTTTTCACACATGCATCTATACATACTCATCATGCTCTTCCCTTTCTGGCTAAACAACGTTATGCAGAGCACATAAAAGGAGTAAGATCCTTACAACCACCTCTGCTTCAATCAGGTCCATGTACCCATACATTGCCTTTCTTTCTTTAAATTCCTCACTTCTCTCTTTTTTGAGGAACTCATCAACTGCATTCAACCATAACTTCCTCTGTCTTTCCCATCCTCTCTCCCTCTCCCCAAGCTAGCTGCCTCCTGCAGAGCCAGAACTGTTAGCTGGAATGTGGGGCCTTGACTTTGTGAGAGTATTGCCAATGCAATGTTGCAGAAGGCAGGAAGTGCTTCCCATGATCTCTGTGCATCTGGTTATTCCTCCCCCAAAATCAGATATTCCTCTCTGCCCCTCCTTCATTGGGAGTTCAAAACACATTCCTCCTCAAACCTCATCTTCCCACCACCATGAAGATGGGAGGGGAAAAAATATATATGGGGCACAAGGAGCGGTCCAGGACCAGGAGGAAATGGAGGAAGATTGGATATATTTTCAATCAGATGGAAGGTGCAGGTGAAAGATGATGGGAATGATATGTATGAGTACTGGAAATGGCCCAATAAACGTGGTGTCCAGTTTCTTAGATGGCTGTGGAGAGGGGAGAAACCTGGTGGAATGCAAGATATGCTCTCCAAGTCCAATGTGGGGGGAGGTCCTAGCAATGACACTTTTTAGCAAACTAGAGAATAGAGAAGGTATAGATCAGGTTTTAAGTCTTAATCATTACCTATGCTACATACAACATTTTCTGCTAATGGGAGGGACAGTTTGGATTGTTTCTGGCACATTTTGGCCTGTATGCCCCAAGCACAACTAAAGCCTGCTTTTAACCCAAGCATGCAAAGCGAGGGTTTCTAATCAAGAGATTACCTCTACCTTGAAGAAAACATACTGTTGTCCATGTCCCACTAACTAGAAAATATATGCACTGTATTGACACACACTTAAGATGTCCTTTCATTCTTTTGCTACTAGCAAAATATATTTATTGCCTATATGCCAGTATAGTTCTGGGACGGTGGGGGAGTGTAAGCAGCTCGATTTTTCTCTTTTCAGTTCAGATGTATTTGTTAGTATAAGGAAATAATTAGGCATATATATGACCATACGTGTGACCATACTGTTTCAGTGTTTTTAGACAGGTATTACATATAGTATAATCATTTGTAGCTCATTCATTAATTTATTAACACAACTGGGTCTACATTGACATCTATCCTACCCCATCTATTTGTATGAAGATATGTATGGATGTGAATGAAAGACAGAGTAGATAAGACCCACTCAAAGCAGCCACAGAGATAGAAAGATTTGTCCTGGAAGATTTCAGCCCCTGAAAATATCTCTAAGAAGAATCAGTACGGAATTGTGATGGAATGGACTTATGAAGGCCAGGCTCAGGGAGATAAGTGTGTTCTTAGCCCCCAACAGGAGCGTGGGAAGTTCAAGAAGATGAGACTGGCACCTCCCTAAGGAATTCATGGTGTTGTGGCTGGCTGGCTTGGGAGGTGCCTTAGGGAGGTGCCAGTCTCATCTTCTTGAACTTCCCACACTCCTGTTGGGGGCTAAGAACACGCTTATCTCCCTGAGCCTGGCCTTCATAAGTCCATTCCATCACAGGAATAGGAATTGAGATACCACACTGAATGAATTATCATGCAGGGTGGGCAGAGGCATCCAGAGGATCTGATGCTTTCATACAAATGACAAAAGCAGAGTTGACCCATGGCAACACTAGCCACATCCCTTTTGTATGAGCATGTGATGTCATGACCCATGCACAAAAGGGGCAGGGCTTGTATTGCAATGGAATAACAATGTTTTGATATACCCTGTAGATGTCTCTGAGAGTGTGCTTCCCCTCTTGATCTTTCTGAAAATATTTGTGTTTGTGTGTGGGTGTGTATACAGCTTTAAGTAATGAACAATCAAAGTTGTAAAGCTGCATTTATTTCTGTGTGTCTTGAATCTCTGGATAAATGACAAGTAGAGATGGAGGTGTTATAAATACCTCCTTTATGACCCTCTGCATAAAACTGCACACTTGATTCTCGCACACAAAAAGATTACTCACACCTTGAATGCTATCCCTTGCTCAGCAGATTTGATCAACAGTGGAATTGCAAGAATCTAGCAATCCATTAGAGCTTGGCTTCAGTAGTTAAAGAGGGGGAAAAAGGGGGGGGGTGGAGATCGTCAAGAGGGAAGGATGAACATTTGCATGTATCATTTATATGGGCATATAATCCCCGCTGATGGAGACAAATAACTAACTACCAGACTTGGTACAGTGTAAAAATAAAAGCCTTCAATTGAAGAGCATCATTATGCTATTTCTATTGCTAAAAAGACCTTCTCACCTTATGGTAAATGGCACAAAGGTAAAACAAACCAGTAACATTTCTTTGCTTATCACTCCCACTGTGCTATTTTGGTTCCCCAGCAAACATACTGCTATCCTAGGCAGAGTAAAGAGCTGGCATTTGGTGTGCTGCACACAAACAACAAGCAATGTACAATTCACAATTATGTTCAAGTTTTGTTATTACATGCAGTCAAAATAATAAATGGACTGATTATATTATAGAGGTTGTTTGGGGATCTCAGAAAGTGGCACCATGATCCTCGATTGGGATACTCCTGATTCAGCTTTTACCTGGCTGAGAGAAAAACTGTGGCCCTTCCTCATCTACATGCTACAATACCAATAATAATAATAATAATAATAATAATAATAATAATAATAATAGAACAACTATGGCAAAAGAATGCAAAGATAGTACCAATAGTTATAGGCACCTTAGGTGCAATCCCAAAACAACTGGAGCACCACTTGAACATCATTGACATTGACAAAATCACCATCAGTGAACTGCAAAACGCAGCTTTGCTTGAAACAGCTTATATCCTGCAACGATACCTTTAACACCATCAAACAACAACATCTGCCTATCCCTGGTCCTTGGGAAGTACTCGATAGGTGGATAAAAATGCCAAATCCAGTCTAAACATCTGGCTGACTGTGCGACCAACCACCACCATCATCATCATCATCATCAAAAAAAAAAAAAAAAATGGGTATGTAAAAAGCTTTCTGGAAGAGTGAGATGTTTGACTAAGTGATGAAAAGCCATTACTCTGTGAGCTGATCAACACACAAGGAAGAAAGTTTCCTAATATGGATGCCAATATGGAGAAAGCCTGGCTCTGTAATCTTCCAGCCTTAACATTTGAGAAGAATGGGAGGTAAAGTTACAATCCTCTGGAGAGCTAAGGCATAGGGAGGTACAACTGGCATAAAGTGCTATTGATTCAAGTCTACTGAAACATGGTATTCTACTAAGTCATAAAATATTCAAAAACAATCTAAGCTATTGTTTGAGGTACATGCAGTGGAGAGGGAGAAAATAGGAAGAGAGAGTTTCTTTAAAGTTTATTCCTCCAATAATTCCATTAGATAAAAAAGGAAACAAGCTTAAGAGCTGCAAAACAGATCTTTAGTTAGTTTCACCACCAGCTGGAAGGGAAGGAATCAGCTGTAAGTTACTGAAAAGACAAGGGACTAAAAAATACACCCAGATTTTTTATTCTGAATTAAAGCCAGCAACAATCCAAAGAAAGGAACACACAAGCACATCTAGATGGAGAAAAAAACAGAATAACGGAATAGACATGACTCCCTAGCTTCTCCCAAAATGCAAACATGTCTGTTGATATGAGTTCTACAGTCATCCCAGATTTAGTTTAAAAAAAAAAGGGGGAGTCCAGAGCTTTAGTAGAACCTTTCTTGGAGGTAGCATTTTGGTCAGTGAGAATGCTGAAAGGGACATAACAGAGTGGCTACCACATCTATTAGAAGGTAGAGTTGTTCCCTTGATTGTAAGATTGAAAAAGATGCTTGTGAGTGGGATCTGGGAAATAAACTCACTCTGCTTCACTAACTATGTCCCCAGTTTTCAACAGTTGTGAGAATGTATTATCGCTCAGTTCAATGAGCAGCCACAGTGGGTGACGAACCCATTTTTTTGCCAACTGGTTATGAAATACGTGCTTCTCCCCCAATATCACGCTAAAGATTCTGTTTTCAGTGAGTCATAAATTGTGAAGCAATTGCTTTCAAGCCCATTAAAAGGGCTCCAATATGGGATTATAAAACATTTCAAAAGAGGCAAGAAGAATGCTATCACCTAGTCTATCAAAATCTGAAAGGGCATGCATTTTCTACTATAAAATAGACGGCTGTAATTTTGTCATGCTTTCCTCCCAGAAGCGAATTATAATTTACTTTTCTTTCACTATGCAACATTTGGCCCTTGACTTGGAAACCAATAATCTTTCATCTTTCAAATCTTACCCATCTGCTAAGGATAAGAGCCAAGACAACTGCCATGCCAAGAATGGGGAAAAGCCAGCTGCTTGCTGAGAATCAATGCACAAATACTCCAAGACTCTCTTTTGAAAACTCTACCCATTCTTTTCTTAAGACATAGGTTGGAAACCTTTTCAGCCCTAAGGACTTCATCAGGCTGCATGGCAGGAGCTGCATGCACACGTACAAAAAGGCAAATCCCGCCCTCTGTTACTGAGGTCTGCTATGAATTGATTTGGATCTCTGCTCCCCCATTGCTTCTTAAAAAAAGGTAGTGGCATAAACAGGGTTGAAGAGAGGCAAATGGGTTGTACTGTGATGTGGATCAAGTGAAGCCCTGGAGCTAATGGAAAAGGTAGACTATGGAGTGAAATTGGCACTAAAAGAGGTGGTGAAAAAAAAATGCTTGGTCCATAATTTCCATTAGAGAAAAAGGAAACAGAGTTAAGTTTCCATCTAATTTTAAGATATCTCAAAGTATCTAATGCCTTTGTTAGGCATAATCCAGACCTTTGCAGTCCAGAAAAGGCTGAGAGAATGGACTGCCAGGTATCTGGAACAAAATATGATGAGTGGAAGCAAAGAGAAGCTAAGTTATTATTAAGAACCCTAGAGTTAAACAATTTGTTTTAAAAACAGAATTAAAGCAGGTAGTTATATATGGCTGCAACATTTCCTACAGATGTTCTCCTTGATTGTCACAACCTTTTGGGTTCAAAGCTAGCAGTTGACATGATGTGGCTTCTCCCAGGCACAAAAGTGGATAGGATCAGGTAAAATCATGGAATGAAGCACTGGACTCACTGGGTGCAGTATAAAAAGCACTTGATGAATCCTTTATGCTACTTTAAACTCAGTGTTTATTTTAGGACTTAGAAGGTTTTCCATGCTTTGCAAATTTCTGTTTTACTATTTGTTTTGCTCTTTCCCTTATCTCACAAGATAGCATAGGGCTCACCTCTCCCAGAAGAGCCCTCTTACTACACCTGCTCTCTCTTTGAGCACCTGCCCTGTAAACTCCCCCATGGCAATGTTCTTGAATGCCCACATCCCTTCATGAGCTACCTCTCCACAGATAGATTCCAAATAGAGAAATACTTAGAAAGAAAAAAAACTATGGCCAAAAGAAGCCTAGAGAAGTGTTTAAGAGTGCAGCTGAAATCATCATACTATGTCCTCCAGCAATGAGTTGCTCAGTGAGATCCTCTCTGAGTAGAAGATGGATTCTTCTACAGTCCTTTAGATAGTTTTCTTGGAACTACCATTCCGAATCTTCCCAGGTTCAGGCTTATTTATTTAGTTTTAATCCCAAATATTCCAGGAATATTTGATTTGCTAATTAATAATAATAATAAAAAAGGAATCAAATGAACTTCTCCATCTGTACTGGACAAATTTGATGAGTACAGCTATTCCCAACACAGAGGTAAGCAATGTGATAAATGCCTGTTAAAAGATGTGAAATTGTTCCAAAATCAAAATACAGCAATCGAAATTCTGCACTATAAATATGGCTGAATTACAGGGACTGAGTCCAGACTTTTTCTAACATTCAAAGGCCTTTGCCTGGAAGGGTAAATCTGAAATTTGCTTTCTCTTGAATTATTATTTTGCTTAATCTCAGGTTCTTTCCATACAATTTATGAAGAAATTTGCAAATTTTGATAAATGCTTATTTCAAAACAAGCAGAATAGCATTCTCAGCCATCCTTTTAGGGCAGCAATGCTTTTTTATTCTACCCTCTAGATGTCTCCAGAACCATCACCCTCACTGTTTATTTATATTTTTTTAACGTTTAATCATATTCCTATGGCAATTCACAAGAATCAGTAAGACCATGGAAATTGGCCTAGGATGCTCTCAGACTTTACACTGAGAAGCAACCATTTCACTAATGCAAAGAGAAGTGGAATGCAATTTCTATTAAACTGCAATAAAAAGCCCAGATCCTTTAAATTCAGTATTTTGGGCATATGGAATAAATGTATCCAATATAAATATTAGATGTGCCTGCCTTGCTGTTAAGTTCTTGATCAAAAGTATATTTAGTCTCAAAATGCTGCTGCTGAAAGATTAACCAGCAGGCTACTATTCCTAAATGAGGCCTTCAGGACAGGACTAGAAAGTAGAAATCTAGGGCTCTACTTCACAGAATTAGAATTAGTTTATCACTTTATGAACATGTGAAGTTATATCTTCAGGTTATTTATTTAGTCTACTGCATTATATTTATAGCCCACTTTTTCTCTGAGTGGCACACAAGTGGGTCTCCTTTCATGTGGGTTGGCTGACGATGCCCGGCCCAAAGTCAGTCAGTGAGATTTGAGCCTGGATCTCCAGATCTTACTCCAACACCTGAATAACTACACTGCACTGGCTCTCACACCATCTCAAGAAAGCTGGCTTTCCAAGAAAACCATTAACTACAGTTATATAACTGCACCATTTTCCTCCTCATCCAAATAGACAATGGCCTGTTTTGGAATGTAACTAATTCTGTGGTCCTTTCTTAATCATTTGGAGGCTGTGACTAAATTGACAGTTAAAAGTGCCCTCTCCTTGCTTGGAGATTTTTCTCTATTTTTACAAGTCAGTGCTAATTAAAAAAAGAAAAAAAAAACTTGACAGAATATTGTTTCTTTTACAGAGTCCCTGACAATATTTTTTAAAAGACATTTACTGGCTGACATTTTTATCACCTAATCTCCTCTTAATCTAATTTGAGCAAACCTGCGTATGAAACTCAATTGAAACGACAAGTAATCACGTAAGGCGTACAGAGCATATATGCCCAGGACAAGGCTCCTGCTTATTCAGAACAGGATTTTATTTTCAAAAGCTGCTTAAGAGCTCTACTCAAAGGCCTTTTTTATCCCAAACTGCATTTTGTTATCAAATCTTCTTTGCTGCACGTTACAAACAAAAACACTGTGAAACTACATTCAATTCCTCACATTCTGCAGGGAATAAGAGATTTATAAAGCCACCTAGAGAAAGAAAGAAGTGTACCTTTTGTGAAATATGCCCATGACTTCTCAATACCCTACGGTGGGTTTTATGATTTACATTTAAATATAGGTACTGTCAACCATTGGACAAGTGCAAAAAGTCAGAAAGTTTAAAACATATCTTAGTGATTATGAGCTCTTTGTCCAGTCTATACAATCCAATTACAGAGAGAGCAATGAATGTAAAACTAGATTTTCAGGTTTTTGCTGTTTGCTGTGAATAACAGATTTATCAGTAAACCGATAGAATGTTTCAAGAAAATCAAACATCTAAGAAATATTCATGTGGACACACAAAAGGCAATCTCCCCGATTACATCTGCCTGTCCCATCAGATCTGGCAGAGAAGGCATGCTGCGGATCCCATCTGCTAGAGAATTACACTTGGTGGTTCCCAGGAAGTGGGCCTTCTCTACCGTGACGCCCGCCTTGTGGAATCTTCTCCCCCAAGAAGTGAGGTTAGCTCCATCCCTCTTAACATTCCACAAGTCCCTCAAGACCTGTCTCTGTGATCACGCCTGGGGCTCCCAGGGGACCGGGGAGATTTTACAATGGCTCCCTTATTAATTTTATCCCTTCCTGTTTTGTGTGTTTTTAGTTTTTTATGTGTAATTGTTTTTATGTATTTATTTTTTAATTGTTGTACGCCGCCCAGAGTCACCTTGTGTGAGATGGGTGGCTATATAAATATAATAAATAAACAAACAAATAAATAAATAAACAACCTTATCAACTGCATTGGAAAAAAGAGCAAGGGGGCCATTCAAAAGCAGCCATCACAATGTTCCATTTTTTTTTTTTTTAACAATTTACCAAGTACAGAAGGTAGTTCTGACAAGAATAAAAAATTCTCCTGATTTTAACCTCTCAAAATCCTCAAGGATCACTCACTTTTTGGATATGCACACAGCAAATAATGCAGATGCAGAAAACATTACAAAGACCATTGAAAAATGTCTCTCTGATTCAGGATTTTGCCCAGAGGAGTCATTTGGTTTCATGCATTATATGGGCTTATTTTGGGAGTTGCATTTAAGAAAAAACTTGTCTCACAGTGGCAGATATTGCTTTAGTTTAATTTAATTAAATTGAATTTAGCCCCAATTACTAATGTCTTCTTTGGATATAGCCCTTTAGGCATTCAGAGATAGTATGTGTGCTGGGGCAAGGGTAGAGAGTGAAGCAAGCAAGCACACAAACAACTCCATTGTGCACAACACACTGAACAAAGCATATCCTTCTTTTTTAACTTAATGTTTTGGCAAAAATTATTAAGGTCTAGGCTGTAGGGCTAATGATAAGTGGATATTTCAAGATGATTCCAGTGGACTCAGGCACAGGAAGTTTGGTTTTCTTCTAGAATTGAGTAGAAACTATGCAATGAAAGAATTATTTACTTATTAATATTTTTTTTGTATGAAACTCTGCCAGTTTTTCATGGTTAAAATCTATCCAAAGGAGGGATAAAACCCCTTAAAGCCATTTTTAATACATTAAACAAAATTAAAACTCTTGTAAATACTGCATGTTAAACCCATTAAACAGTTTAAGACACAGGATATAATGAGGAACAAACTTGGATGCTTAGCAAAGCTGGAATCAATCTTTAGAGAAAAGTCTACAAACTTGCTGAGAGTCTTAGGCAAACATTACAGACTTTGGGGCAGGTCAATAATAGCATAAAGTACTGGATAACGTTTAATAATTTATTATATTTACTATAGTCAAGAAAATGATGGGCTATAATTTCAGCTTTAGTTCTTTAACTGATTTTGATATGAATGAGAAAAGCCACAGTACCTAAATACAAATGCTCTGAACTGTTTTTGAGTATGAAACTTTGTGAAATATTTCACTGCTGTTTCACACTCAAATGGGATGTTTTATGAAGTTGCATGCTTGAAGAAGATCACAAGTAAACATTTTGCACCCCTCTGCATGGGATAGATCAGGGGTTCCTAAACTTTTTGCCATCATACCTCCCTTTAGTGTAATTTTAAGGTATACACCTCTCCTAAAAATCCAAACACCAAAATGAACACAAATGAACAATGAAAATAATATAATGAAACTCTGGAAAAGGTGGATTTATTGTAAAGGTTCTTCACACTTCCCCTGGACTCCATCTGCACCTCCCCAAGTGAGGAACACCTCACAGTTTGGGAAACCCTGGGATAGATACTTATTACTGTACACAGAAGAAAGTAGCAAGAAGGATGTTTAGGTAGAAATACTTCTGAAATGGGCCACTTTTTCACCAACCAAAGCTTTGGAGTGGCTAATTTGTAGATACTTGATACCTTGGCTCACTGGAAGAAGACTTGGCAATTAGATGGAAATGTACACATGTTGGCTGTTCTCCAGAAGAAAGTTCCTTCAGCTTAATTATAAATTCTTTAAATAATGGAATCGCTGCATAAACAATAAAACTGTAACTGCCCTGAGTTATACTGGATTTTATTTGTCATTCCTAGCAATCACCCAAACTTTAGGTTTATCCTTCTATCTGAAACAAAATGGATTCTTCATCTAAAGTGTAATGTCAATAGAAAAAATGCAAGGCAAAACTACTTATGAACAGTCCAGGACAGTGTTCCTTTGTAACAACACTACAGAAAAGTAACTAGCAGGCATGATTTTAATAGCAAACAAATTTTGTAGTTATACAAATGACATCTTCTAAATGACATCTTTCTCCCAGCTGTTTTACAAAATCTTCAACTCTTATTCCACTCAAGCATGTGGTTTAAAATTCTTGTCCTTTGCTATTGAAATACTACATAAAA
Source organism: Liasis olivaceus (assembly GCA_030867105.1). Classification (NCBI taxonomy): domain Eukaryota; kingdom Metazoa; phylum Chordata; class Lepidosauria; order Squamata; family Pythonidae; genus Liasis; species Liasis olivaceus. The sequence continues at coordinate 24,235,310 of CM061348.1, read as the reverse complement.
TGGAAAAGTGTCAAGCTGTTTAGGCTTTTTTTTTTTCCCCTTTCAGGACCTAACAATATGTTCCCTCTGTCATTGACATTTCCACTGATTGTTTTATCCTACTTAACAAAGGACATTAAAAGACCATGAGTGTATGAAACAGGTTTATTTGCTCTTCTCAAAATGCAACCCCCCCTCCCCAAAAGGCAGCTGTGACTTGCATACTTGTATACCTTGAGAATGTCTCCAGTCAAGTGACTATCAGGTTATTACTATATTTAGCTATGATATTTACTCATTGTTCACTGAGATCTATCATTTTGATATCTTATGAAACTATAGCCTAGCATTACAAACTGGAATCAGCTTCAGGTTTGAATGCTCTTCTTTCCTTTCTACAGTGTGACTACTGTAGACAGTTTAGCAACAGCTAAGGCTTTCTTCTGAATTCTACCCTTTGATTTGGGTTGATAATAGTTTCTTTAAAAGTTGTCAGCTTTCTAACTCCTCATTCAAGTTGGCTTGTTCACAGGTAACCTTGTTGGGGTTCACAGCATATAGCAAACAGGCTCATCTAAACCAAAAATGCAAATTGTGAAAAGATTCTTCATGGCTGTACTGGAAAAGGAGGGAGGAATGTGTAATTCTAACATTTACTTCCACTTATTTTTGTTATGCTAAGCTATAACAAAGGTGGGATAAACATTGCGTTTGACACCATGCTCCAGATCAAACATGGGCTATTTATAGTCACTGGAGACCTCAACATATCTTAGGCTTCTCTTGTTTTTTCAGGGGCTTCAGTAGGCTGGCATTGAAGACTTTTATTTTTCTAGCCCTGCAATTTGTGGCTTCTCTTGAAAGAAAAGCCACAAAGACAAACTATGGATTATGTTGGCTAGAATGGCTAAATACCTGTGACCAGTCCCTCCCCATGACCCAGGGGAAAAAAGAATTGTACATCTTGAACCCAGAGTGCAGCACTTAGTCATACACTGAAACTAATGGACAAGAACTGGGCTCAAGCATAATCAGTACCCAGAGATCTCTAAGTCCAAGATGCTATGATCTCCAGAACTGAGCCACTGGAGATCAAACTCTGAAAATGAACCCTGACTCAGGAAGAGGCTTGGTAATGCAGCCCTTCATCCTGGTACACCCACATGACTTCCAAATCAACACAGCCATATGACAATGCCAGGAGCATGCCAAGCATGGGCTGTTAGAGAAACACATCAGTAGATTCCATTCCAGTGGCCAGCCTTTTGAGACATTCTCCTTTTCCACTGGATCTTTTTTCTGAAATGTGCTGTATTCTGCACCTCTAACAAACCTGTTGATCAGGAACTTTCTAGCTCCTCTTTGTTTATGTTCCAGTTATTTTCTCCTAATTGCAACTGCAGGGATTGTCCTGAGAAAAAGTGATGTGGAATATATATCGTGTATAGGCAGCTAATGTATGGGATGGTCTTTGCTCTGCTCTGCTTGTATACCTTGACACATAGTACTATAACTAACATAATTATTATTTTTCCTTAAGGGATCACATATGAACAACATTTGTTCATTTAAAACATTTGTACAGGGAAGAGAAAAATATATGATTTCAAAAACAAACATTATTTCTGCTACATTACATGATTATGGAAATGTGGAATACCAGAAGGCAACCATTTGCTTAGTGACATCACTGGTAAGGGATAAGCTGAAGTGGAAAGGAAGGGAAGGGAAGGGAAGGGAAGGGAAGGGAAGGGAAGGGAAGGGAAGGGAAGGGAAGGGAAGGGACCTGAAATTTGAACTTCTCTAGAGATGCAGGGAATGTATACCTAACAGGATTAACTTAAATATGCTACTATGACCACGTTATCATAGAAATAAAGATCAAAACTAGTTGCTTTAGGTGTCTGGAACAAAAAATAACATTTTTACAGGAACTGCACTTACAGTATAATCATGTTTCCTTATAAGTCTACTTTCAAATTATGCTGAATATCTTGATCATTTTGAAATATTATAATAGATTGTATCGAGCAGTGAAGGAAAACTTAATATGTGGATAAGCATAGTTAAGAATGGAATTGAAATCATGCAGGCAAGATATAAAGCATACGCTAGAAGACATTCACTGCTAAAAACTACTGAGTTCATTACTATAATCAATATTTTCTCATATTATTTGCAATCTGTCTAATGCAGTTTTCTCATGATGCTCTTTCAGATCTTCTAAGCTTTAGCTTCAGTGTTGTGTAACTGTCCAATTTTGTTCCCTTTTCAGTTATGTCATCACTACAGGATCCATAATTAAGTTACATACAATTCTGCAGGAGAGACACATAAGGGGATAAGGAGGGGTCTTGGCCTCTGCCAGATCACTGCCCCCATGAAATTCATGACAGCTGTCCCCTGATCTTTCATTAGAGAGAGAAGAATATGTGTTCCCTGCTAAGCTAAATGCTATCTGTGTGTGCCAAGGAGAGAGGGGCAAGCAAGATAACAGCCCATTGGAAACTGAAGCTTGGTGCTTCACCATTTAAGCTGAAAACAAACAAAAAACAAAACAAGAAGTTACATGACAAATGCATGAAAGTATGCATGGTGTATAGAGAAGACTTTTTCCATTCTTATAATACACGGATATGGATCATTGGATGTTTTATTCAGCACACATCTTCTTCTGTTCATTGTTGATGGAGCAAAAGCATGGAGCTGAGGATTCATGACTAAATCTTTCATTTATTCAGACTTCAGTGCACATCATTTACTAATATAGTTACTAATATGCAAATACTTTTTCAAAGATCTCTCTCCATGACACCAGTCCCCAATGGAGGACTATTCCTGAGTAGTAATCCTAAGAGCATAGGTGAAATGTTCAATTCCAGATGATTTGAAGAAGGAACCTGGTATTACATGATAAATAGTGGGGTGTCCTCTGGTATTTCGATGATTATTCCTAAACTTCGGAGAGAATACAGTTTGTATGGCACCTACATGTGAACTCCTTGCTTACTCAGCTGGTCATTTCAAACTTCTGCAGCCCTCCCTATATTGTTGAATGAGCAGGTAACTAATATAAACCCTAATTAGCTGGTGTGCAAAAGCATTCCCCAAGAAATATTTACTTTTGCCATTTTCTTCTTTATGGCCTCCAAGAAGGTTTGCCTGAAGCTGAGATCTAAGAATGTAGATCTAAGAATGTAAACCTGCAGAGCATACTGATGAGTAAATCAGGAGCAGGACTGCAGGAGAGATTAATTCTGTTCTGAACATCTTTTTCCTTTTCCTTCAAAGAGTAACCTTCCTATCTTGCAAGGTTGTAAACAGAGCTTGTTTGATTCTGTCTTCACAGGATACCCCTGCCTTTATTTTTTAAAGAAATTCTGTCTTGCATTTCAGCTGAATTCTTTTTATTAGACTATGCTGAAGTGTTCAGATATGAGAATCTTAATGTGCTGTCAGAATGCCATTTATTGCCTTCGTGTAACTTGCTGTCCCCCTTCAACCCTTTCAGATGTGTGAAAAAACTTTGCAATTACTCCGAGTTCTTCACAGAGTGACCTCACATATCTGCAGTGATCCTATATAAATTGAGGACTTTTTGCTGTTACATTTCACAACAGTAACAGAAAATTTCTCATCCTAGCCCAATAACATGCAATAGCAGCTACCTAATTACAACTGAATGCAAGACAGACCATAAATAAACAGAAATATTTGCATCTTAAAAGATTAACCATTATTTGCTTGAATTCAAACATGCAATTATAGATTGACATGTTTAATTGTATTTCTTTTTTGAAAAAAAACAATTAAGAAATGAAATTCATGTTGACTTTATAGGAGGATGTTAGTAAATAAATATTTGGGTCTGCGTATTCATAGCACATTTTTATATGTTGCTAACATACAGCTGGTAAAAGTACTTTTTGCCTAAGGGACAACTTTGGTTGAAGGGTTGCAGAAAATGTATAAATAATATATATATATTTAATAGAGCAACTACTCCTTAAGAATCTGGTTTGGAAAAAGCGTACATATAAGAACAGGTTTCTGGTTTTGTTTTGCTATTAACAATGAAAGTGGAATTGTCCAGGATACAATCTGTGAAAATGTTCATACAATTTCATTTCATATAAATGTATTTTATACCATTTATCAAAATGAGCAGAAACAATTGCTTTAGAGCTTATATTTGTAGCAAGTTTTGGTCAGTAGCCTGATTTTATGAATAAGAACACACAGATGGTCTCAAGAGCATCCAGTGGAAAAAACTACAATGCATTTCTAGTTTTCTTACCCCATCATTATGATCCGTCCTCCACATCAAGTTTCTGTACTGGCTACAGTTACTGTGACTGGTTGCTACTGGTTAACCCTGACCAAGATCCAAGTTTTGGAAAGATCACAGAATCTGACAGAGTTGTAGCAAAGAAATGCCTTTAAATCTCTCTCTCTCATAGAAAGAGGTAGAAGAGAAGCATCTTCTTCATCCTATCCTACCCTATGCCAGTGATTATCAAAATAGGATATTAAATAGAATAAAAATAAAGCAACAAATAACACTCAAACAATTTTAACAAACAATAAAAAACAGCAAACAGCAGTACAATGTCAGCACCAGTTGAATCAATACTGAGTGATAGCCATTAAGGCTGAAAGCTTGGATGTACAGTTAGGTTTTCACTTGGCACATGGCTGGTGTTCTCCCTCAAGAAGTGTTATTAAATGTGAAGAGAAGATTGTTTTCTAAATATTAAATGGACAGTTGTGAGGTAGATGCAACTAAGGGCATAGGATAATGATTCATACCTACAGCATTAAAAAAAATAACATGAAAGCTTAAAGATAATGTGAGAACAGTTTTGAATATCATTGAATATCTACAACAACATAACGAAAAACAGGCTGCATTAATATTTTAGACGCAGAAAAAGCATTTGATAATCTTAATTGGTCCTTCCTATTTAAAGTTCTAGAAATTATGGAATTTGGGGATAATTTTACAGAATGGGTGGGGTCAATATATAGACCACAAAAAGCAAGAATTATAGTGAATGGTGATCTAACACCACCATGCGACATTCAAAAAGGAATGCGACAGGGATGCCCTTTGTCTCCTGTCCTATTTATATTGGTTCTGGAAGTTCTGAACAGAGATATAAGAAAAGAAGATGGGATAAAAGGAATTAAGATAAAAAATGAGATATATAAATTAAGAGCATTCCCTGATGATGTGGTATTGATGATACAAGACCCGCTGAAAGGGGTAGAGATATTAATGAATAAATTAAAGGAATTTGGCTCATTGGCGGGCTTCAGAGTTAATAATCATGAAACAAAAATGTTAATAAAAAATATGGGATTGCAAGACCAAGCAGAAGTGATGACTAAAACTGGTTTTAAGATTGATAAATAAGTGAAATATTTAGGTATTACTTTTAACAAACATGAACTGTATGTTGTATCAGAACAATTATGTAAAAATATGGAATGAAGTGAAAAAAGATCTTGTTAGATGGGAAAAATTACATCTATCTTCATTGGGGAGAATTGCTGTGGTAAAAATGAACATTTTACCAAGAATGTTATTCCAAACAATACCAGTACTAACCATGGAATTACCATTTAAAAAAATGGCAGCAGGAGATATCAAAATTTATTTGGCAAGGGAAAAAACCTAGAGTGAAATGTAAAATTCTGTGTGATACAAAAGAGAGGGGAGGTTTAGCCCTACCAAATTTGAAATTATATTTTGCAGCAAAAGAAGTATTAACATTGACAGACACAAGATTATTAAACTTAGAAGGTCATGACTTGAGATTTGGGTGTCATGCCCATCTGTGTTATAATATGATTAAGGCCAATGCAGACTTCAGAAATCATTATATTAGATGGGCCATCCTAAGAATATGGAATAAATATAAATCTAGAATATGTCCCAAGCTACCTTTATGGTTATCTCCACAAGAAGCATATCATAGAAAAGAGATGATGGAGAACTATAATTCGATAAGATATAAGGATTTGTTGGAATCTCATCAAGGGGGTATTAGATTGAAAACTAGAGAAGATTTGACCTCACTAGGCTTCGAGTGCCACTGGTTTCTATACATGCAACTATCAGAAAGATTTAAAGTTGATAAATTATATGAATTCGAAAGGGATAAACCTTTATTTGAGACTGAATTATGTTTAAATGATGATCATTTCATAACCAAAATGTATAAATTACTGTTAACTTTGGAAACAGAAGAGGAATTAGTAAAAGATTGTAAGATAAAATGGGCAAAAAATTTCCAATATAATATCCAGATTGAACAATGGGAAAATATGTGGTTAAAGGGTCTCAAATTTACGGTATGCTATAACCTTAAAGAAATTTTCTACAAGATGTATAGATGGTATTTGACACCAGATAAACTCTCCAAAATGTATAAAGAAATATTGGATGCCTGCTGGAAATGTAAAAGACAGGAAGGAACCTTTTACCACCTTTGGTGGTCTTGTAAAAAAGTAAAAAAATATGGGATGGACATACATATAATTATACGAAAAATTCTGAAAATGGACATTCAGTTGAGACCAGAAATCTTTTTATGGGGATGATGGATACACATTTTAAAAAAGAACATGGTATTCAACTTTTTTTATATGACAATGGCCGCAAGATTGCTTCTGGCTCAACACTGGAAAGACCAGGCACTACCTTCAGTAGAGGAGTGGATAGTCAGGTTGTTGGAACTAGTGGGGATGGCGAAATTGATGGCGATTATAAAAGAAAGAACATTGAAAAAAATTAAGAAAGACTGGAAGCCATTTACTGATAGTCAAATAGCAACATAGGGATTTGATGATTCGTTATAACAATAGACTATTGGGAAAAGTAGAAGTCATACTATAAAGTTGAACAAAGTTGTATGAAAAGTTTTTTGTATATATTCTTTGCAAAGGAAGTTGGAAGTCGCTTTGTTAAACGTTCGTATATGTTTGTATTATTTCTTCTTTTCTTCTATTTTTTAATCTACATTTCTACTATTTTTCTCCTTTCGTAATTCTTCTAATCTTTGTAATCTTTTTCCTTTTGTTTTTTCAATTTGTATATTATGAAAAATAAAAATAACTGGAATTGAAAAAAAAATAACATGATGTATTGTTGCAAACACATTAACAGCACTAAGAATGAAGTAAGCCTTCTATGAGAATATAAGGCTTTTTGGGGTTTGAACTGCAAGTACAGTATTTTGCATAGCTCTATCTTTCTTGCTGCATAGCAATATTGGTGCTGTTTGCAGTCCAGCAGCACCAATATTAGTATCTCTGCTTGCTGCTATTTTAACTACAGCAATACTACTGAAACCTCTAACTATACTTTCACCCATAAGCATTGCACTGGCTGTAAAAGACAATCTGCAATTACTGACTAGCAAACCAAACCTTGATTAATATAAACTGGATGTATTTTATAACTGCCATAGTAATTAACTTGAAATATCTGAATTACATACGTGGAAAACAGAATTAGTTTTCATTTTCATGGTTGTAGATAAAACAAGAAGAGAGTCTTGTTAATGCCTACAAACAAAGAATCAGAATGACTTCAGAGTATCAGACACTACCCTACACTAAGAATGAACTCATTCTTCAAGGATTACATACTTTATGCAACCAAAATGCAAAAGGCCTCCATTAGGTCAGCAAAACTCAAAGGGTGAAGAAATGCAGAAGAAAAAGTTTAAGGGGGAAAATAAGCATAGCCACATGGATCAACAAAGCTCAGTGTCAATGCGTGTGCATTTCAGTATCCATGGATGCCAACTAAGTACTGTGTGTGTTTGTGTGCGTGAAGTGGGGAGGGGGGCAATGAAAGACCTCAGTGGTGCTTGGAAGGCCAGGGGATGTTGTAATTCCCATCTCATTCTTATGTACTGTGTCTCCCTTGACTCTGCATTGTTTCCTTTTACTCTTTGGTTATTTTGATTGATTGCCTTCTAGTCATGACTCCTTCATTCCTGCCAAAGAGAAGGTATTGAAATCTTCTAAAAATAAATTATATCAGAATCATGTATGTAAATGTCATAGAGTGTAACTTATAGTATTTCTTCCTCATACCAAGTTTCCAGGAATTGGTATAAATTGGCAGGGATTGGCATAAATTTGGTGCAAGAATACAAAGTACCCTATTCATATTTTGGAAATATTTTGGAAAGCCTTGCCTTTTCCATTTGGTTAACTAAGCAAAAAATGTTTATAAGGGGGCAGAGAAAATGAATATAATTTAGAGCAGAGGTTTTCCAACTTTTTCAGGCTATGAGAAAGTTAAAAAAAAAAATTCAGAACCCTAGATCAAAAGAATATTAAGAATAAAAAGTGGATGTTAGCAGGGTCTCTGCAGCTTTTAGGAAATATCATAATCCAGTTTGGATCCGCTCACAGCATATTTGCTTTTCAGAGAAATCATGAGCAAGGATAATCTCTACTATTCACTTAAGCTTTTGATTTTTCTCTACTTGGACCTTATTTTGATACCTCTGTCTTTTTTTGGACTTTCCCAATTTGTGAGAAAGTTAAAAGCATTCTTTTTTTTTTAAATCATGCAGTAAAACAAATTTCTTTTATCAAGCCCCCAAATTCTTAAACTGACAGGAAGTAGAATTTGTGGCAAGGTATAAAATACAAAAACATCACGATCTGCTATTGTTAGGGAATGCCTAACTAATTTCTTTTATTCTAATCATTATGATCAGCAAGCATCCCAGTTATCAATCATCTCCCAAATCTCACTGGGATGAAGGTAATATGAGTGCTGTGACTGACTACTGCAATTTGTACCTATCAGATATCCAAGTATTATTTGTGAAAGACTTGTAATAAAACATACTCATAAACTGTTGGCTACCCAATTGAATATCTTTTGCTGTATGAACAGAAAAGTCATTTCTATTAAAAGCAAAGCAGATTTAATTCAGAGGGTAATAAATCACTGCATTCCAAATACGAACATCAATAGCTTCTATAAATATTCCGACACTAGCTTCACTTCCCAGCACTGGGAAAGAAAAAAAGTATAACTTTGCAATGAACAATGAAAAACATTTCAAAATAAAATGAAAAAAAGAAAAAAAACCAAGGCTGCTAAGAAAAAGAAAGCGGCCAAGGAAGCAGAGGATAGTGCTAACGTAGATCACAAAGCTATTTAAAAACTTAATAATGTATACTGTTAGCGTATCAATTAGCAACAAATGCTATCATAATTAAGAAGCACTTGGGGAAAAAAATAACACTTTATCTGGCTCAAATCATATACAACTGAAATTTCCACAACTGGTGCTTTATATGAGGATCTCCCTTTATTTTTATTCCTATAACAGCATCCCTGTGAAATAGCATGGGTGAGTGACTATGACTGTCCCAAAGTCACCCGCTTAATTTCTGAGGCTGAGGAAATTAAGAGTTGAGTCTGAGTCTACTCAGGTCCATGCATCAGGTTGCCCCAGCATAAGTACAGGCCACTAACTGTTTCTTGAGGGCAGGGACCCATAACGTTATTTCCACTTGCCCCAGCCTGCTGGGAAAGCAACCTCTCCTCATCTTTCCTTGCTATGCATCAAAAATAGTGTTTTCTGATTTGGTTCACGTGATGTTGTCTGGTTTGTCTGCTGCGCTTCATTTTATTGCAAAGGCTTCCGGCCCAGTTGGCTATGGGATCCCGGGGTAGGAATGTCACCTCCCCTCTGGTCACTGTTTGTAGAGGATAATCCTGATGAAGGGCTGCAAGAACCTTAGGCGAAAGTAAATGACAACTGAGTCCTGGGAAAGGAGAAGGTGTGAGAAAGAAACTCAAGCTAGCCCTGGCTTGGTTTTGTTTGGTTTAAGAGGGGCAGGGGGAATCTCTGGCAGGCTTTCAAGATTGTATTATTATACCCTACATCAGTAAAGTAGCATTCCTGAAATCCTTGCTCTGCCTGTGTCCTGAACGGGTCTACTTTGAAGGCTCACACAATCTGCTGTCTTCCAGGCCCTGTACTGCAGGCCAGGGAAAGTTGGACTGTGGGGAGGAGTAACTAGATGAAATTGACAAGAGTCCTGCCAGTTTCTCCTTATAGTTCAAGTGACAGAATTGATGGTAAAACTTCCCTTTTTTCGTTTTTGTTTTGTTTTCCTTACAGGTTTACTGATGGAACAGTAAAATGGTGACCTTTTTTAGCCAGGTGAAGCAGCATGCCGTCAGTGATCTGGCATGGCGGGAGGGGGAAAGAAGCCTTGGAATCTATCCATCAGAGGCCTTAATAGGTGTGGTCCAGAGAGAACATCCATCACTGTGATCAATGAAGAACAGGTTGATGTTGAGCTGAAGGCTCGTGTGCAGAAAAGCCCCTAGTCCACACCTTAATCCCTCTATCACACTGGCTCCCACTCATAATGTCAATTTTTATTCTTCCTGCAATGAGTAGCAAAAGAGATAAACGTATGAAGCTCGCTTTTAACCTAGCTGTGAAAAATGTTATTTTAATCTAGCAAATCCAAAACAAATCCATAAATCCAAGCCCACAGGATCACACACAAAGAGAAACTACATAGAGCAAAATGATCTGTGGCTTTCTAAAGCCAGCAAAAAGACTTGTTTAGTTATCTCTTTAGTAGTTTAATGTCACATTTTTAAATCACCACAGTCAAAAGACTCTTGGCAGTATAAAATATTTAACATTGTTAGCACAAGAACCCCCACAATCAAGATCATATTTATTTTATTTATTTATTTATTCAAATTTCTAGTATAGCCACCAACTCCAATGGCTCAGTTTTTAGCTCTATGAGGCTGCTAAAAGTTGTCTAGTTCTACATTAGGGAAATGTATAGTTTTCATTAAAGACTGTCAATTGTGTGTGTATCTGTGTGTGTATGACAAATCCTATCACTTCCATTTAAAACTACATCATTGGGAATACATTTATTTCATGTTAAATCACAATGGCACACCTAGAAAAATAAATGTTCAGGAGCTGTCAATAGCTGAAACCATGAACATCGCAGATCTCCCACTTTTGTTGTTGTTTAGTCGTTAAGTCGTGTCCGACTCTTCGTGACCCCATGAACCATATTGCACCAGGCCTTCCTATCTTTCACTGCCTCCCTAAGTTTGCTCAATTTCATACTCATTGCTTCAGTGATGCTATCTAGCCATCTCATCCTCTGCCGTCCTCTTCTCCTTTTGCCTTCCATCTTTCCCAGCATCAAGGTCTTTTCCAAAGAGTCCTCTCTTCGCATTAGGTGACCAAAGTATCTGAGCTTGAGCTTCATTATCAATCCTTCCAATGAGCAATCAGAGTTGATTTCCTTTAAGATTGACTGGTTTGACCTCCTAGCAGTCCAGGGGACTCTTAAGAGTCTTCTCCAGCACCACAGTTCAAAGGCATCAATTCTTCGGCGTTCAGCCTTCTTTATGGTCCAGCTCTCACAGCCATACATTACTACTGGAAAAACCATAGCTTTGACTATGCGGATCTTTGTGGGCAAGGTGACGTCTCTGCTTTTTAATATGCTATCTAGGTTTGCCATAGCTTTCCTCCCAAGGAGTAAGCGTCTTTTAATTTCATGGCTGCAGTCTCTGTCTGCAGTGATCTTGGAGCCCAAATAAATGAAGTCTGTTACTGCTTCCATTTCTACCCCTTCTATTTGCCAGGGATTGATGGGTCCAGATGCCATAATCTTAGTTTTTTTAATGTTGAGTTTCAAGCCAGCTTTCGCACTCTCCTCTTTCACCCTCATCAAGAGGCTCTTTAGTTCTTCTTCACTTTCTGCCATTAGGGTGGTATCGTCTGCATATCTGAGGTTATTGATGTTTCTCCCTGCAATCTTAATTCCGGCTTGTGATTCTTCCAGCCTGGCATTTCTCACGATGTACTCTGCATATAGGTTAAATAAGCAGGGTGACAGTATACAGCCTTGTTGTACTCCTTTCCCTATTTTGAACCAATCGGTTGTTCCATGACCGGTTCTAACTGTTGCTTCTTGGCCCGCATACAGATTTCTCAGGAGACAGGTAAGGTGGTCTGGTATCCCCATCTCCTTAAGAATTTGCCACAGTTTGTTGTGATCCACACAATCAAAGGCTTTTGCATAGTCAATGAGATCTCCCACTAAGGAAGCCTTTTTCTCTCACTGTCCTGAATTTGCTATTGGTTTGAGAACCAGAAAAAGTTATTTTGATTGCTTGACTAGCTATTCATTCATTGAGCAAGTGGAAATAAAAGCTTTAATATTACAAAGGGGAGGAGATGAATTTTAAAGCACATGCTACATCAGGTATTCCCCAAAAGAGAATATAGGCTTGCAAATGTAGTGCAAGGGAGTTTGTTTTGAATGTCAACATCTTCAGGGAAAATGGCAAAAAATCATCCTATTTCAATACATTTGATTGGTAATTTAAAACTCTAAAAACAAAGCCAAGGGAAAATCCAGAGAACCATTTCCAGCATAGTATTACACTCATGATTTTACCTTCTGTGGAATAATCCATATCTGTTTTATTTTCTAATCCTATTCTGAAAAAAGAAAACGTTTTGAGACACTTACAAGCTTTGATGCTCCTGGTTCCTGGGTTTGAAAAGAAGAAGTGTAAAACAGGTGATACCAGAGCTACCAAATGTCATACATTGTATTTCTATACAGATATTCTTCAAAGAAGCACTGAAAAATGGATGGCCATGAATATTTTCCAGTTTTAAGTTGTGCAGGTACAGAATTTCATTTGCCTAGACATGATGCATCAACAAAAAACTAATAAGAGAAAAGTATGAATTACTCCTGGGGGGGCCACCAAGGGCTCTCCCAGCATGGAAGATACCCTTTCCATTTCATCTAAATGTTGAAGATCACTCCTTAGAAGTATCTAAATGGATCTCTAATCAAGAGATGTCAAAAGAGTACTGAAAGAATCTTACTGTTATAAGATCATAATAAAAATTACTTCTGAATATTTGTCTGCTCTGTAAAGGCAATAAGAGACTCATCTCATAACATGATTTTAAATTAAGATGTTCTATTTTGGAGATTCTAGAGTCAAGATCTTCATTTCCATATTCCTCAAACTTAACACTTTACTTATGATATGGGGGCCACAGGAAAGATCTGTTCCATCAACCAGCAGATAGAAAAAATTTAGTAAAGCTAATTACAGCCATCATAATCCAAGAACTGCAAATGTCAGCAGAAAATACATAACAACAGAATGTCTGTCCCATTCTCCATTTTTTTTTTCTTTTCAAATGAACCAGTCTGGTGGACAACAGACACATCCCAGTATTTTATTTTTCTTCTAAAGTTTCATAAGCACTATTGTCCTCAAATGTGATACTTGGGTGAACACTGGCATGATCTAAGGCAAGGAAGGGCAATCTGGAACTTGCAGTGCTCATATACAGAAGCTCCCAAATATTGCCTTGACCACTGCAGTGTTCAGTCTCTGGAAAAAAACAGGGGAAAAATGTTCAATCCAAGGTTATTAAAAAATTGTCCAAACTTGTTGGGCTAAGGTAAGATTTTGGGGAGATGTGTGATCACACTGAATCCACAGGATAAAACAAGATGCAATCGTGAATTTGCATTCAAGAGTTATCAGACTCCAGAGAGTACAACAGACAACCAGGCTAGAGTTAGAATACAGAAGATTGAGAGATGTTTATCCAGATAGTATACATAAAACTTCAATTCTGGCTGACTGAAAGACCATCTGAAAATGGGCGAGTTTCAGCTGCTACAAAATGCTACTTTGAATGAAAGGGCAGTTCGCCAAGCTCCTTCACCTTCTGCCTTTAATGAAAGTTTCAGGTGGTGGATAAAAATTGAATGTGGTATGTGTGTCTGAGTGAGGAGTGTTTCGTCTTATCACTATTGGGTCTGTTTTAAGCAAAAATATCTGCAACGGGGGGGGGGGGGTTGGACTCATTCCCTTCAAGCATTTTTTTCTATGAAAACTACACGTATAAAGATCTGATATTATTTCCAAGGGCTTATATCTATTCCTGGGGCCAGGTGACATAGAAGAATCAAAGTCCTAGACTTAGTGGTGATCATCCATTAAGGTTCAGAGAAGTCTACATGGGATTTTGAATAGCTTAAACCAAAATATAACTGCCTTTGATTGTCTGAAGGGCTGTCATGTAGAAGAGAGACTAAAATTGTTCAGTTATTGCAAATTACTATAAATAATGGATTTCAGTTACAAGGAAGCAGATTTCATTTGGACACCAGGAATAATTTAGCTAGTTTATGGCTTTGTTTACATGCTATGGTAAGTCAAAATTTGGGGAAATTTCTGGTTTACCATGAATGCTAGTATGTATGTATGTACATCTGGATTTATATTTTATATTCCCACCTTTCTGCCCATAGGGCACTCTGCTTAATTGTTCATCATCCTAACAATGGAAGCAGATTAAAAAACCATGAAGACTCCCTCTGTGGTTTATTTAGTATGACACCTGAATTTTGTCCCCCTCCTAATAAACTGAAGTTGAAAACCACCATTTTTATTAGCTTGTTTGGGACAAAAATGCCACAGATGCCAACAGGGACAATATAATAAATGAATCACAGAAAAAATCTCCATTGTTGGCAGAAAGAGCCAAGCACACAATTATGGAATGTGTACCAGCACACTGCCACATTCATAATAAGCAGAATTTATGAAAATTGTGACTTACCATGATGTGTGGTAAGGTGAAAGACTTCCCTTACTTGCTGCCTTATTCGCTTAACCACAGATGCCAGAAAACAGTATCTCAAGCTGACTTTCCCTCTTTCTTTATCCATCCATCCTGCCTAAATTGCAGATCTCTAATGAAGTTTCATTAAAAGGCAAAAGTGAAGGGCAGTGTTGAGGTCAGTAATCAAGTGAGATAAATCTGAGCCAAACTGTAAAGCAGATGCTATAGGTCAGCCCATACCAGAGTTTTAAGGAGCCATATTAGGAACATGGGAGGGTCCTGTCTCAATTTACTAGCTTCAGGAAATATAACCCCTTTCCTATTTTTTGTAGCCCCCGACAAACTTCTCTTGGGCTGGGCAGTGTGGCAAGCTCTTTCAAATCATGATTTGTTACATAAAAAATTACTTCCAGTTGTTCTGCTGCTTTCTGAGTCAAATCAAACAGTCTTCACATGTCTTTATATAGGCAATAGACTTTCTAATAGAAGAGAATATCTGTAGCCCAGGGCTGAACTGTGGTATTCTTGGTGCTCTCTGAGCTTGGCTGTTTGCTTGCAGACATTTCATTACCCAAGTAAGGCACTGATGATGATATCTAGCTGGGTAATGAAACATCTGCAAGCAAACAACCAAGCTCAGAGAGCACCAAGAACTCCAAAATAAATGTTCTAGAAAAGGCTCTGCTTCTCGATCTGAGGACAGGTTATCCATGATACTATTGTCTGTCTTTCTGTCCATCCATCCATCCATCCATCCATCTTTTGTTAACTCATTATTCACTTCTTAAAATACGTTTTAAAAGTTGTTGAACTATTTTAAGAGCTAAATGACAGGATAACAAACAGCTTGTAATCTAGTCTACTTATTCTTTGTCTCACTAAAGGCATTATATGGAAGCCTCAATTGATTAAAGCCATGATAGGTGGCAGAGATCAGTATCTATGGGCTCATCCGTGACAACGATTTCCTACTCATTTTCTGTATTTTGCATAACTTTGCTTACCTTGAGAGGGAGCAGACTGATGGATATGTAAGCATCCTAACATCCATTATACCTCTCTCTGTTCTTTAGTCCTTTTTTGTCAATAGAGTCTAATAACATTTATGTTCTATAGGCGCTACCAACTTTATTAAAAGCACCAACCCCAGAAAATCCATGTACATCATGACCTTCACTACCACAGTATATAAAAATAAAGAAAATTAGAGTGACTTTTAATTTACTCAATGTGGCCCAGTGTATTGGCTCTTGGCAATTGTCCTTGAAATCTAATGAACTCAGCAAGAAAACTTTTATATGACTGCAGCTGAATTATTAAATAAGGGTAATAAAAATGAGGGTTTTTCATTATTAAAAGTGACACTAATAATTACACAGTATAGTGTAACTCACTTAATTTAGAATCTAAATGTAAAAAGAGAATGTATGGATGTTATTAAAGAGTTGGGATAGACTACAAGTAATAAAGCTCATCAGCTAGGAAGGACTGAATTTAAATCTCATTTCAGGTAAAAATACAGTAGGTAGATTTGGGCAAGTCACTCTTCCCACAGTTTTCATCTCCCATCTTGCTATATGGATAGAGTAACACTAATCTACTCTACAGCACTATAATAATCCTCTATTAGGATTATTATGATAATGAATGCAAATAATTTTGTTACTCTATTCAGAAGTGAATCACACTGAGTTCACACTGCATTCAATGCATCTTATTCTCAGCTAAGTGATTATAACAGCTTTCTCGTACCTGTTGCCCTCTTATGTTTTGGGAATATATCTGTCAGGTTTCACATTGGTATGGCTGTAAATCTTGTCTCTCCAGACATTCATCTCCTTATTCACAAATAGGCTTACTCGGCAAATGGCTCACAGATACAACTGGGCAAGATTAATTCCTTTGTTACAAGCAAGAATGAAGCCAGCCAGATACACAGAAGATCTGTCCACCACAATTCCCAGAATCAAAAGCCTTGCATAGACCCATGTGCTTAGGCTTAAAGGCTTTTTCCTCCTGCCTTTCCAACTCAGTGCATATTTGGCCACTTTCTTGGCACCCTTGGAATGCACCTGATCAATGTCGATGTAACAGTTCTCCCTAGCAAAGTCACCACTGATTCCTTCCTTACCAGCTTCATTCCTAATATGATCTCTCAGAGGAACTTGGGCAGGCCTTCAAGATTCCTTCATTTTACTTCATACAATAAGGAGCGTTCCTGGAGCCCATCCCTTGCCAGTTTCTTGACCTGGCTTACCTCAAAGGGCTGACCTCAGTCTTGAAAGCTTGAGAGAGCCCTTAATGGCTCTTTTATACCTTCCCCAAGATCAGCTCTACATTCCTTTATAGCCTTAGCAAAAACAGCAGCAGTGCTACCAGAAAGATCTATGGGAGGAATTCCCTCACAATGACTTCACTTTGGATTGAACTAAAGTTTGGGAAGCAAGGGAAGCTGTAGCCTGATGGAGAGCTGACAAAGAAAGGCTAGGGTATTCATACCTCCTAAGCAAATAAACACAACCCAACACATAAGATTTTCATTGAAATCAAACTGAAGAAGAACTGGTAGGAAAAAAAAATGCAGGAATGCATTAAATGGAACAGGGATCTCCCTGTCTTCTCAAACATTCAATTTCTTGGAAAAAGGAGTACTATTACAGCATTATCATTGTTCCTTCCTTTGATAGCTTCTTCAGTATAGGAGCAGGAGGTCAGAGTGCTCTCCAGATGTGGTCATGGTCCATGGTTAAGGAAATTTCGTCTATGGATTAGTGCAGCAAATTTATATCCTGCCTTTCCTCCAGGAATTTAGGGTTAGGGTTAGGACATACTGTATATTGTACTGTTGGTACAGTTTTATTCCTCCAGCTACTTGTCATATCCCCTTCATGGATCACTGCCTTGTCGTGGCGAAGGGGCTTGTGTAACTCAGTGAAGCCATGAGGTATACCGTGCAGGGCCACCCAAGACGGACAGGTCATGACAGAGAGTTCTGACAAAATGTGGTCCACTGGAGAAGGAAATGGCAACCCACTCCAGTATCCTTGCCAAGAAAACCCCATGGACAATGTTAAAAGGCTAAAAGATATGACGCCGGAAGATGAGCCCCTCAGGTCGGAAGGTGTCCAATATGCTACTGGGGAAGAGCGGAGGGCAATTCCAAGTAGCTCCAGAAAGAGTGAAGCGGCTGGGCCAAAGCCGAAAGGACGTTCAGCTGTGGATGTATCTGGAAGCGAAAAGAAGGTCCGATGCTGTAAAGAACAATATTGTATAGGTACATGGAATGTAAGATCCATGAACCAAGGCAAGCTGGATGTCGTCAAACATGAGATGAAGCATTGCTAACAACAAAGCTAGTGGAGATGACAGTATTCCAGCTGAGTTATTTAAAATACTAAAAGACAATGCTGTTAAAGTGCTGCACTTAATATGCCAGCCAGTTTGGAAAACGCAACAGTGGCCACGGGATTGGAAAAGTTCAGTTTACGTTCCAATTCCAAAGAAGGGCAATGCCAAAGAATGCTCAAACTATCGCACAATTGCACTCATTTCACATGCTAGCAAGGTTATGCTCAAAATTCTACAAGCTAGGCTTCAGCAGTACGTGAACCGAGAACTACCGGATGTACAAGCTGGGTTTCGAAGAGGCAGAGGAACTAGAGATCAAATTGCCAACATTCGCTGGATCATGGAGAAAGTATGAGAGTTCCAGAAAAGCATCTACTTCTGCTTCATTGACTATGCAAAAGCCTTTGATTGTGTGGATCACAACAAACTGTGGCAAATTCTTAAAGAGATGGGGATACCAGACCACCTTACCTGTCTCCTGAGAAATCTGTATGCGGGCCAAGAAGCAACAGTTAGAACCGGTCATGGAACAACCGATTGGTTCAAAATAGGGAAAGGAGTACAACAAGGCTGTATACTGTCACCCTGCTTATTTAACCTATATGCAGAGTACATCGTGAGAAATGCCAGGCTGGAAGAATCACAAGCCGGAGTTAAGATTGCAGGGAGAAACATCAATAACCTCAGATATGCAGACGATACCACCCTAATGGCAGAAAGTGAAGAAGAACTAAAGAGCCTCTTGATGAGGGTGAAAGAGGAGAGTGCGAAAGCTGGCTTGAAACTCAACATTAAAAAAACTAAGATCATGGCATCTGGACCCATCAATCCCTGGCAAATAGAAGGGGTAGAAATGGAAGCAGTAACAGACTTCATTTATTTGGGCTCCAAGATCACTGCAGACGGAGACTGCAGCCATGAAATTAAAAGACGCTTGCTCCTTGGGAGGAAAGCTATGGCAAACCTAGATAGCATATTAAAAAGCAGAGACGTCACCTTGCCGACAAAGATCCGCATAGTCAAAGCTATGGTTTTTCCAGTAGTAATGTATGGCTGTGAGAGCTGGACCATAAAGAAGGCTGAACGCCGAAGAATTGATGCCTTTGAACTGTGGTGCTGGAGAAGACTCTTAAGAGTCCCCTGCACTGCTAGGAGGTCAAACCAGTCAATCTTAAAGGAAATCAACTCTGATTGCTCATTGGAAGGATTGATAATGAAGCTCAAGCTCAGATATTTTGGTCACCTAATGCGAAGAGAGGACTCTTTGGAAAAGACCTTGATGCTGGGAAAGATGGAAGGCAAAAGGAGAAGAGGACGGCAGAGGATGAGATGGCTAGATAGCATCACTGAAGCAATGAGCATGAAATTGAGCAAACTTAGGGAGGCAGTGAAAGATAGGAAGGCCTGGCGCAATATGGTTCATTGGGTCACGAAGAGTCGGACACGACTTAATGACTGAACAACAACAACCTGTCATATTCAGCCGGCATGGCGAAGCGCTGCTCAGCTTAGCCTAAATCAATTTTACCACCTGGGCGCTAGCCAGGAAAAAGGGGAAATGAAACCATGAACTGATTATGGCCAGGTGGCGACGCTTAACTCAAAACTGCAAGCGGATACTTTGTATCAGCGCGGCTTCCCTCGGGCGCTGCAAACAAAGGAAAGGGCAGAGGCTTGGAAACGAACGATCGAGGACTCCTGGCTTTGTGTGCAAACAGGCAAACCCAACAAAGGCAACAACAGCACAACCCATGGACTGCAATCAGAAAGACAAAAGCACCGGACTGAATCTGCTATTTGGGCGAGGGGGGATTACTGCGGGTAATCTGTAACTAAGCAACGGGTAAAGCGCGGGAATGGGGAAGCTATAAAATACCATGTAAGCTATGCCAGGCCAACCCTGGCTTTGTCTGTACTTACTTATGTTACGCTTGAGTAAACTTCTTTGCTGAACACACGTGTCACGAGAGTTTCTCTGAGACGAACGGGGTAAACCTTACACTACCAATGGGAGGTAGGTTGGGCTGAAAGAGAATGCATGGCCCAATATCATTCACTGAACGTTCCTTGCTGAAACTAGTCTTGAAAGTGTATCTCTGTGGTTCTAGGCCAATATCCCCTACATCTCACCACACTGACTCTCAGTGCTAGTGAATATATGAAGTACATGCAACATACAACATTATAAAGTTTATGTGGCAAGAAATGCAGAATGTAATTTCTCCCTGACAGTTATGCATGAATGATGCTTTAATTTATGACCTGCCTGCCACCCTGTATGCACACACATACGTACATACAGAAGTGAGTACTGGGAATAGTTTTATCTGTGGAAAGGATAGACATTTTATGAAATAGATTTTTTTTTAATCTGCTTGGTTCAAAGAAGTCAGAAAGAGATCTTAGGAAAGCACTAACTTTTTTAGTTTACAACTTTTCAGGCAGAGATTACAGAGGAATCTCAGCAATATTAAGACAATTTCTGTAATGCCATATAAAACAAGATTAAGAAGGAAGCATTCAACCTATAATAGCTTAAGGGGAAACCTTTTATTACATAAGGTCTTCCTAAGATCCAGTTCACACCACCCACTTGTGGAGATGGTGCAGCATACAATTCACAGGGGAGAAAATATCTACAAGGGACATTAAATGGAGCATAGAAATAGCCTACACAAACTCCTAGAAATGTATTGTGGGATTCAGCATGACTTTCAAAAGCCTCGTGATGTCTGAAACTCTCGAAATTGGTCAGTTTAATTATACCAGGACTTTACTTTTTACTTTATTTCTTTTAAAGATAAAATAAGACAGAAAAACAAAGAAGTAGTATATGGAAGGGTACTTCTCAGCCTCAAAGAAGATTCCTTTTGGAGCAGGTATTCAGAATACTGCAATTTCTCACTGAGTGGGAGGTAGTGAATTGTTGCTCTGACTAATATACATCTTAGCTGTCAGGTAGATCAAATGTGAACTCCCTTCTGGTAGCTGAGAGCCACGTATAAATGTTGGAGTTGGGTGGGGAAAATGATACTACAAAGTGAGTGGGACCACATCAAACACATGGGTTGCTATGAGCTTCTCCATCTTTTTCTGGATTTGGGGACTTTTATTTGATTTATCAGTACTAAGCCTTGTTTAAGCTTTCACTACAGGTTTGTGTGTGTGTGTGTGTGTGTGTGTCTTTATTCTATTTGAAAACAACAATAGAGCATGTTGATGGCATGGGCAGTGGGCTCCAAGTGTAGTAAAAAAAAGGAGCTTCCAGACCATACCTGCCCTTGCCATGCTTAATCTAGTCAAATAATTGTCCAGGAAAACTGTTAAGCCAGAGGATGAATATATGCAATTCAGCAGGCAACAAAGCACAGGAACATGATAGTTTTACTGGGCTATAGTATAAGTATAGCTAAAAATACATACCCCAGGTATTCCAAGATTCCTAAGAGCAAAGGGAATTGTAATTTCTCATCTCTTTCAAATTACGATCCACCTCCTGTTGTAAGTTGAAAGTCTCAGATGAGATGCCCAATTACACCAAAATTATCTTGATACAGTCATTCAAAGCCCACTCTCGCCCCATTATCCAATAATTAGTGAGGTCAGTTTGCTAGTTATGGTGATACTCTGTATTTTATCCAAGACTGACTCCCAAGAGGCTTATGTTAACTCCAAAATACAAGATGCAGCTAAACTGAATTTGTGCATATAGTAGTCAGGAAGACGAGGGATAATGTTTGCATCTTGTTATTCTACCTTGATGCTTTACATGATTTCTCTCCTGTATAAAGGTGGGGAATAACAAAAGTAAAATAGCTAAACTATGCAGAAGCAGGAAACACAATCTACACCTCAAGACAAAGGAAGAAAGATCATGACATTAGTCTGCATTTTGATTTGTTTTTGTAAAAACCTCCTGGCTAATCTCCCAACATACAGACTACTAGACAGAAAACTTAACTTGGTTTAGATTGTTTCGGAAAAAGTACAAATTCTTATGTACACCAGAATTTTAATAAGTTTATAGAGTTTCAACCCCACCTTATTGTAACTCGAAAGATGCACAAGTGTTTATGTCTTGCATTCAACTGTCAAAAGGTTTGTTTGTCTGTTGATGTATGTTGATGTTTTAACAAACACATGCATTCCGGCATGGGTAGCGAGGTACAATACAGATGCAGGATCTCTTGTCCTTCATAGGTTTGGATTGTCACTCCCATAATCCCTTCATATTGGCTATTGGCTGGCTTTTGCTAGAAGCTGATGAAATATAAAACATTTGGAAGACATTGCTTTTCTACCCCAGGCATCTTGCAACAATCCTTCAGATTAAAAAAAATAATAAGAACTATAAGCAAAATTATATAGCAACTGAGACCAAAGTTCACAAAACTCTCCTCTGAATATAGATTAGAGCACTGAACAATTGGGAAGATTTTTATGATCTCTCCTAACATCTGTTGAACAGGACTCATGCTAGCTAAGGAATGAAAGGAGAGACATAAATGAACATAAAAACAGAGTTCCATGCTGTCCATCAAACAAGCATTCACAACTTTAAATAAAAGAAAACTTCTGGAGATAAAATATATTCTTATTTACATCAGACAATAATGTAGCTGTTGATTGTATACTGTCTTCAGGTTATCTGGGCAGTTCATCTACAAACTTTGTTAGTTCCTTTCATATAAAGTTTGCTGCTATATATATTTTGAACATAATCTTCGGCTATATTTGAATGTTATACACGTATACTGTGGATGAAAATTATTTCTTTTTATATCCATGTCTGAATTAATTCAGTCAGCGATCTTCTTTCCTGTTAAAACATTTTGTTTTAACGTCAAGTGGTTTATTTTTAATACACAGATCCAAATAAACAAAAAACATTAAAATCAAAATCTGAGCAAAGGTCAGGTCCACCTTTCTAGACAATTATACAGCATATACAAAGATAACAAGCCCTAAGATAATAAGCTGTACAGATAATAAGCTGTAAAATAATGTAAAATTCCATTGTTTTTTTATTCAGACAAATACAGCTAAATACTTTGGGATCATTCTATCACTACAGCAATGCAAGCAGAAAGGTAAGAAAAATCACTGTAGGCAAAAGTGGATGTTTACTCAACTCTTCTGCTGTTACTGAAGAATTTTTTTTTTTTTTTTTTTTTTTGCACACTGCCAGGAGTGTCAGTGTCTAATCTGGATGGAACTGTAGTGTGGGCACAGGATAAAACACCTCTACCTAATACTTGAAGATTTTGATTATGCAGACAGAGAAAAAAATGACCCAGTGGTCAGGGTGAGAACTCTATCTTCCCTTATATGAATAAGGTCATTTTTGCCCCCCAAGCTGCTAAGGACCAGGGAATGAGTCTTTGGGGAGCTACGCTTAGGCTTTTGAACTCTCATTGGAGGAAGGCCCACCTCACTTCCTTGCTAACAGTCTTCCAGAAGTTGTGAAGGCCTCCCTTTTGGGGAGGGTCTTTTTTCACATAAAACACTCTTGATGTTTTTATCAAATTGTTGTTTCAACATTGTCAATGGCTGCATTCACGCAATGCCTCTAGCCAGGGTCCTGAATTAACACACGTTCCTGGGTTTGTGCAGTACATTGAACTATAAATTAACTGAAGGGTTTTACACAATGCACTAAACCGCACAAAAAAAATCTAATCAACATAAATAATAAAGCTTAGTGTATTGTGCAAATGCAGCTGCTAGCTATTTAATCAGTTTACATGAGTTGTATGAATATAGCCACTATGTTTTATTTCTCTGCTACCATTTGTTGCTTTATATTTCTCTCTTTTCCTGGTTGCCGTGTGATGTCTAGATCTCTGTGGAAGATAGGCAGGATGTAGATAATTTAAATAAACAAATAAATATAAAATACCACAGGTTTTGGGTTTGAAAACCCAAAAATAGTTGTATGAATAGTAGTTTCTCCCAGACCATTAATAATTCCTAAGATCTTTCAGAAAAATTGTTTCTGTCATGTTTGTAGGTTTTCTTCACTGTATCTTAGCACATTTTTATTGCTGCACTTTCTCCTTTTCTAAAATGTACTGTCCAATCATAGCCCTTAGGCTAGTGCTAAAGATTAATGCAGATGGATAGAGAGAGAGAGAGAGATACAGATATAAACAGACAGACACATTTCACACAAAATAGTTTGAGGTTCCTCTTTCACACTGAGAGGCATATCGTTTATATGTGTAAACTTGTGGCAGCCTTCCGGAATAAAGTCAGACCATCACTTTCACCTCAATTTATCCTTTGCTTGGGAAAGGAAAACCATTTCTCCAATCTAACAAGACAAAGACCGTTTCAATTTGGCTCGGCCTGTCAACCATCACAGGCAGTGCCCCTGGAAAATACAGCAAGTCCTCAGGTGTGCTGAACCTGTAAATGAGCCAACCGAACATTCACATTTGTGCAAAAAGCACATCATAAAAGGGGGCTCCATAAATTCACTGAATTGGAAAAACCAGTTTCCCTGAGAAATTTAGTTACCATGACAATTTATAATAAGATGCTGTTACAAGTGGGAAAAAAAAAATTGTGTTGAGGAGAGGGGGACTGACAATGTTGATTAATAAGCTGGCAAGTTGCAACTGAATTTAAAGTTTTCCTCCAGCTTAACCGGCCTGTTAATATTCCACAAACCTGAGCAATGGGCTCTGATAGCAAGGTAACTTCTATGATAAATGTGCTCTCCAATCTGTGCACCAGTCAGGCAGCTATAAAAATCAGAATAATTCATGCAAAGATTTCCATTATGTTTCTAAAAACACTTATTTACATTTTAAATCGCAGAGCAGACAATATGAAATATCCTTCATTTAGACAGGTGTAAGTGATAAAACAGATGCATTCATTAAGTGAGAAACAATTCAATGAACAATAACAACAACAATAATAATGGAAGGGGGAAGAACTTTACCATCTCTTGGATTAAAGACTTTGGGGGCACTAAATAACTTACTTGGAAAAACACAGCCATGGTTCCTATGATCCTTTTTTCTTGGATCGCTGTCCCAAAGCTGTCAAAGTCATCGGGATTGTAGAAATAAATCTGCATCTGTGAAAAATGGGAGAAAAAGGCATTTTTGAGAACCTGAAGGCAAGATAATGTGTTGCTTTTGTCAACCCAGGAGACAAAAGATTAAATCTCTGGCTTAGTCATGAAGTTCACTGAATAAATCTCATTCTGTTTCCCTCTCCTGCTGCCTCACCTATGTTATTTTATTATTACTATCACCTACAGGGTTAGGAAGATTAGATGATATACAAGAAGATGTACAAAAAAGCAGTTTCAATTTAAAACCCACTACTCTTAATAATAGATGCAGAACTTTTAATTCTAAGCTATTGCATCTAATTACAATAGGCATCCAAGAGTCAGATGACAGATAATGGAGTCCTATGACAACTTTGAACCCTCAAGCCCCTTTCTGATAGATTCCCTGCCCTCATTTAGTCACTTACATCAGGGCTCTTCAACCTTGGCAACTTGAAGATATGTGGACTTCAACTCCCAGAATTCCCCAGCCAGCATGGCTGGCTGGGGAATTCTGGGAGTTGAAGTCCACAAATCTTCAAGTCACCAAGATTGAGGAACCCTGACTTACATGGTCCTAGTTGTTGGTTGAACAATAGACCAACAGTTCCCTGGTTTTAAAGTTTATATGTAATGAAGAGGCACGTGTGTCATCAACCATTGATAGTGACAGGGACTCCCCTGAACTTGAAATCCATTTCCTATCAGGTTGTTCTGCACAGGTTCTTCTTTTCTCTGGCTGAACAAAGAGTTAGAAAAACATATGCTTTTACTTGAATGATCAAGTTATATTTACAACTACAATGGTTCTTATAACAATTGTGACAAAAAAATTATTTAGTTCTCAGGTTAAACACTGCACCTTTTTTCTCAAAGGATTTCTTTCTTATGGAAAAAAAAATACATACACTGAAGAACAGTTCTGCCTTCCAAGAAGAGAGATTGGTTGGCATGGAAGCACATTAGCGAGTTGTAGTGATGTACAGCTTACACAAATATGAAGGCAATCAAACAACAGCTTTACTCCATCTGCTCTTCTGTGGGAACCGTCCTAATTTATTAACTGAAAGGCACTACAAATTAGGGGCAGGCATCCACACAGCAACATGTGGGTGGCCGTCTGTGTTGAATAACCAACACCTGTGCATTGATTGCTGTTCTATGATAATAAACCCTTAGTTTGTTAGCAACATCTGCACTTCAATATTTCCTTCACCCACATGGGTGCCTTCAGCAGTAGCATCACCTATATTTGGCAATTTCCAAGTAAGTAAGTGTGTTAGTCTGCAGAAGTGAGATCACAATAATTGATGCTCATGCTGGATTGAGATCCAGCAGATGCAAAAAAACTATTTTTGCTGTCTATGAAGCTATTGCAGTTTTTAGCATTATAGTAAATTAGATAATTGATTTACAGGTAGTCCTTGTTTAGCAATCACATCTGGGACTGGCAACTCAGTTGTTAAGTGAAGTGGTCACTAAATGAAACTGCAATTGTGCTTACAATCTTACTTCAGCTTTCCTTTGTTTTACAGACCTGCAAAGGTCATAAATGCGAGGACTGGCCATAAAGTTACTTTTTCATCACCATCATAACAGTGAATGGTTGCTAAACGAGGCAGTTGCTAAATGAGGATTACCTGTATCTAATTCAGTATTGTCTGTAATACACTATCTGGCAGCAATTCTCCAGAATGGTTTTTTTAGCCTTTCTTGCAGATGCCCGGAACTGAAACTATTTGCCAGAAACCGTGGATTATTTTGTAAGAAGAGCATATATGCCACTGAACTTCCAATTAAATCTCCCTTCTTGCCAATAAAATATATATTCTGAAACTATGAGCTTTAGATATTCTCATACTGCCTTCCCCATCTGATATTCCCAGAGTTCTTAGCTAGTATGACCTATGGTGGAATTGTTTGGGGTTGCAGAACATTCTCCTCTGAAAGGCACTAGGTTCTACAGCTTTGATTTCCAAATATGAGACAGCTTGTCTTTGGAAGCTCAAAACCATCATGATTCTTTTCTCCCAAGGCTCTTAACTGGCATGAAAGCAACGTAGAGCAGAGGAATTACAGACTGTGCTTGGGATGTTCTAGTCTAATACTCCATTACAACATTCCCCGTAATAGTTACCTGCAACTATTTAAAAAAATGTCAGGATATTCTTCTTTACCTCCTAATATTTCAGAATAATCTAGTTAATGCATTTTAATTTGGTTTGATTTCTGTAACCCAAATTAGCACATTTTCATATCTAATGTATAACCCTGAAGAGCAAAAGTATACACTGTTTTAACTATGGAAACAAAAACATTCTGAATTCTGAAAATGGCACTAACAGAAAATTGTTCAATGGCCAGCTATTTATGTTGTACTTTTGAACCCAGTGATGCCAAGAGGCAGAACTCTCAGCAGAATGAGACCCTCCAAACAAAGCAGAATTTCCTTCCCAGATGTAATGGTCTATGAGCATGTCCTTGAGAGATAGGAGGAGCAGAAGCAGACTAGGCAATGGTCAGATAAGAGGCAGCTGAGCCCACAGAAGCAATGGACTATGGCAAATGTCTCAGAGGGGACCCTCCCTAGTTCCTTGGACTGTAAAGGCGAGGGGGGAGAGATGCACTTTCAGACTTGCAAGATTCTGTTACTGTAACTTTGCAATAAAGGTAGTGTTAGTACTCATGGTTGGTACTTCTTGTCTGGACTACCTCTAAGGGTCATCATTGGATTTGAAGTGAGTGAAATATTACAAGATGCCATTTTATGTGTGTATGTCGGTATAAATCAGAGTGGAAAATTATACAAATGCACCAAATGCTTTTGCCACCCTTATCTTTTTATTTCCTGATGAAGACCATGGGAATTCAGCAGAGAATATATTGGCTTGGCAGAGCTAGAATATAAGTGTTAATTGTGTTGACTTCTTATTCCCAGCCTCATAGATCATTCACAATCCCATACAAATTAACAGCCTCCAGGTTTGGGAAAAACTCAATTTATACAAAAAAATTCAACATGATATATTCGTGCACTGATGTCAAATTAAACACAATTTGGCCTTCAGTTGGACTGCCTGAGTTCCATTTACCTGAAATCAATAAAACCACCAAGTTAATGATTATACATTATATTTTATTGCTCATTCACAATAAACTAAATTCCAACCTTTCTCAAATAAAATTCATAAACATATTTATAGCATATTAAGGTAGAATAACAATATTCAGTAAATGCCAAACAATTTCAGGCCATCTTGATAATATTTTAAGGAAATTCATGTTTTTTGTATGTGTCCGTAAGTATAAAGAAGGGCACTGATTTGATTCAATGTTTTACAAATATAATATTTGATGTCATCATCATTTCTGGTCTCCCTGGATGTGGATAAAACTTTTGACATGGTATATTGGAAGTATCTGAAATTAATGTTGTTTAAATACAGATTACTTCTGTTTTTTGTCAACTGGATTAACTCCTTGCGTTAGGTGATTAAAAATGGATTCTTTCTTCTTTTATGAAGATGCTCCCTGGAACTTGTGAGGAATGTCCTTTATCTCCCCTACCTTTAAATTGGTATTGGAACTGTTGTCCTGCTTTATTATACAAACCAATTATATTTCAGGTATAACTGTGACTCAGCATAAACTGTTACTGATGACATATGTTTTACTGGTAGTTATGTATCCCCTATACAAAATCTTATTGATACTGTTAAGCAATTCAGAAATTTATCATATATTAGTTGAAGTAAATCTGAGCCACTCCCCATGGGTGCTCATATCTATTTCTATGGAAAAGTGTAATAAATGAGGGATTAACTGTTTATTCATTTATTCATTGCATTTCTCATGGGACTCTCAACAGTTTCACAATAATGCAAATATTAAACAACCATAATCTAAGAAAGTCAAAGGACAGAAAACACACAGGCCCAAAATCCAAAAAGCAATCCAGCAGAACAATCCAAAAAACAAGCCTTAGCTGCCAAATATTCTCTGAAAAAGCTCCATCTTCAACTGTTTCTGGAAGGTGACTAAAGTTGAAGATAATCTAACTTTAGTGAGAGGCCATTCCAAGGGCCAGAACTGCTACAGAAAAGCAGTGTGTCTATGTCTTGGCATTCCACATCTCTTGGAAGTGGAGAACCACCAGTTGTTTTTCCCAACAAGACCTAACAGGTTGGGCTGATTCAAGAAGGTGAATGCGGTCCTGAAGATAGCTTGGTGCTAAGTCATAAAGGGTGTTATAGGTTAACACCAGCACTTTAAATTGCACCCAGAAGCCAAAAGGAAGCCACTTGCACCCAGAAGCCAAAAGGAAGGCCATAGTACACATGTAATGTGCTCTGACTGGTGAATATTAGATAATAGACTTATGGCGCCAGTTTGGATCAACTGAAGCTTCTGAGTGGCATTTAAAGGCAGCCCTGGGTACAGTGTATTGCAGTAGTCTAACCAATTGGTGGCGAGGGCATGAGTCACTACAGCAAGATTCTTATATCCCAGATAGGTCTGCAACTGATGATGATTGTTGTTCGAATTCCTATATTTCAGAATAATTTTCCAAAGAAACTTTCCTCGATTATGGTTTAAAGATTTATTTTTAAACATAAATTATTTAATCATAAATTATAATTGATATAAGGATAATAATGTGCTTTGGCCTTTATCACTATATGAAGAAGTATGGATTTATCACATCACAAAGAAGTTAATTATTCACTATTGGAAAGACAGAGTTACACCAGATTTACAATCTTTGATTATAGATATGTACTCAATTTCAGCTTCTGAACTGGTACTCCCTCAACCCAATGAAAAAACTGATGAATACTACTTTGTCTGATGAAGTATATTCTGTATGTAAAACAGAATGAGTTTATATCTCTGTCTTTCTTTTTAACATAATCTGTATTTTTAAAACTAAAAAGTAATCTTATATTGTAAACAGTTGAGACAGTGGCCACATAGACCTAGATTTAAGGATATCCATCATGCTTCTCAAACCATAAAGACCAACATTTATCAAATCCAGTCTCCAGAATCACCTGGCAAGTGGGCAGCCTTATAAATTGAACAAATAAATAAAAATCCTGTTTCCAGTATTGGCAAGCCAAATGTCTTTGGAAACATTTTAATAATGGCATGAAAAGAACAGTTCTTCTCCAGTGTTTGGTTCAGATATATACCCTGTTCAAACATCATAATAAGTCACAAAACTTGGTTAGAGCACCCAAACCCACTGATACCTCCCTCCAAGGAAGGCAGCTATAAAACTGTGCGCCCTGAGGTGGGGGTTGCAAGTACAGGTAGTCCCCACGTTAAGAACACCCAGTTTACAGATGACCCATAGTTAAGCACGGAGCCTACTGTAGCAACATTTGAGCTAAATACAAATGATTTGAGTTAAATACACAATGGTCTGAGTTAAACAAACCGGCTTACATACAAATTCAACTTAAGGACAGACCTTGGGAATGGAACTCGTTCTTAAACTGGAGACTACCTGTATGGTTAGTTCCATACAATAATAGCCCCATATCCTGTGTTTGGCTGCCATGTTAAACTGTAAATAAAGTACCTGCAGGTGTTTTCAGAACAACTGAATCAATCTTTAAGAATTATTGTGTGCACTGCAAATCATATTTGGACGTTGTTGGGATGGAACTATAATTCTGACTCTTATTCACATAGCCAACGTGAACCACAAATTTGCAAATAGCAAGTAACAACTTCTTCCTTTTGAAATCATGGGCCATTAATAGTATTGACACATTCAATCAGCTCACTGCAAATTAAGTTTTTAAGCCATCCAAGTTACTAGTAAATATGAAAAACAATGGTTTCTTGCTATAAGATGGAGTGAGTTAAATTCCTCTCATTAATTTATCCTTGTTCACACGTACTAAAAAGGACATAACATTGTGTCCTCCTGGTTTGAAACTAATTCCAGTTCCCATAATGCATGATGCCAAAGAACTTTAGTTTGTTTAGACTATGGTTCATTAAAAGAAGCTAGGATCAAATCAACTTTCAGAGACCTTCATAAGGTAAATGACAAGTGGCAGGTCTTCTGATCACCAATTTTGTATTCAAAAGCTGCTCTTCCAGAGAGAGAGAGAGAAGAGAAGAGCTGTGGCTGGACTGCAACTAAGCTGGAAAATGAGAACCTGAGGGCCAACTTACTTATGGTCTGTCTTAACTCCCTTGTTTTCTTTGTAAACAATAATTTCTGTCCAAGGGAATCCAGTTCCATTCTTCCTATTCAGCTGGAAACCCTCTACAAGGTTGCCTGGAAACCATCTATAATTCAAGGTTTAGGGGGAAAAAAAGCAAATCACTAAAATATGTTTTAATTTGATCTCCCACTGAAAGTTACTCCTTCAATGAGAGAATACAAAAACATAAATAGGAATCAGGATTTCCAGGAATTGTTGCTACAGTTCGCTGCACTATTTTTTCACAACTGACTATATTTAACATTTATTTAAAATATTTACATGCTACCTGTCCTGCCATGCATTCCCTAGCAATGTACAAAACTGAAATGTACATTAAAACCAGAATAATATTTTAAAAATGCAATGCAATAATACTTTTTTTTTAGTGTGATGGGTGCATTTTAAAATAATGTAAAAATAGCCAGCCCACAATTAGTTCCACTAAGGTGCAGCAATTAATTTTGTTCAGCATTTCTATGCTCCCTGGTGATACGATGCTGGCTCCAGGTGATGGGACCTGTAGTCCAACAATATGGTTTGAGAAGGCTGCTTCAGGTTTTTACCCCCAAAAGCTTTTTGAAAACAGCCAGCCTTATAATGGACCAGCCAGCTATCCACAGAGGCAATAATTAAGTGAGCTGATAGAGAGCCAAATTATTTGGGGAGGAATTCAGGGAAAAAAGGATTTCGAGTGCAGAATACTGGAGGAAGTATTTGGAGTGATTTGCTTTGATTCAGTGGAGCTAACTATTAAACAGTCTAATCTTTAATTATTATTACCTCTCTCAGCTGCAGTGTGGAAAGGAATTATTCTCAACCACCACTTGCCGCAGAATAGGAAATCCTTACTCAGAACCAAATTGTATGCAAAGTCTCTATATGCATGTAACAAATATCTTTGTGAAGTTTTACACATGACAAAAATATTTAGAGAACTGAGAGTTTTATCATGGTGCATTTGGTTTCTTGTTGCTGGAATTCAACAGACTTTGCAGTCTAAATACCATTTTCAAACCAAATGTAAGGAACTCATAACATAATGACTTTATGGCCACAATCCTGCAAACAGAGAAACACGCTTAAACCTACTGCTTTCAGCTGGCTTAAGCATAGTTAACATTATGTTGGGCTGTGATTTATCTTTTATATTGAAGTATTGGAACTTCAACTCCCAAAATTGGCTGGCTGGGGAATTCTGGGAGTTGAAGTCCACACATCTTCAAGTCACCAAGGTTGAGGAACCCTGAACTAGATGATGCAACTTCCCAAACAGTATCTTTTGATAAAATTTGTAAAGAATGTGAAACCCATGTAAGTCTGATTATGAGTGAACTACTCTTAGTTTCCTTCTTCCATAGTGGTCATAAAAATATTTCCAAGGAACTGACATTTATGGGAACAGATCTTACCCCCATTTATTTTCTTAACCTTAGATATATCCTCTCTTGGCACTCCGTGAATTGAAAATTAATTCTTCATTATTTTCTTGTCCATTTTTAAGCTCATGGCTGTTTAAGCTCATGGCTATTACTTGGCAAAGTTGCAGTGTTATAAGAGTGGGAGACAAAATATCTCACTCCTCTGTCTCCAAACCATTAATAATTTAAAGACAACAACAATCTATTACTTTCCCACTTACTCATCTTTTTATGTCAAATGAAAAGCCCCAAATGCTTCAGCATTAGCTGTAACCCTTTCAGAATTTGAGTTGCTAATTTCTGTAGCTTGTCACATACTATTTATGTATTTATCATGCTTCTTCTGAATTACCCTTGGGCTAAGGCAATTCACAGCTGGAGATGATGACAGATAAACCAATAGATAAATACAAAAGAAAAATGGATGCAGACTAAAGAGGAAAGAACCAGTTTTTGCATATTATTATAACAATTAGGTGGAATTGACTGAGCATTTTTATGACTGAAAGAGCCAAGTGACATGGTTTCCAACTGGATTTGTAGAATGAGATCTACTATTTCATTTTCCCTTTGATCCACCCAGGTGGAATTAATCTTTTCTTTCCTTTCCCTTTCCAACCAGCCCTTCATCCATAAATCTCAGGATGAAACGCAATCAATAAAACAAACCAACTTAAACTCCTAAAACAATAAATCACAAAATAAACCAACAAACAAAGCACGACTATTATACAATCAATAAAAGCCAGAAGCTTGGGAGACTAGCCAGATCTTAACTTGGCAGAAAAATAAAAGACTCTCAGTGCCAGGTAGGTCAATGTGGGGAGAACGTGCCATGACTAGGGTGCCACAATCAAAAAGACCCTCTCTTAAGTATTTTATAGTACTGTATAGTTATGCCTCAGCAGATTTTAATACTCAGGGAAATCTTACTATTGGGTAGATGAGCTGCTTGCACAAACACTGAGCCTCAAACTATTTAGGGTAGAGTTTGACCACACAGCACCTATGAACATCAGGACATTCACTAGTATATCCAATGGTTACTCACATGATTAAATACAAATAAAAATAATCATCTATATGGAATCAAAATGCAGGACTCAAATGCAAAATAATCAAGGCTTCACTGCAGTGTTTATTAGAAATGAGCACTGGAGGGGACCCACCAAAGGTTAGTGGGAACACTCCCCTCCAGGCAAAATGGATACCCTGATATTTATACATTTATACAAGAAGGGGAAGGGAAAAAGATGCATACATACATATTCATGTGATGATGCAGGCATACATCAGTAAGCAATAGATCTCAAATTCTGCCCCCTTATCTCATCCTCCTTTGAGACAGATGCCCTTGTGTATTTGCCCTTCTTCTTGTCTACTATCTTCAAGGAAAGCAATAGCCTTACTAAGAGGAAGAAACAAGTTAGTTCAAGGTGCCAAATGCCAGGAAGAACTGCAAGACAGATGCTTTGTATATTGGGATGTTTGTGATAAGGCTTTGAGATGAGGCTTTTCACAACCAGCCCAGTTCACACCAGTTGAATAAATTGTTTACAACCAATCAAGAGCGCTGCACATTTCTTTATATTTTAATTCTATTAAGGTGACCCCATTCATCTGAGGCCTCTAAAAACTTATTTCCTTCACCCAAAGATGTATTTTCCTCACACCTAAATCTCAAGAAATCTTTCACAAACATACTTTAAAAAGTGCTGAAAACTTGTGAGCTTTTGTGATTGTGCAAAATTTCAAACAATTTGGGGTGTGCCCCTGGGCTATTGTGCAGTATCATGGATCCTTCCCCCTCAAATTGTCAATCCCAATTTAAATTTGAAACATTATTACCAAAAGCTTTAAGTTAGATGTATATTGAAAGCCTGTACAGTAGCTGTAAAACTAAGAGTAAATGCTTTCTGTACTAATTGCACCTTCCAAATCATATGCAAAGGCTGAGCCACTTTTATTTGATTCCCAGATTTAGGAATCACTGATCAATAGAACATTCACCTTGTTGGGATTCAGCCTCCCTTGGGTAGTCCGCATGTAACCTATTACAACATTGTGATAGCAATCCAACAACCAGCATAACCTTGCCCAACTCTAATGGTAGGGAGAAGAGACAATACTGAAATGCACTATATTTTGTCACTGGATGGGGTTTGCTCACACTCAACAGATAAACACACATCCATCTATATTCTTCTATGTGTCATGACTACCTTAGACTGTGAAAAGATAGATGAAATTACAGTAGAGAGCAAAGAAACTGAGCATGTAGGATTTCCCTTACTTGGTAATTCAATCATATCCCACCTCTTCAAACTCAGTGGATTCTCATTGCAATCCCTAATTCTGAATCCTGAGGAGCATTAATACCACTATCACATGAAGGAAGAGAAGGCTGAATCCTGCAGGAGTGTTTAATTATGAGGCCAAGCTCCTTGGATGTAACAGCCTCCACAAGAATGTCCCCTGAGAGAAGTATTAATTAGTGTTAACCAAGTCTGAGAGGAGCTCAGGTCTTGATGCCCACACAGCAGGCTAGTCCAGTTCTTGGAAACAACATTTATGCCAGCCTACTCACAACTTCTATCTTCTTTTACCTTTCTGAATGCCAAACAACTTCCTATCTGTAAAAATCTTCCTATCTAGCTCTTCTCTCATCTGGGAAGAGGTAGATCAGAAAGCAGTTGTCTGCACTGCACTTCATCTATGCATATGAAATGCATTTTCTGAAACACCTCCCTGGTACAGTAAAACTGGTAGTAGTTAAATAGATGGTAAGATACACTTATTTTGATGTTGACTGAGCCAACATCAAGACAATTCAATCAGCTGCGCTTTATGAAGAAACAATAACCTGAGGTCAAGACAGCTTATGGGGATCAACACTGCATGTCAAGAAAATTACAATCAATTCAGCCACCTACACATGCCCATATCATGGCACAGTTACGTATGAAATTGGCATTGATCCATATGTAGACAATTTTCAGAAATAATATGCACCCCCAAACCCTAGTCGTGAGTTTTAGACAGTAAAGTTGGATTCAACACTATATATTACATTCATTTGTATTTCTGTAACGAAACTACCTTAGTGTTTTTGTTTTTCATGACATGAAACTTTTTTTCCGCCCCAAAATTGCTTTGTACTCAGAGTAACAGCCATATGATTCACCATGAAATGAAGTCTGGAAAATCATTTTGGATAAATGGAACTATAAATTCAATACTATTTCCATGACAACATAGATTGTAACACTGTGCCACCAGTAAAACCTTATAAATCATTCAAAACCAACAAGAAATCTGCAATAAGTTTTCTATTTCAAAACATACAAGGGACATGAATTATAGCATTGTGGCTATTACCTTACTAGAAATTTAACTTTCATCTCTTTTTCTCCTCTAAAGGCCTTGTGTTTGTCTTAAAATTATTTTTCCAAATTCAGGCTGCATTAATTGGAAATAAAACTGCCTTGTTACCTTGTAAGACTAACAAACATGCTAAGTCACAAACATTTGTAGATCACCACTATAGGAACAGAAGTGCTTGTACATTGAATCTAAGGCATATTTGGTTAATAGTAGGGTCAAGCAGGAGCTGAAATTAACAATTTCTGGTGGGGAGCACTGTAGTAGGTGGGAGGGATGATTCAAAGTAAGTGTGGCAGAATTTCTTAAGGAATTAAAGATTTTTGAAGGAATTAAGGAGTTGGTAATTATTTATTTGTTGGATTAATAGCTTTCCTTTCCTTCATGAGCTCCAGGTGGTAAACATAGTACTCCTATCTTCCATTATTCCCCACACTAATACTGTTTAGTAGATTGAGTATAAATATATTAAACCTAATGTAGGGTTTACAGTGTAGCCTATATATGTTCACTACCTTAAAATGGAAACCATTCCACCAATTTTCAGTGGCAATGGTCAGAAGGGGTTTTGGGAACCATTCTTATCATTAATCTTGTTTAAATCACCATACTTCATACGGTAGCATATTGGAAGACATTCAAAGAGTTGCCTCGCACCCACTTTTAAAGCTCTATCCCAGAGCAAACATCCAGAGATCAAATCTCAAGTAACCATTAGGAATGGCTCCTCAACACAAGGAATCTACAAAGAGTCCCAGAAAGTTGTGTGGAAACATCTGCCCAGATGTATTGCCTTTACGCTAACCAAGACACCAGGATTACAGTGGATAGCGTTCTTAGTTTCAGAAAGTAATGGAATGTGCGTTCCTGGATGCCAAGATTAAGAAGCGAAAATGTGAACTCATGTGCCATTTAGTCTGGTTTATAAAAGGATGTTTAATCATATTTTCTTTCTTCATCCTGCCTAAGCCCAGGATGTGGTGTAGAAGTCAAAATAAAGGAATTGTTAAGATTAACATCCCAGAGCTTCATCTTTTTTAGCAAGCAATTGTTGAAGATATTCTCCACAAATCTCCCACAGACTCATTTCTGAACTATGCTGCCACATGAAGGCTTTCCTGCCAGGAAACAAAATAGCCTTCAAGCCAGCCAAACCCACAAAGAATATTACCTTCCTGAGGAAAGGTAGGTTCATGAAGCATACCACGACAGTATGAATGTTTTGATAAAACTCAATGCTTTGGCAAGAAGGAAGGAGGTTGGGTGAGGTGAAAACTTGCAGTTGATGGAATTTGTCTTGAGTGTCAACAGAATATGACTCAAAATAATCAGGCTCCTTTGAAAATGCGTTCAGTTCCTTACATGCCAAGCCTTTCTCAGAATTACGAGGCTTGTCTCTGAGGGACACACCTCTTCCTAAAATGTCAGAAGGAGACAAAGAATGTTTCCTGGAACAAAGACACAGAAAGAATCCAAAGACTTGCCAAATCACTGCCAGCCAAAAAAAAAAAAAAAAATCCTTAAATGTTCCTAAGAGATACAGCCTTTTCTTTAAAAAGATATTATTTTCAAATCCTGTTAAAACATCTTTTAAAAATATATAAAGAATATGACAATATTTTTCCTATGCTGTTTTTTTTTTAAAAGACAACTTTCCACTATCCACCGTGAGACTTCAGCCTCCTTCCTTGACCTTCAGGGAATCATATCAAGCCTCTTTAACTCTATTCTTAGCCTGGTCTTGAATGGTAGGCAGTCTGAACGATCTAGGTGTATTAACATACTTACACTGTTACATAACAGAATGGTGGTATTTCTACCATGCACCGATATAAGATAACATAAAGCTGTTATTTCTGATCTAGGACCACCCCAGTTATGAGATATATTGAGCCTCCCCACTCAGACAGCAAATTGGAAGTCCCGGTGGAATGAATAAGACCTTTCACTTAGTTGAAGACTGTCAGAAGCCGCTGTTTGAACAGTTGACTTCCTAGAGCAGGAGTCCTCAAAGTTTTTAAACGGGGCCAGTTCACGGTCCCTCAGAATGTTGGGAGGCCAGACTATAGTTTGAAAAAAACATGAGGGTCCCTCCCGCGGAGTATGAAATGAGGAGGAGAGCCGCCAGACCCGGCATACCTGTCATGTAGAATAGTCCCGCTCTGCGATCTCCCTCCTTGTGCATCGCCTGCAGCTCCCGACACAGCCCCGACACTTCCGCTTCTGACAGCAGCGGCGGCCAATCAGGCGGGCGGGCTGGGTAAATGACCATGGTGGGCCGTATCCGGCCCACGGGCCATACTTTGAGGACCCCTGTCCTAAAGCAAGCACACTGTCTGCCACCAGCTATTAGTATTGGGCCTCTCCCTCTCAACTACCCGGACAGATATTCTACATTCTGATGACCTTGGAAGTTCAGAAGTGGACGTACGAGATAAAAAGAGTGACAGCTGTGCAGCCAGGCACTCCAGCACCTGCTGGAGCTCCAGATTCAGCAGCAACCTTCTACAGGCTGGGCTGAAATGGTGCAAAAAAAAAAGTAAGTGGTGAATTTAAAATGCTATAGTCAAACGTTTATGTTTTTCACGTATTGCGGTTTAGATCTAGGTCACGTACAATATATAGAAATGTTTTCACTCACAGTGTGCCTGGTAGAAATGTTATTTGTATCTCTTACAAACTCTTCTGGGCTTTGAGAAAGGGTTATTATTGCCTGTTGAACTGCAAATTGTATGAGCAATTATAGTGAAAGAAGTTTGTGGGAAGAGTTATTTATCTTCAGCATTTGATTGATACTGGTCACAGTATACCCATCTCTATACTGACAGAATCATCATTTCAGTAATGATAGAACAAAATTCTAAATGGCAAGAACGATATCTGTAACAAAGAACATTAAGGGGCAAAAGGTAATTGAATTTTGTGCGAGCTCCTTTTGGTGACTATTTCAGATTTCTAATAAAATGGAACATCAACAACAAAAGGCTAGCCATTAAAAGGGAGTTCAGACATGGTAGGCCTTTGTCTGTGAGTAGCTGTGCCTGTTACTTGCCCCTAGCCTGATACCTTGATTTTACAATCCATTTTGCAGCGAGTCCAGAAACGTGGATGAGGGCTGGGAATACAAATACTGCCATGAAGGCCTGAATACTTGTTGTTCATATGACTCTTTCTTTGATTTATGCATGTGCTTTCTCTCTTCATTAGATTAAGGGGAGTCACTCCTAGAGAACTATCTAGCTGAATGCCATGTCAACGCCCAATCTGATAACCCTTCATGATCCAGGTCTGCACACAGGGCTTCTGTCAATCACTTTCAAACCAGAGCTAGCTAAAACTAGCTCTATAAATCCCTTTTTCCCACCCCATCCTGAGCACAACAGCAGAGCCACTGGTTTCCTTGCCCTCTTTGGCTTGAACCCTATCATTGCTTTTGAGTCCAGGCACCAACTATCACACTGAAGATGCAAAGAATAGCCTGTGGCTTGTAGAGCTGAAGATCAGACTAGATTCATTCCACTGCACAAGATGAAGTCATGTTCTTTAGCAACCAGGAATGCAGGCAAAGTCAGAAATATAGTTTGCAAAACTGAGGATCAGGATCTTGCAGAACAAGGGGACTTCAGGGGGGATAATGGTGGATTGAAGATGGCTCCATTTTTGCAGAGCTGATGGCTGTGGTGGACAAGAGAAGCTGATGAAGGATCCGTCTCTTTGGAAACACCTCTGGACAAAAGAGATGACTAGATCACCCACAAGTACTCCTTACAGAGGGTCCCAGTGAAGAGATTACAAATTAGTGATCTCCAGTGGGTTGAGTGCTTTGGGAATTATGGGAAACACGGAGTCCAAGCTGTGGTTCACAGCCTTCAAAAGGACACTAGATTTGCATACACTTCCTCTTTTAATTGACAGCAGAAACTACTTATTATCAATTTATTTGGAAACTAAAAACCTTCTGAAGGGCAAGTTGCTGCACACTGGGAGAATTTCCCTCTATCCTTGAAGAAAGAAGATTCAAGTAAGTTTAAAGATTAAAAAATAAAATTTAATTTTTGAAACAGCAAAAGGCAGTTTAGAATGTTGACTGTGGATAGTTAAGGGGCCAGACGGATCTGAAAGTGTAGCTTTTATGGACTGCTTTAAATTTTATAAAAATACAACTGATGATTTTGGAATTAACTATAAGAAACCTTACTGTGGGGAAGTTTGGATTCTGAAAGTAAACAAAAGATAAGACTGGGCTTTGAAGGTTAACTAGAGGAAACCAGAGAGCAATTAAAGGAGAAGACACTAACATAATGGAGGAATATTATTTTACTATAGAAGAATGTAAGTCGGCTTGGGAACAACGTGTTCAGGACCTATTTTTAAAATTTTCTGATACTTTCAAAGTGGAGCCAACAGAGGTTATAGAAGAAGAAAAGATTCTATTGGATAAAATAGAAGCTGAGGATGATTTGAATAGGGATCTTAAAATGGACTTTAAAAAATTGTCAGACTATAAAAGAGATATGGAAGACATGGAAAAAGATGTAGA
Organism: Liasis olivaceus; assembly: GCA_030867105.1. NCBI lineage: Eukaryota > Metazoa > Chordata > Lepidosauria > Squamata > Pythonidae > Liasis > Liasis olivaceus. The sequence goes on along the minus strand of CM061348.1, from coordinate 24,194,649 downwards.
TTTGAAAAGGGACTTAAAAATGTTCGACTATAAGAGTGACATGGAGAAATAAGCTGTAATGGACCTACAAATTATGCTGGTTGATATCTTAACAATTAAAGGGGACACCTAGATTATAAATCAGAAGAGTGACTCTGAGAGTTATCTTACTTTGGATCCACAGAAGAGAAGTATTAATTTCTGAAGTTGTTCCTGAAAACAGATAGGGAGAAAATGATAAGAGATCATCATGTGGGACTTTATTTCAAGAAGCGACCAAAGATCAAGCCTCTTAAAAAGAAGAAAAAGGAATTCAAAGTGGACTTATTTGATCAGGTTTAAATTCTATAAGTTGTGATTTTGAGTTGTTGTTATTGGAATCTTTTTTTTAAAAAAAACAAAAAAAAACCAGGACTGTAAGACAAGGATTTAAAGATTTTTTTTCATATGGGGATAAACTTTCTGTCCTAAATGTTAGAGAAAGTTATAGGTTAGAATGTAAGAGGGACCTATTTGGTTTAGTTTAAGATATATATGTTACTATTACTGGTATTTTTATGCCTATGGGAAACCTTAACACCTTTTATGTTTCACTTATTAGAGAAAGTTATAAGTCAAAATGTATAACAGATTTATTTGTATAAGTGTCAGAATCCTCGCAAGATTTTATAACAGATTATTATATGGGTAGTTTAAAAAATGGTTTTTTACATGCTGCGGTTCTGCCATTGTAAAAGGGGGGGGGGGGAGAAGGAATGAGAAACCGTTTAAAGCAGATGGCTCCTTATCACAGGCTCTGGCATGATCAAGGCCATGCCAGCAAGGGAATCAGAAGACCAAGAACTAAGGGCGATGTAAGGGGGGGGGGGGGGAGTAAGAAAAACAGCTTTTGGCGCGCTTTTGCTCAGTCTTAGCAATGCTTTGGATCTCTACATTTATTCTCAATAAATGAACTTTCTTTTGAATCAATATTGGTTGCAAGGAAAGTTACTGGATTTGGGATCAACAGGTGGCAGTTCGTTACACTAAGATTAAAATACTTAGGTTAGTATTACTGGTACTTTTAACGCTTTTGGTGAGTAAGATTGATTGATGAATTTTTAATAATTTGGCTGTTGTTAAGGGATGAGAAATGGGAAGAAGACTTTTTTTTCCTGTAATACTAGAGAAGGTGTTAAGTTACTGCAAATGTTTATATTTGTTTGGAGGAAGAGGGGAGTCACTTTTTATATGTCTTTCCTTTTCTCTCTTTCTCTTTTTTCTTTTTTTTGTATATCTTTTTTAGTTCTGTATTGCTTTTATCTATGTAAAACTTTAATAAAATATTATTTTAAAAAAGGATCTTGAAGAACAAGAAATAAGAACAGAAACATCAAAGAGCATATAACAATTTTGCTGCAGGAATGATCCATATCAGGCTTAAATATAGTCAAAAGAAATGCAGCCATGTCTTTTATTTCAAATATTAGCAAGGATGATGTTGGCTGGTTGCAGAGAAAGTTTATAGCATCCTATCTTTTACTTCTGAAAAAAGGACAGTTAAGAAAGTCTAGTAGGCCTCCAGAGGGAACTTGGGCTCCTCAGTTATCATCACTCTCACCCTCACTGTTCGAGTCAGGTTCAGGGAAGATAGCAACATGTTTGTGGGTTTTAGCTCAGCATTCAGATTAACTCAGTCCAGTTGGTTGCCAGCATTATCCCTTATTCTCCCTCTTCTAGGACTGTGTCCTGCTTGATGCCTTATCTTCCAAGGCTCCTCCTCCTCCTCCTCCTCCTCTTCTTCTTCTTTTGCTTGTTTGTTTGTTTCTGTGATTTGTATTCTGCCCACTTATCATCTTACCAAAGCTGGAGCAGATATACAAATCCAGTCTTGTGTTTGTCTGTGTTTGGGATGGGAGGAAGGAGCAAAACTTTGCAACTGTTGAACTCACTTAATTGTCTGAGTTGCTAATTATTCTCTACTTTAAAAGAGCTTTTCTTCATTTGTGGAAATATCATGCATAAATTTGCTGTATGAATGTCAGATTTCTGGCAAAGATCCTTCATTCTACTGTTGGCCTATACACTTGTATGCAATAAATCTCCATCAAGTGGCAGGTGGTAGAAAATGCTAGAGAGCCATAATGAGACAAAGCAAACAGTGCCACGTTCTGCAGCTAACTTCTTGTATGAATCATAAGATTATGCCTCCTCTGAGTTGAACGCCTGGGGATTAGGGGTGTTTTTTTTGGGGGGGGGGCAATAATACAGAAGTGGTTTGTTAGTACCTTCTTCTGTTTTTTCTTTTTAACACCCTAGCCTAGTTTATTGCCATGTGATCTCCTGGTGGTCTCCCACCCAAGTACTGATTAGATCTGACCCTACTTAGGTTTTTGAGATCAAAACAGGCTACTGAAACACTTGTAAAATTCTCATTTCCTTGTTGAAGATACTTCTCTCTTCAACAAATAGGCTAGAGTGTGTTATACAACTGCACTGTAGAAAAAATTCTGCAAGGTTGAGCCCATAATCTGAGATATAATGTAGATTGTAACTAATGAAGCAAGGTCTTCCTAGAAACTAGGTAAGCAGAGATGGACAAATTGTGTTCACTTTCTCTACAATCCTCAGTTTTTCTCAGATTCTCAGGTTTCAAGTTTTCAGTTCTTCCTTTTCATATCACTCTGAGTAAATCTGAAATCCCGTATTGTTGCAAGCAACTTTCTTTGAATATTATACATGTTTTAATATTATTTCCCACTAATTATGCATTTTTATGCTTTTTTCAGTGCCATTCCTACAGTAATGGGAGGAGGCAGCATATAAATGTGGGTAAGTAATAAATAAATATTGCCATATCAAAGTATGACTTCTGAAAAGAACTTTGTTATATTCATAAGGCTTTCCTTAATTGATTACCTTTCTCTATACAAATGATGTTCTGTGTACAAATACTTAATAGAATGCATACATATTCTCTTGCTGTCAGCCCTATAAGCTAAACCAGACTAAGAAACCAAAGCCATATAGGTCAGGATACTGTAACAGCTATAGTAACAGAATCTTGCAGGTCTAAATGTGCTTCCCTCCTTCCCTCATTTTGTCTTCATGTGAACTAAGGATGGGCTTGTCTGAGATGTTTACTCCAATTATTTTCTTGGACCAGGCTCAAGCCACTCTTATCTGACCATTGCCTTGGTAGTGGTTCTTCCTCCTGTTCTTCAAGGCCATTCCCTATTCCTTCTACATTCGTCTTCTCAATTGATTTTGTAATTGATTTTATTCCCACTATTCCCCTTTCTTATTTCAAAATGCTTTCGGGTTTCTATGTATTTTTTTTTGGGGGGGGGGGTGTTCAATAAAAAAAAAGTAACTGTTTCAATTCAAATATATCAAATTACAAATCAGGTAAACTGCCATCTAAATGTGAACTAAATTATTTTTCTTTCATCCCTGATTCTAATGACTTACTATCAATATTTTGCTGTTTTTCACATCTGAAAAAAAATTGCAGTATGTTTGTAGTTAGAAGGAAGAGAAGAAGAGGATGAGCAGCATCAAAGCAGATGGACTCAATTACAGCAGTGATGGGTGCCCCATTAGAAGACCTGAGAGATTATGTTGGGGACAGTTTGTTCTGGAGAAAATTTATCTATATGGTTGCTAAGAGTTGACACCAACTCAATGGCACATAATAAGTCAATCAATAAATCAATGTTTGGTAGGGCAAAGTTATTCAACCTGAGGTCCCAAAGCCATATGTTGCCTATGAAAGCTTTGACTATAGCTCCTAAAGAACTCTAAAATGTGTTACCAAGTAAATGTTTAATGGAGCAGAAGGAGATAATTATTAACTACATAACTTTCTGTAATCATAAATATATTTATATCCATTTTCAATTACATATAAATAAAAACAAAGTCTCCTATTCTTTAGTGAGTCCCTTAGCACATCACTGAGTGAGGTCCTTCATCTGCCAAAAGCTTGTGCCTAACTATGGTAAAGTGCCAATATTTCAATACTTTGCAATGCTCAATTTTTGAGAATTAGTCCACTAAAAAACTTGCTAACTTTTCTAAGTGCAGATCCAGGGCATTCTCCTTGCATTTACGAAGCCGACTTCTCCATGGGTTGTGAGGAAGCTTCTGTGTAACATTCTAGTTCATCAGGTCATGAAATGACAAGGCTTTGTATGGACATTTCATCACAGGTGTGAGTCCTATGGATTATGGCAAAGACTTAATAGTCTGCAGATAGTGAGGCACGACCCTAATTTATACAGCATACGTCGGTAATGAACTTCCCAGGCAGAGTCATCTCATTTCATGAACTGATGAACTAGAGAGGGGCAGGAAAATACTTCTGTCAACTTGCTGAAGCTTCAAAAGGGTCTGGTCTGCATAGCCCACAAGAAAAATCTCATTCCTAGGAATGTTTGCAACATAATTGTTTCTTACCAAATGTACACTCAGGTCCTCTGGGTCACAGATTCTCAAGGGTAGTTCCCAGTTTCATTTCTAAATATGTGCAAAGGCTGGTATTTCCCTTCTACAGTGCTGCATTTCAAACACTGTTAGAATACCATTCAAAACAAACTGTTGTTATTTACTTTTTAATGAGTTTTTATACTCCTTTTCAACATCAGTTTTCAAAGCAATTTACAAACAGAATGATAAAAACAGTAATTTAAGGTAATAAAAATACCACTGTGAAAGAATAATACGTCCAATCTTATCACCAAGTATCTTTCCAATCCCAATCATACCAAAATCCCCTAAGACCTTACATGAAATGCCCGATTGTTCGAGAGCTCTAACATTTATTTATTTATTTATTTATTTATTTATTTGAATTGATTTATATGGCCGCCTATCTCACAGTGCATACAAATTACGCTGTGGCTCAGGAAGCCTGAAATATATTCAAAGCCTGACACTGAAATTCAAAACACAGATAATACCTAACATATTGCCAAGTTCTTTGGAAATTATTTTGACGTGTATTCCATGTCAGTGTCGGAAGGCTGACCTTCTTCTACATCTCAAAGAAACAAAAACAAAACAAAACTGAGGTAAACTCATGCAATCTCATCCTACGATTTTGGTGGACCAGCACAAAATCTCTCAAGATGTACATGATATTGCTGCAGTTTCATCAGATTTCAAAGACTTGTGGGGAAGAGTTAGCATGTGAGTTCAGATGATGACATCCAGATCCAAAACGGTGGCCAGTCGCTTCTTCCTTACTCTCTTTAGTTTGGCCAATACAGATGCCACAATGCAGAGAAAAGGGCTGGTTTTTCTCCAGGAGATTTCATTTATAACAAACTTGGTTACTTTAGTAAACAGAAGCTTCTTGTAGCTAAGATGTTTGCTTTGGCTCAACGCTAATGACTGCAAAGCCGCACACACCTACCTTCAACTTTCTACCCACGGGCCTTATACAATCCGAGCCTTATCAGAATAATCAGGAAAGCAGCTTTCAGACTTAATTGCCAGACTGTTGGCATTTGAAGCTGCTTTATGCTCAGCCTCTAATGTCTACCAAGAAGAGCCTGCTGTTCTTCTTGTTTACTTTAAGCGAGTACAAAAAGAAAGGATCGAGGGCCTGAGGAGTCAAACTCCACCAGGCGTCAATAGAGTGTCCTGAATAATACATAAAGCAGCTACACTCTTATCCCTAAAACCACAGGTGTGAACCAGATGTCATGCTTATCTCCTCTCAAGATTACAGCAAACAAAATGCATGCCGGCTGCATACAAATTACACTGTGGCTCAGGAAGCCTGAAATATATTAAAAGCCTGACACTGAAGTTCAAAATACAGGCAATAACTAACAGATTGCCAGGTTCTTTGGAAAGTATTTGGAAGTGTATTCCGTATCAGTGTCGGAAGGCTGATTTCCTTTGTTTTTAAAAAAACTTTTTTTAAGAATTCCATCTAGAGTGCCTGCATATGCCACGACGGTAAGGTAAACAGGGATTGAACACTGGGCCGTAGTTGGGACTTTTCGACAAGCTATTGCTTCTCCTACTTTACACCAGCTTTTCCCCATTAAATAAATAAAAAAAGGGGGACACTAATGAGCCAGTTTGACATTTGGTGTTCTAGTAGCAACTGCTTTCTGATGGGGCATCCATAATTTAACTCAGACATCATAAGCAACACGAGCTGCCATGAACGACACAAGCTTATTTTTTGTGTATCTCTGGGTCTTAGCCACTTGGCTTTTGCCTTTAACTTGTCTTGATCACTTCTTCTTTCCTTCTGCTGTTTTAAAGGTCTGCTCTCCTGAACTGGGGTGTAGATTAGGTACCCCGTCTATGCCTCTTTTTGAAGCATGAAACCCAAAATATATATGTTACAGCAGGAAAAGGCTCAAACTTGCTCTCTCCAAAGGAGGCTGCCCTGCCAATAGGATAAAACAGAAAAGAGGACTGACTATATTTTCACAGTTCTTCTATCTCCTTCCTTTTGTTATTGCAAAACTAGTTTTATAATTCCTTCTCTAAGTCTCAGGGTATTTATTAGCAGGGAGGTTACAGCTGCTCAGTTCATTCTATATTTATTTTTCATAAAAGATGATCCAGGAAATATACAGTGATCAAATCCCATTTTAAAAAGCATGGTCCTAATTAATTCTACATGAAGTTTTCTCCTGTCCTTGGACTTTATTCTAGTCTACAGTCTACTGAATCCAAGACTCTATTCCCAGCTCAGAGGATATTTTCCCAACTATATGACATCCTTTTAAAGACAGACCCATTTCCTTTCCCACTCCCCACCCCCAGATATGGCACCCTACTCTGCTGGCTTAAGACTGCCTTCTCTAGTTACTAAAATTTACCTAATTGCTTCTTACTGGGAACCTCAGTCCAAAGAGTGGCTGTCTTATTTATGCTCAAAAAGAAACCACCTTCTAGTTGCAGTACAGGGTCAGAATGACCCATGAGCTCAGCCTGAAAGAAAAACAGAAGATATTCTCTTGTGCCTCTGGCAAATACATTTATCACTTAGGATAAATGCTTCTATTCTTAAACTCTGCACTGCATCATCATACCCAGCACCAAAATCAAAAGTAACTGGTCAAGAAAGTTCCTCCAAAATGAAAACAACTTTTATTTTTTCCCCAAATGAATTAACTGTAAAACTGTACAAATAAAATTACAAGGTTATCATGAACAAAAGAACAGGGCATGCATAAAATGGGAAAAAAGGGCAGAATTGGTTTTTGAAGTATAAACATACCCTTTTTCATATGTTTTCACATATACCTTTCTCATACCTTTCCCATTCTAGCTGCATGTGATGAAGTGTGCATTTTGTCCTTGAAAGCTTGTCTCCAGGTGACCTGTGACATTTATAAAAAATGTACAGCTCACCTTCCATCTCCAAAGTGATGTATAACAGCTCTCCCTTCTGCGTTTTATCCTTACAAGAGCAACCTGATAAAGTTGGGCAAGTTATGGATAGTTACAGGCCCACAGTCAGCCCATGGGCCTCACCTCTCACTACGGATCTAAACTCAAGTGTTTCATTTCTAGTCGAACACTCTCACCATGATACCACCCTGGTTTACAGTTCCCTGCTTTCACAGAATATTCCTGTTCTCACAGGCCACAAATAAAAGTTAGGGGAAAGTGAAAGATGCCAAGAGGTCAGTGCTCTTCCTTCCTATCAATGTCACATTCAGTTGGAAGCCAGTGGAGTAGGGTGTTCAGTGGAGCTGCATCTGAACAGGTTTCCCTTTGTGATTATGAACCAGTTCCAGAATGAGGTCATTTTGACCTGCCTGTAATTCTAAACAAGAAACTTTTTGGGAGGAAAAGCATGACTCTGGGAAGAGGACCATTAGAGAAAAGAGACTGATTTAAGTTGATTTGGAGAACTGAGTTGAGGGGCTTTTTAGATTCTGTTACATTGCTCTACCAGCAATAAAGATTTTTCCAGGAATCCAAGTAGTTCTTGTTTCCTGAGTTTGTCAGCCTCTTGGGGCTTGACCAAGAATTAGTCTTGAAAGAGGAAGACTGTAACCACTTCTACCTTCCTCTCTGGTTGATGAGAACACTGGAAAGTAGATGGACTTCTTATAACCATTCTACATTGAATTGGATCAAATCATATCCACTTTCTGTAGAAAGAAGACAGAACTGGGACACCTAGTGCTCTTGATTCTGATCTTTTGCTTCCTGCTGAATCTACCATTCTTGAGCTGTTCATTAAGATGAATATATCTAGAAGGCCACAGCTTGAAATTTCTTAAACTTGAATCTTGTGCTGAACTATTCAAGGTGGTTTCATGCTCAGTGAATTACTGGGGCACATGACATATTAATTTCTCCAGAGTCAGTAGAGTTGGCACTAATAAGTACTGACTGGCACATTCTCTTGAGTTACCTGGACAATGTTGAGGTAGGGACTTAAATGTGAATGCTATTAATGGAAATGTACTATAATTTTAAATATCCTAGTATAGTAGTTTTCCTCACAAAGGTCTCTTAGTGCTTAAATATTTCATGCACTGAAGACATTTATAAAACAAGGAATGAATTTTCAAATACATGTCTATGAGTAATAACCCTCTTGAGACAACACCAATTGCTAAATATTGCTTCAGTTTAATAGCACACAGTTCTTAAGAAATGAAAAAGAATTGAGGCCTATTAAATCATTCACAAATGTAACAAAGATTATGATAAATATTGCAGCCTAGGCTTTAGTACTTCACTGGATAAGAAATGGAATTATTTTGTCTCACTAGTCATCAGACATCTTATAAAATGTAATTCAGAAAGAATAATGAAAGAATAATAAGGAAGTTCCTCCCACTGGGCTGTCAGGATGGGAGCGGCATTAATTTCTCTCATAAAGAAACTTTATACCTTATTTATGTAGTGTATTTTATACACCACATATAGTGTGAAACAGATGTGTTGCCTATGATTGCAAAAATATTGATCAAGGATATGCTGAGAAAAAGAAAGCTTGATCCCACAAACTAAAAACCCTTCCAAGTCTATGACTAGCAGTACTATGTCTAGAAGGCCAAACCCTTCTGATACAACCTCAAACCAGGAGAGAAAATCCTTTTCCTGGCACTCAGAATCATATCTGTATTTGCAGAATGTGATCTGTAATTATTAGCTACATGTACAGTACGTCTTAAGGTCCTCAGCTTTAACTAGCAATTGCCAATTGCATTTTACAATTGCAGTGATTATTTATTGAAGAAATAACCTATTTCTATTTGCTACTCTCTCTGCCTCCAAAAGCTATCCAAATTAATTTACAAAATATAAACAGGCATAAAACCAAAGGTCAATCATTAAATCTACAAACTAGAAGCAAAAACACAAAAATAATTCAATTGGTCATTCTAAGGTACAGAATATTAGACATGATGGTCCTTTAATATGATCCATGAATGTTCATCTTAAATTATTCTTTGATCAGAGACCTGTTCCAGCATTCATGTATAAGGAGTACTTAGCAAATTAATCTTCCTGATAAGCCCCACTCCCATCAATGTCACTCAAATAACATTAACATCCACAGGCCATTTGTGCCTATAGCTTGAGTATGTGTCGGGGAAATCTTCCTATACTATATTTTAATTGTGAGCCTCCCAGAATCACCCTCTGGGGGAGATGGGCGGCAAATAAATTTAATAATAAATAAATAAATACTAATCAGATTGTACATGTATACAAAGCTAATGCATGTACAACTGTACAGGCAGAGACTACATTGTTGCAGACAGAAAAATAGCCCTGCTATTAGCCCTGAAGGTTCATCTTAGATCATCATATTGTATCTCACGTTAGCCAACCAGATGCCTTTGAGATACCCCTCCTCCTACCATTACAACTGGTATTTGGAGACCTGGAGGTAATAACTGATAGTCTTGTCCTCCATCAGTGTATCCTGTCCACTGTACAATCCACATAAATAGACAAGACATCCACACCTCATGCATGTTCTGTGTTGCATGGAGGCTGATGTCATCTGAGTGACATTCCTATGTGGAAGTGCTGGAGCCTTTCCAAAGTGCTAGCATGGTGAGGATTCCTTAGTTTTGTATAGCTGTACAAGTCAACTAAATTCTCAGTGTTCCATTATTTTCTAACTCTGCTTTTCACATGTAAGTGTGAGATAAGTGATTCAATAGCTTAACATATGACACTTTTCAGTACACTTGATTTTTTTAGGGGGTACAACACAACCAATTAAATATATAACTAGATAGATCTAGAAGTGCTAGACATTAAAGGCAGAGCTTAAGAAATACAAATAGCAACGCATCTCAAATATGGTTAGCTGCAATAAAACATTGTGCTTTAACATATATACATGCTGCTTCACCTTTGATGTGCAATACATTTTCAATAAGATGTCCAAGAATCTACTAACTAAAGCTGCTTTTCTCTTTTTAGAAGTTTCTTGCATTAAGGAATACTATTTATTTTCTAAACGGTTTAAAACAATGAATGGATAGATGGGAAAGGAGGATTGCAGATATTCAGTGACAATGTCCCAGAAAAGAAATCCGGTCATGCACTTTAATATAGTGTCAGGAGGCACATACAATATAAGCGTCCCTAAAGGGTTTCCCAATGCATTAGCAACTGATTTTGCAGTCACCATAGCATTAATTTTATTCCATGTTGACGGTAATGTATTCTCTGCTATTGTTTCGCTCATTCTCATGTTGATGTAAGCAAGATGTAAACAACAGGAAATTATTCAACCCTACAGAAACACTAGAAAGAGTCTTCCCTTAGTAATTCTTTTCGTGGGCTCAGAAAGCTGTCATAACCTCAAAACAGCAGCTACATGAAATACATAGAAATCAAATAAAGTAGTAATTTTCTTTTGATACAATTAATGTTTTGTGATCTATACAATAACAGACTGTCAAATCAGGAACAGTACTGCTCTAAACAATTAGTTTTTTGAACACTGCTTCACACGTGGTATTTTTCTTCTCAAGTCTCAGATCAACACTGCTGGAGGGCAATTAAAGAATTTATTCTACTGCCAGTACAACTGTTCAGAAGTTCAGTGCTCGGAAATGGTCTCAGGTGTGCTGGATAGTTCTTCCCTCACTTTTTCAGGACTACACACCCTCTGAAAAGGAGGATCATTGCTAGGAGGTAAGGTGGTTGAATTTTACAAAAATGTTGGCCTTAACTGAAACATAAAATAGTGGATAGCTGTCAGGTTCAGCCCAAAGAACTCCAAGAGACAATGCAAATACAGTTCTGTTGCGTTTATAGCTACAACCTCCAGAAAGAAAATCTCCCCAGACTGAACCCTAGTTCCCAAGCCAGCCAGCCACAACACTGTGAATTCCTTAGGGAGGTGCCAGCCTCATCTTCCTGAACTTCCCACGCTCCTGTTGGGGGCTAAGAACACGCTTATCTCCCTGAGCCTGGCCTTCATAAGTCCATTCCATCACAATAGCCCACAATATTGCCAATGTTTCGAATGGTTGTTCAGTTGCTATTTTATTCTTTCCTTTGTTTTGGTTGGTATATGACAGGACTGCATTGTAGGGCTATCAGATTTGAATTGCAAAAATTTATACTATTAGTGGATGGAAGGAAAGAATTAACATTTTCTGGTTCTCTTTGCTATCTTCTGTCCAGATTTTGTAGACCAGATCTGATAACCCTACTACAGTATCCTTGGACCTTGGAATTGCACAATAGAATTCCCTATATATTGGCTCCATAATTCTTGGATACAAAAAGCCTGTAAGATCAAATAAGAGGAAAACTCATGTAAAAGCAATGCTTTGCAGTAATTCATAAAACTCTAGGTAGCCTTTTCCTACAGGTTCAATGTTGCATCGGTTGTGATGGCAGAGACAGAGTAGTGCTTCCAAACACTTTACAAGAGGCACGGGCAATCTCTAATCCTACAGCTGCATGCAATCCTCAACCCTTTTATTGGGAAGGGGCAGTGGAGGGTCTTCAGAGGTTCTCCAGTCATACTGCCCAATAAATGAAGAACATGGTTTCCCACCATTTTGAGGCAAGACATGTTAAAAAAAAAAAAGCTGTAGTATAAGCTGTCTTGATCTAATTTTTAAGAAGAAACCCCAAACCTGAATCCCTCCAAATCCCAAACCCATTCACATATATAACTCAAGCTGCCTTTGTATCATTGTTTCAGTCAATGCAACATTCACCCCCACCCCACCCAGCTCACCTCTTTTACAAGACAATCCTGTATCAACCTTTCTTTTCTGGCAGAAGTGAAGTAAACCAAATACTTGCAGACAGGAAAGTTGAACTGCATGAAATTCATATGAAAACCAGCCGAGGACTAGATCTATTGCTATCTTGCTTTCAGTTCTTCTCCTGTAAAATGAGACTCCTGTAGTGTGTTTTCAATACAGCCATGTAACAAATTCTAATATTGCAAAACAATACTTGATCTTAAAAAAAAAAAAAGGATGGTGTTGTAGTGCATTCCATCCCACATCAAATTTCTAGTTTAAGTATTAATCGTTGTAGGCTGTTCAAGATTTTCATTAGGGGTGAGGCGAGGAAGAGGGAACAGCTATTTCAGGAAAAAGAAAGAAAAGAAGACATGATTTTCTTTCTTCCTCCCACCAAACAACTTTTCCTGCTGAACTGTTATCACTATATGGCTCATGAGTCATGTTTGGAGTTGCCTATTAGCTTTGTATCCAAACATTTCAGTACTATATAGTGGGATAATGATTTTGATAAGTCTTTTTCTCTTTTTCTCTTTTCCTTTACTTAGAAACAGTGCAACATCCTAAACACTGGGAAGTTCTGCAGCTGCATGACCTTCAACTCCTCCATTCCCAATCTTGCCTTCAGTATACTTATTGTTTATTTTTATTATTATTTTAAATTTACATCACCATGAATGTCCTGTGGTTGAATTTCATAACAACCCAATTAAAACTCAAAAGCGACAAACACAGGAAATGAAAAAAATAAGAAATGTATACTGACTGCCAATCCAGCATGATGCTCTGACCTTCTCTATAAAATCCAGGATCTAAATTCTGAAGTATTTTGGAGAAGAAGAATGCTTTTGCTAGAAATGGCAAGATAACCATGATGGTACCAGAGAGTGTCCTTGTGGAGGGCATTTCATATGAAGCATTGAACATGGACACTTCCCTTGCTTTCTAACAGACTACATGAACCACCACATAGTACTCACAGATATTCTTAGAAAAGGAAATTGTGGCAGTAGCTTTGTTCATAAAGGTGCTCATAGTGCCCAGAAGAGCAGTAAGGGTAATTGGGGGGAGGGGATGGGGGAGGAAGGAAGGAGAATTCTGACCCAATTGCCTTCTGATCTATAGTGGCGTTGGGACGGGTCATGATCTCCATGGCAACTGCAATGAAACATGTAGTCATATGTGAGTGCAATTCAAATGTATTCACCAAGTTCCACTATGCCCCATTTGTCCAAACAGGTTGCCTACCTCTGCAATAAATCCTGGTGCCATTAGTTTTGGTTTTTGAAATGCCTCTTTGCCACTTTTATCATAGATGCTCTATAAACCTAGGCAATTGCTTGGGTTGGTAAAGAGTATTTTGTCTTGGGTGATTTTCCTGTGTTTTAAACCCTGGAACTCATGAAAATTAAAGGGAAAAAGATCTGTAAATTCAGAAGCAATTAATAGCTATTCCAAACGAGTTTGCTAAGCCCTAACCATGGAGGAAACTGATCCCTCTTCTGCCTTCCAAGGCTGAATGTGTAACAATCAGTCTTGACGGTAGCTTCTGAGCCCACAAGTTGTGGGTTCATTTAAATTTTCCTTACACGAGTGATTTCCCAGTTGAGAAAATGCTATCTTTAATGAAATCAAATAACATTAATTGGTTGTGATGGGAAGCAAACTCTGCATTAAACACTGCATAAGTAATTCACATCTTTTCATCTGGGAAGCTTCCTCTAGAATTGCAGGGGGAAGAAACCATCTAAACTAAAATGCAACAGACATTGCGTGACTATTAATATAAGAAACTGAATAATTTGAGAAAAGTATGCCCATTTATTGAGTGCATTTGCATATATAAGTTGTCCTCAACTAATATCATGTGTCCTGTTTTTTTTCATGTATTTTATCTCAAAAGTAACAAGCACAAATCCTACACAAATCCTACCCATTCTCTTTTCCTGCCTATATAAAAACACAGGCCATTGATTCATCCAGCCAAGCTGTGCTGACATCCATAGGTAGTGGCTCTTAGGGATTTCATTGGTAGGAGTTTACCCAATCTAATTTCTGTTTGCAAAGAATATGTCTTCCTGAAACTCACTAAGTATTTTGTCACTTACCATATTATCATGAATATCAACACAGTAATCAAGAAATAGTGTTCATATAGACTATTTCTCGAGCTCTGATTTTTTGTAGCCCTCAAAGATATCCCAAAATTGAGCTGCTGAAATGCACCTGATATAAAAAGGAACAACCATCTAAAAAGGAACATAGGTCCAGGCAGTTTAACAATGCTCTCAAATGTTGAAAGAAAACGTAGGAAATGGCCCTTTCTGGTTTCTATTGCATCAAAATGGAATTATGGACAATATTCTTAAATCTCCTTAAACAAACACATGCACCCTATCTGCAATGTCAAGCAAATGGAATGGAATATCAATATGGCATTGTTCCATTTTGCTACTACTAGAACTTGTATTACAATTTCTGAAGCACCATCAAATAGATCAATTAAAAAGGCAATCAAATTTGGACTGAATCCTTCTGGCCCAGAATTTAATTCCTAATTCCGCCCAGAGTAGCTTCTTAAATCTGTCAAAGAATCTTGAAATCTAGAGGCCAGTCAACAATCTCACAATCTTCATTTCACCAATAAGGATACTTTTTATTTCACAACTTAAAAGTGGGAATATTTCAGCTGTAAATGGCACCTTTCCTAACTAATTCAAGGATTTAGTTTCAAAGGATTTTTAAAAACTTGCTCCATATTTGGTTATTATTTTAATACTTTGCTCCTTAGAAAGGGAGCATTTTAGCTGACTCCTAATTATAGCTGAACTGTTGCAGTTCAAACCCATTCAATAAGCATTGTAAAATATTATTTATTATGTGGATAGGCTATTAGGGATATAGTGGCATTGTATCTGGGTTACATTCATTTCCTTGAGGGTAAACTTAAGCCAACATGCATCCGTACCTCCTCTCTTCCCAAATACTGTAGTTCAGCAGCAGAGCTCATGATCCATGTAGAGAAGTACCCAGGTACAATCTCTTATCTCCAGATAGATCTAGAAATCTCATCCTTCTAATTCCAGAGAATTGTTTTAAATTGGGGTCAAAAATATCAAATAGCTGGACAAATTATCTGACTAAATATAAGATCGTTCCTTTCTGACATAAGCTAGGTTGGGAGGGAGTAATGGACTCAAAGTGTCTTAATGGGGATTTGAAACTGGTTGTCCCCCACTCCGAATACAATACTCTATCCTTCACGCTACATTGGTATATGATACCAGAGGAAATATAATACCTGAAGAACTCTGGCACATGTGTGTGTGTACAATTTTTTTTTAAAGTACCCCTGTCTCATTCTTAAAAAGCAAAATCATAGCATAATTTTTATCAAAGACCAAGATTAGGTAACAGGGACAAATTCTTTAAATACTGATGATTAGAGCATATGCACTCAGGCAGATGGTGTTGTGACTGATTTATAGGTACTTTACAATAAGATTACTTGCTAGCAGTAAAGCTGACATATCCAAACATTCATTCTGTTCTTCTTGATCTCAGGACATCATTATAAAAATGTGTCTCTAAAACTAGCCCAGTATGTAAGAAACATATTTTATTTCTAATCTTCTATCTTTAGACTCACAAAGGGTGGAAGGAGACACTCCTGGGACCACATGGCTTTAGGATCTCTATCTTACTTTCCCTTTCTTCTCGGTCATATCACTGCAATCAGAATTCTTCTTTTCCCCAAAGACATGTAGCAGAAGAGAGGCTTTGAATGAGATGACATCGCACAGGCTATGCATTTTATATTTTTATATTATACAGGGGAAAGTTGAGGAGAGAGTAGGCTGCTGGTTTTGGCAGCAGCCAAGACTCATTCTCAACAGAGCCGATTCCAGGCTAATATTATTCTTGCTTATATTCAGTGTTTTCTTAAAAAAAAAATAAAAATCATACAGACAATGGAAACGAGTATGTCATTTCACTGTGCCTCCTAGATATCAAGTGAAAAGTCTGGAGCTGAGCACTGTTTCTTTCACTTTTTGTATGCAGACTTCCAAATAAACAATTCCAGGGAGGAGGAGGAGGAGGAGGAGGAGAAGGAGGAGGAGGAGGAGAAGGAGAAGGAGAAGGAGAAGGAGAAGGAGAAGGAGAAGGAGAAGGAGAAGGAGAAGGAGAAGCTCTGCCCTATTTGTTGTTGTTGTTTAGTCGTTAAGTCGTGTCCGACTCTTCGTGACCCCATGAACCATATTGCGCCAGGCCTTCCTATCTTTCACTGCCTCCCTGAGTTTGCTCAATTTCATGCTCATTGCTTCAGTGATGCTATCTAGCCATCTCATCCTCTGCCGTCCTCTTCTCCTTTTGCCTTCCATTCTGCCCTATTTACCTCCCAGTAAAATGAGCTGCCAATGTCAATACGCAGAGGCTGAGTGTCAATACCAAAATAATGACCTCAGGATAAAATCATTCAACTTCAGCCATTCAACCAAAGCTGCAGATTCAATCACATCTAGTTTCTGACGTTGCAAGAAGGTGTCTGCTTAACGCTTACAACGTACTCATTCATTTATTTTTTAACATACGAACTTAAAAACCTTTCTATTAAATTTTCATAGAGCGTTTTAGAACACAAGAAGCACAGAAAAATATATGGAAACCAGGAAAATCACTTATACTTCTATTGCTACACTAGCCAGCCCCAGAGCTTACAGAGAGTTATGTATAAAAAATAGGAAACAGAAAGGGACAATGAATTTCAGCACTATCATAAATTTACACAGGTCCAAACTATCATTTGGAAAGATTAATTTTTAACAACAAAATATGCCCATGAATGAAGGTTTCTGAATGAGATGTGGATAGGGGAAGGATTCTATAGTTCTCCCTCATGTGTCTCTTTCTTTCCTAAAGCCATTGTCCACCTCATCCAAGGTAGTCCATGGAATAAATCCACTCTCCCCAAAGAGTAGGACAGTACAACTTTACTCTGAGTAAAGGCCACATTTGGCCTTGGGGAGAAGGCTGCATTCTGACAACCAACTGGGTTAGGATAAAGAAGTTGATGGGGCAACTGAAAAACCTAAATTTTCATTTCATTAACTTGTAAATGCATGTCGATGAAAAAAATCTCTCCTTCTGTCACCTTTAAAATTGTAATTGGGTAGTGACTTTTGGAAAAGTTTTGAAGACTTCAGCCACACGTTTCAAGGACTACAGCCAGCAGCCTTAGGACCTCAGGTTGTGCATGACTGCCTTTATTATTAGTTGTGTGTGTGTGTCTTCAAATCCATCTTGACTCCTTCAGGTCCCTGAAGTTTTCTTGGCAAGGTTTTCAGAAGTGGTTTGCCCTTGCCTCCTCCTCCTTCCTAGGGCTGGGAGAGAGAGACTAGCCTAAGGTCACTCAGCTGGCTTCGTACCCAAGGCAGGACTAGAACTCAGGGACTCTTGGTTTCTGGCCTGATGCCTTAACCACTATACCAAACTGGCTCTTATGACTGCCTTAGCCTACAATTATACACAGACTTCTCTTGCAATAAGTCCCATAAAATAAGTGGAATTTATAAGCACTTATAACAGCTTTCCTCAGTCTGTGGTTTTCCCAGTGTATTGATTTTGTGGAAATTATGGCATTGCAGTGGCAGAATTGGTGCCATTAATCTGCCTCATCTTTTGGGTGAAGACAGGCCTAAAAAACGCCACACCAGTGTCCCAGATGGCTGGATTCCCAGTGCAATAGTAAGGCTGTGTCCCTGCTCTTCCCTTCAAAGCTTTTCTGTGGGCTACACCTACCAAAAATACAGCCTCTTTTCAAAACCAAAAGTAACTTGTGGATGCAGGCTGGAATGGGGAGACATCTTAACAGTTTCCCACCTTGATGAAAACAAGGCAATTGTCACCATATACTTGCAAACTCAACTGAAGAACAGAGTTCATGTTCCAGCCTATTCCCACCCTGCCCACCCCCGTTTTTGCAGGAAATGCTTTCAGGCAGAACATCTGTTACTAAGCAGACAGCTCTTTCCCCTGAATGATTGCTGTATTGGGCACAGACATTAATCAGCACCTATGGAGACTTATATTCCTAGACGATACTGTGCATACAAAGCTCTGATGGTATGTATTTTTGGTCTAATTGCCCCTTTCCCTATTTATCTTTGTCTATTAACCTGTAGGCCTGCAGGGAGGGAGTGCCTCTTAATTACTATAAAGCTCTTTGTTCTGAAGAATCTGGAGGTGGTGGTGATGGCAGTAATAATCATTGTAGTAAACACTCATATTTTCTTTATTGCATCTACACTGCTGCTATACAAGTATCTAAAGAGAGTTCTGACCTACACAAACATTAGTGCAAACTGATAATTTTTCCTAGTTTTCTTACATACAGACAGTCCCCTACTTACAAACTTGCAAGTTGCGAACTTTCACCAATATGAACAAGATGGATCCAGAAGTTGGAAGGAGGAGGAAAAGGGTTAGCTTCCAGCATGCTGTAATCCCTTTCCTGCCTTCTCCCACCTTCTGGGAGGTTGGAGGTTTGCACTGGAGTTTACAGCACACTTTAGGAGGCTGCAATCTTTAGCCTTCCTCCTGCAAGGCCTGGTGAAGGGCCACCAGTTTTGCCTCCCGCATAGCTGCCCCCTTTGCCCAGGGAGCCACCACTGCCTCTCCTGCCTTGCCTGGCAACGCAGGCTATCGCTTCTCCCATTGGCAGCAGAAGCAGGGCTCCTCTGCCCATGCCACTGCCCTGCCTCCTGCCTTTTTTTTTTTTTTTTTACTTTTGACAGTACTTTTTACTTGACTGGACTTACAAACAAAACAGACTTATGAACAGCCTCTTGGAATGTAACCTGTTTGTAAGTAGGGGACTGTACTTGGTGTGCCTTGATCTTCTTTTTCACTGCCTTCCACACAATAAGAAGTAATCTTGCATGTTCAAACATTTTGAAAATGTCTTGAAGGTCCTACCTTGCAATATTTGATTGCCGCAAGTATGACCCTATGCAGTACAGGCTAATACATACATGTTTATTCAGAAATAAATCCTATGGTGTTCAGTAGCAAGTACATAGAGGAATAATACAGGAAAAAGCCAGGATCCTGCTTCCATATAGTATCTTGGGGAGAAAAAAAATAAGCCTGGGATTTAAACAATTTTCACTCTTTAGAATGCACATAAGGCATTTGTATGCTATTTTTAATTGTCTGTGACCACAGAGAACATAGCAACATAAAAGTAATTTTGGATATTTAGCTTGGTCTCAGAAGGGATACCCTAGAATGGTATAGCAGAATAGATTATCTCTGGTGGAAAATACAATAGTGGCTAACTGAAGTTCGTGATTTCATAACTTTGGCAAAAATGTAATAGACTTGTAACCTAAGGTTTGAGAGATTCCTTTCAGATAGTCCTAACTGGATTACCATGGATACTTACTAATATCCCCAGAGAATGTCTCCCAGATTTTTAATAATCCACTAGCAATTACCAACAGCTTTTCTTTTCACTAGTACAAACATGATTTTTAGAGCTTGTTAATAATAGAAATAAGGATATGAATTATCTAAGAATGGAATACATTCTCCTTGATGCCCAGTTAATGTTTTTAAGAGTCAGGCGTAATCCACATGATTCTACAAAGAGGTGCCATGACTCTTAAAAACATTAACTGGGCATCAAGCAGAATGTATTTTGTATTAGTTTTATGCAACTGATAAATCACTTGAATAATAAATGGAGGCTAATAGTACAATCCTCTCTATGGAATAAGTGTGATTAAACTCAGTAACACTTACTTTTGAGTAGAGAACTGGGGTTGGTAGAATTTCAAAGAGTAGAATTTGGTGGATTTTCTTGGTTTCAAAGCCAATCATACATACATACTAGATTTATATTTACATGGTAGGCTAAAATGTGCTAATCTGCTGATGAAGCTACAATTATCTGAGTTTGTGTACTATTAAGTCATAAGTGATATTTTACAAAACACAGTGACAGAGTTTGTACATGGCATCCCCAGCTTATTCTCAGAGCAAACAAAGATTATTATGACTGCAATATATGTGTCAAGTCATATGCTGGGTTCATTGACCACACTCAGTAATAATGTGGTTGCTTGGTTTTGGCTTCATGTAAAGTGTGAATTATAAACTAAGTTTTATGGTTTAGTTTTATATATGAACCTGACTACTATGATTTGTTTCATAGACCATATTTGGAATAAACTGTGGCTGTGAGTGACTTGTGAATGCAGCCACACAGCTGCATATCTTTATTATTTATTCATTTTCCATACCACTATAGCACTACAGACTTTCTATTTTCTAACATCAAGAAACTTTCAAAACATACCTCAAATACAGCATCACTGATAATTCCTGATGGTACCAACTTCACCATCCAAATATTGCCTGCAAAAGCTCAGTTTTCCCAACTTCTGGAAAATCATTGGGGGAAACTATTCTCTAAAAAGACAGTTTTGTGGACTCACCTCCCAACCTCTCAAAAATGGGAGATCTCTCACAGATTTGATCTAAAAGAATGTACTGGATGAGTTGGTTCACTTGGTGAAAGTGATGATGTACATATTTAAAAGCCCAACCATAGAAGGATCTAGAAGTTAAGTTTAGCACTTGGAATTGCATATAGGAACTTACTAGCTACCAATGCAGGATTATAAGATTATAGTGATACTCATTCACTGCATTCCACATCAGTTGCAATTTCCTTCTTCAAAGACGATTTCATTCTTCAAAATCTTCATTCTTCAAAATCTTCAAAGACTGTCCCATGTCAAATTCATTGCAGTAGTCCAATATTTGGATGGTGAAGTTGGTACCATCAGGAATTCTCAGTGATGCTGTATTTGGGGTATGTTTTGAAGGTTTCTTGATGTTAGAAAATAGAAAGTCTGTGGTGATTATAGTGGCATGGAAAATATGTGATGCTAAGGGCATCAGTTCCTTTGTTCTGTGTATGTGAGTGTTGTAATAAAAATATCTTCTTGCATATTATTTTATAAGGAAGTTAAAGTTTTGGTTGAATTAGTTTATTGTTCTTAAATAGCAGCCAGGATCATGAGGTTACAGGATGATGCTGATTTATATTCTGCTTGGTTCTTGGAGGCTGGAGAAAAAACAGATCTATTTCTTCTGCAATGTCCTTCACCTCTTAAAGAAAATGACCTGGTAAAGGCTGCCCGGCATCATTTATAAAAGAATATTGTATTTCAAGGCTCAAGCTATACTAGGGACTGTTTACAAAGTCACATGTGGGAAGAAATTTTTCATGAATCAGATTACTACATAAACCAAGCTTTTTCCTTTCCTTTCCTTTCCTTTCCTTTCCTTTCCTTTCCTTTCCTTTCCTTTCCTTTCCTTTCCTTTCCTTTCTCCTCTCCTCTCTGAAAAGTTCTGCCCTAAACTTTCACAGTCTGTTAATTAATTGTTTGCCAATTTTTTTTCCTCCCCCAGTAAACTATCACAAAGCTTGGATGATATGCCAAGGAGAAAAAAGCAAGCTGCACTTACTTTATTCCATAAAGGGTTCTAGAAGTCTATAACACTGCAAACTCCTGGTTTATCAAGCTTTGAAAGAACCACGATCAAATAAGTTAGCCAACCTGTTCTATAATGTTTCATCTCAATCATTTCATCCATGGGCATTAGGGGAGCAAGTGAAGAAATGTGCACAACATCATGATGCAAATACATGATGCAACTGACATTCAGTAAATGTATGTATGTATTTATTTAGACATATCTTCCACCTTTTCTCCAGGTCCTCAAGGAGTCCTCAAGGAGTACAGAGTATAGCATTCTATCCTCTCAGTAACATAGTTGGGCACAAAGAAAGCAACCGTCTAAAGTCACCCAGTGAGCTTCTATGGCTGAGGGTAGACTTCTGTCAGACATTGGGATGCAAGTATGGAAGGGCAGAATTTGCCTCATGACATCCCCAAGCCTGTCTCAGAATTTTGACATAATCTCAATTTGGGATGGACACCTGTGATTTCATCTTCTCACATAGTTTCCCTGTGCTCCTTCACAACCCACTACTTAATCTTGTGCATTTCTGGAGACCAAATTAAAAAACAAACAACAACTGAGAGGTGATTTTGGCAAGTCATAGTACTGGGTTGGTGCTTGGAGCTACTATCTGATGTTCAATACTATGAAATTGAACTTCTCTTGATCACATATCTCTACAGTTTGGTCATTTCCCAAGACGGTGTGTGCAACTCATGCCACAGCAATGGCCAGTCATGCTTTTCACCAAGTCATGTGGTATGATATATCTCATTTCAGCCAACTGTGAGCTAGGAAAGACTGCACAATACACAAAAAACTACACACCATCATTCAGGTGCTTCTGCAACTATGTATCTTTCTATGCTTCTGAAACAGAATACCAAAACTTCATTTAGAGACCTGATCAGGTAAAAAATGCATACAGGTAGTCCTCTTGTAGTGATCACAATTGGGACTGGCAACTCAGTCATTAAGTGAAGCAGTCACTAAGTGAAACTGTGACTGTGCTTATGATCTTACTTCATCTTTCCTTTGCTTTACAGGCCTGCAAAGGTTGTAAATGTGAGGATTGGTCTTAAAGTTATTTTTTCATCACTGTCATAATTGTGAATGGTTGCTAAAGGAGGCAGTCACTGTACAAGGACTACCTGTACTTGCAAGTTATTAGAAGCCAAAGGCCTCATTGGTAAAAAATGCTAAGCCAGAATTCTTCAGACTACTAGTTTATAATTCACAAACAGATCTACCCTTGGCTCATGCTGCAAACAGGAGCAGTTCTACTAACAAGGAATTTACCAAGAGGGAAAGGCTTACAATGTGCTTAAACTGAGATTCAAGACTTGTCACTCTGGTAGCAAGCTAGCATGCCCATCCACAGCTGGGGCAAGAAGGTGCAAGTGATAAAATGTGTGTCATGACAGCGCAACACAAACGTTACCTCTTATGTACGTAGATGTGATGATCTGCTTCGTGATGTCCTTTTGGCATCAACATGGCTAGCTGAAGACACCTATGCAAGCCAGACCTTGAAACCAGGATTTTAAGTCATGAGCATGAAAGAATCAATAAGCTGGAGTCCAGATGAATGTAAAGCTAAATCTTCCTGCCCTATCTGTTTCTGGTTAATTTAAATAGTCCCATTAGCAGGGAGACTTCAGTAGAAGCAATTGAATAGCATGTGCTCATGCAAATGCACTAATTATTTTACAGGTAAAGCAATGAGTTTAAATAAATTAGATACATTATTAATTTAAAAGTGCCTAAAAGATAAGCCCGAGATAGGTGCATTCTCATAGCTTTTTTTTCTGTCGATCATTTGTTACAGCAGAGAGCGACACCAAGAGAAGTCAAGAGCCCCTTATTTGTCTGTGCTATTTAATTTTTACTCATCCTTAGCCCGGCATCCCATCTGAAATGTGTGAGCTGCATCTTGGTAGGGAAAAAAGCTTTCCTTTTCAAAATGAAAAGTTAATGTTCCACCAATTTCCACCAGACAGGCAAAGCGCATTTGTTCATTCTTGCAGGTGATGAGTATGCAAGTTCAAGGTCAACATTTAATTCATGCAACCTGAGCTAGAATTCCCCTGAGCTATTTTACCCCTGAGCTAGCTCTCCGTACTTCTGTGCTATGCAAAACCATGTTTTCAGAATTTGGCAGGCAAGCTGTTCTGTCTATCAGAATAATTTACAGATGGTGTCTATGTGACACAACATATTTATTGTGCAATATTCTCAGGCTATGTAATTTTCCCTATGGCTAACATTGCCTCTGCATTTGGCAAAAGGTAGATGAAATTACTTACACTTCTGAAACTGTTCATTCACAAAATGGTTTCTTGAGGGGATGGGAAAAAACCCAACAGACTGAACAATAATAATAATAACAAGAACCAGCAGAAACACCATCTTTTTGGAACTGCAAGGCATATCATACTGAATTAAATCTTCGATTGATTGCAGGTGCTATTTTTGAACTTCCATTTGGTTAGTGTTCTTTGCTTATCTGGTGGACTATATTTTCTTCCTTTTTTCCTTGAACCATCCCACAGCATTTTGGCTTCTGCTTATTTAGGATACTTTGCCTGGACTGAGGATTCAACAAAATGCTTGTGGGCGATCTTTATCTCTATTTTTTGCAGGTAACTGCATACCTAAGCAAGCCATTAACATGGAATCAGTTCACTGAATCAAAATGAATGAAAAAATACCAGGTTTTTTTTTTAAACCTAGATTATCAGATTACTTTTTAATTTATGAACATTGATGGTATTTTCATGATTCCTAAGGCTCCGAATATGACAGAGGTTTTATTTCTGCAACTGTAAAGCAGCCTCCCCCAACCTGATGCAACCCCCCCCCCCCCCACTGTACTGGGACCACAGCTCCAAGAATTGCCATCAAATGCACTGCCTGGAGATTATGGGATTTGCAGTTCTAAGCAATTCTAAAACACCTGGAAGGCATCAAGTGAGGAAGGCTGCCCTGAAAATAGGTCACACGTATTTTATTTATTTATTTATTGAAAAATCAGATTTCCTTTTTCAGAAACGCAAAGTAGCTTGCAACATCATGTTCATGCACGTATATCTACACAATACGACAACCAGCAGAACTGCAAAACTTGCTGAAACCTCCAAAACGGAGAGAAGATCGAGAGAAAGGGAAGCAGCCATAAAGTTCTCCATAACTTTTTAAAGCCAACACCTAAATGTATTAAGTGTCCGGTTGTAGTGAATCACAGCCAGGAGGGCAATCATCACAAAAGATCTTCTCCCTGTTGCCACCTCATACGCCTACTGAAAAATCTGGAACGGAGACTGCGTGACCTGAAAACCATGTCTGAGGCGGGGAGAGGTAGAGCATAGGATGGGCATTGGCAATTCTGTGAAGCTATTTCATACTTTTTTGCATACACGTCCTAAAAAAAGGAAAAGGATGTGTGACTACTAGCAAAAAAAATAAAAAATAAAATAAATCCTTATATTGCAATGTTAGCAGATTCATATGGCAAAAATAAATCCTGAACTGTCTCACTACCACTTTTCAGAGCTCAGAGAGCTGGCTAATTTTAGCAGTACAGCAAACCTATTAAAGTAATGGCTAGGTGGGTGAAGGGGGAGAGGCAGGGCAGGCATAATTGCTTTTTCATTTTTTTGGCATGGTTTTCCAATACTGCAGATGGCCGGAGTGTTGGCGTT
Organism: Liasis olivaceus; assembly: GCA_030867105.1. Classification (NCBI taxonomy): domain Eukaryota; kingdom Metazoa; phylum Chordata; class Lepidosauria; order Squamata; family Pythonidae; genus Liasis; species Liasis olivaceus. The sequence continues at coordinate 24,169,229 of CM061348.1, read as the reverse complement.
GCTGCTGTGGCATTACTTCGGGGATCACAAGAAGCTCCTTCATCTCAAAGCTACTCACACTGCCCATCTGAGGCTTATCTGCTGGCTGACCTGTCTTTTTTAACCCAGTTACCTCCTTGCTACGGCTTGCTTTTCACCCGTTCATGAGTTACTACTGATTGTGCACATTGGAAGATGCGTTTGTCTTTCTCCTTCACAAAGCACAAACAGTGGAGGAGGAGGAGGATCCTCCTCAGAGTTGCTGCCCTTGATAAGAAACAATGGCTGGGGTTGGTACATCATGGTTTCCTAAACAAAGCCCAACTGACTGGTTTTCCACATCATGCTACACCACTGACGGACAGGTTTTTAAGCACTTTGCATCAACAAATAAAACATTTTTTAAAACACTGAATAAAAACTTATGTGCTTCTCGAATTTCATGAATTTTTGGCCAGCTCACCTGACACCTTGTACTGAAATCCTGAGAGGGAATCCTTTTTAAACCTTATTTCAAACATTTATTCAGTTTTGGAAATCCATGGATATGTCTGCGGGTGTTTCAGATGGCCTGGAGTCCAAGGATTTTGTGTTGTTTACCCATGTACCACATCATAATCTCAGATTTCTAAACTACAATGTCTGGTTCACATGCGCAAAGGCAAAAACAAATCACATTTGGATTTAGGATGATGTGCGATTGTGAGAAGGCTCCTCTCCCACCAGGAGTGTACAGGTGAAACTCGAAAAATTAGAATATCGTGCAAATGTTCATTTATGTCAGTATGGCAACTCAAAAGGTGAAACCAATATATGAGATAGACGCATTACATGCAAAGCGAGATATGTCAAGCCTTGTTTTGGTATAATTGTGATGATTATGGCGTACAGCTTATGAAAACCCCAAATTCACAATCTCAGAAAATTAGAATAGTGTGAAAAGGTTCAATATTCTAGGCTCAAAGTGTCCCACTCTAAGCAGCTAATGAATCCATAACACCTGCAAAGGGTTCCTGAGACTTTCAATGGTCTCTCAGGCTGGTTCAGTAGGAATCACAAGCATGGGAAAGACTGCTGACCTGACAGTTGTGCAGAAAACCATCACTGACACCCTCCATAAGGAGGGAAAGCCCCAAAAGGTAATTGCAAAAGAAGTTGGATGTTCCCAAAGTGCTGTATCAAAGCACATCAATAGAAGGTTATGTGGAAGGGAAAAGTGTGGTAGAAAAAGGTGCACAAGCAGCAGGGATGATCGCAGCCTGGAGAGGATTGTCAGGAAAAGGCCATTCAAAAGTGTTGGGGACTTTCACAAGGAGTGGGCTGAGGCTGGAGTTAGTGCATCAAGAGCCACCACACACAGACGGATCCTGGACATGGGCTTCAAATGTCGTATTCCTCTTGTCAAGCCGCTCCTGAACAACAAACAACGTCAGAAGCGTCTTACCTGGGCTACAGAAAAAAAGAACTGGTCTGTTGCCCAGTGGTCCAAAGTCCTCTTTTCTAATGAGAGCAACTTTTGCATCTCATTTGGGAACCAAGGACCCAGAGTCTGGAGGAAGAATGGAGAGGCACACAATGCACGATGCTTGAAGTCCAGTGTGAAGTTTCCACAGTCTGTATTGATTTGGGGAGCCAGGTCATCTGCTGGTGTTGGTCCACTGTGCTTCATTAAGTCCAGGGTCAACGCAGCCGTCTACCAGGAGATTTTGGAGCACTTCATGCTTCCTTCGGCAGACGAGCTTTATGGGGATGCTGACTTCATTTTCCAGCAGGACCTGGCACCTGCCCACACTGCCAAAAGTACCAAAACCTGGTTCAATGACCATGGGATTACTGTGCTTGATTGGCCAGCAAACTTGCCTGACCTGAACATTGCCGAGAGAAAGATGAGGGACATGAGACCGAACAATGCAGCGGAGCTGAAGGCCGCTATTGAAGCATCCTGGTCTTCCATAACACCTCAGCAGTGCCACAGGCTGATAGCATCCATGTCACGCCACGCCACGCCGCATTGTGGCAGTCATTGCTGCAAAAGGGGCCCAAACCAAGTACTGAGTACATATGCATGCTTATACTTTGCAGAGGTCCGATATTGTTCTATTTCCAATCCTTGTGTTATTGATGTCATGTAATATTCTAATTTTCTGAGATTGTGAATTTGGGGTTTTCATAAGCTGTACGCCATAATCATCACAATTATACCAAAGTAAGGCTTGACATATCTCGCTTTGCATGTAATGCGTCTATCTCATATCTTGGTTTCACCTTTTGAGTTGCCATACTGACATAAATGAACATTTGCACGATATTCTAATTTTTCGAGTTTCACCTGTATGTCCTGTAGCATACAGGCAAGTACCTGTCTGGAACAGGGGAGGGGAGCTGAAAAGTATTAAAAAAGAACAGCTGAGACCTCACAGTGGAGGAGGGCTGTTCGTTACAGAACGGTCTGCTGTCAAGCAACTTTGAAATGTGTGGACTCCAACTCCCAGAATGGCTGAGGAATTCTGGGAGTTGAAGTTCACACATTTTAAAGTTGCTGAGGTTGAGAAACACTGCATTAAAGCATTAGAGTAACAACTTGGAGATGGCTGGAGAGAGAAAAGAGAAGGCAAAAGGGAAAGAAGGCAACCAGAAGCCACAAAACCCATTGCTTAGAAGATTTCCCAGGAGAAAAAGGATGAAATTGGTGAACTGAGGAAGAGCTAGTGCTGTCAGAGGTGTATGTGTGTGTGGGGGGGGGGGCGCTGTAGGTGACAGATGTGAAGAAGAAGTAATAAGCAATCTGGAGGATTGGAAAGAAATTGCATGCAAAAACTGATCTGTGCAAGCAGAAGAGTGGGGACAGCCTGAAAGTCTCTCCAAACCTTTGGGCTGTATGGAATTCGGGAAGGACTTGGACAAGGAGAAGAACAGAGCTGGCAAGAGAGATTCATTGTTCACCCAGAAGGAGAGTCCCCTGAGAAGGGTGAAGCCTGAGGGATACAGGAGATGGACAACGCCTCCTGAATTCTATTACGACTTCAGACTCAAATGCTTGCTGGAAGAAGCAGAACAACTGACTTTGGAGGAAGGAGCAGTGGGTGAGAGAGGGGTGAGAGAGTAAAAGTAATGGAAGTCAAAGAACTAAGTTGTAAAGCAAAGGAGTCCAAGTGTCAACAGAGACAAAAACATAAGGGAGGACTGAGAGCAGGAGGAGTCAAAGTAAGTAACTTAGTGTTTTGGCCAAAAAAGTTGTTAAATACAGAGAAAACGTTTCGGGGTTAAAATCTGAAGACTAATTAGAAGGAATTAACTTGAAATAAGATACAAAAGAACAACCCCTTAGAGAAACATAAAGGGCTAAGCCTTAACAATGACACAAATAAGTCTAAGTCACTGGCAAGTGAACATCCAGTACATTTTGTAAATATTATTAATAAACCTGGTCTCTATCTGGCTGCCAATCACATCTTATAGAAAAGAACCCACAACAGTGACTCCAGCCACCAGCAAGCTATAAATGAACATATGAAGCTGGTTAAATGCAATACATTGAGCCATGGTTTATATGCCACAAGTATTAGGATTTTTTGGGGGGGGGGGGTAACAAAATAGGCTTAGAATTCACATTATGCTAAGAGATGAAAGTTGGGGCTTCTACTGTTGTCAGTGCAGTGAACTTTCAGTCTTGAAGCTAGTTATGTTTCTCTTATAAAATGATAGATGCTGCAATCATAATCAGAAAGTTACAAGGGTTTCGGTGCTTTTACTTTCATGCCGAAAGATCCAACAGCAATAAAGCAATGCAAGTAGTAGGCACTTAAGTTTATGAATGTCAGATGCAAGGCTTCACATATGTCATTGCACAGTACAGAGTGCTAGAGCCAAACACTGCTATTTTTATTATTTATCAGGACATAGCCCCTTCATGGATCACTGCCTTGTCGTGGCGAAGGGGCTTGTGTAACTCAGTGAAGCCATGAGCTATACCGTGCAGGGCCACCCAAGACGGACAGGTCATGACAGAGAGTTCTGACAAAATGTGGTCCACTGGAGAAGGAAATGGCAACCCACTCCAGTATCCTTGCCAAGAAAACCCCATGGACAATGTTAAAAGGCTAAAAGATATGACGCCGGAAGATGAGCCCCTCAGGTCGGAAGGTGTCCAATATGCTACTGGGGAAGAGCGGAGGGCAATTCCAAGTAGCTCCAGAAAGAGTGAAGCGGCTGGGCCAAAGCCGAAAGGACGTTCAGCTGTGGATGTATCTGGAAGCGAAAAGAAGGTCCGATGCTGTAAAGAACAATATTGTATAGGTACGTGGAATGTAAGATCCATGAACCAAGGCAAGCTGGATGTGGTCAAACATGAGATGACAAGATTGAACGTCGACATCTTGGGAATCAGCGAATTGAAATGGACAGGAATGGGTGAATTTAATTCAAGTGACCATTATATCTACTACTGTGGGCAAGAAACCCTTAGAAGAAATGGAGTTGCACTCATAGTCAATAAGAGAGTGGGAAAGGCAGTAATGGGGTACAACCTCAAAAACGACAGAATGATCTCAGTGCGTATCCAAGGAAAACCATTCAACATCACGGTAATCCAAGTCTATGCCCCAACCACTGATGCCGAAGAAGCTGAAGTTGACCGGTTCTATGAAGACCTACAAGACCTTCTAGAACTAGCACCAAAAAAAGATGTCCTTTTCATCATAGGGGATTGGAATGCTAAAGTAGGAAGTCAAGGAGTAATCGGAATAACAGGCAAGTTTGGCCTTGGAGTACAAAATGAAGCAGGGCAAAGGCTAATAGAGTTCTGTCAAGAGAACAAGCTAGTCATAGCAAACACCCTTTTCCAACAACACAAGAGACGACTCTACACATGGACATCACCAAATGGTCAATACCGAAACCAGATTGATTACATACTTTGCAGCCAAAGATGGAGAAGCTCTATACAGATGGCAAAAACAAGACCAGGAGCTGACTGTGGCTCAGATCATGAGCTTCTTACTGTAAAATGTAGGCTTAAATTGAAGAATGTAGGGAAAACCACTAGACCACTCAGGTATGACTTAGATCATATTCCATGTGAGTACACAGTGAAGGTGATGAATAGATTTAGAGGATTAGATTTGGTAGACAGAGTGCCTGAAGAACTATGGACGGAGGTCTGTAACATTGTACAAGAGGCAGCAACTAAAACCATCCCAAAGAAAAAGAAATGCAAGAAAGCAAAATGGCTGTCTGATGAGGCTTTACAAATAGCTGTGGAAAGAAGGAATGCGAAAAGCAAGGGTGAAAGGGAAAGATATAAGCAACTGAATGCAGATTTCCAGAGAATAGCAAGGAGAGATAAGAAGGCCTTCTTAAATGAACAATGCAAAGAAATTGAAGAAAACAATAGAATGGGGAAGACTAGAGATCTCTTCAAGAAAATTGGAGATATCAAAGGAACGTTTAGGGCAAAGATGGGCACGATAAAGGACAAAAAAGGCAGGGACCTAACAGAAGCAGAAGAGATTAAGAAGAGGTGGCAAGAATACACAGAAGAACTATACAAGAAAGATCTTAATGTCCCTGATGTCCATGCTGGTGTGGTCACTGACCCTGAGCCAGACATCCTAGAGAGTGAAGTCAAGTGGGCCTTAGGAAGCATTGCTAACAACAAAGCTACTGGAGATGACAGTATTCCAGCTGAGTTATTTAAAATACTAAAAGACGATGCTGTTAAAGTGCTGCACTCAATATGCCAGCAAGTTTGGAAAACGCAACAGTGGCCACGGGATTGGAAAAGGTCAGTTTACGTTCCAATTCCAAAGAAGGGCAATGCCAAAGAATGCTCAAACTATCGCACAATTGCACTCATTTCACATGCTAGCAAGGTTATGCTCAAAATCCTACAAGCTAGGCTTCAGCAGTACGTGAACCGAGAACTACCGGATGTACAAGCTGGGTTTCGAAGAGGCAGAGGAACTAGAGATCAAATTGCCAACATTCGCTGGATCATGGAGAAAGCACGAGAGTTCCAGAAAAGCATCTACTTCTGCTTTATTGACTATGCAAAAGCCTTTGATTGTGTGGATCACAACAAACTGTGGCAAATTCTGAAAGAGATGGGGATACCAGACCACCTTACCTGCCTCCTGAGAAATCTGTATGCGGGCCAAGAAGCAACAGTTAGAACCGGTCATGGAACAACCGATTGGTTCAAAATAGGGAAAGGAGTACGACAAGGCTGTATACTGTCACCCTGCTTATTTAACCTATATGCAGAGTACATCATGAGAAATGCCAGGCTGGAAGAATCACAAGCCGGAATTAAGATTGCAGGGAGAAACATCAATAACCTCAGATATGCAGACGATACCACCCTAATGGCAGAAAGTGAAGAAGAACTAAAGAGCCTCTTGATGAGGGTGAAAGAGGAGAGTGCGAAAGCTGGCTTGAAACTCAACATTAAAAAAACTAAGATCATGGCATCTGGACCCATCAATCCCTGGCAAATAGAAGGGGTAGAAATGGAAGCAGTAACAGACTTCATTTATTTGGGCTCCAAGATCACCGCAGACGGAGACTGCAGCCATGAAATTAAAAGACGCTTGCTCCTTGGGAGGAAAGCTATGGCAAACCTAGATAGCATATTAAAAAGCAGAGACGTCACCTTGCCGACAAAGATCCGCATAGTCAAAGCTATGGTTTTTCCAGTAGTAATGTATGGCTGTGAGAGCTGGACCATAAAGAAGGCTGAACGCCGAAGAATTGATGCCTTTGAACTGTGGTGCTGGAGAAGGCTCTTAAGAGTCCCCTGGACTGCTAGGAGGTCAAACCAGTCAACCTTAAAGGAAATCAACTCTGATTGCTCATTGGAAGGATTGATAATGAAGCTCAAGCTCAGATACTTTGGTCACCTAATGCGAAGAGAGGACTCTTTGGAAAAGACCCTGATGCTGGGAAAGATGGAAGGCCAAAGGAGAAGAGGACGGCAGAGGATTAGATGGCTGGATAGCATCACTGAAGCAATGAGTATGAAATTGAGCAAACTCAGGGAGGCAGTGAAAGATAGGAAGGCCTGGCGCAATATGGTTCATGGGGTCACGAAGAGTCGGACACGACTTAACGACTAAACAACAACAACAACAACAATCAGGACATAGGCAGGAATGCAAGTAAGTGGGAAAGAAAAATGAAGGCAATGCCAATGAATCAGTTCCCCTTTTGTCATTTTAATGCATTATTGGTATAATTATTCCAAAATGCCCTCAAAGGATTCTCATTCCTAACATGAACTCTAGATACCATTTTTCAGCCAGCTGAACAAGCAACCTTTTTGACTAGCTTTTGTTTCCCAAAGCTACCATACCTTCTAATGAAAATAGTTTGGAGAGTACACCACCTGCAGGAGTTGGGTTTTCTATGTCAGACTTCTTCAACACACTGCCCCCCAGATGTGTTGCACTATCATCTCCCTAATTCCCAGCCAGTATACTGAGAATACTGGGAATTCCCGGCCAGTATACTGGTGACTTCCCATTAGGAAGAATGTATTCAACATCTCCAGAGGGCTGGAGGTGGCTGGGAAGGGAAGGATAGTCCATTTTACTACTGAGTATGTTCATTTTCATGCTAAAGGCAGGTATGGCTAGGCGCAGACAGGTTCACCATACATGAACTGTAAAGGAAGGCTAGATAACTTTGAAGCTGATATAAAGGACCAGTTAAGTCAAAATAAGAGACAACTCAGTCCTGGGAAAGCAGGCAAGCAGGATCAGAAAGAGAGATCTGCAGAGTGCACAGGGTCCAAATGAGACCACTGCATTTGGAAAATACAGACCAGATGTCAACAAGGACAGCTTGAGAAAGGTGCTAGAAGATCAAGAAGCTCAAGAAAGAGTTATTTTTCCCTCTTTCTGTTCTCTTCTTTAGGTTAGAAGCAAACCCAAGAAATGAAAGCAGTGAAGCTGTGTAATGGAGTGAGCATATCAAAAATTGTGATATGGAACACCTGTGTGAATCTGGAGGAAGGGAGTGAGAGTTAATAAACAGTAAAAAGCTCTATATAGAAACATCTACATAAATTGTTAAGCTAAAATCACTGTATATATAAGAAATAAGCACAACTTATTTACTTTAAAAGCACTACTGTGTAACAATAAAGATAACCATAATTTAGAGAAGAATACTATCTGTACATCTGAGAAATTCCTGTCCCTTTTCCCACCCTCTGACATACCCCCAACTATACACATACGATATCTGAAAAATAGATTCATCACAGGGTATAATATGATCCACATTCAGTGGTTAACTGCAATGAACTGCTCTGGGAATTCAGCACAGATACTTTTGAACACAAGAGAGAAGCCAAAGTGAATGTTATCTGTTTAAGGGTGGCCACAGAAAGTCACATGAGTGAACAAGTTGGTAAGTTTAGAAATTGTAGACTTCTCGGTTCAAAGTTATACAAACACAGTGTTAGGGGAAAAAAAAGTGTTCAGAAGCCAGCAGGTCAAATTTAGATAGACATTTTGGAAACTCTGAAAGATTGTTCAATTCACTTATAATAAAAAATAGTTCTGTACACTGAGGTAGAACTGGAATAACCACAGTTCCTATCTAACTTCAGGAAGTATTTGTGCATCAGCCCTAGTTCTCTAACCAAGCTTGGTAGTAAATGGAGCCAACTTCTTGGATCTCCCCCGATGGGCAACAACTTATAATGACGGAATAAATAGGACCAGAGCCATCCTCTTATGCTTGTACAAACTCACTTCAAGAATCTTATTTTTACAATGCCTTGTAGCATTTAAATTGGCTTTCATTGTTATAGGACATTTACAGCAAAAACTAAGTAGTGCATAGTTTAGAGCCCTTCAATCATGGTTTCAAGGGCTCTAAATCAAACCATGAATCAGATTGGTTATTGAGTACCACAGTTAATTGATGTCTATTAAGAGGTGCTAAAGGGAAGATTTCCCCATCTGAATTTGTAACACATAGCACCTTTCTCAATGTCATGATCCACATTGTTCTTTCAGTTTGGAATTGATGAATTCTATTGTTTCCTTGGATAAACTACTGGAGAATTACTCCAGTTACTTTGAGAAAAGTGAAAAATTTTGATTTTATCCCTCACTAATATCCACTCAGATTGTGCAAATGAGTAGGTGGTTAAAGTGCCTTAAGAGGTGGCTAATCTTTTGCAATCTTGCCAACACCACCTGACAACAGCAATTTAAGGCATTTATATTACACTTAAATGTCTTAGAAATGGTTCATATATTTTACAAAAGTCACAAAAATAAAAGCACATATTACTTACACAGCTGCTTTCTTTCTGTTATGGCCAAGTTTTCCTGGGAATTACTTTATAAATTACAGTAGAAACTTCTGTGTAGTGTTTGAGTTGTAAAACAGCCCTCATTTTCATGTACTTGCTAATTAAAACCTATTACAGGTAGTCCTCCTTTAGCAACCACAATTGGGACCAGCAACTCAGTTGTTAAGTGAAGCAGTTGCTAAGTGAAAGTCATGTGAAGTGACTGTGCTTGTGACTTTACTTCAGTTTTCCTTTCCTTCTTGCTACTTCCTTCAGCTGAACTGAGATTCTTTCTCTTTCTCTCTGAGAAGATCTTGGTATGGGGTAAATAAGCAAGTGAAAATAAGAGCAGGTTGTAAATGCGAGGACTGGTCACTAAGTTATTTTTAACACCTTTGTAACTTCCAATGGTCATTAAATGAGGCAGATGTTAAGGGAGGACTACCCGTACATGTCCTATTTTCTCCAAATATGTGAGTTAAACCAAAAGATTTAATCAATAGATTTTGAAGGGGGAGATATTTTTTTTTAATCCCAGCTGTCACAGAGACGGACTGAATCCTTAATATAGCATATCACAATTGATTTACATTTATTTGGGAGGCAAGGAGACAGCCTCCTTAACTACCCCAATTTGATTTGGGAAGAACTGGAGTTTTGTTTTATTTATTTTTCTGTGTATAGTTTTAAAAGGGATCAAAGATTACTTAAGCCCTATCCAGGTATTCAAAAAAACATTTTCACAGAGGCCAGTCTTACACTTTGGAAAATACAGCCATGACAGTCCAAATTACATAGAAAGTATCCTTCTGGAGAAAGTCTGAAAGATGTCCCAAACCCATTGCAGGCATCATACAATGCAAAGAAACTGTACTAGGTAACTTTTGAAGCAGAAACAAATCCAACAATTCTTGTGCTAAATAAGGATGGCCAGTGCAAGTTTGTTTCCATCCAATAAGATGTGCCACTTCTTGGATTTTTACTAAAATTGTGTTAAGCTCCGAGAAAGAAAACCAGCAGATGCGTTAAATTTGTGTACTTCTAGTCCTTAGATGGTCAGACTTATGACGCTGATTTAAATCACACGGCTGGGACAAAATATTTGTACTAAATGAGATCTGCCAGTTCCTACCATGCTTTAAAATGCATTAATAATAATGGGTCTTGAACAAAAAAGCAAGCACAAGATTTCATCCGTCCTGGATTAGAAATGTAGCCAAGAGTTCATCAACCCTTTTCCACTTCTGTCTATAACACAGCCTTATGACTTTAGAACTAGTAGATACAGAGAAGTTTGGCAATAGTAACCTTCTCCATCAAACCTAACTTTAGTATGCAGTAACTTTTGCTTTGGATGTTCAGTTTTCCTCCTCTATGGACATCTGTCTTTGCTTTTGTAGAGCTTTAATCTCTTTTCCCTGCTGCCAGGTGGGGGAAGGTGCTAGCAAAGCTGGCAGGGAAGGTCGCAAATGGCAGTCAAGTGACCATGGGACACTGAAATTGTCCTGTGAGCCAGTTGCCAAATGCCCAGATCATGATCACATGACTGTGGGGGTGCTTGGACAGCTGGAACTTCAAGGACTGGTCATAAGTACCACTCAGCTCTGTCATAACTTTGAATGGTCACTGAATGAATGGTCATTAAGTGAGGACTACCTGTAAAATACATTCCTTTATCATTTTCAGTTAACATTTTAGTAAACAAGCATTGTCACACCTTTATCTCATCTACTGTGAATTAACCTTCTATCCTAGGCTACCAAAATACTATTAACCGAGCATGTACAAAACCAGTGCTAGTCACGTTACAACTGGACATTGCAGCATATGCTCTTAAATGTTAAAAATAAAATATTTTAAAAATCCAATTTCTAAAAGGCAGTACAAATACATTTGTAACTTCTATTTTAGTAGGCCAATTATCATCTTTAAATATGGGGCAAACTGCATAGAAGAATTTTGTGATTGGAGCACAAAACTAGTTAAGAATCAAATATATAGTGCCACCTTAACTGCAACATTTTAAGAGTTATTTCTGAGCAAATAACACCATCACAGAAAAGATAATCGCCAAGACTGGTGGTTCAAATTCAAACAATACTGTTATGTAGAGAAGCTTGCTGGAGTTTTTACTCGGTCCAGTACATTCTAAAGGACTGAAAAAAAATACTCATTTTCCTTTTCTGTGATCATTTATTGTAACTACATAACAGCAAAATTCTTAAACAAGATAAAAAAATTAACTATATTAACTATATTAAAGGAATATGCACTTAAATAAGGCTAAGATTCAGAATCATCTGAAATTAAATAGATAAACATCAGATTAAATCAGCAAGGAAATAAATTTACCCTATCCACTTAGTTTTGTGGGGAAAGCCAGGAGGAGGGAATATTAAGGAAAGTATTATTAGCTCCTAGAAGATGGAATAGAAACCTATCATATAAATCAATAATCTCAGAGATAAAGGCTTCGCTAAAAGCAGTTTTACCTAGTAGATAAGGATTTAATCCAAGAAACATTATTTAAGAGAAAGTTTCTTTTTTTTTTCCCTATTGAAAATGTACATTCGTGTTATAGTTATCAGTCCTGCTGATAGGATTCTATTTGCCTCATCATTATCAAAAATGTCCAAAAAGAATTCCATCGATGTCAGTACAAAGTTAGTATATTTATTATATTATATTATATTATATTATATTATATTATATTATATTATATTATATTATATTATATTATATTATTTAACAATGGGATAACATTGAAGTGAAATTACAAGAAGATAAGCTTTCATGACTTTTAATTAAATTGGTCAATTAATTAAATAAATAATAATTAAATAAAATTTGTAAGTTGAAAAAAGTTCTACTAGATTCCTGATTTTTTGTTACAACAGACCAATGTTTCTCAACCTTGGCAACTTTAAGGTGGGCGGACTTCAACTCCCAGAATTCCCCAGCCAGTATTGCCATAGTTCTTAAGTTGCTGAGGTTGAGAAACTCTGCAATAGACTAATACGTCTTTCTTCCTACAAAAAGTCTATGATAGTTGAACACTTTGAATTATAGACAATTACATTTCTAAATGTTATATTAAATAAGTATTTTGTTAAAAAAAATTTTTTTAATTGTTAAACACTGGTAGCTTTACATTACACTGTATTCAGGATTATTTTTTTTTATGATATAAAAGTTTGTTCTACTCCCCCCCCCCCCCGCAAAAAAAAAGAAGAATTAAGCAATGCCAAACAAACAAGGAAGTTTGCTACCAATCCTGGAAGGCTTCCTGTCAAAAAAGTAGTTGAAAAAACTGTTATAAATGAGGTTACACAGACTTACAAAACTTTAGCACTGACATTATTTTTACTAGGTTGTTTTCTATTTAAAAAGCTACACAGCAAATATATTGAATTCTTGCAAGAAAGTGTTACTGTTTGTCCAGAGCCCACCTGGCCCTTTGCCTGCCCCAGTGGTAATTCTGGATGGGGAAGGTCTGGGATTTGGGGGACCTCCTACACTCATAGTTACTAATAAGTAGGCAGGTGGAAGGGGAGGACAGATGTACCAGTTGCCATTATTTCTGGATTGTGATGCCTTGACAAAGGTGATCCATCTCCCCATCACCTCTTGGATTGACAACCATACTGTACTCGAGATTGCCTCTGAAGCTGACCCAGAAGTTACCGATGGAGTAGAGCCTCTTGGCAGGTGTGAACTACTGTTCATGCCCTAAGTTCCTCAGGGACTGCATTGCCTACCAATCACTTTCTAAGTACAATTCCAAGTGTTGCTTTCAACCTATAAAATCCTTTATAGCTTGGCTCCTAGATATCTGCAGAGCAGCCTACTGCAGGTAGAACTGTCTGTCCAGATGCTGAGAATGCCCCCAAGTGAGACCAAAGGAAGAAAGCCAGAGGTAATTTTTTTTCCAGATACACCCCTTTACTCTGTAACAGCTTGCCTCCAGAGATCCAAAAGGGAAACCCCCAAGCAGTTACGACTCTTCTGCAAAGCTTGTAACGGATGAGGAGCTAAGGAACCTGCTTCCTGGACCCTGGATTTGGGGTATGGCTACATTTTTGTGTGTTTATGTTTAGCTTTTGTAAATGACCAGGAGTCCTTGTGGAGGTGGCAGTATAGAAATGCTGCAAACAAATAAATTAGCAAGCAAGCAAGGAACTTGGTGCTTCTAACTTCCATTTCTGGATTCAGTTCATAGGAATGTCTTCCTTATGTATACAGGGCTTGTTCAGACTAGCAAATATAGTAGTCCTGTTTTCTTCTGCTGGTTAATGTTAAGAACAGCAACAGCAGAAGGGTGTTTTCTGCAAACAAGCCCAGCCAAAAGAGTCTACGCAGGCAGGCTGCGGGAAAGAGGTGTCCCAAAACTCTTGCTTGAACTTTTTAAGTAGGTGGAATGGCAGTCCATGCTGACCACAAACTAATTATTTAATTTCTGTCCTTTGGCCTACTGAAAGAAGTAACTGCAGAAAAATGGGCTAGGGGGATTCTTTTTAATGCATTTAGAACACTTTTAGAAGCAATAAAAATGTTTTTCAACAGGGGAGCAAGAGGCTTGTTCTAAGTTCACATTGTTTCCATGGCCAGAACACTCAAAATATTTTTAATTTTGCTCCTTCAGAACATGGACCATTCAAACCTTTTTGAGTTTGTTCTGTCAGAAAAGAACCAAATCTAGACATTTTGAAAGGAGTACTTTCCAATTTGTGGACACTCCTAGTTTGGAACTGATTACCATTGATGTTAGAAATATATTCACAAACATAGCACTGAAGAGGTCACACTATAGCTTGCAACACACATTCACCTCAGTACAATATCATTTCATAAACACATTCCATGAAATGAAATTATACAATCAGTAGCAACCTTGGAAATTCCAAATAAACACCAAATAGATCTGGAAAAGTTCAATCTAAAATGAAAGGAAAATTAAAAATGCTGTCTGGAAAAGACAGATAAGAAATGTGTAATTATTGAAAGAGAGCCAGTTTGGTGTAGTGGTTAAGGCACCAGGCTAGAAATGAGAGACCATGAATTCTAGTCCCACCTTAGACACAAAGCCAGCTGGGTGATCTTGGCCAGTCACACCCTCAGCCCTAGGAAGGAGGCAATGGCAAGCCACTCCTGAAAAATCTTGCCAAGAAAACTGCAGGGACTAGTCCAGGCAGTTGCCAAGAGTCAACAATGACTTGAAGCTGTGCGCACATGCACACATACACACAAAATTGAAAAAACCAAGTAATCAAGGCAACCCCACAAACAATTATTTCCTTTCAATTCTTTGTAGAAGTGATACTGTTATCTGCTGGCCTTCCTTGGTGGCTATAGACTCCTTTGGTTCAACCATGTAATCACCATCTGGGTCAATTCTCAATTAATGAAGCCTGGTAGGAAGACAGGATGCAAACCAAACATATAATATAACTGAATGGATAAGCAACAGTCCAAAAGCACTATACAGCTAGCTTTCCAGGAAGGACATCAAGATGAGAGGGAAAACCAGCCTGCTCATTTCATTAGAGCAGGGTTTCTCAACCTTGGCAACTTTAAGACCTGTGGACTTCAAGGCTGGCTGGGAAATTCTGGGAGTTGAAGTCTACAGGTCTTAAAGTTGCCAAGGCTGAGAAGCCCTGCATTAGAAAGAAGGAATGGCTGTGAAGAGCTTGCTCTTCCTTTCTATTAGATAACACATCCAGCTCTACTTATTGTAGCTCCTGGGCTTGGAAACCTGACAGTTAGCTTCATTCATCAACTAGGGGACCAAGGGAAAAAAATTGTGAAGGCCTGGATAGCTCAGCTTGGACTGCCCAGAAATGCCCACCCCCTTCTTTCCTTCCTTTCTGGTCTTAAAGAACATTTTACCCTTCTGCCTCCAATTCCCCCTTGCTTTTGTGGAAGCCTCCTTCTCTCTTTTAATTGATGTAGCTGCTTTGGAAGCAATAATGCTCTGAAAAGTGGGATGAAAATGCAGCCAATAAATAATCCAGGCAGCTTATGCAAGAGAAGACGTTTGTGGTCCCCAGCAGACCCTCTGCCTATAATTGCTGAAAATTCTTGAAATAGTTTCCCATTGTTTCAAAGCACGAACACAGAGACACTGTTGTGTAAGCCCTGAAAACACATATAATTTTTTTTTAAAAAGTCCCAAACTACCTCCAATTCAAACAAAAATAGAAAATTCCAGCCCTGCTCACATGTGTGATATGACACTGCGCATGTCACATCGCCATTCCTTCCACTATGTTCCTCCAGATTCCAAATAAATTCACCTCATAAATTTAACCAAGGGCTTTAAATTGCATCTGTGAGCTAATCAGAGCTGTTGGTACAGAATATTCCAGCTGCTTATTTCAGCGTAACAAATAGATTGCTACATTTTTGACAGAGTCTCTGCTTAACTCTACAATCCCACAAAAATGTCTTGCTCTTCCATTTAAAATTAAAACCAGCTACTTGTCTATCTCAGATACTTTTAACATACTGATTTTATATTTATTTGTCTTCCAGCTCCCCATCTCAGAAGTCACACAACCCAACTTGGCAAAAAGCTCCACATGAAGCTGTGTGGATAGCGTGGCATTATTACTGCAATCGCTCAGCACACTTCGTCTGCCTTCCCCATCCTTCCCTTCCACTTTTCTCAGTGCAAAGTCCATTATTAACAAGGGGATTTAATGAAAACCATACATTTCATAATGTGTGCCAGGCCATACACGGCAGATTTGTTTGAAAAGAAGATTACGCCTCTCTAAGAAAATGATGGGAGATTAAATCGTTAAAAATGCATGACATGTAATTAGTTTATCAATGCCAGAACTGGCGGGGGTAAATCTCCTAAGAAAATACATGAGATGCTAGTAAGGGATCCTTTGGAAAGATCAATGGGCTTGCTATCACTGAGAAGAGGAAGAAATCCAGTTCGTTTGAATCCTCCAAACTGTAAGCACTGAAGGTTCTTTTTTACAGTGTCAACTTCTGGGGGCTTCAGATTTCCATCAAATCCATCTGCCTTCCAGTTGCAGTGCAATGCACTCCACAGCATGTGGCCTCCACTTGCCACATTATCTTGACTTGAACAATGCTGTGATGTTTGCACATTCTGAAGCATGCCCCGGCTTTGTATAAAAAGCCATGCTCAGAACACTGTACTTCCAGTCTTCCCAAGTATTTTCACAACACATGGCCATTATACATCCATCTTCCAAGAACACATAGGGTTGTATATGTGTAGCCCAAGAAAGACAGTCTTGAAATAAAATGTCAAGACTCAAACATACTTACAGAACAAGACTGAACATTTCTTTCAGCTCCTTTCAAAGAGAGACAGAGAGAAAGGCTCACTTATTCTTTGGAATCACCTTTTTTAATTTGGCATTATCTACCCAAACAAAAATCCTGTCCATAATGTTTCTTTCTGATACCTTGAAAAAGCAGGAAAAAGTGAATCTCTACATGAAAAACTTCTCATATACAGTATTTTTTTTCCAGTTCTGCTTTAAAAGGACTTTTTAGCAATTTTACACAGACAGTTCCAGATTTCCAGTCTTTTAATCATCAACTTACATTACTAGTTTATGGCCAAATTCTGTTGCTGGATGGATGCTTTCAGAAATCAGGTTTATTGATCTTTCATGGTGTGGAACAGATTTATTGGCTTACAGGAGATTTTGGCTACGAGTCTACCTGGCTTTATGAAAACTTTTGAAAGATGGATTTTATTCTTTATTAAGCAGACATTTTATGGCTTTTAGGGTGGAAATGCAGCCTACAAATATAACAATACATGCATATTAATACTAATTGCTATTTATCTTATACTGTTAACTGTTCTCATTCCTTGTCATGAATCTTCATAGATATTCCAAATTGTCAGTAACAAAGTCTCCTGCTACAGATAAGAGAACAGGAGACATCACTGTGCCACTTAGCTATATGAATTTGCATCATTAAGGGAAAATCAAAAGCATCTTAATCTCTGTGGGTGCACATGGGAGTGAGATGTTAGAAAGTTTCAGTTTGACAGCACAGCACTCAAACAGGAATGCATATGCTATTTTGAACATTTCTTCTTTTACTTTTTTTTTACCAAGCTCTAACAATTTAGCTCTTGCATTATTTAAAAATTCAAATTTCAGCATAAAAACGGTCCATTCATTTCAAAGCACCCAAAATGCCTCCCACTTTGGACACAGAATAAAAGGGTAGAATCCACAGCAGTAAATGTCAGTAATATTCTCCCCTTAGTGAGGCCATACTATAAATTCTCGTGTATATTTTCAGTCTCTTTTCGGCATATTCTACATATTGGGAGGCAAGGGAGAACCCACACCCTTCCCAGACCTCCTGTCACAATTGCAGCTGGGTTTTTCCACCCCCAGAAATATGGAAAATTTGAAACAGAGAGTAATTAATTTATGGAAAGTGTAACCATTGTGAGTTGCAGACCCTAAGTTCAGTGCTAAAGCTAAACTTGGAACAGAGGAAGCAGAGACAACAATTATGTGTTAAAATATAGGTAACTTCCAAAGATCTGGGGCCAGAGGGAATGGCTGTGGAAGCAAAATGAATGAGAAAATGCCTCCATGGCTCAGAGGGGGTGCATGAATAATGTTTGTGACATGGCCTTCAGAGCTCCACTAGCAATGCAAAATATTCTATCACAATTAGGCAAAGTTGCTATTATACAGCACCTTTTGTATGGTGTCAGGCAGTAATTAACTTGTTCAAGATAAAACAGTAGGCAACTGTGAAAATATTTAAACACCATTTTTTCCCCTGACCTAAGTGCCACTTGCACAAAAGAATGTGAATCCCACCTGGTACAGAGATAATTGTTATCAGCTGAATAATACTTAGGTCTAACACTTACCCCTTGCTTACTTGCCACTGTTTCTACTGCTAATTTTGCTCTCACACCCCCTAGGTGGATTGTTCTTATATGTACTCCTATGTATTTCCCCCATGGGAGTCATTAACTCTTGAATCTAGCCTAGCACGAGCATTCCAGGGGCATTCAGAAACAGCAGCAACCTTTGAGACCCACACACGAGAGGCCATGGCTAGAAAAAATATTCTCACTGTAGACTAGGAAGAAGCTATTAAAGCAGTTGACTACCCTGTGTCAACAAGAAGGTGCAATCCCTTCCTTAGTTTAATTTGGGTGTTCCTACCTTCCCAAGGTTGAACCAACTTCTCAGCCTTGAAGGTGGGAAGTGTTGCTTCTTGATGTAACTGAAATCTCTGCCTAGCTATGTCTTTCTCCGGGTATCACTAGCAACCCATAGAAAACAGGCACTTCTTCCTCTTTTCTAAGCAATATGGAAAGCGAGACATCCGCTTGACTTTTGAAGGCTATATCAAAACTATCAGGTAGGCCAGATCAAAAGCTTAATGTCATGTCATTTTTATTTAATTAAAATCAAATACTCTCCAGGCTTCTTGCAACATACATAGCTATAATTTGGAAAGAACTTTTAGTTGGGGGTAAATGAATTTAGAGATGACCTTGGTGAAGGTATGAAAGAACTGACCTGGCCTACCTCAAAGGGCTGAGGTGACAGTAGGGCATGATGAAGCCCAGAAACCTCCGTTTGTGCACCTTTGGTGGTAAGGAGAAGCAGTAGATGCCTGTCCCATTCTTTCATAAGACAAATGCAGGAGGAAATACAGGCGCAGTCACCACTCCCTTTCAACCAGACAGATCAAGAAGGGGACCATCAGAGAACATCTTGCTGAGGCGCTATTTGACCCAGAAGATGTGTCTCTGGGGCAGAGATAGGAAGAGAATAGAATCAGTACTAACTGCTCACTGAAGATGGCAAGATGCTAACAGATAACAAAGAAGGAGTAATATTCAAGTTGCTAAAATTATACCAATATCTGTTGCCAAACTATATTCAAGTTCCTGATGGCATGCCCAGATCTATTCTCCACCATCACAGAATTCAGGACAGAGAATAAAAGAAACAGGAACAAAGATCCCAGTTGAATGTTAGAAAAACTTCCAAGCAGTAAATACAGTTTGACGATGGAACCTATTACCCAAAACGGTAGTGAGCTCCCTTCAATGGATGCATTCAGACAGAGGCTGGACAGCGTTTGAGGCTGGATTCAAACACGGACCAGAACCAATTCTATGATTCTCTAACAGTAAACTCCCAATCCTACTAAGCTATAATCCCAGACAAGATCCTTTGCAAATCCCTTTATAGTTGAAGACTTTTTTTCTTAGCCCCAAGCCTGCTGTGTGGAGATGCAGAGAAGCATCTTTCAGAGTTATTTCATTAACATATATTGAAGGAGCCTTTTTTCCCCAGAAGAGATTCAAAGGAGTTCATTTATCAGGTATGGGGCCACGTAGCCAAGCTCTATTTGAGACTATAATCCAACAGTTCAAATAATTTTTCAATATGAAGGCATATGAGTAAAAATGGGGGGGGGGGGGGGGGGAGATGACATAGCACAATATATGCCCACAGATAAACATTTGCCACCTGTGCTTCTATTATGTGACTGGAGGCTGGAAATCCACCTGCAATATGTACAATGGAGCCCAGGGAGCTTTAGTAACTGTGGCACAGCAGCCAAGTGAGGGAGAAAATGCTTGTGATGGAAAGTTATTGCATCTGCGCAACGTAGGAGGAACTGCTAATAAAGTTGCCTATCTTAACAAACCTAGTGAATTGAAGAGAAGGTCCTTCGCAGCCTAGGGATGAGATAAAAGAAATATACACACTCACATGTTTAAATTTAAGTGTCATCAAAACTTCAGATGTATCCTTCAGGAGAACCTAGGCCAGCACCGTACAGTACAACAGTGTTACATATGCTATAGCTCATATTAAATTCTTTCTGGACACTTTTGCTGCTGCTTCCTCCTCCTGTCTTCCCGTAGTCTTCCCCACTGTGCAAATTTAGATTATTATCCTGTGGGAAAGGGATCTATCTTCCTTGCCCATGCAATTGTGTATATTTATGGCACTGCATGGATAAACTAACAGCAACCCTACGTAACTATGGTGGATGATAGTCGATCTTCAGAAAGCGACAATATATTTTGTTACTTTTTTATTGTTCAATACAAGTGTGGATTTGAGGTGTGTGTATGCGAGAGAGAGACAAACAGAGAGAGTGTGTTAAGTGGTTTTGTTTTGCTTTTTCAAGGTCTACAATGTTGGGGTGAAGGGAAAAAGAATGTATCCCCATTGGGCAAAAAGGCGTTAAGAAATTTGCAGTAGATCACCAGCTGTAGATCTCTATCCACAGGTGTAACTGCAGGTTCTGGGGCAGATCTCTCTCTGCCACATAAGATGCCCTCTCACTTCAAAGGTACTTTAAATTTTTCAAAGGGAATCTCCACGTGAAAGCTCAGTATGATTTTAGCACAAAATACAATAAAGGAAGGGACGTTTCAGGTCTTTGAACAGTCAAGGAGACCTGGCCATCTTAAAGTTATTTTTATTTGAGTTTTGAGTTGCCCTTTTTTATCTGAGTTTTGCTGTTGCTGTTGTTTTCACCCAAGAGGAACTTCTTTGTTACTACGGTTGCTGGTTTTTCTCTTCTGGCCTTCTTTTGTCTTTTTTCCTGCTGATGCATATTTTTAATTTTTTTAATGGCAGATCACCGGGGGTCTGGGGAGCTGGGAGATATATAGATATAGGAATCGATTACAGGGAATAGATTTCTCAGTTACTAGGGTTTTATGAATATCTAAATTTGGTTCTAGAAAATAGAGCTGAAAAAAGAGGCAAACAAGATTTTACTTTTCATGTCCCTTCCTTCGTATCCCAAGTAAGTTTTGAACACAGGAAGAGAAAGGACAGTAAAGCTGCTGTCACTTTTCTCCTTTTATTTCACAAATCAAAACCGTCGCACAATCTCCCAGCTCTTTCTCAATGTGGAAAATATTGTTATTATACAGGTTGCTATCTTCCAGTAAATAGGAAGGGAGGGGGCAGCGGGGATGAAGGGAAGACTTAGAGATTTAAAGTTAGAGAGAAAATGATTGAGCAGGGGCTCTCTCCATCTATTCCTTCCCCAGAGCGTGGCAGACTATTTTAATGCAGAACTTTATGGGATATTTGATTTGGTCCTAAAGTAAAACAGTTACTTCTATTCCTTCTGGTACTGCTCAGTGCCTTTTAAAAGGCAATTGTTCTTTTTGAGTTAGTTACTGGAAGGATTTTAAACAGAACTAGAAAACGCTTGCTACATAATGGCAAAGGGAGAAGAGCTTGTAATTATTTTTTGTTCTTTTCCCATGTTATAGTCATAGCAGTTATGTTTGTCTCCAACCATTTCCTTTTGTTAAATTTTTCCTTTATTTGTCATTTTTAAAAGAAAAACACAGAGTGAACAAACAAGCAAAAAGGAAAAGAAAAAAGAAAAAGAGCATTTCCTTATCCTTTTTTTACATTTGATATAGTGCTTTGATAGCCATACATTTGTGATGTAACAATATTTACATAATCATAGGTGATCCTTTATCTTCATTGTTCAGTTTTCTTTTTATTCATTGGGGTTTTATTATTTCATACTAGGTCAATGGTTAAAGAATTCCCTGTTTAGTGTAGAGTACAATACTATGATTGGAAATGTAAGTATACATTACATCTTTTATAGATCTCTGTATTATAAATCAGCCACTGAATAAATACTCAGAGCGGAATTGATCTTAATAATATGTTTTGGAATGGAATAGATTTGACAGTCAATGCAATAAACATTTCCCCTCATACATAGATATAAAATGATTATATATTGACATATAACTCAGGTTAATTAAGTGTGAACCAGCCAGTATGGTTCCTGCCTATCCTTTTGAAGTCTTTTGAAATGTCTTTTGAAATGGAGGTTTATATTCTTGTCCTACTAAACTCATATCCTGACCCAAAGGGATCTTACCTCCCCCTCCCCATCTAATTAAACAACAGCTTCTATCCGCAGACCTGAGGTTCTATCATAGGGCAGAGAATTACTCAACAAGAAAGTGAAATATATAGTGTAAACAAACTATTTTATACAGAAGGAATAGTTACCGCTCAGAAATATTTCTCAAAAAGTTCATTTAATTTCAAAACAGCTTTTAAAAGGCATAATGGATGTAACCTGGACAATTTATTTTCCTGGGCTGCAAAGTATTTGTGAAAGAGAGAGAATGAATATATACAGATTGGAATTGAGGAATATTTTCCATTTCTAGAGCATTATCTGATTTTTTCCAAGATAATACAGTTGCTGAGAACTGAGAGACTTTCCAATGGTTGCCCCAGAAAAAATCAAAACGGAACAAAACAAGCAGGGGATCAAGTGGGACCTCTTGATACTCCACTATGCTCAACTCTTTCTCAGCTCAATTCCATGAAGCTGAACATCATTTTCAAAGAAAAACACCCACCCACGATGGCCATAAACTGGGAGATGCCTTTTGATAATTGGCTGGATTTACCTGATGCTACCATACTATGTGAGGCCAGTGCAAACTCAGCCAACTCAAATTTATCCAGTAAAGAATGGTTAAACAAATGATTGTTAGTGGAGAAGCTAGATGTTCATTTTTGTATATGGGGAGATGGCTGACATTACCCCACCCTTCTAATCTATAACAGTAATATGACCTGATTCACCTATAACACTGAGAATGATTCTGCCCAACTGTGATTTCTTTGAACATCTGAACCCACCCGATCAGGAGGATTGCCATGGCATGGATTATTTATGGCAGCAAACTCAAATCTGAAACCTTGATTGGAGACTGGTTACCAAACCATGGATTTGACGTTCTAGCTAAATCCAGGATCCTGGAACACTCTTACTTTGTTTTGCAATGCATATAAATATTTTGCCAACTCTAGAGGTGCAAGTAAAAGCAGCCCTTTCTCAAAGCACAACACTCCTTCGATGAAGCTACAATTTCTTGTCCTTGCCTCAGTTTCCTAATAATTTCTGCAGAAATATAAAAATAAAATACTCCCCAACCCATGTACACATTAAAATCTAAACACACATAAAAGGATCCATTCCACAAGGTCTCTGAAAACACCCAGCCTCTAAATATACTCCATTAAGCCCATGAAAACCTGTCCTACAGTGAAAAGACACCCCCTCCCCAACATATACAGGCAAAATAGCTCTTTATTCTTGTTAAGATGTTAAGAATTCAATCTAGGTAATGGCCAAAGAAATAGATGGGAAAAAAACCTAGAAATCGGATGAATAACCAACAGATTATCTGGTTCATCTGCAAACCTGACTCTTGCTTGTTCAATTTATTTCCAATTTAATGTCATCTTATCACACCTAATTTCAACCATGGTTTTTTGAACAAACCAAACAAACCACATAATTTAGCATCCTACGCTATTCAGGATTTATGCATAATTGCAGTAATCTGCCTATGGCTATTGTCTTTATAAAAAAAAATCGTAAAAAACCCTACTAAACAATCCTGTGATTGTACATAAAAATAAAAAGCTAAGTACTTGATTGTGTAAAGCTTCTGCAATTTGTATTTTGAAGACAACTATCTGAAAAATTGAAGCACCTTCCATTTTATAATTTTATTTAAATTCTCTGGGCTTTGCTTGTAAATGAGAATATTATACAGATAAAATGTAAAGCAGTCCTACTTGCATTTGAAATATGACCCCCCAAATCGAGTGAAATCTTTTTTATCCTCCTTCTAACCATATAGGCTTTTTCTTGAATAGGAATGAACTAAAAGAAAACACAGTGCCTTGCCAGCATGTCAAGTAAGAGGTACCTCTAATTCCAAAGAAGGTACATCACACCTGCTTTTGCACGTTGATTTATTCCTTGTCTAAAATGCCTATCACTCCTAAAGGCTTTCCTTCTCCCTATCATCACAGACCAGAGGCCCATCTCTTTTCATAAGAACATTACTCTTGTCAAGTAAATTGAAGGTCCTATTCAAATCACAGCTTCCTGCCAACTCTGATCTTACATTCCATCTTTCACACCATAATCTGTTTAAATGGAAGAAAAACTGCTACAGAAGAAATGCTGAACCTTCTGCTTTCCAGTAAACCTGCACGGAGATCGTATTTGTCAGTTTCCATGTCTCAGCAAAGAGGCCATCAATAATGGAGATTTGAGATTGTGTATGTTGGGAAAAGGCTGCTCATGTATTCTGAAGACAATCACCATACTGGATATCCATTCCTGTACGTATGGCTGGATCCTGACCAACTCCTCTTCTGGTAAATGAAGCATATTTTGTGCAGAGCACACACTCTACTAGATTCAGATCAACTTTCAGTAATGCAAGTTCACATAAGCAAATGCTGAATGATTTCTTCAAATTTAATCCAATTCACAGGAATCTTAATTACAAAACTGAACTTTTGGTACATCGGAATACTTAGAAATTTCCTTCTTTATAGAAGTTACCCGACTGAATTACAAGATGCATATTTACTTTTTAATTTAATATAATCAAGTTTTTGAAGCATTATGATTAAAATTTCTTTTAAAATCATTTCATATTAATATGTAATATTATATGTAAACACTATCACAAGGTTTACACACAGATCTATTTCAAAGAGGCAAGGAACCTTTATGATGAAACATGAAACAAATTACTGCAAATATGAAGAAATTCCACTAAGCACAATTAAGGCAATACACAATTAGCAAGATATTTTGAATGCATGATTGCTATGCAGAATTCAGCAGCCACACTGATTCCTCGTTTCTCAGCAGGTAATCAATGCATTATTTTCCTTTCTTCCTCACGGTTCCTACATCTGTTTTATCCTTATCAAGCCATTAACCATCTATGTCTTTCACAGCACCTATTCTACATGGCAATGTAGGATGAGTATCTTATGAAACCCCTGCAGTTGAACTCAGGTGAATATCTACCTTTTTTGGTAATGGTGAGGACACATATCTACAGTATATCGTAAGGAAAGCTTGATAAAAGGGGCATAATTTAATAGGGAGCTGTCTGTGAGTCCTGTATGGATGCCAGATTACAGTTGTCAGGGAAACAAAGAATTCCCTAGGCTAATCCACTGGCAGGTTTGATAGGAGACCTTCATGCCACATCACAAAATTCTTCTGGAACTGATTTTCCATGGGGCATTTGTGTCTGCTCTTTTAGAGATAACCAATCAAAAGATGCTTTTTGAGCTTAGATAACTAGTTTCATGACTGTTTGAATCATAGGGAATACATTACCAATGACAGCAATATTAGTGTTTAATAGGTATGGCATAGTGTGGTCCGCCAGATATTGTAAATCTCAGCAAGCCTCACCATTGGACATTCTGCCTAGAGATGGAGATTAAAGTGCTATATCTGAATACAGGTAGTCCTCACTTACCAACTCCCTCATTAAACTACCATTCAAAGTTACAACAGTGTAAAAAAAACAGGTTTGCAACCAATCCTCACATTTGTGACTATCGCAGCATCCCACAGTCACGTGATCACCAATTGGCTGCTTTACAACTGGCTTCCAACAAGCAGAGTTAAGGGAGAATGCAGAAATAAAATTGCAAGTCACAGTCATGTGATGTCTTGCTTAACGATAGTGGTGATTCAGTTAATGACCAAATGGGAAGTGATGTTGTAAGCCTGTCACAGTCGTGTGATTTTCCACTTAGCAACCACATCACTTAGTGATGGAGCTGCCAATCCCAATTGTGACTGCTAAGCGAAAACGACCTGTAATACACGTTGTCTACACCAGCAATAGGCAATTTTGTTCTCCAGATGTTTTCAACTTCCAACTATCCTAGCTAGCATGGCTAAGGAGCAGCTGGACTGTAATCCAAACATTTGGAGGGATCCATTTTCCTCCTTGTGTCTGATTAACAAAGACAAGTCTCTGGCCCAGGAGCCTGTAACCAGAGTTTCCATCAGGATGCTTGATGAGAAATCAAAGGAAGGAGAAACAAGATAAGCAAGAAATGAATGTAGTCCTTGTCTCCAGCTGAAGCTAAATTCAGTGGATTAAACCAAAGCTTTCATAGAAGAAACAGGGGTTGATCTGAAATTTTGCACCATGTAGATATCCGGGATTAAAATTCTAACCAGCAAAAAAGAACAGACAGACCTGTTTGAGAGAACACCCTCTTGGATGAAGTTGAGGGTAGTAAACCTAGGCATGAAAAAGATGGAAAGCTTTAAAAGAGAAGAAAAAGGAACTCACTCCATATAAAAAAGATGATACAAAACCACTGAAGAGCAAACGTTTAGATAGGAAAAAAGGTCTGAGATGAGGCAAAGAAAACTGAGAGGAATAGGCTGCGGCAAACAAGACAGCAAGTTATCTTACATCAATTAAGGTTTTTGCTGCATGGAAATATAGGATATATTATCCTGGGCAAAATGTCAATTCACATTGACATTCACCTTTATATTCCAGCTACTTGCTTCTTCCTGTTATAGGTTTTGCCAAGTAACAGACTAGCTATCTTGTATATCCTGTTCATTGTAACTTCATGCTCTTGCAAGCATCATTGATCTAGTACATCTTACGCCATACCTGGCATGCATTGTAATCTTTTGATCATTATCCCATTATAAACAGAACATATAACTCTCACTCAGCAAAAGGTTAAATTGCAAGTTGGATACATTAAGTAAAAGCAAAGGGATGGAATAATCAGTTTTCAGGATAGGCCAAGTCAAGAATTGGGTGATTCCAGAAATGCTATTTATTGTTGTAGGGTAGAATAGCAGAATCTTGAAAGCCTGTCAGAATTTCATTCTGCCCCATATCAAGCAAAATCATGGGGAAGTTATTTTGAATTTCATTCTCACCTTCTTTGGATTCTGTTGCTTTTTCTCTTCCCTTAATGGTTCATTGCTCTTTTTTTTTTCTTTCCCAAGGCCAGATTACATCCTTTCACAGGAATTCAGAAGAGTATTTGGTTCACTAAAGATATATAGCAGTTCTGCATGCTAATACAAACTACACAGATTATGCTGCTTGGCTCCGTGAACAAGTAGGATGGATAAAGCATTATTTGTTAGCATTTTCTACAAAATGGGGTCTTTGCACTGTTCCTCCCAAAACAAGCCCTCTTGGAATAAGCCACAGAAACCCTGATTCACATTAAACAAACCATGATGGAGCCATCCATAGTTGTTGGCCATGCTGAACATGAAGAGGAACCAGTGGACCGGATCTAAATCATAATATGGCTTAGCTTGGCATTAAAACTGGTGTTTGGTATAAGCAGTCTCTTGGACCTTGGGAGCTGTATTATTCAGCTGAAACAAGTAAAAATTAGCTAGAGAAGGGAATACAACTTCAGAGATAAAACAGGTGAATTGATTTTTAAAGCATGCTTATCTAATGAAAATCTTTGATTGTCAGGTAAAGCTTTCTGTAGTGTGATAAACCTATGATAAGGTCAATGAGTTCTGAAAAATTATCCTTACTAATTATCCAAAAAAGCCAGTTTATCTGATTTTGAATTAGAGCCAACCCTTCAACTTCACATCAACATATGCTTCTTTGTGCCACTGTCTAAATCACATCAAGAATTGTCGCAGATATTCCTTTGAAAATATAAGGTGGAGATGCAGAGTGATAGGCCCCTCTGTCTTGTTTCTCACTCCTCAAATCAATCTGAGCATTCATCATTATTCCAACCTCTAAAAGGGTAGGACAGCTCACTGCAAAGACTTTAATTACTATTTGCTACAAGTGCATGCAATTTTCTTTAATACTAATCAGGATTAAATTTAGTAGGAAAGCATTTTTAAAGCACCCTATGCAAAAGTTTCCAGAAAAATGAATGCATCTAATAGATTTAATTATTTGAAATCAAGAGGTTGACAAAAGAAGGTTAAGAGGCAACTTGATTATTGTGGATAAGGAGTTGCAAAAAACACTTGTAGGAAAATTCTTAAGAAAAGATGTAACTCATCCTCCAAGCTTTCAGAAGATTAAAATATATTCATGCTATGCTAGACAAGCATAGCATTCATTCCTTGGCATATAAAAGGATATTTCCTCGTGAGAATATAAGCATATTGGCAGACATTGAAGTAATTTCTCAAAGTATCTTTAATGACACTTAAATAATTTTCAGGACCTATTTTGGCATGACAGCTATCAATTGACATCAACTCCAAGATCACATCACTCAGCCTTAGGGTTTTTTGTTTTTTGTTTTGGTCCTGAGGAGATTTGTTGTGTGTTGACATATTTTTTTCTTTCATGCCTACAGGGAGAAAGGAAAGGAATGATGGGGGCAGCGGTGGTGATTCAAAGCAGTGGATATTCAGGTCTATTTAGTAGGAAGCATATATTTTTCAAGGGATTCTTGCTCCATGACAGGGTCCCTTAATATTTTGGCCCAGTAAGGCACAGTTAGCATTTTGAGAGCATAGTATGAACACTTTCATCAAATGTCTACAATGTTTTTGTTTTTTTTTATCCGCAATCGTGACCGATTCTGTGGTGACTGCCTGGACAAGTCCCTGCAGTTTTCAAGGCAAGGTGTTTCGGAAGTGGTTTGCCATTGCTTCCTTCCTAGAGCAGAGCCCAGCTGGTGGGTGCAGGAGGCGGGGTTTCCGTTACTTCGCGCCTTTTTCGGGCGTGCGCGCTTCCGCGTTACTGGCAACTGCTCCCGTCTCCCGTGCAAATGCCGCCAGCATTTTTCCTCCCACTGGGGTGAGAGTACCCATTTCTCTACTCATGTAAGTTTTCGAGCTGCTGGGTTGGCAGGAGCTGGGGAGGAAGCAGGAGCTCGCTCTGCTGTGTGGAGCTGGGCTCGAACCGCTGAAGTGTCGACCATTTCTGGCCGGCAACTTGTAGGCAGAGAAAATCAGAAAACATCCATTTACCAGAAGGCAAACTGACGTTTGTTCTCCATCTCGCACCCAAAGAGCTACCATCCTAGTTCAACTTTGCCATTTTTTCTCTTTTTTCAAATGAGCAAGTAATACCATTTCCAACTCATTGAGCCCTGAGATCTTCTTGGAAATAAAAATTATGCCGGAGGTTGATACTTTGCTTCGTAGCATACTAGTTTCTATTTAACTGATTTAATTAGAAGACTTTTTCAAAAATTAAATTAAGTGGGACAAAGAGGTTGGTGAATATCATGGGAGGTGTTGGCAGGTCCATGGTACCCACAGGGATTATACTGGTGACCCAAGGACTATAATCTTTGGACTTCGTTAAAAAGCAAACATTATCTTAGACAGAGCACAATGTTCTGCCCTTAGGAGCTTTCGGTATAAGATTCAATGCAAGGAAAAGCAGTGGGAAGTAGAGGCAAGGCATACAGAGAAATCATAATTGGTGGTTGTTCCAGTTATTTGTACTTAAACCCAATTACAAGCTAATTTACAGATTGTGCCAAAGGTTTCATGCAAATAGCTACTACAAATTTGGAATGATTTTGGCTTCAAAGACAATGTGATTCAAATAGTAAGTCCATGTTTTAGGATTCAAAAAAGAAAACAACCCAGAAGAAACTATCACACTTGATGTCCTGGTAACGTAATACCCTTATGTGCACAGACAGTTTAAAGGGCTTCTTGAATTTTTCACTGTAAACTGTCCCTGTTCTTAACTCAGGGCTTCAAACGTACTTCAGGGATGACATCACAACATCATAGGTTTACTATTTTAAAGTTGATATGCTACCTTTCAAAACTAGGTTTTCCTAGGGTGGTAACACACATGCAGTTACCTATATTTCAGAGAAGGCTAAGAAGGTGAATAATTAACAAGTCAAAAGGTGTCCATGGTCTATTCTAGACGGTTGCTGATGTGTCAACATGGGCAGAGACAGTTTTTTCAATTGACAGTGAAGAGCACAATAGTAAGTGATGATCAATGAATGCCTCTGCTCCTCCTCGTTTTCAGTATGGCTAGAAAACAACTTTCTATGGTTTGTTCTCAGTTGGTCTCTACATGTACTTCCAGTGCCACCGAGGAGAAAGGATCCACCTAAACAAAAATTTGAAGACTCTTCCTTGCTTAGTCACATCTGGAGCGACAGATACTGTAAGATTCCAAGGAGCTGCTTAGTGGCTATTTTCATGCTGGGCCACTTTAGGATAGGAAATGTGAGTGGGCCTTCTCCTTGATACCTCCTAAGTATTCCATATTTTGTCATTCAAATATTGTCAATATTCGGCTATATTTTTCTAATATTAAGGAATGCAAGCTTTCACTGCTTTCTTTCTAACAGTGAAGGGAAACTTTCCAAATTAAATCTTACATTTTCTTCAATATCTTCAAAAGGCATATCCATTGAGATTCGTCATTACTGAAATTTATTTAAATGTAATTGATTAATCAGATTCAAAAGCACCAGGTGATTAATCAACTAAAAATCCTTTAATCGGTTGACAGCCCTACTAATTACACAAATAATAACCCCAGGGTACATTTATGTGGCTGCAGATAATATCAGATCAGATAGAGAGATAAAAATGATCTTTTGGGATTAACCATTCAAAAGGGTTCTATATGTTCTACGAACCTTTTTACTTGTAAGGCTGTAGATTTAATATTAGGATATTAATGGTATTTAACTTAGAAAATAAATACATTTCTCAATAGTGCCTGATTTGTACCTACTTTTGATAGTTAATATTTTATTTCATGCTAGTTTTTTTAGAACAATCTATTTTTAAAGCAATATCATTTTTCTTACCTGTTACATTCCATTAAATAGTTCTTATGTTCTTTCAAATTCTTCATCCTCTCTATTCCCCCCCCCCCCCCCCCGTTCAGAGTAACTCTTTCTAAAAGGGACTTGCTGTCATGTCCTCTGCTCCAACAAATCTCTCTTCTTTATTATACTTCCTGAACCCAACATGACTTGGATAAAACTGGTAAAAAAATTGGAATTAGGTGAAAATAAAATACCTAACGTTTAGTGCATCTTTACTGCATAACTGTAGCATCATAGCACTGACATACAGTTTTAAAGTCTACATGAACCTTAGGGAAAAAAGTAAACACCTCCATCAATGTCAAAATGGTGCTCTGCTCAATGGATAGATCTTTTAAAAATAAAATTCTGCAAGTACTCTGACATCTGAGTGACTGAAATGTAGTTGCCTCTGGCAGGCAGCAAAATGACAACACCATAAAATAGACTAAGCTGTTCTTAGTGAGTCTACATGGAACTAGTCTTGCTGACTGTTGGCACATTTCCACAACACAATTTAATTTCAGACCCCCCACTCTGATTTCCTTTCAATTATCATGGAAGGAAGGAAGGAAGGAAGGAAGGAAGGAAGGAAGGAAGGAAGGAAGGACGGACCAGATGATTAAACATTTCACTAATGGAGCATGAAATATTCTGCTCTATAATGGAATCTTTACAGTGATGGAATCACTAATTAAAGGCTCAACCACTTCTGTAGGTGCAAGAGGAAAAAACACAAAGAGGGAAAGTGCACTGCTATTGACCCCCCCCCCCAAATAAAGAACAAACAAAAAAGACAAAGACAAAAGGAAGCAATTTCAAAAATACCAGTCTAAAGGGATAGTGACCTTGGACCAGCTAGACACAATTTCATAAAAAATACTGCTCTCTCTCTTCCTTAAAATTAGACTGCCGTGAATAGTTTATGAAGAGAACCTCAAGGGTTTTTTCCCAAGGCAGCAGAAGAATTAAAGGGAAATGGGTAGAGGGGAAGTGGAGAAGACAAAGGTATTTCCTTGTTTCATTGAATGTCTTATTAGCAAATGTAGGGTTTAGCAATGTTTGGGCCACAAAATATAATATAATTCAGACTGCTTGTACAAACAATTGTATTTATGATTATTTCATTTATTATATGCCGCCTCAATCTTAACCATGGCTTACATAACCTGTTCCATAAATAAGGTTAAAATATACTTAAAGATCAAATAAATAAAAACCAACTCACAATTAATTGTAAGGGATAATAGACAAACTCAGTTTAAAACTTCCAGACTTCCACCTTCTTGACGTGAGAAGGTAGAGGGAACAAAGTATCTCCCTCCTGTAGAAATAGGGTCTTGCCACTTGTTGGTCTGGATGTGTAGCACAGCATGAAGCTAACCTTGAAGAAGGAGCGCAAGAATGCTTAAGCAAACATCAGCTCAGCCCTGAGACAGAGGAAGAGAAAGAAACTCAAAATAACCCCAAGGGGCAGGGGGAAACTCTGCCAGACTTTTAAGAATCTGTTATTATAACATACAGCAATAGAGTAGAGTTTTAGCAACTCTTGTGGCGTCTGTTTCCTGACCTCACTTACCTTGAAGGGCTCATGGGGGAGATCAAGGTGGATGGGTGGTTGGAGGGGAGGATGTTTTAGTGGATCTGTTAGTGTTGTGTTTAGGGGGTTCTGAGAGGCTATTGAGTTCCTAGGCAGCCTTTAGGGCATTTGTGTCAGCTGTTTGTGCCATTTGTCTCTGGGATCATCATGGTGGATGGTTGTTCCCATGGTCTGTGGAGGAGCCTTCCAGGGTTGGGGAGAATGGGGCTGATGAGGGCCTGCAGGTAGGGAGCAGCAATTACTGCTCAATGGTAGGTCAGTCTGCAGTAGGTCCTTCATCTTCCAAGAGCTTATCATGGATGAGAGGGCTGGCCTGGTGTGTTTTGCCAAAACTGTTGCTTGCAAAGGGAAGTATTCATCTGTTGGAAATGTGCCCTCCAAGATTTCAGGTTTGGCATCAGCCACAACTCCAGGACAAGGAAAATGGAGAAAGTATTATTGTTTGGGAGGTTCTTATGGTAGTCACTGCATTGTAGATAACCAGATATATGACTCTCCTTGTGAAATTGGGCACTAGGGAGCACTTGAGACTGTTGTTGTTGTAATCACCTCCCTAGTGCATAGCAGCTTCCCTGCCTCAGTTGCTTGATGCCACTGGGGTTGGTGACTGAGTTTCAAGATTGATGGTTCTGGAGTATTTCAATCTGTCTTCTCTTGCTGAGGGTCAGAAGTAGTTTGGGAGTTCCTAGCCACCATGATAGCCATGGACCTGTTCCAGATTATCAAGGGCCCAACACACATCAATGGTCATGTGCTCAATCTGGTTTTGGTTGAGGGGCATGTGTGACCTGAACTGAAAGTGGGGGATATTAGCATCTATATCTAATCCATGCATGGCAGAACTAATGTCATTAAGGACCCTGCTCACTTCCCAAGAATTAATAAATTTGAATTCATTCCAATAACCTTTGTCACCTCTGTTGGACCTATCCAGCCAACATTTAACTGTGAGCAAATCCAAGTGACTTTATCCTCAAGATGCACTGCAAACTCTTCCTAGCAACCAACTAGATGTTCTTCCTGTCCATCCTTCTCCTTGCTGGGTGGCAGTCTAAGGATGCAATAAAAGCAAAGGAATATGTTTGATTCATTGCTCTTACCATCACAATGTGGGCTTGAACCTGAGTTGCCTTTCTCTATCAGTGCTCCAACAATTTTCTTTCACCTAATCACCCAAGTCTTTCCACTTTCTCTAGCAGTATTTTCTGCTGCTTTTACATCTAAATTTAGTTTCCAATTAATCAAAACTAAAAAGAGAATATGGATAATTTAGCAGTTGACCAATGAAATTCCCCTAAATGTTGTTTACTTAATGCAGTGAATTGTCCAGATTTGTGGAAGTAACTACAACACTCCAAGAGCTGACCACTAGCACAGCTGGCTGGCTAGAGTTCAAATGCTTTCTCCCATTATATACTAAGAAAGTCACTGATGTGTAGATGCTGCTAAATGGGTCAGAAGCTTCTGCCCATGATCATGAAGTTATCTGCCTCCATGTGCCTTTTCAGTTGCTTCCTTCTGCAGCAGAAAAGAAATGATTCAAAAGAATATTTTAAAGACATTTAAGAGATTAAACCCTCTCTTTTATTCTATGTACTATAAGCCTTAGCTTGATTTTTTAAAAATAATTTAACACCAATGGTAAGCCCTGATTAGTTGCCCTATCTTCTGCTTTACAAGCCCCAATAGACTAGCTACCATAACTTTAATTGCTTGGATACTGCAGGATGCATAGAATTGACCTATTCAGTTCTCCTTGGAAATGGCAGTGAAATTTTCTTTTCTTTTTTAGTAATTGTTTTATATAGCTTTTAGGTTTTATATAATTGTATTTTTATTTATTGTTTTAATAGTTGTAAGCTGCCCAGAGTCTCCCATTAGGGGGAGATGGGCAAATTTAATAAATAAATAAAATAAAATCTGCTACAAGTTATTGTGTTATATTACCATTGGAAAGTCTGAACCAAAATGTTCCTCCTTCAAATACCACACAGCTTCTCCATCATTGAACATGGAACTTACATTCCCCTGGTGAGAATTTAGGATATTTGGGTCTTCCAACAGCAGAATCTCCACTTCATGTATAGCAACTGAAATTTCTCTGCATTCCAAGAATAATTTGCCAGGCAGGGGCTACAGCTTTTATTACAGAAAATGAGTCTACAGCAGAAGGAACTAAACATCAGAGTTCTACATAAACCTTGATAGTCCCAGAAAAGGTATGTGTGTGTGTGTGTTTCTGTTCCTTTTTAAGGGATAACTCTAATCCATATTTAATTGTTTGAATCAGAGGAGTGAGGAAGAATATTAGTCCTAGGGTTATTTGTGCAGCACCAGATCCTGGCTTGGCATTACGTAAGAATTGGCCCAGTAGGGTTCTCTGTGCATCTATTTTTTTCCTAAGAAAAACTGAATTATTCCTTGGCTAGTTCTTAATTAAGCAAGCCAAAGACGTCTAGACATTAACCTGCCTTGACAGAATACAGAAGCCATTTTAATGGAGGTCCTTGTTAGATAATCTAACAATTCAAGACATGCTAAATCAAAGGATGAAAGAGATTAGGCCTCCACTGTTGGCTGCAGTATGATCCTTGGAACAACATTCTCATTTACTTAAGTAAATTACTGTACATTATTGTATAATAGTGTTCACGTTATAACTGACAATTAAAACCATTAACACAAAAACTCATAAATGGCTGAAAGCTCACATCAAATTAACACAGCCATGATTGAAATCCTGCCTCTGATTTTTGCTCTTCACAGACATAATCGGCATCTTGCATGGAAATGAACTTGCAATCAGCAGCAACGTAACTATGCTCTGGGCAGAGGTGCAAGCTTTACTAATACAAACGTTTGTGGTCTTACCTAAATAATGACAACTGAACACCATGTGTCCTTCTCTACAAATATTCTTTTGATGTAACATCAGACAAGAAATCTGTTATTGTTAACCAGGTATTTTTCCAGTATGCTGGACTACAATTCCCACAGTTCTCAGGCAATGGGGCTATCCCACCACTGGGAGATACCAGCTTAGGGAAGTGTCTTCAGAGCTTTGCAGAAATCAACAAGTTCCTGATAAGGGAATTGGGGATTCTGCTCAAGCTTAGCAAAAGCTAATTTAATAGCACAGCAAATTCTTTTTGTTCATATCCTACCTCAAAGGGAGAAAAGTGTTGAATTTCATGTACCAACTCAAAGTTACCAAACAAATGTTGGTTACACACTCTTAATTTATCATTCTGAATTAAAATGTTTGATAACCCATCATTTAAATCTGGAGGCACTTGAAGACACTAATGCATAACTGAGCTGTTATACATAGGAATGGGCAACCCATTATTTTTGCTACATTTCAGTGCCATAGTACTAGAAGCATTCTTGAGCAGCTGTTTTTTTTCTTCAGCTAGTTTCCTGCGACTGAATCCAGACTGACTTGAACTTAGTTCCCACTGAAAAGTATGAAATAAATTTGTCATGACAGTTATAATTCTGTTGAAATCAGTTAGAACCTACTCAGTCTGGATACCTGTTGGCTAACCTGCATTAACAATGATCAGGTACACCCATTATGAACCTACTCTTTACATTTAGCACCCAACTAGTTTATAACTCATGTTTTGTGATCTAGTATGTTCTGTGAAGCCAAACGTGCTTGTTCCACAAACCATGGTTAATGGCAGCACAGTAGATGAACCCAGCCAATGTAAATACATTTCACATTCAGTAATCTAAAGCAGGGTTTCTCAGATGGGTGGACTTCAACTCCCAGAATTCCCCAGCCAGCATGGCTGGCTGGGGAATTCTGGGAGTTGAAGTTCGCCCACCTGAAAGCTGCCAAGGTTGAGAAACACTGATCTAAAGTAACATGAAGCTAGTAAGACATGTCCTGAGATATCATGGGGTTGTATAAGCACAAGGCTACCGCAAAGTGAAGGCACCATTTAAACACTCATTATCAAGTGCATAAACCAAGTGTGCATAAAAGCTTTAGCAAACCTAACAGCAAAATGTGGGATGCTGGAATGGACAGCTTGCACTGGATGGCCAAGAGGCCCTAAACAATACGTTGTGGGGAGAATCTTATGAATAGACCACAGCACGTGATATTGTATTAGCCCATTATGGAATGATAAACCTGGGCTGAGCCTGAAATATTTACATTTAAAACAGCCCTTATAATCTAGGATATGCATACTGACTTTAATTATACTTAAATGAGGGGAGGTACAAGATTTTAGAGCAAGAGACTCTGGCTAATTTCTTCGAGAGGGATGTTGGAAGGAAAAATACTTATAGCATTCCACATGCTTCCTTGTTGCCAAATTTGGCTTTTGATCTGTGTGTAAAAAGATGTTTCTATTGATTCTGCAGAGAACTGGGACTGGAAGGAAGGGTGTTAACTTTTTCACTTAAATCCCTTTCCTTCCTCGAAACAAAACATAAATCGAACGTGAGTGCATGAGACCGACATTTTCTTTTTCTTTTTCTGCTTAAAGGATAACGACTATCGGATAAATGCTGTGCCTTTGATCCAATCTCTCCGTAGAGAACATAATGAAAAGAATGTTCTCATATATCCTATCCCCTAATTTAACATATAAATCACTTCCAAAAATATGATCCAGATGGGCTCAAATGAAGGAAACCAATTAACTCACACTGCCTTACCATCTGACACATTACTTGTGATAATAAAAATACAAACAACATGGTCAAACAATAAGGTTCTGTCTTATATCTGACATTTCCAATTAGTTTTCAGATTCGGTGAGCTCACCTGCCCCCTCCTGCAACGAGGCAGAACAACAAGCATTCTGTTTTGCAGTGAATGTGCATATTAGCTCTGTGTTTACAGAACAAACTCTGCAGCTGAAGCAGATTTATTGGCATCCCCCAGTGGAGCCCTCTTTGGAACTGGCGCACTCTGCATACCGTCCACATCTGGTTTCTCAATTAAGTTTGGAGCACATTTGGCTTTCCAGTGCTCCAGCGGCAGAACCACTGCCAAACCTGGAGGGCAGAGTTCTCGTGGGCAGTCTGCGAATATTTGATCTGTGTCTGTGGACCACTGCCGCTGCTGCTGTTTCTTCTTTTTGATGGGTTTCCTAGAAGTATGGCCTCCGGCATGTGGCAAGACCCTGTTTGGCAGGGAAGTTTTCATGGTGAGATAATTAATACTACAACAAGACCCTGCATGTTGAACTGCAATTAATGTTACAAAGTTTGGAGTTGCGCACAGAATACTTTTATCCAGAATATATCTGGGGCTGAATTTTGGAAGGAGCTAAGGGTAGGCTGCAGCCAATCAAGCTATTAAGGATGTTCTCTTTTCCCTTACTTTGGAAAGAAACATTTAACTTTCGTTGTCAGAAGTAACACAAATGAGCCTCAAATATTCATCAAGGACAGGTAACTGCGAGCAAGGCTTTTTTGTGGAAATACAAAAGGTACACAAAACACAAATCATACCACACATTTTCAAAGAAACTGGGATCAAAGCAATCTTGTTTTTCATTAAAGAAAGTTCACTTGTCTTGACCAACCTCAACTGGGAATCTCCGCCCATTGATACTATGCTCTGAGCCAGCAGATCCATTACTCTGGCCCCAGTGAAATTCAACTTTTTCTGCTTTGAATCTTCCTGGTAGTCCAGCACCGCTGATGAAATAATCATCCTTTAGAAGGATGGCAACTGGAAAGAGAAGAAATAAAGAAGAAAGAACAAGACTGAAAAAACATTTTTGCCATAGGTATCAGCCTCACATTTGTTATAATTTCTTAAGACTGGGTGTAGATGAATGGAAACACAGATAGAGGACTATGTAAGCCCTTGTGGCTCTATTAGCCACATACATTCCTAAATTCATACATTGAATTAGCCTGCAAAAGACAAGGTCTGAGTCTGCACACGTAGTCTCTCATGGAGATAAGCATATACACAATTTCTACAGAAATGGGAGTCTCGAATGCTTGCAAATTGGAGTGGGGTCAGCAGGCAAAAAGTAATTCATGCATTCATGTATTTATATCCAAAGCAACCAACCAACCTAGCACCTTGACCAATTGTACCATTTGTCCCCTAGTGCCAGTTCTAGTTTTACTCTTCAGCCCAAATGTAAGAGTATCAAGCTTTCTTTGAGTCACTTCTTGAATTGGTATCAGCAGAAGTGGTTGCTGGTCAATACATGCTATTGCTAAACTGCAACACAACTTCTCTCCCTGGTCTTCTAAATGGCAACCAGATTAACAGAGAGGTGGAATTACCACTAAAACATTTTTAAGCATACAATATGCTAATCAGAAGAAAGAACAGGTTTACTAAGTAGCATAGATCTAATATTTCTAATACAAGAAACTCAGTTTTGCTTTCAGATATAAATTATATAATTTACTTATTGACTTATTTTCCTTTACTGTGGCCATATAAAAATAAAACATATGTAAAGTCCGACGTCATTCTAACATCCAACATTACTTTGGATTATTGCAATCGTAACACACAGTATTTCTCTAGTACTTATTGCTTGAAAATTCTGCTATTAGAATAAGTGGAGGTGGGCTCTTTCTATTCTATTAACTATTTGCACTAAGAGTTAACACATGTTGACCTAACCCCAAATCCCCAATGAGACAATATTGAATACCATGAAACAAGTTGCCCATATCTAGTTTGGGCATCAAATTGGAATCTGAAAAGATACTAGTTATCCGTTATTAAGGTTAGGCTGCATTCATATCATTTTAGTGGATTTACCACTTGTTATTGCTCTTATTATTTAGAAAGCACCCAAACCAGTAGAAGATACACATACTTAAAGCTATTTTAAAAAATGAAATATATTTCTGGCATAATGAAGGTTTAGGTTATTGTCCTGATGCAGCATCTTGACAAATTTCACTGATCTTAGGAAGCTAAATAGGCTGGAACCACTTCCACATTGCTGGTAAGACAACTACTCCAAAGTGTTTATGGGGTCACCAGGAGTCAAACTCAACTTGAAGTCAACTTTACCTTTACCTTATATGAACATGATTGAAAGGCCACTTTGCTGTCTATATTTTCTTTTCCTATTGATTTAAAATCATTATTCAGTGTAATTATTTTATGTCATCAGGCACCTACACATCTTTTCATGAATAAATTAGAGGGTTCTGTCAATTGCCACTAAAATTCCCCTATTGCGTTGATTCAGAGCAATTTATTCTTTATTATATTATTATTTACTAAGAACAGTTATAAGCAGCTTTTCAACAAAAAGCACCTAAAGCAGTTAACAAAGGGGCATACAAGCACATTTCAATAATAGCATTTACAGTCTTAGGATCAGCAGATTTCCACATGTAGATCTTCCACCCTTGTCCTCAAACAATAAAGGACTTCACTGTATGCAGGCTGCACAGTGCTGGAAGCCACCCATCCAGTTTTCTACCTGCCCTTCCCCTGATAAATCTGGTAATGTATTGGGTTACAGGGCCAGATTCAGGAGTACTGAGCTGTGTAGCTCAGACATGAAAAGCAAAATCGACAGAGCATAAACCAGCAATTACACATTGAAATGCATTTGTAAAATCCTACATAAGGGACTCCATCCATTGGTTCACATAACAGAGGAATCCTAAACTAGACATTTGATGTTATTTACTTATGCACTATATTTGTGCTCTGCCTTTCCCCTAGGAACT
This sequence comes from Liasis olivaceus, assembly GCA_030867105.1. NCBI lineage: Eukaryota > Metazoa > Chordata > Lepidosauria > Squamata > Pythonidae > Liasis > Liasis olivaceus. The sequence continues at coordinate 24,128,974 of CM061348.1, read as the reverse complement.
CCACTGACATACATGGGAGTATCCCTCAGCAGCAGCTTCCATAACAAACCATGATGATGTCAAAATAACAACACAGATGCCATGACATAATCTTGCCAATAACATGTCATTTGAGTCATAATTGTCAGGCCCAGCCCAAGAACAACGGTGAAACAGTCCAGTTGAGCTAAGTTCCTTTATATGCTTACAGCATATGGGCAGAACCTTGCCAGACTCAATCTATACTACTGCAACTAGTGGATATACCCTGGGAGATTCTAGGGAGTGGCTATCCTGAACCTCTTACACTTCCTGTGTTCCCCCTCTGGACTGTGTTGTCTTTTGTCTCCCTGCCCTTCCTGGAATGCACCCCCTCCTTCCTGATAGCCTTGCTCTCAGTTGCTACCCACCACATCACCCTCCTCTTCATAGCTACATTCCATCACAATAATGCCTGATACAAGTACATAGGTTGTCTTGTTTTCTTCATGTCATAATAAGGTGCCATCATTTGCCCCCTTGCCTCTGTTATTGACATCCATAATCTCCATTCACTCTATCCCTACAACAACAACCTTGTGAGACAGGTGAGGCTAAAAGAAAGCAAGTGACCCAAAGTGAGATCCATGGTCATGTGGAGCTTTGGTTTCCCATATATCTCCATACCGGGTCACACTAGCACTGCAAAGACTAGTAGGTACCTTGGTAAGAACAGGATTTCTTAGAAGTTTGAACCACACAGCTATATTATGCAAAATGAATGTATTTCCTCTGTCTGGAAATACAATTTTCACATGATTTTAACTCTCCAGGAAGCGACTCAATTTTCATTCATTAATAACCACCTACCTGCATAGATTGAAAGCCAGACCCATGGGACACTATCAAAGAGCACTTTATGTGAACCCCCTCCCCTTAAATAAGCCAGATCTTCTCATACTTTTATATTTTTCAGGTATGTATTCAGCAAATCTACATGACTGAGAATATGCTTTGGCAGAGTGCTCTAGAAAGAAAATAATCTGACATAACTAACACACAGCAAATAGGGCTCTCAGAGGATCTTTTACATACTCACTCCATCAGGTAATTTTCAGGCCTTTCTACAGAATTACAAGGTGAAGAAAATAAGGTTGCACTTCAGCACCTTGTTATATATGGGGCACTCCCACTGAAATTACACAACTATGCACAGTTTGCTATCTTGACTGGAGAATTAATTAAGCCAGAAAGTAATTCTGCCTAAGGAGAGGGTGGGAGAGATCTTGTTGCTATAGATCCTTACATCACACACATGCATTAATTTGTGTGCACATACATCCCAATGAATGATGCAACAAAGAATTCTAGAGTATGGCATATACACAGTGGATTTCTGCACTGTGCTTCAGTAAAGTGGAACACAATTATTACAAGGGTATATGTGCATGTGGCTAAAAATCAAGTTTCTGAATGATATATACATGAGTAATTAGATTAATAAGACAGGTCACAGTGGTGTTGATAAGACTGGATGAAAGGAACAACAATTTTGGTATAAAAATAGTTCCAAAATGTAGCTAAATGGGCAACTGTGGGCCAAGACTTTTCATAGCAAAATTTTTTTTTCCTAAATGTTCCAAATTCTTTATTTCATCTCTGGAAGTATTCTTCTCAAAAAGGATATACATAGAATGCAGCTCTTACATGGCACTGAGAAGCTTAGATACCAATACTATTAGGACAAAAGGTACGGGGAGTTATAGGTTGGGCTGACCAACTTACTATTAATTATACAATCTAAGTAATCTGTATGGTAACATATCATCATCATCATCAGTCGAGTCAGTGTGGACTCCTGACAACTGCCTGGACAACTCCCTGCAGTTTTCTTGACAAGATTTCAGAAGTGGTTTGCCATTGCCTGCTTCCTAAGGCTGAGAGAAAGTGACTGGCCCAAGGTCACGCAGCTGGCTTCATGTCTACAGTGGGACTAGAACTCACAGTCTCCCGGTGTTCAGCCTGATGTCTTAACAACCACACCAAACTGGCTCTCTCCTGGCAATTAGGCGCACATTTGCATGTACCAATAGCACCTACAATTAATGAATTAATAAAGAAAACACATACCTAGTGTGACTCTGGCCCTTTATTGACTTTCCAGGATAATTTCCTTCCTAGTAATCTTTCTAGATCCAAGCCACTGCTTTGTCTAAGACAAAATGGATTCTAGAACTAAGATGTCAAGACAGGGTCACTGGAAAAATACAAGGCACAACAAAGACCCAGCATGAGCTGGTTCTGAACTGTTCTATAACAACTTATCTAAAACATTTTAGTGATCAATAAACACTCTGAAAGGCTGTTTGACCCAAGAGGCTTCTGAACACTTAGTAGAAGAAACATATTGATACAAGCCCAGAAATAACAAAGGCTCATATGCAATTTTGCATGTGCTGAAATACCATTCGGCTTATCTGAATTCAGTCTGGGTTCTTAGAGCAATGTTAAAAACAATTTCAACGTTTCACTAATGAAAAAACTCCTATGCAATGTAACAAACAAGAATTATAAATTAAGTGTATTAAAAATATGGTGTAGAAATGGGGCGGGTCATGATTTATGTAGCATGTTTGCAGAGTTTCTATGTCAGAATGAAAAAAATGTCTTGGGATGGGGATAAATCTGTACAAACATGGACTAGGAGGCAAGAAGACATTTAAAGAGGGTTTTTCCCCTTCTTTTTAAATGTGACATACTGATGGACAGTCCCACAAGAAAACAGGCTCCTCTGAATCTGTTACAATGCACGGCGGGATTCAGCTGCATTATATAAATATTTGATGATCGCTAAATCATTTATGGCTCTGTCAGGGGTCATTTTACTTGTTTTAGATTAATAATTAAAAGGATAATTAGGAGAATGTACAATCTGAAATGTTCATCTAATTGTTCATTTTACAGTGTCTCTTACTAGGGTATGCAAAATCTTTCTCACTCTCTCTCTCTCTCTTTCACACATGGAAACACAGATATGTCTATGCACATGTGCCCACACCCTGGATGTCTCCTTTCTCTAGGAACACCATCTCCAATATTTTATGGGCATGACATATTCCTGGAGTGTCTATATGTAGCTATGCACTAATCTGGCTATTTGCAGATGCTCCAGTCAGGCATCATTTTGTGTATTAAAAGTAACACGGATTATCTGGAGAATTGTTTTATTGTGCCATGTACCTCAAAAAGAGGCACCCAGATTTTCTTAGAAAGATCAGCAGCACGACAGTTCCTATCTTCCAGTTTAAAGAAGACATGGGACAGAAGGAAAAAATGAAGAAGCAGAAGAAGCAAAAGCAAGTTCAGGCACTAATCTTAAAATTACAGTTCTTTTTTTGACGAGTTGACTCTTGATATGTGACATTTGTAGGGTCTCCCCTGAGTTCTTCCTTAGGGGAGAAGGATATTAGGAATGAAAACAAGGAGTCTGGAGGACAATAACATTCACTGTAGCCCATCATATGCTCCCATCACTTGGGATCATCAGGTGTTTTTTTTGTATAGATCAGCCATTGCCTGGATCAGAACCCACTTCAGACTGCATCTCTGGATTAACTTGAATAATTCTTTGGCTCTATAGTGTCTCTGAAGGAATAATTTATTGGCTCTCAGTTTTGGCTGACTCTCCTTTGCCTTTTGATCGGTGAATGTCTGTGGGAAGGAACAAAAGGAAATTGGACAAAGGTAGCTGATCTCTCAGAAGAGGTAACAAGAGTGTCCAGTTTTAATTTTCAATCTTTTTTCTGCAGCTGGCTGCCCTTAGATGATGGTGAAGGGCAAACCAAATAGAAAAAAATAGCACAACTTTCAAAAACGAACACATACCCCCCTCTACAATTTTTATCATAACCTTTAAAAGAATTTATTTGAACATTATCCCTGAAATATACCCATATAACTTAAAAAACTATCTACCCAGAAATCATTTTGAATTTTGTTTGTCAAGTCCAAATATTACTTTGTTTGTCAAGATCTTAATTCCGCCATTTTTCAAAACTTGGCTTAACATTGAAAATATGGGAACAGTATGTTTACATGAGCTTATAAATGAAGAGAAACATTGGAATGGTTCAATAGTTTTTATAAGCATGTTTTTATATACTGAGGGTTAGCTATACAGCTTAAAGCATCCAAATGAATGAATTGTGGCCTATGTGGTTTTTGCTTCTGCTTGTTTGTGACATGCAGCGTGAAACTATAACCAGCCCAAGAACATTTGGATTGGTTATAATGGCAAGTTTCACTTGCAATCAATTATTTTAAAGGCTCCTAGCTTTAAATCTAGAAACCTTATCAGAACTTGGATTTATTAATTGTTCGTATATTTATTGTAATCATCTATCTTAGGAATTTGTAAATAAAAATAAAACAATCCCATAATACTAACATTGTATGGGAGTGTAAAGCAATCTCTATTTATTTATTTCCCAATTTCTACCTAATTTGGATTTGAACAGTTTTCACAGAACATTGGAAATACACTTTCTGTGTGCATTTTAAGTGGATTTTCTCTGTTAAGGTAGTTATTGCATTTTTTTAAAAAAAACAATTTCTCCTTTAAAATGTTAGGGAAAATAAAAAGGTAACTTCCCACTTTTATCAAATTTTGTAATTTTAAAACCATTCTCCCTTAGATTTGTCCAATTGATTGCTTAGCCTGGGAAACGGTTCTTTATGGATAATCTGTTCTTTTGAACTGCTTATTACAAAAGGCTAGCAAAATACTGTCTGGTTGAACAAGTGTTGGCCATTACATTTTAATAGGCTTTAGCATCTAACAGAAATAGCTTTACTGAAGCCCATCAGGATGAAAGAATTGGATCACCTAATCTCAAGCACCTTTTTCAGTTCTAAATGGAATCAGAATCTGTGAGAAAGTTATCTTCCAACCACCACAATGTAAGTACAATACTGAAAAATAGTAGAATTTGGTGAACTAAAATCATTAACTGGAATTACAAAGTGAATTCTGAAAAGGCAAGGGTGAACTATCTACAGTCCATGGGCTACATATAGACCTGAACAGCTATTTTGCTGCGTTTAAAATACATTTGGAGTTTGGCCATTTTGGGGGAGCAGGAACTGGTTGAGTTAAGGGAAGAAATGTATTACTCTCCCATATTTTCTTTAGTTTAAGGCATCAGATTGCCTTTTAGCCCTCTCCCGCCCAAAAAGAGTAATTAAATATAGGGCTGCTCACTCTGGGGCAAAAACATGCTTTTTTATTGTATAGCCCATTACTGCATAACATTACAAGGATCCAAAAATGTGTTCTGTCTGCTACCTCATGTAATGCAACCTTACTGAGATGTTAGGATGAATACATTACCTTGACTTATAATATGGAAGATGGAGCACATCAAATTGTAGTGGCCTGTTGTAAAAATAATCAGTCCTCAGTTATTGCCATTTGAGGCAATCAACTCCACCCCCCACCCCCCACAAACCTCTGGAAAAGCTCAGCCTGCTGTGTAATTTCTTACTTACTGAGGCCTGTGACCCTCAGTCTAAAATGTGAAGTGTGGCTTTTGGCTATCACAACATTGGCAGGCACCCCTAACTTATGGTTGAGCAACAACTACACCAGACCTAACATTTTAAGTCATGCTGAGATCAAGACACCTTATTTCCAAGCAAACTTGTTGGGATTGGGGTGCAATGAAGAGAGCCAAAAAAAAAGACATTATTTGCTACAGAGAGCAAATAACTACACTCAGTAAAAAATCCAAACCAGATTTTGATTTGGTGTGCATGGGTATAATTAAACCTCTAGGCCAGTGTTTCTCAATCTTGGCAATTTAGCAATGGCCATGCTGGCTGTGGAATTCTGGGAGTTGTAGTCAACACACCTGGAAATTGCCAAGGTTGGGTAACTCTGCTCTAGGCAGTCCCAAACTACAGAGTGCAGTTGAGAGAAGGCTTCTCCTCTATGTTGGATTGCTTAGAAGTTTTTTTAAAAAACCTCTCTAATCCAAGTGGTATTTTTCAGACCTCAAATCTGCATAACCTGAAGCACTCAATAAGGACAATGTCCAAAAGCTTCATTAGACGTGACTTAATATACTCTTGATCTTATCTTCATATGATTGCAAACTAGCGTGTGATGTTGTAGCAAATAAGACAATTGAAATTTTAGATTACATCAACAAAAGTGATAATTTTCAAATCATGGGAAATAATTGTTCCATTTTATTGTTCATTGGTCAGATCACCTTGGCCATTATGTTCAGTTTCATTTGTTTACTGTATTTATTTACTGTATTTTGCTTATTATGTTATGTTGTATTATTCTTATCTTGTTGTTCACCACCCAGAGTCTTGACTGGGGTGGCTTACAAATTTACACACACACACACATACACAATTTTTCAAAAAGAGCAGAGTACTAGAAAGTTTTATGAAAAAAGGTTGGAGGAACTTGGAATGTTTAGCCTTGAGAAAACAGGACTGTTGGAGAACACAACAGCACTGTTCAAATACCTGAAAGAGATGTTATGCAGAAGAAGGTCAAGACATGTTCTCTATCACTGCAGGGTGCAGGACATGGTATAATAGATTTAAGTTACAGGGAGGCAAGTTTTGATTAAATGTAAGAACTCCTTAACAGTAAGAGCAGTTCAACAGGGGAACCAATTACCCAGAGAGGTGGTGGGCTCCGCTTCATTGGATGTACCTAAGTGGAGGTTAAACACCTCTCTGTCAAGTTTGCTAATTCTGGATTCCTTCACCGCCCAGGGGGCTGGATGCAATGGTTTAAATGGTGCCTTTCAACTCTGTGATTCTATTATTGCCTCATAATTCCCCTATTAAAATTCTACTGCACAAGGTTTTGTAGAAAAGTGACCCACTGCCTAGGCAGCTATGGACATTTCTGACTACAGGAGAAAACCATTCTGTCTGATTTTTAAAAAATAATGCAACAGTTTCTACGAAGTTTAGAAGTATGCACCACAGTCCCATATGTGGCTTGTGTAATTCACTTGTTGAAAATAAAGGAGAGTCAGTCCAATGTTTTGAGCCTATGTATGTAGGATATTGTTTCCTTCAAGACAGGTTTGATAAATTTGCCCATATTCACATAGGAGAGGGGAAAAAATGAAAGAATAAACTTCCAAAATTATGGAACTCAGAAATTAAGTTAGTGGCAAGGGTTGTAATGTTTCTTTCCCTAGGAGTAAATCCATTCAGCACAGCAGGACTTCCTGTTAAATAAACATTTATCGGGTTGTTCTTAAAAGTGCAATTCATACAAGGGTTCTATGAGGAATGAATGGGGAGAGGCTTATGCAACCATAAATACGACTAATAGATGAATTATCTTTATGGAACAACCATTGCCAATATGACTTCATATGTGGAGGAAGGTATCAGGAGACGGGCTTTGTAAACATAAGAAAGGAGCTCTCTCCGCGAGCCAAATGATTTAAATGGAATTAAGACACACGACTGCCACAAAGGTATTAAATGGGAGATGGAGGGGAACGGAGTGGATAAAAGGGTATGACATGACTGGACCAGACACCTCAACAGGGCAGTCTTTTGAAGTGGACCCCATCTGTTCCATTAAATAAGCAACGTTTTGCAAAAGGTCTTCTGATGGCACAAAGGAACTTCCTTTCCTCCAGTTCTCCAGTGCCCATTTCAATTCCACATGGGGGAAGCAGACAACAAGGGGATCATAAGCATTTACAAGTTTCATTTCCAGGATTCAAGATCAGAGAGAGAGAGAGAGAGAGAGAGAGAGAAAGAGGGAATCCAGCACATAGGCTGCATAGTCTCTATAGATATCTAATCTGAACATGTAAATAGGCGACAAGGTTTTCCCTCTTGGCCACCCTGGACCAAGCTAACAATATGCTTAACCATGGCATGAATTTTTAGCGTAAAAAACAGTGAGATGCACAGCATGGCACAGACTGTGTCTGGGAATGCACACTGAGATAATGCCAAGTGCCGAGATACTGAGGAGTTCACACGAAGGGCATTTCACTGATAAGCTAGTTTCTCACACTTCTTGTTTTGCACATGGTTATAAAAGCTTTACAAATCAGCCCCTTGGCATGGATGTGCCATAGCAGAACACAACATACATACCTGTTGTCCATCCCAGGGAGCACTGCATGTTTACACCTGCAAGTATTTCCCTTTAATAAAACTTGTGATGATCACACTAACTTTCAGTTCCTCTTTCTTGGAAATTTCTCACTGAAATTGTCCCCTGGAGGGCATTAAATGTCCTCATAATTCCATTTCCCTTGTCACATGACTTTGCAATACAGGAACCCATGCAGGGGGCAAGAAGTAGCAAGTGATGTCCCATGTATCATAATGTCATTGCAGAAATGATGCAAAATATACAATTTGTGACACAACAGATGCAACGTACACATCGTGTGTCATTTGCACAAGGACATTTATTTATTTATTGAGATATGTGATGCTATCATGGTGTATTACTGGATGGCTACAAGTTTTTTTTTTTTTTGGAGAAAACAGGTATGTCACTTTCAGTCATAAATTTATTTATGCAAAGTACAGAAAAAATATACATGAATAATTACTAAAGATTTGGAAAGCCTGCATTAGAAAGATAAGCATCCAAGCTATCAATTTCCATGAAGCATTATCTGAACTCACAACATTAACTGCTATTTTTTTTCCTTTAATACAATATATTCCAATCTAGTCTCCAAAAAAGTTGTGAATATATAAATCCTAGAGTTCCTGCCTTTATAGGAACTCCCAACGCATCTCTTCTTTTAAGCTTACTCCTTTAGTGCATTTAGCACGACTTACTGCAGTGGAATGAAATAAAAGGGAAAGTTAATGACCCACACTGCATATCTTTATCTTTTAAACCCATGACTTACAACTTATATAATTTCTGAAAGATGTGTTTGAGTACTAAAAGTTTGTATTGCAATCATAAAAACCTGCTTCCTCAAAAGAATCCCCCACCCCAATTCAGTGAAACCTATCTTCGACTCAACTTACTTGATTGATTAAAATCAATGTTAAAATTCATAAAATTCAACGGGGCTTACTTCTGAGTAAACAACTATGAGATCATACAATAAACCACAAACAAGTTTTTGGTAGATACCAGTATAGCCTCTGTATTATCAATGAAAATGTGCATCTTCCATTGTTGTTTTAGATTCAGCACTACAAAAATAGCCTTAAGATTTGTTAAAAGTAAACACAGCTGGTACTGAGGACTACCTAATTTTTATATTTCTCTTTTCCAGACAATACTTTTGTGATGCCAAGTATATTTTGCTGCAAAAAGTATGTTGTCTATGGGTCATTTAACAGCAGCATATAGAAATATATTACTACATAAACCTAGTCTTTACGGAAATGTTATGGACAAAATCTACAGCAAGATTTTCTTGTAAGCAAGAAGATGAACAAATAGTAACAATGCTATTTTATTAACAAGAAAAGTGCTTTCTTTTGTTGCTTATGTTCCTCTTGAATTTTCACATCTTTAAATGATTCTTCTCATAAACAGCTCCCTTCCAGAATTCCAGGCCCAGGATAATAAATGAACTATAATTTATTTTACAGCATTAGCTTGTTAGCATATTTGGATCCTTTTCCTGCCTTACATATTTGGGTATAGATTTCCATAATTTGCCCCAGGATAATACACCAATATTAAAAAACTTATAAAATCATCATTACAATATGGTGGGGGGTTTTTTTGTTTTGTGTTTTTGTATTTTGATCGTTGTAAGCCACACAGTCACTTATGGGAGATGGGCAGCTACATAAATCATAGATAACAAATAAAATAACGTAAAGATTGGGCTTTATACAGATAGTCCTCGGTTAACAGCAGTTAATCGGGACTGGATTTTCCACTGCTAGAGATGCGGTTGTAAAATGCAATGGCAATCCTGGCAGTCCCCATTGCCGTTGTTAATCGAATCCTGCCAGTTGTTAGGTGAGGATCCACCCCGATTCAAGCCGTTCATGGTTTGGTCCCTCCCAGTCCCAAGCCTTGTTAATGTTCCTCCTCTACCTCCTCTTGAACTCCCCCACCTATCTCCGCCCCATCTCTGCCTTTCTGGCCACCCACCTGCCTGCTACCAGCAGCTGCCCTCATCACCCAGCCCTGCCTGCCACCCCGCATGCCAGTACTATACGAACCAGGGCCTTCTTTCATGCTGCCTTCTTTTGTGCCGATGCAGCCGGGGCTTCTCTTGTGACCTGCCCAGGGCCTCCGCTCACACCCCACCTAGGGCCTTAATTTGCGTGCCAGCCAGGGACTCAGTTTGTGCCCTGCCCAGGGCCTTATTTCATGAAAGAAGCCTGGCATGTGAAAGGACCCTGCTAGAAGGTAAACGGAAGCCCTGGCTGGCGCACAAACAGAGGCCCTGGGTGGGGCAAGAGAGAAGCCCTGGCTGCTCTGGTGCAAAAGAAAGCCCCGGCTGGTACAGTAGTGGTGCACAGTGCAGCAGGCATGGGGGCAAGACTGGGCAGCGGGGGCAGCTAGCAGGTAGTTGGATGGCTAAAAGACAGTCGTAAATGCAAGTGGGCCCAAATGGGCCTGATGGTTCACTTATCCTTGAGGACACTGCAATGGCTGGAACTTTGAGGACCAGTTGTAAGTCCCTTCGTTTAGCACCATTGTTGTGCTGAGTGAATGGATATTAAGCAAGGACTACCTGTACTATGAATAGAATATTGGACTTACTATGAAGATCCTTTTTCTACTGCAAAGTGAGGGTATTCTTCCTTGGATTCATTCTCCTATTGTGCTAGCACAGTGTTTCTTAAAGTGTGGTCCGAGGACCCTTGGGAGTCCCTCAAGACCCTCTCAGGGATTTGCAAAGTCAAAATTATTTGCCAGACATTGAAAATATTTCCAAAAATTTGAAACAATGCCACTCTTCTCATGATTATTTTAATTTGTTAAAAAATATATACATTTTTTTCATGAAAAGTATTTTATTCATGTTAATCTCTAATGTCTTTAATATTGTTATTTTTACATGATTCAATAAATAAATATTCTATGACTGTGTCCATTTTCATTTTTAATATGGTAAGTATCAATAAATATAACCCATACAAACAAAAGCTCTTTTGGGATCGTTCATAAGTTTTAAAAGTGGAAAGGGGTCCTGAGAGCAAAATGTTTAAGAAACTCTGTTCTAGCAGAATGTTTTTTGTTTTTGTTTTAGTCCCTAAATCAGTGTTGTCCAAACTTGGCCACTTTAAGATGAGTGGACTTCAACTCCCAGAATTCCCCAGCCAGCATGTTGAAGTCCACTCATCTCAAAGTGTCCAAGTTTGGACAACACTGCCCTAGATGGTAATAAAGAGCAACCACCCAGCCAGTTTGTTGAAGGACAAGCCACTTTATTAAGTGCACCTTAATGTACAGTACTTGGTTGGACTTACGAACAGCCTCTTAGAACGTAACCTGTTCGTAAGTAGGAGACTGTCTGTAGAAGAAATACAGGTGTAAAAGACACACCTCCCTGTTCAATGATAAATCTGTCTTTCCTGGTGCAGGTGGTAGGAAGACTTTAAAAAGGTTCTAAAACATGATCTACAAAAGGCTCATTCAAGCATTCACTGAAGAACTGATGCATAGGGAAAGTGGGCTGTACTTGTTGCCCTACTGTCACTCATCTATGGAAGGAATTTGAATATTAACAGAAAGTACCATCTACAGACATTTCATCTAATGCATGAGTATAGTGGATAGCAGTGGGGTGGTGCCCAGGGCTGCTACCACCTTCCAAACTTCCACTGTAGTTTTTTCCTTGTGTTAGTGGTTGCCAGAAGAAGGCTAGAATTGATGATGAATGGAAAGCAAGCAAGCCCAGCAAATGAAGAGTTAAACAAATCAATCCTTACCAGTTTTCCCAGTATTTTTCATCCAAGTCTTGTTAGAAGATTCATTATCAAAACCAACCAGGAGTATTTCCTGATATTCTTCTCCAACACGTGCCTGATGATCTATGATATCGATTGGAGACTGGTGAGTTCTCCCACAATCCGCATTTGAAGTAACCCAATGCTCAGGACCATATGCCCCTGTTCCAGAGAGGAAAAAATAATTTGTAGTGATGATTCAACCAATGAGCAGACAATCCTGAATTATGAAATGGCTACTTTGATCTGAATCTCATTCTTGGCATAGTTTATCATAGCATTCATAAAGAATGTAACTCTTCTTTTAGGCTGTTTTTTTTACTGCTAGTAAAATTCTCCCACCACTTTCTACAATATACAGCTATTGTGCATAATATTCAGAATATAATGCCCATATCTTCCAAGTGATAAAGACTAACAGCAAAATCAGCTTACAATTTCAAATTATGAGGGAGATATATCTAACACATAGGTGAAGGAGCAAATATTTATCAGCTAGGATAATTTAATATTCTATGAAATCTGTAAACGAAGTAGCAATTTGTGAAGGAATCTTTTTATTCACTGCATACCACCATGGTGTTTAGAGCTAACTACCTCCTTGTCCATGAAAGCTCAGATGCAGTTTTAATTGAAACTGATCTTCCACTACAGATTTCAAATTAATTCTTTTTTCTAAGTGTCTCATGCTCCAAACACCTTTGCCTAGAAAAGAAAAAAAAAAATCCTATGTCATTAGTGGAGGAAACAGAACACTTTTTCTAGCTTGCAGATATTGATTATCCATTCTCTGTATCCAAGCTCAATTGCCATTCTACTTTTTAAAAAATCCTTCCATATTAGACATTTTATATAGTACCCTGAGTTCTATTTCCAGTCATTTTTCACTTGCATCTGGCTGAGCAATTTTTTTTTAATAGAAATATTCAATGTTTTACTTATATTTTTCTAATCATGTTTTTAAAACTTGCTACTTTTCAAGAACTAGTATAATATAAAAAGTGTAAGGGACTGAAGGATCCCAATATTGTACAAAGAAAAATATCTGTATTTATTTCAGCTGCTGTTAGTACTCGTGTCACAGTGAAGTGGAATGTAGATTATGTCTACTCAGAACCGTTGACAAATCCCATAGGAATAATTCTCATTTTTCCCCTACTACAACCATCCTATTCAGCAACCCACTCCATGAGCCTTGGGGGAAAACCTATACAGACCTAATAGAAAAATGAAGGTAACTATCTACAGAACCTTTGTCAGACCTGATGAAACATGGAGAACAATCCACCTGAGTTCAGGATGAGCGGTGTTCAGTAACCCTGCTCCATTACATCATCCTATATGGGGGGGGGGGGGACTATCCACAGTGGAAATCCTTTTCTATCTGTAGAGTTCTCTGTATTTTTGAGGCCTTAGAAAATCAGGATCCATAACCGCATGAGAAATTTCTCAAGTAGAAGACAATCTCTATTACCGAGTGTGATGGAAAAATAATAAAATAAAGCTGGAAACTCTACCCTCCTCCCCCTTGCCTCTCCTGCTGCAAATTCTTTACTTCCACCCCTTCCCCCTGCCTCTCTTTCTGCCCCCCCTTGCCTCTCCTGCAGCAAACTCTTTTCTCTCTGCCATTTCTCCCCCCCCCCCACTTGCACATGTAATGCTATCCCACTAAAACCATGAGAGGGCCATCACCTGTCCCCCATCAGGATTTGTCCAGGGGGCAGCCTCAGTGAGGAAGCCTTTTGACCAGGTGAGAAACAGCAGGAATTCCATTCTTACTAAGCTCGAGCCTCTGCTTTTCTTAACCTTCCATTCTCCTTGACAATGGATTCCTTGACTCAGGCTGCCATGTTACGAAAGCATGGTTTTTGTTTCACTATAGAAAAACACTTGTCCCCTGTTTAACACCTATCCAAAACTTGCCCACCAATCAGATCCCAAGGATTTCCTGCCTCTCAACCCCAAAGTGTATAAGAATCTCTGCCTTTCTATTGTTCAGACTCCCTCTTTCTTGAAGGCAGGCAACCAATGATCATTGCAATAAACATGGTTCTTCTCCTCAGCGTTGTGCTGCTGTCTTTGGCAAAAATTCCACACCGAGGGTTGCTTTCTAGAGGTGAAAGGCAATGCACCAGGGAAAGGTTAACATACTTTTCCCCTTCTACATGGATAGATAGTTCCTGCTTTTCGTAATATCTAGCGAGAGTTTTTGTTAAAGTAATGATGGCAGTGGAAATATGTATAATGAACTTGTCCAGTTCAGTAAGAAGGGGTACATTTCTGTTCTATTGAATTGCTGCATATGTGCAATTTTAGAGCTCCTGAAATTCACTTTTTTTCCATGTAGTTCTATTAGATTTCAAGATCTGTACCTTGACATTTGCTTTGTAACCTGATAAGAGAACCCCTGTCCTATTCAAGCATAAGAACAACCTTTCTTTAATTTGGTGCAAAGCCATCAAATGAGATGCATGGCTTAATGCAGAATACTTAATGCTGGAGCCAAAAAGCAAAAGATGAGGAACCAAATGACCTGCTCATAGGCCATTTTCTAGGAGTAGCAAGCTGGTCAGTGTTGGGAACAATGAATAGGCTCAGAGCAGACTCTACACCACCGTATCATCATCTTCATTAGTACTGGAAGAAAGAATGTGAGACTAAAACAACAACCAAGACAGTTGTCCTCATCCAAACTGCAACTGTACAGCTTTCCGATTTTTCTTCTTCCCCCTCCTCCTCCTTGGTAGAAAATAAATGCTTTTCTTCATATAAAAAGGTGGGAATCCTTATTTAGACCTACAATTCAAACATTAGGGTTTTTTCCTTCCTTTAACAAAAAATCTTTCTAACCGCACTTTTAATAATAGCTCCTTTATTACATAAGCTGCCTTTAAATAGAAGGCAAAAATTAGCTTGTTTTGCTACTTGCAATTGTACATTCCAAATAATGACTTCACCTCACTAATGGAAAGCCATTAAAAATAATGAATTCTATCTAAATCTAATTAAAGTTAATATAAACTTTCACGATTTTTTGGTACAACACAGTCAAATTTTTTTCACAAAGCCTACAGATTGTAAGAATAATTTTTAAAAAGAAATATTAACACCCAGACATTTGACTTTTCTTTATCTCCATTAACTTTCCAATTACTGCTTTTGTTGTTTTTCTAAAAAACGACATCCTACATATATACTTTTTTACACAATAGCAACTCTTAATTCCCAAGTACCTATGTATCCTTTGTTTGTCATGTGTTTTTTAAGGCACATTACACAATTGCCAGAAGAAGGTGTCCCTGAAAATATACCTATTCTTTGCATGCTTCCTAGTATCCATGCAATGTTTTCAGCCTGCTTTTCATTAAAAGTAATCCTTATGAACAGCACAGTTCTCTGATGACAATGCTTTTTCCTACTTTTATGCTGATCTAAGTGAAACAGGACAACTCAAAGAGCTTGAATTTTCAGCTGTTTATGACAGAAGCATTGGCAGAATAACCCTATCATTTCATGCCAACCAATGTCGTTAAAGAACAATTACGGCAAACACACATTATGAGCAGCCAAACCAGGAAGAATCTGCCCTAAGGGTGTATAATACAGATCAGTGTATTATAAAATGAGATAATAAAGTTACTAGTTGAACTAGCATTGTAGCATACTTAATTCAGGACATTCTGCATTTACTGGGCATCCTGGTTAGGTTTTCTCTTACTAGACAGCAGCTTTAATGTGCCATTACTTGGATTAATTACTAACTATAGACTGCCAGAAGATGGCACAGTACAAATGTAGGTCATTTCTAATTCCACACATAAGCTCAAAATCACAGTCACCTACATTTTGCCGTTTTGATCTGGCCCACAAATATCTCTCTGTAGACTTCCAGACCTCAAGGCTCTGTCTAAGAGCTGGGCGTTGATTCATTTAGATTTACCAGTTTGGCAGAGGAGAGATTAAAATGGCTGGTTGCCTTCATATAACTCTACTAACATGGTCTGTCCAACCATTTTGCTTGATAACATGGCAGACACTTCATCTGGGCCACAGAGATAATTTCCCTCTTACCTGCCAGATCTGTCACACCATAAGAAGCCTCAGCATAATGAAACATAATTTACAGAAAACCTGCTAAAACAACAATGCCATTTTTAATCCATTTAAATTGCTGCATGTTCACACCTAGGTACAAATGTTCATAACTGTTCAATACATCGCTGAGTAGGACAAAACTGAATGCTTAGGGACAACATCATTATTTTTGATACCTCAATTTAAGGAGCTTTTAAGCCTATCGTTAAATTAGTCACAAATTACAATCTGCAGATTTGTAATCTGTTACAATTTAAACTAGGGTTTTAAATATGTGTCTTTAAAAAAACCGGCTAAATAAATGTATCCCTATTGGCAAAAAAAGAATGGGATGGAGTGTGCCTTGTACAGGAATTTACCATGAGAGAGAAAGATGTTATCATTTCAGACTTCACCCAGCCCGGTGCTTGTTGTTTTTTATTCATTTGTGACAAAACTCAAGAACCAAGGACCGTAACTTCTTAACATACAAAGGGGTTTTGTTTTTAATATCAATTGCATGAATGAATAATTCATAAATAATACCATTAATTGCCGTGAATGAGTCAAAGAGAACAATAATTGGGTATAGTCTTTTGACTGATAACATCCTTCTGTCCATCTCATTTCCTTTTTGCCAGTAAAGACATGTCTCTTTGGCAATCTTTTTCACAACCCACATTCAAAAACAATTCTTTTCTTGTTTTGCTTTTGTGATTGGGGTTATAGAGAAATTCCCTAAAGTGGAAAACAAATCATGCCTTTTGTTCTCAAAGTACAGCGCTCCAAGTATCTAAACAAAGTTATGAAAAATGAATTCCCACAGTGTTTATGATTATTTAGCCTGAGTTGTCCATAATTCATTTTATTCTAATTCATATTACTGTTATTAAATTTCAATATTTAATATTTAATAAATTAAATTATTTAAATTAAATAACTCAACATTATTTTGAGTGCGATGAAAGACAAGGTATGCAAGGTATTTGAAAAAAATGATCCATCACAGTTTTAGAAATAGTTTAATTAAGCCAGCAACTCAACACTTGGAAATTTAAATAAACAAGATTTATGCTATTTACAAAGGCATGGAATGTTCAACTCTGTGAAAGACATTAGGCTGCAAATAATGGGGAGGGAGATCTACCTCAATGTCCTTCTTCACTTCCCCACTTCATTCCAATACTCTGCGCATTTGCTCAGAGCATGTGTGGGGAGTTCTACCACATTACAAAGATCACTGCAATGAGCAAAAGGCTTGGGGAACTCCCAACTCTCAACGCCCAGAAACAGCAGCTCCAAAATGAAACAGCTTCTTCCTCAACAGAAATAATGAAAGATGAATAATACTGACCCAGCTGCCACCTCAAGGTGTCAGAAGTCCTTTTAAGTGGTGGTTCACTCAGAAGCCAGTTAATGAACTGAACCTTCACTTTCTCAATGGGAAATAACAAAGAGATGTGGGAACTGCAGCTTCAAGACATCATACTTCATCAAGCTTCATACATTCAAGTGAACATCTACAAGGCTTCAAACTGGGTAAAAAATGAGGTGTCCATGCTCCCTATGTATCCTTTCTCTCCCTGACTTACATGAGTTCAACAGAAAGTTTGCAGAAGAACTGTCCTCCCATTTGCTTAAATATGGGTAGAACCCTCTGTATGATCCAGGATATACATATATGACTTGTTAGGCTCTCAGAAAATGAGAAAAGCTAGATTGATCTTCAAGCCCAATGCAATTATAGTGCCTCCCTGTCTGAACACATGGCTACATGGGTGGAGCTGTGGACTGGCCCCATTCTGGGTCCATACATTCAAGTGAAAGCCTGCAGAGAGTCAATAAGGTGCTTGTGCGGGATGTCCTTTAAATCTTCCATGACACAAAACATCTGATAACTAGAAGTTAAGGACACAGTTCTAGAAGGTAGAAAGGACTGTAAGAACTGTCTATCATGAAGGAATATTATAGCATCCCTGATACATTTTTTAAAATCAGATAATAATGAATTATACTATATAATCTTGATGTATTACTTTCGAGTTTAATTATGTCCTCCTGCTTCTCCAGTTAAATCAGATAAAAAGCCACATGTGCTCTATAAGTTAACAATATTTCTGTATCCTATTGTTCCCAGGACAGTGTAAAATGCTGATATACAGTATACTTAGCATTGGCTTGAAAAAAAATCAATTTTTTTTTTGGTTTAACCTATTAGTCCACAATGGACACAACTAAAGGGATAGGGAAGTTATGAGGAGCATACATATAATTTGATAGAATTGAAAAGTTCTATAAAGACACTGAACCAGCTTTAGTGTTAAACCCCCCATTTAGTCATAGTTCATAGATTTTACTGCTAGCAAAAGGACAAGTACTAGAGTATCTCTAACAATGTATCTCTGCAAAAGATCTCTTGTCTGTGCCAGTATTTTAACAGAGTTTTATGCATGTATCTGAATAACCCTTGCACAACAATAGAAACAAAATAAGCAGAACTTTCCAAATAGAAGAATAGGTTATTGCTGAATATCATTAGCAACTCACTGTGGCTAGAGCGATTTACATCCTTTATTTTTCATAGTTTCCTGCATTAAAAATATCCAGAAAACAAAAACCCACATGGACCTGATATTTCATAAAAGTTCATTCCCAGCTGCCAGTTGCAGTAACATCTGCATAGTAATTTCTCGTCCCACTGTTTTCTCAATAAAAAGGTGTGGGAATTTAAAACAAAGCACAGAAACAGAGGCATGCCCTAAGAGAACTTCTCACCCAATAGAGTATCTTAGATTTGCAGTGCAGAAAGTGAGCAAGGCATAAATATTAGGATGTGCAACTATCTGGCTTTGAAGAAGAAAAGGTGATGCAAAGCTCACAGGAACATATACGCACATTTGTAGCTCCCTTCCTAAAGAAGCTGTGCCCTTCCCTGCGCTCCCATATCTGGAAAGGTGAATTTTATTTAAAGAGGTGCCAACAAGCTTGAGGTGCATTCCCATGTGAGCTCTGAACCACCTTTACCACTACCAACCCAGACCGATGCACAGCCCTAACGAATATTCCACCCTTGGAACTACAGTATCTAATCCAGCTGTTTTTCCAGCAGGGCACAGCTGTTTTAGACAAGAAAGGATAAACAGACTAATTGACAGTAAACTTCAGTAGATTAACCTCTATCAATTAATCACAGGATAAGAAAAGGTTGCTTGAACTGTTATGACTTGAGTGTCTCATCAATGGCATTATCATTCAGCAAATATATAAAGCCCTGAATGAAGTCATCGTTTCTGGGCAAAACCATCACACCAGTGGATGGGTGGTTAGTAGGAAAACTGTTATATACATTTCCTACCCCAGAAAGGAACCACATCAAAGAAATCTGATCTAGTATAATATTTATTTTTTCCAATAGGCCAGTCTTTGGCTTCCGTCTCACACGTTACTTTTCTGAAGACCCCACGTTATATTAAGCCCAGAAAGAAAACAATCAGTCATCATGACCCAATGTTACTTTTATTCATTGTTAACCTACCCAAAATGTTATGATAGATAAAACCAATGATGAAGATACAAATTCTGGATCATGTCACAAATAGTTTTTGTTATTATTCAGCTTGTACAACCATGTTCTGACATTATATGTAGAAATGTTGTGCAGAAACTAGTCAAGGCTGAACTCCTCCAGAGAACTTTTGGGTCATGAATATTCACCACCATTATTATGTTTCTATTGTGTTGTGTTTTGGTGTTTATTATTTTTTTTCTTGCCATGGATGTTTTCTTGTACTTGTTTTTTTTTCTTTATTGTGAATGTTTTATTAAACTTTAGCTTACTGTAATCTGCTGGGAGTCTGAATGATCTGCTGGCATACACTTTTAATAAGAAATAATAATTAATTATTATCACTTATTAGATAGCATTTAATAAATAATAACTATTTAATAAGTAATAATAACCATTAATAACAATGGTATTAATAACTAATAACATACAGCAATGAAATTCAAAATGTATTTTTAAAACTTAGGAACAGCTTTTTAACATAAAGGAAGAAGGAAAATATCTTTATTAGAGAATAGTCTTCTTAGATTTTCATTTTAAATTTGAGAATTAATAATCCCCTGGCTCTTAACAATTTGTTTTTCCTTAGTCACATTCCTGGCTGCTCTTTATTCAGTCCAAAAAGAGACAAGACTGTTATTGCAGTTTACAAGCAACACCTGAGCAATTACCATTACCCAAATATTGACCTGACTACAAGCAAACAGTTATAGAGAGGGCAGATATTTCACATCATCTTGGGACTTTTAACTAGGGTTGATGTGACAACAGATGATACAGTCCAACTGTCCCTCACTCTAATATTCCAAAATGCAGTTGTTCCCAAGATGTCTTATAAGCAATTGCCAACTCCTATTTAATGACACTGAACACTCTCCAGAGCCCACCTTCCATTAGCATTCCTTCCACAGCCTGACCATTGATGCAAAAGCAGCATGAACTGGCGCAAAGAGTAAGATGCTAAGTAGCAGTGATCAGCTCAGGTCTTTCTTTTAGACCCTGTAACGGTCTGCAGCAGATGTGGCTGTAGTAATATGTAATCAAATAATCATTAGCATAATTTTCAGCAATGAGCATTCCTTCCTCGAACTTTCAAGGTAGGGGAGAAGAATCTGCTTCCGATTAAGATGAAATTGTTAAGCTCTCTGACAATCTTAACCTTTATTTTATTTTATTTTTTGCAAAGCAGAGAGAGCCAGGTAATAGGAAGAAGCTCAGAGAAACAAAGCCTTCTAGAACTGAAGCAGGACCCAGCCAACATCAATCTTAACAGGAACTTGTGCGCATACCTGAATTGATGCCAATGATCTATTAGTCAGGATGAACAACCAGTATGCCTGTTAGCATTTAGAGAGGGGTGCGATATCTGTGACCCAGTTCCAGAACCTTCCTAAAAGTTGCAATCTAATGCAAACCATATGCTAGAAAGACAAAATGATAATTAAATACATATGAACTGTATTTAGCGGATTTAATTCACATTTAAATTAAATTTAGATTTCCTCCTAGCCCTGCTCCGTTCTTTAACTTGTATCCACTGACTTTTTTGTGGGGGGGAGTGAAGGGTTCTGGCATACCATTCAAAGGCCAGATTCAGCCCTTCATCCCACACCAAAAAGTACATTCTGAATCAAGAAAACAGGGTCTAATCCAGGGTCTTTCACACATTCATTATTAAGCATCTGGGAAAAAAAGTTTCATAAAATCTTTCTGTCAGGAAAGTAAACTCTGTGTCCTCAGGAAGGCACTAGAACTAGACAGACAGAGGAGGAGGAGGAGGAGGAGGAAAAAAAGAAATAACATGGATAAAAGGTTAAGGTTCACTGGAGTTCACAAACAGCTCAAACAACTACTTAAAACTTCAAGTCTCGCCCAGCAGGCGCCACTTAATACAGTGTAGTGCTGAAAGAGAAGAGGAGGAGGTGTACTTCCTCTTCTCTGTCTGCATAAGGTACAGATAAAGGAGCTACACCATTCCCTCCTTGGTACATAATCTAGAAAAGGGAAATGGTGGGATTTGCTCACCCTTCTTGTGTTGATAGGCCAAGCCTCTTTTCTGGTTTTATCAGCAATAATAAGAAGACTTTAATTGAAAAAAACAGTATAGAGGCCTGGCCAAAGATCAGTATTTGGATCAAGCAGATGAATGGGACCAAGCTATCAAAACATTCACTGAAATGTCAGATCTCTGTGCAGGCTCAGGTCTTAGTTTAAACCAGTGTTTCTCAAACCCTAGCAACTTTATGATGTCTGGACATCCAGACATCTTAAAGTTGCCCAAGGTGAGAAACACTGGTTTGAACTCTTGGTGAGCCTTCCCTTGTTTCTTTCCTTTTGGATTGAAGTCTAAAGGCAGTTACGTTTTGGAAGGCTGCTGTAGATGGCCATCTTGCTGTTGGTCCATGAGAAAGTAAGCTTGGTATGAAACAGTTATGGAATTTTCTCTTAAGTCCTGATCTACAGTATTTTCTACTGCAGCTTGGAAGCATGAGCCAAACTTGGTGGATCCCAAACCCTGATCCCTTGGCCAGGATTAGTGCTTGGATAGGGCATCCTGAGAGGATCCCAGGGCTGTAGGCTAGATTGGGAAGTTGAAAAAAAACATCCTGGGAGAAGGCAAGGGAAATTGCCTCCATATTATTAGCAACTTTAAAAAAAATATATCGGTTTTGAAATAACAGAAAAAGAAGGAAAAAAGGAACAAAACACGGAGATACATACATTATGAAAAAAAAACATAAGTGTTTAAAAAATAACTGAAAAATATAACAGAGAAAATAATAAAAAATAGAAAAATATAAAGTATAATATGTCGTTACAACAGTAAACAGTTACCATTCTATATATATTTATCTAATGTAAACATTATGGGACTATATGTATATTTATTTCTAATACAATTATATAACTATTGTGCTTTTTCCTAACCTACTGTATTTTGTATAAATGAGCCCCATATTTCATTATACTTGTCCATTCAAAGTCTATATCTATAGGCAACCTGCTCCTAGGTGGCAAGTGCAATCAGGTCTTCAATCCATTAAATGAACGAAGTCATACATTTATCTTTCCAATGTTGTAGTATCAGTCTTTTAGCCATAGTAAGGGCATGGAGTCAATCTTAAAGGAAATCAACTCTGATTGCTCATTGGAAGGATTGATAATGAAGCTCAAGCTCAGATACTTTGGTCACCTAATGCGAAGAGAGGACTCTTTGGAAAAGACCCTGATGCTGGGAAAGATGGAAGGCAAAAGGAGAAGAGGACGGCAGAGAATGAGATGGCTAGATAGCATCACTGAAGCAATGAGCATGAAATTGAGCAAACTCAGGGAGGCAGTGAAAGATAGGAAGGCCTGGCGCAATATGGTTCATGGGGTCACGAAGAGTCGGACACGACTTAACGACTGAACAACAACAACAACAACAAGGGCATGGAGAATCCATTTACATTATCCAGCTGTCAAATTCCACGTACTAGGTATGTAATTCAAGAGAATATTATCCTCTGAAAATTTTAGCTTTTGTTGTGCAGTCACATTTATATGGTCTACTTCTCTCCCAAAACTTAGTAAGTATAGGGCATTGTAAAAACATATGTTTTACTGAAGCACTGTCCTTATTATATCTCCAACAAAATATTGTCTTAGTCTTTTTCTATACAAATGTAATGGAGCCCAATAAATTCTAAATATTATTTTTTGTTGTATAAGTCATAGTTTAAGGTCCATTAACACTCTCGCTTTAGAAGTTAAGACAGTCTCCCATTGTCTAGGCAATATACAAACCTCTAATTCTTTATTCCACTCATCTCATAACATCTGCATGTCAAATTGATTTATTGATAACAAATATCTATAAAAGCTAATAGTACTTTTTTAGTTTTAAAGGATTTAACAAGTTGTTCTCGTATCACAGGTGTTTTGGAAGCTGAAAATGCCACTGGTCCAAACAATGTTGTTAACTAGTGTTGCAACTGTAAATATTGCCATTGGGTTACATCTGGTAGATGATATTTACCTCTTAACCCGGCATATGTTAAAAATTAATCTTCATCATCTATCAATTGGTCTGAAGTCAATATCCCCACCTTCATCCAATTTTTCCATATCACCATCTTTTTCCCAAATTTTAATGTTGGGTTTCCCCATAAAGACAATTTAGCATGGGACAAAATATCAAATTTTTTTTATTAGACATTCCATTCCATAGCTTTCTAAGTGATATAACCATTTCCAGAGATATTAGAGTTCTGTTGTATTTAGATCCTAATACTGTCCATCCAACCAAAGGTGCTATATAAGTATATTCCAATGTTGATATTATTAGCAAGTATATGGGCTTCTCCATATAGGTTTACTTTAACCTATGGCTTTCCCTCTGGGCTTCCACCATATCATCTTTAGAAGCTGAAAAAAAGTTGTACATAGCTTCAACTCTTTTTTTTTATTCTTTGCCATTTCCCAATAATAAAACTTCACTTCTTCCCAGGGACAGTATTTTAATTCCATATTTTTCTCCAAATATTTCAACAATTAAATGATTTTTTAAAAAAAATTTAAAAAATCAAACAGTATCACTTAGTGTTCATGGTGTCAAAAGAGTTCATAACTCAAATTCAAATGTTCCAAAATCAAGTTGGTTCAGGAAGGCAAATCAAAATCAAAAGCCGAAGTAAGCTTTAAGGTCGGTCAGGAAAGTAAGTCGAACTGTTAAGTGCGACAAGCCGATTCTTTCCTGTTAAGCAATCCAGGCCCTGCTGCTGACATTGCAAGTATGTTGGTGTCCCGCTTCCTCCTTTTAATTAGCTTGTCTGAGAGACTCCTCTTCAGAGGTGGGTAAAGTGGATACTAAATATAGCACAGTAAGTAGGAAGGCACCAAGGGGGGATGAAGCAACAAATGCTGGAAATGTAGGTCAATATCTTAGGTTTCTTCCACATGTAAACTTGACTCTGACCTTCGAGGCCAGATTAAGAACAAGAGACTTTTGCACATGCTGACATTTGAATAAATACCAAGTTGTTTTAGCCCCCTTCAGATGACCCAATTCTCCTTGGATCTGCAGAACCCTGGAGTCCAGAATGCAGTATGAAGAAAGCTCCATGTATTCAGAGATACCTTTCTTTCAGGTTCCCCGTCATACCTGACTTCTATAAATTACTTTATTTTTTTTTTATTTAAACAAGTTGGTATACTTCAAACCAAAATGCACCAGGGACATTCTTAAAAAATAAAAACAGTGCTTTGCTTGCAAGAATACAGACACACATGCACGCGCGCACATGTGTGCGTGCACAAAACTGACCAAGTGGAAAGGTACATTTTGGGTTGGAAAAGGGAAGGAGAGGTATTGGAAGGAAGAACCTTCCCCAGTATTTTATTTTATTATTTATCCCTCACATTTATATAGCTGCCAATCTCACAGAACATGACTCTGGATGGTGTACAATAAAAATAAACCATAAAACAAACATTAAAACACTCCATAATAATAAAAAAAATCAATATTATTAAGAAAGACTAGAAAGGAGCATCTTCAGTGTTACAGACAATGTAGCCATCTCAACAAATTACCATTTCCCTGAGATCCCCAAACCTGTTGACAGAGCCATGTTTTGAGGGATTTCCAGAAGGCTACCAAGGATGGAGCCAGTTGGGGGAATGATGTTCCACACGGCTGGTGTCATGACAGAAAAGGGCCGTCTCCTGGGTCGTGCTAGCTGCAACTCCTTAACAGGTGGGATCTGCAACATACCTTTCCTGCCAGACCTGATGGGATGGGCAGTCCCTCAGATAACATGGTCCCATGCTGTCAAAGGCTTTAAAGGTCAAAAGCAGCACTTTGAATTGGGCTCAGAAGCAAACTGGCAGCCGATGCAACTCACAGAGCAGAGGTGTAATGTGTGCTGTTCTAGGAGCACACGTAACTGCCTGTGCTGCAACTTTTTGTGTCAGCTAAAGCTTCTGAATACTCTTCAAGGCCAGTCCCTGTAGGGTGCATTACAATAGTCCACTGGGGGGGGGGGGTAACCAGGACATGAATGACCATGAGCAGAGCTTCGGGCACAACTGTAGCACAACAGGAAGCTGTGCAAAGGCCCCCCTAGCCACAACTGCCACCTACTCCGCGAGAAGGAGTCACAAGTCCAGGAGGACCCCCAGCCCTGGTCAAAAAAAAAAAAAAAAAAAAAAAATCCAATAATAACAACTCAAAATCACAACTTATAGAATTTAACCCTAATCAAATAAGTCCACTTTGAACTCCTTTTTCTTCTTTTGAAGAGGCTTCATCTTCAGTCATTTCTTCAAATAGGCCCACATGATGATCTCTTAACATTTTATCCCTGTCTGTTTTCACGAACAACTTCAGAAATTTAATACTTCCCTTCTGTGGATCCAAAATAAGATAACTCTCAGAGTCACTCTTCTGATTTATATACTAGATGTCCCCTTTAATTGTTAAAACATCAACCAGCATAATTTTAGGTCCAATGCAGCTTCTTTCTCTATGTCACTCTTATAGTCGAACATTTTTAAATCCCTTTTCAAATCCACAACATCTTTTTCCATGTCTTCCATATCTCTTTTATAGTCTGACAATTTTTTAAAGTCCATTTTAAGATTCCCTATTCAAATCATCCTCAGCTTCTACTTTATGCAATAGAATCTTTTCTTCTTCTATAACCTCTGTTGGCTCCACTTTGAAAGCATCAGAAAATTTTAAAAATAGGTCTTGAACACGTTGTTCCCAAGCTGACTTAAATTCTTCTATAGTAAAATAATATTCCTCCATTGTGCTAGTAAGTGTCTTCTCCTTTAATTGCTCTCTGATTTCCTCTAGTTAACCTTCAAAGCCCAGTCTTATCTTTTGTTTATTTTCAGAATCCAAACTTTCCCACAGTAAGGTTTCTTATAGTTAATTCCAAAATCATCAGCTGTATTTTTATAAAATTTAAAGCAGTCCATTAAAGCTATACTTTCAGATCTGTCTGGCCCCGTAACTATCCGCATTCTAAACTGCCTTTTGCTGTTTCAAAAATTAAAATTTTTCTTTTTAATCTTTAAACTTACTTGAATCTTCTTTCTTCAAGGATAGAGGGAAAGTCTCCCGGTGTGCAGCAACTTGCCCTTCAGAAGGTTTTTAATTTCCAAATAAACTGATAATAAGTAGTTTCTGTTGTCAATTAAAAGAGGAAGCATAAGTGAATCTAATGTCCTTTTTAAGGCTCTGAACCATGGCTTAGGCTCGACGTTTCCTGCAACTCCCAGAGTGCTCAACCCACTGGAAAGCACTAATTTGCAATCGCTTCACAGAGAGCCTCTGTAAGGAGTATTGGTGGCTGATCCAGTCATTTCCTTCGTTTGGAGATGGTTCTGAAGAGCTAGCTCCCCTTGTCCACCACAGCCATCAGCTCCAGAAAAAGAGAGCTGTCTTCAATTCCCCGTTACTCACCCAGAAATCCTACCCAAACCACATTCTCAAATGTCTACATCTGCTCTGGAGACCTCTAATCTTACTGTAACTAAGATTTAATTCAGTTCCTTCAGTGCAAGAAACTTGTTCTCCCTCCTTAAGTAAAGAATTCCTGCAGTCTAGATTTATATCTGTGAACAGTCTGTATGTAACATTTGTGCAAGCACTAAATCTACCTACAGCAAAAAGTAATGTTGATACAGCTGCTTGCACCTAGCAGCAAAATTCTCTCCCCCCCCCCCCCCCCGCCAAAGAACTCAGGATAGGAGACATCAGAATTAAAAGGTAGAGATGCTAATTTCTAAAGTGTTTAGACAACATGTAGTAGCCCCAAGATTTTTCTATGTTAGTTTAATAGACAGCAATGAGTGTCTTCCAATGATTCCAAAAACACCTCAAAGACTCTCTCACTCCATGTGAAACTGCAGAGAGTCACATATCTACCCCTGGAAGGCCTGGCAGGATCCCTCACCTAATCCCCCATCTCCTTGACAAGGGTGCACACTGCAGCAACAACAAATGTCAAGTCTATAAAACTATCATACTGTTTGCCCCCTTTCTGATTTTCTTAATCATATTTAATTTCATTTATTTCATAAAAAAGGTACTTGTTTCATTTATTTCATAAAAAAGGTATCTAACATGTGAAGTGTGAACATTGGGTAACTGGTTGTACCATATTTAATTGGAATAACTACAACTGAATGCTTCCGGTATTTATTGATCCTGTAGTTATCTCATCTCGCTATGTTGAAGTGTTGGCCCCTTTGTCCATGGCAAACTGCTTCAACTTTTTAACATAACATTTGAAGGTTTTCTTCTATGAACTATCACCACCCAGAGTCACTTCCTTGTGAAATGGGCGGTATCCAAATTTGAAATATAAACAAACAAACAAACAAACAAATTTCAGATCCTACCACAGCATTTCTATGGGGTTTAGGGTTGGACTTATCCATTCCAAAACATTGCATTCCTTCTTCATCATCCATTCTGTTGTAAGTGTACATTTGTCTTGCAGCTTAACCCAGCTGACAGACAGATGGCCTGATATTCTCCTATACAATTCTCTCATATAAAGCAAAATTCATGCTTCCTTCACTGTTGGCAAGTTGTCCAGATCCTGAGATAGGAAAGTATCCCCTGATCATGACATTATCATTCCCCTGCTTGACAGAGGGTCTGAGATTCACACTGGAATGCAGTGTTTGCTTCCTACTCAGCATAACAACAGCCATGGAGCCCCAAAATTTCCACTCTTGACTTATCTGTCCATAGAACATTTCTCCAGAAATTTGGGGGATCATCCAGAAGCTTATTTGCAAAAATGAGATGAACATCAATGTGATAGAGATTTTTTAATATTTTTATGGGCTTCTCATGACTTTCTGGATAATTTTATGCTGAGTTATTTGAGTGATTTTGACAGGTTGACCACTCTTTGGAAGACTATTTCCCTAAACTGTCTCTGTTTCTCTGGATTGCTAGAGCCCCAGAGCTTTAAAAATGTTTTTTGTAACTTTTTCCAGAGTGACAGGCATCAATTATTATTTTTTTAACAGAGGTTTTCAGAAATTTTGGACTTCTGGAGGAAGAAATGTTGGACTGAAGACGGCTCCATGAGAAGCAGGGCTGATGACTGCAGCAGAACGAAGAGCCAGCAAGTAGACCAGCTCTTCAATAATTTCTCTCCAGACAAGGAGGGGACTTCAGATTGCCCACAAGTGCTCCAGACAGCTTCTTCTCCAAGATAGCAGTCTCCAGCAGGTTTAGAGCTCTGGGAGACAAGGGAATAACCATATTGCTCAAACTGCAGTCAGCACCTTTGAAAGGACACTAAGTATCACTTTTGGAAATTGCTTGTTAACTGCTTTGGATTGACAAGTTTGACAGCACTGGGTGGGTCTCCTTCAGTCTTTAGTGAAAGAGAGTTTTAACCACAAGTTTAAGAACTTAAAAAAAAAAAGTTTTGGAATAAACAGCAAAAGAGTGATTAAAACTTTGATCTTAGACAGTTACACATGGAAAAGGGTCCAGATAAATTTGAAATAAGATTTTGGAATTAATTGTAAAGAATCCTTCCTGTGGGAAAATGCTTTTGTTTTAATTTTTTCTAAAAAACTTAGTAAGATTTTAAAAATTGGACACTAGAGGGAACTAAGCATTATAATTAAAGGAGAAGAACACATAAACTTGACTTACAATTACAGAATGAAGCAAAATATTTTAACATTGGACATATTGAAGGATATTTTTGAACAGTGGACTCAGAAGTTAATTTTAATAGTGTTAACACAGACATCTGCCTCTATAGAGAGACTGTGTCTAAAAGATGTTATGGAAGAGGAACAAGTTCTATTGACAAGATCGAGACTGAGTTGAAAGTGGGTTTACAAATGACAGGCTATAAGAATGACATGGAAAAAGATGTTAGATTGGACATACCAAAAAAAACAACAACAGGCTGATGTCTTAAATAACTAAAAGGGATATACAAACAATAAAGCAAGAGAATGACCTGGATAATATTCCTATATTGGATTTACAAAAGAGGCTTGTTAACTTTTTCAAGAATCTCATGAGAAGAGACAAAGAAAAAATGAAAAGAAATCAAGTTCTAACACGTTATTTGAATGAACTAAGGATTAAGATTGTTAGAAGTAAAAGGAAGGAATATGAATTTGATTTATTTGATCAAGGTTAAAACAGATATATTGCATCTATTATATGTTGGACTTTGGTGACACCAGGATTGAAATGACCATGTTTTATGGATTTGTTTATATTGTATTTTAACAGGAGGTGATAAGTTCCTAAAATTGTTTATACTTGTGATAAAGGGGGAAGTAGTTTCTTTATATATTTTCATTACTATATTCTTACTTTTCTTTCTTTTCACTTTATCTTTTTATTTTCTCTTTTCCTTTCTTTTCTGCACCTTCTACTCTTTCTTTTTATTCTTCTATCTTTTATTAGTTTGTATTAGTTTTTACTGTTGTAATTATAATCTTTAATAAAATTACTATATATAAAAAAAGAAATTTCTTTTGAGTGGGATGGCTGTACCTTTAGAATCTCTGTGGTGAGAATATCATCATGATGAAGGGAGAGAAAATTTGTAAGATTATTAGGGCAGGCTTGCCCCAACTCAACAATGATTGTTTAATGGGATACTTCACTTAGTTGGCTCTGGTTATTTCTTTAACCAAATTAAGTGAACTATGGGGATCATTACTTTTCCACAATGGCACATCACATGTTGGATGACTTTATGAAATAAATGAAACAAGCACCAAACTTTGCTGTTGTTTGTTTACACAGACTCCCTTTATGTACCAGCCAATCTCACATGAACCACTGATAACGTTCAGTGGCAAAGTTATGCAAGCATACAGAAAATATGAAAGGGAGTGAATATATTTTCACAGAATGGCACAAACTCTACGTGTATAGCTAAGCGACACCATTGTAAAATGTGATGTCATGTGGCCATGTCGCTTAGCAATGGCAATTCCAGCAGTCCCGGTTGCTGCTGTTAAACGAGAACTGTGCAGATAGTTAAGTGAGGACCTCACGTGATTGTGACTTCTGACTTCCAACTTCCTGGTAGCTTCCCCATTGACTTTTCTTGTGAAAGTCAGCAGGGAATGTCAGAAATCACAATCATGTGACCATGGGAGTGCTGCGATGGCCAGAACTCCGAGGACCCATCATAACTTTGAATAGTCATTGAACGCATGGTCGTAACCTGAAGACTACTTGTACTTCCAGGAAAGACCACACAGTCCTGAGAAAGAGGAAAACAGGAGAAAGAAACCCTATCTTGATTTGTTTGGCATAAAAAGGGGCAGACAGAAACCCTGACAGGCTTTCAAGATTCGGTTATTCTACCCTATAATGAGCAAGCAGCATTCCTGGAATCCCTGCTGTGTCTGTTACTGGACCTTGCCTACCTCAAACGGCTGACAGTATTGGATGACAACTGCCTTCACCTACTGCCCATGCAAACAGTTGTCTCTGCTGAGTGAGGATAACAGCATGACCTCCAGGTGGCTTACACCAACCGGTTAAATTAATTACATTTATCCAGAGTTTGAAAGACACATCACATCACATCACTGTTGGTATACTTTCTTGAAAAATCATTATCAACAACCACCACTGTGGACAGCTCTGTAGAACCCCAGATTTCTTTGTAATTTAGGAAATCTTTATTTAAAAAAAATGTGAAGAAAAAGACAGCAACAGCTCTGTTTTGGTTGAGAGGCTAATCTTCCTATTGGTACACACTAAAAGCCATAGCTGGCCTTATCAGCATTACTGATTCCCAGCTGACTGGGTAGATTCATTAACAAAACAATCTCTGGTGACTGAAATGAAGTCTCGTTCTTCCTATCATTGGTGCCTTGCTGTTTGTTGTTGCCTCTTGCTGTGCACACAAGTAATTAACTTACCATGCTCCACTAGCTCCTGACACATTACTTGGCATCAAAAAATTCACTGACAGGTAGTTAAGTATGCAACCCTATTTCCAACTGCACAAACTTTGCCAAAGAGCATCCGCTTTTCAGGGGAAATGGCTACCTCCTCTTGATTCAATCTGAGAGGGCAGGGAGGAAGTGCCACAAAGCAGGGCAACTGGGAGTGGTAAGAATCCTGCTTTAGCTTTTATATGGCCCTTTGGAATATTTTGTGCAAGTATTGTTTCAATGGTCTTAACAATCAGCTTTCAAGAGAGCAGAAGATAATGGATCTTTCACTGCAGTTAAGAACACAATGGCTTGCCTAAGGCCATCTTTAATTAATGTTACTGGTTCACAGCTCAACTGCTTCACTGCTTCAGAATAACTGTCCTGTGACTGTCCTTCCCCATCCTGCAGGGAAGATCGGATGATTGATTTCCTTAATTTCTACTTGTTGGTGGAAAGGCAGGTTATAAATTAAACCAAGCCATTCATAAATAGTATAGTCCTATAGTTCAGCCATAAATGTCTACGTCTCTATTTCTTTCCAGCATTATGCCAAGCAACATGATTTTACTCTGGTGGTTGTGTAATCACTTCTGCTCTTAACAGGTATGCGCAAATAATGGAAGGATAGAGAGTATTTATAAAGAGATGATTTTTCTGACGGTTCAGGTTGCCATGAAACTTAGGTATCCACAGATGGGAACAAAGGACGAAATGCACATCATGGCAGAAACATCATGGCAGAAACCTCAGGACTTACTTGTGACTGACATCAGTTGCCTGTACAAAAGAGCAGAATCTCTATCATATCATAATTTCTTTGTCATGGTGGTTACCTGCAGACACCTAGGCCATGAGGTTGTTCTTTGAAGTTCCTTGTGGGACACTGTGGTATCTCTCCTGGGTTTGAAAACAAAATTCCAGGCCTTTGGTGAGGACAACTGATGCCCCTTTCTGCCTTTTTGTCAGGATCTACGCAAGCTAGAAAACTTAGTTGCTTTTAATTTAGCTTAGCAATGTATGTTAAAGGGTTAATAGTAAAAATGTTAATTGCAGGCCGCTTGCTTGTCCTGCTATTGAAGTTAGGAGAAAGAGGGGGAGAAGATGCCAGGTGCTGTTATCTCTTCAGTGGCGCTTCCAAGGTCGAGCGCTGTGAGAGCCGGAGCGAGGCACGAAGAATTCAAGCGGGAAAAGAAAGGAGAAGGGGGGGAATTTGGGCTTAAAAAGGGAAGGTATTGCTTTGTAGAATTAGACTCAACAATCTATGACGCTGTGCACTTCTCCTAATAAAGAAATTTTTGATGGAACTGTTTTGTCTCCAGCGGATTTACTGAACTTTGGGAATGAGTGTGCAGACTCTGACACTTTTCCTTGTTTCCCTCCAAGTTTGTTTTCTGTGCCATTGTTGTTGTTGTGTTTTTTTTTGCCTTGTGCTGTTTTTGTGTTTTTGTATTGTTCTCTGTTTTTAAATGTTTTTAACAACTGCAAAACACCCAGAATTGCTGGGAGTCAGGAAGCATATACATTTCATAAATAAATTATTATTGTTGTTGCTGCTGCTGTTGTTGGTCACACAGTCAGCCAGATGTTTCAACTGGATTTGGCATTTTTATCCACCTATCAAGTCCTTCCCAAGGACCTGGGATAGGCAGATGTTGTTTCATAGTGTTAAAGGTATCATCACAGGATATAAGCTGTTCCAAGTAAAGCTGCCTTTTGCAATTGACTGATGGTGATTTTGTCAATGCTGATGATCTTCAAGTGGTACTCCAGATGTTTTGGGATTGTACCCAAGGCACATATTACTACTGGTACTATCTTTGCCTTCTTTTTCCACAGTCATTCTATTTTTATTTGCAGGTCTTTGTGCAGAGGTCAATGGCACAATGGAAGACACAGTTGCTGGTCAATGGTGATAGACTGGGAGAGGTTAATATCAAGAGAGGAATCTTTCAAGGAGACTCACTATTACTACTACTTCTTCTTCTTCTTCTTCTTCTTCTTCTTCTTCTTCTTCTTCTTCTTCTTCTTATCATCATCATCATCATCATCATCATCATCATCATCATCATCATCTCTGCTTTCTTTTCCACATTCCTGTGGACAATATTACTTCGTGGTAAGTTGTCACTTAAACTGTGGAGTGAATCAATAGGCAGGAGAGTTTTGGAGCAAATAGTCCAGACAATAACAATGTAATTTAAGAAATCCCATCTAGATGCTTAAGAAATATCTATCACTACTGGGCTAGGATATTTAGTGCCAGATATTTTACACAGAGGTTGCCCAAGCTGAGCTACAATCTTAATACTACTGGTAGCAGCTGCGGGAAATTACTTTTCAGCAACACCTGGAAGGTCACAGTTCCCTGCAGAAGGGTAGCCCTTTAGAAATGCCTCAGTGGTGTTTCATATGCACATGATTCTAACCTATCAATCCACTTTCTCCAACTTGGTTGCCATCCTGACTTTGATTCTCTGAATTTCTGACCACTGAGGTCCTTGCTGAGAATTGTGGAGTTGAAGTCCACACATTTCAAAGGCATCATGACTGGGGAAAGCTGATCTAGATCTAAAAAAAATAGGACAATATGAGGTCTTTTCCAGTTAAACTAAAGGTATGGTTCATAAACTCTTTGCCAACATGAGGGCTAGGAACAGTGAAAATAACGCTCCCATTAAATTATTAAAATTATCCTAGCAACTGCAACTTTAAGAAACACTTATAATCACAAGTGAAACAATACTATAACACTTGTTAGCAGCACTCAGCTCCAGAGAAACTACCAAATATTTTATTTTAATCAACACCTTACAAATTTACTCAAAACACAAGAATCTTTTTTTTTAAAGTGGGATGTGAGAAAATAGTGCAAGAGCTGTCATTGAAAGGATAAATATAAACTACAATGCAAAAGGAACTTGCAAACACAGAACTGTATTATAACAAGGAGAAAGTGGAGCCAAGAGATGAAGCCTACAAGACATACAGTTGAACATTATTGATTTTAATCGGGTTCTTCAGAATGGAACATATCCATTTGTATTTGAAAGCAAGTATAACATAGCCTTTTAGGACTACCAAAACTTCTTCCTTGTGCTGCAATGTGTAACGCATGTGCTACTTTATGCATGTTCATATCATCATCATCGTCATCATCGTCATCATCATCATCATCATCATCATCATCATCATCTATTAAATTTATATGCCACCCAACAACTCTCGGCAGTTTACAGTTGTTACAACATTTTAAAACAAAGAACAATACAAACAAAAAAGAAAAACAAAAGCAGCAGAAGACAAAAGAGCAAAGAAAACCAACCTGGAGGGGATCACAAAGGAAGAAAGAGGTGTCAGTCTCTCTCATATAGAAAGATCCTGCCAAGCTTCCCAACCAAGACCTGGCGGTAAATCTCAGAGCTGACACTTCACAGCTTGCTTTGGCAAAAGTCTCACAAACACAGCTTAGCCAGAGAAGAATCTTTACTGCAGCCAAGAATGAAGCCATGTAAAAGTTAACTCTCCATTGCCAGTGAGAGTGTGCAAATGATTCATGCTTGCTGTGGTTTAAACTCATAGCTTCTTTCTCCTCCCTTTGCACAAACTGGATGATGACAGTGAATCCAAGTGGTTGATTGTAACTGCCCTCTTTGACCTTCTGGTTCTCACCACAGTACCTAATGCCAAAGATTGCCAGTGTTCTTCCTATTCCTGTCCCAAATTTCAATCTATGCAAACTCTCTATTTCTTGAGTGACATTTTCCCTGGTTGGTGTTGATCAACAGTTCATTTATTCCATTTAAAAAAAAAAAAAAATCTTTTGTCCAGGTCTTCCAGTCCATAGATGATTATGACAGAAGTGAACAATCTTTCTGTAGTTTAAAGCTACACTGAACATTTGGATGAAAATAACCACAGCGGGCAGATTGATGGATGACACATCACATACACAGGTGGACTTGGGATTTTTTAAAATTTTCCCTGGGAGTATTTTTGGGTGGGAAGAAGTTTTAATTTGTGGGTTTCTAAAAAATCCAAGTTAAGGCTGTTTTTATTTATGCATTTTTATTTATTTATTTATTTGAATTTATTAACCACCCAACTCCAATGGACTCTGTGTGGCATACAAAACTAGAGGTCTTGCACTATCTCTTCCTACCTCAAAAGGCATAGCACTGAAGTCAAGTGGGGCTCCAAAAAGGAATTTTAAGATGTCCATCATTAGTCTCAGCTCACATGTAGGTATTTTTACTCTGCGTGGATAGATGGAGCAGCAAGCATTCTTCTACCCCTGGTTGTACCATTGGACTAATCTGACCATTTTTCCAGATTAAAATGCCACTGACTGATCAAAACACCACAATTTAATATTTCACCCATAGCCATTAGGATAAGGAATTAGCTAAAACAATTTACTGTGATTAAGCACAATTTCACCTTTATAAGGGTAAAAATATTACTGAAAACAAGATTCTGAAAGGCATGTCAGAAATGAGCTAAAATAATAAGTTCCTATCAAATCTTGTCTTAAACCTTTATGAGCCTCAGACATTACTTTCCTGTAAGTATGAAGTAGGTCCTCTCAAGATGGGATTATCTGATGATGTTTAAGAAATGTCCTATTACTTTCCTTGATCCATTAAAATTTTCTACTTGGTGACATTCAAATTTAATATATCTTGGTTTTCCAGGTTTCAACATTTCCTTCATGTGAGTATATGTGTGTGTGTGTTTTCTTTTCATATGCATATACATGGCTTTATTCAAATAAATATTTGTTGCCTTGTAATTTTTTTGCAGTTTATATTTGTATCTCTCATTCAGACCAAAAAATGTGAGTGCCTAAAGTTGAAACTTCAAACTTCAGCATCTTACCAGCTAGATATTACCTGTTTAGCAATTCCATAAGAGGCAAAAATAAAGCTATTGATTGCTCACTGTTTTCTTTCCAAAATCTTTACAAAGTGTGCAATCAACTAAAATATATAGCAGAATGGGGGAAGGGGGATAGGACAGAAATTAAACACAGATGTATGTAACTTTACTGACAAATGCTGGGAAGAAGCCTGTACATTAAGAACAGGAGAATCAGGAAGGAGGAGAAGCTACTGCTAAGTACACGGACCACAGACTTCAAAGCCAGAACAAATATAAGGGATTTATACCATGTTCTTGAATGTCTGCTGCTATTTGCTGTTCAAATCACTTTTCATATTTTCTTCTGGATCTTCTGGATTATGGGTCTGCTCCAAAAGTTTCCATAACTGAAGTACTTTGCTTCATTAAACATTAGCATGCCCTCTGCTATTATCCCAAGTGGCACCTAAAATACATTAAATCAATAAAATAGTAAAGGAGCATTTTACAAAAAGATGTTTTGGTTAGAGCTTGAATAAAGATTCTTCTTGGCAGAAAAACGTCAGAGGTTTCTTTGTAGAACATCTGAAATAGTCTGCAGGCATTGGGCTTTCTCTCCCCTTACCAGTCAGGTGGCAACTGAAGGTGACCACATTTTGATAGTGGAAATGCAAGCTGTCCAACAACTAAATCTTAAAACCCTATGCAGAGGCATGTGTTTCTGATACAATGAGAAAACATCAGAATCAAATATTCAATGGGCTGCTGATGGACCTATGGTTATTCTTGGGTTGGGTCTGGCCACATATTGAGGCAAAAAAAGGAGTCAAAACTGCTTGGTCATTCTGGGTATCCGCCCACAGTTTCTCTACTTCAAATGAAAGATGTTGAAGTGAGATAATGTAAGCATTCATTGCTTATTTTATTTAAAGGACTTATAGCAGACCAAAAGAAAGAACCAGGCTGATGTCAGAATAGAAATTCAAATCTCTAAGGGTTAAAGCCCAACTTATATACAGTTTGCACAATGGAGGCTTGGTATAATAATTCAAATAGACTTGACAGCACAAAGTCTTATTTAAAGTTCCATCCTGAACTAATGATAGCCTGGTCAAGTTTGGGGCAGGAGTTTGGCTCTCAAAGGACAGATGTTCCCTGACTAGATGTCTTCTTGGGTAGGCCACTCTTTGAGCTAAGAGGTCTTTGCCCAGAGTAAAATATTTATTAAACTTAATATTTTTTAACTGAGGCATTCCTCAACCTGATGCTTATATGTTGCAAGATGGAATTTAAAATGGAACCTGAGACAGGAAGACTGGATTCACAAATTAAACAAGTCTAAAATGGGGTTGCGTCATATGGGGTTCAGCATTTTATAGGAAACAGCCATTGTCTTAGCATGCTGTATGATTCAGACAATCAAGTTCAGTCACTATGAGTTTTATTGACCTGGGTTTAGGCTTCAACTTATTGTATAAACCCAACCAAAGATGAATAACTACAGCCTGTCAGTCAGTGCAAAAAATACAATGCTTGGTTTGGTAAACAGATTACATTAACACAACATGCTAATCCATAAGGAAGGTTGCTTGATTTTTATTTCATGTATTTCATAAACTCACTATTGTATTATGTAAACTATGGTTTATGGTCTGACATACTTTATGAATACAGCCAATGCTAGCTTAGTCAATAAACCACAATAAACCAACCATGACTTAGTATGATTTATAAAACCATTCTGTCCCATAATGGTCACTATTGCAATCTTATAAAAATATCTCATTGCTATATGAATGAACATAGCATAACTAAGAAAAAGAAGAAAAAACAACACAATAAAATATCTATCTATCTATCTATCTAGAAGAACAACAGTACATACCCACCCTGGAAAATGAGATTGGAGGCTAAGATCAAGGCAACTCGGAGAGAAGTCAGTCAGCTGGTGGAACTACAGAAGCATGTGGAGATTAGGGATAAGACTCAGCTACTGAAAAAATATATGGGCCTGACTCCATCTGAAGCTCTAGAGACTGCTAAACAAAGGCTCACAGCACTGGCTGCCAGGCTAAGGAGATACACTAGAGAAGCAGAGGCCAAGAAGATAAATGCCCTGTTCTCCAAAGAACCATCCAAAGTGTACTCCCAACTGCAGTGCAACCACACAGTAACAGCTGAGCCACCAGCAGCGGAAACTGAACAGTACTGGAAGAACAAATGGGAGAAAGAGAAGACACATAACACCAGTGCAAAGTGGCTGCAGGACCTGAAAGCAGACCACAGCAATCTCCCAGAACAGGAACCAGTCACCATCACAGTAGGAGACATCCAACAGTGGGTCAAGAACATGAAAAGCTGGACAGCACCTGGCCCGGACATGATCCACACCTACTGGCTAAAGAAACTAACAGCAGTGCATGAACGCCTAGCAGCACAGATGAACCAACTGCTAGCAGCAGGCTCCCACCCGGACTGGCTAACACAAGGAAGGACAGTGCTGATCATGAAAGACCCCCACAAGGGAACAGCACCATCCAACTACCGGCCAATAACCTGCCTCCCCACAACATGGAAAGTTCTATCAGGCATCCTAGCTGCCAAGCTACAAGACCATATGGGTCAGTACATGAGCACAGCTCAGAAGGGCATTGGGAACAACACCAGAGGCTCAAAACACCAGTTACTCATAGATAGAGCAGTTGCCCGAGACTCAAGGTCTAGGCAGACCAATCTGAGCACAGCCTGGATTGACTACAGGAAAGCCTATGACTCAATGCCACACACATGGATCTGTGAATGCCTGGCGCTATACAAAGTCAACAGGACACTAAGGACCTTCCTCAAGCACTCAATGGGACTGTGGAAGACAACACTGGAAGTGAACTCAAGACAGCTCGCACAAGTGACCATCAAGTGCAGCATATA
The DNA here is from genome assembly GCA_030867105.1 of Liasis olivaceus. Classification (NCBI taxonomy): domain Eukaryota; kingdom Metazoa; phylum Chordata; class Lepidosauria; order Squamata; family Pythonidae; genus Liasis; species Liasis olivaceus. The sequence continues at coordinate 24,089,694 of CM061348.1, read as the reverse complement.
CCAAGGTGATGCACTGTCCCCACTGCTGTTCTGCATAGGCTTAAACCCCCTCAGCCACATAATCACAAGGTCTGGATATGGGTACAAGTTCAAGAGTGGAATCACCATCAGCCACCTCCTCTACATGGATGACATCAAGCTGTATGCTAAGAGTGAACGAGACATCGACTCACTGATCCACCTGACACGGATCTACAGCAAGGACATTGGGATGTCATTCGGACTGGAGAAGTGTGGCAAGATAATAGTAAAGAGAGGGAAGGTAGTTAAGACCGATGGAGTGGAACTACCAGTGGGCCACATAGCAGACATAGAGACCAGCTATAAATACCTTGGTGTCCCACAGTCACATGGCAACCATGAGGAGGAGGCAAGGAAGACAGCAACATCCAAGTACCACCAAAGGATAAGACAGGTCCTGAAGAGCCAGCTCAATGGGAAGAACAAGATCCATGCCATCAACATGTATGCCCTGCCAGTCATCAGATACCCTGCCGGTATAATGAGCTGGCCAAAGGAAGACATGGAGGCTGCCAATGTGAAGACCTGGAAGCTCCTCACAATGTACGGAGGTTTCCACCCCAAGTCCAACACCCAGAGACTGTACACCAGCCGCAAAGAGGGCGGGCGGGGTCTGATGAGTGTCAAAGCCACTGTCCTGGATGAAACCCGGAGTATCCAGGAGTACATCAGTAAGATGGCACCCAAAGATGAGCTGCTGAGAGAATGCCTCAGGCAGCAGCAGACATGGGAGGAAGTTCAAGCGGAGGAAATACCACGGCAAGACAAGCCCCTGCATGGGATGTACCATCGACAAATAGCTGAGGTGGCTGACATTGGGAAATCCTATCAGTGGCTGGAAAGGGCCGGACTAAAAGACAGCACTGAGGCACTGATCATAGCAGCACAAGAACAGGCACTAAGCACCAGATCCATAGAAGCAGGCGTCTACCACACTAGACAGGACCCAAGGTGCAGATTGTGCAAAGGGGCCTCAGAGACAGTCCAACACATAGTGGCAGGGTGTAAGATGCAGGCAGGAACAGCGTACACTGAACAGCACAACCAAGTAGCTGGCATTGTGTACAGGAACATCTGCACAGCATATGAGCTAGACCCCCCCAAGTCCAGATGGGAGATTCCACAGAAGGTCGTGGAGAATAAAAGGGCTAAGATCCTGTGGGACTTCCAGATCCAGACGGACAGGTGGGTACTGGCCAATCAACCAGACATCGTGGTAGTAGACAAAGACCAGAAGACAGTGGTAGTGATAGATGTAGCAGTGCCAAGTGACAGCAACATCAGGAAGAAGGAGCATGAGAAGTTAGAGAAGTACCAGGGCCTGAAGGAGGAAATAGAGAGGATGTGAAAAGTCAAGGCCAAAGTGGTCCCAGTGGTGGTAGGAGCTCTCGGGGCCGTGACTCCTAAGCTGGGAGAGTGGCTCCAACAGATCCCAGGAACAACATCAGAGCTCTCTGTGCAGAAGAGTGCAGTGCTAGGAACAGCTAAGGTACTGCGCAGAACCCTCAAACTCCCAGGCCTCTGTAGAGGACCCGAGATTGAGGAAGACACAATGCACCCATAGGGGTGAGAAGGGAATATATTTTTTTTTATTATAAGGTATCTCATACATGCATATATGTAGATGGAATTTTACACAAAAGTTTCAGTAAAGAATGACCATAATTCACTGCAATCGTCCATACACTATCAAAGTTATTATGTTAGTATACATTATTCATCATTATTTAAACACTTCCAAGTAGGTGATCATTATTACACAGTCAGTAGCACAACTCTACTGGCTGACATTGCACTGGCTAAAGGATTGCTTTTGAACTATGTCCTAAAGTCAGCTTTGTTAGATTACCCCAAGTTTGGTTATATTGACAAGGGGACAAATATCATCCTTTCCACCTTTTTCATACCATAAATTGCTTCATAAGTCTCAATCTTATTCCTGGGACTTCCAGAAGAAGAAATGGGGGACTGAAGATGGCTCCGCAAAAAGTGGAGAATATGGCAGAATGAAGAGCTGTAGTAGATTGGCTCTTCAATAATTCCTCTCTGGGCAAGGAGAGGACTTCAGATTGCCCACAAGTGCTCCAGACAGCTGCTCCTCCAAGATAGCAGTCTCTAGTGGGTTTAGAGCTCTGGGAGACAAAGGAATAATCATCTTGCTCAAACTGTGGTCAGTGCCTTTGAAGGGACACCAAGTTCACATACTTCCTTTCCAGTCACTTTCAGAAATTGCTTGTTAACTACTTTTCAGCTATTAGAAACCTTTGGATCAACAAATCTGACAGCACCAGGTGAGTTTCCTTCCTTAGTCCATTTGTGACTTTTTAAAGTCAAAGCTTAATCACCCTTTTATTGTTTATTCAAAAAAAAAAAGTTCTTAAACTTGTAGTTAAAACATTTTTTTGCTAACATCCTTAGCAAAAGAATGTTTTAACTACAAGTTTAAGAACTTAGAATATTTTAGAACAAACAACAAAAGGGTGATTAAAACTTTGATTTTAGAAAGATACAAATGGACTAAAGGTCCAGGTAAATTTGAAATAAGATTTTGGAATTAATTATAAAGAAGCCTTCCCATGGAAAAGTGCTTTTATTTTGGATTTTTTAAAGAAACATAGTAAGATAAGGCTTTAAAAATCAGACAAGAGAGGGAACTAGAGGGTCTAAAGATTACAATTAAAGGAGAAGAACACAAACTTGACTTACAATTACAGAATGAAGCAAAATATTCTAACATGAGACATATTGAAGAATATTTTTGAACAATGGACTCAGAAGTTAATTTTAATAGTGACAACAGAGACATCTGCCTCTACAGAGAGACTGTGTCTAAAAGATGTTATGGAATAGGAACAAATTCAACTGAGAAGATCAAGACTGAGTTGAAAGTAGATCTACAAATGACAGGGTACAAGAATGACATGGAAAAAGATGTTACACTGTGTCAGGTTCAGCCGGCACGGCACTCCTAGGGAAGCCAGCCCGCCACGCTGAGCTAATTCTGCCGCCCGCTTGCAAGTCTGGGAAAGAGGAAGTGCAAGCCACGGCTCGTTAATGGGCCACCTGCGCCTAGTTAATAGGAAAACCACAGAGTGGAAGCATTGCATTTACACTGATAAGCAGCGCGAGCTAACAATGAGCAGAGCCGCGAGCCATGGAACGAACGCCACCGCACATTCCAGCAACCCCGGCTTTGCACGCAACTGAGAGGACCCCAAGGAAACCAGCCCACACCGGAGGGGTAGTCAATCAAGGAACAATGCGACACGGGCTGAACCTGCCATCTGAACAATTAAGGGGGATTATTGGGGCACTGATAATCCGCAGCCTGTAATACGACCACGGGGCAAAAACACGGGAAGGGGAGAGGTATATATGGAACCATGTAAATGTGCCAAGCCAGTCCTGGCTTTGTTTGTAATTGTTGCGTTACGCTTGAGTAAACCTCTTTAGTGAACCACACGTGTCTCGGGAGTTTCTCTTGATGAACGGGGCATTCCTTACACACTGGACATACAAAAGTATGACTGATGTTTTAATAATTAAAAGGGATACACAAACAATAAACCAAAAGAGTGACCTGGATAATTTTTCTATATTGGATTTACAAAAGAGGCTTGTTAAAGTTTTGAAGAATCTCATGAGAAGGGACAAAGAAAAAAATGAAAAGAAATCAAGTTCTACCACATTATTTGAATGGACTAAAGACTAAGATTGTTAGAAGCAAAAGGAAGGAATATAAAGTTGGTTTATTTGATCAAGGTTAAAATAGATATGTTGTTATTTCTGATATCCCTTAATGGGCTTTTGCTGACACCAGGATTGAAATGACAATGCTTTATGGATTTGTTTATAGATAAGAGATGGGATATGGGAAGAAGAGATCATTTGTTGCACTTTAAGAGGAGGTGATGTTATTAAAATTGTTTTTACTTGTTGTGATGAAGGCAGGAAGTCACTTCTTTATATGTTACTTTTCTTTTTCTTTACTACATTCTTACTTTTCTTTCTTTTCTATTTTTCTTTCTGTTTTTTTCCTTTTTCCTTTCTGTCTTTTCTGCACCTTCCATTTTGTTTTTATTCTTCTATCTTTTATTAGTTTATATTAGTTTTTACTGTTGTAATTATAATCTTTAATAAAATTACTATATATAAAAAATAAGTCTCAATCATATTCCCATTCCCTTGCATTTCTCTAAGCCAGAAAGAGCTCATGGGAATGTATGAATTCTCATAGATAAAATAAACTTTGCAATTTAAGATGGTTCTTCTTGATCAAGAAAACTTTAAAGCTCCAGGTTTCTTTCTAATGCCCTCCAAGTTCAAGGAAACCTTTGTTAAAAATCACAAGGGAGCAAGAGTTCTTTTTCTGCTTTAGGGAAAGAATCAACAAAAATCATATCGGGTGAAACTAATTATATGTGATGTGATTTCAGAAGGAAAATAAGAGAGGTGAAATATATTGGCAACTAAGACAAGAGAAGCAGTTTAGAAAATGCCAATCAGATTCAGGTGAGCCTACTGGAAGTTGGCTAATGGCCATCAGGCACAAGGACGTCATATATTTATGCCTGAATTGTAGGTAAATCAAGGTGTATATATTATAAATATTCCTATAAATTAATATCAGATTGCCTTGCTGGACTGTAGTACTTTGTGACTCACGGAGCCTTTGAAAATAATGTTGGGTCTTGGTGGATGGTAATAGGCTAGAAGTTTAAGAGATGAGGAAGAGAGTAAAGGTAAATGCTCGGATAGGAAGAGCTGCAGCTAAAAAGAAAAAGGCAGAGTAATATTAGATAGCAGTAGACATGGGTACTAAAGGACAACAGAAGCAAAAAAGGCAGAAATTAGGAAATAAGGGCTCCAAGTCAAGAAAGGTAACAATTCCAAAGAATTTTAAAAAATACTTCTGCTACCATCAATTTAAGATTTGTTTCCACACTCAGCCTGACTTTTGCCGTACAGGATTAGCAAATTTCTCAGTTCCTATTCAAAGAGCTTGGAATTCTTAAAGCAGCATTTCTCAAACTGGCTAGGGAATTCTGGGAGTTGAAGTCCACACATCTTAAAGTTGCCAAGTATGAGAAACAGTCTTAGAGAAAAATCCCAAAATGAGCATTACAAGAAAAAGAGTACTATCCAATGAGTTATTGATTTCTATATGTCTGAGATGACATGAGGAACTAGAATTGCATTTGAACATACACTTGAGAGCTAACTTTGGCTAAGTAATATCACAACTTTGAAGGATATCACAGGACTTTGCATGCAGTGACTTCATGCTTTTGAAGCTGATTATTATTACAGAGGTCACAGAGCATTTTGGAATAAATATTCTCATTTGTGCCCTTAATTGCATTTCCAGAGACCTTCTTTATTTTGAAGTTTGGAGAACATTTTTCATGGTGGTTACAAGCTTGAAAATACTCTTCAAAGAAGCACACTTTTTTGTATGTGTTTTCTTTTTGATCCCCGGCTTTTGATGGTTTAGTTTGGGGTTGTCTCATTTTAATCTTTATCATGTTTCATTGTATGTAATTACTGCCTTCACTGCTTAGCTTTAAGTCTTCAATTTGTATTGCCAAGGAAACTTGTCTCATAAAAACAAGTTAATAAAAAAAGGGAAAAAATTCATTTTTGCAATCATATGCAATGAAAAAGGATTTTATTTCAAAATAAAAGAGTTACAAATCCCCTGCCATTAGTCTGAAAGTATTTAATGAATTTACGTATTTCTGCTTCAACAAAGCCATTTAATGAGAAAAGCAATATTAAAATAGCACAGAAGAAAATCTTATGTAGAAAACTATTCATTACTTGATACCTAATTGCTCGTGCAGCTGACAGTGATGCAGCACTTATTTCAACCAAAAAACAACAACTGTATATTGAAATATTGCATTATTTTGTTTGCATCATGAAAATGTGACTTCATGCAGGTAGTCAATTCTGTCCCTTTGCACTAAAAGCTTCCCACCCAGAAAGGAAACATTTAACCTATATTCAGTAATAGAAATATCGATTACAGGAAAGGGAAAGGGAAATATTCAGCACAGGGATTTTGAAAACTAGTACTGGAACAAACAACCCTAACCAACCCAAGTGGCTTTTGTAGTTACTCCTAACTACACATCAAGGCACTATTGTATTTTTACTTCATAAAATAATAATGATTCAACTTTCATAGGGAAGATACTGGAAATTGGCAGGGCTATACTTCTTCTGTTCTAATCTGTAACAACATTTTAATTGAGAATGAACTTTAACTGCTTACTGTCAGTGAGCCACAGAGCTTGCTAGAGGTTTTAAGGAAACTTTTGATTTTTTTCCCCCGCAGCCTCCTGCTTTTTTGCAGTTTAAGAAATGATCTGATCCACTTTAAATGGCAGTTCATCAATATCTGGATGACAGCTAATGCTTCTGCATATTTTAAAGATATTGAAGCACATGTTAATGGTTGCAGACACATCGGAACGCAAACTCTGACAATGTAGAAATCAATAATGCACGGATTTTTAATCTAGGAGGGACTAGGATGATTCACTTTATGAATAAATTCAGCACAGAAGCATTACAGTGTAAAGAGCCTGCCTCTGAAATCTTGGTGCCAGAAAATCTCTTTAAATGCTCAAAGAAATTGACTGTTACCACCTTCCTGAAACATTTGCCACTTTGAGGGATATTTCATGATTGCCTTTGTGGGGAGTAACTTGCATTTCCCGGCCTCAATTACTTTCAGTTGCCTTCGCTCCCATTTTGGCCAGAAAGCTTTGCGAAATGTCATTCTCTATTAAAACTATATACCATTTACGTACGTGCTGACCAAAGACCCCAGATGCACCTCTGCAAAAATAAGCCAGTAGAAGAGAAGGAACAACCTTGGAAGAATGTGAAAGGCATGGGTTTTATTTTTTTTCTTTTGCTGCACAGTCAATTTTTACCAATCATAGTTTGCATTCTAATTTTCTGAACATCACTGTATTTAGTTCTAATGCAGAGGGAGAGAATGTCAGGCTCCTGCAACTGAGACACCACAAAATAATCTCCTAAGAGTGGACATAATTTTGTAGTCCTCATATCTTGGGTTTTGTGCTCCTCTGAGCCTCAGCAACTAACACAGAGACAATGTATTTATTTTCCAGAAGAAACCAAGGGTTTGTTGGGCCATAGGGCTTCAGCCCCTCTATTACTTGCCTGTGAGGACAACATGAACAAAAATGGTTACCTAGGCACCATTTAAAGCACTATGAAAGCAGTAGCTATTGCAAATGTAAGCAAATGCAGCACCACCCTGTAAGATCCACTTACATTGCAACAAAACATATTTATCAAAGCTTCTAAGGGGGGGGGGAGATGCTCAGATAATTGGGACTATTATTAACAAAACTGGGATAAATTATGAAATTCACTATAATCTAATGGAGTGTTTAGGTGGTTTTCAAAGGGGGCTAAATAAATTCATGGAAAAATGGAATTCATGGAAGCTTCCAATGGTTACTGATTTTGATAGTTATAAATATTACCTCAGCAACCCCAAAGTCCTTTTATAACAGCTGCTAGGGAACAAGAATGGAAGCAGATGCACGCCCTGCTTGGAAGTTCTTGGATACACAAAAGACACAGAAGGCCAGAAAATAGACTTGGGGACTCATCTAGCTGGACTCTTGCTATGTTGTCATGGCAGCCATTCATAGTGTCCACTATGGCCCCGGCAGCTGCTGCTGAGAAAACACAATCCCTTGTCTGAATGTTCTTTGGGTTATGCTCATGCATGCCTGAGACCTTGCTTTATTTTATTAACAAATTTATATAACTGCCCATCTGCCAATATAACTCTGGGTGAGGAACAACAACAAAAACAATACAGGAATCAATCAAAATACCATGTTGAGGCTATTTAAAAAAAAAAAACTTATCAGCATATCTCATACACACGCTGGGGTCCATTAACATGCAGGCCGCAGTGCCTGGGGGCAAAACCTGGTCTTCATGCCCTCCAGAAGGCCAATAGGACCAGGGCGATTCAGATCTTGGGTGGGGGGTTACATAAGGCAGGTGCCATAGCAGAGAAAACATGCTTTCCAGGCCCCACCAGTGCTTCACCAAAAGGGAATCCAGATTATGCCCAGGATCTAGTGGGACAGGCAGAACCGATCAGGGATAGACAATCTCACTTCAGTCTGGAACTTTTTGGAACCATTATTATCCATTTCAGGAACAATTTCTAAATCATCTAACTCTGTCCACTTGAAATACGGGTGCTTTCCCTAATCAAAGGTGAACTGCGATAACAACTAAGATGTGAATTGTCATCTCTGTGACCCTTTTGAATACAGTAAGATACAGAAATATTTCCAGCCTCCCTAAGATATGTTAACCTTAGCATCTGTGCCTGACTATGAATTACATTTGGACCAGGACCCAAATGATTCACGTTGAGACTTTCAAAGTAACGACTGACCAAATTTCTCTACTAATAAAGACCCAGAAATATCTTTGTAAGTCAAATTTTAACAAATGAAAAGAAAGTACTTGGCATTTTTTCCATATGAAAACATAATTCAACCAATTTCATTTGCAGAAAAATAGAGCTCTGATTCTTGTTCAGTCAAAGTGGACTTCTTGTTATTTCTCAACTAGCTTATCGTGGCTTTGACTATGGCCTATATAGTTATCACTGTCTCTTTGCAACATACTGAGTATCAACTGCTGTAGGGCATTTGCTGAACTAGACCTTATGTTCTGATTATGTCACCTATGAAAGATGTAACTATACAGAGATAGGGAAAACTGCTGTGACCACTCTGCAAGGGATCAGATCTCACATTCAGTGACCAACAACTAACCCTTCTCATTTCACACCCCAAAATCCAAATAGTAGGGCTTTATGCCGAAAAAACTCTGGATTGCCTCACTTATGACTTAATTAGCAAGGGTGTTTTAATCGAATTATATAATCTTCCAAAGTTTGCCTTGACAGCAGATGTTGTACTGTTGCTGAAATGTTTTATGTTATTCTAAACCTAATCAAAGGTGGTACTGCACATCTACAAGAGCACACACAGAATTTGTTTCTATAAAGGGAAACAGGAAACTTTGTTGTTGAATAAATGCCTGTTTATGGTTCACATCAACAGCAAGAATGTATTTTTCATCTATAGTACCTATTGCTTCTTGAACAATTGTTTCCTAAAATACTGTTTTGAACTATACATTCCATTCTATTGCTAAAAAAAGGGATTCTTAGATTGGTATCTTAAAACAAATGTCATTCCTTAATATGTTAACTGGGATCCTCTTATTTCTAACTAGGTCTCTGTCATGCTCAGAATCTTAACTAATGTAAATTCTCATCTAAGCAGAAAAGACTGTCTGAAGTTTCCCTACAGCCTCATCATGTATTCATAAGACACACTACTACTTTTCTATTTAACTTAAAAGGTGTTTACTGTTCTAAATATGTTCATCATGGTAGTCATTAGCTAATGGCCCGATCTTTCTAAGAGGCAATCTTAAACAGTAACATTCGATTTATTTAGCATTTGCTTCCCATAAAAATATGAAAAAAAAAAGCAGCAAGATAATGCATATCTAAAGTTACAAAACAAATGAAAATCCAATGTAGTATATTCTCTCAAAGATTAATGGTATATATTTATAGAGATGTACATTGAATTAAATCAATTGTTTCAAACAATGCTTGAGGAAGTGATATTTTCATGCAATTCTCATCTTACCTTTTTTTTCATTCAGGCACATAAGAAGCTGATTTATATTAGGTCAGACTTTTTATCTTTCAAGCTCAGTGCTTTCTACTATAACCGGTAGCAGCTTCTAAACCTATTTGCATATCACACACTGTTTGACTCTCCTTTAACTGGAAATACCAGGGATGGAATTTAAAACCACAGAACTCCCAAAACATGGGTTCAGTTACTGAGCTATGGAACCACCCTAGTGTGCAAAACGCAAACCAGCCCTGAGTTTTCCCAACCATCTGTTCCAAATTTTTAAGCATCATTTACCTAAATCTGAGCATTCCCATCTTAGAAGAGTTCAAGTGCTTCTTATGTATGCATAAGTGAGTGCAAGGAGGAAAGGAGAGGAACCAGCCCATCTGTTTCCTTAATCCAATAAGGACTAAGCTGGATGTAATGACTGTAGTTCATGGCAGGCTGATTCACCCAGCTATTAGAAAAGTTTCCAATGCCTCCCATGATATGTTTGTATTGTTTATCAAACCATTGATAAATGAATTCTTTTCACTTCGAGTGGTTTCTTTTCAAACTTTCCCCTTTTCTACCTTGATTTGTTAAGTACCTGAATGTCCATATCTTGCTGACAGGCATGCCAACCTGTTTTTAGTCTTTCAACACTTCCCCCTTCAGGACTATTAGATTTCACTGCAGGTTATTCACTGGACAATTGCTAGAGCTTATTTTAGTAGTTTTAAACAGTACTGAATGAAATGCTTTTAATTACTCCACTGGAGTCTTGCTTTTACAGTGGGAGGTTAGCACTGCACGTGCCGAGACATAATGATCTGGAAAGCACTGAAAAATCCATACCCCAGTTGGTCTCTGACAGCTGCAACTGTCAGAAATTTAAAATTACATAGAAATAAAATAAATCCCGCCTGCAAGATTCCTTTAAGCTGAATATATGCACAAAGATGTCTGACCCATCCAGTCTGCCAAGAAATGGATTTTCTCTCATTCTGCCAATTCAGCCTAGCATTCTTTATCCCCGCAAACTCATTTTGCATGTTGATCTCACACAGCATCCAGGCATAAGAAGCAGCTACTAGCAATTTGGGAGGACCCCAGAGTCTGAATCCAACGGAGACAGAGGATATTGAGCAGCTTACAGATCAGGGAAGAGAATAGAAAACTGGCCTGGTGGAAGGGGTTACAACCGGATGAAATTTCCTGAAAGGAAATACAGCTGGGTAGATGAACAGAAACTTGAAGAGCAACACGTTACATGTCACTGGGGGGGGGGGGGGGGGGCGTTTGTCTTATTTTGCAAGTGTTTACATGAATTTGCCCTACGGCTTCATTAGAGGCATAATGGTAGGAAACAGGGTGATATTATGAAAAAGCTCAGACATATTCACTCTCCTTGCAACGCACTGATTTCTGCTTTCCAATTAGTATTGGTGGGGTGGGGTGACAGCAGAGAGATGACTTCGGGGTATTGCTATGGGTGAAAATAATGATTACAGAGCACTGCCAAGAAGTCAGAGAGCTTTCCACATGCAGCATTTGCCTTGTTTCAGGTTCAGCGCCATGCTTCTGTGATCCCATTGTGTTAGTCTTCTATTGTAACCGAGCTGATTTATTTCCACCCTGCTTCAGTACAATCAAAATACTGCCAGCCCACATTTTCAGAACTGTAATCCCCTAAGTGTTTTCCAAAACCATCTTGCAGATTACTTGCCCAGACAGATCCACTGAAAGCACCAAAAAGATTGTTGCTTAGTAAAGTGTCTGCGGTGTCCAGAGTCTAGTTCCTTGTGTAACAATCCAAGCATGTTCTATTTTCGGTGTTGTTGATGACTTACAGGGTTATTTAACAAAAGCTAGGTTCCACCTTCTCAATTCTTCTGTGTTAGGACTAAGGAAAAAAGTAGACAAGAGCGCATCCTAAGGGATGCCAAGCCTAATCAAGCCACATGTTTCATTTATAACAAAGTTTGTAACTTGGGAAGTTCACATTATTTTTGATTTTACAACACACACAAAAATGGGGCGTTTAAAGATGACTTTTGGAGGCTCTAAGAAATGTAATGAAAATATGACAATTAAATCTGAAAGAAGATAGAGTAAATCAGAAACGCCTCCTAAAAAGGCATGCTGTCCCTGAGAGTAGAATCAAACTGGGTAATTTAATTTATTGAACCTTGATATTGTCCCAAGACTGTTATTTTAGAATGTGGAGAAATGCTACAGGAATATCTGTTGATATCTGATTCAACATGTTAATTGACATCTGAATGCACTTTAACCCTGCTTGATCACAATTTGTTCCAGGGGAGGTATAAAAACCTTCCGCCAATTTGAATATAGATTCGGTTCAAACTAGAAAACAGAAGAACTAAAAGAATATTCCTGGTACATTTTTTTTTCTTCCAATAGAAAGACATTTTATCTTTGTCCTTGACCACAATTTGTTCCAGGGGAGATACAAAAACCTTCCACCAATTTGAACATAGATATGGACTCCACTTCCCAAATTAGTTCTGCTTGCAGTATTAGGAGCTTCTGGCTTGAGGCTGGAATCACACAGCTTCCAGCAGAGAACCAACTAAGAAATGCAATGAGGGAAATCCCCTTGAAGACTTACATCCATTGATAGACTTCTGAAGGAGACTAAATCCATTCACAAATAAAGGACAAGGAATTAGTCACATTCCTTCAAAGAGCTACCTTAGCCTTTAAATAGTTTTGGCCTTTAATCCCTATTAAAGTGGTACTATGGGAGAGTGCTAATGTATTGGCCTTAGGAAGGGATGTCTGGATTCAAATTCCCACCCAACTACAAAAGTTATTTTGTGATTGACCATAGTATTTCTTGATTCTCTTCTGTAGGTATCTCCTACTGTCAAGGCAAAACATAAACCGATCAGGAAATTATTTATTAAATTTATACCCCATCATTCCATCAAAAATGATGCTCAGAAAGGAGGCATGTTGGGTCTTAGCACTCCATTTGTGAAATTCCTGCTCTGAAGAATCCTGCCTATTCATTTTAATTGGTAGGGAGAAATCATTAATTAATTTTCCCAAATTTTGAAAGCTTGTTAGATTTACGCCTTCTCTTCTAAGTTGTATATTAGTTCTTATGTTATTTGTATTTTATGACCTTATTCCATTTTTTCTTATATAGAGCACTTCCTATATAAGGACTTCCTTTTTTTGTTTTTGAGAAGAATATAAAAGCCTTAAAAAACAATGACCATTCCTATCCACAAAACTAGGAGATTTTAAAACCTTTCATGAGAACTGGAAGATATCCCTAATGCCATCAGAGCTGATTTCACTTGAGGAATCACATAAACCTTAAACCTGTGACTTTCAACGTTTTAATTTCAGCCAATTTAAACCATCAAAACATGAGGCAGAAGAAATAAACCAAAAAATCTTTCTCAAATTTCAAATTATGTGGCTAATTTTAAGATGCTAATGAAGTTTAAGTATCATTATAAATACAAACTACTCCCTACAGCTTTTTTTTTTTTCTTTTTAATCTATTTTGCCATTATTTAGCATTACAAATGCAACAGATGGCACTCTGAATGCTGGACAAAATATATTCACTGATGTTATTATTTATAAGTAAAGCAATGGTGAACACCACAAAGAGCTAAATAATCTATATAGAAAATAGCACTGTGGTATCTCTTATTAACCCATTCTTGGAAGGACACCTTGGATATAACAAAACCAAGGGCTTACTGAACCAGAGAGAAAAGGCATGTTACGTCTTCTGCATGATAGATAATGTCATTAGAAACTTGACAGCAGTTAGTGCATCTTGCCTACAAAATAATATCCTTTCTCAAACATTCCACTGCTTGTCAACTCTGCATTAATGCTACAAATAAATTAAAATGCTCAGCAATACCGACAAATGCAAATAAACTATATTTTCTCAAGAATGAGCTGAAAACAGGGTGGGGAAAAATGGTTTTCAGAAATGCAATTTTGCTGTGTTTTGATATGTTATAATTACTTACATTGCTATCACTGTTTACAGTGACCATAGTTATATCTCTCCTTGTAGCTTCTTTTTGTAAATAATAATAATAACATTTTATGATTGCTTTAACTAAAGGAATTCAAGCAGTCAGGCACTGATGCTTTCCATAGATCTTTCACTTCTCTGGGGTTTGCCCAGGACTCCAACAGAGGCACCAAGGAGATTGAACAATAGCAGGGCTCAATGAATTTCTCCCAGAGGAATTCTCCACAGCCTAATCTGTATGCAAAACCCAGTGATCTTAAATCTAACCACAACTTCACAATTGCATGCATTGTAGGGTAATGCAGGCCACTAATTTCCCATCTAAAGTTTCTTTGATTGTAAACAGGAGATTATCCTTTGACAGGAAATTCAAGCCATTAAAGTTCCAGCTGTTATTTTATAAATTGCAGATTGTGGTGGAGGGGGAAAAAAAAGCCTACAATGATCCAAGGTAGTTTACTGCCACCTCTTTAAACAAAACCAAACCAAAAAAGCTAGGCAATTTGTACTTGTACTTTGGAGAAATCTAAGGGCAACCAAGATTACAATAGTAAACACTGGGATATAAGAAGACCACAGACATCTAATTATTTTTTTCTTCCAATATTTCAGTTTCAAAAGTTCATAGTGACCACCTAACTGCAACACTAAAATATGGTCATGACTCTTGTTTGGTCTCCATTTTTAAGTGAACTTGGCTTAGTTTGCACTTTTTGAAGTAGTATAGATTATATGTGTCTCCCAGTTAAATGATGCAATTCTTGGTTCAACATCTGTATAAAAATGTACACTGATAAAACTGTATATACATATGTATATTTTGAAGGAAGTTATATATGCAAATATTATTTGGGGGAAAACTGCATATAAAAATTAATGACTTTTTATTTTTTTTCTGAATTCCAAGCTAATTTGGAATTGGATGGAAGAGACTTTCAACTGATTCCAGGTGAAGTGACATGAACAAGCCTTAAGCTCATGCACTCTCCCTGCCTTATCAGGGCTATAAGAAGCTATGAAGCATTTGCTTGGGTTTCAATTAACTGTAGTCTGTTGCAATGGCCAAATAAAGAAAAAATGTAGCTGCTTTATAAATGATCTGACCATACACACAAGCCTCACCCTGTAGTTTATAAACCTTGCTTATATGGATAAACCATAATGAAAATTAAAGACAGTTCCAAATTTGGAGACATTCTCAGTGGCTCTAATTTCCTCCTTACAACTGCATGGAAGAAGAAACAGGATCAAAGTCATAAATGTTAATCCTAATACAACATTTGAACCAGTCACTTGGTAATTCACATTTGATTAATTTAGAGAGATAACCCCATGGAGTTGCATATTCTACACTTCCAAGTATCTGTCAGCTAACATAAGGAGTCAAGCTATCTGATACTAGAACTTAAGAAGTCACTGCTTAAAAGAAAAAAAAAAGCATTTTGATTCAATCCTACTGGGAACCCTGGCAACTATCTTAATTCCTATCCTAGTATTCTGATGTTCTTATTCATTCATTTGGTCAGTTCTCAAGTTCTTATCTCAGGTTTTTCTATTCCTTACATTTGCTCAGCTAGGTATCTTCTTTAACCAAATTCTGAAACTGGAAGCAACCACACTGGGGAGAAAAGAAATTGAAAACAAAGACTACCAAAGTAAGTGATGGGGTGGGTTCAGCCTCACTATCTACCCACCTAGTGGGTCCTATCTACAGTTAAATGGGACCCCCAGCTTCTCTTATTGCCTGGAAGAGATAGCTCCAAGTTTCACCTCCTGAATCTGCCAACTGTCGACAGCAGGCAAAAGTCTACATAACGAAGGGACCAAAAATGAGTTGCCACATTAGCAGCATCCTGTGGCTGACTGATGCTTTTGCACTCCAAATGTATTGGGATAAAAACACATTGTGTTCTGATGGCTATGTTGTCTGGTGGGCCCCAAGGTAGGAAAAGCTGTCCTAAATGAATAGTAAAGAGAGCCAGTTTGGTCTAGTGGTGAAGACATCAGGCCAGAAAGCAGGAGATGGTGAGTTCTAGTCCTGCCTTAGGCATGAAAGCCGGCTGGGTGACTTTGGGCCAGTACCTCTCTCTCAGCCCAATTCACCTCACAGGGTTGTTGTTGTGGGGAAAATAGGAGGAGGAAGGAGCATTAGTATGTTCACTGCCTTGAGTTATTTATAAAAATAAGAATGGTGGGATAAGAAAACTTAAAAAAAAGACATCCTGGAATGAGTGGATTATTCAAATTATTTTTTCAGACAACTACAAACATAGAGATGTACTTGTACTTAGGTTGTGGTTACAGTTAAGGTGTATTAACAAGTAACAGTAATAATAATAATAATAATCACATTCTATTTGGAAATTTATGTGAGAGACTTAAACATACAGGTCTATGTATTACAAAAATCAATGGCTTCTTGACAAAGGACAACACAAACTTCTTAACTTCGATTACTATTAATCACAATATCTTCAGTCAGCCTAGAAAGTACCAGCCAGAGTGATATATAATGTTGACACTTTGCTGTGAATGTCAACAGACTCAGCCATGGACAAACCAACAAGAGAAGTTAATTATGAGCCAAGGGGCCTTCAGTGTGTGGACACTCCCCCTTGAAATAAAACCAACAAAACCAGCACTAGCAAAAAAAAGCACTGAACCATAGACACATGGCCATCTATCAGTTCCCCTGACACTCACTTACCCAGCCCCAAAGACAATGTAGATCAATAGGAGAACTTTGAATGGTTGCCTACAGCTCTACATGTACTCATCAAAAAGGCATTATTTCTACTTCACATCTCCAAGCAAGTTTTTCCATTATTTCTTATTCTTTCTTCTTGCTAGCAGCACAGTTGGCTTCACAATGTAGTGAAGTATGTCCAGATGTGGCTACCTGTATTCCTCATGTATACCCAAAAGCTTCGCCTGGGCCCCTTAAAGTAAAGAAGGCAAGTCACTGAGAAACAACACTACATTTTGAAGAACTTCTGGATGTCCAGAAAAGTGGGGAGGGGGAGGGAATCTCTTCACCAGAACAATAGACATGCATGGAAATGGCACAACAGTGAGCTTTGTGGAGGTCAGAAATGGCACAAAGCACAAAACATATGTGAAATAAAAATGTGGAACTGATAAAACAGATTCATGGTCAGAGAGTCTTTGTGAAAATTTGGGCAAATTTTAGAACAAAACTTGTCCTTTACCTGTAATTAACTAAGCAAATAAATTACTTTATAATTAAAGGGCTGAAGCTTATAGCTGTTAACCATGTCCTCTTTGAATTCTCCTATAAAGTCTACATAGCATGGACTTGAGATGTTCATATGTGGTGTCCCAATCCTGCCTTCTTAATAGGACTATCGTAAAACTAGGTGAGTCCTTGGAAAGGGGAGGAGTCAAGGATGTCCACTTCCTCCCCCCCTCCAAAAAGTCAGAACACTGGAAGAACCAAAATTCCCCAACTGCTTACATTCCCACCTCAAATCTACCAGGATCACTTCCTGAACTTAAGGAATAAAGCTAACATTGTGCTTGGAAGAGATCTGGAGTCCAAGATGCAGTGCTCAGCCAGCAGCACACTAGTATCCCTGAATCTTTCCTGTAAGGAGGCAACATGCTCTGGATCACAGTCCTAATGAAAAGCTAGAAGAAGTAGAGCAGAAATCCTGCCTACACAATTGCACAGCTAGAACCTAGCAATCTTTTTTACTGCACTCTGTGCTGGACAGCTCCTCTGCGAAATGGCAGTCATATCCTTGACCAATTGGTCCACTCTGAATAAGGCTGGTCTGGTTCACTTACCAGGGCTGACAAACAAAGCATGTTATATCTTCATGGAGGTATAACTGAGAAGTAGGGCTGCCTACTATATAAGAAAAAAGAAGAGTGAAGAGAAGAGAAGAGAAGAGAAGAGAAGAGAAGAGAAGAGAAGAGAAGAGAAGAGAAGAGAAGACAAAGACAGACAAAGACAAAGACAAACATAAATAAATGGAAAGACACCTTATATGCTGCCTCTAACATTCTGAAAAAACAAACTTTTGCAAATGATTATCCAACGCACATCTTGCTGGAGCAAGATCAAAAGCTAGCAGTAGAATGTAAACCAATAGGAGAAGACGAACTCATTAAACAAAGGTAAAGCTCATTACATTTAAGAGTTCAAGAATTAAAGTCTAGTCTACCCTTCTCCAAACCGATACTCTGCAGATGCGTTTGACTCTCTGGTTCCCAACCATTAGGGCCAATAAAACCGCTTTCCCTTGGAAAAAGTTTCCCTAAATTTAAAATAAGTTGCTATCACAATTCTGTCAATGAATTGGGAATATATCTTAGCAGCTGAAAAAAAAGGGTATATAATAACAAGAAGATGACTCAATTATAAGGCGGAATCTGTGTTATCTGGTTGGAATTTGGAAGGGAAGAGAGACAGAAGGGAGTACTCCCTTGATTTTTAGTCACATGGCTTTCTTGCTTGTTATATTTTTACTTCCACATCACTTTTCCCAAGAAGATGGAAATGGCATACACGTTCATTTGTGTTACCCTTATACAAAACTCTTGGGTAAATTAGGCTAAAAATTAGAGTTTTGTTTGTTAAGATCACTCAACAACCTTCATTGCTGCATGGGGAATTGAAGGAAAGCCTCTTTGGACAAAGTCTAGCCTTGCTTTGAACTTTGAAAACTGGGCTAAATGTTTAAACAGGGAAGGAAGGAAGGAAGGAAGGAAGGAAGGAAGGAAGGAAGGAAGGAAGGACGGACGGACGGACCGAGGGAATTGTGTAAGCAGTAGCCACAATATAATTAGAGTGAAACAATGAGCAGAGCATGAACAGTAGATAGCACAAGAAAAGGATGAGCAAAATAGACATGAGAACTATTGTTAAATCTTGGACTGCTTTGCAGGAGGTAGACTTTCAATTTTATAAAAGAGAAAAAACAACAGCTTTCTACTAACTCCTGTCTCCCCACAGACCCAATTAAACTGCTGAAAATGATGCTTGGGAGGGAAACCTGGACTGGATTTTTCTGCAGAAGAACTGTGAACTTGGTTCTGGTACTGATGATAAATTCTTGGGATAAGAATGTGTTCGGAAACAACTTGTTCTTTTCCATCTCACTTGAGACACTGTTTTGCACCTAGTAAATCTTAATCTTTTGAGTAAAAAGTAGGCCTTGCAAGCCTGCTGCTTGTCCCATCACTAATATGAGAAGAGTATTTCTTTCTAAGAAAAGAGAATATTATTTTACTAGCATTAGTGCAGAGATATCCCAGCTTTAGAGCAGTTTCCTAGTAATCCATATTGATGTTCAGCCACCTTACACATTCTTAATCCAAATGCTTAGAACTGATTTAAGAGATTCTTTTGTTGGACCTTATACCCCTTATTTTAATCAATGACTAACAGAGAGGGTGGATGAGAATATTATATATCTTTGCAATATTCAGCTTATATAACCTAAAACAATATCTCCTATTGAATCAATTTTAGCTATCTGAAATGTGCATGTTTTTGATGGTATTCTACAAGCAAAGAAAATAGAGGTTTACCTTTTAATCAGACTGAACTACCTGTATTTTTTAAAAAATCTGAAAAATCAAACTGATCTCTGGTCTTGTTATTCATGCTGTGAAAATCTTTTCTGAAGTGTTATTAAGATGGAGCAGATCAAAGGTAGACATAAAGTCCTTACATCAAAGATAGATCAGTTTCTTACAATATGAACTATAGGATCTGCTCTTCTGAAGCAGGGGAGTAACAAGGTAAATAATAAACCTAGGACAAGTAAAAGTTGAACAACAGTGAATAAAATCAGCAGTTGCAGGCCACAAATGGCCAACAAACATTATGAAGCCCTCAAGACATTTCTTATATCCTCCACATACACCTAAATACATAAAAATATATAGTGGCAAAACTACCTGAAAAGGTCAATACAAATATTGCCACAAGTTTAAAAATAAGAAGAGTTAACTCTAATTTGCCTTCCTTGACCTTTCCCTTTCAGATGTGTTGGATCACAATTCCTATAGTCTCCAGGTGACATAGAAGTTGTGGCCCAAAAGAGCTGGAATTCAGCAAACTGGGAGAGTCTGCCAAGTTTTTCAGGCTACTTTTTTCTTACATTTGAAAATTATGGTTTTATTCTATAGAACAATACTATAAACCTGGTGCACCATGCCAAGTAAATATTTGGTTTCCACCAGCTTCATGAGAACATTTTGAACATTTGGCTATGCAAAATGCAAACTGTTTCTATTTCTCTTGTATATACATTTGCACATTTGCGCGTGACAATGGAGGAGAATATTCTGGGGCCATCCCCTAGCCTGGAAAATTACATCTTGTTGAAATTCCATTCTGGTTGATTGTCTAATAAAAGGGACAAACCAGACATGACATTAAAAGCATCTTTGTAACATGCACAGTGGGTGTTATTGTTGTTGCTTCTATTTTGAGTGCGAACAGCATTCACTGACACCAATGAGGGATTTATTCCAAATGTTTATTCCTAAACATTTCTATCAGTATATCACAAGAGGAACATCACCACTGGAAACTCCCTCTCCCCAGCTGCTGCAACCCCAATAATTATTAGATCATCAAACCCCTTGCATCTGCTATTTCCATTTTAAAAGATCCACAAGAAACTCTAAGATAGATTTCACATCAGCTCTTTTTTGGACCAAAGGTGGAGATGCCGTGCATCATACCAAAAAGCAAAACAGTGAGTAGTGGTGTTCCAAAGTAACATAAAGAGAAAGGTGAGAGCTTCATATGACTTGTAGACCAGAGGTTCCTTCTTCCTCTACAAGTCATCGCTCTCTCCTCTGTTCTCTCCAGCATATTACCACTGTGTCATTTAGGAGGGTTTCTCACTTTCAAGTTTGTTTCAATTTGTAACCTTGCAAATCTTTTTCTGTGTTGACATAAGCTAAATATTGACATGCACTAACCAAATCACTGACCTCAAAGCTGCCCTGCAGAGGAGACCTCCCTGAGTGCCCAAATTAAGCATCTTCCAGAAATTCAGAGCACCAAAAGGATCACTAAATTCTGATTCAGTTAGCTCCAGTATCCATCCATTCATTTTCCCTCCTAAAAGTTCTCTAAAGGAGAATCCGCCATAGGTTTCCCAAAGTCTTCCTTTCAACTTGTCTTACCCACCTACTCCTCAGCACCCTATCCAAATAACTGGTATGTTCCAGTTTATAACACAATCAGGTTATCAAGTGGATATCCACATTCTGGAGCCTGCAAATTTAGTTTTTTTTTGTTTGTACAGAAATCTCAGATAGAAGGAGGAAAGAAACACAATCTCAGGGGCTCCTATTGCACTCTTTTCTCATTTTCTCACAATAGTACCATGAACCATTTCATTTGCAAAGAGTGGCTAGGAAAAGCACTGCTGTTCCATGGCAGAACCTTCCTCCATCCATACCCACAAAACAAATCATTCCAGATGTTCCACTTACCTAGCCTAGCTTCAAGCAATTGTGTTTCTAATTCTATACCAGCCTCTCCCTTTTGTTTTTGGAAAAAGGACATGGTATATTCTATGCCACTTTACTTTAGTCAACAATACTGGGATAAAAGTTCTCCAACCTCTGAGTCTCCAGATATGATAAGACTACAACTCTCAGAATCTCAAGTCAGCATAAGCTGTTATGGCCTACCATTAAAAGTAAAGAATGGAGTCTAACTTCCATTTTAATGCCCCTGACAATATGAAGCATTATACTAGGAGCTTTCAACCTGCCTTCCTGGGGAGATAGCCTGGGATGGCTAAGGAGTTAATGGCGACCATGGCATCCATGGACCTGACCCAAATCATTGGGGCCCTGGCACTCAGCCAAAGTCACATGTTAGATCTGGTTTTGTCTTAGGGCAATGGCAGTGTGACCTAGATGTGAGAGATGTTAATATCAGTCCCCCATCATGGTCAGATCACTCTTTTATCACCCTTGAGCTGTCCATAGCTGCTCTCTACTGCAGAGATAGAACCTGTCCAATTGGTCTGTTCCAGGTGGCTGATGGACCAAGGTGGGTTTCTAGGTGTAGTTTCTAAGGCTGAGATGCAGTTTCACCAAGCCTTAGTCACCACTAGGAATGAGAGGGTGAAAACAGTTTTGGATTGGATTGTGCCTGTGCACCTCTCCTTGCTCACAGATGCCAGGGATTTCCCTGGTTTTCAGAGGAACTTCAAGAGATTAAATGGTAGAAACGATGCCTGGAGCACGGTTTCTCCACAGTTTGGAGCACAAAGAGAAGCTGACCAAACATGGATAACAGATAAAGATTACCTTGTAGCATTAAGAGGAGAAAACCTAACTATTTTCCATTCTTATGGCATCCACAGATAGCCAGACAGTGGCCCTGTTCAAGGTGATCCATCCCTCCTAGGGAGGGGGCAAAATTCTGGTTTCAGACCAGTACTGAGATGGCATTACTGGACTTCTGGATGATTTCTGGTGGGATCTAGATGATGGTAAAAGTGCACCTCCTCTACAGCAGTTCCTGCCCTCTGGAATGAGGTTTCCCCTGAGATTTGGAGGGTCCCCACTCTGCTGTTGTTTAGAAGAGCCTTTTCTTCGGTGAGGGAGAATGAGACCCCTCATTTCATTGCACTTGCCGTCTTTTATATTTATTTTCTATGTTTTATTTATTTTATTGTAATTTATTTGTTTGATTGTTGTGAGCCGCCCAAAGACTCTCTTCAAAGAAATCTGGAAGGCATCATCATCATCATCTGCAAGAAGATCGCACTACAAACAACGGCATGACAAAGTAGCCAAAATGGTGCATTGGAATATCTGCAAGAAATACCATATCCTTGCAAGCAAGAACTGGGGGGACCACAAAACAGACAAAGTGATAGAAAATGAAGAAGCTAAAGTGCTCTGGGATGTTAGAATTCAAACAAACAAGCACCTGCCACACAACACCCCAGACTTAACAAGTGTTGATAAGAAAAACAAAAAGTCTGGACAGTGGACATGGCAATACCTGGAGACAGCAGAACAGAAGAGAAAGAACTGAAGAAAACCACAAAAGACAAAGACCTGCAATTAGAAAGAGAATAACTATGGCAAAAGAAAGTAAAGATAGTACCAACAGTTATAGGTGCCTTGGGTGCAATCCCAAAACATCTGGAGCACCACTTGAAGACCATCGGTATTGACAAAATCCCATCAGCTTTACTTGGAACAGCTTATATCCTGTGATGATACCTTTAATCAACATCTGCCTATACCAGGTCCTTGGGAAGGACACGATAGGTGGATAAAAACGCCAAATCCAGTCTAAACATCTGGCTGACTGTACGACTAATCATCATCATCATAATAATAGAGCACACATCCTGGCCCTCCTTGATCTTTCATGGGCTTTTGATACCATCAATCATGGTATCCTTCTGGACTGCTTCAGGAAGACGGGGGACAGGGGGCACTGCAGGGGAGGGGGCACAGTTTCCTCCTCCAGGTTGGTTACAATCAAGTGATGCTGTTAGGGTTCCTTCTCGGTGTCTGGAGGCTATGGGGGGCTCGATGAGGAAGAACAGGCTCAGGCATAACCCTAGCAAGACTGAATAGCTGTGGGATTTAATGCTTCCTGGATCTGGAGAATTTACATCATGAGTTGTGGATGGAGTACCACTCCTTCAAACAGAATTGGTGCACTATTTCTCCTGGATTTTCAGCTGCAGCTCAAGGATCAGATGACAACTGTGGCCGGGAAACCAGGAGGGCCACAAATCCATCTTGTGTGCTAATTGTATTAATTCTTAGATGAGGAGGCCTTGCTCGTGATCACTTCCACCTTGATCACCTCCTATTTGAATTATTGCAACACACTCTATATGGGGCTGCCCTTGAAGACAATTTGGAAGCCACTGTTCCAAAATGCAGCAGCACAGGTAGTCATAGGCATACCTCAATACACTCATGTAAGACAATGAGCTGCACTGCTTCCCACTAAGCTTCTGGGTGTAATTCAAGAAGTTAGTTGTCTCCAACAAAGCCCTTTGTGGCACAGAGCTGTGTTATTTAGAGGATCCAGTTATTTCTGCCCATCTCACAAGAACTGCCAGGGTGAGCACGATCCAGGTCCTCTCCATTAAATAATGTCATCTGATGGGACCCAGGAAGCTTGCCTTCTCTATTGCTGGGCCTGCCCTATGGGACAGCATATGCCCCAAGTTCTGGATTGCCAGACCCTGCCAGATTTTCTGTGAAGTGTTGAAGACAGTTTTCCTCATGACCATTGTCCAGGACATTAGGTGAGTCCATTTTCAAGGGGTTTAATTCTGCAGATATATGAGTGGCCTTATACATTAAGGGCCTTTAGGTTTTTTCCTCCCAATGTTTTTAATAAGATGTCAGCTGAGGAAGGCAGGCAGGCAGGCAGGCAGGCAGGCAGGCAGGCAGGCAGGCAGGCAGGCCAGAGACTTACTGACAGCCAAACTATCCAGTGAGAGCAAGTTTGGTGTAGTGGTTAAGACATCAGGCCAGAAGCCAGGAGATGGTGAATTCTAGTCCCACCTTGGGCACAAAAACCAGCTGGGTGACCTTGAGCCAGTCCCCTTTCTCAGCCCTAGGAAGCGGGCAATGGCAAACCACTTCCAAAAAATCTTGCCAAAAAAAGATTTCTTGGCAGTTGCCAAGAGTAAAAAAACTGACTTGAACCCCCCCCAAACAAAAACCTATCCTGTAGACACCCCTATTTGTTCATGGCACCCTCAATCTAGTGATAAAAAACATAACCAGCACTTTTTAAACACTTTAAAAACTTTTTAATGCATTAAAATGCACATTTAAACACTTTAAATACTTTTCAATGCATTAATGACTTTAATGCTGTCCCCATTAAAGCTAACAAATAGTTGGTACCCAGTAGTCTGGGTCCAGGGGAGAACATTCTTGAAAGCTGCTTCTTATCTATCATTTCAACTAAGTCAGATATTGATGGAAACACTGGATTGACACGCTGACTGCATTCAAGCTACCTTTTGTGCCATTTGTCAAAATAGAATTTTAACACTGAAATCCGGCAGCTAATTCACACAAATGACAACTTAAAAAATGTTGCAATCTAAAGGTTAATTTCTCTTAATTTAAGATTTTCTCTCAAAGGAATTAAAACACTGATGATGTTACCTAGTCAGGTAATGAAATATCTGCAAGCCAACAACCAAGTTCACAGAGCACCAAGGACTCCACAGTTCAACCCTGAGCTACAGATATTCTCTTCTATTGGAATTACAACAATTAAAAACATACAGAAAAAACGAGTAAGCTCCTCACTCTGCAAATACAGGTAGTCCCCAGTTTAAGAATGAGTTCCGTTCCCAAGATCTGTCCTTAAGTCAAATTTGTATGTAAACCAGAACGGTATTAGTGTAGTATTGTGTAATTAACTCAAACCATTGCATATTTAACTTGAATCACTGTGGATTTAACTTGAAGTTTGCTACAATAGGCTCTGTTCTTAACTATGGGTCATCCTTAAACCGGGTGTTCTTAACCTGGGGACTACCTGTAAATGTTTGTCCCTCTATCCTGGGAAATAACTTTAGGATCAAATGGGTATTGAATATAAAAAGCAGGATTAAAATGGCATTCAATTGCTGTTATAAATCATTTCTTTTTCCCTTTCAGATGCAATAAATTTCCCATAAATCGTTTTTTCAAATCAGGGATTATGCCCGACAGTCATAGATAACCTGAAAGACATTACTTTTATACAGGACTCACATTTGATTTGTGTTATTTCCACAGAATAGCTCTGTTTACACTTCATAAACATTTGACATATTTAGGTGTCTAGATATGGTAATAGGAAATGTCAGGTTAAACAAGTGAAATCGTGAAAGCAAAAATTGCTTAAGAATGAAGGTTGTATAGAAACGTCCACTGACTTTGATTATACTGGCAATCATTCAGAGAGTTTTGGGCAGAACTGTGAAATTTTATTATATCTGGAAAATGTCATGGTAGAGTTGATATCTTTACAGAAACTTATAAAACTTGAGAACATATATGGCATTTTGATATTCATTCCTTTATTGGGAAATGTGGCAATAGCCCTATAAGAAAACCCTAAGATCTAGGAACAGAAGCACTTCTCCAGTGATCTCCTTCAGAGTCCAGAATTACTTTGAGCTCTTGGGATAAAGACTCCAACCATGTTCATCTCTTTCCATTGCTTCAGTTTAACAATAAGCTAAATTCTGTGGAAAGCACTCAACGTTACTTTGACGGTGGGGGCAGGAGAAAGACTCCAAATCTACTAACCCAATCTGCTTCCACAAGATGGCCCACTCAACAAAACATCACACTCAGTTTCAGAAGAAGGGGCTTACATTTCATTTAGGCTGCTCAGGACTTCAACATTATAATAGCTGAAATGAAACTGTAAGACCTTATCAAGGGCCAGGAGCATTCCATGACAAACCAAGCCCACTATTTCTTAAAAGTACAAAATGTTGTCTAACATTAGACAGAATAGTGTCAGAATAATCTAATACTGGTGTTGAGAGCGTTGCCTTGATTGCCAGTATGTTTTTAAGCACCATTCAAAGAGCTGGCCATTTCCTATAAAGCCCTACATGTTTTGGCACCTAGGTACCTCCAGCACTCCAAGCTTCAAGTAGATCCAATCCTGTATATGTACCAATTAGGGATGCAGCGGATCCCCCACTTATATTTGGGGAAACAGTAAATGATGGTTTGTTTGTTTTTTTCAATTTCACTCAATCCTTCTGGAACAGCACAACCCCCGAGATTCAATTAAAACAGGAAAGTATTTAAAAGAACTATTCCAGAGAAAATACAACCTATAATGTTGCTAGGAAGGGTACTGTTTTATGGTTTTAGAGATACATGAAAACCACCAGGAATCCATGTGAAGTTAGCAGTATAAAACAATCATAATATACAAATAAATAAAGATAACTGAATAACTGGACCACAAATAACAAAAGGGACATAACAGGCACAGTGAGGTCAAAGTCAGTCGAGGAGGCAGATGAAAAGTGGTCAACGTTTACTGATCTCTTTTGCGTTCTTGTTTTAATCTAATAACATTTTATACCAAATTTCTATTTCTGCCTCAACATTTAAGAATAAGGACTATTTATTTATTGGGGGGAGGAATAGAAGGGCAACTCTTGGACACTGAGTAGAGTGCTAAGAGTTAGTTAAAAAGAGCACAGACAAGCTAAGAAAGAAAAGAGCTTAAGTTTAAATATTAACACTGATTTAATTAAAATTAATAAATACAGTTAATAAGAACATTCCAAATGAGTTCAATACTTTTGCTCCTTTATCATCTGAAAAATTACTATTTGGAAGGATACTGAGGAATACATCTCGTCCTGGAGCTGAACATTGTGCATCTCTGTCTTCACATATAAAGACAAGCAACACTTGGAGTTGAGAAAATTTGCAAAATGGTCACTGGTCCCACTCGGTCCAGCAGAAGGGGCAGGTTGCAGACCCCACCAGTCAGGGAATTTCGATTGGTGGGGTCTAGGCAGAGAGCCTTTTTTGCTGTAGCGCCCGCCCTATGGAACATCCTGCCTTCTGAGGTCCGGTGTGCCCCCTCCCTCACGGCCTTCAGGAAAGGTATTAAATCCTGGCTCTGCCAGAAGGCCTGGGGGCCAGAGGGGGGCCCGCACCTGTGGAGACGGCTGGTGGGATGATGGGTTGTCCCCCCCCAGCATCTTACAGGTTTTTTTTTTTTAGGGCCAAAATCAGAGGAGGTTTTTTAGGGTATTTTTAATATGTTTTTAAATTATTTATAGATTTTAGCCATCTTTGGAGAGAACTGTGTTTTTTATTGTGAGCCGCCCAGAGTCACCCATTGGGGGAGATGGGCGGCATACAAGCCGAATAAATAAATAAATAAATAAATAAATAAAATCAAGATACAGGATTTTAAAAGTCTGTGGAGTCCTTGGTGCTCTCTGAGCTTGGTTATTTGCTTGCAGATGTCTCATTACCCCACTAGGTAACACCATCAGTGCTAGTGAGTGGGGGGTTTGCTCCCTGTTTATATACAGTAGCTTGCCCTGCCAGTGTTGGTGGGGGTGTGGTTTTCTCCTTGGTAGTTAGTTTGTTTGTGTGCTATGGGGATGCCATGGCAGCATCACTGTAGCACACAAACCAAAATACGGCATCACCGTAGCACCCAAACCAACACGGCATCACCACAGCACACAAACCAACATGACATCACCAAAGTACATAAACCAAAACACAGCATCAACCTTGAGCTACATAAATTCTCTTTATCTTTTATTTAACAGGTCTGTTTGTGCTGTCAAACAAAAAGGGATTAGGCCATTACAGCCTGGTTCATGGAACAGTAATGTATTACCTTGCAGAGGTGTGTCTTGAAAGCTGTTGATTATACCTTGTGTTGATTGAGTGACTACTTCCTGCTGAGAAGCAGACACTGTAAGAGGAATATAAGGCAGCCAGTTTCCAGGGAATAATTCAGTGAGCAAGCAGACAAGGGAGAACAAGTAAGAGTCTGTCTGTGGAATTCAGAGGGGTAACTGTTTTTATGACCAAGTCAACAATGCTTTAGGGTTACATATTTAGGCTGCAAAGATTTGGATAACTACCAGATGGCAGAAAAGAGTTAGAATGTTCTGATATCCCACTGACACGTACTGCTCATCCAGATTCTTGCAGTCCAGACATGATACGAGTGTACTTGGAATAAGCTGAAGCTGGAAATAATACTAAGAATAACACTGTATACCAGCCCTTTTCAACCTTTTGACCCTGGAGAATTTTTCAGGCCTTGGGGAACCCCTGCACTTTCAGGCTCAAATATAGGCCAGAAGTTACAAAATTATTATATTCATTTCACATGTAGACCTCTATATGCATTAACAGTATTCTTAAACTAAAAACAAAGAATGAAACTTACCTCTTTAATGTGAAACCTGTACTTGTTTTTTGCTGCACAAATATTCAATTCTGGGCCAAACTTGAGTTTTGGAGACCAGTTGTGGGAAATTTTTGGCCTTTATGGGTTGCGTTTTTTTGGGCTACTTTTAAGGGTACGTACAGTTTTTGAGCAATATATCAAACTGTCATGAATGATAACTGCAAAATGCATTGCATGGGACACAGGTGACGACGGTACGCTGAGTCAGGTCGGCTGGCCTCCCCCCCTCTCCCTGCACCACCAGCACCTCGTTCCCCAAATCCAGCTTCTCCTTTCTCGCCCAAGCTTTTCACCTCCTCTCCCAAGGACCCCTTTGCAAAACTAGAGGGGGGCTGATGCCTTGCAACCTGCAACACCCCTCCCCTTAATATTGGGACTCCTCAACCTCTCCTGAAACCTTGGGACCCTGATGCCAAAGGCTTCACCACTACCACCACCACCACCACTTTTTCCTTTCCCCTGCCTCCTTCCCCACCACCCTTGTTGGGTGGCTCCTGCTGCCGCTGGTGCCCGAGCCAGCCCAGCCCCAGATCTCCTGCATCTGCCCTAAGTCAGAGCCAGCCAGGCTGCTGTGCCTGCAGAAAAACAGGTCCGTGCCTGCTGCCGCTGGTGCCCAGGCCAGCCCAGCCCTTGATCTGCAGAAAGGCAGGCACACGCTGGCAAGGAGAGCCCCAGCATGGAGGCCCCGGCAGCATCTCTGTCTCTTACGCACTCTCTCACCACCTGCTGCTTCTCCCTTCTCTCTTCCTCCCTTCTGGTCTCACCCCTCGCTCATCTCCCCGCTTGGACCTGCATGCGCAATCCCCACCCCTGCCCGGGGTCCATACATGCTTCACGCCAACCCAGTGATGGAGGGTTTTTCTTTGGTCTGTGCTTTTCTTGAATAAATCATGATCTCCTAGGGAACCTCTAGGGACAGATTCCACAGAACCCCGGCTGAGAAACTCTGTTATATACAATCATAGTGAATCAACATGCCAAACTAAAGAATTTTGGAAATCTTCATTTCAAACACATATTTCCTTCTAATTAAAAAAAAAAAAAAAAGTGCCCAGTCTAAGCACTTGTAAGCCAGACTGGTTTCAGGGGCTAAATTCCTAGAGGCTATTGAAAATGAGTTGCATGCAGCAAATTACATGAATGAGAATTAATTTTCTCTAAAAGTTCACCCTCTCCTCTGACCAATGAGAATACCTTCTTATTACCCTCTCTCTCACTCTCTGCTTTCAAAGAAAATTATGGTTCTGCAAGCATCAGAATGATTGATGTGATATCTGTATAGCATGAATTTGCCGTATTATTTTGCAGACGGCCATATTTGCTTTTGGGGTAGCAAAAAGGGACTACCCTCCAAGAACCAAAAATTCCAAAAAACCCCAAAAACAAGAACTCTAAGAACCAGGAGAAAATCTAGGAGAAAACCTAACCCTAACCCTAACTTAAATTAGTATTAAAATTAATTTAAAGATTAAATTAAATTCGTTAAATACATTTATTCCCTATGGATTTCATAATTTCTCCCACTGTGATGGTAACATTTACAACTCAGCATTGACTTTCAGAGCAGCTCTGGGGAATATATTCAAAGTTCTGGAGGATCTGCAAGTAGCCAAGAGGTCTTAAAACATCTATTTCCATGCTGTAGCCTGCATATGAATCCCAAAGAACTATCATTAATACCTTTCAGCAATGTCTGCATTAAGACAGCGTTGGTGGAGAGAATGAGAAGTGGGACACTAATACAAAAATGAGGGGAGGGGAGAAAAATATAATATTAAAGATTCAATTTACTTTTGCTTCATACTAGTTTTTACTTTTCGATATGCTAATCAAATAACAAATATTTAAGCTTTGCTGATTTTATTCATTTTTAATGTCCCAGGAGACCAATGAATGCCAGTATTTACAAACGCCAGTATGTCCATATTCACTGGTACATACCTATTATTAGTGATAGGTGAGAATTCTATTGTCTCTTTAATAGGAACTCACAAATCTCTTCATAAACACAAAGGAAAGAATTTGAGATTAGCATTTTTCAAATGTCAGAATAGAAAAATGAATTCTCCAACTACTGAAATAAGTTGACACTTTTTTTCTTTAAATACGGCTTCTTATTTGACAGCTACGGGATAAAGCAGGTACAACACAATCCACTTCCAGCTGGAAACAGATGTATTTATTGAAATTTTCTTTTTCCTATTGTTCTGAATACTCTGTGTGTGTGTGTGTGTGTATAAAAATTTTAAGCAAACCTTCTTGTCTTCTTGTCAACTTGTGCCAACAAGAAATAAATACCATTCTTTTCGTGCTTTAGTATTAGCTTGATATTTATTACTTGGGTGTCATTTTAATTAGTCCCAATAAAGGTTTTATCACCTGTGAGAAAGATACATGTCATCTAGCTCAGTTTAAACTCCCCCCAGTGTACACTGTTGTATGTTAACTATTTTCAGTATTAATCGAAATATATTTTAAGGACCCTTTTCTTAGTCAGATGCCGTACATTTTAATGATGCTAATCCACTTGAACTCATCATACAACAAATGCAATCCATCTTTTTGTGGGAATTTAGCAGTTAACATACGAATGGGCTATATGTAAACACCGCCTGTTAAGGGTGGCTTTAAGATATCTATGAATTGGACCAATATGTGCTCATCTTAAGATCCTGAAAGGCAGGCAGGTATGGAGTTAGTTAAACCATCACCCATAAGAAAGAAGGTCAGATTATTGTGTGTTGTGTTTAGGAAAACCTCTTGTTGGGTTCATTAAAATTACTGTTGTTAAACTCATCAGCCAAACTTTGATTGTAATGGAAGGGCATTGCAGAAACCAGATGGATGGACGGACAGCTATGGGGAACCCAATGTCATGCAAATGGATTTCTTCCTATACAACACTTCTTGTATTAGGAAATATTTAGGAAATACAAATATTTCTTCCTGTACAACCCCTTTCCTCCCAGTAATCCAGAGCAAGGGTTAAGAGTATCCAGGGGATACCCCCCCCCCCCCAATTCCTCTGATTATGCCTACGGCATGTCATTGAACAACAGCAAAATTAAATGTTTTATCATTGCCTACTGATGCTCTGCTAATTCTTCCTGGTTGTTCCTTTTACTTTCTGGGAGCTGATTGTAGGCTGCCTATATATTTGTATTACAGAGGGGCCTGTCTGGAAGAACTGCTATGGTAAAGAACTGTAAATTAGGTATATCAACTGGGCAGCATTTTCCTCCATCAAAATTCACTTTGGAAATTTTGATTTCAGCAGAGAGAGGAGCTTTTCCAGCGAGCAGATGTGTAGCTTTTTCTCAGAATGGGGCTTTTCTCATCCATATTGATGGTTCTACCAGAAAGTACAGAAAATCGTTGAAAATCTTTGGATATTTGTCACGTTTATATGTTTATTTTTTATGTTTATTTTATTTATACTTCATTGGTTTTAGACTGCTATGGAGTTTTTAACGGTGGCGATGTTGTATGCCGCCCAGAGTCACGTTTTTGTGGGCAGCTATATAAATATGCTAAATAAATAAATAAACAAAGTGTCTGTGTGAATTGAGCATGAAATTGAGCAAACTCAGGGAGGCAGTGAAAGATAGGAAGGCCTGGCGCAATATGGTTCATGGGGTCACGAAGAGTCGGACACGACTTAACGACTGAACAACAACAACAACTGTGTGAATGGCAGGCATTTTTGGAAGGAAATGCACACTCATCCTGCATCATATCTAATGCAAGCTTATGCCCCCACCATCCTAATCCAGAGGATGCTGAAGCATTGTCACTCAAATGGCATTCACGTACTATTGGCTGTGCCTCACAATGACTTGGTTACCAATATCTACAGCATCTAGCATATCAACAACAATAACTCTTAATGGTTGGGAAGCAGGGAGAGAGGAATGCATTATTTTACTACTCCCTTTCCATTTGCACCTATGCAAATTCTCACCGCCAGCCTTCTGCTGCAAAGTCCTTCTCCTTGTTATTCTGTCTGACAAAGGAAATACAGCAATGGCCTGGAAGTGGTCCTTTCCCTCAAAAGTCTTTTCCTGTTTACACTTGGTAACCAGCATTAGAGTAGTCTGCTGCATAGAAGAATAGACGTGACTGAAATTAAAGAGTACCTCACCTAATTTTCACAGGCTGCAAGCTATCAATAGCCTTATTTACAACCAAGCATTTCCTTTAGCCAGTAAGAAAATGAACAAAATACCCTTTGTGGTTCTCATCTTTTCCAAGGAAAGATGGGGCAAAAGATCAATTTACATGAGACAAGAGAAATAGAACTCAGTACCCGGTTGCTCACCCCACTCATCTGCTTCCTGTGTGCACTTCTGAAAGCTAGGGGTTGATACTAATTTTCTGTGATGTTTTTTGCAATAATCCATGCCTCTGAGCTTGAGTACTGACAGAAAAAAGTGTTGTATTTCACAGCCCTACTGCAGAAGACAGTTTTAAGATCATTTATTTAATTATGCAAATGCTACTCTTGTGACAACCAGAAGCAGACTCAAAGTGAAAACCCCATGCTTAATAATAAACCCAGGCCCTACTGAAGATTCATTATCTACTGCATAGGCAGCTCTGACATCATTATAGCTTTGCAGTAGCAGTGCAGAGCAAAGAGTTGAGACAGCACTTGCAAGTTAAGCCATTATTTTTAGATTTGGGTTTGAATCAAACTGTTCTCTATGTACGCAGCTTTAATTGGTCTGAGAAGACTGAAGGATGGTGGAAGAAAATAAGATCTCACTTCATTTTGCTTGAACAATATGCTGTTCTGCATGCAGATGACAATAATTTATTGAGAGAAAGAGGGAATCCTAGTTTGTATAGGTACTTGGCCTTCTAAATCTTCACAAGCGCAAGGGCTGTTGCTGTAGGCAAAAAGAACCAGCTGCAAGTTGTCATAAGATGAAATTCTTAGCACCAAGGATAATATAACTGAATGGTTCTAATTGTTTGTCAGCCTCAGTACAAGAGCAATGGTGAAACAGTCCAGTTGAGCTAAGTTCCTTTATTTGCTTACACCTTATAGACAGAACCTTGCCAGCTCAATCTATGCTACTGCAACTAGTGGATATACTCTGGGAGATTCTACGGAGTGGCTATCCTGAACCTCTTATGCTTCCCATGATCCCCCTCTGGACTGTGTTGTCTTTTGTCTCCCTGCCCTTCCTGGAATGCACCCCCTCCTTCCTGATAGCCTTGCTCTCTGTTGCTACCCACCACATCACCCTCCCTTTCGTAGATACATTCCATCACAAAATTAGACCTTGTCAGCCCCACTAGGTAGACCAGATCAGGAACCCAACTTCACAAGAAGACTAGAACTATATTTATTGACAGAGGCAGGCTACAATAAAAGAAGGGTACATGCCGGATTGTGCTTTACCTCTCCTCCCTCTTGTATCACAGTGAATCAGGGACGAACCTGCCTGAGTCTCTTCCAAATGCTACCTTTATTCCCAGGAATGAAGGAAAGTTTCAGCCCTCTTTGATTATGAAATGTTTCTTGCACATTTCTGCCTAGGTCATCTCCTCTGCTCTCTATAGCCCTTCTATTTTCTTGCTATGTTATACAGGTAGTGCTCACATATTGACTGTTCGTTCAGCAACCGTTTATGATGGTGCTGAAAAAGGAGACTTATGACTAGTCCTCAAAGTTGCAGCTGTCACAGCATCCCCAAGGTCACATGATCATGATTCAGGTGCTTGACAACCAGCGCACATTTACAAAGGTCGCAGCATCTAGCAGTCATTTGATCAAGTCAATGGGGAAGCTGGCAGGAAGTTGCAAGTCATGGTCACATGACATTGTGTTTAATGACCTGCAGTGATTCGCTTAGCTAGAAGTGACGTAAGTTGGCATGATCACGCGACATTTCACTTAACCACTGCTCTGCTTAGCAATGGAGCTGCTGATCCCAATTGCAGTCAATAAGTGAGGACTACCTGTATACGTTTCTAGCTCAATACAGTTGTGGAATTATGTCTGTTCTCTTCATGGGACTGCTAGGTACTCTCATTTTCCTCAGCTCACTTCCCTTCAAATCTGCACCAGACAGTTGGGAAACTACTCTAGAGCAGATTTTAAAGTGGAGGGCTTGCAAGAAGGATGGGCAACCATGAAAGAAGAAAGAAAGACAAAAGTAAATTTAAAAATAAAAAAATAAATATTTTAATGTTTGGAAACAGTGAAAGGGAATTAAGAATGTTGATTGGGGATAGTTAAGAGGCTAGATGGATTTGAAACAGCTTTTTTTTACAAAAGATTGTTTTAAATGTTTAAGAAAATACAGCAAGTGAATTTGGATTTAATTGCAAGAAAATCTGCCCGGGAAAGTTTTGCTTCTGAAAATAAACACAAGATAAGATTGAGTTTTCAAGGTCAGAGGGCACGGAGACTAGAGAAATATATCTCTTTCAACATAATGGAGGAGTATCCTTCTTTCAAAGAATTTTTAGCTGTTTGGAATATGTGTGTCCAGGAATTATTTTTAAAATTGGGACTAACAGAGGTTGTAGAAGAAGAAGAGATTTTACTGGATAAAATAGCAGTGGAGGACAACTTGGATTCTAAAATGGACTTTAAAGAAATGCCAGATTATGAGAAAGACATGGAAGATATGGAAAAAGATGCTGTGGATCTGAAGATGGACTCAACATTTCTTCATTATGAGAATGAAATGGAGAAAGAAGCTGTAATGGACTAGAAGAGTGACTTTGAGAATTACCCTATTTTGGATATACAGAAGGGAAATACCAGATCTCTGAAACCTTTTCTGAAAATAGAGACTGATAAGAGATTGTTATTTGGGGTTTTACTTGGAGAAAAGACTGAGCTTTCAAAAAGAAAAGAAAGGAATTCAAAGTGGCCTTATCAGATCAAGGTTAAATTGTCCATGTTTTGATTGTGGATTGTTAATATCGAATTTTCTTTTTCTGACCAGGACTGTAAGACGATGATTTATACCTGTAAAAGTTATTTATTTGGTTTGGTTTAAAACACATATGTGATTATTATTGGTCTTTTGTATGCTTAAGGGAGAGATCTTTTAGGTTTAATTTCTCAAACAAAAAAACCTTCGAAGCTAAAATGCCAAATAGATCTATTTGCTTAAGCTTAAAATGTATAGTTTATTATTACTGGCACTCTTAATGCTTTTGCTGACTAGATTGATTGATGAATATTTTTTATAATTCAGTTATTGTTTAGGAATGAGAAAGGGTATGAAGAGGGCTTTTTTTTTTAGTAATATTAGAGAAGGTGTTAAATTACTGTTAATACATATACTTGTTTGGAGGGAGGGAGAAGTAATCTTTCTTTCTTTCTTTCTTTCTTTCTTTCTTTCTTTCTTTCTTTCTTTCTTTCTTTCTTTCTTTCCTTTTTGTCTGTAGGTTTTTTAGTTTTGTATTAGTTTATATATATATAAACTTTAATAAAAATATATTTAAAAAAAGGATGGGCAACTACACCCTTACCCTTTCATGACCCCAAAATGTTTCCATTCAAATATACCACTGAAATCGGCCCACAAATACAGCACAATTCAAGTCACAGTTATTTTTAAAGTAATAATAATTGCAGGCAGATATTACAAAAAATAGTTTCTTCTGATTTAAATGAAATTCATCCATAGTGTTCAGTTTCTGTTATTAGAATTTCTAATGTTCCCGCGGAAGGGATTTGCATTCTCCCATGTCTGGGTGTGTTATTGTTGCTTTTAAAGAAAAGAGTGTTGCAACTCAATCTAGTCATAATTGTACTCTTTCTTTCCAGAATACCTCAATCCTATGTAAAATGTCACAACCAGGCATAAAAAGCCTGGTTTGACTAATCTTTTGGCAAGCTGTTACATTTTTACAAAATTATCATTCGGGGTAAAATAAAGTAAAAAGAATGGAGTTTTTATGTCTAAGCAACTGTTTAGCTGGCGCTCAAAGAAAATGTCTCCATGGTGTCAAAGAGAATTACAGTTCACTGGGTTCTGCCCAAAGATAAAGCTTTGTATTTCTATTCCAAGTATTGCAAACAGGATAGCAATGTAAAACAATCACTTTCAACGAGGCATTTCCTTTCCTTTGGATTTTAGCCTCACTAATCAAAGTGAGAAAGCTGGAGAAATCAACTGGATCTAGTATTTCCCCCTGCTATGGGTAACAAGCTAAAACTTGCTCAATTCAGTTGAACGGCAGTGAAATTAAAAACAGCTATCCCAGAAAATTAGAACAGTTGACCATGTTAGTAATCCCAGAGTCAGTGCAACAACAAACTGCAAATGATTTACAGAACATATGGGATTTGACCAAAGAATGTGAGCAAGAACGAGAGTCTATAAAAATGCGCCAGAGGTTGAGGCCAACTAAAGGTTAAACACTGGCTCCATCCCAAAAGGTGTGCTACTATCTCTTCCTTGGAAAGACCTTTCTAGAGGAACAATCCTTTCCCCATCTGAGGACTCAACCTCCTTTCTTTGAACGTCAGGCTTCAATTGTTAAGAGTCCTATGTCCAAGAAAGAGCACACAGTCTGTTTCAAGCCTGCCAGTCCTTTCTTTCAGCCACAAAGATCACCTTGATTCAGGTTCTAATGTGTTGACATACTCCTGACCTTGATTAATGCTTTAGTGAAACTGCACAGGTCAATACTGATGCCATACTGAGGGGAGAAAACAAAAATCAAATTCTTATCTCTGGGCACTTTTCCAAGTATCTGAGGATGCAAAGACAGCCGCAGATTTCTCGCTATATTGCCATTATCTTCCTTCCTCCTCCACTGCTACTGGCCTTTTTTTCTTCCTGGGTGAAATGACATTGATACCCAATGTATGAAATTTGCAACTCTGAAACTTTCTTAGACGCACCTATCCTCCAAACTAGATCTTACACGGCATGCATGTCAATCCTTTAATTTTATTCCAAGGTACCAAAATAATACTAGTGTTTATTCTAATTGGATTGTCTGCAATGAGCCTATTTAGGTGGCTAAATGCCGCAAAGTGTTCAGCATGACATAACAATGCAGTGATCTCAACCACTGTGGGGTAGAAAGCTCTCTTAAAGCTTGAAACAGAACAAGGGAATGCACATCTTCCTCTGGCATGAGTCCACGAATCCAAATTCATTTTCAAGTAACAGCCGCAATATGCCCAGAAAAGCCTTGGGTAATATTCTAGAATGCAACTGTGAGCAGTAAATGCACCTTCTTAAAAAGCAAAATACACCACTTTTTAGCTGTACATTATTGGCTTAAAGGAACAGGAATATAATTATATTACGTATTCCATGCACATGGGGCTCATGTAGTACAAATACTATACTATCATGTAAATGTTTTTATTTTGTGGTAGTAAACACTCTTTTTTTTACTGTACTTATTTAGCTTAATGGGATTCCCCTTACATGGGCCCCAGACCAGTGGACTGTACCCCAGAGGAAGACAGAAGAACATGATCCAAAGTTATTAAACCATTGGCTTTAAAAATGTCCATAAAATCAATTCAGAAAATATATCTAGAGATGGAAACAGGTTTCTGGCTTGCCATAGTATAAATACAACTGTGTATTTTAATATAAGGCAAGACAAAGGATGTTTTTCTCAAATCTTTCTTATTAGAAGGCCCCTTTTCAATGTTGGCATTCAAGCTGGAGTATGCCCTCGGTAAGAAAAGTGCATGCACTGATCTTTCTGCAACAAAAAATAATCCCCAGTTTTTCAATATTCTGTCTGGTCGTCTTCTGTTAGGATCACTTTGGTTTTATTCTATGGCTGTGTCAATTTTATTTGTGGTATTTCACTGTCCTTGTAATTCAGTGTTTTATCTTATCTCAGAAAAGCCCAGAAAACTCTCACTATTAAGATGAGAAGAATCATAGCAAGAAAGCTAGAAAATTAATTACTTAATTATCAACAGTATGCTCCATTGGTTAACCAAAAAGTTTCTAAGAACATTTTAACAGTATGCCACTAGCCTCTTCCTAATTTTTCCAAACTTATACAACATCTCTTTTACTTAGAAAATAATTTCATACAGTGTGCACTGGGTCTTCAAAAGGCAGTGGGGGCACTGACTACATCCTCATGATCCTTACATACAACTTGGCAAGTGTTTCTATTGAAGCACACCCTATAGCTACCAATGTACCCTGGTATACTGTTACGGGAAAGCATGCACCATGTACCCCCTCCAGAAGTAGGATAACAAAAAACTGGGTGAGAATAGGCACCCAAAATATTTGAGATCAAGTGGTGGGGAGTCATAATTGGGCTTCAACAGCCTGTCCAGCATACGTTATTTACCATGAATCAGTTTTCAGGGAGTGAATCAGAGCAATCAGCTTCAGAGGAGCAAGCTGTTCTGGAAACACTGCTGTCTGAAGTGTTTGATAGTCATACACAGGAAAATTCCAGCTCCACCCAGACTGCAGATAAGTCTTTCCCTAATCAAAACACAGATGGGCTACTTTTGAGCCAGCCTCTGCCTTAACTCACAACTCCATTTCCAAGTGTTCCATGGTGAGATAAAAGCAACTTGAAAACAAAATGAAGACCTTAAGAATTCTAGGAAAAGGAACTAAGTGTATCACGAACTGACAAAAATGAGTGAGAGGGAACAGCATGTCTTATGTTGTTCTATGCAGCGTGTCTTATGTCTATCTTGGCTGCAGACGCTCTCTTATACTGTGTCAGTCCCCATGCCTCATGCCTCCTCCTTCATGTTACTGCCTCTCACGCAGGATTTCGATTACAGCTCCTCTAAAATTCTCGACAAGTTGACTTCACATCTGATCTATAATTTGGTTTGGACTTATCTCATTCTTCACTTCAACTTGATTGCTAATCTGAAAAAAGAGCTCTGACCTTTATAACTGTTTGCCCCTTGGGGAAACTTTATTAGAAATCTTCCGTTTCAGGCAGAATGATTATGTTGAACAGAATAATGTGCTAATATGTGAAGGCTGAAGAATTCTAGGGAAGCCTGACTCAGTTCACAAATCATGTTAATCCCAACATTGTTTGCTTGGTTTTGGCTAAGACTACCCTGCACAATTCTGGTTTGTAAACCATCTGTTATGCCATGTGAGAACCCAGACAATTATAATTTAAGGAGTCAAGGTGTATTTTTTTTTTTTTTTAATCTGCTTAACAGTCATTACTGACCCTGCAGTGACCGCCCCCTAGCGGTTTTCAAGGCAATTGCATCTTTCTAGTTTCGGAATTAGACTTTGCCAGAGCCTAATTCCTAGAGCGTCAGCATTAATTTAATTTAATTTAATTAACCAAAGTGTGATGTATAAAGCCAGCCTTTTTATTCTAGCTGGAAAATTAATTCATTTTTACTAATTTCCAAACTTAAAACAGTCAACTCTGCTGCAAGAGCTGCAAAAAAACAATTTAAAAAAATCCTTATATTTACCATATCCCACTTCTCTTCTGTTCTACACCACAGCCTTGAGATCTAGACTGAGAATCAAGTAAGCATCAAGTTAGCTATCAGTAAATTCACATGTAATTCAGAAATGCTTACTGCCCCTCAATGCAGGAAATCCAAAATGAAGACAAGGCCAACCCGGTTGGGTATCAGAGTGAAGGGCCTGTATTTACTCCTAAGTCAGAAGTGCAGATGTGGTCCTCCCTTTAAATGGATTATTTGCAGAATCAATATTAAAGCTGCTTGTCAGATAAAGGCTCATCTTCCCAGGAGAAAGATAAGTCACAGCCAAAGTATTACCTGTGAATGGTCCTCAGAATAAATGCAGCCACCAGGTAAATCATCCATTTTTGTCTCAAGCAACCACCATGTAAAAAAAGGTCAGCAAAAGAGCTGCATGGCTACCTAATTTGGCAGTTACCTTATCCTTCTTTTTTTTTTTCAGAAGAAAAATCAGAGCAAGACGTACAGGGATTATAATAATTAATTATTTGGCAGCCTGCCTGAATGAAGCTCCATCAACCTTCATCTTGTCGTCACAGAAAATGGTATGCATATTCTTCCTTTATAGCTAGGTGATCATGGAAAATAAAGGTGGTGGAGAAAGACACTTGACGAGACAGCAGTCCTGCCTCCCGATTAGATAGGATGGGCCTTCTCCATTTTTACCAATATCACTGGAAAGTGAGTCAAAGTAATTAAAAATTATGTGTGAAAGGATTTTGTTATTCACTGCTGATCACATTAGGTGTGCACGGGGATGAGCTGAAATATTTAGAGAGGCAGGAAGAGGCTTTCTATAAGTTGAGCTTTGCCAAATAGGCAATTGTGTATTTGTAAAAGATGAACTGACAACGCTAACAACATGAGATATCAAATAGTGACAGTACATGGGCAAAACTCAATACTCCAAAGGACAAAGTTGTCAGGCTTCTCTCAACAAGCCAGGTTGCAAACAGGCATAATGGGCATTCAAGGACACCACAGCTTCTGAGAAGTAGATTTATCATAGAAAAGCTAACAAAAAGACATTATGAAAGAATTCTAGCAGCTGCTCTGTATCAAACACAAGCCCTATTTTATAGTAAAATAAAAGTTTAAATCCTTCCGTATTTTCCCCTTGCTCGAGCAGTGTAATGGGCTTGAAGCCTAATCCTAACCCGTTTCTACTTGTTCCTCGTTTTGGAGACAGACTGATCTGGTTTCAGGCTTTTTTCCCCTGATCTTGTGAGAACTGTCTTCCACAAAAGTGTTACTTATTCTCCCTATGTTAAATAGGCCTGGTTTCCCAATCCATATACATCAGAAAGTGATACTGGGTGCCAGCTGGCAGCACTTGATCTTTCTTTCCAAAGTAAGATTTATTAAGAATTCCAAGTTATAACTACCTACCTCAGTGAGTTAACAAAAATAAGAGCCTCCTCTTCGCTAGTATCTATATTTTAATGAATAAAATACTTGACATTGCATTATTCCTACATCTCTCTCCTTACCCTTTACTTGTTGTGATACTTTGCTTTCTCCTTTTCCTATTACACCAAGGGACGCTTAATGCAACCATGCTTGTACAACTTGCTTTCAATGTATTTGTTTCAATTCAAACATGAAAAGGTTCTTTAGTGATTAGAACAAATAAAGCTTCCAAAAGACAGACAACATTCTGCCCTTTGCCAGAACAGTGAAACTGTAATGCCTCCTTTACTTGGCCAGGGAGATCCAAGGGACTAAGATTCTATAAAGATAAACGTGAAAGAGATTAGAATCGTGGCGCAGACAGGACATGGATTATACGAAGTGACAGAATCTCAAACTTGGAATAGAAAAAAAAAATATATTGTTTTCTGGTCATAGCCTCTTTGACTCAACTGAAGTCTTAAATCCAGCCTGAGCAATTATCGGCTACATTTCTGAAAAAAAGCCAGGCGTGTGTCGGGAGTGATGTTCCCTGATGGAGTTGTAGGATTTGGAGCTCGAAATCAGGCACCCTACATCCTTCCTCTGTTTCCTGTAACTTCAGCTGTCCAACTTTACTGCAAGAACAGCACTGGCATCAAAACAAATAAAGAGGCTGCAGATAAATAACTGTTCTCTGGAAGTGAATAATTCCCAACTCTGAAAAACAGATTGCTGCCCATCTTGCTTCCTCCCCACTTAATATATGAATGGTGTTCCTTAGTTCTTTCAAAGATCAGGAAGTTGGCATGCAGTAAAGCAAAGTGCCAGCCTGTAGTATTATCTTTATCTCAAAAGGTGCCTCTGGGCCCCACAAAGACACCCATAGGAATATTTAGAAACTTAAATTGGTGGATGGCCACAGCTCAGGGCTTCTCTTTTGGAAAATGACTACCCTACCAGAACAATTCCCAAACAAACACAGAAGCAAGCTGGGTTGGTTGACAACTTCCAAGGAGGCTCCCAAAAGTTCCAGGGACCAACCTTAGCATTTTGCTTTCTAATAAATGAGTATTTTGTGACTGGTCCTGGTCATGCCAAGTGGGACCATCATTTTATGAACAGGCAATCCCCTCCAAAGTCATTTCTAAGAGTGCTTGTGACATGCTCTCAAATGTACCCACTGACTCCCCAAATTTCCCTTCCTTGGCCTAGGAACTATTTTGTATTGCTGGAAGAAGCATGTGCATAACTTTCTCTGTCGAAATCAGCACCACACACAGAAACAGGTCACGTAGCTAAGATTAGGGAAGGCACAAGTTGGACAAGGCTAAGTGACGCCTGTTTGCAGAAATGCAGTGCAGTAATATTCCACTTCCCCCAAATTTGCCAATTTTGCACCCAAACTCTTATAAAATCAAACCACGTTCTTCAGAATAGATAGGTGGGAACCATTTCAAACCACGAAGTGGCAGGTTAGAGGGGATTTTTTTTCCTAGCAACTCCCTTTTCTTCTTAACTAGATTCAGAGGCCAGAAGCTTTATAGTTGTTTGATGGCTAGCCCACATTCTAAAATACGAGGGCTTCACAGTGT
Organism: Liasis olivaceus; assembly: GCA_030867105.1. Taxonomy (NCBI): domain Eukaryota; kingdom Metazoa; phylum Chordata; class Lepidosauria; order Squamata; family Pythonidae; genus Liasis; species Liasis olivaceus. The sequence continues at coordinate 24,046,523 of CM061348.1, read as the reverse complement.
GGGTTGGCATGAGTTAAGGTGGCTGTGTCCCCTGCCAGGTTTGGCATGTCTGCTTCAAAGCTTTCCTAAGTTATCTCCACTAGGTTTTATGCACAGCCACCCTGGTTCCTCAGCAGAAGGGCTGTCTGTGTCTGTGCCCATACACACAGTCAACCTGGAAAAGCCTCTAAAGTAGCCAGTCTCCAGGGACAAGGCTGCCTCATGCTTTGAAGAGGAGTACTGTACTTGGGCCAACGTGTATCACAAAGTGCTTTTTCAAAGACGTACACAGTCCTATACTCCCCAGATTCTGCTATTGTTAATACTTCATTAATGTTTTATACCAACCTTAAATAAAACTCCCACTGTATTCCACCAGATTTATTTCATGCCCAGAATAATCAGGATTCATAGGCAGGATTGACATGCTTATATAGAAGTGAACGTCTGTTGTATTAGATGAATCGTTTTCCTAAGAAACTCTATGTACGATGCAGCTTTAGTTATTTATTTATTTTTTGAGAATTATTTTGGACACCTCAGTGTTCCTTCTTTCTCAGTTTCCCTGTCTCTCATACAAGCATACATCCAACCAAACACAACTTCCCAGACTGGCTGTAACAACAGCAGAGATATACTGCTTACAAATATATTTTTAATTATTCTAAGTTCAGAAACAAACACCTTCAGTATGAAAGTATGCATTTGATCACATAGTATCAGGGAAGGCAGGTCCAGATCCATAAGTAACGGGAAAGTGCAGATGGTTCAACCCTGATGTAGCATTGTGGTGCACAATACCCAATGCCATAATGTTATCTGCTTGGTTCTGGCTGAGCTTGACATATAAACCAATTGTTTATGGTTTAGCACTCTGTGTGAAGAAAGCAACTGTGGTTTGTTTAACAAACCATGGTTAAAATAAACTATGGGTTAATAAAAGGTATAAACTCAGGCAAGAGCCAGTTTGGTATAGTGGTTAAGGCATCAGGCTACAAACCGGGAGACAATGAGTTCTAGTCATGCCTTAGGCACGAAACCAGCTGGGTGACCTTGGGCCAGTCACTGTCTCTCAGCCCTAGGAAGGAGGCAAGGGCAACCCACTATTGAAAAACCTTGCCAAGAAAACTGCAGGGACTTGTACAATCACCAGGAATCACCAGGAATCAACACTGACTCGAAAGCACACACACACACACATAAACTCAGGCATTGCATACATAAGAAAGAGTCCTCTTTCTCAGTGACCTGTTATCAGAAGTAGAGCTAGCTAACGTATTTTTCCGACAATAAGACGCCCCCATGTACAAGACAACCCCCATTTTTCCAACCCCAAATTAAGAAATCAATATTTTAAAGACAGTGCAGAACACATTTTTATTTAGTAATTAGTTAACATTTACCTGATACACTCAGTGGGAGGAGGTCCAAACCGTCTCTCTGCAGCTCTATTTCCAGGCTCTTTTGCATAACTGATTACATTCAAGCACGAGTGAAACTGCCCATAGCTTCTCTCTGCAAACAGCCTTCTCTAATTGGTTTGTTCAGCATCAGCTGACGTCAGTTACATAAGGCTCGTGATTGGAGGAAGTCTGTTTGGGAGACAAGCTATTTCACTCGTGATTGGAGGCTAGCAATAGGAGGAAGCCTCTTTGCAGAGACAAAGTATGGGCAGTTTTGCCACCGCGCAGTTCTCTCCTCGCTGACTCCCTTGAATAAGACGCCCTTCAATTTTTAGGGTAAGGATTTTAGAAAAAAGTATCGTCTTATAGTCGGAAAAATACGGTATGTCCCATCAAGGTTCAGAGTTCAGCTCTGCTTCTTGACCCCTTTTTGGACTCTGTTCACATATGTAATGGAGAAATAGTTTCCTACTTTAAATTCCTAATTAACTCTGCTTTTGCCCAAAAAGGACACATGAATATGTCACTGTAGATAAGTAAAATGCCTCCAACAGTTACGTTTTGTTACTCCATAATAAACAGACAGAAACTCAGAAACAGAACTGAAGAACAGCAATAGAAAAAGTCTTTTTTACTTGTTCTCCTAGTGAGTTTACTGAACATGGTGGGAGAAGCTACCAACTGGCCACATCCAGCTGACCTTTCTACCATTCACTGAATGCATGGAGATTATCAAACAAAAAGCACCCTTTATTATCTTTTGTTAGACTGATATCCTGCCTTTCATTCAGGAGCTTAAAGTGGCAAACACAGCACTCTTTCCTCCAATCCCTAACAAGAACTTGGAATGAATGCATAAAGATTGGGGGCGAATTCAAGGTGATGGCTAGAAGTCACTCAGATCCACAGACTTTTATTCTCTCAAAAGAAGAAATAATTTAATCAGCATCCAAAACTAAAGTTAAGAAAAAAACTGAATATTCCTTCCTAAAATGGAGAGAGACTTGCAGACGGAGACTGCAGCCATGAAATTAAAAGACGCTTGCTCCTTGGGAGGAAAGCTATGGCAAACCTAGATAGCCTATTAAAAAGCAGAGACATCACCTTGCCGACAAAGATCCGCATAGTCAAAGCTATGGTTTTTCCAGTAGTAATGTATGGCTGTGAGAGCTGGACCATAAAGAAGGCTGAATGCCGAAGAATTGACGCCTTTGAACTGTGGTGCTGGAGAAGACTCTTAAGAGTCCCCTGGACTGCTAGGAGGTCAAACCAGTGAATCTTGAAGGAAATCAACTCTGATTGCTCATTGGAAGGATTGATAATGAAGCTCAAGCTCAGATACTTTGGTCACCTAATGCGAAGAGAGGACTCTTTGGAAAAGACCCTGATGCTGGGAAAGATGGAAGGCAAAAGGAGAAGAGGACGGCAGAGGATGAGATGGCTAGATAGCATCACTGAAGCAATGAGCATGAAATTGAGCAAACTCAGGGAGGCAGTGAAAGATAGGAAGGCCTGGCGCAATATGGTTCATGGGGTCACGAAGAGTCGGACATGACTTAACGACTGAACAACAACAACAACAAGTCCCCAGTTTAAGAATGAGTTCCATTCCCAAGGTCTGTCCTTAAGTCAAATTTGTATGTAAGCCAGAACAGTATTAGTGTATAATACTGTATAAGTAGTATTCTGTAATGAACTCGAGCCACTGTGTATTTAACTCAAAACACTGTGTATTTAACTTAAATTTTGCTACAATACGCTCCGTTCTTAACTATGGGTGATCCTTAAACCAGGCATTCTTAACATGGGGACCACCTGTATTTTGAATTTCATGCCAGCCCTACTTTATGTGATAATGCCAATGCTGTTGGAAGTACTGGATTGTTTTGAATGTTGCAAAAGTAGCCCAGGGCAGATGCCTAGATAGGAGGGCAATCCAGTGACAAGATGAAAGGAGACAAAGAGCTTTTTGCCAGAAGCTAGCAATCCTGAAGCCAAATCTTCTGACATGAAGTTGGAAATTACATCATGAAAGACAAAGAAGACAGAAAAATATCAGAAGCTGAGCAGTGTACTTTGAGAGAGTATTAGGATCAAAGGCTTAATAGTTTCAGATCTTTGTACAGGAGAATGTAGTACCATGTAAAGAGATTTGATTACTCAAATGGCCCATTGTACTGGTAGTTTAATATTCAGTAAATAAGCCATTTGTGAGATTAAGTGAGCTGCATCATGTCAAATCAGTAAGCAAAACCTAATTTTAGAATAATCCAGCTATAGCTTACATGAATTCTTAATGAAATTTAATATTAAAAAAAGTAACAAAAAGGATATGTAAGACATCTGTTTGCTTTACAGATCGTTTTAACAAAGAAAAATTGACATGTCTATATTTCTAATATATATATAGTATTTATAGATCTAGACAAACATCTAGACATATTTTACCATAGCCTCAACAATGCTTAAATAAAATCATTACCCAGTTAGTGCACTAAATGAATGGAAATTTCCCAGTCTCACTATTTGACAAAAATAATATCCTTGAAAATATCAGCATAAACAGGCACAGGGTGATAACAGCTTACCAATTAGAGAAGAGAAACATGATTTTAATGAAAAAGGACCTAGGTTCAATTTCAGGAATGTCTAGTAAAAAGATTCGATAGCATATAATGGTAAATGGTGTTCACACAACACCAACTACGTTTATGAGATTCTATGTCATACATTGATCATTATCTAAAAAGTGACTATCTGTTAGCAATTCCAACTTTATTTTATGCTTTTCAATGTTTGCTTGTTCAAAATTTACACTCAGTGATTGACTGACCAATCAGTCAATCAATCTAATTTCTTAACTCATTCCTTGGATATAACATCCATCAGAATGTATGAGCAGAAAACTTAAACATGGGGCTTGGTGATTTATTTTATTTATTACATATATTTCTAAACTATCCAGTTCCCAAGATTCTGGGCAATTTACAACTAATGCTGTCACCACACAACTCAGAGTAATCAGTTACAATAAAGAAAATCAAAACTCTGGCCAACAAATAGAACAAAGTCCACATAAAAAAGGCAGCCCAAGACAATAAAATTCTCATTATAACCTTAAAATTGAAACACCCGTTGAAACACAATGGTCTTAATGACTATGCAGAAGAACAATTAAGAGAGTGGTAGGCGGAACCCCAGGGGAAAAGTGATCCACAGAGTGGAGGTCTTAGCAGCCATATTTCCTTGACCTCATACAGAGTCAGAACCCTAAGAATTCCCCCCTCTAAGAACTTGCACAGGATGGGCATTTTAGAAGAGAAGAATGGTGAGCAATGGAAACATACAGGTGAAACTCAAAAAATTAGAATATCGTGCAAATGTTCATTTATGTCAGTATGGCAACTCAAAAGGTGAAACCAATATATGAGATAGACGCATTACATACAAAGCAAGATATGTCAAGCCTTACTTTGGTATAATTGTGATGATTATGGCGTACAGCTTATGAAAACCCCAAATTCACAATCTCAGAAAATTAGAATAGTGTGAAAAGGTTCAATATTCTAGGCTCAAAGTGTCCCCCTCTAATCAGCTAATGAATCCATAACACCTGCAGAGGGTTCCTGAGCCTTTCAACGGTCTCTCAGGCTGGTTCAGTAGGAATCACAAGCATGGGAAAGACTGCTGACCTGACAGTTGTGCAGAAAACCATCATTGACACCCTCCATAAGGAGGGAAAGCCCCAAAAGGTAATTGCAAAAGAAGTTGGATGTTCCCAAAGTGCTGTATCAAAGCACATCAATAGAAGGTTATGTGGAAGGGAAAAGTGTGGTAGAAAAAGGTGTCCAACCAGCAGGGATGACCGCAGCCTGGAGAGGATTGTCAGGAAAAGGCCATTCAAAAGTGTTGGGGACTTTCACAAGGAGTGGACTGAGGCTGGAGTTAGTGCATCAAGAGCCACCACACACAGACGGATCCTGGACATGGGCTTCAAATGTCGTATTCCTCTTGTCAAGCCGCTCCTGAACAACAAACAACGTCAGAAGCGTCTTACCTGGGCTACCAAAAAAAAGAACTGGTCTGTTGCCCAGTGGTCCAAAGTCCTCTTTTCTGAGGAGAGCAACTTTTGCATCTCATTTGGGAACCAAGGACCCAGAGTCTGGAGGAAGAATGGAGAGGCACACAATGCACGATGCTAGAAGTCCAGTGTGAAGTTTCCACAGTCTGTGTTGATCTGGGGAGCCATGTCATCTGCTGGTGTTGGTCCACTGTGCTTCATTAAGTCCAGGGTCAATGCAGCCGTCTACCAGGAGATTTTGGAGCACTTCATGCTTCCTTCCGCAGACGAGCTTTATGGGGATGCTGACTTCATTTTCCAGCAGGACTTGGCACCTGCCCACACTGCCAAAAGTACCAAAACCTGGCTCAGTGACCATGGGATTACTGTGCTTGAATGGCCACCAAACTCACCTGACTGAACCCCATAGAGAATCTATGGGGCATTGCCAAGGGAAAGATGAGGGACATGAGACCGAACAATGCAGTGGAGCTGAAGGCCGCTATTGAAGCATCCTGGTCTTCCATAACACCTCAGCAGTGCCACAGGCTGATAGCATCCATGCCACGCCGCATTGTAGCAGTCATTGCTGCAAAAGGGGCCCAAACCAAGTACTGAGTACATATGCATGCTTATACTTTGCAGAGGTCCAATATTGTTCTATTTCCAATCCTTGTGTTATTGATGTCATGTAATATTCTAATTTTCTGAGATTGTGAATTTGGGGTTTTCATAAGCTGTACGCCATAATCATCACAATTATACCAAAGTAAGGCTTGACATATCTCGCTTTGCATGTAATGCGTCTATCTCATATCTTGGTTTCACCTTTTGAGTTGCCATACTGACATAAATGAACATTTGCACGATATTCTAATTTTTCGAGTTTCACCTGTAACTAGAAAGAACACATGTATGTAAATTGTGAGTTTCTTTAGCTATGTATTTCCCCTTATCTACCTGATCCAACCCACCAAAAATATATTGATTTTCACTTTTTTATTTGGTATTATTATCTGCAGCCAGAAGGACTTTCAGAACAGCTTACAACAATGTATAGGGCAGGTGATATGTGGAGCAAAAAACTTGGTTTTGCACTTGATGTTCTTATATTTCCTTTTAGCTCTAAACCATGCTTAGCTTGTTTAGAAAAATTCCTATCGATGTTTCGAAATTTTTTCTAAAAAATAAAATATATTTTTACACATTTTGATTCTTCTGCTCTGTCCTCTTTCCCACCAACTAGGATAAGTAGATTTGAATGGCCTGGTCCACAACCAGGATTTGACAATTCAAGTCACATCAATACAGCTAACATTATTTTTACATCAGTATCATTCACTTTTATGTAGATTAATGATAATAAATACGTGCTATTATCAACAAACTTTCCATTATGGTCCATTTAACCTCATAAAATGTAATTGATTTCTATTTGCTCTATATCTGATTTGTGCTCAGGGCTAATTTCTGAACTGTGCCATGAAAAGGATAACTAACTAAAACAGCAACATTATTTCTCTGTGGGATGGAGAAGCTTAATTTTAAAGTCTACTGCTTCTCTCAGTCAGTCCACAAATGCAGACTGTTTGGATCCTAATCTGCTTGTTCTTGTTTCTTTTATCCCAAGCACAGTTAAAGCAAACCACTGTTCCATATGTAGGTATGTGTGTGTGTGTCTGTGTATCTGTGTCTGTGTTTACACACACACACACAAACTGGTTATTTCAAAAAGTAGAAATAGAAGCTTTCATATGCTGGACCCTGAGAGAAGAAAAGAAGGGAATTTGTTTGTTTGTTTATTTGTTGTTCAGTCACAGACCAAAACAAGCATATGAACTAAAGGAGCCTTCAGCTCTCACACCATACTGAGGGGTAATTAGGGATGGCAGATGAATTTAGACGTATGAATGGGAGCTGTCTTAGGTCCCCTAAAAACAGAAGACACAGCTAGAAACAAGTGAAAGAGGAAGGGAGGTGCAAATGATGACAGGACATCTTTGCTAAAAAGATGGATGCCTCTGAACATCAGTTACCCCCAGAACTTGGGAAAAGCAGGGCTGTTCCTTGTGGTCAATTGCTGAATTTTAGCCTTTTTGGGATGTCTGAATAGGCCTTCTCTCAACTGTCTTTCCTTCTCTGTACATCTCAGTTCTTCTCCATCCAGTTTTGCCCCACCTCCCACCCCCACTGCTTCCTCACTGCTTCCTTTGGAGTAATCACCCTTTCTTCTTATCCTAAATCCATCTGGTTTTATTTTATTCATTCATTCATTCATTTTACTGTTTCTGCTGGAAGGAGGTGTGAACTGATATGTCAGAGTATAAGAGAGTTGTTTCTGTATGAAAAAAAATTTTTTTTTTTTTTTTAACTGCTTAACAGTCATTACTGACCCTGCAGTGACCGCCCCCTAGCGGTTTTCAAGGCAATTGCATCTTTCTAGTTTCGGAATTAGACTTTGCCAGAGCCTAATTCCTAGAGCGTCAGCCCAGCTGGCAGCACAGGAGGCGGGATTTCCGTTGCTTCGCGCCCCTTTTTCGGACGAGCGCGGTTTTTCGCGCTTTTACCGGCAACTTGTCCCATCTCTCTGTTGAGCCGTTGCCAGCATTTTTCCTCCCACCGGAGTGAGAGTCCTCATTTATCTACTCACGTATGTTTTCGATCTGCTGAGTTGGCAGAAGCTGCGGGTATAGAAACAAGAGCTCACCTTGTTAACGCGAGGCTGGACTCGAACCGCTGAAGCTTTCAGCCATTTCTGGCCGGCACTTTCAGCGTCATTAAGCCGCTGCGCCACCGCGTCCCCCATGAAAAAAAAATAATGGTCAATATATATATTTAGTTATTTAACACATTTATATAGTTGCCTATGTCACTAACCATAATTCTGGGCAGTGTACAACCAACAGTTAAAATAATATCACAACTATTAAAATGCTTTACAAAATAAATCAAAACAAGATTAACAAGAGAATAAAAACAAGATTGCGAGAGAACACCCATTTAAACACAATACAACCATTGTGTAGGCTCCCTGTGGGATCCCCAAGGTTACAGGGATGGGGCTAACCTCACCTTGGGGGGTTAATGTTCCAGAGGTGGGAGCCACAGCAGAAAAGGCACAGGGTCCCATCAGATGAAGCTCTTTAGCAGACAGGACTCACAACATACTGCTGAACCTGACAGCAGACAGGACTCACCCCTCCTGCTGAACCTGATGGCATAGGTAGATGTGATTGGGAAGAGGAGGTCCATCAAATAACTTGGACCCATGCCATGTAGGGCTTTAAGGGTCAAAAACAACACCTTGAACTGAACCCTGAAGCAAACTGGCAGCCAGTGCAGCACATGGAACAGAGGTGTAACATGTGCCATCCTAGAGGCACACATAACTGTTCATGCAACTGCATTCTGCACCAGTTGAAGATTCCAGATACTCTTCAAGGGCAGCCCCATGTAGAGTGCACTCCAGTAATTCACTCTGGAGGTGTCCAGGGCATGAGTGACTGTAAGTACAGCCTCATGGTCCAGGAAAGGGAGCAACTGGCGCACAACACAAAGCTGTGCAAAGGCCCTCCTAGCCACAACTGCCACTTGCTCCTCAAGCAGGAGTTGTGAGTCTAGAAGGTCCCCCAGATTGCACACTGGGTCTTTCTGGGGTAATGCAACCCCATCCAGAACCAAAGATGGTAAGTCCCAGATCAAGAAGGCCCCAAAACCCAAAGCCACTCAGTCTTGCCAGGGCTCAGTCGAAGCCTATTGTTCCCTGTCCAGACCCCCACAGCCTCCAGGACAAGGCATCAACAGCATTGTTTAGTTTGCAGGGCGGAGGTGTATAATTGGGTATCATATCTCACCCAGCGGCTTCAGGTAGATGTTAAATAGAAGTGAAGAGAGTACCAAACCCAGTGGCTATTATTGGGGGCCGTGGGCAGGACCTCTCACTCCCAAACAACACCAGCCCTGGTACCAGCCCTGTAGGAAGGAATCAGCCCAATATTGTGCCACCTACTGCCAACCCATGGAGGAGATCCAGAAGGATACCATGGCTGATGGTATCAAAGGCTGCCAAGAGGTCAAGGAGAGCAAGGACACATGCACCACCCCATCCCACTCTGCTAGGGTTCATCCAAAAGCATGACCAATGTCATTTCCATCCTATACCCAGGCCTGAATCCTGACTGAAAGTGGTCCAAATAATCTGCTTCATCCAGGGCCTGCTGAAGCTGCTGTGTAACCACCTTCCCCACAACCTTCCCTAAGATAGGGAGGTGAGATACTGGACAAAATTGTCTAGTATGGTGGGATACAACAAGGGCTTCTTGAGGAAGGGCAGACCAAAGCCTCCATGAAGGGGGCTGGAATGACCCCCTCTCTCAAGGATGAATTAACCACCACTAGAATCCAATCACACAACACCCCCCTGGGTAGTCTTAACTAGCAAGGAAGGGCATGGTTCTAAGGAGCAGGTGGCTGAGCTCACAGTCATAAGGGCCCTGACCACTTCCTCAGGTTCAACAGGTTCAAACAGTTCCCAGTTTGAACTACTAGTTCCTAGTTCCCAGATAACCAGGCAAGACCATGACCCAGGCATCTCCACTGGACCTGTACCAAAGCTGGCACCTAACTGGGAACAAATTTGAGCGATTTTGTCTGACAGATGCTCTGCAAATTCTTCTGCTTGGTCTTGTAGGTGACCTTCTGAGTCCTCCTTCCCCAGGAGGGCTCGAGGTACCCTAAACAAGGCCATTATTGCTATCCACAGATGCAATAAGCGTGGAGAAGTATTGTCACTTCGCCGCCCTTACTGCCACTAGATAGGCCTTAATAGTGGCTCTCACCCATGTTTGATTGAGTTCATCCCTCATTGACCTCCAGCAGCACTGTAGATGCTGCTTCTCCCATTTCATCTTCCTTAGCTGTTCCATAAACCACTGAGAGCGATGGAATCCATGGGCGAGGAGATGTCACATGGGCGTGATCTGATCCAAAGCCTCAGCCACCCTCTTATTTCAAGCAATGACCAAGGCCTCAGCTGGACCATGAAGCAGACCATCAGGAATAACCCCCAGTTTCCTCTTGAACCCCAGGGTCAAATATATGCATTTTATTTATTTATTCATGATTTATAAGGCTACGCAACCCAAACAATATGACTCTGGGCAGTGTATACCATGAACGCAAACACTAAACAAAAAACCCGAATCCAAACCATATAATGATAAAAACAGGTACAATAAATAAATATAAAATCCAAAATATAAAATGGCAACCAAGCCATTTTTGTCTCTAGATAAAGTGGGAATAGTGCAAATGTCCATTTTTGACGTTAAACCTTATATGCTTAGAAAGAGAACATTATGGGGAAAAGTTATGTTAGTGCTGATGTGCAATCAATGACTCTTTGTTTGGATAGCAGAATGTTAAGGTTCAAGGTAGCTATTTTTTGAAAAAGTAGCTACGTGCCAGCTGTTTTTGCAGAGGTCAAATGAAGCAATGTCTTCCGTCTCCTTCTGTATTTTTCTTTATAAAGCTGATGTTTTGACTATATGTAATTAGGATGTTTTTGTTTACTTATCTGGCTTTGTATGTCCCTAAGCAAGTCTAAATATATTTTGATAAGGGTCTAATTAATTTTATAAACGGGGCACCTTATTTTACAGGGAATTCATTTCAAACAGTAAATTTATTTAAATCTTTTTTTTTTTCTCCTAGCCTGGCCTTTTTTTGGAATATGATTTTTGGCATATACCTACATACACACATACACACACACAAACATACACACACACACACACACACACACACACACATACAGTTGTGTCCCAGGCACACATTTAAAGAGAGGGAAGTCTTCAAGAGTGATTTCAGGCAGAACTTGACAAATTGGGATGGTCAGACATAGGGTATTTTCCCGTGTTTATTGTTTCCTGTACTTTTCCCTTCATGGAGGACTGTCTTAAATCCAGGTCATCTTCCTTGCTGGTAAATACTGTACTTTAAAAATAACTTTAAACTCTTTTGTCAGCCTGTAAATCTATTGTAAGGAACTGGTTTCTTTAAGCTGGCCTAGCATTAATCCAGAATTAAATGTACAGTGTTTGGTCTCTTTCTTTTTCTTCATATATAAATTTACCATATATATTTGCAGATAAGCTGAGCATTTTAGGTTACAAAATGCACCCCCAAAATTGGGTTCGGCTTATGTGCGGATGAACTTATCTGTGAGTATATACTGGTATTGATTTATTTATCTGAAGAATTTATATGGCACCCCCAATTCAAGCACTGCAACTCTTGGGGATTTACAACAAATTTGTGTGTGTGTGTGTGTGTGTGTGCGTGTGGATGAAAGATGGCTGAAATAGTTGAAAAATTTGTAAACTGCTCTGAACTTTGTTCTCCAGCATCTACAGGGGAACTAGACTGTACTTCTACTTCAGGGCCTGCTTTTGATTTATTCTTCATTTTAGGTTGGAGTCAAAAATAAGAATCCTAGTGAGGTTCATTTTTCCAAAAATTGCTGGTCATAGGTCAATACTGTCTCTAAAGAATAGGATACAGACCATCTGTCTTATCCATGCCCACTATCCAATCTCTTGGACATGCAAAGCCAGATACAAAGCAAAAATTAAAAAAAAAAAACAAAGATTACTGTATAATATTAATGATAATGAGACCACAATGGTCCCTTAAATCCATTCACAGGAAACTGTAAGGATAAGGATAAATCTGAGCTTAGATAAAGTGAAAAGTTTTGGCAATTTGCATGCACCTTGGAAATGCAAAAATTTCAGTGGGTCTGAAGGACAAGGACAGGCATGAACATAGTGACAAAGCAAATGGAATCTTCCCTAGTTGTGACAGCTCCTATGCTTGTCACATACACTTGAACTAAAGGCTAAAAGAATCACAACCAGATGTCAGGAAAGCTATTTCTAGAAGCCAGCCTCTTTTGCCAAAAAACATGAGTAAGATTAATTACCCAACGCGTTTAAGAGACTATGTCAGCAATTCCATGTTGCTCAGATTGTGAGGTATGGAAAACTGTAAGGAAGACATTGGGCTTTCATTATTTCCAGTTAGTTTTTCTAAACTAGAAAACCAAAACCATTTACTGGACAGAGCCTCTGTCCAGGCCTTTCCAGGTGGTATAGAGATGAGTGAGGATGAAAAGAGTTCACATTTCACAAAGAAAAGGCATTCTTGTTAATCCTTCAGATCAGCACTAAATAGTCACTGCTGGTCTGATTCTTCCCTATGAAAATCTAAGTTCTATTCCCAACACTTTTTTGGTTTTCAGTATCAGTAGCAGGCCAGTTTCTGTCCGGTTAGCTTATGTTCTAACAGTATCCTTCCCTTTGAATATAAAAAGATCAAGTTATAGCCTGGTATTGCAAATGCTGGGTAAAGGAGGTATGAAACCTAGGATTATTGATCTTATGATAATGACAATGGGTCCTGCTTTTGATAAAACTCTCCAAGAAATCTCAAGCCGTAACAATCATAGGCCTGGTAATCATTAAAATATGCTGGGATCTGACTAGCTAGCAGTAACTTTCAACCCCCAAATGCAAAAGGCATTATCAAAAACAAGTTCTTCTATAAAATCTGCGGAGGATGTTCTACATTTGTCTCAGCTGAAAAAGAAGCACTTAGAAAGAAAACTTTCACTAACAGTTTTGAATTCACAAACCGGGATCAGGTTTTTTTTAATCTATTAACACAGGACCCCAGAGCTGGGTGGTTCTTCCATGAGGACTCAGATTTATGATTCTTTTCTCTTAATAGCAGCTTTAACTCTCAGATTTCCTGGCATTTTGTCACTTTAAACAGAACATTAGTTCGAAGACATCTGGGCCCAATTCATAAGTGTGTAACATTACTTCTCAAAATGTGTTTTCTCTCTCACCCTAAATTGCTACAAAGAGAGTTTATTTGAATTTATAGTGAACATTCATGCTGTATATTACTCTCCTAAATATCCTAAGCAAGCAAAAATCCACAATTCCCATAAAAAAAAAAAAATTAAACACAACGATAATGCCTTCCACCCTTTACAAAATGTGAACCATCAAGGAGATATTCAGTATTTTATGTGTGTAGGAAAGAATGAAAAGGATCTATTCCATCAATGATATCAATATATCTAAGGTCCCAAGGACTTTACTGGATAGCCCTGTGAATCCAACAGTCTCAGCTACTCCACTGTGGACTTCTCACTCAGCAGATATTGAACTTGACAAGAAATGTAACATCCAGAATGCAAAGAAAAACTACTACCCATTATTTTTCTGCAAAAGCTAAAAGTAGTCAGTTCCCAACAAAGCAAATTTAGCTGTTTAAATAAAACATTCACTGTACCTCCAAAGAGTAACACTGACTTGGATTATTTTATATTTGGGATGAATTACAGGTAGTCCCCGAATTACGACAATTGGGACCAGAATTTCCATTGCTAAGTGATGCAGTCGTAAAGCAAGTGGCTGCTGCCGGGGGCGGGTGGCACGAGGGGGTGAGCGAGGGTGTGAGGCTCAGGGAGGGTGTGCGGGGGTGCATAAGGGTGCAAGGGAGGCATGGTGAGGCTCGGGGAGGGTGCGCATGGGTGCGCGAGTGGCCGGGTGAGTGACACTTATCCCAGCAACTTGTGACCTTCCCTGCTGGCTTCCCCATTGACTTTCTGGAAGCTATTATTGGTCAGAATGCAGCAGATGATGATTGCCAATATGAATAGGTTACTTTAGTTATCCAGGCCCTAGTTTGATTTCTTAGGGGCTTCCAGGTACCATTAGAAGTGTGAGTTTAACCTCTACAGTTTTATATATTGTGGTACAAAGGTATTTAAAGGAGTGCCTTATCCATCTGGAATCAACTTATCCAATTCTTACATCCGAAGAAAAAGTATTATGGATCTTCCACTTCCATTAGGTGAGTGGCGCATAGCTCATAGGTGCTGCACTTGGAAATCAACTTTTTAGTTGCTTTGAAAAATCAAATTGTTTCAGAAAGCCTCTAGAGTATCCACTGAATTACTGAGAGGTTGCTACATTGCCTTCTTATTTAATTTCAAACTTCTTTCAGCATGGACATTTTAGTTTGTCTTTTTATATTGTTATGTTACTTTTACTACTGTAAACTGCTGAGAGCCCTATTGATTGTGGTGGGGTGTAATTTGAGAAATAAAATAGAATAATAAAATCTGCTCAAGGCAGACTCATGGAGGTCTCCCTTAATTTTATTTCCACAACGATAACCCTGGTGCATATTCAGAATCACTATACGGGTAGTCCTTGCTTAACAGCCATTGTTTAGCAACTGTTCAAAGTTACAATGGTGCTGAAAAAAGTGACTTACGACTGATCCTCACACTTACGACCATTGCAGCGTCCCCACAGTCACATGATCATGATTTGGGCATTTGGCAACTGTTCCACATTATGACGGTCACAGCTCCCATGGTCACGTGATCGCCATTTGCAACCTTTCCAGCCGGCTTCTGACAAGCAATGTCAATGGGGAAACCAGCAGAAGTCACAAGTCACAGTCATGTGATGTCTCATTTCACGGTCGTGGGTGATTTGCTTAATGCCTGCAACCAGGACTACTGCAACTGCCATTGTTAAGCAGAGCGATCATGTGATGGTTCGCTTAACAACCGCTTCGCTTAGTAATCGAGTTGCTGGTCCCAATTACGGTCATGAAGCGAGAACTACCTGTACCACACTGGCTTCCTTGGTGATATATAAAGCAGAACGCTATAATTAATTATTATTTATTGATAAGATTTATATTTTACTTTTCCTAAAGGAGCTCAAGGTAGCGCACATATCTCTCACCCTCAATTTCAGTGACTTGAGTGGGCTGAGAAAGAGTGACTGGCCCTAAATCACCCAGTGAGTTTCTGTGATTGAGGGTAGATTGAATCGGTGTCTCAACAGTTTTAGTCCAATCCTTTACCCACTAGCGCTCTGCCTTTATCTTATAGCCTTTATTTCCAAGAAGAAATACTTGTGATCAAGTAAATGTTAAACACTTTCCAAATGTTTGTCACAATAATGCAAGTAATGTTACAGTAATCGATATCAAACGGAATTGATTCGGACTAATCTTTGCTGGATTCCATGACATATGAGACTGCCTTCTACCATACGGATCTGTCAAAATTAATTACCTTCTAAGCTTTGTGAAAATCCCATACATGCAGAGGATCAATAAGTGATATTACAGGATCTTTATAAGTGACCATCCCGTATCTGGAATGTCCTCAGAGAAATCTTTCTCTAGTTCAAAACGTAATGTTTATGAGGGACTTTTTCCCCTTGCCCACGCATTCCAGTATTCCATATACTAGGTTTTAATTGTTTGATGGTTCATATGATTTTTTTCTACATGTTTATTACTTTGACAAACACGCATATATTGTTTATTCTGTGCACTTTATGCTGCTCTGGATATTTCTTCTGAAAGGCTTCTAACAAATGTACTAAACCCCCAATTCTGTTACTTTTAACAGAAATGTTTTGCTTAAACCAGAACAATTCCACCTTTTCTACCAGCCTTGCAAGACACAATGTTACACACCAGCCAGTCTAAGACAGAGTTTTGATATTTTAGGCAGATAATACCGTGCTACAAACATTTAGGACTGGGTGTAAATTTTGTCACTGAAAGAAGAACACACACAGTAGGAAGCGAACTATATGTGAGTATCTCTCAAGTTCAGGCTACCTTGTGAACAAACGACATCATGCTGGGAAAAAGCAGGGGTGGATTTCAGTTCATTTGCCTATCCTGAGTAGATATCACTATTCTGTAGACTATCACTACAGAATATTTTCTAACACTGAAGATTTTTGTGAGAGGAGATGAATTCAGTTTCCCAAAATATACTAGTTCCAATACCCAGATAACGGGTTTTTACCAATTTTAACACACACAGATGCAAGTGTGTTCCAATTAGAGCTTCTTCACCTCTACAACATCATGTCTCCAGGGCTTTAGTAAGCAACTTCATCAACAGTTGTTGATAATGACCTGTCACCTATCAAGATAACAGTCTGGATGCTGTAACAACATCTGTTACATTCCTGTGTTAGGAAACGGGCGGGGAACATAGTTTTTGAAAACATCACATTTTACTTTTAATTATCCAGTTCTACCTTCTGTTGTTCGATAAGCCAGCATTAACCCAGAAGGTCATTGCCAAACATGATGATGCAGAAATGGCTCTCTGAAGGTTAGTATTGCCATCGGAACAAGACTGAAAAAAGGGATTTTCATGCAAAGTCTTTTCTCCCTAGAAAATTAATAACATATTTTATGTAATTTTGGTGCCCAGTTCTAATGAATTCTCCTATTAAAGTCTGTAAAACCAACTGCATAATCTTGGGGACAAAGAGCTAGAAAACAACTGGACTGAGAGCATGTTGCAGATTTGCAGATCTAATATCGATGCAGTCAAGTTGTTAAATAAATAGGATGAGTTGCATTTTGAGAGAATGTTCTTTTAACCCAACACAATCATTTTGCCATGGATTTCCAAAGTTTGTAGCCAAATTCTAGAGATTAACATTGGGGAAATGCTTTTATATAATTCCATTTGCTATACCGTCCCACAATATTCTGAACCAGAACCACTAGTCTTCCTATTTGTGACTCTTAAGAGTGTGTCTTAATTTGAAACAACTGACACCAATGAAGCATTTTTTTTTCTCATTTCCCTACCCCTCCTTATTGTGACAGGGAAACATAATGTCTTATTTAAATGGAGATGAGCCTGGAAATGGAAACTGGAGATGGATAGCTTTAGTCATCGTATAGGAGGATTTTTTTGCACATTAATCTGAGATACAATAGCTCTGGCAGGTCACCTCCTTTTCTGTACTTCTATCAGGGGACCGTTCCCTCTGCTATATTTGATGTTCAATCTTGTTTTAAACAGTCCCAAGTGATTTAACTTTAACAGCCATAGATTTATTGACTTGGTTTCCAATTTTTTGCTATTAGTAAGGTTCTGAAAACACGACATAAGTTTTAACGAGAAGCAGCTTTGCACTGTTGCGCCACAGCTATTCTTGTTTATAAAAAGAAAGGGGTTGTAAAAGACTAAAATCAGTCCTTGAATAAGCTGGTACAACCTGAATTCGAGAGCTGGTGTGGAGTGCTGGTTGAAGTGTAGGGTTGGCTCCAGGGAAATCCAAGTTCAAGTTTACCTTCAACCAGGGAAGCTGACTGGGAGTCTTAGCCAACCTAATTCAAAGGATTGTTACTATGGGGAAAAATAGAAGGCGGAACAGTTTGTACTATACCTTGAGCTCCTGAAGGAAAGGTGGGATATAAATCTAACCAACAAATAAATAAACAATGAAAAATGGAGGTGATCAGGTCCAACCTCTTGCTGGTCAGGAATCCAATTTTTAGAATTCAGGACAGATGGTTGTTTTGCCTCCACTCAGCCCTGTCCCACCAAGTAATCAGTTCCATTGCCAAGCAGTTAGGAGGTTTTCAGTAGGAATCTGCCTTTCTTTAACTAAGATCATTATTGCCCTACATTATGCTGACTTATGGCTGTAATAAAGATTTGATTTGCATCTTCAAGGTACCTGAAAAGCATGATCTCATTTCCCCCGCTTACCTTTTCTCAAAGCTAAGACTGCTTCTCAGAGGACTTAGTTTTCAATCCCTTGCTCATCTTCATTTCTCTTCACTGAACCCATTCCAGTTTCCTAAATCATTCTTAATGTCTGGTTGTCTAGAGCTACACAGAATACTCAAGAAGAAGCTAGATTAATGAAGAATCTAACTGAACAATTACTTCCATGATTTTGAAACAATGCTTCTATTGATGCAGCCAAAACCTGCATTTCCCTTTTTCTGGAAACAGTGCAACGCTGATAACTTACATTCAGCTTCAGATCAACTACAATTCCAAGGCACTGTCACACTTTTACTGACCCACACATTCCACATTTCTTCCTGTATGTTTGTTTCTGTTTCCTATGTTAAAAACTTTGTATTTATTTCTATTAAATTTCATTCTGTTAAGCTTCTTCTCTAACATATCCAAATTATTTTGAATTTTGTTTCTTCTTCTAAAGTTTTAGCTACCCCACCTGGTTTTATATCTTTTGCAAATCTAATAAGTACTTCCTCTACCCTGTTATCCGATTAATTCACAAAAAAGTTGAAAAGTATTGGTCCTAAGGCCATGTCCAATGGGATTTAGTTCATATTCACTCTGTTTTGACAAGGATTTGTTTATGAGTACTATTTGACTTTTGAGCCAGCTGAGAATAAACAAGCACTGACAAGGGGGCCAAATGGATTCTTTGGGAACTATAGTTCTCCTGAAAGAACAGCTTATGATTTTATGAGACCATAAGATCTCTTTCATATGACTAATTATCTGCCATCACTTTGGGGAATCCAAGCTGGTAACAACATGGAAACAAGTAATGTGAAGTTTTCTTCTGGCTTCTGAAGAAATAAGAATTGAGTTTTGAATCTATTTTTCTCTAATGTACTGCTTTGCTTCAGACTAGCATTTTACTCCAGAATGGATGATGTCAAACATTCTAAAACAGTGCTTCCCAACCTCAGCAACGTGAAGGTGTGTGGACTTCTATTCCCAGAATTCCCCAGTCAGCATAACCATTGTTAAGAATTCTAGGAGTTGAAGTCTATACATGTTCAAGTTGCTGAGGCTGGGAAACACTGTTCTAAAATATTAATCAACAGAGAAGGACTCCTGAATTTGTCATTATGTCAGGTCTCACATGAATACTTGTCTTCTTCTCCAAACGGAATATGCCACAGGAACAGGCTTAAATATAATTTGCAAAACGGATCTGCTATTGCTTTCTGAGCCATTTCCAAACTGAGTGGAAATAAGGAATATAGAAATATTCCTCATTTGAACTCAGGGAAAGAGGGGCAGGAAGTAAAGCAAGGTTGCACTATGCCACCGTCTCATACAAAACCCTTTTCTACCTCTTAACTTATTTTTATTCCCCTTCAGGAACTTGCAGTGGTTGAGGCAACAGCTCAAATTGAAAACACTGATGCTCCCAGCATCATTTCATGGCATGTACTTTAGTGAGCACACACTAATAGGGAGTTCTCATTTCTTCATCTCTATCATTTGCTAAAGGAAGGTTTTTTTTTCCTTTCATCTGCTGAAAGCACGCATGACTGTACTACTTAGCATATTGCAGATTAGCATGAACTGCTTGAAATAGAAGAATTTATATTAATCTCAAAATGCATATGTTCACAAGAAGCAGCTGCCTTGTTTTAAAAATAACATTTCTGAAATTAGGAACATTCTGAATAAAGGTCTGTTATTAGATGTGCATATAACTATATTTGGGGGTTAGTAATATACAATTACTGGATGGTTTATCAAATATGAGAGTATTTTCTATACTTCTATAAGCTGAAACTTATTATCTTTCCATGATCATTATGTTGTAAAACATCTGAGAAACCAAATATGACGCAGAAGGTTATTTAGGTATTGTAAACAAAATAAATATATGCCAATCATAGGTTGGCTGCACTAATATGAAATAACATTTTTAATGCAAAATGTTGGCATGCAAGCTACATAAAAATGATAAAAATTTCCTAAGCCTGGATTATGTAATAATAGACATCTAAAAACTAAATTTGAATAATGAAGATCTTTCCATAAAGCTAAGTTACAGAATCTTAAAGCTGTATCTGCTACTTATAAATAGTTGTACATTAAGAATAATTCACATGAACGAACCAGGTTTAAATGGCAGTCAATAACACAGTAACGTATTTATACTACAGTACAGACACAGATGACCGCTACATGCAGGACCTCATTCCATAAGATTTGTTTTGGGTGTCTAAAACAGGAACATGACAAAACAGGAGCCTAAAAGAATTTACTATAAACTGATTTGTAAGGGAGCACATTAGAGGTTTCTCTGGGTCAGGCAGTTCAACAAGGATGTGGCTTGAGAGCAAATGCTAAAGGCATGGAACAGGTGGAAAACTCCCACTGATTTGGAATCTGCTGATTTGGAACTTGCATGACACTATGTGTGACTAAATAGAGTTAAAAAAAACACCCTCCTTCTTAAGAAACGAATGGAAAAGAAACCTACCCTCTATTTCAAAGTGAAGGAATCTGTATTACCTTCTATAACAGACTCAAAAGTGACACTGGATAGAATCCACTAACTTCCATTTTCACATACACACACACACCCAAAACACTGTGAGATACATGCCCGAAACACTTAGAAATATACAAGTGTTAGAGACAAAAAGGATTACATACACATGTATAGACAATAGTTTGCTTGATAAATATATGCTTTAAGAACCTGGGGAAATTTATATAACAAAGAACAATCTGGGGAAATTTACTTTTAAAAAGGTTTTTTGGGGGGGGCGGAATTCAGGTTAGAAACTACCTACCTACCTACCTACCAAAATTACATAAACTGTGTTGAGGATAATTTGAACGACAACTGAGACTTTTAAAAACTTTTTTAAGATAGAATATTGCTCTATTAACACAGAGAATAAAGATCTAAATATCCCTATTTGTGATACAAGGAAAAAAAATTCTTTCCTAGCCTAATGCTTGTAATCCTCTAAAGTGGGTATTGAATATGACATCTTCCACATGTAAAATATCTACTCTGCCACTTACCTATTATCCTTCCAACTGGACTGGAATTAATTCAGTGGAATAAACTAGGAAATGCAATTTGCTAAATGAAGGATTAACTACTTCATCACAATGGTCTGTTTGCACACAGTGCTGAGCAATAATCTGGTTTGTTTAGTTTCAGCTTAGTGTGTATGCGAACCTAAACCACATGATTTAATGATATATGCAAACCAGGCCACTAAGATTTATTTTTAAAAAATAATTTAAAAAATATTAGCTCAGTATAATCCTCAGTGTGTCAGGTATCGCTTAGTATCTCTGGGATAGAAAAGACCTCCATCTAAAAAAGGAAAAACTGCTGCCATTCAGAATAGACAACAGTTGGCTTGATAAATTAATCATCTAATAATAAGTCAGCTTTCTCTGTTTATAATGAAACAGGTAAATAAACACCCATAGGTATAGCTCTCCAACAAGGTCTTCTAAAGTAGAGGAAATGCCAGACATCCAAAATACAAAACAGTCTTTACTTTCCTCCTTCAGCTCCAGGTGCAAATATAAGGAGCCTGCGGGAGATTGCAGGTAGAATAAGAATTTGTGCCATTAGTAATTTCAGTTCTGCTAACAGACAGATGCATGAAATGAGTTAACAAAGATCAAAAGGTAAGACTCCTCTCCTGCATAGGAGAGAATGACTCATGAAGCTGAACTACAGTACAGTCAGGATTTCGAACAACCTTTTCTAGGTTAGGGGTCTCCAGTTGTACTCAACTACAATTCCCAGCAATCCCAACCACCTGAGAGGACCCCTGATCTGGATGTCACCAAGTCAGGTAATTCTCAGTAGGGTAAACTAAAGTATGACCATTGCTGTAACTTAGGCACTAATTGCCTCAAACCTCTAACAGCAGCTCGCAACCAAAAGCTAGATTTACATTGCTTCCCATTAATTAGTTTTATTGCAAGGATAGAAGTGGGTTTGGCTGTAGAATTTTGGAAATGGAATATCAGCTGTCATTTATCAATGAGCATGTTAAGCAAGGCCTCAATAATGCCTTTGTTCTTCTTTCTATCTATCTGGTGAGTCAAGGGAGGTCATTACCTATTTAGGGGATGCAAAAAAAAAAAGTCCATCTGTTCTTGTCCTGCAATATTTTGGATACCATTTCTTTCCTAGGCTGAGAGAATTCCATTATACAATACTCTGTGTGTGTGTGTGAAATTGCTGCAAAAAAGAAGCACATAAACTGCTCTTATACAAGCATTCAGTATACATCATGATAATGCAAATCACGTGATTCGTCTCATTTCCACAATGATCTCACGACACAGGTGATGTCCCTTCTCCCTGTCAAAGACACGTATATATATGCACGTATTCATCTTTTGTAATCACACTTCTTTAGAGCTCCAAACCAATCTCATTCCTTCCACCCCACAACTTCATAAGGCCAATTAAACTATACAGGTTAGAACTTCAAAGTAAGATTTGGGTTCTGTGATTACCGCAAATCATGGTTTGGAAGGAAGACATTTAAACAGAGCTACCAAACTATATGGACTTATATCTAAAATTTGAAGCATATCTCTAGGGAAGACAGATTCATTCATACAAAGTTTTATCTTACTTTCAGAATTTCAATGTTTGATGTTTTACCCATTTAGTTTGAAGTGTAGCCTAGACGAATCATATAACAGAATGAGGCCAATGACTGGGCATTCACAATGCAAATGGAGAATATCATTTTAAAAATGAGGTCTGGGGGAACCTGTTGGGGATATTACATTTCCCAGGGCTCCTCAGTATTTTCCATCTGAAATAGCCAACGCTTCTGTAAAAAAAGGGAAATTATTTCTAGTGCTGTCTGTTATTCAGTGCTGCCTGGTCTATCATTGCAGTCTGTTATGGAAATTTGCAGCAGCTTTAAAAAAAAATTCTAGTGCAGCATTTTGACCCTGTAACTGCACTCTGAATGGTATACTTTATTCTGTCACTTAGGACATTACCATTATTCTGTTCTACTGAGTCTGCATCCTTCTGTCAGTATTAATCAGAGATTCACATAATGCTGTTGTTACTTCTGTTTTATATTTTGCGATATTCTTCTTATTTTCCTTCTATTTTAGCTGAATAATATCATACCGAATCACTGTTGCTAATACATTTTTCTATGCTTTATTGTCATCTTCACTAAGAATGAATGTAAACAGAAAGTCAGCATATAAACAAAGGAACTAAGATTATGAACTACGGAGCTATTGACAAAGAAAACTCAATTAGTATTCTTTATTTAATTTCATTTACCTTAACTTAATCTACGTTCCCCAAGCCACTTAACAATAAACCAGGAAAAAACAGCAATAGAAGTTTACTCCTGTATTTAAGACGTTATTTAAAATAAGCAGATAATAGCCAAACAGAAAAACAGCTAGGCAGATACAATACAGTATTAGTTAACTAGAAGTCTCATGAAGTAAATAAATTCAGATCTCCACCTTTTCAAACCCGGAGCCACCTTTAGCAAAAATATGGAAAATGTCACTTATTTTCATAGTAGCCCTCCTGCTGCCACTGGGCACATTGTCCCAAATCCCATTCAATACCTCTGTTTGTTTGTCCAACTGAACAAACTCAACACTCCAATCTAAAATGCACAAGCAGTGAAACATAATTTCTCTTTTTCTGAAGGAGACTAATTTCATTTAAACTACCTAAGACATCTATCTCCCACCTCCCTATATATAATGTAAAATGGAAATAAACAGGCAAGTTGCTCCAAGATGTGTCAGGCTATTTAAATGGAAAGTGTTATCATTCGTCTCGGCCTGGCAGTGTGAAATCTCAGAAGATGGGAAATTCAGCACGAATAAATGACAAGGTATATATGTGCAGTCATTTTGTGTGCTACTTTGAAATGTCAGTCTAGCAATGAACAAATGGGCACACTATTTCTCTAAACCTTTTATGCACAGCCCGTACAACACAAATAGAAAGCCCTGTCCTCTTAAGCGAAAAATCAAACAGAAGAAAAGTGAGGATTCTTTTTCAATCACCCATACAACAACTGTAGTTTGCAAGTATTTTTATTTATTTAGAAATTGATTGTCTAGATGTTGCATAATTCAAATTTAAAGCATAACTAACTAAAAATAAATCACTTAAAAAACAACAGAGTATAAATCTGTATAAAGTGCAAAGAAATACAGCACAGCAAAATATGGATTACAAACTTTCTATATCATCAGGTGTAGGAATTAATACATTGCCAAAGCTTGCAGGTACTAAAACAGCAGTTGAGCTATAAAAAGAAATCAAATGCACAAATCCTTAAAATGTTTCAGCTTTATTTTCTCCTAGTTAGATTCCTGAATGCATTGTTATGCGAGGGCTGCCTTTGAAAACAATCTGGAAAATCTGCAAAGCCCAAACAAGGTGGCTAGACTTGTTACCTGAAATTGCTCCATATTATACAGTTCTAGTTTCAACCAGGGAGAAGGGGTCCCAAATGACAAGAGGTTCTCACTTGTCACCTCTGGTGTGATTTCACTGGAAGGAGCAGTTTGATAAGACCTCAAATTCTGGGCAAGAAGGTTTTAGAATTTATTCTATTGAGTTTAAATTCTAACACAACCGGAAGGTCAGATACTCAGATGAAGTGGTCTAAATAACTACAAACAGGGAATTAAAAACTCTTAATGGTTTAGTACAGTACATTAGCTTTATTCCTAAGTTAAGGCGCTGTATCGCTGAGTAGCTGTAACCCATTCTGGACGTTGGTGGTAAGCTTCATCGTCTGGAAGACCATGTAAAAAGAAAAACATCCACCCAGAAATGCTGTAACAGAGCTAATCAGAGTCTAGGAAATTAGAAGCATGAGGAGTGAAAAATTAAGAGCAGGGAAATGTCACCCTTACAGATAGACCTGTTCTATGCAATTAATCATGTGGATGTAAGCAATTTGCTGCTATCCTTGTATGTACTGTGAGAAAGAGATAAACAATACACAAATACGTTCATCCACTATTCCTGAGAGATAGACTTTTATTTGGCTGCAAAAATAGATAATTACTTAGCATTTGAATTCCATATGGGTTTACAGATATCATGTACACACTTAAGATTAAACTGAAGAACTCACTACTATATTACTGTAGAAAGGACAGCGTCTGTCTGTCTGTCTGTCTGTCTGTCTGTCTGTCTGTCTCTATCTATCTATCTATCTATCTATCTATCTATCTATCTATCTATGTATCATACGTTTGATGGCCAAAACCTACAGTGAAATAATTGGAAGAATCCTGTGACACCTACTGCAATTCTTCCCACCCCCCACCCACGCCCATCTCCCACTTCCCCAGACTGAAATCCTAATTTTAACAACAGAAATCTTAGGAATTACTTCTGTAAGTTAATGAGCCCTGTCAGCCATTAAAATTAAGTACTCTATTGTGCAAGAAGCTAATTATGCTGAGATTAAATCCAGAGAGTGATGGGGACATTTACTGTATTTCTAGCAATTAGAAAAGCTTTCAATACTGAAGAATACAACTTGTATCTCATAATATTAAAAGATACCACAGCTAATTTAATAATTAAAAAAAACCCTTGTACAGGTGAAACTCGAAAAATTAGAATATCGTGCAAATGTTCATTTATGTCAGTATGGCAACTCAAAAGGTGAAACCAATATATGAGATAGATGCATTACATGCAAAGCGAGATATGTCAAGCCTTACTTTGGTATAATTGTGATGATTATGGCGTACAGCTTATGAAAACCCCAAATTCACAATCTCAGAAAATTAGAATAGTGTGAAAAGGTTCAATATTCTAGGCTCAAAGTGTCCCACTCTAAGCAGCTAATGAATCCATAACACCTGCAAAGGGTTCCTGAGCCTTTCAATGGTCTCTCAGGCTGGTTCAGTAGGAATCACAAGCATGGGAAAGACTGCTGACCCGACAGTTGTGCAGAAAACCATCCTTGACACCCTCCACAAGGAGGGAAAGCCCCAAAAGGTAATTGCAAAAGAAGTTGGATGTTCCCAAAGTGCTGTATCAAAGCACATCAATAGAAGGTTATGTGGAAGGAAGAAGTGTGGTAGACAAAGGTGCACAAGCAGCAGGGATGACTGCAGCCTGGAGAGGATTGTCAGGAAAAGGCCATTCAAAAGTGTTGGGGACTTTCACAAGGAGTGGACTGAGGCTGGAGTTAGTGCATCAAGAGCCACCACACACAGACGGATCCTGGACATGGGCTTCAAATGTCGTATTCCTCTTGTCAAGCCGCTCCTGAACAACAAACGTCAGAAGCGTCTTATCTGGGCTACAGAAAAAAAGAACTGGTCTGTCGCCCAGTGGCCCAAAGTCCTCTTTTCTGAGGAGAGCAACTTTTGCATCTCATTTAGGAACCAAGGACCCAGAGTCTGGAGGAAGAATGGAGAGGCACACAATGCACGATGCTTGAAGTCCAGTGTGAAGTTTCCACAGTCTGTGTTGATTTGGGGAGCCATGTCATCTGCTGGTGTTGGTCCACTGTGCTTCATTAAGTCCATGGTCAACGCAGCCATCTACCAGGAGATTTTGGAGCACTTCATGCTTCCTTCCGCAGACGAGCTTTATGGGGATGCTGACTTCATTTTCCAGCAGGACTTGGCAGCTGCCCACACTGCCAAAAGTACCAAAACCTGGTTCGATGACTATGGGATTACTGTGCTTGATTGGCCAGCAAACTCGCCTGACCTGAACCCCATAGAGAATCTATGGGGCATTGCCAAGGGAAAGATGAGGGACATGAGACCGAACAATGCAGCGGAGCTGAAGGCCGCTATTGAAGCATCCTGGTCTTCCATAACACC
This sequence comes from Liasis olivaceus, assembly GCA_030867105.1. Taxonomy (NCBI): domain Eukaryota; kingdom Metazoa; phylum Chordata; class Lepidosauria; order Squamata; family Pythonidae; genus Liasis; species Liasis olivaceus. Next base: position 24,019,576 of record CM061348.1, on the reverse strand, counting down.
TCAGCAGTGCCACAGGCTGATAGCATCCATGCCACGCCGCATTGCGGCAGTCATTGCTGCAAAAGGGGCCCAAACCAAGTACTGAGTACATATGCATGCTTATACTTTGCAGAGGTCCGATATTGTTCTATTTCCAATCCTTGTGTTATTGATGTCATGTAATATTCTAATTTTCTGAGATTGTGAATTTGGGGTTTTCATAAGATGTACGCCATAATCATCACAATTATACCAAAGTAAGGCTTGACATATCTCGCTTTGCATGTAATGCGTCTATCTCATATATTGGTTTCACCTTTTGAGTTGCCATGCTGACATAAATGAACATTTGCACGATATTCTAATTTTTCGAGTTTCACCTGTATATGCAGAGTTCATGGATGTGCTTTCTTTCTAGAGTACTATGCAATTTTTTTGTTCAGTTTTTACTCACAATATCTCATTATTAGTATTAAATATGGCTGCTTTGGCACAATTCCCCTATATCAAAATGTTAAAGTATTGAACTTAATATGCAAATGATTCATGGACCTATTTTCTTTCTCCTTGGAAACAATGACACAGTAACTTTCTCTTCCTCATGCCATTCTTACTTCCCTGAACTCATGGCTATAGACCTTTTGTTCATTCTTTTTAGTGTTGTACACTGAACAGACAGACAGATAGATAGAGCATTGTGTGAACCTACTTCTTCTAATTTAATTCCCTACTTCTAAGCTGCTTTTGGTTAGTCTGAGCCCTGTTAGGCCCAAGGAACCCTAAAATCAATGAATATTAGATTAGGCATTGATTGATTGATTAATCATGTACCATCAAGTCGTTTTCGACTCCTAGCAACCACAAAAATAGATTTTCTCCACGATGATATGTCCCTAACCTGGGCTTTCAGGTCTTCCAACATTGTACCCATTGCCACCGTAACTGAGTCCATTCACCTTGCTGCTGGTCATCCTCTTCCTCTCTTTCCTTCCACCTTTCCCAGCATTAGAGCCTTCTCCAGAGAGCTGGGTCTTTGCATAATGTGTCCAAACTAGGATAGAGATTACTGACCAAAATCTAGGGCAGCAAATGGGAAAATCCAGCTCTGTGCAATTTGCTTTTACTATGTGACACCATAGCAGAATCAATGGCTTAGTTAATCATAAAGACCCGATGATATAAAAAATAAAGCAATTCAGTGCATCCAGGACTGTTCGCACTTGAATTCCTCCATCCTTCTCAGGGTTCTTCTGACGAGTGGAGTATTACGTATGAGACATTAATAGGGTTCATGTTTGATTTTTTTTTCCAAATGGAGTCTCAGTTGAGTTGGACTACTGGTACAACCTGTGCTATTTTAAAGGTAGCCAACTTCTACTTCTAAGAAAACAATGATGTCTAAACTGGGATGCAATTTTGTCGATATGTGCAATCTTTTCCTGCAAATACTATGTAACTTTGTGATAGAAGTCTATTAAGTGATCCTTGATCTCACACACAAAACCTTATTTATCACAAGATAAAAGTCCATTAATTGGTATTACTGCGTTTATTTGATAACTCAGTTATCTAGCTCGTAATCTTCAGGCAAAGTCAATACTTTCTATAGGAGAACCAGCTGGCTTCTGAAATTCCAATCACAAGTAAATTGGCCTGGTGAGAATAACATCCCAGGGACATTGTTTTATCCTAAATAATTCAGCATATCAAGTATAAATGTATCAACTAATTTCCCATAATCTCACAACTGTGGTATTCTATTCTCAGCCATATGTAGTCTTGTATTTATAATGTTAACAGCTTTTATATTCTCTCTCATCATGAGGATGATAGCCATCACAACTTCCTTAGCTACCAAAACTGCTGCCTTAGTGGGCTATGATGATTTTGGAACTTTTGTGGGTACCATCCAGGAAACTAACAAGCCCACTCTGGTACTCAAAATGCAAAGTAATCACCTCCTTCTAGTTCTCATGCCAGCAATTAAAGTAGTAAATTAAATGGTTATGAAAATAAAAATATCATAAGGGGTGCTAGTGAATGATAATATTCATCCAACTGAAGTATCATCTTGACTGAAGTTATGGGAGAGATATAAATCAAGGAGAAACTCCTTACAAAAAATGGAAATTACTGGGCTGGTTCCTAACCACATTACAGATAGTCCTTGCTTAGCAATCACAACTGGGACTGGCAACTCTGTCACTAAGCACTGCGGCTGCTAAGTGGAAAATCACATGACTTCAACAGACTTATGGCAGTTTTTTAACACTGTTGTAACTTTGAACAGTCATTAAATGAGGCAGTCAGTAAGCAGGGCTACCTGTATTCATTGTAACTCATGAAGTATACAAAATATGGAAGAGTCTACCACTTTCTGGACCAATAAAAATGTACAAAAAGCAGACTGAGAAGATGAATGTGACTGAGTTTTTACAAATTTTAGGTTATTATTAGTTTATATGCCCCCTTTTTATGTGTGTTGCAAGACACTGATAGTGCAGTCACAACTATAATTTATTTATTGGATTTATATGGCCACCCAACTTGCAAAAATGAGACTCCAGGTGGCATACAACAGTAAAAGCAAAATTACAATAAACAATACTCCATGGAAAACAACAACCAATTCCCAACAGCTGGGGCACACCAACATAGACTCTACCTTAGGATGATATCTCAGCCCCAATGCCTGAGGTAACAGCCTGAGGTAACAGCCAAGTTTTTAAGGCCTTCCTGAAGGCTGACAGGATTGGGGCAAGTCGAATCCCAGAGGGAAGAATGTTCCACAGGGCAGGTGCTATTACAGAAAACACATGCTTCCTGGATTCATCCAATGGCATTGTTTTATGGAAGGGACCTGCAGCTCGCCTACTCTGTTGGAGCTTTTGGGACTGTCAGAAACCCTACAGATTGGTGGTCCTGCAAATAACCTGGTCCTACACTATGTAGGGCTTTATAGGTGATAACCAATATCTTGACCTTTGAGCGTGTGCACACACACACACACACACCATTGCCCCTGAAAACATCTTGCCTTTTTTTGAGACATCCCAGCAGATGCCCTGGGTTGCTTTACTTAATTTTACAATTTTTAATTTTATATTCCTGGATGTTTGTTAGCTTTTTAAAAAAAGTTTTATTTATTTATTTATTTATTTATGTATGTATGTATGTATGTATGTATGTATGTGCTGTTGGTTGTCACACGGCTCTTGTCAACCATAAAGACTCTGTGGATAATGGCAGGTATAGCTACCATGAATGAATGAATGAGTGAATGACTGAGCAAGATTTTGCCTGCTGTAATTTAAAGCATGTTCCAGGAAATGTTTGAAGAAAATTACTTTCTTTTTACCTTTCTGTTTTCCTCTGTCAGAATAGACTATTAGTAAATAATAAGTGCCCTCAGGTTGGACAGTTAGAAAATTCAGATACGGTAAAGCATATTTTATATTTTATTAAATTTAGGGGAATGTTATTAGTAGCAATCTCATGAAAAGTTCACTGAGTGCATTTTAAGCCTTTTGTTCCTTCATCTGACAAAAGAATCTTTCATGTTTTATCTCTACCTCTATTCATTATGCTTACACTTCAGCAAAATCCGATTCTTTATTCTTGACATTTCCCAGAATAGATTTCAACCTCCTCGTTACGCATTATTTAAAGGAGATCTCACATATGATGGGTATTTCATTATTTTTCCTCCCTGTATATTAAATAACACAATTTCTTTCTTTTGTATTTCACATATCATTTCAATCTGTGACCCCATAAGCCTAATTTTAGTAGTTCCCCAGCCCACTATATTAGCATATCTCTTCCCTAATTTTCCCTCCAAATCTTTTCTCATTATATAAATGAGTTAATATTATCTCTTATATTAATGTATTTGTGTTAGTATATTTGGATCTATTGATCCAAAATCCCTTTTATAACTCTAACTAACATTAACCTGGAAGCTAAAGATAAATGCACAATGTTATGAATTTAGATTACATCACTACAATATAAATTATTTCAAGGAAGAAAATTAATGTTAGTAATCAATATGAACTCCGTAGCTCTGAAAAATTCGATAGATATTTGAAGATATCAGATCAAGAAAAGTTGGAAATTGGAACAGAAATAATTCACATATAAGCAGTCTCCTTACTAAAATAATTAGGAATTTGATGCAATTTCTCCTTCCCTATTACTCCCCAAAATTTCTGAAACCATAAAGTATGATTTTGATGAGGACTGTTCTGTTGAGGTCAATTTTTCCTAGAGTCCTAAAGGGTAAGAATGACTGAGAAGGAAGGACTGAGCCTTCTAGCACCCCCAAATGGTGGGTTCTGCTCACCCAATAAGATGTTGCAGAAGGGGTTCAAATCTACAAGGTTCCTTCAATTAGAGATTACCATCTTTAGGGGCCTCAAAGGCAACCCTTCTCAACCGCTGACCCCCTTCTTTGGAACTGCATTGAGATCTAGATAGGACTTCAGAAAGGCCATCAAGACCTAGCTTTTTCAACTGGCCTTGTGGATGGGAATTTTGGGGAGATTAATGAATATAGATTTTATTAACTTCTGGTACTGTGTTTTGTATACTGTTAGTTGGATACCTTTTAACCTTATTTATGTCAATAGGATATGAAAGCCACTCAGAACTGGTTACATTTAGAATGTATAAGTCACGCAGGTGGATGAATGGATGGATATTTGATCTGAATAGGAGTGAAGTTAAATATTTTGCTGTCTGAGATGAAGGACAAAAGTTTTTCCCTTCATGCCATATGGAGAAGCTGGTCAGACCAGCAGCTGAATTTGACATCAGCACTAGCCAAACAACCACCTCCATCACAAGACCTTAGGACAGCAGGTTAGCTATGGAGTAGAGCTAGGGGAACTCACAAGCCTAAATAGTTCTGCCCTGCAATCTCAGTCTTCCATGCAGAGTTCTTGAGGGCACATGATTAAATGTCAGTTCTTTGAACTCAACTAAACTGCTTCTTTGATCTCAGAGAGAATTTGCTGATACCTTAATGTGCAAACTGATCAGTTGCTTTAATACTGACTTCATTAAGTAAAAGCATATAATTTTCATGTGAAATTTTATCACTGAAGACTTCTTATTACTGTATAGATAGTTCTGGTGGTCCTGGATTTCAGAGTTTTATATCTGCTTATTAGATACAGAAAGATTACACTCCCTCTATCTTACAAAGAAAGTCAAGGTAGCATATTTAACATTTTATTTATTTTTATTTTTGTATTTATTCAATTTGTACAGTCACTTCTCAGACCAGTGACTCTGGGCAGCCAACAATCATGAAAACCATTAAACAGTTAAAACATAATATAAAAAAGAAATTAAATACAAATAGCAGCCAAGACACATCATAATCCAGCAGTGTCAACATAACCAGGAAATGGGGCCCTTCACACACTCGGGACCCCAGGTCTTCAAGGCCTTCTAAAAGGCCAGCAGGGTTGGGGCCATTCTAATCTCAGGAGGGAAGATGTTCCAGAGGGCAAGGGCTACAGCAGAAAAGGTACGTGTCCTGGTCCCTGCCAGCTGACATTCCTTGGCTGACAGAACCTGGAGCATGCCCATCCTCCTGGACAGATTGGATGGGTAGAAACAACTGGGAGAAGACAGTCCCTCAGGTTTTTGAGAGCATCTCATGTGCACTCTCACAAAATAGGAGTCATGGCACTTGCTTATGACTGATATGGCTACTCACCAAAATCTCCATTTATCAGAGGATAAACTGGCTGCTCCTCACCCTCCCCTCAATCCCCCTTGCCCCTGTTCCTGTGTTCTCTACCACCTTGGTTTACCTTGGTCTTTTTCTCTGCTCCAGAGACTTCAATTATTTTTTTCTGAACCTGGGCTGCAGCTACCTCTTTTTTTATTTTCTAAGATTGCCGATGGGGCCTTTGGAATTACTATGGGCATTTTTGAAAGTAAAGATAATTCTAGAGGCTGGTACTTTGCTTTGTATCACACCAAGTTCCTTGCTATATTAAAAATTAAAATAATCTTTAAAAATATAACAATAGAATGGAGAAGAGGCTTGGCAGACAGTAACATGATGCCTATAAGTGCCGTGTTGGACATCACAGCCTCAGTGAATTTTTAATGGAATGGATTATAAATTGGGAAGAAGAGTGACTGTTGATAGTAACTAATTACTAGGGTTAGACAATTGTTTGCATAGATTAACCCTAAAACCTTCACCTTCATTATTGTATTACAGACTCATAATTACATCATATACTATAATCATAACCGTACAAACCTATTTAGAAGTTCTGAATTGATCTTTTGTAACCTGACAATTAAATTGTGTGTAAAGGATATCAAGAACTTGGTAGTGTCAAGATATCTAGTACAGTAAAGATAAATGATACAAATCCGTACTCATCCAATAGGTTTCAATCATACCTATCTGTTATCATAAATCATCTGTTCAATCATAGTTATGCCATTGCGGAATCCTGATTTGTAAAGATAATAGGTTTCTTGCAAAAAGAGTTGGTTCCTGTGAAATAAATTGTTCTTTATTGGAGAATATTAACAATCCCTCTCTCTTTCCCCTATAAAGCCATTAAAATACTTAAGGTTAAGTAATTAAAAGAGTTAATTTTTTAGTTATCTACCTTTAATGGTGTGATTTGTTTCCCTTCTCACTGAGCTAATGATTCAGATCTCTCTAACAAAAAAGGAGGGGGGAATCTAAGTAAAGACTCATTAAATGTTAACCAACTAGGTAGAATATTACTTAATTGGGGACCTGAATGGTTTTAAGAAAGGAAATATGTCATATGTTGAACTCAGATGCAGACTACAAATTAAAATACTCTGATTAGAAAGCAAGGGTGAAGACCCACAAACAAGAGAACCTTAGGTAAGAGAAAATGGTATTTTGGAAAGAGAGTATGTAGAAGATAAGCCAGGAGAAAAGCATACACTCAACTGTCAACATTTTGACTACAAGTAGTTCAAATTTAAGCATGTATGAATCCCGAAGATTTCAGTGAGGTATCCATACAACTGATGGTGTACTTTCAGATCATGAAATGAAACAACTGATGCAGCTAATGTACTGAAAACTAAGCAAACCTGAACTTGATCAGTGTCCAGAATGAAATTGCACAGTGGTTTAGGTTCAGAATTAAGAGATATTAAAACGAGACCCAATGAAATCAACTGGGCTACTGAAATTTGTTACATTTAAGCATTTCTGGCCACCTTAATTCTAATTGTTATGGTTCCATACTAAATTTGATGAAATCTAATTCAACTCAGATTTTATGGGATAGCTAAAACAGAAAAAAAAAAACCCATGTAAAATTCACATATGTCGCTTTGTGATTTGAAGGTCAGAAAGCTATGTCTAAACTCTAATATAAATGTAAGGGAGCCACATGATGATGATGATGATGATGATGATGATGATGATGATGATGATGATTGATCCAAGTAGACGGATAACATAACAATGTTGACAGACAATTAAAAATAAATATTTTCAAATTCGAATTACCTAAATTGTTTTAGGCAACAAAAAGTGTATAAACCATATCCCAGCTACCGCACTAGTTTCTTCCTTCTGCTTCCTTAGTCTTGCAGCTAAAAAAATATCCTGGATCTATCTATTTGCAAAGCCACTGCATAAAGAGGAAGATGAAAAGATGGTTTCCAACAGCAACATTTTACAGCTCATTGTGCAATCATAAATTTTCCACCACTGTATCTAAGAGAATCAGAGTTTTTTTAAGACTCAGATCTGGCACCAGAATATTTATCCGAGCACACCCCCTACCCCCCACTACTTCTTATTCCATCCTATCTCAAAACAAAGTTTAATACACTGAGATCAATCAGAGGCTTAATAAATGAGAACATATGAGAAAACCCAAAACACCAAGTAACTTATGACAAATCCTGACTCGTTAACAGCATTTCAGATGCAGAACCTTCCGTTGAAAGAGCCTTTTCCATGTGTGAAACCCAGGCAAAATGGAATTGAACTTGCTGGACCAGTGTTTGTACACTTTCTTTAACCTTATGGTGTAGGACTCATGATTGAAAAGGCAGCAGATTTACTCACTGCATACACCAAATTTGTGCTGTCTGAAACATCACTATAACAGCTTCGCAAACTTTAAAAACTTCTAGGAAACTTACGTCTTTGTTGTTAATATAGAGATTAGCCCTGTTGTTTTCTTTAGTTATGCTTTCAAAATAAAGCCATTAAACACTGACAACTGCAAGAAGTGAGCTCTTACTCAGAAACCACTTAACCATATCCCTGAATTTTGTCTTACAGCTTCATCAATCCATTTCTAATTCATTTTGCAGGTTTATTCCAACAGCTGTGCTAAAGCAAACTGCAATTATGGGTAAAATGAAAGCAATTAAAATTAGTTTATTTTCAAAGACTTCAAACACAGACAACTTTTGTTTTTCAACACATTAGACTTGAGAGTAATCATTTTATACAAAGTAAAAGATTGAATCATGAGGTTTCTTGTGAAGACTTAAAAAGTGTAGGCATAAACCATTCATTTAATTGTGCTCAACTTCCAACAGGTTTAGTCCACTTCAAAATATAAAATGACAACCCAAATTGGGCCAATGTGGTGGAATCTTTCAACCTTAAGCCACCAGTGTGGCCAGTACTCTGCTTCATAACAATGAGAATAATCATCCCTCAGCTGCAAAAAAAAAAAAAAAATCATAAATTTTAAAATCACAAACAAAATCCCACTAAAAACAAACCTAATAAAATAACATCAGCCCCATCAACCATGGTAATGGTGAGAAAGTGACGTCATGGTACCCATACAGCTTCAGGTAGGATGACAACCAGAGCATCAGCTGAAGTTAGTACCTGCCTGATTGCTTTATTATTGAATTTTGTTTTAAGATTTAAGGTGTAAAACATTTCTCTGTAACACAGCTTCTTCAGTGACAACACGGCTGTAAAACAGTTTGTAAAAGTAATAAAATTGTTTTTAAAGAGACAAATCAAATGACAGATTAAAAAATGTAAAACACCTTGAAAGGGATTATGATTTCAGCACCTATCCAAAGGATGATGATGATTTTTTAAGGCAAGTTTCCTTATTAAGTTTAGTCTGCCTTTTTCATGTAGGTTTTGACTCCAAGCATAGCTTTAGGCAGAATTACACTACGATATTCGGCATGTAGCACGCTGCCATTCCTATTTTATTACAAGATTTCTATTCCCAATCACGCAATCACTCCACATTTCCCAAGCTGTATTCCTATTCTTGGCATTAATACACAAATTTTTCATACTAGTTTAAGTTAGCTCTTGAGATGAATGTTTCATGGCAAACTAGGAAAAAAAGTTCTTTATGGCAAAAATTATTATTGGGTGGGGAAGGGTCTGTTTAATAAAAGGTACGTATTCAGGATTAAGGCTTTAATGAGAGAGAAATAAGAGAGGGATGTAATTTCTATGATACAGTGAAGGAAATATGACAGAAGTAAGTTTCCAGTCCCAGGAACAGGAAATAAAAACCCATGAAGGAAAATGGGGGGGGGGGGGGGAGGAGATTAAAAAAAAAAGGCACTGATCACACAGCCAAAAACCCACCTCTTTTTTACGTGCATTGCATGAGGCATGTAGAAAGGGCAGAGTTTCAACTGAATAGTCATGATCATTATCTTGCCTTTTTCGACCCCAATCTGCAGATATGTGCTTGGGGAAGTGTATACAGTAGGTTGGTCTAAACTAGTAAAGTGCTGCTATTCTCCTAGGCGGTGAAATAATCTGTGGCATGAGAAGATTCATTGAAGGATATTTCATTAAATAAGAGATGTTTAATATTCCTAATATTCAAATGCTGAAGGAGAAAAAGCCCATAAAAAAGATCAGGATTAAGCAGATAATCTATATTCTCCTGCTTTTTTTTTTTTTAATGATCACAATATTAAACTTATTAACATCTGAGTTGAAAATAGGGCTTCTTTTAGAGCAGATGATAGAAATGGGCTGCATGACATAGAGCTCAAATGAACATAACCATTAGCATTTTTTTGATTACAAAATCAACAGATCTTTAGGACAAAGAGATGGCTAAAAATCCCCATGGAGTATATATCAAATTATCTATGTAACACTAGACAGCAAGTGGTTTAGCAGGTGTCTTCTCAGTGGCTACACCACATTGCAGATGATAAATATATCTGAATCAGTCACAGAATAAGTAGAAGAAGTCACAGGACTAGAGGTTAAAGAGACCGCCTTCTCCTAAGCAATGCGAAAGGCATGCCCATTTACAGGTGAAACTCGAAAAATTAGAATATCGTGCAAATGTTCATTTATGTCAGTATGGCAACTCAGAAGGTGAAACCAAGATATGAGATAGACGCATTACATGCAAAGCGAGATATGTCAAGCCTTACTTTGGTATAATTGTGATGATTATGGCGTACAGCTTATGAAATTCACAATCTCAGAAAATTAGAATAGTGTGAAAAGGTTCAATATTCTAGGCTCAAAGTGTCCCCCTCTAATCAGCTAATGAATCCATAACACCTGCAAAGGGTTCCTGAGCCTTTCAATGGTCTCTCAGGCTGGTTCAGTAGGAATCACAAGCATGGGAAAGACTGCTGACCTGACAGTTGTGCAGAAACCATCATTGACACTCTCCATAAGGAGGGAAAGCCCCAAAAGATAATTGCAAAGGAAGTTGGATGGTCCCAAAGTGCTGTATCAAAGCACATCAATAGAAGGTTATGTGGAAGGGAAAAGTGTGGTAGAAAAAGGTGCACAAGCAGCAGGGATGACTGCAGCCTGGAGAGGATTGTCAGGAAAAGGCCATTCAAAAGTGTTGGGGACTTTCACAAGGAGTGGACTGAGGCTGGAGTTAGTGCATCAAGAGCCACCACACACAGACGGATCCTGGACATGGGCTTCAAATGTCGTATTCCTCTTGTCAAGCCGCTCCTGAACAACAAACAACGTCAGAAGCGTCTTACCTGGGCTACAGAAAAAAAGAACTGGTCTGTTGCCCAGTGGTCCAAAGTCCTCTTTTCTGAGGAGAGCAACTTTTGCATCTCATTTGGGAATCAAGGACCCAGAGTCTGGAGAAAAAATGGAGAGGCACACAATGCACGATGCTTGAAGTCCAGTGTGAAGTTTCCACAGTCTGTGTTGATTTGGGGAGCCATGTCATCTGCTGGTGTTGGTCCACTGTGCTTCATTAAGTCCAGGGTCAACGCAGCCGTCTACCAGGAGATTTTGGAGCACTTCATGCTTCCTTCCGCAGACGAGCTTTATGGGGATGCTGACTTCATTTTCCAGCAGGACTTGGCACCTGCCCACACTGCCAAAAGTACCAAAACCTGGCTCAATGTCCATGGGATTACTGTGCTTGATTGGCCAGCAAACTCGCCTGACCTGAACCCCATAGAGAATCTGTGGGGCATTGCCAAGGGAAAGATGAGGGACATGAGACCGAACAATGCAGCGGAGCTGAAGGCCGCTATTGAAGCATCCTGGTCTTCCATAACACCTCAGCAGTGCCACAGGCTGATAGCATCCATGCCACACCGCATTGCGGCAGTCATTGCTGCAAAAGGGGCCCAAACCAAGTACTGAGTACATATGCATGCTTATACTTTGCAGAGGTCCGATATTGTTCTATTTCCAATCCTTGTGTTATTGATGTCATGTAATATTCTAATTTTCTGAGATTGTGAATTTGGGGTTTTCATAAGCTGTACGCCATAATCATCACAATTATACCAAAGTAAGGCTTGACATATCTCGCTTTGCATGTAATGCGTCTATCTCATATCTTGGTTTCACCTTCTGAGTTGCCATACTGACATAAATGAACATTTGCACGATATTCTATTTTTTCGAGTTTCACCTGTACTTTACATGCAACCCAAACATAAAATATAGCAGTATTTCCTGTGAGTAGTTAGTACACAGATCACACACATGTTACATAAACAGGAGCATGATTTGATGGCAGAAGCCCGTTAAAACTGTACTGCAGGAAACAGATTTGTAGTAATGTGGAATGGATGAAACATTAATTCTATACAATGTTTAAATATATACACACTATACCCCCAATTGTGGAATATATATCAAGCACGGTGGAATGTTTACAGATACAAAGTTTTAGGAAATTTTAAATCTGAGCTTAGTAGTGAGAATTTTAAGCTACTTTTTAAATCTGATACGCTTAGTAGTGAGAATTTACGTTAACACAGAATGCATGCAGAGCAGTGTTCCATTTCTAACTGTTTTCCTTTTAGTGCTGGATTATTAAGAACTGCCTGTTCTCCAAGGAATTTAAAGAACTCAGTTTTTAAGCCTGGAGCTTTTGAGTGGTTTAGTTTTATTGGTTGCTTTTAACACTTTAATCTGCATTGCATTCTATTGTGTTGACTTTAGCACTTCTGTATTTAAAAGTTTTGATAAGATTTTTTCCCTTGCATCATTGTTCTACTGTACAACTCTTAGAGAATTTGCGTTATTTATTCATAAACACTGAATAAATAGAAGTAAGAAGAGTAAAGCTTAGACACCGCAAGAAATTTCTTGCAACATTAGATTTTCTTTCTTGGACAATATTAGTACGAGATTAATATGGTAATGCAAACCTGATAAACACACACCGAGCAGATGGGAATTCTAATGGAAGAAATACATGGGATGATTAACAAGTGTTGCTGTATGGGTATAAATATCCACATAGCCACAAAAAAACACACCCAGAGTATGTCCAGTTTGGTTTTAAATTCTGCTTATTAGCATCTTATAAATTTAAGATATAAAAACAAGTGTGACATTCAAACAGGATGTAATAAAATAATACCACAGGCATTAAGAAATATGTTTCTGGCTACTGCAAACATTCCTTTTTTTCCCCCTCTAACTGACCTAATAAATTCAGCAATGTATCACCTGAGCCAGATATAGCTAAGGTTAGCACAGAAGGCACATTTTGTTTGCTATTAAGATCATCATCATCATTGTACAAGCAATTGGTTTCAGAGGGACCAGAACCAGTAATACAAACAATGCAGTCAGCCAGTAAGAAGGTGCCAAGACAGCATTTTGCCACAATTCCCCAGACCTCTCTTCTGTAGAACTGTGACATTCTAAGTAAGGAGATTAAATTAAACCGATTCTTTAGAGTTTTCTTGCTTGACACTACATGAACCCTCTCACTTCTTATCAGCATAAACCAGATATTTATTATAACAATAAGTATGTTTTGGTCTGTTTCTCTTTCACTGAAGCCTTCAGATATTAAACAAGATCACTTACTTTCCTACAATGCAATTTGAAAAGACACGTTGAAAAAAATGTTAGGTGTTAAAAGGTTAAGTTCCATTAATTTCAGGGGATTTTATTTCCTTCTTTCCCTTCAGTTCTTAGCCATAAATCTGCAAATTATAATACTATGGTCCAGTTAATTCCATAATCACATACAAGTAAAGGGGGGGGGGGGGAATGAAGAAGCAGATTATGTGGCTTAAATTTTATCTCGCTCTTTTTTTGAGTCCAAGAAAGTCAACCCCACATATACTGAAAGATCAATTTCCCAAATCTGGCAGTCTAAATTAAGTACTGTATTATGCTAGTTCATATTTTATGCAATCAAGTGGTAGATTAAGGAAGTGATAGTAATCTCCACTGTAATCCTGTTACTTTTCTTCTCAGAATTTCCTCCCTGAACCCAAATCAATATTGCTTTGCAACAAAGTTCAGCCTTGGGACGATTCTCTATCGCACGTACTTGAAATCTTGAAGGCCAACTTATTATTCAGAAAGTTGGACACTAACACATTAATCTTCCATTTATTTGCATAGATCAAAAATAGCCTTCATAATTTATCTCTTGATTTTTTAAGGTATTAAGCTTCCTTTCTATGTTTCTGTTATTCCTGATTTCTATCTTGCCTACCGTAACAGCCATAGTTATTTTTTCTGAGTGCCATATTTACCAATTTAGATTTTAACAATTTTAAAACAGGGACCTGCTTTAACACTCCTTCTCTTGTAGTGTAGATTATTTTGCATTTCCTCATCACATTCATGATTTTAGACAGTTGAATGGTCTGTGCCACTGGGTTATCTTATGCTGCAACAGTCCATCCTACAATGATTTAAAAGCCAAAATACTTATTAGTCTTTGATTATCCACACATTATAGTATAAGGCAATATAATTTGATTCTATCTTTCCTTCCAGAATGAAACAGCATTCATATTCACTTAATGGAGATATTTCCCTTTTGGTACCCAAACAAATCAAATCAAATCAATTAAATTCATGGAAGATGTAATAAGTCAAATGTCCTTGAAATTTATCTATGTCTTATTGTAGTTAACCCAAATTCCTCTATTCTGCTTGTATCTAATCTTTCTCTTTCCTTTCCTACAGCAACCAGATGAAATTGATGCCGAATTCAAACTTCAGAACCACACATGAACTAAGGTATAATGACTAACAATGTTCTAAAACATTTCCATTGAGTAAATATAGGGCCAAAAGAACTACAGTAATTTTCTAATGAACAGTAGGAAAAAAGTAGGGATTGTTCCCAGTTTTTTTTTAAAAATGCACTGGGTTACCTATTTCTTGTACTATGAAAATAAAAAGGCAGTATATTTTATGTAGACTCTTCCCCTTCTGCTTTGGGAAACTAAGGAGGCATTATCTGAGTTCACATACAAACTGAAGCAAAGTGGTTTTTTTTAAAAAAAACATGGCTTTTGCTGAACAAATCTACACAGCCTGCTGTATGTAACACTGTACCATATGGATGGGTTAAAAAATATGCTGAAGCAAAGCAAAGCAAAGCAAAGCAAAAACCAAAAACTGCATACTTTATGCTTAGTTCACTGGATGAACCTTCCAGCCAGGGACTACTAGATTACTATCAGATTACTAGAAACTATGGTCAGAAACATCAATAACACTGACTACCAGGAGGCGCCACATGACTGATTTCATCTTATTGGGACTCATCAAATATGGGTAACCAGGTTTTATTCTATAGGGTTCAAACCCTCTACTGGGAACTGAACTCACCTTTGCATTTTTGATGACTATAGGCTGTACATTAGCTTTGGCAGCTACCCAAGTTATGGCCCTCAATGGTTACAGGAAGGGATATTTGGAAGCAATCAGAATGGTAAACCTAGTCTACCTTTCCTTAAGCTCTCAAAGCGGAGGGAAGGTAGGTTGTGTACATCTCTCACCATTATACCAGCAAAATGAGCAAACAAGAGCGTTGGGTATAGTGGTTAAGGCACCAGGCTAGAAACTGGGAGACTGTGAGTTCTAGTCCCACCTTAGGCACAAAGACAGCTGGGTAACCTTGGGCCAGTCCCTCTCTCTCAGCCCTAGGAAGGAGGCAATGGCAAACCACTCCTGAAAAACCTGCCAAGAAACCTGCAGGGACTTGTCCAGGCAGTTGCCAAGACTCAACAACAAAACAGAGAGACAGAGAGAGAGAGGGAATGAGAGAAAGGAAACTCCATACTTGTACATGCAGAATTCCATATAGATCTCAAGCATTATCTGAAGCAATAAAGACATTATAAGATCATCCAAGTTCATTAAAAAACACTGTATGCTGGGAGTGTCTAACCTTTTGGCTAATGGCACATCTGGAATTCTGTGAGCATGTTGTTGGCAATCTCATAAAATTGCTGCCATGGAGGGAATGGAAGCCTGTTTATCAAAGGCAAGCTGGTGGGATTATTCCATGGCATCACTTCTACCGCTCCTCATCTCAAGATGTCCTCCAACACCTCAGCCTACCAGTGTCTTTTTTTTTTTTTGGCGGAAGGGAGCACAAAGCACAGGGCTGCAGATAGCTACCATTTTTAGTTTCTAAGATGTCTCTGGGGACCCTGACACAATTTCAGTATTTACAATGATTCTGGAAACATTTTGTTCTGTAGCATGCCAGCTTCTGTTTTACTTTAAATTCAAGTAACAATTAAAAAATAAAATCAGGTTGAATACTGAGTCCACTGGCACTCACAGGCACCATGCTGGAGACCCATGGTGTAGGTCATGAAGGTTAACATTTATTTTTTTCAAGTTATTAGTTCAATTCCTCTAATTGTGTGCTTGTGTCACTGTAGAGTGCTTTATACAGCATTTTAAAATCATTTAAAGGCCTTATAATAACCATATTACATTGCAAGGTACACTATATTTAAACATTCAGGTACAGAGAGAATAAGTCAGCACTACATTACAAAATCTAAAAGCATCAGTTGTGGTTGCCATCGTATCTATTTAATCCTGCATGATTCTGGGAGAACAGTGGTTTCCTGTTCTAGGGTGTTGTCCAAAATCTCCAAAAGAAAAGTCAGTAAAAATAACCTTTTGAGTTTTGATGGAAGAAAAACGTTTGGAGTATTTCCCATTTGAGAAGGAAATAGACTTGTCTGAACCACAGCCATTTATACTCCTTAAAGAATATAAACAACCTAAAGAGCTTGAAACATGTTTTCTTTTATAGGAAATACCATAAAACTAAATGACATTTTTTTTTTTTACCTAGACACTATAAATTAGCTTTAAGAATACTGTCTGTTTTAAATAAAACTTGTTTAAATTAGACCTCAACCAAAGTAATTAGTCTAATATATAGTCGTAAAGAAAGGGAAGTCTCATTTTAAATAAAACAACACAGAGAATATTTCTGGAATAACAACAAACCCTTAAGAGATAAAATCATACTCTTTTGTTTCCTATGAACAGAATACAAATGCTTTCTTTCCATGATTTGAAGGGAAGCAACTATGCACTAAAAAGGCCCGCTAGAAAAAAATGTTTAATGTTTGCAGTAGCTTAATCTCTCTCGCTTGCTGTGATATATTACCAGAGATCTTTCTAACATTTTCTCTGCTTTGTTTGACAAACACATTACAAAAGTGAACTGCAGAAGGACTGGGTACACAGTATATGAACTACAGGTGCCATCAAAAGTGCTTGTTGTTTGAGTGGTGTGCTTCATCATGTGGGCTTGAACGTATTCAGTATGTGCCCTCAACAGTGATTCTACGTGACAGCATTCATCAATCTGGGCACACCCCAGACGTGTGATGCTGGCTAGGGAATTTTGGAAGTTGAAGTCCACACACAATCAGGAAGGTGCCCAGATTGGGAAAGGCTCCTTTACAATATAGTACCCAAATATTCCAGATGGGATTAGGTCCCTCCTCATAAAAAAGGGGGAATTGGGACATCTGGCAAAAAATAATTAACAGATAAGACAAAGACAGGAACTACTGAGGACAAGCAGAAAGGCAGAGATGATGGGATGTGAAAAAAAAACAAACAGAAAAAAGATTTGGAAAGAGGGGAGG
This sequence comes from Liasis olivaceus, assembly GCA_030867105.1. Taxonomy (NCBI): domain Eukaryota; kingdom Metazoa; phylum Chordata; class Lepidosauria; order Squamata; family Pythonidae; genus Liasis; species Liasis olivaceus. Next base: position 24,002,215 of record CM061348.1, on the reverse strand, counting down.
AGAGATTGGTAGGACCACATGAGGATCAGAGCTGGAAATGCAAACAATCCATCTTTTATATTTATTTATTTGTTTGTTTGTCACACTTATATAGCCACCCATCTCACACTGGGTGGCATACAACAATTAAATAAAATAACATTTACATTCCTACTTCTAGTATGTTACATGTGCAAGGTTTTTGCAAAACAAAAAAGGTTAGATAAAATAGGCATAGAATCTATTCATGTAAAATGCATGGAATGAGGAAAATAGGAACATCAGTTTCTTAACCATTTGGGGCTAGGGAACACGTTTGCAATAAAAAGAAAGTGGGCTCTCTCCAAAAATGGCTGCCTTAAGAAGGAAAGCTTCTGGATTCACAAAATGACTGCCGTGGTGGTCAGGGCAAATCACGAAGCATCCATTTATCAGAAAGCAAATTGGTGAGATTGCTTCTTGCCATACCCATCACCCTTCTGCTCTCCTCCTAGAGCAGAGATGTATTCTTAAAAATAAGCATAGGGCTAATATCTGATTTCTGATTGTTAACCATCATGAGTTTTCTTGATTAAACAATTATGCAAGGGTAATAAATGCATACATTCATATGGAAGTGCAACTCCATTTAGAATCCTCAGAATACAGCTATGAGGGTCTAGGAGAATCTATCAGCACAAGAACTAAGTTGCTCTTCGAACTCCCCAAAGGCCCTGTTCCCCTAAGTGTCATCACTCATCTAGGAGAGCCTGCAGTTTTTTGAACAATCAATGACTTCACCTCATCTGAATAGCGCAGACTCAGGGTACTCACCTGTTGGCTTTTTCATTCCCTTTTGATTTGCCTTTCTTTTCTCATCTAAAATGATTTTTCCACCTGGAATTCTCCTTTGCTACGCTGTTCCATCCCTACCTTTTTCCTTTTTGAAAAAAGCTTTTTACATTGAACTTGGCTTTGCTCTGCAAACATTCATTTGGCAAAAGTAAACCAATATCCGAAAAAGGAGAACTCATATTTCCCACTGACATGGTACAATAGTTTTCCTTTTTTATGAAGTGCAGTACATTATAAATAATGTACTTCCTTTACATCTTCCACAGGTTGAAAATATATAAATAGGAGAACAAATAAATGGAAAGCTATTAATCTAGTGAGACCAAAGCCAATAGCTGCTGGAGAGTACATGCAGATTCCAGGTATTAAAATGAAAAATAAGCACATAGACAATAACATCTTAATGTATAAGGATGCTGTGCATTAATGTGCTTTGTAGGTCAGTTTCTCATACAAAGAAAGAAAGGTAACGAAGTTGGTGCAATTTTTTTATCAACTGATTGTTCCTCTCTACTGGAATCTTCAATGTATACAATCATGTAGGAATCAGTAACTTCACTCAATTTATCAAGTACTATTGTGCAAAGAAAGCATCAAACTTTTGTTGTTGGTGTTCAAAAACAAAATCCTTCTTGCTAAGGAAGAGAACAAAAATGGCGAAAATACTTAAATCCATCAGTTGTTTGAGATATAAATAGCAGTATTTGTAATCAAAACCTGATGAATAAGGTCTCAAATTCTGGGTGAATTCATAAGTAGTGCAGTCATAACAAGGAACTGTGAAACCTAAGAGACAGAAGAAACCTATTTATCCATTTTAGTCTTATTTATTCATGGCTAAATAGTTCTCAAGGATAAATTTTCTAGCAGTTTAAGATATCAGGAAAATTAGTTAACTCTACAATTATATGCTAACTGTATTATGTATACAAAGAATTGCAGAGGCTCTCTTCTTCTTTTCTTTATTCCAGTGCAGAAGATGCGCTGCTCTTTGAAGAGACAAGACTAAAAAGTTGCAGTGGGCATAGGAGTAAAGACTAAAAAGTTGCAGTGGGCATAGGAGTAAGATGAGGTAGCAACTTACAAATGTTGCATTTTCTTCACCTAATCCTTGACTATGAACGATCACCCTCTCACTGTCTCTTTGCCACACATTCACAAGACAGTAAAGTGGACACAACTGAAGGGGCCATGAATCACAACGTTCCACTTCCAGCACCAAAGCACGGCACAGTAAATTACTGAAGACATTGCTGAAGTTGTAGTAGCAAAAAAGCAGGATAGGTAGCACAATTTCCCTGTACTTCCTGTTCAACCACACCTTGTTCAGTCATTAAGTCGTGTCTGACTCTTCATGACCCCATGAACCATATTGCGCCAGGCCTTCCTATCTTTCACTGCCTCCCTGAGTTTGCTCAATTTCATGCTCATTGCTTCAGTGATGCTATCTAGCCATCTCATCCTCTGCCGTCCTCTTCTCCTTTGGCCTTCCATCTTTCCCAGCATCAGGGTCTTTTCCAAAGAGTCCTCTCTTCGCATTAGGTGACCAAAGTATCTGAGCTTGAGCTTCATTATCAGTCCTTCCAATGAGCAATCAGAGTTGATTTCCTTTAAGATTGACTGGTTTGACCTCCTAGCAGTCCAGGGGACTCTTAAGAGTCTTCTCCAGCACCACAGTTCAAAGGCATCAATTCTTCGACGTTCAGCCTTCTTTATGGTCCAGCTCTCACAGCCATACATTACTACTGGAAAAACCATAGCTTTGACTATGCGGATCTTTGTCGGCAAGGTGACGTCTCTGCTTTTTAATATGCTATCTAGGTTTGCCATAGCTTTCCTCCCAAGGAGCAAGCGTCTTTTAATTTCATGGCTGCAGGTCTGCGGTGATCTTGGAGCCCAAATAAATGAAGTCTGTTACTGCTTCCATTTCTACCCCTTCTATTTGCCAGGGATTGATGGGTCCAGATGCCATGATCTTAGTTTTTTTAATGTTGAGTTTCAAGCCAGCTTTCGCACTCTCCTCTTTCACCCTCATCAAGAGGCTCTTTAGTTCTTCTTCACTTTCTGCCATTAGGGTGATATCGTCTGCATATCTGAGGTTATTGATGTTTCTCCCTGCAATCTTAATTCTGGCTTGTGATTCTTCCAGCCTGGCATTTCTCATGATGTACTCTGCATATAGGTTAAATAAGCAGGGTGACAGTACACAGCCTTGTCGTACTCCTTTCCCTATTTTGAACCAATCGGTTGTTCCATGACCGGTTCTAACTGTTGCTTCTTGGCCCGCATACAGATTTCTCAGGAGACAGGTAAGGTGGTCTGGTATCCCCATCTCTTTAAGAATTTGCCACAGTTTGTTGTGATCCACACAATCAAAGGCTTTTGCATAGTCAATGAAGCAGAAGTAGATGCTTTTCTGGAACTCTCGTGCTTTCTCCATGATCCAGCGAATGTTGGCAATTTGATCTCTAGTTCCTCTGCCTCTTCGAAACCCAGCTTGTACATCCGGTAGTTCTCGGTTCACGTACTGCTGAAGCCTAGCTTGTAGGATTTTGAGCATAACCTTGCTAGCATGTGAAATGAGTGCAATTGTGCGATAGTTTGAGCATTCTTTGGCATTGCCGTTCTTTGGAATTGGAACGTAAACTGACCTTTTCCAATCCCGTGCCCACTGTTGCCTTTTCCAAACTTGCTGGCATATTGAGTGCAGCACTTTAACAGCATCGTCTTTTAGTATTTTAAATAACTCAGCTGGAATACTGTCATCTCCACTAGCTTTGTTGTTAGCAATGCTTCCTAAGGCCCACTTGACTTCACTCTCTAGGATGTCTGGCTCAGGGTCAGTGACCACACCAGCATGGACATCAGGGACATTAAGATCTTTCTTGTAGAGTTCTTCTGTGTATTCTTGCCACCTCTTCTTAATCTCTTCTGCTTCTGTTAGGTCCCTGCCTTTTTTGTCCTTTATCATGCCCATCTTTGCACTAAACATTCCTTTGATATCTCCAATTTTCTTGAAGAGATCTCTAGTCTTCCCCATTCTATTGTCTTCCTCGATTTCTTTGCATTGTTCATTTAAGAAGGCCTTCTTATCTCTCCTTGCTATTCTCTGGAAATCTGCATTCAGTTGCTTATATCTTTCCCTTTCACCCTTGCTTTTCACATTCCTTCTTTCCACAGCTATTTGTAAAGCCTCATCAGACAGCCATTTTGCTTTCTTGCATTTCTTTTTCTTTGGGATGGTTTTAGTTGCTGCCTCTTGTACAATGTTACAGACCTCCGTCCATAGTTCTTCAGGCACTCTGTCTACCAAATCTAATCCTCTAAATCTATTCATCACCTTCACTGTGTACTCAGATGGAATATGATCTAAGTCATACCTGAGTGGTCTAGTGGATTTCCCTACATTCTTCAATTTAAGCCTACATTTTGCAGTAAGAAGCTCATGATCTGAGCCACAGTCAGCTCCTGGTCTTGTTTTTGCCATCTGTATAGGGCTTCTCCATCTTTGGCTGCTAAGTATGTAATCAATCTGGTTTCGGTATTGACCATCTGCTGATGTCCATGTGTAGAGTCGTCTCTTGTGTTGTTGGAAAAGAGGGTTTGCTATGACTAGCTTGTTCTCTTGACAGAACTCTATTAGCCTTTGCCCTGCTTCATTTTGTACTCCAAGGCCAAACTTGCCTGTTATTCTGATTACTCCTTGACTTCCTACTTTCGCATTCCAATCCCCTATGATGAAAAGGACATCTTTTTTTGGTGCTAGTTCTAGAAGGTGTTGTAGGTCTTCACAGAACCGGTCAACTTCAGCTTCTTCAGCATCAGTGGTTGGGGCATAGACTTGGATTACCGTGATGTTGAATGGTTTTCCTTGGATACGCACTGAGATCATTCTGTCGTTTTTGAGGTTGTACCCCATTACTGCCTTTCCCACTCTCTTATTGACTATGAGTGCAACTCCATTTCTTCTAAGGGTTTCTTGCCCACAGTAGTAGATATAATGGTCACCTGAATTAAATTCACCCATTCCCATCCATTCAACCACACCTACACAATTGTAATTCTGTGTTAGATCAATTAAGGGTTACATGTGGAACAACCTTCCCCAAACTGATGACCTTCAGATACAAGGGGACTACAACCCCTGTAGGGTCATGTAGCCCATAGTTCTGAGAGGTTGTACATATGGAAGATTGTACATTGAACATATGGAAGATTTTGTACATATGGACATTGTACATATGGAAGATTTTGTACATATGGACATTGTACATATGGAAGATTTTGGATTGGGGAAGATTGATATAGAATAGGAAGGCAATACTGGAATTCTCAAAGTCAGCCTCTCTCTCGCAGAGGTTTTCAAATCTATTTTCAGAATGCTCAAAGTAAGATGACAATGCAAAGACATTAATCGTAATCCTCTAATATGGCTATGCTGACAGGTTGCATTAAGCAAGAAGACCCTTTATGTTAAGGACCTCCTCACAACACTCTCTTAAACAGACATCTTTCTGAGAATTTGGAAGGGGATGGTTCACCTTTTTTTCTGCTGCATTTCTTTGGATACCAGATTACAGTAATAGGTTGCAGGCTGAATGCCAATTAATGAATGGGTTTGAAACAAGCAATGAGTAAGTGTTGCCATCGCTTTATGAGATGGTGTGGCCATCTGTTTTTCGTTCTTTCTGATCCCATTTTTGCTGTCTCATTTCTGATGTGCTCTTCTCTCTTCACATAGCACAGTGCCACAGAAGAAGCAGATCTCAAGGTCAAAACTTCTTGATGAAAGATGAACAGAATAACAATAATCATCCATGCTAAATACATCCAGTATCACTTCAAGTCAACTGCCAGATAGCCGTAAAAATAATTAGTAGATGATAAAATGCTATTTTACTCAAAATTATTAGATTAAGATTAAACTATTTTAAAAATCATTGTGAAAGAGACCTGAATAACACTGATGTTCAAGTCAGTTTATTTATTCCCCACAAAATATTTGAAATACATGTTCAGTTGTATGTCTCTCTTATTACCGTATTTTTCCATCAATAAGACGCCCCCATGTACAAGACGACCCCCATTTTTCCAACCCCAAATTAAGAAATCAATATTTTAAAGATAGTGCAGAACACATTTTTATTTAGTAATTAGTTAACATTTACCTGATACACTCGGTGGGAGGAGGTCCAAACCATCTCCCTGTAGCTCTATTTCCAGGCTCTTTTGCATAACTGATTACATTCAAGCACGAGTGAAACTGCCGATAGCTTCTCTCTGCAGACTTCCTCTACTTGGTTTGTTCAGCATTAGCTGACATCAGTTACATCAGGCTCGTGATTGGAGGAAGTCTGTTTGGGAGACAAGCTATTTCACTCGTGATTGGAGGCTAGCAATAGGAGGAAGCCTGCCTGCAGAGACAAAGTATGGGCAGTTTTGCAACTGCGAGGTTCTCTCCTTGGCTGACTTCCTTGAATAAGACGCCCTTCAATTTTTAGGGTAAGGATTTTAGAAAAAAGTATCATCTTATAGTCGGAAAAATACAGTAAATGAGTTTGTTGCATGCTTTCTTTTAAACTCATGCAGCTACAAACTATGATAGGCAGAATTCTTCTTTTGCATCACACAATATATATATATACAATATATATATACTAGTTACTCTTAGCTGTTGTTGCTGTCAAATCAATCCAGGAACAGAGATTCCTTTATATATATATAAAGGAATCTCTGTTCCTGGACTGATTTGACAGCAACAACAGCTAAGAGTAACTAGTTTTGACCTTTTCAGATACTGAATGATGGAAAGATAGAAATACTTTTCTAATCAGAGGATCTTTAATATCCTTGAAAGTCCACTAATTGAAAACTCAGCAAAAGTTTTAAGAAGTTGGGTGTAATGACAAGAACTAGATTTTCTGAAATAATATGAGAAATGATAATGTGGTATAAGGAAGCCTTCAGGAATTTTCTTTAAGTGTGGTTAGGCCAGCTGAGTCACATTGCTCCCCAGTGACAAGGCCTCCCTGAAGAACTGGCATATTTGAATGGTCCTAGAATGGTCCCAGAAGACTGGTTTTATTTAGAGTTAATGTTCTCCAGCCACAGATGTCTCCTAGTGGTCACATTAGTCACCATGCCTCTAGCTGAAGAACTGGTTACTATCGAGGCTAATATTCACCATGAAGTAGCAGACTGTAGTGGGCAGAGGGAATATCCTTGAAGGACAGGAGGAAGAGCTGCTGTCAAGGCAATGGTCAGATAAAAGGGAACCCAGGCCAAGAATGTAATATAAGTAAACATCTCAGAGAATCCCCTCCCTAGTTCACATGAAAATAAAGGGGGGAAGCACCTTTTCAGAAACACAGCTTAACAAAATTTTCATTTAACAAGATCCACCCAAGTTACACTATTTCAGATCTTTGGGTTTGGATCTAGACTTAGTCATGACACTTAATTCAGATGCTGCAGTTCATCTTTCTCACTAGAAGGACCTATGCTCTGCCCCAGAAATGCAATTGTCTAAGCTAGCGTGGTGCTGGCTATTAAACTGGGAGCTCTGTTTGTAGGGTGATCAGATCTGGGATGTAAAACTCCAAACAGCCATGAGATGGCAGCAACAGATATAGAAAACATTGACTCCTGTTGCTTAAATCAATGGAATGTAAATTACTCGTGATTAAGTTAAATCACACTGATTTATCTGGTCTTATGCTAAGCAAGACTAACTCTGAATCCACCTCATTGATTTAAACAGCACAGTTAAGCAACTGCTTAAATTTCTCTCAGTGTATTTAATAGAACTTGAAACTGCTCAACTCTAAATGGACTATTTCTAACATGTCTAACAGCTCAAACAACAGCTAAAACACAAACAAGTGGTAAAGAAGCTAATTAATTTGCTGCTTTTTGAGCTGTAGGCAAAAACATAGTCTCTAAATAATGGAAACACACCATTTCTTGTGAATAGCCTGGCATCAATCATACATGCTTTTTTCCCACTTGGATGCATTACTGCAAATCATTGTCTGCAGGGCCATACAAAGTTGTATGAGTTTGAATCAGTGCTGAAACAATCACTTTTTAAACAACTTCTTAAAACAGCACACCCAGTAGTACAGCTTGTATTTTTTCCCCTTCTGAGTTATGTAAAGTTTCTCTTTTGCACCTTCTATTCAGTGTGACAATCAAGCTTAGTACTTTTCCTCTGCATGCTGAGTTTGAATTCCTTCATCCTGATGCTATACTTGAGAAAGTTCTAATAAGAAGTTAAGGAGGAAACAGTTCCACACATAAAATGCCTAGGGTTAGTTCAATGCCCCATTAGGCCATTTAATAGCTTCTTGTCAGCAAGCTTTTCTGTGTGAGCAAAAATCAGGGGGAAAAATGGATGGAAGTGGAAATGTTATTAGTACCCTTCTGTTTTATCCCATCTCTGTGCAAAAGACACTATTTGCATTGATAGTAGTAAGGAGCAAGTATAATAAATTTTAACTCACACACATAAATATATAGTTTGCATTTTTTTACAAGATGCATAACTTCACTTTAGATTCCATGCACTTTTTAATCTAGTTTTTCTGAACTTTCTAGATTTTGTATGCATGAAGCAAGAACTTGCTAAGTAGAAAAAAGAAAAGATATTTACTTCAAAAATTATTATTACCATGCAGTTTGCCTCCAATTAATGAGGGAGATGGCTGGAAGATACTTTGAACTTAAGAAAACTTAGATTAGCATTGGCATCCTCACATAGTGCAGGTGATACTAACTCCTCTTTAGAAGAAAGAACAAGAGTGGAAGAAAAGTTATTTATGTCATCCCAATATTTTGTCCATAGAGATTTTAAGTGTGAAGTCGATACAAGTGAATTAATTACCCAATTCCATTCAAGTAGCACTTTTATGAGTCAGCATTTTGTTTCAATCTTTTTCATGTTTTCTGTTAGACAAACTCACACAAAAAAGTGTAGTGGAAAACACAAACAGAGCAGAGCAGAACAAAAACATGTGTCAGTAGGAAATCCTCTTATAGTTCCTGGTTCTACACAACAGTATGTGTGTTCTGACAGATGGTACATATTCAATCAAAGTGATAAGGAAATTAAGACTTCTAATTGTCAACTGAAGAAGTGCCATGGTGCAATTATACATATTTATTTATGGTTCGCACTATATCTTTTGTACTAAAAGAAAATCCACTCCTTCCAAAGAACATATTATGTTCCAAATTAAAACTCATTGTAAAATTGGTTGTTCAAAGCCAGATCCACCTAAATAAACTGCCAATTAGATTGCTATAACATCTACTGATTTATTATCTACCATAATTTGTTTCTGCCTGTAAGCCAATACCAATAGTTAGAAAACATATACTATTTTGGATAATTAGAGACTCAATGTTCCATGCCCATTTAGGAGCAATCAGAGAATGAATAAAAGGGCTTTGATTAAAGAAAAACATTGCGTTCATTTCTGAGGAAACAAATAATTGTGTTTGATAAGTGAAAAAAATCTTAAATTACTACTTTAGTACTTTGTTATTTGTTACTACTTTTATGATAGGTTTAAAACAATTATGTAAAAATATATACAAAGAACATATTCCTTTATCCTATTATTCAGTGGTACTTTTATCAGTTCCAAACTTGAGAAAAGTGAGCATTTTTATGTACAGTATTACAGAATGAATTGCAAGTGTATGAATACTGTAACAGCCAGCATTTCACCAATTAAAAAAGGAGTTCTCTTGCGTACTTTCAGTGGTGAAAAAAAAGTCTGTGGAACCCTCTGGAATTATCCATAATGCTATAGTCCTGTGATTTACAATGCAATCAGAGCTTTATCTAAGCCCTACTCGTGAATAAAAAAAGATTCTGGTTGAACAAACAATGCTCGAAACAGTCCATTGTGTGATGTCAACATTCACTGTCTTTGTTGATAGGCCTAGGACATTCAGCTCCCCTAAGGAAGAATGCTGAGTCAGAGGTGCCAATCGACGAGATGACAGAGGTGAATTTGAGGGGCTATATAAAAATAAAGGCACTGGTTCTCACCATCAGAGCCTGTTCTTCACAACACAGGTTTCTGGAAATGAGCTGGAAACGTGGAGTCCTTGGTGTTCTCTGAGCTTGGTTGTTCGCTTGTTACTCTAGTCGGGTAATGAAATGTCTGCAAGCCAACAACCAAGCTCAGAGAGCACCAAGAACTCCACAGTTCAACCCTGAGCTACAGATATTCTCTTCTATTAAAATGAACTGGAAAGGAATCCAATTAATTCTGGATTGTACTGGCAAAGGAGAATGTCAGGGTATGTGCTTATAAGCTAAAGCATAAATGAACGTATCATACAGCATAGCACCAATCTTAAACCCAGACGTAAATTTATAGTGGAATGGCTAAAGCAGAAGAAATGTGCTTTGGAATGGCTGACTTCCAAGACGACATGTGCTTTGGACAGCCTCCACCCGTCAGAATGTTGTGGCATGACCTGAAGCAAGCAGTTCATATCAAAGAGCTCCAAAACATCAATGAATTGACACAGTTCTATAAGGAGGAATATGGGTCCAAATGCCTCCAAGCCCATATGAAAGATTGATCAACAGGTACAGGACATGTTTAGTGCAAATCATTATGGCTACAGTTAGTTACTAACCTGAAAGTTTCACATACTTACTCTGACAAAGGCAGTGACTGTTGACTCAATGAGTTCATTAAATCAGAGTATAGTACACTGTTTCGTATATGTTTAATTAGAATTTCTTTACTTATGAATATGATTTAGATGAAGCTCTGATCTTATTGTAGGTCAGAAAGGTTCACAAACTTTCTCTTACCACTTGATCGTACTGTGAATGAATATACATGCATATCCATGTGAACGTACCCCAATTATAAACTCTTAAAGGTTTTTTTTTCCTTTTTTCGTTACTACAGCAAAGCTAGTTCTACTTAATATGTTGGATTTCACTCCTTGCTCCAGAGATTCCAAGCCACAGGCAGGAGCCCAGTACTCACTTCAGCAGACTGAACCACTGAAATTCTGGGCACAGTCAGCCATTTATGGCATGTTAAAACATTTATTTTAAACCTCCAAAATGCCCCAAAACCCAAAAGAAAAAAAAAATTAAGCCAAACCCCTAGCCCCAGATGACATCACAGTATACTTCCTGAAGCCTCGGTAGCTGAATTGATGATGATGATGATGATGATGATGATGATGATATATTGAACCTGCTTGAAAAATGTTGAACCCTCCTTACACAAAATATTTTATCAGTTCAATACCATGAAGTTCATACAATTCCAGACTGGAGAATAAGTGGGCAACATCAAGACAGATGAACATAGGATCACAACTGATTTCCTTCAATGTTATAGCCTTTGTCTTAATAGGACAATGAACAGATCTGCAGCATTTCATGCAGGCAAGTCAGAGTGCTTAGTACATAATTGTGTTACAGTTTAAGTACAATTCAAAGAAATGAAATCAGATTGCACTGAAATCAGATTTGGAAAAGCTCTGAAAAACTATAGTGTTTGATAATGTACCTGGATATTTTCTGAAGTCCACAAACGTACATAGACAGAGGAACTCTCTGGAGCCCCTTCTAACTGCACTAATGAGCTTTTATTTCTTATCTTTTTGAAATGCTAAAATACAAAAAGTTGTAGCAAAAGCTTAAAATAGGATTACAATAGTTTTTAAACCCTCATCCCCCAAACCATATGCATGATGGGCTCACTTATTTTTCACCCCAACTTTAGCTCCCCACCATCATTATTAATTGTTACACCTAGAGCATATTACAAACTCTGTATGCAAAACTGCATAGCCACTACAGGTAGTCCTTGAGTTACAACCATTCATTCACCGACTGTTCAAAGTTACAACAGTGCTGAAAAAATGGACTTATGACTGGTCCCTGAAGTTATGTACGTCGCAGCACCCCCATGGTCATGTGATCACGATCTGGGTGCTTGGCAACCTGTTTGCACTTATGACTGGTTCCAAGCACCCCACAGTCATGTGATTTGCAACCTTCCCTGCCAGCTTCCCACAAGCAAAGTCTATGGCAAAGCCAGCAGGGGAAGCTGCAAGTCGCTGCTACTGAAAAATGCTTTTTAAAGGCAGTAAACTATACATGATATTTTCCTATCTGTAAAACCATGAGCGTATTTCCACTTATTCCTTAGACCTTTGTAGCAATGACATGATTTAGATCTTTTATGTCTTATGTTGCAGAACATGTACTTAGGTGACATTGATTTACACAATAGTATGATACTGATTAAAAAGAGAAGAGAGAAGAAAAACTTAAATTTGTAGATTTCAAGAAATGGACCAAAATATGGTCCATTTGTGGACCAAATGAGGTTCAGGCTGTGCTTTTTTAATTTTCAAGATGGATCTCAGAATTTCAGGAAATGACCTTGATTGTGAAAAGATCACATAACATTAAATTAATTAAAATAATTGGAACTGTAGACAATCAAGCTAAAGGCAAGCATCCAGTATCAAGGAATATGATCTTGTTTCAGATAAAAGAGATATATAAATAATTCAGAAGGGAGAAAGCAACTTTTCTGATAGAATAAAGTGGAGAATGTTTATTTATTACAGATAAATAAATTTCTGTTTCATGCAGAGATGTTTGATCTCAAAACATGAAAAAATAGCATTTAAATGTCTTTAAACAAAAATTGCTACCCTCTATCTTGTTTTACTTGGAACTCTGCAACTTTTGCTGAGATGATCTGCATCTGACATCAGTTCATTTTATTTGTTTCTGTAATTCATTTAGTATAGCCGGTGTTAAACCGGGCCAATGTTATTTTGTCAACAAATACAGTTTTAAAAGTACTGGCATAGCAGTATGTGTAAACTGAGGCAATATTAAGATTTTAAATTTGGAATCTGCATATAATATGCTAAAGTATACCATCTAGGAATGCAGATTTATGTTAAATAACACTTGCATTTTATGGATTTGATCTCAGTATTGATTCACCAAAACAGCTACAGTTAAATTAGACTTCCCTAATTGGTTTTCTCTAATCAAATACCTGACTTACAGAGGCAGCTTTAACAATCAAGTTGGACAATGGGGTTTTCCTAAGGGACACAGCATGAAAAGTTCTCACTGGTAGCATGATTATAGAACCTAATAAGAGCATCCCTGAAAAGAGAACAATGGAGAGAAAAATCAACAAAATCTTCAATTTGCTTCCATCTCTTTCTTAACTGCTATACCCTTAGTGAATTTTCATGGTATGGCTTGAAAGTTACGAAACTAAGGAAACTACACCAATTTCCTATTACTTTTCTCCTCCCCAGACATTATATCTATAATTAATAGACACACCATAGGTATAGAAAACAATTAAAAATAAGAATATCAATTATCATTGCTGTTCAAAAATCAAGCCACAATCAGGAAGATAATGTTAAACTTCAACATCATGACTAAAAGTTATTATATTAGGATAAAACAGCTGGGCTTTGGTTCAGATGCTGAAGATTACACACCAAATGTGTTTTACAAAAGAACTATGGTTAAGGCTTACAACTAATAACTATCATTTCTGACATATAGATTCTGCCATCAATCAGGGGCATGTTACACATGAATTTCATGTAAGAAATCCAAAGTTACTCTAGGATGTGGTATCCACTATAATGTTCAACATGAACACATGATAAATCAAATGAAGCATGCAACTGCAAGCCTTGGTTGTTTTTCACTACTTTTGCTGAAATACATATGCACACTTGAGTTAACTACATCTAAATGTGGAGGGTGGCAGCTATGACCTAACTATTATATACATGTGGAGTCCTTGGTGCTGTCTGACCTTGGTTGTTCGCTTGCGGACATTTCATTATCCAACTAGATAACATCATCAGTGCCGTTTCATTACCCAACTAGGTTTCATTACCCAACGTTTCATTACCCAACGAGGTAACATCATCAATGCATCATCAATGGCACTGATGATGTTACCTAGTCAGGTAATTAAACGTCTGCAAAAAAACAACCAAGCTCAGAGAGTATCAAGGACTCCACAGTTCAACCCTGAGCTACAGATATTCTCTTCTATTATATGCATTTCTGAAAGAAATGAAAAACAGAACCTTGAAGAGCAGTTCAGGTTGCCATATAATCTTTCCATTTCATAATGTCATGTAGCTTATGATACAAGTGAGACCTCCAAGATTGCAGAATTTTAAAGTAAAAATTTATAAATTTATCTCCCTATAACATTAACCTAGGAAGGTAAGAAATGGAGTTTTTTCAGAGTTGGGTGGTGCCTAATTCAAATGAGAAGGTGGAAAGAAAGAAGAAAGTGAAGGGAAATTTTTTTGAGGTCCATAGTTGGCTAATGAGCTGTCTGGGAATCCGGGGAGTTGAAGTCTTGACATTCATGGAGGACAACAGGTTTGGAAAGGCTATTCCACTGATACAGCTGCATTTTAAAGCTACCAAAATCCTAAATGCAAGGATTGGGCTGATTTAAATAGATACAGGGAATGGTTTTGGATGGAACAAAATCTACTTTTTGTTATTTTTGCTCTGATAAAAGGATTATAATGTTCAACACAGCACAGGAATGCCCAACAAGGGCAAACACACTCTGAAATCCCAGTGCCTGAAATCTAAGTTCCAAAAGTTGGGACCACGCTAGTTGTGCCCTATCTTATGAGCGAATGGCCTAACAGGTTAGAAGGACCCGTGATTAATTTGAAACAAGACTTATCAGGACTCAAACCTGAATTACTTTTCATTGCTGGCACTCAGTCTGGGTAACGGAGCAATGATCAAGAAAAAAAGAGAGTACTCAGTGGTTGAGGATGTGACTTGTTGGTTGACTGCAAGTTCATTTTTCAGCATTTTAATTGTCCCACAAAGGAGGATTGTGAGAGATATGAACTCAAGGCTTTAGAGCAGCCTTTCTCTGCTAGGGGTTCAAAGGCATTAGACTGGGTCTTCCTCTGCTTACTCTTCAGTGAACTGTGAAGATGTTTTGATTGGCTGAGATCTTCCTCCTGGTCTTAAAAGTACTGCATGAATGCTTTATATTTTGTATGGTTCAGTTCATGCTTATAAGTTCATTTGTTTGTTTTTAATGTATTTTGCTTTGAGAGCCCATTAGCTGAATGAAGGTATAAAAAAATTTAAAAGCAGGTTGCCCCTTGGTGGACAACAGCAACTTTGCCTGCATTCCTGAACCCTCACAGCTGCTCCTAGGTTTGAGGTAAGAACTCAGTTCTGCAGGCATAAGTTTCAGAGAAGCTTGATCTTCCCAGCCAATCAAACTAAGCACTCAAAAGTCCATAAACAGATTTGGGGCTGTTAATATTGCCAGCAGTAGAGCAGTGCTAATGCTATTGTACTATTTTATAAGGCAATAATGTCCTTCTCTCATGGAGAGAAACTATTAGGATGAACAAGGACTAAGTTATGGGCTTGTATAACAGCACAACAGTTCCATTCTTACAGAAATTGATGACACTTAGTATTCTTCGCCATACTTACACATCCCGTCGTGCATGAAGACTGCACTTTGCATTCTCCACTTATTTTACAGCAGGTGAAGGAGAAAGGGGAGAGATGGAGAGAGGTCAGCAGTTTCTTCAGTAATGATGGGGACCGTTCTGGAGCCCTTGCTGATTAAGGTTGTGTTTCTTTTCTCAAAAAACAAAAATGTAAGTTGCTAGCAAGCATACATGAAGGAGAATTTAGGGATTTTTCTAATTTCATTTCAAAAGAACCGGTGAGAGACACACTGCTAATTTGTCAAGTGGTTTGGAGGATCGCACCTGCAACTACCTCCGAATAAGAAATCAGTAACTTCATAGGGTTTATAAACCATATCTACAACATGGAATTTAATGTGCAGTTCAGTTTTATTCATGCTCACTTAACCAGCGCATTTAGTGAGACTCTGTTCCTCATTTGCAGCTTTAAGCTCCTTTATTTCATCCTAAACTTTAAGTGAATAAAGACTCGTAATCATTTTCTACATTTATCTTGTTTTAAAACTAGCTGGTACACCTTTATTTTAAATAGGATGTTTATTTCATTTGTGTATTCCGCCACATTTATCAGTATAAAAATGCCTCCCAAAAAATCACTGAAAGATTCAACTAATCAGGCCGGACACTCCTAAGGTATGGCAAACAAGTCCTTGAGAGATAAATTTGCCTTGATTCAAAGGCTGGCAAAGTCAGCTTTATGGCAGTGGGGGACCAAAGGCAGGGCTTCTTTAATGGTAACCCACAAGAGCATTGATTCTATGTGTGTGCAAGTGAGCAAGCATCATAACGCAAGGTCAAGATATTTCCCCCAGTGGGGCTGTTTGAGTCCGTGATTAATATAAGTGAAGCATGACAAATAACTATCACTCTATATCTTCAGCAAACAAGACCTGTGCAGGTCTGTTGGAGGAATGGAAAGGTCATTCATTAGTCAGAGGGAAGAAACACATGGCAGATTTGTGATAAATAACAGTCATTATAGCATTACAATGCACCCTGGGCTTTCTTGCTCCAAGCATGTACAAAGCCTGACATTAGCCATATTTCTCCTTTAAAAGAGCTTGGAAGAATATAGCACACATGCAGTTGATATTGTACCAAGATCTGTCCTGTGATTTTGGTAAAGCTTTCTTCCCCTGTGAAATAGGCTTCTGTTACTTTCTTTCAGGTTTCTTTTGGTAGATATTTCCAGTATACTGTATTGTGAGTTATAAGGATGTTGGATTATATTTTTTCTGTTGCACGTCTTTTCATCTCTTTACAGCCTCCCCAGCTGGCTGTACTTACAGATTTGAGAAAGCCCCATAAGATGGGGGAAGGACCACTATGTACCAAAGTTGATACACAGTCTGATAGGACCTTCCAAACTAATCAAACTTATTAGGACATCAGTTTCTGTTTGCTGGCTATCCTTGAAGATGCTATCATACTCCATGCCACCAGTGTCCTATGCGACAGTTATCTTATGACATCTTCTTTTTGGAAATTAATAGAACTAAACCAGAGGACTGAGACCACTTCAGAGATGATTGTACAGTGTGCTCTTTCATAGCCCTCTTCCACTGCATAACTAAAGTTTGATACTTAGAAAATCTGATGCTAGCCCTATATCAGATGAACTTATTTTTAATTTGAAACCTGACCAGATTGCCTAACGAGACTATCCTAAGTCCGATACTAATCACTACTTATTTTTGTTGGGTTGAGTTCTCCAATGTATTTCTTCCTTAGAATCCAATGTAAATCCACAGCACTGTAAGGAAGTATGAACTGATTTATATCTAGCCCATATCAATATCACATGTTAGTCTGTACTGTTCAACTTCTGCATCATTCTGCAAAATGTTTTTTAAAAAGCAAAAGCCTCTGCATGTTTATTTCTTTATTTCAAATGCTTCTATGTCACTTCAATCACATGACTTTAAATAGTTTACAGAAAAACATACAATACATACAGTGATTGATTATATGCCATCAAGTTGGTGTCAACTGTTAGCGATCACATAGATATCCATGATGCATATAGTACATTGGGGTTATTAAAAGTTATCAAATACATCACATGATGATGATGATGATAATGATGATGATGATGATGATGATAATGATGATGATAAATTTATATGCCGCCTGACTCCCAGAAACTCTGGGTGGCTTACAAATGACTTAAAACTTGAAAAACAAGACAACAAAACCAATAAGAAACAAGAAACAAGAGAAGGATAGAGATGGCAGAATAACGAACTGGATGGAAACAAAAGAAAAAATCTAAGTTAAAAGGAGGCTTCAGTCAGCCCCACCAAAGGCCTGGGTGAAGAGCCAGGTCTTCAGGCCTCTTCAAAACCCCAGCAGGGTGAGGACCATTCATACCTCGGGGGAAACCTCATTCTAGAGGTTAGGCATTCCATAACTACTATCTACATAAATTCAATGTAATCATATTACAAAGCATCTCTGTATTAGTTTGAAATAAACATTAGCAGACTCCCTGACATGCCACAAGAGCATTGACAAAATAAAAGCTGGATAAAACTCAGTCTTGTGAAAGGGTTTAAGCTCAATAAATCTTACCAACACCTTCTATTATGAACAGACCAAATTCTTAATTCCTGCCATTGCTGGAACTCATAATTTTTACTGCAAGGATAGTGGTAGAAAGGGAATTCTATGGTGAAAGAAGTTAGCCATGTGACTCTACTCTAAGAATTCATACCTTGAGATTAGTTCCATTTGTCTAGATGTCAACATCAGAGAAATTAAAGGAAATATTTTGCTGAAAGAAGAAAAAATATACATATCCATGGATATCATATATAAGAGGATCTAAGCAGATTTTCTTCCTTGGAAATGATTTCAGTATCATTTTAAGATTAAAAAAAATATCATTTTAATATAAATTAGAATTTGTAATATAAATTCTGTGGACTTCAGCAGGGCATACCCTTAAGTATTGGATTAAGTATAGGATTACAGCCCTATCCATTAAAGTCTGGAAATTTTTTTGCCCCCATACTACCTAGAAAACAGATTTTACATTCTGTTTCTTATATTCATGTTCCACTGCATAAATAGAAAACATTCTTTCCAGGGCTCTGTAGAGATTGGTTCTCAGTAGGCTTCTGATTAATAAGTATTTGTGGGCTGCTATTATATTTACCCAAAAGGCGATAATGCTGAATTTAACCCTCATCTACCAAAGGGAATATTAAGCAGAAAAGGTTTGGCAGAATCCATTGCCGTGTTCTCAGTGAATCTGCCTTCATTCCCTATCTTACATTACTTACAAAAGATGCAGTTTTTATTTCAGGTTAAATACAGTATCTATTCAAGCCCTGAATTTTGTCACATCCAAACAGGAGAAGAAATTAGTCTTTTTGGACCTGGAGCAGAGCATGCACAGCAGACTTCTTTTAAAATAGAAACAGCCTCTGGCCTGCGAGAGGCTGGTAGAAATAGCTTGGAGATCTGCAAAGCCAGTATTTGCTGAAATAGTTCCAGTGACTTCCAAATGGAATGTGAATAGTCCCATAATTCTCCACCATCCAGAGAAGCTAGAACTTACTCTGTACTTGCACTTAGGAATGGGGGCAGAACCCACTATCTTACTGTTTTAAACTGTTTTCTCAACCATTTTGCATTATTTTGTACCTTTTATTTTTCCTGTGAGTTGCCTTGAGCATTCAAGAGAGGCAAAGGTGAGGCATAAATTGGAAGAGGGCATGGTTGTCTATACACAGACACACAGAGAGAAATATTTTAATTGAATACATAGATGCAAAGCTTAAGGATGGATGAAACATATCAAACTGGACTTCTCTTCATTATAATTTTTTTTCTAGTGCCTAATCTATTCCATCTGATTTCCACATCAATTTATCATTTTATTCTATTTTTTTAAACCAAATGAGTATTATGACTATTTTTAATTGTACTGTATTTTTGCCCTGTTTATAGTGGTTTTATTATATTTTCTTTCCTTGTGACTTGGTTGTTAGCCACCCAGAGTTATCTATTTAAGATGGGCTGCCATTTACATTTCTGAATAAATATAATACATTTTTTAGCAAGTTTCTCTTTAAATATGCCAATCAGTTAGACAGTTTATTGCAGTCTTAGACCAGTTTAAGAAGTGTGATCTGCAAGCACTTATAAATCTATCTTAAGAAACCAGTAAATAAAATGTAGGCAAAGTTACAATACAACCTGACTAGGACCATGAGTAATAAATATCCAAATGGAGCAATCTGTGTCTAGGCTATAAATGAGGTAGTATCTAAAATTACAAAAATGTGATGTTATCTAAAATTTACATAGAGTGTGATAATATCTGAAGTTGAGCAAGATTTGATAATATCTAAAAATCACATAAAATACTTCCGTGTAGCAGGAACTTGGCCTATCAAGGTCCGGAGGATCTTTTGTACTTCTGCGCAAAACCTAACCACATGTGCTATAATACATCTGTAAGCAGCATCTGAGCATAGGCTGAGTATTTCTCTTTAAACATGCAAACTATATCCTTTCTAAAAGAAGCATTCCCTTATTTTGTGCTTTTTTTCTAGGTCATTTTTGTCTGGCATAGAAAAGTGTGAATACTTAAGGGTAGCTACATTCCAGGTTAAGATCTACAATTCCAGGTTAACTAAACAACATTTACTCTAACCCAATCAGTGATTAATTGTAATATCAAAATAGGAAGCTAGTATCGTTGGGGAGTTTGATTCAATCATTGCTACATGGGGCGGGGGGGGGGGACCTCACCCAGATGTAATGTCATGTAACAGAAGATTGCCAGGAGCATTCATCCATATCCCAGAGTATTTATATTAGAAGGCAATCAGCCCTTTCAAATAGTAACATAACTTTTATTAGAAATACATAACTAAAACGGCACATTTACCCACAAAGTATAAAGTTAATCTTCATTAGGAAAACTTTTTTAAAGAAAAAATAGCATCAGTACTGCTAATTTTATATTATAGTTGGAAAAAAGTTAGTACACGTGAATTGCAAGTGGAGAAAATGGGAACAGGAAGAAGAGTTACCATGTTTATGACTGTATTATTTGGCTAAAAATAAGATCAAGCATTAGTGGTAGACAAAATAATCTGAAAGACATCACTCTTAAACTGTATCTTTTCTCTTAAGTAGGTGATTTAATCTTGTGTGGTTGGTCTTTGAAAAAAGTGGGAAGATTTCTTCTTTTATCAAAGCCACTGTTTTTCATCATAAAGTATAATTTCTCCACTTCAGTTTCTCCCCTGTAAGAGAAGATGTCTTCACCAAGCTGAACCTTTGATGACTTATAGGCCCATATGCATGAAATTTTCTTGGTATGAAATGGAAATGATTTACAGTTGTCTTCTTTCAAGACATTTTTTTGACTTCTCAATGTAGCCTCCAAAATCCCAGGAGAACCTCCATGCAAGTACTAGCCAGAGCTGATTCTATCCAGCTTTCTGAATTAGATGAGGTCAGAGAAGTGCTGCCATCTGCTGAACTCTAAAAAGGTAAGATAAAGTATCTTTCAAGTCAGGCTTGATTTTGGTGAATTCTGGGACATATCCATGTTGTTTTCTTTATAAGAATACTTGTGAAGTAAAACTCAAATGTTTCTTCTCTTAAATACATTATCTCCCCCCACCCACGCTTTTCCAAATTAGAAAGAAACTGAATGGAAATTGTGTATAGAATACTTTATTGGCCAAGTATGTAAACATACAAGGAATTTGACTTTGGTGCAGAGCTCTCAGTGTGTTTGCATAGCATCAAGAATAAGAAGAATACTAAAAAAATAATAAATAAATAAATAACAACAACAACAACAACATTATACTAAAAAACTATGCAGTCAGAAGTGGAGAATTAGAGGAAAGAGAGTACTGCGGCTATTAACTAACATATATTCATTCTTAAAAACGAAAAGCTATTATCTAACATATATTCACATTTACAGAGCATTATCAGTCACGTCTTAGCAGTCATATCATAAATCATATGATTTAGATTAACCCTTCACAAATCATAGTAAGTTTGAAACCCTAAAGCAATATTATACATGGGCAATATCACACCCACATAACTCTTTTCCTGCCACTTCATTTGGGCAAAAGAAGAAGAAGCTGGATTTAGAATTTGAAACAGAAAACTACAAAGTTTCCAACTAAGTCAGGCACAAAAGGTACATAAAGCCATATTTTAACACTAGTTTCCGATTCTGGTTTGTTTAAAAGCAAATAAATAGTTTACACATAACAGAAATCCATAATGAATTGCTACAACTCTATGATGATGATGATGATGATGATGATGATGATGATGATGATGATGATGATGAAAAAAAGGGCCGGAGCAGGAAAGAATAGGCTTCATGCATCTACATTCTACCTGCAAACACACTGGCTTATTTTTCTTTCACACTGCATGTAATTGCAGGTTACTGAGCTCACATTCAGAACATTTTCTGTCAATTTGGAAGCATAAGGAGCATTACTATTGTGATTCCCAACCTTCTTCTTTCAGCGGAATAATATTAGCACTATTGTAATCTACGATATAAGCTAGAGGTTGGTTTATAGATGTTATCCATGAGCTCTCATTATTAAATAAAAGCCGATTTTAAACATTTTAATGGTAAAAGTTTTCCACAAGTTCATGAAATTTCATAAGATTTCCATGTTCTCATTTGATTGCTCATAGAATCTGGATGAGAACACAAACAATCTCAGAAGATTCCAAGTGAGATGCCAAAGCATGTCAAATCTCTCTCTCTCTCTCTCCAATAAAAATTGGATACAAGCAACTAATTACATCACAGCATCCTTACAAATCACAGATTAGGAACCACTGCATTAAAAGGTAACTATGGCTCATGTTATCAGGTGCTAAATACCCAATAACCCAAGTTCTAGAGCAACATTCATCTCTGTTGCCAAAACATTCACCAATTGAAGGCAAGCTACTCAAAGATCAGAACGTAGAATCTCCATGTGATGTGAGCTGTGGGATTCCACAAGATTCCACCTTGTCTCCCTTGCTTTTTACTGTATCTAAACAGTTTCTGCATGAGATAGATCATCAAGGGATTTAGAGCAAGATAATAATGTACCATTGCTGTTGTGTTGGTTGTTTTAGCATTAATATTTTTTTACTGGGCTGAGAACAAATTTTATTGGATTTATTAGTAATCACTGTGATTTTTCTGCCTTTCAGCATCTACTGAATCAGGAGAAATTATTAAGATGTTGAACCAATATTGCACTTGATAACAGGAAAAATGGGGTTAGGGTACACCGAGGCTGAATCTTGACAAGATGGAACTAGTGTAGATAGGTGGTAACTGGGAATCTCTTCTTCATTGGGTTGCACTGTCCTTGAAGGAGCAGGTATGTAAACTGGAACCTAGAGACAGGTTGCCTTAGTGACTTGAAGTACTATTATTATTATTATTATTATTATTATTATTATTATTATTTATTGGATTTCTCCCCCGCCCATCTCCCCCACAAAAGGGGACTCTGGGCAGCTATTTTTATTTCCTTTTTATTTCCTTTGGTTTGTTCTTGGATAGGCAGAGCACTGAAAGACAGCCCATCCTATAATATGTCCCACACTGTATTACTGTAATGTATTACTTGTGGAGCTATTTTTCAACAGCAACAACTCTCATTCATATTACACCAGTTATTAACAAATTATACAGGTTTCTTATTGCTTAAAACCATCAATTCATTGGGGTGTGTAGGAAATCATTTGAAAAGAGAAGGTCTTATCAGTTTGGATTGTCTTTCCAAGACCGATAATTATCATAGAGTTGTTAAGAGTTGGGCAGCATACAAGTTTAATAAATACTATCAAAATATTCCTTTTTTCCTTTTCTGTCCTGACCATTTAAATGTGCATTTTTAACTGATCTGCTTGTTTGCTGGCTGAATAATTCATATTCATTTGCTTTTGTAATATTGTATTTGTCTTTTTATACTGTCATGCAGACTACCCTGGGTTCCCGTGTGAATTAAGAGAAATTTACATTTTAAAACAATATAATATTAAAAATTAATGCCCTTCATTAATTCTAACCTGCAATGTTCTCTTTCTAAATGGCCTTTAAATTTTCTGACCACCTCATCCCACCCCTCCCCAAAACCCTTTGGTTTCAAACATGAGCTTTATCTATAAAACAAGTTTTTTTGAAAAAGAAGTTCAGGTTAATCAGAAACATGTATTTTTTAATATACTTTATATCTTTACCCCACAATAATGGCTTGTACAATATTTATTCTGTAGTGATTAAATTCTTTACTGGCACAGTTTAATTAGTTACAAGGTAAATGAATGCATCTTTAGTACTAAAATGTCTTAGGAAACTGGTATAGTTAGGATTAATTTGTTTCAAAGCTCAGATTTCTGGCCATCCTGCTGTATTCTGATTCATATGCATACTATAGTAATAAAAACAATGTGTAACAGCAATTACGTGTCTGATAAACTCCTACTGATACACCTCTGTGAGTTGCAAAGTTTCCTTAAGCTTAATATGTTTGGATAATATATGGAGTCCCACTAATGTACCCCACAAAAATTTCCTTCTTCAACCTTACCTAAAGAAACTAAGTTCTTAGCTTTGATCATACAGATCAGTTGTTCACTAATGGAAATTAGTAGACATTGTACAATTTTAACAAAAATCATTAACTGCAACACCGCAACACTCGGGAAAACTAGGACAAATGTATTTATCACATAGCAGTGATGAGAACCTTTGAAATGTTCTAAAGCATGAGTAATACTGGCTAACTAAACATTGCACAGTAAAAATGAGGTAATCCTAACTATGCAAAAGGCATTCTAATTATCTGATCATCTGAATGATTCTGGATTCAAATGTCTTTGATATTAATCTATGAAAGGTGAGTATGCTTCAAGGAGAGAAATTAAGCAACCAACTAATAACAATAATCCTTTTGGAACACCATATAATAAACCACTGATTCAATTCATGTAATACTAAAATATGAGAAATGTGTTAGCAGAACATTAGTGAAACCGAATGAGGTCCAACCTTTTATCACCAGCTAGAAACTAGGAGACAGTGAATCCCTGGGTGACCTTGGACTAGTCACTCTCTTTCAGCCCTAGGAAGCAGGAAATGGCAATCCATTTCTCAAAATGTTACCCCAAAACTGCAGGGACCTGTCCCAGCAGTCACCAGGAGTCAAGACTAACTTGAAGGGACACATTTCTTTTTCTCTTTTAAGAGGAAAGTTTGGGTCTTTACTTGCCAGAGACAGATTTAAAATGTAAGCCTCTGGACAAACTCAGTTTAAAATTGGCTGATGTGCAGTGTGACAATATGTTCCATACTGCCAGCTTCACAATTTCACCAGGGATATTTTGAACTCATTCAGAAAATCATCTTTATTTCTTGAGTGAAACAAGCAGACCTGGCTGCTAGAAGTCAGACAATTCAGATATTATAGTAGAGGGTAACAGAGCAAGCTTGACAAATTTTTTGACAGTGGGTTTTGCTTTATTTACCTCACCAACCTGGTACAAATTTCAAGCCTTAGACTCTAGAATTCTGCTTGGATACTGGAAAATAGATTAGCCATAATAGCCAGTTCCAGGCTGGCCAACTGTTGTGGTTCTGTTGTTTTTGGAGAAAATAGCATAACACTGCATTAACCCATGCTTCTGTAACTTTAAGCTCTTGTCCTTGAATGATCAGTTAGAAGCATGAGGAGACAAGAACATATTTAAACTAGTTTACAGCAACTGCACTGACTTATTGTACTCCTCCTTCTAGATGCTTGACTTATCTCTAAATCCATTTCCAATCTTGGAGCAATCCCTTACAGAGACTGTTGTGTCCCCTTAAGGTTGTAACAGGGACTAGCTGTTGAAGCAAAGTAATCAATTATTCTGCTCTCTGGAATGAGTTCCTTATGGTAGTCAAGACAAATGTCTCCCTAACAACTCTCTAATAGCACCGCAAAGCTCTTTTATTTCAGGATTCCGATGACGGTGGGCTTAGGGATGCTAAATTTGTTATTTGTTACATTATTCTACTTGTTTCAAAGTATTGTGTGTTTACTATTAACTACTTTGAGCCTAAGAAATATTAGCTACTCTTTTTTAACTAACAGGGAAGCAAATGAAGTTAATGTGGTCTCTGGTCACTGTTAGTCAGGTTAAGACTACCCTGATGAAAGTCCATATCTAGGTGCCCATGTTCTCCTTGTGGAACACTATAATCTAGGCTAGTTTCCCTCATCTTAGCACACTTTAGAGGCACACATGGGGATTCTGGGCACAGAAATCCCACTGCATCTGGAGTGCAGTATTTTGGGGAAGGTTGATCTAGGCCATTATAAATAGAATGGATCGTCTTTCTTACACTTTTATTCTAAAATGTTGTCTTATTAAGCAGAATTCATGGTTGAAAAAATGCAAATCAAGGCAGTTAAAACAGCTTCTTACAGTGCCTGGAAGCAGAGAAGGCAACAATTATTCGGTCTTGACTTTGCTATTCATTAAAAACATGCTGAAATCTCATTAAGTATTAGAAGGTCTGAAGAGACAAAACAAATCTATGCACTTAAAAACACACACACATACACAACACCATGTATATGTTAATATTGTTTGCTTACCTATTAGACAGTGTTCTTGTTATGTTCTTGCCCATAACATTGTAACTCTATTTTCTTTTCCTGAATCTACTATATCAAATGAAATGATAAAATTGGAACTGAAATGTAGACTCCAAAATGAGATCTGGTGTGATCTCATGGGTCAATCTCTGGCTGCTGAAAACTAGCAAGTTGAGGATAAAATTAAGACCCATTAACTACCAGTTAGTAGAGGAGCCACTGGCTGAGAATGGCTATGACCTACTTTTAAGTTTCCCAGATACATCATTTGACCATGTGGAAGACAGGATGTTGGACTAGAAAAACCTTTTATTCAGCAGAGCCCTGGCTTTGTTCTTAGGTACAGTAGGTTATTGTTGTGGTGCATTTTATTATTTTATTTCATCGCATGTCATTATAGCCTCATGTTTATGGACTATGCTATGAGAAGACTAATCCGTTTCATGATGTATGCAACCTATTGAATAAATAAGCATATAAATAAAAGAGAGCCAGTTTGGTGTAGTGGTTAAGGCACCAGGCTAGAAACCAGGAGGCTGTGAGTTCTAGTCCTGCCTTAAGGACAAACCCAGCTGGGTGACCCTGGGCCAGTCACTCTCTCTCAGCCCTAGGAAGGAGGCAAGGGCAAACCACTTTCAAGAAAATTGAAGGGACTTGTCCAGATAGTTGCCAGGAGTCAACACTGAGTCGAAGGCACCCTTCCTTCAATAAATAAATAAATAAAAGAAGGCAACCCAACAAGGAATGGGGCACATGTTGCTGGTTCCACATATTCAAACAGTGAACATCAATTAAGAATCTTCAAAGATGAAATGTCAGGGCTGCTTCCTTATAGCTCCACACAGTATCTTCCTGTTCCTAAGTGTAGTTCTTCTAGATTGGAACATGGAAGTTGTGGCCCTGTTCAAGTTCTACAATAAGGGAGAAAAGAAGGGAATAAATCTTGTCCTCACCCCCCGCCCCCAACCTTTCTTTTTTAGACTGTGGAGTGCTAATGGTCTTGCGGCCTTAACTCTAAGGATTTTATCCTATATCAAAGGAGGTGGGGAAGAGGAAAAGATAATAGCACTGAGCACAAAAATGCACTTTCCCAATCCTAATCATATTCCCACTTTCTCCAAATATTCACTGTAAAAGCCATGACCATGTTTGACCTCTATAATCAAAATTGTGATCTCTGCAGATAAGGCCTAGAGCATTCTCACTGGAGTAAGAAGCACTGGGCAATACCTATCCATAACACCCCTTCTAAGGCCACCAATTTATAATGCACACAAGTGTGTGGCTTGATCAGGGCCAGATGGACAATACTTGATAAGATAATGGTGAGTCTCCCTCACCTCATGTCTGCAACATATATCAGCAGGAGGAAAGTGAAAACTAAGGAGATTCTTGGTTCCAACTATTTTTATACCCTGCATTATTCTGAAATCCAGATTTGGGCAGTCTGAGGGACTGTTATTAAGATAAACATAGTTTAAGCTAGGGCAATATATGAAGCAATATATAAAGCAATTAGGGCAATATATTAGGGCAATAACTGAAGTCAAACCACAGCCTCCAATCTATTGTATAGATCATGCGAACTAATTTTATGTATTCTACACAATGTTGCTGGATAAAAATAGGTAAATGTTATAATGGTATATGGGAATGATCTTGGGAGACAGGAGGAAGAGCTATAGACCAAACAACTGTCATGCAAAAGATATCTCAGCCCACAGAAACAGAGGGGATGTGGGAAGCATTTCAGAAGGGACTTTCCTTAGTTTTCTAGAGAGTAAACAGGAAGGAGGGGAGTAATACTTTCAGACATGCAAGATTCTGTTAATACAATAACGAGAGAGTTAGTATTCATTGTGGTGCTTCTTGTCTGGACTACGTCGAAGGTCAAACAAATGTTTTGTTGACTTAAGCTTTCTTTCCCAAATTCTACAGAACATACTCCAGAATGGAATCTCCCATCACTTTGATGCTCATAAACATGGTTCACTGCTTAAGACAAACAACAATCAAATGGTAGAAAAAAGGATATATTTGACTAGCATCTTTCCTATAAGTATTCAAACATCATAACTGGAGTTCTGATTATCTGTATCTTCAGGCAATCCAAATATTACTTTGTGATCTGAAAACACAGTTTTCTTGTGTATTTCAATCTTAGGGACATCTAAGCTGTTTCTGAAGTCTGTTAGGTAATAAATTAATTAAGGAAAGGAAAAAAAAACTACCATTATTCAAAATGGGCTGTTTTTACGTTCAGAAGGTCACATCATGTGATTCCCTAATTGTACCTTGGGAGGAAAACAAGGTGATTAAAAGCTGTCTATCATTCTCATATTTATTAATGCAGAATTAAAAGATCTCACCGGTTCACAGAACTACCTGAATTCTGAAATATATATATATATTTTTTTTAGCATTTGTTATCAATTTGACTCAGTGGGTGATTTCTCAGACAGAAACCTGATGTGAAATGTTGCTCAAAATGTAACAGGAGTATTTAGCTTGCGCAGGCTGCTTTTTCTGTAAACTACTACAGTACTCCACCTTTCTATCTAATATGGATGGAAAGCACTACATATTGTTGACTCAAAATAGCTAAGTATCTTGCTTCCCCCACTCCCCCACAAATTTGGACCAAGCTTCTGAACATTAGATAGTACTCTAAGAGTTCATTTACTAAAACGGTGCAGACACTGTTTTCTTCTTTCATTTCTGGCTTCTATTATTACAGACATTCTCAGTTTCATTTCTAGATATAAAGCCATATCTTTTTCCATAGACAGGTTTGCCCATGGTACAGTATTAAGCTGTGTTTTAATCATTTTAAATAAATCAACCCATAATTCATTCATTTCATTTCATGATAAGCCAAAACCAAACAGCTCACATTATGCTGTGTGAACTTAGCCCATATCTGTATCTTTTCACATCACTCCCTAAAGACTTCTGCAAAAGTATCCACAGCACGTATTCCAAGTAGAGAGAGTTCTACTCAAGTTTTACCTCTCAAACTACATCCCCTCTTCTTCCCACTTTCTATTTGCTTTCAGAAAAACAGCTAGTACACAAAGGCTGCTTAAGAAGGGGATCTAAGCGGCGAGGGAGATGACATTTTCTTCTGTCAACTGGCAGCTATCAAAGACTGCGGCTCCCCAAACAGTCCCTGGAGGCGACTGAAGGTGAAGTGGAGAAAGCAACACGGCTGCAGCTGTTCTGCACATCAAGCCACGGCACACAAAGAGCTTATCGCATGAAGCAGCTCTTCTGGCAACCGCTTGGCCATTCCTCAGGTACCGGATGGTGGTGAAGAACAGGCAGAGGAGGATGAGGGAAAACTGCCTGTTCAGGAAACAAGCCGTCCCCTTCTCTTGAACCGCTAACTAGGCGGCATTTGATGACATGTGTCAGCCTTGTTTGCAGAGACAAGGGGAGGATGCATCTCCTGTTGAAATCTTAGGCATCAGCACTGTTCATATAACGCTCTGATTAGCATCCCAAGGAGAACATTTAAGGGCTCGGTATTTGCAGGCAGTGGCGGGCAACATGCTTTCTTCCCCCCCCTTTTAAAAAAATTCAATCCAGTGACGTCAAAATAAATAAATAAATAAATAAATAAATAAATAAATAAATAAATTCTATTATTGAGATAGCTTAGAATATCAAAAATGGAGAAGAACAAATGTTCTATCAATATTCACTACAATTTATCAATATTACAAGCATAGCATTATTTTCATCCAAAATTGAATATAACACTGAGTAGAGAATTGCTGCAACTCGCATCAAAGCATTTGTTATATGATAAAAGGCTTTGAACTTAAGCTAATTATTTAATATTAACGTCTCCATTGTGTTATTGCTTGGTGTGTGTGTGTGTGTGTGTAGTTAATAAAAGGAAAAGACAGATAAACAGAGCAAATTTAACAAGAATTAAAATACCCAAAAATGGAGGGGGAAAAAAAAAAGGAAAAATAAAAATAAAAATGAACTCTTGGGTTTCTGACGTCCCCCTTTTTATACATCTGCTAATTTCCAATATTTGTAAACATTTAAGCCCCCTTAGAAACCAGACTGTGATTATATCTGCCATGCTGCACTGTGCATTGTATGTATGGGAAGCATTCTTGCTCAAATTTAGTTAAACTTCTATTGTGTATATATATTGTTAGTTTTGCCATTGCTCTGTACTCTCTGAGCTTAAGTTCCCAATCAGATATTGCTGGAGTTGTGTCTTTCTTCCAATGTTGGGCAAAATTTATTATTGGTGCCGTAAGCATATTATCTCATTAAATTATGATTTTCGTTGATTTTTTCTAAGATTATACCTAGTAAGAAAAGTTGTGGGTTCACTTCAAATTTAAATGCCAAGATTTTCTGCATTATACTATTTATATCTTTCCAGTACTTTTGAGCTTTTTTACATGTCCACATGTGCTAAAATGTTCCGTTTCCAACATTTATTACTGCATCATTTGTCTATTTTAGATATTACTGATGGAGTTGTATACCATCTGTAAAACATTCTGTGCTTAATGATTTTCGTTTGTGTTATACCTTGGTGTAATTTTTATAGATTTAGACCATGATGCTTCCCATTGTTGTGTTGCAACTGTTTCTTTAAAGTTTTTGCATCCATTTTATCATACAGTTTTTTGTTTGTTCTGTCTCTGTCTGTATCTGAGTAAAAGTTTATATATGCGCCCTAATAGGTGGTATTGGCTTTATAAAAGCATTTCAAATTCTGTTTGTTTGTTTTTTAATATCCCTCTTTCCTTCTTGAGATCTGATTTTTATCCTTCTGGCTATTTGTAAATACATCAGCCATGGTATATTCCAGCCTTCACGAAGTAGTTCTTGCTATGTTTTTAGTCTATTTGTAAAATCTGAGTGGACCATATATGTAATTACATTTTTCTTGCTGTAATTATCTCTAACATGAAAAACATTTGAAAGAGAAGCTAGAGGTCAATTTGTTGGGCTTATTATTCCTTTTATAAAATGCCGTGCTTTTATCAAACTTTGTCTAATAATATGTCCTTTTAAGTTTTTATCCTCCTCTGTATTTCTGTCCAATGATTATCTATGGAGTTCATTGGCTAAGCTGCTTCCTTCCAAAACTGTCGTTCTGCTATTGGGGACTTTATCCACTCTGTTATCCATGAGAGGCAGCTTGCTTTATGATACAGTTTAAAATTTAGAAGGATGAGACCACCTCTCTCTTTGGAATCTTGCAGGATTTTGGTTTGTCCTTAGGTCTTTTCCCACTTCATATAAATTTACTGAGAGTTTCTTGCCATTCTTGTAGAGTTCTGTGTGAAATTCTGATTGGTACCATTTGAAACAAATAGTTACCTTGGGTAGTACATTCATTTTAAAAATTGCAAAAGATCCTAGCCAAGATAACTTTAGGATCCTCCACCTTTCAATGTCTTGCCATAATTTGAACATAGTTATTTTGATATATTTCTTGATTGTTGCCAAGCTGTCAAGTGCAAACCAAGATGCTTTGCTGAATGGGATATCTGACAACCAGATTCTTCTTGCCAAAAAAAAAAAAAATCCTTCTATCTTGACAGCGGGAAAGAAATGAAAGATTTCCTGCTCCCAGTGCTTGTGGGGAAGGAGACAAAACTCTTAAAATCTTAACGATGTTAATCACAGGAAGCTTTTTTTGTTTTGTTTCTTTCCTAGTGCTTGTCATCTCTGACAACATTTCAGGAAAAACTATTTAAATTAGTCTATATAAATTGGCTTTCATGTAAGCCAAGTCATGGAAGCAGAGACAAATAAGGAGGTTTTGCAATTCTATTAAATTAATACATTTAAGAGAAGTAAAGTATTCATAGCAGGGTTAAGTTCAGGTCTCAGAACAAATTAACAAGTATTATAATGCATTCATTTTCTGATTGAGTCATCCACTCAACTACACGTAGTCCTTGGTTAATGACCACTTGTTCAGCGACCATTCGACGTTACAATGGCACTGAACAAGTAGTATTTATGACTGGTCTTTGAAGTTCCAGCCATCCCAGCACCTCTATGGTCACAGGATTGTGATCTGGGTGCTGTCAACCAGCTTGTAATTTTATGACAGTTGCAGCATCCTGTGGTCAAATGTTCACCATTTGCGATGTTCCCTGCTGGCTTCCCACAAGCAAAGTCAATGGGGAAACTGGCAGGGCAGGTTGCAAATCGTTCCTGTGAGTTGCTCTCGCTCCCGCCACTTTTTCTCCCAAGAAGCCTGGCTACAGAGTATGGGATCCCAGGGATCTTGTACTCAGTAATGCATGTGCGCTCACCCCCCCCACCTGCACTCTGTAGCACACGCACACACACCTGTGCTGTAGCAGCCACCCATGACTTGTAACTTCCTTACTTCCTTCCCCATTGACTTTGCATGTTGGAAGCTGGCAGGAAGTCGCAAGGAAGTCCTTGCTTAGTCCTTGCCATCCTCACTTAACAACGGCAATGGGAACTGTTGAGATGGCTGTTGCTAAGCAATGTGGTCACGTGACATCACGCTTTGCAACCTTGTTGCCTAGTGATGGAAATTCCGATCCCAATTACTGTTGTTAAGTGAGGAGTGCCTGTACATATGCACTTAGATGAAGCAGTTTAGAGCATTTGGTGAGATGTATCTAACAACCCCCTGAACAGGACATTGGAAGCCCTGAAAAGGATCCTTCTGTTTTAAGCAATGGGCTGAACTAAATTTTGACCTACTCTTTAGATAACTACAATTTACTCAGCATTTGGGGATGTGGCAGAAAATCAAAGTGGTTAGAAATCAGCTGACCTCCATTCATCCCATCCCAAGCCACACTTGGATCATCCCTGCCGCAGCCTCTAAGATGAGAGCTTCCTGATACAGAAAAGAGAGAGCAGAGATGCAGGAGAGGGATTGAAGGCCTAGATGACAGTATCAGAAGTGCATCCTGCTACATTTACAAAGCTGGTACTGTAGAGTCATAACATACTCAAGTATATTTTTCAACTGCAGCTATATAAAGTGTTTGTGTAATACCAACTCAATCTTCTAAAATGAGCACCATATATTAACAGTACCTTCTCAAAATGACAATGTGTAACATTTCAAGATCTACCACTGGCTGCATAAAGTAGATCAATGCGGTATCTTCAATACTCTGTAAATCTATAATTGCCAAAGACATCATTTCAGTGAATATAAGTATGCTGTGGAATTGCATATATATATATATATATATATATATATATATATATATATATATATTTTTTTTTTTTACTTGATATGAAGTAATGTTATCCATTGTTCTAGAGCTCCCCAGTAAAAATCATCTTCAATGATCTCATACAAGAGTTTGGTGAATTTAAATTTTTTACCTTCAGTGCAATTTATCACAGTTATTTTGAACTGAAGAGGAAAAATCTAAAATTCCTATGTGCACAAAAAGATTTTCACATTCCTAAGGAAGCTACACACTATCATACTGAGCTGAAGAACAGATTTGAACTTATTTGTGTCAGTAGGGGAAATATGTTTCAGCAAATCTCTCACCTTTCTGCTGAGTCAATAAATAATATTTATTCAACCTTAAATGCTGACCTGATAATTCAATCAATATAAAATAAAGGTGATAGAGAAGAACAAGATAATCTTATGAGATGTTCTTAGGTACTCTTTATTCTGACTGTCAAGAGGGCTCTGGGGTGGGAATTGGTTTCTATTTACATGGCTTCCAAGTCAATAAAAAACATTTTGAAAGACAATACTGACTGATAGATGCTAGTGCTTTATTGCTCAGCCAACACTGCAGATGTGATCAGAATATAGTTGCCATGTGCATTATCAAAGAACTCAATCAATACACTGGATATTTTCTATAGATAAAAGCCTGCATCCCAAATTCATCCAAATTCATATTATACAAAATGTTGGCACGTATATAAGCTTGTAGTGAATAAAGGTCCAACATATCAGAAGAACATCAGGCTGGGGAAAAGCAGTATATGCTACACTTAGACTGACTTTGCTGGCTTGGCTATCAGAGTTTCACCCAGGGCATGGCAAGAAACATTTCTCTAAAAACTCAACCACCACTCAGGAACTAGCAGTGGAAGAGTCAAGCGTAAGACTCAGACAAATTGCTTTTATTGTAGATACAGAACTGTAGAATCTAGCAATCCAGCATGCTATATATAATAGCCCCTGGGTTTAAATATTATATCTCTTTCTCCTCCCCTTATACAGAAACAGTCTTTTTGCACTCATTTCTCAGACTAGGAAGTGGAGGGCACCTCCACTGTGTTTTGATAACAGTCCTGACTGGTCTCATCCTCTTTCCTTCTCTCCTTGGCAACTTCAACCCTCACATCAGCAACTGGCAATTATACTGGGGAAATGCCAGTCTGCATGATGACTTGCTGTAAAGGAAGGTTCTATGTACAGAGATACCATAAGCATATGGGGTGCAGTGTGATTTAATGCTAACATGATGGGCTTGGTTTTTACAAGAGGGTGGATCTGAAAATTAGTGTATCAGTGACCAAGGTCATTGTGTAAGAAAGTTAGTTTTCCCATGGTCAGAAGTAAGCAATATGACAGTGCATTAGGCTGTTACCAAAAGAAGGAACAGAAGGAACTCAAAAGAACTTCACTTCTAGGCCTTTTTATAGGACAAACAAGAGACAGCGCTACAAAGAAATTTGAACAGATTGTTATACATAGGGCTCACAATTGTTGTTCAGCAACACAGCAATTGCTGATTCCCCCCCCCCCCCCCCCCCCCATAATTGCTATATAGATTTACTGCAAAAAATCTACTTATTTGAGCCTTCGTGTTCTGGGAAATATATTCCTATAGTATTTTGACTTGTTAGGCATGAAAGGCCTGCCATTGTGAATGACAGGAAAGATAAAGCAAATGATTTAATGTTATACATAAATCAGAAAAAAACTAGAGCAAGTACATGAATTTCTGTATTTCAGTAGGATGGTTGTTAAAGAAAGGAAATTGGAGAAATTTTAAGATGTAAATGCTGGTAATGGATGATCTATTGCAAGGAATATATATTTCTTGAAAGGAGCAAAAATGGCTATGTTTAAGAGCAGTGCTTGTGCCCATTTTACACCATGGAACAAAAGACAATGTATGAAACTGACATTCTAGAAAGCAAAGCTTACTTACACAGATACAGGTAGTTCCTGGGTTAAGAATGCCTGGTTTATGGACAACCCATAGTTAAGAATGGAGCCTGTTCTAGAAAAATTCAAGTTAAATACACAATGGTTCAAGTTAAATACATAATGGCTTGAGTTCATTACACAATCCTACTTATACAGTACTATACAATAATACTGTTCTGGCTTACATACAAATCTGACTTAAGGACAGACCTTGGGAACGGAACTCATTCTTAAACTGGGGACTACCTCTAGTATTGTGAGATATCATGAATAGAGTTGGTATAAATTGCATTTAGCTGCTTCCTTTCATTTGTTTGGCTTACTTCTTGTCTGCATTGTACATAACATTGCCTATCCCAAAAGAGAATATGGATTGTGTTTATAATAATTTTCCCCAAGAGACTTCTAAAAAACAAGAGATTTGTTTCTATTTAAATCATGCAGAACTCATTTTTGAGAACACTAGTCAAGACAATTGAACATACAAACTCAATAGAAGCAGGATAAACAATATTTAAATTATTAAAAAAAAAAAATACTCTCTCACCCCTACATGTGTCATGTAGCAATCTCGGGTCCTCTACCAAAGGCCTGGGAGTTTGAGGGATCTGCACAGTATCTTTGCTGTTCCTAGACTGTACTCTTCTGGACAGAGAGCTCTGATGTTATCCCTGGGATCTGTTGGAGCCACTCTCCCAGCTTAGGAGTCATAGCCCTAGTGCTCCTACCACCACTGAGACCACTTTGGCCTTGACTTTCTACTTTCCACATGGATGGGAGTTCAATGTATAAATCAGTCTTCTCTGGATTTAGATCACTAATCCTTCCTATCTAGAAGTGGGGGTAACAGTGGCCATCTAGATTCTCCAATAGGGGCTGTTTTCCCAGCACTTGTACCTGAGATGATGTGAATAAAGATTCCAAGGATATTGTATTTCCAGTGTAAACATATACTCCGCCCATGAGCTATTGTCCATTTTCTTAATTGATTTCATTACTATAATACTGATTACCAAGAGATGGCTTCTAAGACAATCCCCCTGCACCATCCCTCAATCAAGAAAAATCAGAATTAAAACTAGAGGTATTAAAAACTATGAAAATCAACAGTGGAAATCCTGTTTTGAAAAGAAGCTAATAAAGCTTAAACAGCTGATAAAGCTAATAAAGAGGTTAAGCCTCTCAACTCAACAGGGACTGCATTCCAAAGAACTGGGGTGATTATACAAAACTTGATTCTGAGTTGACAGGAGATAGACTTCAGCACTTGTGAGTCTCCTCAGATGACCTCGGTGAGCAGGAAGGAGAATCATATGCAGAAAGAGATGTTCGTGAGCTTGGACTTGAATTATAATGGCTTCGATGGTAATATTCAGCATTTTGTATTTCACCTGGAAACAAACTGGTAACCAATGTGTTGTTTTTAGCACAAGTGTAATATAGTATCTGAGTTCTTTCAGAGATCAAGGTGCCTGCTGATTTCTAAACTGAAATCAACTGAAGTTTCAGAACTAGACACAAAACAACCCTCATAGGCAGTTATAGTAATCAAGGTAGAAGTTAGAAGCATCTCTATGAACTATGTTAATATTATTCTCCCTGGACTGATATATGGCAATTCTTCCAACTGACATATTAACAAAAGTTATAAGCCACTTCTGTCTCTTTTCTCAGACTGGGAAAACAGAGAGATTTCGACCCAAATCCTCATACTAACATATTTTTCCTGGAAGAATGTGACTCTTTTCCAAAAAAGGGGGTATTTGCCATCTTTCTGGAATTGTAAACCTTCACAATGACATTTCAGCTTTGTCTGGCTAAGTCTCAATTTATTAATCTTCATCCAACCCATTATCAACTCCAGACAGGCACTGAGAGAACTCACATTATTATGAAAGGATATTGCAGAAGATACATAGTTAATATTTGGATGTTACCTGCATACTAATACCAGCTAGCTCTGAAACTCCTGATAATTTGTTCCAGTAAGTTCTTGTTGATATTGTAAAACAATAAAGGCAGAGTAGGTTCTTAAGGGATACCACATCATAACTCTTGCTTCAAGGAACAACTTTTCCCAAGCAAAACTTTTTGAAATTCACATGAGAGAAGCAGAAACACTGCAAAGCAGGTCTCTTATTCCCAGATCTCATAAACAATCCAGAAGGATACCATGGCTGAAGGTATCAGAGACTGCCAAGACGTGAAGAAGAACTAAAAGACTCACACTTCTTTTGTAAATCTCCTAAAAAGATAATACCCTAGGTCAGCTAAGATAGCCCCAACGCCTACTTTGAAGCCAGTCTGAAATGGGTCAAAATTTTTGATTTTTGAAAATGGTATTCATACACTCCTGGCAAAGCCAGCCTGCTTCCTCCAGGTCTGAATGCAGTTGAGAAGCCACCACTATTTTCTTCTAACCACAGATTAGAGACTGGCCTATAAGAAGACTTCTTTAGAAACAGAGAAGTAATTATCTCCTTTAGGCTCTTTACATGAAGGTATCTCCAATATCTAATATTTTCCCAACTAGAAGTTACAACCCAAGTTGAACAAAAATTCAGAGGTCAAATGCTGGAATACACTGACTGGAATCTCAGTCAGCCAGTTATATCAGCACAGGCCAGAAATCAAAACATTCATTCATTCATTCATTCATTGACTAGATTTGTAAAATTGCCTCTCTCACAATTTGTGACTGTACAACACAGTCTGTACAAGTATTTGATATTTTGTATCATACAATATATTGGTCATGTGACCCATAGTTTTAATAGCTGCTATATAATGTTGTCATGGCACTATGTAATAGGAGACACTGGCCAATGGAAAAGTTGATAATAATTATAATAATAAAAATAACAAGCTAATAATGATATTTTCTAGCTTCATTTTTAATACAGGTGATATTTTAAAATCTTCTCCACCAAGATTATAGTGCACACTTTTTATTAACAATTATAATAGAAAGTGAAAGGAAGAACCAAAAAAGTTCTCCACAAATTCAAAATTTAAAAAAGTGGATAATAATGTATTAAACTGTCTTTTCCCCTTTTAAAAACTCTCACTGCCAACAGATGATAAGCACATAAAATTCCATTAATATCTAAGCTTCTTCACAGTAATTAACAACTTCACAACCACCTTAGCAAGTATAAGTTGAGATACTTCAACACAGCTCAATAAGGTGTTATTTACTCTGGAGGAAGAAAGGAATTATATGAAAGAAAATGACCTATTATAGCTGTTGGCATCCTCAAATTTCAACTGAGAGTGGTGAATTTATTTTCAATTTATACTACTATTTTTTCCTTAAAAAAAGAAAAAGAAAGAATACCTCCGTGATTGAGGTTATTAATTCAGCACAGTTTGCTTTATGGATTCCCACAGTTTGCTTTATGGATTCCCAAGTTTCCCTAGTTCTGGGTACCATGTTTTAAGAATGTCAACAAATTGAAATGGGTTGAGGGAACAGAGACTTGAAACTAAGCTCTACAAGGTTAGATTAGGCAAACTAGTACATTGAGCCTTGGGAACCAAAAATGGAGGGGCATATAAGAGTACCTGAAGGCAGACCATGAAGGCAAAAATGCAATCATTATCAAGTTAGGATTGAATATTAGGAAGAAAATACCAACCATTAAGAATAGTCTGGTAATGGACCAAATTACACAAAGATGTATTCAAGTCCCCTGTGCCGGACAGGTTTGCACAGAGCCTGGAAAGTCATCTGACAGGGATGTTTTAATATGCATTGTTGCTCAGAACAGAAATTGGACCCAGTAGCCATTTCCACGATTCTATAATTTTTCTCAGAATCTGTACTGAGTTCAATGGGACTTACTTCCACGTAAGTGTTCATTTCAGCCTAAATAGCTTTCTTTCAATGCTTCTTGATGAAAGGACTTCCAAAGCAGCACACAAAAGCATAAGAGTATGATTTAAAAACTCATTTTAGCAAGGCAGGTATAAATGTGTAACATATCCCTAGGACATTAATGTAGCACTGAAGGTTCAATACTACTGGAAGCAAGGCTGGAGGTTAAAGCAGCAACTCCAAGTGGTACTTTAATTTACTTGGTGTATCCAGTTGCTCTACTAAGAGACTGAATGCTTGACTGAGCTTTTGTAAGTCATTGAGTAAACCTGTCCACAGGTGGGACCATAAAAGAGAAAGGAGAGACTCTTCCAGTAGATTAACATTTTGTCCAGATCATGTGTGTTCCAACAAAGCTCCTGATGAAATATAAAATGCTTTCAATACTGTCTACATTCAGTAATAATACATATAGTACACAGCTTATGCAATAGCTCCAGTGGGTTAATTTTTGCAAAATATCTCCTAGTGTGAATTAGTCCTTTCTGACTGTTTTTGAAAGGAGAGCATAAAAAAAGAATGGTTACATGCTGTGTTCAATGGAGCTTATATCTCCATCGGTTTGTCCTCAGTGGTATCAGAGCCAGATCAGACAGGCTGCCTAATAACATTGTAATGCTGCCAGTTTTAAAGAAAAAACAACTCCAAGGCTGTAGGTGATGGGAGGATGAACAATGAACTGAAACAAAAGTAATAAAAGTAGTATTGGAGAACATTATGGGGCCCCCAAAGCTCTTTATTGCTCTTTAAAAAAAAAAGTCTGTTCCAAATGCTCAGCTTAGCATCATTAACCAGTGATATTTAGAAATGTAGGCTCTAAATAGGTGGCATTGTCTCATTCGACACCCCAGATTAACATAGCAGAATAACATCGGAGAGTTAGCTTTGATACAGAGGAACAGAACTGATTTTCCCTCTGCTCTTTTTGAACAATTAGAAATGACAAGCATTGATGATACGTCCAGATACCTGTCAAAGAGCTGGGTGGTGAAAAGTGACCTGCTGTTAACTTACAGGGGATTACAAGATGGGGGAAAAAATGCATGTATGTAAGCAAAAAAAGAGAGGTCTTTAAAAATGTATTATGTTATTTTAACACTTGAAGACAGAGAAACAACACCTCAATATGTATTTTAAAAATTATCTGGAATATTCTGTCCTTTCCTTAAGAAACAGATCTACAAATTCTATGCTGTTGCATCAAATCTGACTACTTGTGCAGGAAACGGTGCAGACTTTCAAAAGACATTAACAGCTTGGGCTCATTTTCTTCTATAAAAGGCGACCACTACATTTTCCAGCTAAACATTTCTAAACTGTGTAAGGAGATGCTCTATCCCTTTGATCCAACATCGCCCACTGGCATTAAGTAAAGTTAAAAACACTTCCAAATCAAATCCACTTCCTGGGGACTCTTAGGGGCACAACCATGCAGTTTTCTTGCAAACAATCCTACTACTGAATTAGGGAATTCATAAAACACAGCATCCTTGAGCATGAAAAAAGACATTTCCTCTGTGTTCTCTATGCAAATTGCAAGGGGAAAGGCAGCCAATCATTTGAAGGAAACCTTATGATTACCCACTTATAAAGGTATGATCACAATGTCCCATTTCATATTTTAACAGAGATGAACCATGCAGTATTTTTTGTAACAGGAGAATGTGCAATAAAGCATCTTTTCCACCCTCTGCCTCACCCTTCACATCCAGTAACATCTGGTACTGTTGCTTATCCATCCATGGAACTATTGAGAGGGACCACATTAAATTGCCGAGGCCCTGTTCCAAATGTAGAGGACCAGATACCCTATTGTGTACTGCCATAGGTGGTGATTCACAGTGGCATGCTCTCTTGTGACCAGG
Organism: Liasis olivaceus; assembly: GCA_030867105.1. NCBI lineage: Eukaryota > Metazoa > Chordata > Lepidosauria > Squamata > Pythonidae > Liasis > Liasis olivaceus. The sequence continues at coordinate 23,961,295 of CM061348.1, read as the reverse complement.
ACATAGGTAGAATACAGTGACTATTGTGATTGCCACGGGGGGGGGGGGGGGGGAGAAACTATACAATCAAAGGGTGGACTCAGTTACCCAAGTTCTCTTGTTTATTATAATATTCTGTATAAATCAGTTCTCCTAAAGCGAACTGCAATTCTCCTAAGAGCACCAAATATCATTTTAACTAACCCCATTAGCAGGGCTCAATTCAACTTGGATAATGCATCTCCATTCCTTTGTTTTTTTATCCCTTACATTATAAGGGGTGTAATTTCCCACTCTACCTAAACAAATTCTGCTCAATATTTTCCCACTATTCTGGCACTTTGAAGGAAATCATTGGACTATTTTTGTAAATTCTAAAAGAAGTAAATTTCTAATTCTCTGTTTCTCATATGCAAATGCAACAGCTAAAAAGGAAGTCAATAAAATCTGGATATTTTGGCCCCAAAGAAAATAAATATTATTTAGAACAGCAACTGAAGTTCTTCCTTCCTGAATTCCTTCCTCTAAGAAAACCTGTTGCCATAATGGCTTTCTTGTCACAACAATTCAAGGAAAAACATTTTTGTCTATCAGTATGCTACCCAATGCCCTAAAGTTATAGTTTTTTAAAAAAACAAACAAACAAACTGGAGGAAAAATTATTTTGAAAAAATATGCACCAGTGGTATCAATCTTTGTTGATATGTAGCATGCATCCATAATTCCCAACCTTTTAGTTTGGAAACAGAGTGTCCCTAATTTAAATAGTAAAATTACTTACATGTATCCAAATAAGAGAATTAATGGCAAAAAGGTATAATCTGAATTCTCATAAATAAGCCCCATTTTGTGACTTCTAGAAGTGGCCCGAAACACAACGTTAGAAACCATTAACCATTTGTAATAGATAGGTTGCTAGGTAGATCAATAATACTAAATAATACATTGAACAACATTAATCAGTTTTAGCCCTGTAAGAGGGGAACAGTAAAATAATGTTTACTACAGAGATCATGCTTACTTACTAAGCTGATGAACCAAAGAAGAAAGAAAAGGGAGGAATCTTGCTAAAATGTATTAAATAAAAAGATAACTGTGAATAATTTCACAGTGTTTGAACATATTTGTTTTTTTAACTGAGAAAGTCTATTAATGTACTTTATGTAAACAGTCTGGAAAAACAAAGAGTTAGATTGAAATGCCCATCACACAAAATAATAATATTGTTTTGTTTTTGGTTTATATCAAACAGTGATCTAATAGTATATCCAAGAATGACTCATGGCAATACACTGGAAGAAAGGGAAAAAATGTTTGTCCAGTTAATCTTTTTCTTAATGAATTTCTGTTAAAGATAACCATCAAGGTATTAGAAAATAGCCCTTAATATTGTCAAGTGTACACAAAAGAATTAGCTGCAAGTTGACCAATGAAACCCAGGAAAACAGAAGGACCTTCTTTTTCTTGAGGTCTAAAGATAAAGTTAGTATCAAAACATCTCCTTTGAGCAGATGTTTCCAAGTTCAAAATGGCACCACTCTGTTTAGTGTACCCTTGCTAAAAATATTGGTGAGTAGAAAATGAACTTCAAATATAAGTCCGTTTGGTCCGAGACTACTTTGGGCATTACAGTTAAATATAGCATTAGAATTACATCTAGATACTCATTTAAATTCAGTGTAAGTCATTAAGGACTGGAAATTCCTAGTTAATACTATGGACATACTTTTTTTTTTTTAATTGATGCAGAAATATAGAGGAATTACCAAGATTGTATAGCTAGTGCTCAGTGCGTCATTGATGAGAGATTAACCTTAAAAGAAGTTATTTTAGTTATTTTAATAATATGAGAAACGGTTTGAATCTCTGAGCTAAGTACCAAAATCTCCTCTATTTGTTATAGAAAGAAAGAAAGAAAGAAAGAAAGAAAGAAAGAAAGAAAGAAAGAAAGAAAGAAAGAAAGAAAGAAAGAAAGAAAGATTGCCAAAACATTGTAAATATTTAATTTCTAACTTCCCCTTTGTTATACTCCAACCGATTTTATTTAATTATTTATTTATAAATATTTATAAAAATCTGGAATTTCTGTGTATTTCTGATTTCAGCTCTTCAGTCAGTTCTTCTTCCCCTTAAACGCCTTCCTTTAACTACTTATATTAACCTTGATAATATGGACATAATTATGAGCTGGTGAAGTTTCAGATGGTACAAACATCTGCCCTGATCATGTTAGCCACTGTTGTGTTTCTTCCCACAGCTGTGCCGGCAGCAGTGAAAAAGCAACAGGCAAGTGTTAGCAAGGGGGGCTGATCACCTCCCACCCAAAGCGTAGGCAATAGCGGAGGTCACAGACAGTCATCACCACCTTGCTCTGGATAAGCCCAGGACAGTGTGAGCAAGGGAGGTCCAGCACCCAGATTAAAGATCCAGCAAGGAAAGGGCCAAAATTAGAACAAGCTAAAGTAGAACACACTGTAAGAAGCAAATGGGTAAGGCACACAGCTCTCTCTGCTGCAAATCTGTATTTGCAAGGAAGGGAATTGTTTTGCCTCCTGACCAGTTCTCTCACCATCCCCCCAAGTCAGACACACAACATCAAGTCTATTAGGCTACTACCAAAACATTCAAATCTCCCCCCCACCCTGCCCTTTTTCTGAGCTGATTCTGACCATTCTGGAAAATAAAAGTGGGCCTGGAGATTAATACTTTGCTCTACAGGCACACTAGCATCCTTTTTTAAAAAAATCAAACAGATTTTTTTGAAATATAAAAAGTTAGGCAGAGCAGATATGTGTGCGCGTGCTCTCTCTCTCTCTCTCTATATATATATATATACATACACACACACACACGTGTGTGTATATGTAGGGGAGAGAGAGAGAGAGAGAGAGAGCGAGCACACATCTCCTCTAACTTTTTATTATATATATATTCTGCTCTGCCTAACTTTTTCCACATATACAGGTGAAACTTGAAAAATTAGAATATCGTGCAAATGTTCATTTATCTCAGTATGGCAACTCAAAAGGTGAAACCAATATATGAGATAGACGCATTACATGCAAAGCGAGATATGTCAAGCCTTACTTTGGTATGATTGTGATGATTATGGCGTACAGCTTATGAAAACCCCAAATTCACAATCTCAGAAAATTAGAATAGTGTGAAAAGGTTCAATATTCTAGGCTCAAAGTGTCCCACTCTAATCAGCTAATGAATCCATAACACCTGCAAAGGGTTCCTGAGCCTTTCAATGGTCTCTCAGGCTGGTTCAGTAGGAATCACAAGCATGGGGAAAGACTGCTGACCTGACAGTTGTGCAGAAAACCATCCTTGACACCCTCCATAAGGAGGGAAAGCCCCAAAACGTCATTGCAAAAGACGTTGGATGTTCCCAAAGTGCTGTATCAAAGCACATCAATAGAGGGTTATGTGGAAGGGAAAAGTGTGGGAGAAAAAGGTGCACAAGCAGCAGGGATGACTGCAGCCTGGAGAGGATTGTCAGGAAAAGGCCATTCCAAAGTGTTGGGGACTTTCACAAGGAGTGGACTGAGGCTGGACTTAGTGCATCAAGAGCCACCACACACAGACGGATCCTGGACATGGGCTTCAAATGTCGTATTCCTCTTGTCAAGCCGCTCCTGAACAACAAACAACGTCAGAAGCGTCTTACCTGGGCTACAGAAAAAAAGAACTGGTCTGTTGCCCAGTGGTCCAAAGTCCTCTTTTCTGATGAGAGCAACTTTTGCATCTCATTTGGGAACCAAGGACCCAGAGTCTGGAGGAAGAATGGACAGGCACACAATGCACGATGCTTGAAGTCCAGTGTGAAGTTTCCACAGTCTGTGTTGTTTGGGGAGCCAGGTCATCTGCTGGTGTTGGTCCACTGTGCTTCATTAAGTCCAGGGTCAATGCAGCCGTCTACCAGGAGATTTTGGAGCACTTCATGCTTCCTTCCGCAGACGAGCTTTATGGGGATGCTGACTTCATTTTCCAGCAGGACGTGGCACCTGCCCACACTGCCAAAAGTACCAAAACCTGGTTCAATGACCATGGGATTACTGTGCTTGATTGGCCAGCAAACTCGCCTGACCTGAACCCCATACAGAATCTATGGGGCATTGCCAAGAGAAAGATGAGGGACGTGAGACCGAACAATGCAGCGGAGCTGAAGGCCGCTATTGAAGCATCCTGGTCTTCCATAACACCTCAGCAGTGCCACAGGCTGATAGCATCCATGCCACGCCGCATTGCGGCAGTCATTGCTGCAAAAGGGGCCCAAACCAAGTACTGAGTACATATGCATGCTTATACTTTGCAGAGGTCCGATATTGTTCTATTTCCAATCCTTGTGTTATTGATGTCATGTAATATTCTAATTTTCTGAGATTGTGAATTTGGGGTTTTCATAAGCTGTACGCCATAATCATCACAATTATACCAAAGTAAGGCTTGACATATCTCGCTTTGCATGTAATGCGTCTATCTCATATCTTGGTTTCACCTTTTGAGTTGCCATACTGACATAAATGAACATTTGTACGATATTCTAATTTTTCGAGTTTCACCTGTACATTACATATATATTTTGCATATGCATGTTAATGTCCTGAGGCTCCATACTGGGGATCCCCAGCCATAAATCTTTCCTTGAAGCTCAAACAACATAATGTACTGAGCACATTCTACATCTTGCCGAATATGTTTATCTCCATTTTCAGTAGTGCTGTACTGAAAATTCAGTGGTTTAGAGCTTTGATCAAAAGCAGTGCTTTCAAGGGTTATAAATTTCTCCCGGCATGTATCTCTATCTTTGATATTTAGTTTTTCCACCTTGATCTGAAGTTATTTTTCCCTCACTCTGATATTACTTCAGTGCTATTTTCCACTATTTGGGAGGATTGGTGTTTCTTTTACCACATGCCTGTTATGAATCATGCAGTGCACATTATGACATAATGGATCAGATTTAGCTATGGACAACTCCCTCAGGGCAACCTAAGTGAACTGCACTAAGGGCCATGTTTCCTGGATAACTTTTAATGGATTACACCAACCGGTAGAACCACCAATTACCCTTATTCACTATCCTTTGCTTCTCTCCATGAGAAATACCCAAAAGGGGGAAGAGATTATTCACGGCAAGTAACTCCTCTTTTTAACTCAGTTTATCTTTCACTTTCCACTCCAATGAGTACTCAAAGCAGCTAATTTAAAAAAAAATCAAAATAAAAAAAGTTGAAAATATAAGTTAAAATAATTTTACTATAGTACTAAAATTAACTAATAATAACCTATAGAAAATATTATCTTTACAGATTTTCTAAACTGTGAGAAATTGAGGGCTAAATGCAAGTTCTGAGGGAGACAGCCCTCTCACATATATCAGAAAGATGGACTTCTGACAGCTTCAAAGTCTAAATCTTCATCACTATTTTTCTGTTGGTTAATTAAAAGACTGAAGAAAATGAACAACAATGTGTTTAGGTTTGCATTCACCTGAATCCAACACAAACCCTTAACAAAGAACATAGACAACAAGGGTGAGAACTAATAAGGGTCTTCCAGATTATCGCTAATAATCAAAAACACATTAAGCCATTCTGTCTTTCTCTATCACTAATAATCAAAAATACATTAAGCTGCTATTCTGTCTTTCTCTCCTTAATGGATTATTTCTATGGTGGGCAAATTCCATGTGAAACATTTCCTTCCTTCCCCCTTCTATGAATAAGGCAGAGTTATTGTATACTATATCCTTGCAGGCATGGCTCAGTGATGATCAAAATGTTTCATTAAACAAATGAGAACAAGTCCATGGTTCAAAATGCAGAAGGTCTTATATCTGGCCTGTCACCAAAAATAAAAAGTCTAATCAGAAATAGGCAATTTAATGCATAACATTAAGTATAGGTTGCTGCACAGTAATGAATGAAGTAGTTTTACTTTAAAGCAATCTCTAAAACTAATAATCTATGCTTATAGAAAACTGCAAGATTTGCTATTTTCTTCAAATTATTTCCACTAGTACTTCTCCTCCCACCTTTGCAATGTCAAATATGTTACTATTCGTGTTACAAAGACTATGTGTTGCAACCATTAAATTAAGACAAGCATATTTTTGGATTAGCACAAAAGTATCTGTTCTGTTCTGTTCTGTTCTGTTCTGTTCTGTTCTGTTCTGTTCTGTTCTGTTCTGTTCTGTTCCGTTCCGTTCCGTTCCGTTCCGTTCCATTCAGTTTCACAGCAAAGTTGCTCAGACTGCATACCCCTGGCGTACCCTTCAGGATTCTATCCTAAAAGGAGAACAATGTATAAGAGATATTGTCTTAAAAAATGAGTGGGGTAAAAAGTCCCTCCTCAAATAAGAGATTCTCTGTATCACATGTTCATCTCTCACTTCTTTTACACCAATTCCGTACTCGACTTCTAATGCCATTACAAGATTAGAACTAGGTTGTACCTCATTCAAGGCCCGGGCAAGATTACATCATACATCATCTGGGCAAAACAAATCATTTGGAGAACCTCATTGGTACATCTCATTCTATATGATATACATCAATCTACTCTGCAAAAACAAATTGACCAAGGTCTGAGACAGTGTGAATTGTCAACACCAGTCCTACTTGCTTTAAGCCTAGAAAAAAACCTGATAGAACTTAAGCAGAGAGTATGGGACTTAGACATTCAGGTGGACAGAGCCAACTTTCCTATCTCTCATACAGACAAACTGCTCTCTTCCCTCTGGACCCCCCCCCCCCCCATTTCTATAAGATTCGGTATGCTCCACATAGAAAGCTGGTGTCACAAGCCCTTATAGATGCTCTCTACCCACTAGGATGACAGCTGGTTGAAATGTCAAACTTCCATATGAAGATTGAGTATGGATCTGCTCGAAATTAGAGGTTGAATCTGTTTCATACATTCTTTTAAAGTGCCCACTGTACACGGACTGGCAATTAGAGCTTATATACTGCTTTTTAGTTTGATAAACTTGACTCATGATGAGATTGAGGTATTCTTGTTAAATGACCAGTACCCAGATGTTTTGAAGGTAGCAATGACATTTTTATTTATAGCCTTAGCTTATAAGAATTATTTGGTCCCTCTATGCAATGTTAACTTTATGGGGTTTCTTGTGTATGTATTGTGTATATACACATATACATATCCATACCATTACACACACACACACAGAGTTATACATGCATTAACTGTGTACTATTTAAAAAAAAATTCTGCGACTTGGTCTTGGGCCGTAAAATGAATGAATGAATGAATGAACAAATGAACAAACAAACAAATATCCTTTACACCAATTCAAGATTCTATCAGAATTCTCTTTGTTCCAATGTGATGGTGACATTGGTGACAACTTAGAACTCTTGCTCTGATTGGAAGGAATTTTAAAAAAGAGGTTGCTCTATACAAGCAAAGAAAGCTACCTATCACATCACCAAAACCTACCTACCTACCTACCTACCTACCATAAAAGAATGAGAATTGCATCTTCACTGGTTTATGCTTTTTCCAGCCTGAACTCCTAAGAACGTTACTTTCTTTTTTAGGCTATCAGAACTATGTTCTAACATTAAATTTCTAAAACATAAAGGATGGAGAGGATACTAAAGTATGATAAAGCCACAGAAATAATATTTTAAAAATTGCTTTATAGCTTGGGAGGCAGACTGTTGCCTTTGCCACCACTACCACCACAAAGTAGGACAGACATTTAATCATTTAAAAATGTACAGTAGAAAAACCTCTAGTTGTTACATAAATGTATTATGAACATATTCTGTTAAATTTTGATTTTATGTCAGCATGTATCTCTGAAAAATTATTCAAGCAGAAATTCTAGTCTTCCTTCAAAGATTTATCCAATAAAATACAAAATATGATAAATACAGACTAGCACACTTTATAAATTTGAAACCTCGTTCCTACCAGAACAGTAATCACATTTGATTACCCTGGAACCTTTCTGAAGTCTCAAGTTTTATCTGCTTTCACAAATGGTTGTTTTTTTGAATTGCTATATTTTATATTCAATATTCTTAAAAACTCATGCAACATTCAGCAGTAAGGATGTGACACTGTCTCGCAACATGCACCCAAGCCATTTATCTAATTGAAGATTTCTATTTAGATTTAAAAAAAAAAAAAACTCCTTTCACCTGCATTTATTCATTCAGATTCATTGCTGCTAGTCTCATACATCCTTTCCCCATTATCATTTTCCAGAAGAAATACTGACATCACTTAAATAGAATCTTCAAGTCTGCCCAATTCGAAAGACACTTAAGTCATCCAAGGAATGGAACCCATATAATCTTTTCTTTAAAGGAAAAAGAGTTCATGAAATTGGTTTTGCTATAAAACTCATATTTAATAGAAAGTGTGTGCATGGGGGCGGGGGGGGGAGGAAAGACATGGGGAATAATATTCAAATTCTCAACTGTCTTTACTGATATTGTGGAATAAGGACCTTAAAATACTGCATTTTTACTTGGAACATTAACATGAAACTCACAGTGCAGACCGTTTTACTTCAGGAACATTTTCTCATCAGATTCAGTGAAGCTACCAACGGAAATAACAAACTCTAACTTAAATATTCTTTTGCCTGTCCTCCTTCATGTTCTACCACCAAATTAGTCTCAGGGCCCTGGCACAAGCATCAGTTTAGCAGTGAACAGTATGCCACAGGTTTTTTTCCTGACCCATTTAGCAAACAAAATAATAGAGCTGGGTATTCTTCCATTGAAAGTGGACTCATTGGGATATGGTACTGCTTCGGACACCTTTTTTCCATTCTCCCCCCCCCCCCCCCCGCCCAAATCCACTGCATATTTCCTTGTTGCTGCTGAAATTCATGTCCCTTCACCAAGTGCCCCAGCAAGTTTCTCTTAAGATTTCATAAGAACATCTGTTCATAGAATCTGTAACTCAATGACAAATGGCCTCCCCTAGTTACATGCAGTTTGTTGCCATCCCACACTTCTAATCAACTTGAATCAGAAGGGGGGTGGTCAAAGATAAACAAGGACACAAAACTAAGGGCATTTTGCCAAGATTCATGCTACTGAATTGGGATATCCTTGGCAGCTAGCGAGTGGCCGACAGTTGAACATATGCAAGAGAAGGGCAATTCAGTGTCAGAATGTACCTTGGGAAGGCGAGTGTTGGCAAGAATTCAGCCACTCTATCGCACGTAAAAATCTGATGCTGGCTAAGAGATCATTAAAAACAGATGCATGGAATGGGGCAGATATCCCAGGTGTCATGCAATACAGCAGGTTCCAGAATGGCCAGGTCATTAGGAGCACAGGCAAAGAGAAGCAGAAGACTAAAATGGACAGGGATTGGCTGGAAGAAATGGAGTATCCTCTTTCCAATTTCCGAGTCCTCTCAACTATCCTTTCTGCAGATTTGCAGAAAAAAAGGTTCAGTGTAGTATTGAAGTGAGCCTTTTGTGCTATGACATTTTTTTTTAACTTAAAAATAATCTAACTAGAGACAAGCTTTATTGACAAGATGCTAATCAAGTTATCTGTTGTCTTACTGCCAAATCAATACCACCAGACCACTGTTTTTATCTAGTAAGGATTTCCATTACTTCTTTCGATGCAGGGCAGAAGGGTTAAGGAGGACATTAGAAAATTTGGAAGAACAGTCTTTCAGTTCTGGTAAACATCAACTTTCAACCACAACCTTCTCTTTAAAATATAGCTTGATGTCTTCAGAGAAGCAGCACCCATCTGCTTTTCACAAATCCAGCCCAATTTTGTCCTTCATTCCAGATTCCTTTTCTGTTCTACCTGAAGGCTCTGATAAGGCAGACTAACAAGATGAGTAGTCTGCAAACCTCAGACAATGAAGCAGTTATCAACATGAGAAAAGCAAAATGTCCAGATGCAATATTTCATTTGGGCAAAGCCTTTCTTCATTTGGAAAGAAGTATAAATAATGCCATATATTCACACTGCCTCTTACAATTAGAACAGGCAAGCATTTTCCTCTATACCAGTGTTCACTGATAGGGTAAATAAGAGCTGTCTATGAGTAATTCATCAAATCCCTATTACAATTAGCTTTACTGGCTCATCTTTTCCTCTTCCCAAAAGAGGAATGCTTGATACTGCTAATACAGACAAGATTGCTTAAAAAAAAAAAAAAGAGCACCTGATTTTCTTGACTGAATACAGGTAGTCCCTGGGTTAAGAACACCTGGTTTAAGGACAACCCATTGTTAAGAATGGAGCTTACTATAACAAAATTCAAGTTAAATATATAATGATTCAAGTTCATTACACAATACTACTTATACAGCATTATATGCTAATACTGTTCCAGCTTACATACAAATTTGACTTAAGGACAGACCTTGGGAACGGAATTCGTTCTTCAACTGGGGACTACCTGTACTTTTCTTTTGGATCGAGATTCTGATGTCTGCTAAGATGAGCAATACCATGGTGGTTTTATAACAAAGCTCCTCTTAGCTCAATGTACAGATTGTTACACTGCTATTAATTCAGTTGGAGGCAATGCAACCACCATGATTTTAGTCAAAAATGCTACATCCTGAGAGGACATGCTTAGCATTCTGCTAATGCTGCTCTTAGCAGATGTAAAGAAGATCACTATGAGTCCTGGGAGGATTAAACGGATCTGTAGTCGTTTTGCTGCTCTCCCTCACCCCAAAAATCTTACTGTTCTCTTTTAGACTGTGATGTAATGAAAGGAGGTACAATCATAACCCTGAGGCCTGAAAATAGGCCAGGTTATATATTCTCTCTCTCCCTCTTTCTACAGCTGACAGCAATAGCACAAACAAGTGCCAGAACATACAAACATAGGAATATACATATCCATGACTTGTCATTTTTTAAAATTAAACCTTGAAAGTTGGGTTCCCTGTTCAGACTGACAATGCATTAACTATCTGTCCATACCTTGATTACTTTTCTGGATGATCAGCATGAAGTATTTACACATCCATATTTCACACAATGGCAGACACAAGCTATCATCCATCATTTGCTATGTTTCTAATCACAGCATTCCATGCCCCAGTTCATAGATCCATATGCTATTAAAAAGCTTTATCTTTCATTTTAAAATGTGATGCATAATTACATTTAAAAAAACAACAGCTGCTGACTAATTCTTTGACGAATAAAAAAGGATATCTTAGAGCTGCATTAGATTTCAGTTACATAAAAGCAAAACTTGTTCAAATGTCCTAAAAACCATCACCATCACCACACTCAAAGTGTTTGATATAACGAGTATATGAAAACTTAGATTTTTCAGGTTGAATTCCCTGTAAGAAAACATGGCTGAAAGATGTGGAAGAAAGCAACCCATGAGTGTTTAAAAAACCCAAAGGAGACACAATGCAGCCTTCATTCTCTTCTCTTGCACATGGATTTCTCCCTTCTTTCCTGGTGTTATAAATCAGACTGTCCAGTGAGCTCTGAAATTGGAAGAACCATGGTTAGCTCTTATTAGGATAGTCTATAAAGGAAATTTTGGATTCATTATTCAAATTCAGTTTGCCAAAAATACTGTGAAGGCAATCCTAGTGCTGACAAAATTTACCTGATTTGGTATGTACATATTATATCTGTACAAAACAAGAAGGAAATAGGAAACACATGGTTAAGAAAAGGGAGAGAGAGTACCTTCTCCACAACAGAATATCCCCACTGCCCACTTTTTTTTGTTAATGTCTGCTTTTCCGAGCAAATCATTCTAGGAAAAACTGGAGCCATAATGAAAATTTCTGTTTTTGCTTACTCCTCCCTGCAAATATCCCTTTCTATTCCTTAATAATTTCGGTGTTGCAAGCTGCAGGCAGCTATGTAATTTCCTGTTATTGTTCTGTGCTTCATGCAGCATGATACACATTATTAATAATACTGATTATTTTTGAATTGGTTCAAGCTTTCTATGCTGTATGACAGACCTCCCCATTATGGGAGTTAAACATTTGAAGGATATCTATTTGGGGAAGGCTGCTGAACCAACACTCAGTAGATTAGAACTCCTCTGATCAATTTTCATCCTCCTAATCCAAATAAATATAATGATGCACCAGCATTTTACAGGATTTGTCCAATAATTGCATGGAACCATGAACACTGACAAATGCCAAGAACTTACCTTGTCCGTATAATAAAGAATACTTGTTTTGGACAATTGGTGTAGGTTTCACTAGGATCTGAGGTTATCTGACATGATAAATACCTAGCATTTCTGGGATGTTCTCGTTCTGGCCCTATTTTATTCTCTCAGGCCTTTTTTTATTTTTTAATATTTTAAAATGTGATTATTATGATCTGATTCTCTGCTGCTTGAATGTTTATTTGCATCATCTCCTTGGATTTTTGCAGATACAATTGCATAAAACAAATAATAAAAATGCACAGAATTATTTTCTATATAATATGGTTATAAACTCCCAGAGAAATTTGTTGTAAGTGAAAAAAGTCAGTATTTTTGAGAGGACATGGTATGTACTGATTGTATATACATTATTCTCAGACACCAAAATATTTTAAAGCTTCTCTGAAGAAGAAACTAACCATCCTTTGGTTTATGGAATCTTATTTACTCTTACGTTGCCATGTTTACATCATAGCTGTGTCTTTTCACACCCTTAGGATATGAATTGTAACTATACTAACTGGAAACTAATCTAGTAAACACTGGTGATGAATTTCCCCAAAGGATATTTTCACAACTCTTTAAGACCCATCACTTTCCTTCCTCTGATAATACTGATCTTTTTGTCTAACAGGATTTGAAACTGAGACACTTTTCACAGAGAATGCAGAACTATGCTTTTCTTCTAAAATGCTGATTTTGAAGGAAAGGACATTTGCTCACATCAAAGTTGAAATTCTGCTTGCAGTGACTAACAATCTGAAATTCACAGCGTTATAAAGAACTGAATGTTCTTTCTTGTTTTTTTCAGTTATTTCTATTTATCCATTTAAAACCAAGATGAAAAAATACAAAATTTAAAGCAGCAATAGAGAAGAAAGAGAAGTCCAAAGCAAAAGCCATGGGAAGAACTAGGCTTTACATTTGAAAATTGAGAGAAGTGCAGTCAGATTACCTTCACATGGTAAGGAGTAGATCCCTGCAGATCCAGTTTGGGTTAGGTGTGAGGATATAGTGAGACGGAAGTCTCACAAAGATCAGATAGATTTAATCTTTTCAGTTCTTTGATTTCAAGCCAATTTGGCCTTTCTGCTTCATAAATTGCTGCAGAAACAAACTGTGGGTCAATACATCTAGAGTAAAAACCCTAGCTGCCATAGTTTAGGCCAAGCATGACTTCCAAAAAGTCTTTAAAAATGTCTAAAGACAGTAGCACAAAGAGAGATACATAAGACTGTAAGAGATGATGAGGACAGTTAAAGCTGAAGGAATGTTTCCCAAGCCACTGTAATCCCTGGAATCAAATGAAAAACTAGGATGAGGTACATCTCCTAACCAATTCCTAATATTCTGTTGTGTATTAAAATAGAGGGAACTTCTCTAGATATTCCTTCACATCTGTCCATATTCTACCCTCAGAGAGGCAGGGCAATTACCTGGACATAACTCATTCTTGTTTGCCAAACTAAACACAATACATTTATTCTCCTTTCCAAACACTAATACAGTGAGGACGACTCACTGATTCTCATCCCACCCCTTATGGCAAAAGGGAGCTGTTGTTACATGGCTCTCAACATCTAAAATGTAAGTAACCAAGGTAACCAGCCTTAATTCAAGCAACGTATCATGGAGCATTGCTTAATTCCATTTATGTGTATCTGAAAGTCATCTACCATTCACTTTAAAACATGGCAATTCTTCCCACCATTTCAGAAGCAAATCAAACATTTAAAAGCCCTATCTCTTGACCTGGAAATTATTCTGCAAAACTCTCAGAAGTAATACAACATAACTGATTTTCTTTCTCTTTCCCCTCCCTCCCCCCCCCCTTTTTTTTCTTAAGGAATGGCAGTTTTGTTTTAAAAAATCCACTTTTCCAGGTATGTAGAAGTTAAAGATTGCTATCAAAAATCAAAATTAATAGCATCACAAAACTAGCAAAGTTCTGTAACAGAGAAAGGGTGGGTCATCCCAGAAATCGTTCAAAGTCTTCAAGAACCCTCTTCCAAAAACTTGTCACCAGCAGAAAAGAGGCACACTGATAGAAGTGCACCCAAAATATTTTTGAGCTTTTTTGCAACCATGCCAGAAGTAGATCAACACAGTTCTAACCTTGTCATATGTGCCCCAAGCACAAAACATCCATTTCAATCTCCCAACAGGATTGTTTCAAGTGCAGAATACTTCTTTTAAATTGGAGTTGTGCCAGAAAACTTATTATGAGATCAGAATAGCAGTCTTGAACTTGAAATTTTGCATTCTTTTATTCATTTATTTATAACACACAGAGACTGGATCTCCCCCCCCCTTCTTTCCTACTAAATTCCTAAATCTGTTCTCCATCTCACCCAGAATATGCTGTAATATTAATTTGTATGTTCACTTCTTAAGCACATGTAGAAGTTTTAAACCATATACTTTGTTGATCAATATTGTGGGGGACTTGGTAAACAAGCATCATAGGAATGACCTTTTAGGCATAATGTTGTAAAATATTATTTCTTTTTAAGATTTGTTTCTTGAAATGTAGTATAGACCTACCAGAGATGTAAAACATCTTAAGTCCAACTCACCCTGCAGATACCCTTGCTTTAGGGTATTTAAACTCATGGTGTTTACCCCTCTTTTTTTCACCATTGCAGACATACATGCAGATATGAATCTATTCTTAATCATTAAAACTTACATTTTAAACTTTAGTTACTAATCTAAAAAAACACAAACCTCTTGTATATAGTACAGAACACCTGGACAGCATCAGAGAAAATCCAGTTTGGGATTTTCACCAACAGACCAAGTAACAGCTACAGCTTTTTGACATAATTGGATGACATTTGATATAACTGGATGATACATGCAGGAAGAAAAAACATTTTATTAGGTTACATCTACTAAATTTTAGACCAATAGTTGCAGAGGATTCTGTTCTATGTGTCTTTAATTTTTGGCTATTGTTTTTACAACATTGATAACGTTTATTTTATACCAGAATCGGATGAAATTTGCTCGTAAAGTTGATTCTTTGAGGTTGTTCAAGCTTGCCATGCGGCAGTTTAATGAGTTTGGGGATTTTGTGCAAGAACAGTATTTTTATTTTATGGTTTTTACAAAACAGACATTTTTAAATGTACTTTTTAAATGCGCTTAGGAGTGCACAAAATATTTCATTCACAAATGTTTTGAGTGTTGCAACCTCCATATTCTGAGAGTTTTGTTTTGAGTTCAGAACAAAACTTTTCCATACTAAGCAGATTTCTTCTCTGTTTTCTGACTCTTCCAACTCAATAATGTTTTGTGTTTTGTGACTAGGTGTCCCCCCCCCCCCGAAACTTTTTCCAATATACTCAAATATGTCCTTTTGCTATTCTGACCAGATGGGTGATTAAGCAGCAGTTAAGTACATAGCTAGACAGAAAAGACTGCCAGCCTACCTGATATGTTACAATGTGTTTGTTGGTTTTTTAAATCTTCTCTTAAAGATTAAAAGGAGTTAAAGCTCATGTGGGTGAGTGTATGAGGTGCTTTCTTCTGGAGGCAAGTAGTCTAGCTACCCAAGGGAGTAGGTAAGAGCAAACAAAAGAAGATGAATGCAAAGGTGTGTAGTTATGCATGAACTAAGCATATATGTACTAATAATAATATAGCAAGGAAATTGTTTCCTATGAAGAATATTTGAGAGTTTTAAAAACCTCCCTTCAACCAATGTTTATGCAAGCCGAGTGACCAATAGAAGTAAAGACAGATGTTTAATCTCCTATTCATGTGGCTCATGGGTGCAAAGTGAGGGAGCATGGGGCTTGTTCCAAGTTCCCACTGTTTCCTATCGCAAGAACTCTTGAAACATTTCATTTCTGCCTGAAATGTACCCATCCCAGGATATTCTGATGGAGCATTTCATAGGTATCTAACACTCTTTAACATAGCAATGCCCACGATGCTGTGAGAACAGAACTGATAACCTGTGTAAATTCTTGCAGCAATGAACTTTTGTTCGTCAGAAGCATTAGTCATGTACTTTATACATGGCCTTTAAGAAATAAAGAGATCTTTACCCCTTCAGTTACTTAAAATGCAGAAGGCAGTTTTATTCCGAATAAGGCATTAAAGATTTAAGACATTTAGACACTTTAGTTAATAAAAGTTATATATGTGTCACTGACAAATTAAAGAGATGAATTAGATATACCAACAGAATAAAACAGTTACCTTCACAAATAAGAAAGGTTATCATCATGAAATCCCAAAGCACGAAATAACTATTGAAATGGGGGGGGGGGGGGGGACCCAAAACTCAGAATGTTAACCCACTGTCCAATTAAAAGAACAGTCAATGAACTATCAGTTCTGCAAGTGATGACAGTTTAGCCTTGTATCCAGGCCAGGTCATCTACTTTCTTGATTCCCTCAAATCAGAATCACAAAGCAGTTCTATATAGCCCATTTAGTAATATATTTTCTAAAACTTTACTAAAACCATCTATTTATGTTGCATCTTGTGAGGGTTCATTGTTTTCCAAGGACTGGACACAACACAGCGCAGCATATCTGTACAAAATGCTTTATTGCAGCACACACCTTTCACAACAACAGCATATTGCTCTCCACCCTTGCAAAGTGTTGTTGCTTCGTAAACATGTCTTTAAAACTCAGTCCTTTAATACTTAGTTCAAGCAAAAGTCTATAGATCTGTAAGGTGGCATACAACCTTTGCCTTTTTCCAAACATTCTTACTCTAGTTGAGAGGAGGTGCTGCTTCAGCATGGGGTTGTTGTTCTTCTAGTTGCTACTGAGCTCCAGGCAAAGCTCCAAGCTCCAGGCAGGACTCCCACCAGGATATGTTGCTCACCATAACTTGTGGTCCTGGCAGTTGAATTATAGTCCTCTTGCCTGCTTGTAATAGCTGCCAATCTGCAGATGTCGCCTCCGCTTCCCCGTCTGTATGCTGTTTGCTTATCACTTTTCCTCCTACACATACTGCCCTGCTCTGTCTTAGCATTTGCTTTTCTACGCTAAGAGCCTGGGTGGGGTGAGGCTGCCTCTGGATATCAGCGTGTCCTTGAAAACGCCAGGGTCTGGCTCAATTATCATAGCCGGCTTAGATTCTTGTAAGTAAAGTCTGAGTTAGGGAAATGGGGTGAGAAGTGTTTCTGCCTGGGTGCAGCTACTTTTCCCAAGCACAGACAGCAACTGCAACTTCACTCTCTGACACATCTGCATCTGTTTTTATATCCCATGCCTCCTTGGGGAGGTATTCCATCAATTCCTAGGGCTCTGCTCCAATCAATGAGTCCTATAGCTCACATTTTGCTGATCACTTTTGTAGACCACCCCAACTAACTGTGACTCTGGTCTCAGAGTAAGAGTAAGAATAGACAAAAACATAAATAGTACTCAATATAGGGCTGGCCCTGAAGAATTAAAAGTTCCTTGCCAGCAGTGTGAAAGCAAATGTCTTGTCCAACCCAGTCACCTTGTCTGGGTTATTCTGCATCCTCAGAGGTACCATCCTCTTTGTTATTGCTGTGCTGCTGCAATAATTTATTTGCCAGCAAGGAACAGGAAAAGGAATAATAGAACCCTAGGGTTGGAAGGGATTTTGGAGATCTGCTAGTGCAATCCCCTTCCTAGTACAGGAATCCTCAGACTATTCTAGACAAGTAATTGCCTGCTTGAAAACCTCCAGTAATGGAGCATCCACCACTCCAGAAGGCAGGCTATTCCACTGCGTGATAGCGCTCATGGTCAAAAATTACTCCTTATTTCAAGTTTGGATCTCTCTCTGTGAAGCTGGTCCTTGTTCTACCCTAGGCACAACTGGGAATAAATCTACACCTTCTTCCCTGTGACAGTCCTTCAAGTATTGGAAGACTGCTATCACTGTTTCCCTTAGCCTAGGCTAAACATATCCAGTTCTTCATTCTTCATAAGATTTAACCTCTAAGCGCCTCATCATCTTTGTTGCCCTTCTCTGCATTCTTTCCAATTCTTCAGCATCCTTCTTGTATTCGGGCAACCGAAACTGGACACAGTATTCCAGGTGTAGCCTGACCAATAAAGCATACAGCAGAAGTATCACTTCTCACGATCTTGTTTAATGTATGATTACTAGATCACCCAGGTCCTTGTCACAAGTACTACTGCTGAGTTAGATACCACCTATTGTGTACCAGTACTGTACATCTGATTCCCCACCCCACCCAGCTTTGTATCATCTGCAAATTTGCTAAGCTTCCCTTCTATTCCCTTGTATAAGGCACTTATAAAAATGCTGAAGAGGACTGGGCCCAGGACAGACCCCTGAGGTACCCCATTGCATATCTCTCCTCCATCTAGACATAGATTCATTAAAGACCACACACATTGGGTACAGCTTTTCAACCAACTGAGAATCCATCTGGTAGAGAGACAATCCATCCCATATCATGTTATGAAGGAAGCTATGGTCAACTTTATCCAATGCCTTTATAGGAAAGTAGACATTTAATATGAAGAGCTAATGGGAAAATATATTATGATCAGCTTTTGTGTGCAGATGAATAGCAGACAACACAGTATGTTCAGTTCCGTAATAAAATGGTTGCTAATGTTACTAACATTCTCTCTTGGGTTCTTCAGCTTTGCATGTCCACCACTGAGGCAATAGAATTTCATTAGTTTCTGCAATGATATTTGAGGACAAAAAGCAAGAATAACTTTCTAAATACCATTCATTCTACAGTGCAAAATTCTCAAAGAAAAAAAAATGAAATTACTATCAGAGAGATCTACTACATTAACAACAACAACAATAATAATTTAGTATTGTGGAAATTTTGCTAAAACCTAAGGTTGCAAATAAATGTATGAAACTAGTATTGTGGAAAGAATTTTCTATCCTGGAAATTTGGTTGTGTTTCTGCAGGTTCCTCCTCTGGAGAAAAAACTGCAAGTCCCTACCCTAAATAGATCTCTAAATCTCTACTTATCGCTCTGTAAATGTTATGCGATCCCTTTTGTTGGTAGTGGTGGTTTTCTTCACCTAGTCCCACCTATACATTTTCATGCTAAATAACTGATGTTGAAGACTGAGGATTTTATCAATTTGTAATGCTTCCCGGAGAACAAATCTTTAAGACAGGAAGAAATCTGACATTTACAATTGAAACTAAAGCCTCTCTCATTTGTTATTTGCCCCGCAATTGGAGATGTAAAAGAGGACGATGAATACAAATACAGATAATACTCCAATTCCAGGTTATGCTGTCACATAATATGTATTATTATAATTTATATCTGAATATGAACAACTTAACCTTTGGGGAGAGGGGGCTTGAAAAGCCTTACTGACAAAAAGTCAATATCTCTGCAATTTCACTAAATAGGATTAAAGTATAATTGTAGTGGGATAAGATGGAGATAAACACCCACAACGAATGATTTGGGGAGGGTTACCAATGATTCATGGACTCCAAGAAGAACAAAATTATCGGTCCTGGATCAAATAAAGACTGACTGCTCCCTTGAGGTGATAATCAGTAGGCAGAAACTGACATATTTCAGGATAATGACAGGACTGAAAGATGAACTAGAAAAATAGCAACTATCCTTGGCAAGGTTGAGGGAAGTAGAAGAAGGGATAAACATTGGATTAGGTGGATGGGCAGGATCAAGGAAATCACTGGAATCCTTCTAGCTCCCTGGGAGCTACAAATTACTCCCAGGGTCAGATCAAGATGGGTAGCACTGTTCATAGTCACCAAGAGTCAGACCTAACCCAATGGCACTCAACTAATTAAGCATACAATCAATCAATCAATATTTGGAGTCCTAGGATAAGGTGGTGCCATCAGAAAACTGTTTGTTGGTTAGACACTTATAAAGGACGCTTTTCATGAGAATTAAAAATGGGAAAAAAATCATAGATTGTTCATAAAGCATTCAGATATTAATTTTAACAACAATTTTAACTGCTTTTTATAAGCTTTGTTCCTCTTATAACTTATTTATACATACAGGTACATGCAAATTGGTGTCAAATTTATTATTATTTTTTTAAAGGTCAAAGTGATTGTTTTCAGTATTCTGAACCACTATCAATCAAGACCCACAGTATCATATCATCCAGCTTTGTCTAAAGCTAAAACACCATAGTATACTATAATGTGTTTTCACTCAGCTCCCTTGAGTTAATCTCTTCTGTTTGTGGGTCAGTGAATATAACCAGACATAATATAACTGTATATCATCCCAAAGGGAGCTTTTGAACTCTAAATGCAACCCTCAAAGAACCATCAGTATTCCATTCTGAAGTCTATTCTTGCCTAAGTAGACAGTGTGTGTAATATTAAAAATATGTGTAATGTTAAAAATTGGACCTACAGGTTACAACACCAGATCACATTGGTCTGTTGGTTAATTCTTATGTGGCATGTCATGTGTCCACAAATCTAATGTATTGCCATTTATTTCTGAAAAGTATTTTGGAATGTTAAAGGCAGCTAAAAGTATTACAAATGGAGGGTCCTTTTTCTAAATCAATACAGACTTCTCAGAGAGCAAACTCTCATAATTAGTTTAGTGGGGAGGAATACTTTATTACCGGATTTTGCTTTAAAAAACTAATCTTCAAATAGTTACCAGTTCAAACAACATTTGGGTCAGATTGGTATAGTGGATAAGAGAGCTGTTTCACACATTATTCTCTGAATGATACATCAAATAAAAAATTATTTGGTTAATATTTCCTTTCTTTGATCACCAGGTAGATAATGATAACTGGGAAGTTCTTCCAAGCATTCAGCTTCCCCACCTTTAGTTTGTCCAACTTATCACTGTACAGATCACCATTCCTAATGAAAGGAAATACCTTTATTGACAGTGGTTCTTGATTGTACAGTTGTGCTTCCTCTTCACTATTCCTACTGATGTGCAGAAATATCTGACGGCTCTATTTTGCTCCCAACTGCTGAAGTTTGTTTAAAACACTTTTAAAAAATTACAAAAGAGAAAGGATGAAAGGTCTGTTTAGTTATTTCTTCATCTTAATCTTAGCACTTGCACAGTTATTACTTCAAAGGATGGAGGGATGGAGGAATGGATGGATAGAAACAGACAGAACGGATGGATGGATGGATTGGCCATTGTCTTGTAACCTTTCTTCTATAGGCTGGCTTGCCAGTTCTATGTAACTTCCTCATTTTCCAAAGGTAGATTTAATGAGTGGCTATTCTAACAAAAGAAAAGCAAGGTCCCACCAGAGGCTGAAAATACAGATAGAAAAAGGACAGTTACTACCCTCATCTCATTGTGCTGAAATTTCCTCATGGAAATGAAGGACATGAAGAGGGATGGTAGAAGAGAAGGTATTTCTATTTTTTAGACCAATATATAGTAATTAGAGTCTTTCCTCCAACCATACTCTTCATTACTTTTTTTCCTTGATGGTTATCAGCCTTGATGTCACAGAAGGTGGTAGCATCAGGTTGACATGATCTGGGCCTGGCCCAGTTAGTAGTTGGATAGGAAGGTCCCTATACCACAGAAAGGTGTAGGCTAGATCAGAAAATGGAAAATCATTCCAGGAGAAGTCTTGTGCAAATCACTTTCACGTCAAAAATCCCTCAGTCATTGTATTCATGAAATCATGAGGAGCCAAACCTGATTTGATAGAGTCTTTACCCACTCTCTCCCTTGTTTTTAAAGTAACATAAATATAACATTTAAAAGCCATGGACAAGAAACCAATCGAAGTTAGGAGCTCCCAACCTTTTTCAGGTTATGTTGCAATGTTGAGAACACGTTACCAGCAGTGCTAGGATGAGGGACTTTCCATTCAAAATACAGATTATCATTGAAAGCATCCTTTTAAAAGTATCTGCTTAATTTAATTTAAGTTAAATTAAAACATCTTTTATTTTTTTCCCCTAAGAATAGCCAATGGATGGCTAATAGTTGAATTAAAACACTGTCTAGGATTTATGCACCTCGTTCACCTCTCCCATGGAGAAAGACAGTGGTGCAGAGTGACATAGGAACTACAGGTAGTCTCTGGGTTAAGAATGCCCGGTTTAAGGATGACCCATAGTTAAGAACGGAGCCTATTGTAGCAAAATTGGAGTGAAATACACAGTGATTCAAGTTAAATACACAATGGTTTGAGTTCATTACACAATGCTACTTATACAGTGTTATACAATAATACTGTTCTGGCTCACACACAAATTCAACTTAAGGACAGATCTTGGGAATGGAACTCATTATTAAACTGGGGATTACCCGTGCATGCAACAATTCTGGCAACTGTTAAAATGTTAAAATGATTATGCTGTTTGAAGGCTATCATTGTTACAAAGTGACCACCTTCCTTTTTATAAAGGCCATTTCAAGCTGCTGCTCTTTCTAGACACCTGCATAACGTAATAAATTGTGTGTCTTGTTTCCTTTGCGAGAATTGATAAACATCTCCCTCCTGCTTCGAGCATTATTCCTGTTTTTAAAAAAATCAACAACAGTAAGTAATGAATCGGTTTCCAATTAGACAACACTAAACAAGTGGAACCACATTTGATTAAAAAGCAGAGAGTTCACTACCAATTCTTTCTGAAACAAAGAGACCTGCCTTTTTTTTCCATGCCCTACAGAACCTGGACTAGTCAACAGGCAAAGAACAGCACAGCTACGGAAAATTATCCAGCTCATTTGCAGATTTCTAAAGGAGTAACAAACAAGTCCTTTCTGTTTGAGATGGGAGGAGGAATGCAGTTATGATGTAAAATTTAAAATAGAGTTTAAATGCTGAAATAGAAGAATCCTACCCAAATAAAAAGTTAATAATATGCAGCCCCAAACAGCAATAAAACATCCAGAATTACAAACTATTTAAAACAATTTTGAAACACATGATTAAATCCTTTGTTATAGCCATTTTTCCTTTAAAAAAAGACGACATGAATCTTCCAAAGATGTTTTCAGTAATAAAAGCTAAATAAATATGACATTCATTATTTAAGATTCCGTTTTCGTTCTGATAATGAATCAACTGTTTATTAACTTAAATTGTGGCTTTTATTTCACTGTATAATTTTTGAAAAGCAAGATATATTTAAGAAGTAATATAAATTTATTTTGACAATGGGCACAGTTCCAAGGAAGAGTGAAGTACATTTAACACCTTAAGGTGTTCCTTCTGTCTGTTCCACAGAATTTAAACACGTGTAGTCTAGATTTTTCCTATTTTTTCCCATTGTCTGGCCACCCTCATTAACTGCCATATGTTACTTAACATACAACATGGAAGCAAGATTTGTTTAGATAATTAGATTCACAACACAGACATAGATTCCTTCAGTTAGGAAACTTAACATGAATAAATAAAGAAGTTAGAGTGAGCAGGATGATGGCAGGACATACTTGGTGAGACAAACTCAAATGGTTGAAAGGTAGGGCAGACCTTGACTAAATTTCTAAAGATTCCTTAATCAAAAGCCAGCAGTCAAAATTCTAGCAAGAATATCTTTCTCAACACACCACTGGGGAAAGCTGATGCGTGGCATACTTAAACTGAAAATAAGATGAAGGTGCGACTGAGCAATGTAGTAGGTAAAAAAAAAGAGTTGAGTTTGTATCCCTTCCCTCAAATGGAATCAAGTTCATTCTATTTTGCTTTTGCTTTCTTGCTTGCATAGTTTGCTGAAGACATTTTGGTTCCTGAAGCAAAAATCCAGCTACTGCCTACACCAGACTTCATTTTGTTATACAACACACAGAATTTAATTGAAAGTGGATTCATTACCCCTTGAACACACTTGGTGTTTCACCCCAGAGCACTCAGTCAGCACAGTTAAACAATGGTCACCATGATCCCTGCTTGCTTTCATTGTATGCCTAATGCTGAAGTGTGGTATGGATTGTATAAGATGGAAGAACAGAGGGAACAGTTATTCTGGATCAACAGACACTAATCAGATCTGTCTGTGCCCCATGCTGCTTGGAACTCCTAAAAAGGCTCGGTGCTAAGTAAAGCATTCAGTTTGTGGAGCAGTTCACGTTGGTTTAGCAGAAGTTGATCTCTCTCTTTTTCTTAAAAAAATGCCCTGTTTAGAAGAGACCTTGTAACTAAAATTATAACTTCAGTTAATAAAGAAAAACATAAAATCAAATTGGTATTCTAAAAGGGGAACACAAGTCAAGAATTTTCTATACTAACTTTACTGTAAAAATGTTCTGTAACATTCTTGAGATAATGCTTTACATAATGGGTATTTCTTAATTAGAACTTTATAGAAGCCAGGTCCTTTCCTTCTGTCTGTTCTCTCCTTCCATGCCTTATGGATATATTGTGATTCCTTATTTCGAAATAAAAGTGAAGATTCCCTCAAGCCAAGCCAATTTCACATCCAAATTGTTTTCTTAGCAACAACACAGAAGTGATTTGCCAGTGTCTTCTTCAGAGATGTTTTTTCACATTCCCACTCTAGCCTATGCTCCTGGCACTTTCTGACGATCCACCAGGGTTAATCAGACATATCTGACTGTGCTTACCTTTCTTGACATTAGCCAAGGTTGCTAGAGGTCCCAGAGATATTAGACTTGTTTCTAAACATCTCTTAGAAAATCTATCACAAACTGAACTCGCACAAACAACGGGGAACCATTTTTTCCATCAGCTTTGCATTCCTTCAGAGATAATCTGCACCAGACTACATCCTGGGGAGGATCTGGCTAAGGTCAGAAGTGGACTTATTTCTACCCTGGCATCATCCAAAACTCTGCACTTGTGTGGCCTCTCTGTTCATATGAGTATGTATCTGAACTAACTCTGCAACAACATGGTCTCTCCATTCCTATAAACATACACCCGCACTAACATTTGAATGATTGTCTGTGTTTGAAATTACGAACAACATAACACTTTTTTGGTGCTTAATATTACTATGAGGCCCTGTTGAATACAATATCATACAAAACAAATTAATATGGGTGAGCAGCAATCACATATGTAAGCACCTGAGTAGAGGAGGTTAGGGTTCAGTGTTGCAACCTTCCAGCTTTTAACTGTCCTTAAAAAGAGTTCTTTATAACATTTTAGGAATACCTTAAAGAACATATATACAGGTAGTCCTTATTTAGCGACTGCAATTGGGACCAGCAACTTGGCTGTTAAGCGAAGCAGCCACTAAGTGAAATCACAACTGTGCTTACAATCGTACTTCAGCTTTCCTTTTCTTTACAGACCTGTGAAGGTCGTAAATGTGAGGATTGATCACAAAGTTACTTTTTCATCACTGTCATAACTGTGAAAGGTTGCTGTAAGAGGTAGTTGCTAAATGACGACTACCTGTACAACTTTCACCATTGGAAATTAATAGTAAGTCCCTGCCAGAATGCTTGTAGGAAGAAAGCTACACTAGTCCTGTGTCAATTTACATTAGTTAGCAATTTGTTTCCAAGCTCATTTGCTCATGCTCACATTAATTTTTAAAGCCCTGAAGTCCAAGCTCTTGCAAAGGCATTTTTCACCCATATGAACACATAACAACAGGAATAATGAGTGGGATACAGTATTTGATTGATAGAAACCAAGTGTGAGACTTTTTTGGGAAGCAGAACTATAGTACTGCAAGGCTCACTTGGAATACTTAATAAACTTTTTCACTGCCTTTTTTTTTAGATGGGCTAAAAACTTTTATTTTGAAATGTGTCAGACAGCTAATTCGATTGCTTTATAAGGTGATCAGTTTTATGGTACATTTAAGGCTGCGAGAGAGAGAGAGAGAGTTGTTGTGATTCTTATTTTAGCATTCTTTGCTTTTTGCAAACTGTTTTTGATTTTCAAAAGTCAGACGTAATTTTTAAGACAGGTTAAAATAAGATTATATATACCATAATTATCAAAGATATTGCTTTGTGGCACAGAGATGAGAATATAAAATACTGTCTATTTATCCATTTTCTTTGTTGAGGGTGGAATGAAATCTTTTTTAAACACCGTCACTACAAGATACCAAATATACCCTACTGGTGTATTAAGAACAAGCATTCAAATATGCCAAGTATATAGCAACAGTCTCACAAATGAATAAAAGATTTATATCATTTCCTCTTCCTTCTTCAGCATGTCACAATAGAAGATTCTCCAGTAAATTCATAACACTCTTACCTTACATTTGAACCAATAAATGTTGAACTAAACCTGATAACCACTCTTTCCTTTTTGGATAAACTGAGAAGTTATTATTAATTAACTTAAGAAGCTTTCAAAATTAGCACACTGAAAAGGAGAAGCAAGACAAGCAGAAGGCTCTTGCTGATCTTGTCATAAAGTTAAAGGTAAAGATGCTCTGAGCGAAGTTCAACGCCTAGTAACTAGTTTAGCAACTGCCTTGGACAGTGACTGTTCACAAATACAACAATAATAAACGGTAATAAAAAAAATATATTTTCCAAGCAATGTAGCATTTAGGACAACAAAGCCTTCAGTGTGAAACTGATTAAGATCTGGTCAGTTTCCAGTGGGCAGGAGGGTTCTGATCAACTAATTAAGGTCACAGAGCTGAGCTTGTTAATTTGCAGTCAGCACTTTTTAGGGAAGCACTGTGGAGAAAAGCAACTCAGGAAGAAATTGTTTGTTTAGGCAATCTCTCCACCCTGGGAGAGGGACCAAAAAAAAAAAAAAAACAGGTCAGGCACAGGACACTGTACGAGAGAACATCATCTGAATGAGATGGCAGCAACCAGTCACGTGGTTTGCTTAGCGGCCATGCAGTTGCAGTCACTAAGCGAGGACTGTATAGGGTGGGTCTGAGCTATGCAGTTGTCTTGCCACTGCTTTCTCCTGGGATGTTTTTCAACTTTCCAGTTCTAGGATATCTTGGTAACCTCTCATCCAAGTAGCAGCCAAGCCTAACCTTGTTCTGCTTTCAAATTCTGCTTCCGAACCCAAACAGGACTGCCGCCTGCTACACAGCAGAATACTGCATCCTAACTATTGGTATATTTGTGATGGTCTATAAGTGGCTTGGATTGTTTCCTAGTTCTCCTGATGAAAAAGCAAACAGTTTCACTGAATACAAATTATGTTCTCAGCAAACTATGTAGCATAATAGGACCTAGGAAGAAAAATGCAATTCCTCAGCAAATCTTTGCAACCTCTCACCACACTCCCCTTGTCTATTCCATCCGTAATGACAATGTCAGTTTTTAATTTTACACGGCAGCAAATACAGCAATTCTGTGTAGTTAAAAAAAAGCAGTACCGTATAGATTGGAAGTACACAATCTGCTGGCCTGCCAATGTTTTGGTCTACAGTTCTTGTAAGCCATGATGGGCACGACTGATGGGTGGTATTGCCCAGAATATGTGGATGGTGTTAGGCTGCCTACTCCTTATACAGTTTCTGACAGTACCTGATCCATTCCAGAACAACATACTTAACATATTTAAACTGTAATAACATATTTAATGCTCTGGGACCTGGAAGGATAAAGAACACAGGAGCAACATGTGACTAAAAAATGGAACCAAAGGCTTATTGGTTTTATTTCTTTATTTCTAAATCTCTCAGCCCATTTTTCATTACAAATAATTGCAACCACGGGCCCCCATTATGAAATGGCCATAGTTGGGGATAACAATGACAGTAATATAATAAGCATGATGGAAAAACCAAGACTGACTGATAAAAAGCTCAGGCTAAGGCACTCTAAACTTGAAATCCATTAGGGACAAAGAACATTCCCTTTCACAGAATATAATTGTCTTGAGTACAAACCACGAAAAGTAAAGAGGTAAGGGCAAGGATCTTCAAAAGCGCTATCAAGATATGCCACGCTGACAAAAAATGAATGGCAAATGTCAAAATGCTTTACTAACATTTTTAAACTGTAATAAAAATCAGCAGAAGGGGGAAAATAATCTGAGAAGCAACACAAAAAACCCTTTCAGCAACACTCGTGAACTGAAACACAATGGCCCAGCACAAAAGGAAAGAGATGAGGGCACGAGCAAGAATCCCACAAAGCAGCTGAACTTCACCTGCCTTTCAAATTCCGACACAAGTGTCACTTTCTCTGTGGCCCCAGAAATGGCAGCAACCAAAACTGCACAATCCAGGACATTTTGTTGCTGGACAAGGGCATCTGTGGACGGTGGCCGCAAGATCAAAGCCCCACTCCCTTTTTTATCTGCGCCACATGCACACCACATACAATAAAGGGGAGGGCTTTGATCATGTAGTCATTGCTGCCATCTTGTCTCTTTGCCCCCCTCGTGGGCACCCCTCTGACAGCAAAGGGTACCTAGGTGCACACTCTGCCAGTCAAGGTGCATAATAACTATGTTGTCTTGGCGCCTAAGGTAGGAAATCTGACCAGCCTTTGTTTCCCTAGCAGCATCCATCCAATTATAACAATCATAGACTAAATTAATCACCGGATCACCTTTCAGGATGTTCAAGACCAGCTGCCTAAGGCAGTGTTTTGCTCTGCCTAATGACAGAGTTGGCCCTCAAGACGGCACGTGTCGTTCTCCATCAAGCAAACATTTCACAGTTCTATGTGCTCCCTCCAAAGCTGCCCACCCCCATTCTTTTCACCTGCGGTGCTCTTCTTGTCCAGCTCAACTCACCTGAATATGCCCAGTAAAGATCTCCAGATGCCTTCCGTCTCCGGATCTGCACCGAACTGCCGTGTCGACTTTCATGCAGGGGGCCATCATAACCTTCAGTCAAAGCTGGGTGGAAGGAGGAGGAAAAGCAGAGGCAATTAGCCAAGAAACAATCACTGACTGAAAATTAAATTGTTTAGGCATTATTAGAAATTATTAGATCAGTAGACTCTGTGCAGCTAAAAAATACTCAAGTTAAGGCACAATTATTCTACTGATGAATTAATCACCTGTGTGACAGAACTGCTTTCCCCAACCCCTGTCCCTCCTTCTTCCCTGCTTACGGGTGGGGATGATACCTTCCCCGAATTAGCCTGCCACAGAGGAAAGAATCAGCAACTACCAATAAAAGCAATGAGAATTCACCTGGCAAATGCCACCTGGGCAGAGGGAAGCAACACTCAAGTAAAGGGGCTGATGGTGATACGGAGCAAAGCCATCAATTCTGCTCAGCCTTCTGTGCAGGTCTGAGGATGCGATAACTGCTGAACCAAATAGTTCTCTGTGGCACAGGTTTTCAGGATGCTAAGGGTAGTGCCCCTGGAACCCTAGAAGAGAGATGCTACACTTTTCTAACACCCATATGCCACCACGTTTCCAAAAACTGGAAGGGTGAACTGTTGAATCAAGGGACTTGCATGTCTGGAGACTATTCTCACACCCTACCAGAAATGTAATCTCCTGCCCTCGTAGTTTGAACATGAGTCACTCCCGTTTGGAAACTCCAAGTGTGCTCATTATTTTGTAAACTTTCAGTTGGTATACGACAGTCTTAATAAGGATATTAGTAGTTTTATTTTGTTTTCTCTTTACTTCTTGTGGTCAGCACAAAACAGTCCTTAATGCCTCTTGGGCATCTGCTCTCTAAGAGCCTAATTTATACAGTTCTTATTTCTTCTCTCCAGATAGGGGTTCTGCCTGGAAAGGGCAACAAGAAGATTAATGCGATTGTTAAAGAATTCAAAATAATACTGAAGGGAGAAAGAGACTGCACCTTGTAAGATCTGGGGAAGAAGCAAAACACCACTGCCTGAAAAGAAGGCTCTTAAATGAGAGAAACAGATGGAACAACACTTTAGAGCAAGATCCTTTGTTGCTATGTAAACTACCAACATGAGAACCGGCCTGATTTTTATTTTTATTTTTTTTAGTTATGGCTGAGTTTATTTATAATAACTGAGGTCATGCTTTCACTCAGGTGTCTCTGTCTCAGGGCATTTATAGCTATCACTCATCTCTGCTCCCAAATACCTACTGGCCTTTCCTTATTTCAATGGCCTATTTTCTGCTCAGCATTTCCTTAAATACCAACACCAAGGCCTCCTATAAGCACTCTATTGACCGTCATCTTCAGTAAGGGCCCCCCCTTCTCTATTGGAGATCATATCAGGCCTTCTACGGATTTCGCCCCTCTGCGCTCCTGTCTAGGAGGTAGAATGCCAACAGCACTGGAGAATTCCTTGTCATTGCACAGATCAACTCTGTGGCCTTTCACCTGTGGCTTCCAGCTGTATTGAAAAATCATTTTCTACCTTTCTCTCTTGGTCTTGGAATGCCCCTTGTGCGCTTCTGCCCCATTAGGCCCCATCAAAGGTAGAGATAGAAGAATTTAAGTTAGAATGTATTTTAGATTCTCACTTGAGGAGGGTCATATAGGAACAGAGGATTCATTAGAAGAGCTATCCAGACACTGCCCATTCTTGGGAGAAAGCAAACAATGTTCATGTACCATATCTCCTTTCACTTCCATATACAACGACCATACAAGCTGATCAATTAAGCTTCAGTTCCTGCCTGCAATTCTGATTCTGAGAGAAATTGAGGCTTTTTTTTTTTTTTGAGAGAAGGAGGGGCAGAGAGACTTCTGTATAACCAATGGGGCAAACTCCCCACCCAAAGACAAGAATGAGAATTCTAGAATGGGAGGAGTTCCTGATACACAAATAAAAGAAACTGAAATTCCTCCCATTCTTGCTGTTTGTGTTGGAAGAAAAGAAGGATAAAGAAACCTGAAAGGGGGGAGATTTCTCCAGTTCCAGAAAGGGGGCACAATATCCTGCAACCACACCCTGTTAGAAGGAGGGAGGGGGAAAAGCATCCTGATACCTCCAGACTCAGAAGGGGAAAGAAAGGAGGAAGCAGGGAAGGAGGTGGCACAAGGAATGAAGCTGGTAAAGCAGAAACCAGTAACTTCCAAGCTAGCGAGACCCATCATGTCAACAAAAGTCTAAGGCACTGGTTCTTAAACTGTTTGAGCCAATTACCCCTTTTCCTGGTCTCAAATAATGTCATTACCTCCACAAAAAAACAGATGCTGTTGTTTTACACACGCATCTCGGTAACAGCAGTCCCACATTGGATCCTCAGCCCACAAACAAGCAATTACAAATTATTCCATTACCCCAGGATATGCCCAAATTACTCCAAGGTTAAGAACTGCTGTTCTAGGGCTGTCAATAGAACAGCCCCAATATCTGTTGACTCAGAAATGTGGGAAGAAAAAGGTGTATGATTTAAATGCTGGAGCACAGATCTGAATAGTTGTTTGTCCAGCTGGATAGTGAAAAACAAATCCAAAGCTGTCAGTCACCATCTTCTCACATATACTAGATATTTTGATGCATACTCAGATTTCTAAGAAATACATAAATAAGAGCTTTAATTCCTGCATATAGCAGGAGACAAATCTGTGAATTTATGGCTTCATTCTTGTCTGCAATAAAGATGCTCATCTTCCCTCCCTCCCTCACTCCCTCCCTCCCTTTAAATTTGTATGACCATTCCCGTCTCCCCACAGCAACTCTGGTTGTCTAACAGGACATTAAAAAAATTGAAATAAATATAAGCAACAATACATTTAGCCCTAAATCTACAGCAGATGTATCTAAGTGTCCTCTGCAGGCAATACCCACAACAACAAGAAAAACCACACTATTTCAAACCCTCAAACCAATCTCCTCACCCTTATACCCAGGAACAACCAAGTCTTTAAGACTTTCTGGAAAGTTGGCAGGGACATGGTGTTCCAAGGGGTTGGTACTGCAAGCAAAAAGGCTCACTTTCTGGGTTCCACTTGATGAGAATCTTTAATCAACAAGACCCATAGCATGCCTCTCCTGTTGGACCTTGTAGGATGGGTAGA
The DNA here is from genome assembly GCA_030867105.1 of Liasis olivaceus. Classification (NCBI taxonomy): domain Eukaryota; kingdom Metazoa; phylum Chordata; class Lepidosauria; order Squamata; family Pythonidae; genus Liasis; species Liasis olivaceus. The sequence goes on along the minus strand of CM061348.1, from coordinate 23,929,352 downwards.
AACAATTGGAGAGAGGCTGTCCTGCAAATAACCAATTTCCATCCCAAGTAGGCCTTTATGGGTGACAACAGTCACCTTGAATCACCCCTGGAAGTATATTGGAAACCAGTGCAACTCACAAAACAACAATGTAATATGGGTGTACCCACCCTGGACCAGTTGCAGCTCTAGGACGCTCTTCAAGGACAGCCCCATGTAGAATGCATTGCAGTAATCCATTTCGGAGGTGACTAGATCTTATTAAGTGATGTCCACCAGCCTTTGGTCAAGTAAGCAAATTCCCTAATAAGGAGTTTGCCTACATTAAGTGCATACAAAAGCTAAATGCGTTTTTACCATGAAAAAGGATCAATGGCAAATGTGCCAGCCAGAACATGGCTGACACAAAAGCAATCAGGAGCTCAATTGGTTAAATGGGAAATTTGAGCGTAAACATGTTGAGTGACAAAACTGGTCAAACCAAAAGGCTGTATAGGAGCCGACCTAGAGTTGGAGTCCCTACCACAACAAAATTGTTTTTACACATGGTAACTGCAGGGAAAGAGATCTTCAAAAAATCATAGATGCCAACCATTCCAGGGTATAGCAACTTGCTATGCAACCTATACTCTGTAAAAAAAAAAAAAAAAGCCACCTTCTCACTCCATCTTGAGACATAATAAAGTGGTGATCAGTTGGGAGTGGACAAGGAAAGAACATTTTTTAAATAATTTAATAAGTTGGGTAAAAAATATTCACAATATCAATATATGCTTATATGAGAATATTATCTATGACATTTCTGTGATGTATATTCTATGGTGAGTTAAGTGTCAATCAACTACCTAACTTGGCTTATTGATGAAAATAACCCTGGTATTATACTATTAAAATGTATCTGTGGGAAAAACTAGCTCATTGCAGTAATTATAGATCAATACCTACCCAATGTTAAAGAGAAAAACAACAAACTGAAGGTAGATATTTAAAGGATTTATCTTTCATTACCGAGAAGAGAGCGCCCTTCAATGAATTGTCCTGTATAGTCAGTATCACTAATTAAACCATCGTTTTCATGTGGGTTGCTAAAGGAAATGCAGTTAATACTGGAATGCGTAAACCCAGAAAGCATATAGCTGGACCACTTAGAAGATCTGTTGGATTCAAACACACTGATTCAGAGCACATCATCCCCGTAAAGCCAAACAATATTAATTTTCACTAGTACACAGAGAGCACTGGCAGAAACTACCGATATCATATAACAGTTCACCAACAGAGACGCTATGCAAAGTTTTGTGCCAACCTTGCTTGGCATATTGGAAACAGAGCACAAACATAAAAGAAGTACTGCTGAATTACATCTAAGTTCCATTTTTGTAATCCATTAGCCACCCATGGAGAGTAGGAAGTTCTCATGCAGTCATGCTCTAGTGTGAAAGACACGTACATGAAGAGACAAATGTAAGGCACTAGGAATCTGAAAAGCGGAGATTCTGCCAAGAGATGCCTTACTTGCATCCTGCCAGAAGAGAAATGTTGGTCATTTGTTCCCTGCTACACTTCTGTGCAAAGTTGGAGAAAGTCTTGTACTGTAATTATCAGCTCAGTATAAATATGGACATAAATATGTCATAACACTCCTATAACAAAGCCTTTGTCAATCTGACATCCTACAGATAGGTTGAACAATTACTCCCATGAACCTCTTCCCACATGCTGGCTAAGGATGATGGGTATTGTCAATCAAGGCTTCTTAAAAAAATCTGGTTGAGGAAAGCTACTATCAAGTTTCTCATTCTGGTCTGCTTTTCAGACTGAGGAAATCCTAGTTAAAGTACAGAATTACCTACTGTCCAACTGGAGCACAAGTTTAGATCTAGACGTTTCAGGATTCAGTGGCACTATAGGTAGGGCTGGGAAGAATCCTGAAATTAATTTATTTTCTCCCCCACCCATCCCCCCAATGGGGGAACTCTGGGCAACTACTGTGGATGAGGGACTTCATCTCTCATCAACCCATTGCTAACATCTTCATTCTGCACCTTTTGCCTATAGAACACCAGCTTTAATAACAAGGGTGTTAGTGCATTCAGTGAAACAGAACACAATGCAACATAAACGATCTATGTCTGCAAATAGCCATCCTATTTTAATTTTTTCTAAAAAAGGAGGCCATAGCATCTACACTTAATATATCAAGCTGCTGGCTTTGTTCCATACCGGGTCATGTTTGAAAATATTGGTAATTACCCCATAAATCGGAGGTATATAAAAAAATAGATGCAAATTTGCATCTACACTTCATCTTCTGTATTTCTCCCCCCTGCCTATTTCAAATTTAGGCTAGAAGAGAAAAGTAAAGATTAATCTGAAGTAATAACTAAAGGTACAACATGGTATCTAAGATTGCTACCATTTTTCTGTAAAAAGGAAAGTTCCAGGTCCTCTGCTAGACTTTCTAAAGACACAAGGGTAAAGAGAATGGATTTAAAGAGTTTATAGATTCTGAGGAGAAAACACTCTGTCAGCACTCAAAATTTAATCAATTGTAAAATCCTTTGTACTTGGAATCTGAGTTCCAAGAATGGCAGCATGGCAGTTCTATGGTATGGCTATTAATCATGCTATTGATTTCAAGTATCTTCTGTGCAGAAAATTAAATTATGCAAATCCAGGCCTTTATGAATCCTTTGCGTTAGTGGTGTGAAATTGAACACTTGCTTAAGTCAGCATCTTATTTATGCAATTAAACATCTGATGCTCCTCTGAAAATGTCCAAGTTTCAGTCTTCCCTCCATAGGTTCCCAAAATGATGATAAATCTAACTTTGTAGTGGGTAAGAAGTTGAAAGCACTTGTAACACATAAGGCGTTCATCTGCTAGAGAACAGAAAAGAAGTGTGAGGACAGGCTGTAATCTTCAATGAACACCTGCTCTGTTTTTATTAAAGTACAACATATGGATTAAATATTAAAAGGACTCCAAACGATTAACTCATTTTCATTGATTAAAAAACTGGACCTTTAATAGGATAACCATCCTTAGTATCTATCTGTATCTTTATCTGTATATATGTTTGCATGTGTAGGTGCAAACACACACACTTCCTTAAAGGGATCCTTTTTTACCAAGTTCATTGGAAAAGTATTTTTCTTTAAATATACACACACACGCACACATATTAAAGGAATCTTTCAATCCTTCCACAAGTTCATTTTAAATTATCACGGAACATTGTAATTTTCACCTGATTTTTGTCTTCACTCATAAGAAAACTAGTTAAAGCAATTTATTTCTTTATTTCTTTAGGTGTGCCTTTTGGTCAGTCTTGATTCCTGGAAGTCCCTGCTATTTTCTTGGCAACATTTTCAGAAGTGGTTTGCCATTGCCTTCATCCTAGGACTGAGAGGGCTAGCCCATATACTGAACATTGATACAATTAGAATTTCTACTGTAAGCAGACACTAGTAGAACCTGCAACAAAACTTTCTACTAAGGACAATTCCAGTTCTAGCCTATCAGGCTTCCCCCCCCCCCCCCCCAACAATATTCACTCCTTTCATTCTCTCCTCTTCTGTTTCTTCTTCTGCCTAGAGTCAATAAGCATTTTCTTTTCATGGAACTATTTGGGTTCTCCTCACTTTTACTTCGGGCGGAAGGATACTTTTCCCCAAGCTTTCTGTCATCTCCCTCTAGTGTTTAGGTGGTGATCTTCTGACTACTCTAAGAATCCACATTCGGAAAAGGAATTTTGTTTTAGCATGCTAGATACACGCCAGGAACGGTCGTTTGCTGCTGTAATCACTCAATCGATCGATCAATCAATCAAACATATTCACTACCTTTCCAACCATAGAAATTGTTATAGATTCACTATCCTAAGCTCTACACAGGCAACTCTCTGTAATCCATAGTTACAGGGAAATTATTTGTGGGTTAGGGATTTTTAGAAAAAGAATCTGAGATACTAAATAGTCTACAGCTGTTCAGAAAATCAAAGACAGCATCTCCAAGGCATATCTGCTATACTATATACCCACCATGGAAAACATTGCCATTTGTCATTTGCACACCACAGTAATTCTAGCTGTAGGTTCATTAGCTGACCATATGTTTTCTATCAGTTATTATTAAACTGATTTTGTTTGACCATCAAACAAAATGTATCTGTGGTTTCTTTTGTTCAGAAACTGAACATCAACATTTCATATATATACTCAAATTCTCTTACGTGTACCTATCAGCAACTCTAAAACAGACAAATATCAAGCCCTACAATATTTTTATTCTGAATCTTTAATTCTGAGACATTCTGGAGCCTAGGATTGAAAGTTTTGTAGGGATATAAAGTGACTCTCTCTAATTAGTAAACAATCACAAATGGTAAGATTAAAAAATCTATAGTGGGTTTCCTACAGGTCTGGGAGAATGAAAGGGAAAAAATTAGAAAAGAGAACAGCAGAATAAAACAGCATTCTTTTAAAACAGTTTTGTGGTTCCGGGGACCCTGAAGCGAGATTAAAAGATTTGGCACTGGCTGCCAGGATTTTTTTGTGAAAAACAGCAGGAAAAGCAAATTAGCCATGCATCCACAAACAGTTATTGTAGATTAGTGCTTTTCTGCCTAAGCAAAGAGAAGTGAAATTTCATTAGTAATGTATCATGTTAAAGTCATTCATGGAAGAGGCTGGGAGAAGGATTCTGGGTTTTGTTGTCATTCAGATTTGCAGGAGAAAAGCTGAGAGCATTCCTCCTGCATTAAGGGACAATAGGTTCATGGAACACAAACCCTTGATTGATACAAGAATGGTAACTGAGATTTCAGCCACAAGGCAACCTCAAGAATAACTGGAATGTCACAGAAGCAGCAGCCAAAGAACAGAAATGATGTTTAAGTGCCTCTATTTTTGCTAAATTTAGCAGCTTGGTGTGGAAAACAGAAGGCCTGGCAAATGTCATCACAAAACCAGCCTTTTCTGGGCTCAGAAGCTAAACAGGGTAAGAGAGACGGATAAATGGGAGACTATCAGGGAATTCCAGGGTTCTAGATTAGATTGGGAAGTTTAAAAAAAAATCTAAAAGAAGGAAATGGCTGACCACATTGTTGCTAGGAGAACTACATGGATGTGACCAAGGGTGATTTTATTTTAAAGATAAGACAGAATCTAAATCTAGCCTAACTGTGTTTTGGAAATAATCCATAAAGAGGACTCTATAGCTGGATTCAAGCATCATGATAAACCCTGTGATCTTTTTGATTTGGCTTGGAGCATTATATAAATACAGCAACCGAGGCTTGCAAATCACCCTTGATTGCCAATGGTGAATAAATTATAGTTAAGTAAGCCATGGTTTAGCACAGTGTTTTTCAAACTTGGCAACTTTAAGATGTGTGGATTTCAACTCCTAGAATTCCCCAGCCAGATGCTGGCTGGGGAATTCTGGGAGTTGAAGTCCACACATCTTAAAGTTGCCAAGTTTGAAAAACACTGGTTTAGCACAATGTTGGAACCCAGTCCAGGTTTCCCAGATTCTTTAGAGACCAGACCAGCCCTCACACTAGGTGGAGAGACAAACAAGCGAGCATCAAGGGAGAGTGGCTTCTTGTAACACACACTTCCAGAGCTGTAAACAATTCCTGCTCCACAGCTGAACGTCCTATTATCTTCGCTGTCAGCTGCTTTCAATGCACACCTGTACAACCCCATTCCTGGCAAAGCCGCTGTGATATTAATGGTTGCTTGTGTGGAACAATAGTTTCCCTCACAGTTCATGGAGTAAAGTATTCTTATCATGCCCAATTTCCTTCTATTTTAATCAACGTGAAATGTCAGATCCAACACACTGAGTAAAATAACTCTCTCTTATGTCACACAGCTACCATTAGCTGAAGCAATGAAATCTCGCACTGTTTATTTAACATTCTAATCGGCTTCCCATTTGCTCTGTCTCATATTAAAATTTTCAATCAAATGCACTTGATAAGTGCCCTCAGAGGTATAGTAAAGCAATTCCTCCCTGAATATCTTTCACAACTTTTGGAGGTTAAGTTAGAGATATAAAGCAAAACAAAAGTCAGGTGCAGAAATTGGTTTTCTCTACACACCATTTCCTGGATAAACTGTTACTCCATTTGCACACCTGATACTGTCCATGTAGTATTCAAACACTGGATCTGAGATACTGGTGCAAAGGAAAAATAGAATGTTCAAACCAACAATTCATCCTGTACTATTACATAATTTCACCGTTCATTTTTTATTTTAGATTTATCTCCTGCTACGTTTCCTACCAAACTGAAATCTTGCTACTTTGAAATCACGTCACTGATATTATTAAACAGATTCTTAAACCAGCTCAGAACCATAACATATGGATTTACTCCACTTAAAAAGCTTTGTTAAATAATGGGAATTTATTGCACACAGACACACACACTTTCACACACATCTTAACCATTATGCCCTTATCAGTTAAACTTGCCTAAGGTTAACTCAGTTTACAAGCACAAACAACATCTATTTGTGGTTGACACATAGGTATATGTGGCATATTTTTCCATAGCATTTAATTTGAGATCCACAATCTTTTTTATGGTGTAGTATATGATATCAGACTCACCAGCTTTCCTACTTTTTAAATGAATATACACAACATACAAATTTACAAACAAACAAAACATACAACATACTAACCAGGATGTTCATGGAGCCCAGAATGTGTATTTTGTTTTTATGCTGTTCAAGAGTTATATGAGGAGACTCATGTTTCATAAGCTGCCCAGACTTACCTGGTTAAGATAGGTGGCCATATAAATTGGCTAAAAGAATAAACAGATGTATTTACAAAGATGTGCTTTCAAAATAATCATTTGTATCATAGCATATAGGTATGAGATATAATTTAATCTATTTAAGACAGGCTTCCACAAATATTAATCATCAGGTACCAATGAATAAAGCTTAGTACTGCATGATGCTTCTTTTTTCTATAAAATTTCATGCTGTTACTCTCAGCAAATGTTAGATATAAAAGCTATTTTTGAGCTCCAGTTGCTGAGCAAGTTAACATAGCACCTCTAAGAAAGCCTGTTAGTACGACCTGGCAAGAAAGTACTTTATTATTAGAAGCCAAAATCAAATGCATGTACTAACTTTTATCTATAACCTAGCAGGTTTTTGCTAAGTCGGGTTAGCCATATCCCCTACATATACAGGTGAAACTCGAAAAATTACAATATCGTGCAAATGTTCATTTATGTCAGTACGGCAACTCAAAAGGTGAAGCCAAGTTATGAGATAGACGCATTACATGCAAAGCGAGATATGTCAAGCCTTACTTTGGTATAATTGTGATGATTATGGCGTACAGCTTATGAAAACCCCAAATTCACAATCTCAGAAAATTAGAATAGTGTGAAAAGGTTCAATATTCTAGGCTCAAAGTGTCCCACTCTAAGCAGCTAATGAATCCATAACACCTGCAAAGGGTTCCTGAGCCTTTAAATGGTCTCTCAGGCTGGTTCAGTAGGAATCACAAGCATGGGAAAGACTGCTGACCTGACAGTTGTGCAGAAACCATCATTGACACTCTCCATAAGGAGGGAAAGCCCCAAAAGATAATTGCAAAGGAAGTTGGATGGTCCCAAAGTGCTGTATCAAAGCACATCAATAGAAGGTTATGTGGAAGGGAAAAGTGTGGTAGAAAAAGGTGCACAAGCAGCAGGGATGACTGCAGCCTGGAGAGGATTGTCAGGAAAAGGCCATTCAAAAGTGTTGGGGACTTTCACAAGGAGTGGACTGAGGCTGGAGTTAGTGCATCAAGAGACACCACAGACAGAGGGATCCTGGACATGGGCTTCAAATGTCGTATTCCTCTTGTCAAGCCGCTTCTGAACAACAAACAACGTCAGAAGCGTCTTACCTGGGCTACAGAAAAAAAGAACTGGTCTGTTGCCCAGTGGTCCAAAGCCCTCTTTTCTGAGGAGAGCAACTTTTGCATCTCATTTGGGAACCAAGGACCCAGAGTCTGGAGGAAGAATGGAGAGGCACACAATGCACGATGCTTGAAGTCCAGTGTGAAGTTTCCACAGTCTGTGTTGATTTGGGGAGCCATGTCATCTGCTGGTGTTGGTCCACTGTGCTTCATTAAGTCCAGGGTCAACGCAGCCATCTACCAGATTTTGGAGCACTTCATGCTTCCTTCCGCAGACGAGCTTTATGGGGATGCTGACTTCATTTTCCAGCAGGACTTGGCACCTGCCCACACTGCCAAAAGTACCAAAACCTGGCTCAATGTCCATGGGATTACTGTGCTTGATTGGCCAGCAAACTTGCCTGACTGAACCCCATAGAGAATCTATGGGGCATTGCCAAGAGAAAGATGAGGGACATGAGACCGAACAATGCAGCGGAGCTGAAGGCCGCTATTGAAGCATCCTGGTCTTCCATAACACCTCAGCAGTGCCACAGGCTGATAGCATCCATGCCACGCCGCATTGCGGCAGTCATTGCTGCAAAAGGGGCCCAAACCAAGTACTGAGTACATATGCATGCTTATACTTTGCAGAGGTCCGATATTGTTCTATTTCCAATCCTTGTATTATTGATGTCATGTAATATTCTAATTTTCTGAGATTGTGAATTTGGGGTTTTCATAAGCTGTACGCCATAATCATCACAATTATACCAAAGTAAGGCTTGACATATCTCGCTTTGCATGTAATGCGTCTATCTCATATCTTGGTTTCACCTTCTGAGTTGCCATACTGACATAAATGAACATTTGCACGATATTCTAATTTTTCGAGTTTCACCTGTACATTCAAGTAAGTTTCTTTTTGAGAAGATTATGAGCAACTCCTGTAGTAATTTTGGTGAATTAAATTAAAATGTGGTAAATTACAAGTAATTAAATATGATGTAATTTACCGCATGCCTAATTTAACTTTCTCTCTTTTCTGTCATTGTTTTTATTTTATTTTCCTTTCAATGCATATTTAACAATGCTTCAGTGAACACTCCTGTTGAGATACAGAACTATCCTTTTAAAATAAAACAATCTAAAAGGCAATTTGTTAGGATCAAGATTTCAATTTAAAAGGTGAAATAATTTAACATATTTCAAATAAACCAATAAACTTTTCACTTTGAACCAAATTACTTTTTAAAGAAAGTTATTACAGCTGAACCATTAAAAATACCCTAATGTAAAATGATAAACTTTTCTTCAAAAACACACAGACACACAAACATACATCTTTGTTTATCTGCTTTATGGGAATGTATTCCATAAGGTGCTGAAATGTTTCACTCCCACTGACATGAACAAACAACCACAAGAATCAGACTTGGAGAATAATATGATTCAGAATGACTGATGGGAAGAGGATCTTGTTTTAATTTCTACTTAAGATACTAGAACAATATCTGTATTAAGTGCGAAACTATGTTAATTCAGTAACCAAAAACTAAAATTGTATTCATCTTCCAACTTGGAATGCTGAACTATGATATATATTGGTCAAAATTCTGTTGAGGATGGGGAAATATGACCAGCAAAGTTTTGTTCCTGTATGTCATCCTTTTTAACCATATAATTGAGCTGTAACAAAACAGAGCTAACAAGATCATGTCTACCTTTTTTTGCAATTTGTCTGCTCTGAAGCCACTTTCAAATAAGGACAGGAGCAGGCAAGACAATGGTCTAGCTGATATATGAGACCTTAATACTGGTGAAAATAGCCTACTTATTAAGACTCAATTTACAGGGCATCAAGGAAGGGTTTATTCTGCAACATAGTTCAGTAACACTAGCAAAAATACCATCATTTTCAGGAAATGTAACCTTTGCAAGAAGCTAAGAAGCTTGGAAATAGACCTATCAGCATACGCCGTGGTGGAATTAGTTCATTCTCTCCATCTAGAGACTGCTATATGAAAGGTGCATTCTTTCAACATATCAGATGGTTTAGGACAGTGTTTTTCAACCTTGGGAACTTTAAGTGTGGGCTTCAACTCCCAGAATTCCCCAGCCAGCCATCTGTCTGGGGAATTCTGGGAGCTGAAGTCCACACTTAAAGTTCTCAAGGTTGAAAAACACTGGTTTAGGAGTTGCTGTCAAAGAGGAGAGCAAATTCATTCAGAATCTTTCAGATCTATACAATCTAATGAAAAGCCAAAGTGATCCAAACAGCAGAAGCTTTAAAACCAAATATCAAAAAGGCCTCCTTGAACACAAAAAGCATCACCCATTATGAATTGGGCCCACTTTCTATTTTTGAAAGAAGTAGGAAGAGCTCAAAGACAGGAAATGGAGAAAGTGTAGAAAAATCACATACAGATTTCTGGAAGTGCTTTGGTAAAACTGACATTCCTATACATGAGCAGTTCTCTCTCATGAATACGGAAGCCGACATTAAATGTTTTATGAAATGGCTGGTTTAAATTAGGTCAGTCGAAGGATTCTCCAAGCTTCTGTGCTATATTTCAACCTTAATGTACACACATACACATATACACTTGCACCCTGAAAAAAAAAAGCTCACGTTATGAATATGTGGAACATGGGCAAAAGTCCCACATATAATGATAATTTATAAACTACCTACAGTTTTAATCATAATGCCCCAGCCCCACTCCTTAAGGTGGGCTGAAAAGTAGCAGTTTAACAGAAAGATGCATTTCTGTCCCAACTTAAGAACTCCATTTATTGTCAGAGTTTACAGATAGCTTCCATTAGCCTCAAAATGTATATAACCTCATAATAAAGACAAAAAGTTAGGGACTCTCCTTGCCTGAAAAAAATTGAGCTGTTCTGCCTTCTGCAAAAAATATGACCAAAGAAAGCAATATCTGAGCATTGTTCTCAAACCTTGTGTGCAGTATGTAAGTAGCAGCCACTCATCATAGCTTCCCACATAGACATACATACAAGCACACAATGTTTCAATGCAGCAGAACAGCTGCTTCTCCTCTTCCTAAAGGTAAAGATTCCCTTATCTTACTTTCTCTATATATCCCAATAGGTAAAAATTGGTGTCCTAGTTCTGCCTCTAATAAACAGAACCTGTTGAGAGGCCTCTATCCATTCATCCAAAATTGTGCTGTAAAACTAACAAGAGGCAGAGCAACAACAACAACGAAAAAGGTATTTTGGTAAGTTACATTATAGCTCTTGCTAAAAATAGAGGTTTTGCAAGTGCCCTTTAGTGTGAGTAAAACACTGCCTTTGGCAGACTTTCTGACAGCAGAAAAATTAAAGAGGTTGTGAGGCACACATCCATACATATTTTCAAGGTTAAAATTAGGGAAAGCAAGCCACTTTTAATAAAAATAAATAATACCTCAAGTTTATTACAAAGAATTCACATATGTACTAGGGTTACTGATCGTCTATTGTCATTTTCCTTGTATTTTATTATTTTTACAACCTATTGTATTGCTAACAGAACACTCTCCAAAATAGCTTGGTTATTAACATCCCGTACACCACTGGGGCATGCTGGGCATGATAAAGGACAAAAAAGGCAGGGACGTAACAGAAGCAGACAAGATTAAGAAGAGGTGGCAAGAATACACAGAAGAACTATACAAGACAGATCTTAATGTCCCTGATGTCCATGCTGGTGTGATCACTGACCTTGAGCCAGACATCCTAGAGAGTGAAGTCAAGTGGGCCTTAGGAAGCATTGCTAACAACAAAGCTAGTGGAGATGACAGTATTCCAGCTGAGTTATTTAAAATACTACAAGATGATGCTGTTAAAGTGCTGAACTCAATATGCCAGCAAGTTTGGAAAATGCAACAGTGGCCACGGGATTGGAAAAGGTCAGTTTACATTCCAATTCCAAAGAAGGGCAATACCAAAGAATGCTCAAACTATCGCACAATTGCACTCATTTCACATGCTAGCAAGGTTATGCTCAAAATCTTACAAGCTAGGCTTCAGCAGTACGTGAACCGAGAACTACCGGATGTACAAGCTGGGTTTCGAAGAGGCAGAGGAACTAGAGATCAAATTGCCAACATTTGCTGGATCATGGAGAAAGCACGAGAGTTCCAGAAAAACATCTACTTCTGCTTCATTGACTATGCAAAAGCCTTCGATTGTGTGGATCACAACAAACTGTGGCAAATTCTTAAAGAGATGGGGGTACCAGACCATCTTACCTGCCTCCTGAGAAATCTATATGTGGGCCAAGAAACCCCAGTTAGAACCGGTCACGGAACAACCGATTGGTTCCAAATAGGGAAAGGAGTACGACAAGGCTGTATACTGTCACCCTGCTTATTTAACCTATATGCAGAGTACATCATGAGAAATGCCAGGCTGGAAGAATCACAAGCCGGAATTAAGATTGTAGGGAGAAACATCAACAACCTCAGATATGCAGACATACCACCCTAATGGCAGAAAGTGAAGAAGAACTAAAGAGCCTCTTGATGAGGGTGAAAGAAGAGAGTGCGAAAGCTGGCTTGAAACTCAACATTAAAAAAACTAAGATCATGGCATCTGGACCCATCAATCCCTGGCAAATAGAAGGGGTAGAAATGGAAGCAGTAACAGACTTCATTTATTTGGGCTCCAAGATTGCCGCAGACGGAGACTGCAGCCATGAAATTAAAAGACGCTTGCTCCTTGGGAGGAAAGCTATGGCAAACCTAGATAGCATATTAAAAAGCAGAGATGTCACCTTGCCGACAAAGATCCACATAGTGAAAGCTATGGTTTTTCCAGTAGTAATGTATGGCTGTGAGAGCTGGACCATAAAGAAGGCTGAGCGCCGAAGAATTGATGCCTTTGAACTGTGGTGCTGGAGAAGACTCTTAAGAGTCCCCTGGACTGCTAGGAGGTCAAACCAGTCAATCTTAAAGGAAATCCACCCTGATTGCTCATTGGAAGGATTGATAATGAAGCTCAAGCTCAGATACTTTGATCACCTCATGCGAAGAGAGGATTCTTTGGAAAAGACCCTGATGCTGGGAAAGATGGAAGGCAAAAGGAGAAGAGGACGGCAGAGGATGAGATGGTTAGATAGCATCACTGAAGCAATGAGCATGGAACTGAGCAAACTCAGGGAGGCAGTGAAGGACAGGAAGGCCTGGCACAATATGGTTCATGGGGTCATGAAGAGTCGGACACGACTTAACGACTGAACAACAACAACCAAAACAACAACAACAACAACACTGGGGAGGAGGTTTGTCTGATTTCAGTTGGGAAGCTGTTCCACAGAATGCAACTGCTACTGAAAAGAGCACCTCTCAGCTTTGGCCCCCCTCACCTCCTGGAAGAGTCACACTACAAGGAGTTTGGCTCTAGAGCAGGGTTTCTCAACTTTGCCAACTTTAATATGTATGGACTTCAACTCCCAGAATTCCCCAGCCAGCATGGCTAGCTGGGGAATTCTGGGAGTTGAAGTCCACACATCTTAGAGTTGACAAGGTTGAGAAACCCTGTTCTAGATGATTCAGCAGGTCAGGTTATTTCAAATTTGATTGATGGTCCTGCAGGTACCCAGATACCAAGGTGTAAGCTCTTATCCACAAATCTAGTAACAGGTCAGGATACAACAAAAGTTTACTGCCTTTTTCAAATACAACAATTCACCTAGTCTAGTAAACACAGAATGCATATTTTAAGATCTGTAGGAGCTAGAGTGTCCTGCAACACTAGTCATATTATAAGCAGTATCAGTTTACAAAATCTGAGTTTAAACCATAATGGCCTTACATAGTTGTATTCTTATTAAAAATTTTAGACAGATAGCATGTTTTTCTCAGTTTAGAGGTTGTGAGGGTTTTCCTTAAGTTTTTTTTATACTTTGAGAGTTTCTGGATTTATTAAACCAACCGTTAAATGAGATATGGTTTCATGTATCTCCCGTTTCACACTGAAATCTGACTGCCTTTAATAAAAGAACATTCAGCATTTTCTATTAGGCTGGGAATGGATTCTCACCCTAAGCAGTTTAATAATAACACAGCTGTGCTCATAGGAACAAAGTATTCCCTGTAACTACTTTACAGATGTAATACCTATTTTCTAAGTATACATCTAAATTTCACCCAATGCACAAATGATTTTCTACAAGGAAGCTTAAGTGTGATCCTGAAAAATTAAACAAATTCAAATTCAATACAATCTTCTTCTGTTCTACGTACATTCATTCTTAAAGTTGCCCAACCTGATAGGGTTATGATTTGCCAAAAAAAAGGTACCCCTCTGTATGTGAGAATTACTTGTCCATCATGACTGAAATTGCGCTGGGAAGGGAACATTTGATACCTCAAGCCAAATCAGAAATTCCAAGCCAAATCAGTTTAAGACCAGAGAGGGAGCAACTCTAGGTCTGAAACAAGGCACAAGGGACTTATTAATGAACCATCCAGACCTACTACAGTTATTGCAATGAGCCTGCTTAGGAGAACCATTTTTTAAACTGCTTATTAAAAAGAAAGTTTGGAAGACATGAATGGATAGACTGCCAGGTTCACTTGGAGATGCCTCTAGGCAATTAGCTGTTGTGCCATACCTAGTTCACTTGATATTGCATGGGTAATGATATTTGGGATCTGTGAATATTTGGGACCTGGCATCACCAGAGGAATTGGCATTGAAGCTAGATAAAGTAGGCCAGACAGCACATTGTGCCAGAGAGAAATTTCATTCTTGCCATTCGATCCACAGAATACAACATTTTATTGCTAACCAAAGGTGCCCTAATGGACAGATTTACCTCCAAAGACTATTTATTATCAAGAGGATTCAGGAAGTAGAGTTTCCATTCTGTACACAGTCTTTTCCAACCGGTTGACCACCACCAGATATGCTGATGGTTGATAATTTAGGAAACTAACGTTTTGAAACATCTGGAGGGCTCCCCAGTTGGGGAAGGTATAGATAATATATCATCTGGGCTGATGAACTGCTTTTGGTATTGTGATGACGCTATTCACGAACCCAGAAATGCAGAATAGTGGTGCAGTTATTTATCAGGAAATCATTTAAAGGAAAGATGAAGTAGATGAGTTGTAGAAATCAAAGAAAGTATCATTTCAACTAATGGTTTCTCCTTGCAATTTATTTTCTGATGTAATTCTTTCTTCAAAGTGTTGGTGAGCAGAGGACAGGCATAGAATACCATACAGTACAATAAAATCATTATGGAGTTCTGGATAAATACATCAATGTTATTTAAAACTAATGTCCTATTGTTCAGTTTTGGAAGAGCTTGTAAGGAAACTTAACCACAACACAATACAATCCTAACCCAATTTTAAATAAAAAACTACTGTTAATAAAAACAGAGCAAATCAGCAACCAATAAAACTAATTCTTCAAAAAGTAATCAATGGCAAATTTTAAAAATACAGTTGTATGTGTCTACTCTGAAGCAAGCATCGTTAAATGCAATCAAGCAAATTCCCAGGTATGTTTTATAAAATTACAGACTAAAAGACTGAAAATAAACACTAAAAAGCCTAGAAAATAAAAATGTCACTTTGTTCCTAAAGGATGTTAAAATCAGAGTTAGGAAACATCTCTAGAAATAAAGCTGCCTTTCTCACTCTATCCATATTCATTATTGAGCTTAAAGCTCCCATAATGGGAGATCAGCCAAATATACCATTGACTCTGAAGAGTAAGAGCACCACACTGAGGATTCCTGTACATTCCAATTCACCAAGAGGGAGGCCATTAAACAGAAGGGGGGTTACAACTGAAAAGCATAGTCTGTAGATCTGTCCCCTTTATCTTCTGGATATGGGGATCATCAGAATATTCTGATGGGGTGTATGTACTGGGAAGATTACATGAGTCACTTCTATGTGGGGGAGGCAGTGCTGTAAGTAACTAGGTGCCAAGCCATGTAGGTCTTTGAATTGCACTCAGAAACTATTAGTAACCAGTGGACCTCAAACATGACACTTAAATTCAGTACTCTAGGTTGGGGACCTATTGCCATTCCCAGGTGGTCTTCAAAGGCAGTTTCATGAAGAATACATTCCAGTAACCCAATCAGGAGATCATACATTCATGAATCACCATTGCTAGGGCCTTCTGTTCCAGGCAGAGCTGCAACTGGGAGATCAGCTGAAGCTGGGCAAAGCCCCTCAGCCATGGCCTCCACCTGCCTATCAAGCAGTAGTTGTGAGTCCAGGAGGCTACCCAATTGTAGACTTGCTCTTCTAACCCCATACAGAATTATCACCAGAACAGGCAGAGATCCCTTCACACGAATCCCATCTTATTCCTTCCAGACCTATTTCATCCCTCCTAGTCCAACAGCCTCCGAGCATCTATTCCAGACATCTACGGCATCTCTGTCTCAGCCTAGAAATGTACAGCTGAGTATCATCAGAGTATTGGTATCTCACCACAAACTGATGAAGTCTCCTTAGCAGTTTTCATGCAGATGTTAAGCAGTAGAAGAGACAGCAGCCACTTGACTGATCTCTCCTCTTCCACTGCCATTAATTGATACCACCCACTTAGGAAGGAGCAGAACTACTAAAGCACAGTGCCACTAGCTCCTAACCCCCACAGGTGGTCCAGAAGACCATGGTCAGTGGTATCCAATGCTGCCAAGAGGCCCAAAAGGACTGAGAGAGGTTCTGATTATTGTTCAATCTGTTGTGTGAACCAAGACATTTGGTCAATTCAGTAAACCCATATTAAAGCTAACCAAGTTTATTGTGTTATGGATTACATTTGCATGGCTTGATTCACACTTCATGCTAAGTCTGCCCTTCTAGCAGACAGAGGGGAGACAGAGAAAAAAAAATCCCCCCAAGGAATTTCCTGGCCTCATTTTGCACTAATTTACCTTCTTTTTCACTCACCCATGTTCACAGAGTCAGAGACTGTTTTTCATATTGGCCAACAAACATATTTCTCTTTCCTCAGCTGAGCCCTGTTCTTCAGTGCAGTGAATAGTTCACAAACCTGGAGAGCAGAGAGAGTTTGGTGCTGGCAGAAATGGGGTTGCTGTGGTGGTCTGCATTGTGTTTTTGAGGGAGCTGTCCTTGGGTGCCTAGACAGGACAATGTGGCAGGGAGTTCTTGTAGTGGTTCTCCCCAGTCCAGCTCTGCCTAATTGTACAGGAAAAATTAACATGAAAACTGGACCATCTAGTTAACATCCATGAAAATCATGGAAGCTACCATATCCACAAGGGCCATCATATCTTCCAGTGGCTTCCTTATGTTTTGTGACAATTCATCACTAAATGTCACTAAACATAAACTGATTAGTTGGTTGTAGAAGCAAATCATTTTGAAATATTCCTGTAATATACACAGAAGGAAACTGAAAGACCATCCATTCAGGTACAAAATAGACCTTGATTCTATCTGTGTTATTGCTGAAACCAGTATTTTAAAGGTCTATTTAGATTAGCCATTTAGCCTCCTTAGCTTAATATTTTTAAAGAGGCTTCGCACTGTTTAATCACTTCAGCATCTTTTAGAAACAAACTAAAGAGAAAATGGACCATTCAAAGTATAGTATTTACTAGTTTTTCCAAATCATAACCTGTGAATTGGAGTGCGGACATGGGTATCCCAAATGACGTCACCTGAAAAGAATATCAGAAAGTGGGCATAAGCTGTTATTTGAAGAGGCAGCCTCCCTGCTGAATTTAACCCTTTTTGTAAAGCCTGAACAGGGTGTTCCTTGCTTTGTTTTTCCTCCCAGTTACTTCTGTCCAGAGTTGTTTCCAACTTTTTCTTCCTGTCTCTTCCTCTTACTGCATCTCCAACCTGTTTTTCCCTTTTTAAATTCTTTCTAGTAAAACGGGGAGGGGGAATATTTGTGTGACTGTGTGAGAGAGACTAATTCGTGCATCAGGAAGAGGATAAAGAGTATACACAGATCAGGGATGAAGTAATGTTATAAAATACTTTATTTTATAGGGGATTAATTTTAAACCATGTATGCACGTGTGTATTTCCCTTTTATTAGAATGTGGTTTTTGGCAAGTATATATAAGCATATGTTTGATGTAGACACATATACAAATGTGTCTTAACATACAAATGTGTCTCTCTCATACACATTTATTGGGGAATTATTTGTGGAATCACCAAGATCGGCCTCAGCTGCAGCTGGCAACCTTGACAAGATGAGGCAGATGTGTATTACACAGGATTTTTGTATCTGTTTATATATTATTACATCTCCTCTTCCTGGGGGGCCAGGGGGGGTCTTAAACTTAAGATCATCTTCCTTTGGGATAAATGCAATCTAAGAGAGAGATTCTTTACATGGCTTTTTAATTTTTTTTTTTAAGATGTCACTTCATAATAGCCTTCTTCCATTACCTTGTGTTGCATTTAGGCTTTCAAGGAAAAAAAAAATGCTGATCTCGCCATTATTTTCCTTGGCAACTGTAATGTCACTACAGAATTTCTCCTCAGAAGGTAAAGATTGAAGAAGCTCTCTCTTTCTTCCAGCACACGAGGACTTAAACGGGGGAAGAACAAAACACATACACAATGTCCCCCCATCCAAAAACAAAGTACAGGCAAAATAAATTAGTGACTTTATTAAAAGGATCAGACTCCCTGCCCTCCACCTTCCCACACATACAACCTTAAAATTTAACAAATTTGGCACCCAGGCAAAGATGTTCCCCTTGGTAGCATGGCGTCTGTCCTGAGTTCACCCTGCTGTAATTAAGCACTGTGGCGCATGGTGTTGCTTATCAACTTCTGAAAAGAAAATAATGTGACCTTAATGGGATCTTCTGTGGCTTCACTTTTAGCTTTCTGCGCATTGCGAAATTGTGCTTATTCTCACTTCACTTAATCTACAAAGCTAATAATGCACACAGGCAGAGGCAAACCCCTTGACACAACAAGCCTTCTTTTAACCTTTGTTCATACATACTGAAAAATTCTTAATGAATGAAAGGGAGAAATGGAGATTTGTTTAAAAAATAGCAATAATTCATGCCACTCTAAAGGTACAAAACACTCTCAAATATTTCAGCAAGCACAATGTACCTCAGCAAGCAACTAAATTAGACAACTAAAAGAACATTTCAAAAAGAACATGGAGGTTCCAGACTTTGCTTACATTTGATGTTAGAAGGAATGATGTACAATGATCTTTTCTGAGTGGCAAAAACCAAGATGGTAGATGATAGCAAAGAGAGACAGAAAACCCAAAATCCAGACAATGCAGAGTTTTCTTTATCTCTTTGCACTCTTCTTCTGGTTGTCTGGATTTCTGCAACCCAAATGTGATAACCCAAAATTACATATAACTGGACAGATGGATGGATGGGTAGAAATTATGGGTTAGGTGCCTGGTTTTCTTGTTTTTACTGTCTGTGGTTTTATTATTGTTGTGAGCTGCCCAGACTTGTGTTTTACAAGCTGGGCAGCCATATAAATATTTAAAATAAATGTATACATACATACATAGACTGCCTCTATAGGCAAGTGAAACACATTCCTGAAAACAGCCCTGGGCTACTATCATCTCAAAGTGCCTCCTGCTGAAGAGACAAATCATCTCCGTACATTATCTCTGGATAAAGCTTCTTACTGATATGTGTGGTACCTCAGGGACTGGTAACTTGGCAGTCATACAGTAGGTACCAGACTACCATCTTTCACACCCCTAAATAGTACCTGTGCCCCCTCCCCCATAAATTTAAAATTATTTTTTAATTTAAGAAATCATAGAAATCTCACAAGATTGTCAAATCATCTGGAATCTTGCAAATCTCAGGACAAGTCTCCAAAACCTCAGGCTTTTCACGGGTAAGAAGTTCTCTGATTTCAAAGTATTTTAGGAAGAATCAAGCAACCTGCTCAATATTTCAAAATAATGAACTAATGAGTACACAAAGATACACTACGGTATCCTCACTCCTTGGCAGCATCTCACATTATGACATGGTTCAGACTTTTCCCATTAGCAAATGAACAGCGATCCTGAATTTCACAGGAACTAGAGGTGGATTGCTCCAAAGATAGCAACAGGATTTACACTCTACCCTAAGCCATGCTGTGTTTAACTATGGCTTAATGAATAAATTACACACTAGATGAGTTCACACAACACACTAAAACATCATACTTCATCTGATTTTACCTCTTGGGAGTTCTTTTAATTGGGGAAAAATAAATATGAGAAAGGAGCATACTGAAAAGCAAAGCATCAGCCTCAAGTCTGAATGCAATGTTAAGAATGTGTCTGGATCCTGAATTTAGCCCAGAAGGGTCCTTAGAAAATGAGGATAAGAGGCTGCATTTTAGTGATCTGTTTTGAGACTGGACATACCCACCAAAGCAGACTTTTTTTAGAGTGCCCATAAAGTGCTCTCAAGATTGCGAAGACTGCTGCCACAGATCATGAAACCACAATGGCCAAATTTTATAATACCCTAAGCCAAATAAAGCAAACCATATGCCAAAAGAACTTTGTTCTGCTGTTTAAAAACTTCATTAATACTGTTAGTCTTCTTCCTGCTGAAAAAGCTAAGACAGAACTAACATTGAAATTAGTACTTACAGTAAAAAATCATGGCATGGGCCACTATAAAAGGACATTACTATATATATAGGGTATTCATGAAATTAACCTGACATCACATTATTTTGCTTAACCAAAAGCCCTTGTATTTTGGCACTAAGACCAGAGCCAAACTTCTCAACAAGCAAGCAAAAGAGAACTTAAATATTTTGCAGCCATAAAGGTTTAGATTGGAACTGGGAACTATTCCAGTGACAGAAATGGAGTGATAAATACTACAGTCTTGAGACTGGACCATTCTTTCACAACAGGATTAGGAAATTTACAAATATTTAATGCCTGCTGCTTTTTGCATTCTTGGCAACAACCGTATGCTATTCTCAAATTTACTCCCTGCTAATTAGCATTTAGCATACTTCACCTGCCTTTTCATCAGCTAGTGGCTGATGATCAGCTAGTGGCAGCCAACCTGATGCCCTCCAGATGCTTTAGCCTAGGGGTTTTCAATTTTTTTCAGGCCACAGAACCTGTTAGCTTAAAAAAAAAAATAATCCCTGAATCCCTGACTTTTCACACCAAAAATTAAATGCAAACTGTTAACTCATAGCAGAGGTGCATTTTCCCACATTTTGAATAAAAGAAAAGGAGTTGATCCTGCTACAGCTGTGAACAGTCATGCATGGTATGGTCCAGTTAGTACCTGTTGGGTTCGAAATTACAAGAATGGAATAAAATCTCATTTCAAGGTACAGGACACTCTGGCTCAGTTCACATGTCCTGTTCACCCATAAGGTTAGTGTGGTTTCAGTTTTGTGTGTTATGTGATCCAGCCAATTGTGGTTCATTCAATAAACCATAGTCAAATCATGGCCTAATGGGATATATAAATCCAGACTTAATCTTTTTCAGTAGGATTTTCTTCATGCACAATAATAATTGATAGGCCACTTCCCTTATAGATCACTCTGAAGAACATTTTTTTAAATTTCTTTACAACTGAATATTATCAGAATTTCATGTGGTCCTACCAATATATAAAGGAAGTCTGACAAAACAAAGTGTGGTGCTTGTTTCATTCATTCCATAAACAAAATCATCCAATATATGATGTGCAAATATGAAAGAGTAGTCATCCATTAGTTTCAGGAACTGGTTGTACCACTTTTACTTGCAATGATTATAACCAAATGTATCCTGTAGCTGGTGATCAACCTCTCATATTGCTATGTAGGAGTTTTGGCCCATTCCACGCTTCAAAACTGTAACATTTGAGGGTTTTCTAGTATGAACTACTCATTTCTTATCCTATCACAGTAATTCTATGGGATTTAAGACTGGACTTTGGCAGGGCCATTCCAAAACACTGAATTGTTCTTCTCTATCCATTCTCTAATAGATTTGCATGTATATTTGGAATCACTGTCTTGCTACCTTCCCAAATAGACTTCAGCTGATGGACAGATGGCCTCATATTCTTCTGTAAAATTGTCTGATGTAAAACTGAATTCATGCTCCCTTCAACAATGGCAAGTTGCCCAGGTACCCAAACTATGATAGTGCCAACTCCACACTTGGCATGAGGCTTTCATTGTGGAAGGCAGTGTTTGGTTTCCACCAGACAGAAAAATACCCATGTGGACCACAAACTTCCACTGCGGATCATTTGTCCATAGAATATCCCACAACAACTCTTGAAGGTTACCCAGGTGTTTTCTGGCAAGCATCAATGTTCTTCTTAATGAGCAATTAATTCCATCTTGCTACTCTCCCACAAATTCCATTTTTATCCAGTTCTTTTCTGATGAGTGTTCAGCTCATGAGTGTTCAGAAAAGTTCTCAAGTGTTCAGAAAAGAAATCATGAACACTGATTTCAACCAAGGTTAGAGAAGCCTCCAATACAAAGATGTTGTTCTGGGCGTCTTGTGATTTTCTGAACAATTTTATGCTGTTTTCTTGGAGTGCAGGATGGCCATACTTGGGAAGATTCACCATTGCCCCAAATCTTGGTCTCAAAACCACTTCAGAGTTTTAGAAATGGTTTTGTAACTTCCTCCAGACTGATAGTCATCAGTGATTTTTTATAGAAGCCCTCAGAAATTTCTTTTGACTGGGTTGTAATGTACCTCTAGAAGGTACGAACTTCACTATGTACTTCACTATGATGAGAACAGCCAAAGTTTGTGAAATAATCAGGGCAGGGCTGGTCTAATGCAATTCTGACTGTTTACTAAAGTACTCACACAGCTGGCCCTAACTTAATTAATTAAATTATGGGTTTGATTACTTTTTTACACTGGCATATCACAGGCTGGATGCCTGTGTTTATGAAATAAATGAAACAAGCACCAAACTTTAGGGTTATTTGCTCACTCAGATTCCCTTTATGTATCAGTATGGTCCACATGAAGCTGTGCTAACATTCAGTGGCAAAGACATGGGAACTTTCAGAAAAGCTGAACGAGTGAGAATACTTTTTTCACAGAACTAGGTAACTCTGGGGAGTCCACCAGTGGGGAGCCCAAAAGTAGCATGTCCATATTTTGCCAACTAGCTCCAAGCCGGTTTCTACTCTTGCAGACGGTAGAAAATGGCTTGGAGCTAATTCTGCCTGATACGTTGCTGCGAGCAGCACAAATGTAAAGGGCAGAGAATGGCCTCAGAAGAACTCAGCAAGGAAAGACAATATTAGTTACAGTAACTGCCTTGACATTAGATATATGCACTGTGTGACCGTCAACCCCCGCATGTCTGGAAGGGAAGGCAACCATTAAGTAGATATTCGCTGCCATCTGTCGGAAGACACAGACCATTTCTTTCTATACAATCACACAATGGCAAAGAAGCCAGCGTTCGTGCCACATTTGCTTACAAAAGGCAGAAGATGCCAATGACCAAGAGGCTCCAGAGAGGCATGCCAGCTATCAGAAACACAGCACAGTTTGGCAACCTCAGGAAAGAGAAACATGCGTGAAATAGTGTAAGGCAGAGAAAGGCAAGATTAGGTAGGTAGCAAAAAAATAATCAGCACAGAACTAAAACAGAAGACGACTATTCACGAAGGCTTTAATGCCAGAAAAAGGAAATTACAGGCAATGTGATGTGGGAGTGCAGAAAGAATCAGTTTCAAAACCACGGGGGAGAGGCCTTGAACTTCTTTGTGCTGCAGGAAAGAAAGCAGGACAGTTTCTTGGTAGGATGAATGAATGCACATTCCGGCACACTATGCCAGAGAGTTCGTATCCACATGCCGCATCTTGCAGAGAATCCAACAATCTTACAGAATATTAAAATCACAGAGCATGTTATTTATGGAGAAAGGGAAGTACTCAAGATTCCTCAGGGATCTTAGGAGTAACAAATCTTCCCTATCACCAAGACTGCCATGCAGCCTTGTTCTTATTTCCCCCTTTTTGAATGTGAGACATTTTTCAAGCAAATGCGTTCACACAAACCTAACATTCATCTTAGGTTGATTTCTTTATTTCCTTGCAGACGTTTACGCCCAATTTTTCCAAGAATGTTGTTAAGTATCTGCTCTTTTGTACCAACTGACACAGGAAAGTTACCCACATTTGATCCAGAGCTGGAGGGATCTGGCTCTACTCTCTCCTTACTCAGCCAAATAATTCACCCCTTGCCCCATTCATGTATTTGTTCAAGCAGCCTGGGGGAGCTGTAGGCAGACCTAATTTCCTTCTTCCTTTTTCCAGTGACACATACATGCATCACACTCTCACTCCTTTTTTCTGTGGAGGTAGGGAGCATAGGGAGATGGGCATACAAAGTTTGAGTAGTTGGCAGAGTGCTGCATTTCTGCAGCCTTTTGTAGCTTTTAGTCAGCTGGAATGAATGGAGGGGACTTCCATTCCCAGCGCTATTAATCTGGTTGTTACTACAAACATTTAATTCACTTTACAAAATAGTGCTAATGAACTGGATGCCTTCCCCCCCTTTTGACCCTCCCTGTTTGCTACCAACTGTGCCACAACCACAATGCTTGATGTGCAAGTCACATCCTTCTTAAAGAAGCAGCGATGCTCTCCTTCGGTTTCATTCACTCTTAGACAACACAAGGGCTGTTAACTTCAATCATTGCACACAATTAGGTTTTGCACAAACCACAGCCCTCAGCCAGGAACGCAGCCAAGCAAATCTGTCAACAATCGGGGGGTTTCTCCTTTCAAAAAGGAAGCTGGGTGGAAGTTTTAATTACAGCACCCTCACCCCTATCTGGAAGTGAAAGGCATCCAAGATGAATTCTGTTACCCTTGGAAAGTTTCCACTATATAATTTGTTCCCATGATGGGCAGTCCTGAGCTAATGAAACATGCCAGGCTATTCAAAATGAGCAAGCTCCTCTTACAGGAGCATACCTGTTTGCTCTTGGTCTTTTGCCTCTCATCCTCTTCAGGCCCAGTCTGTGATAGTGGCCATTCCTTCTTCTTCCTTTACTCATTTTTACTAACTTTAGAATGTAGAAGCAGCAGCAGCAACAAGAAGGGGGAGAAATTTAGCAGTGGGCCCTTGGTGGGATGTTGCCCTGGACAAATGTGCTCTCTATATGAGGCTACCCTTGAAGAGTATCTGGAAGCTACAGCTGGCGCAGAATGCGGCAGTGCGAACAGTTCTGAATGCCCCTAGGAGGGCACATATAACACCGCTGTTACGCGAGCTGCATTGGTTGCCAGTTTGCTTCCAGGTCCAATTCAAGGTGGAGTCCTTGGGGGTTCTCTGAGCTTGGTTCTTTTCTTGCAAACGTTTCATTACCTGGCTAGGTAACATCTTCAGTGCTAAAATGGGATGAGGTTTGCTCTCTATTTATCTGCTGTGGCCTGCCTTGCCAGTGCTGGTGGGGGTGGGGGTTCTGTTTTGCTCTTCTGGTAGTTCATTGATTAGCGTATGCTGACTGCTTGACTGTGTGCCTGGTGGTGACCTTTGCTTATCTGGGTGATGATTGCTGGAGGTGATTGCTGGTGCTTGAATGCTGGTGAGGTGATCTTCTGGTCCTTTGTCTCTTTTGAATAGTATGTAGATGCTGTTTATCTTTATGTGTCTGTTAATTGCTGCCTTGTCTGAATACCAGGCTTCCAAGAATTCTCTTGCACGTTTGGATTTGGCTTGGTCTAAAATGCTGACAGTTTCCCAGTTAAAACTGTGGTTGAGTCTGCCCATGTGTTGTGCAATTAAGGAATTTTCATCCTTTTGGATATTTAGGATATTTGGAGTGATTTTGGAGTGATTGGAGTATTTTGGAGTGAAACCAACAAAATCACTCCAAAATATCCTAAATAAACCAAAAGACCCAGTTGCCCAAGAAGAAAAAACAGGAGTCATCTACAACATACAGTGTAAGGACTGTAACAAACACTACATAAGACAAACAGGGAGAAGACTAGCAGAACGCATCCATGAGCACCAACTAGCAGTCAGAAGGCATGATGAAAATTTTCGACCAAGCCAAATCCAAATATGCAAGAGAATTCTTGGAACTCCCACCCCCACCAGCACTGGCAAGGCAGCCCACAGCAGATAAATAGAGAGCAAACCTCATCCCATTTTAGCACTGAAGATGTTTCCTAGACGGGTAATGAAACGTTTGCAAGAAAGGAACCAAGCTCAGAGAACCCCAAGGACTCCACAGTTCAACCCTGAGGTACACATATTCGCCTCCATTGCTGCCAATTCAAGATGCTGGTTATCACCTTTAAAGCCCTTCATGGCACAGGGCCAGGTTATCTGAAGAGCCATCTCGCTCCTGTTATATCAGCCCGCCCCACTTGGGCTGGCAGAAGGGGCATGTTGCAGACCCCACTAGTCAAGGAATTTCGACTGGTGGGAACTGGGAAGAGGGCCTTTTCTGCTGTGGCCCCCGTTCTATGGAACAACCTACCTTCCAAGGTGCGGTGTGCCCCCACTCTCATGGCCTTCAGGAAAGGGGTGAAATCCTGGCTGTGCCAGAAGGCCTGGGGGGCCGGATGGGGACTCGAACCAGTGGAGGTGGCTTGTGGGGTGATTGTCTTGCCCCCTCCATCATCTTGAATGTTTTTAGTATTTTGTATAGGGTTTGTTTTACAGTTTGTCTTTTAATGGATTAATTAATTTTAATTATCTATGTGTGGGGGTGAGCGCAGGGAGACGCAAGGCAAGAGGGGTCAAGAACGTTCTCTCGTCCCCCAAACAGCGAGGGAGAGATAAGAGGATGAGACTGGCACCTCCCTGAGGAATGCTAGAGATGTTTATGGATTGACCCTGGGAACTACTCTCAGTCTAGGAAGATTCTCTGTAAAGGGTGAAGCCAAATAAACCTTGCTGGATTGAATCTGTATGGTCTCCTGGAGTTTCATGGGCTAAACCTGACACTATGTGATATTTTTTAATTGTTCATGGGTTTTTGGTTTTAATTGTGAGCCCCCCAGAGTAACCTGCTGGGGGAGATGACAGCATACTAAGTAAGTAAGTAAGTAAGTAAGTAAGTAAATAAATAAATAAATAAATGTCCTATAATAATTCCAGATTCTGGTCTGTCTTCAGGCACTGGTGCTTTTTACTGCAACACACATAATAACTACCAAGCTATTTAAGATTTCAATAGAGGATCATGTTTAGGAAACTATGAATTCCCTTTCTCCTCCCCCCACCCCCGGATATCAGAATTGCTACTTTGGACATTTTTCTCCCCCTGTTTGCAACACAGCATTATTCCTTTTCCTTTCTACATCTGGTGTAAGAACTAAAAATAGGTTTATCTTTTCCATACAGTGCTATTTTTTTGAAAATTGAAAACATTTCAGCACAAACAAAACACAAAGTCTTTAGGATGTAATACCGCCACAATTTTTTTTCTAAATATATGGCAGGTGTGCGTTGTAAAGCCATACTGAAAAGAAATATTTTTAAAATCAATGTTGTTTCTAACTGTATGCTAACAGAAGTGTATTTAAAATTAAAGACAGCATATATGGCTACAGTCCTGCACTCACTGATTTGGGAATAATCTGTATAAAGGCAAAGGATCTAACTTTGAGTAAAGCGAAACAGAGTGCATTAGAAATGGACTGTTTTATGAACTGTTTTCATTATTATTCGTCAATTCTGCAAGTGTATTTACAATAGCATTCTTAAGTATAGTAATATATATTGCTAGCAATTTCTTCTATTTCACATACTGCTTTGCATGATTTTATTTTATCTCTGTAGCCATTATTCAAGCTTTTGGTCTTTCCCTTTTCCAAGCACTCTTGCACAGTTTTTAACCTTGATGTATATTTCTATAAAAGATAAGCTGAAGAAAGTCAATTGTATTTGGATATTTCAAGCTTAAATTGCTCACTTGATCCTCAGTATAAGAAAGCTTACACAAGGAGATAGAGCGAATGCCCTTTATCTTACAATAATCTCCAACGAGGTACCAACTTAACATCTGTAACTCTTGGACAGTTTCTTTAGCTTTAGCCATATTGGACTTAGATCAAAGAACAATTTTATTAACACAATATTTTAAAAAGGAAAAAAGAAACATGGTTAGGAATCAAGTTGGACTTTAACCTAAGGGATGTTAACTCTCTTGCATTAATCTTCCTCAAACTGACCCCTTTTAGATGCACCAGATTGCAATTTCAATCATTCTGCAGCCAACAGATCCGATAGCTGTGCTAGCTGAGGTGATGAAAGGACACTAGTTCCAACATGGCTGACTTATGCTGTGTAGCAACCTGTCTTCAAGACCTTCCAAAAGACAGTTTGTTCCTTTGAGGAAGCCTTGATCTTACAAAGCACAATGAGAGGCTATAAGGCTTCAATGACCAGGTTTGAAATCAGAGTCCAAACATAGCTTGCCACTGGTAGAGGCAACTACCAATGTCAAGCTATGTTTATCATTGTCAGAAGGGGTAGAAACTAGAAAGGACATTGTATTTTTTTTTTTAAGTCAAGCATTCCCCCCCCCCATTTTTTTTCTTTTGTTTTGTTCTTCAAATCTTGGAATCATCACAAATCTTGGAATCCCCAGTACTTCTTTAAGTCCTCTTGTGTTTCCTAATGATAAGAATGATTGTAGAAAAGATACTATTTCATATTACGACTACCATTCCCTCCCCACTCCCCATTATTCTCTTGGCTACATTCATCTTCTGTTGGTCATTTTTATTGCATCAAACTAATTAGCAGAAAAAGAAAAACTGAAACCAAGTTAATAAAATAATCTAACACTGAAATGTACCAAAACAAAGAAAAAAATGCGAAGCGGGATTCTGGAAATGTATAAAACAACTCCAAAAATTTGTTCGAAAGTCCTCGTTCCATTAAAAAAAAAATGTTGACAGGTCATACATAGAAGCAATCCATTGGTAGAAGTCACATTAGTTTCCTGGACTAGTACACCTACCTCCACTGGCTGCATCTCTCAGAAAGCTAACATTAAAATTAAGGACTCCTCAGGATGCAATCTTACACCAAGTTTACCAATAGAGCAACTGAAGTCAAAACCGTCTCCTCTATCTATTCTTTAAGCTGGAGTTATACTATTCCACTACATTTAAAACCAGTAAGGATGGTCTATCCTGATGATCTTACAGAGAAGTCTTTCACACGTTTACTTGGAGAAGCTAGAAACACACAAATATATACGTGCTTTGATAAGAATCTCCCCTGTGATGAATATGGGTCCCATTATGCTCATGGTAACCTTTTCTACAGTGCCTCCAGATTCTTTCTGCGCCAAGAGTTTTTAATTTTGTAAAAAAAATTTTTTTAATCCCTGAGGACAATACACCAGCCTCCATTTTGATTTCCACGATTATCTTTCCAAAAATGTCTTTTGGAGACCTTTTTATTTACTTAGTGAATAGGAACAGCAACCGGCTGTAGCCGTGACTTTCATTTGAAGGATCTCAAAAGGCCTTGACAAAAGAGAAAGATAAGCTGGCAGGAATGCTTGGCATAGTGTGAGAAATTAAAGAGGGTATGGGATGAGTATGTAAGGCAATCATTTACAGTATGAATCCTTCAGCACTAGTTCATTTCAATAACTTGGGAAAACATAAAACTCAATTAATTTCTCCTGCCAATATAATTGACCTACTGTACTGTGGCTGAGCTAAAGCAGGGGTAGGTATTTTACATGAATCTTTCTCCAGCTGAAGAAAGAAAGCACCATCACTCCACGTAGTTGGGTTGTTGTTGTTTTTTCTCCTCTCTCCTTTTTTCAGAGGGAACATGAACACAGAAATTTTTGAGCTATTGATCATGATCCAAGTTATCTATATAGAGCGAAGACAGCCTTCACTCTGACTTGGCTTGGTGTCACTTAATTAATTCCAATGTCCTATTGTTGTGTGTTAGCTCATTTTGAGTAATGACAGGAAGTGACCATGAATACTACCTTTTGGAGGAACACAGGTTTATTTGAAGTTATTTTAGGATGTTTTGTTTTTAAACAACATTCCAAAAGACTGCAGATGGGAGAAAAAATACCTAGAGAAGAAGAAATCAGTGCAAAAAATAGTGTGCTGATGACACTGAGGAACCATATCACATATAATGTTTTCAACTTATTTGAAGATACAGAAGAATGGCCTTTTACAATGTGAAAACAGATGGGGGGTGGGTGGGCTGGGGTGGTACAAATATACATTCTGTAACTTAAATAAAATCTAATTAATCCAAAGTCACATTTTAGTGATCCTCTTCAGTGAACTCTATAGATAAGTCAGAAGAATGAAGAAATCTTACTAAAAAAAACCCCAAAATACCAAAAACAAAACAAAAAAACAAAAACAAAAACACTACGTCTAAAGGGTGGTTCTGATAAATTACAATACACAGATCTTTTCCTGGGAAATTATCTCCTACATCCAACCCAATTAAGTCTCAAAATGTTGATCACTTAACAGTAGGTTAGTCCATCAATAGTTGAACACTACAACAGCAAATGCAGTTCAGTTTAATATTCAAATTGCAATAAAATGTCTATGGTGAAATAATAATATGCCATTATTTCATTAACAATTACGGTTTAATTAACAGAGCTCAATTACGATATTTGTTTAACTACTGGGCCAAAATAATTAGTCCATTATTCAGGAACAACAATATTCTATTATCCTAAAGAGAAAATAAGAAAAATGCAACAATAAGCCATCGGTCTACAATTAATAAATAAAAATAAAAATTTAGACATAACTTAGTGCCTCTCTCCATGCAATACTAAAAAAGACAACAGCTGTGTGGATAGATTTTAACCTGCTGTGCCCAATCTGAGCTTGTTCTACATCAAGTGGTTTCATCTCCTAGAATTCCCATCCAGCATGGCCACTCCTGAGAATTTTGGGAGTTGAGATTCATGCATTTAGAGGGCATCCAGTTTGGGAAATGGTATTTTAAACCTTTTTTTCAAACAGCCTATAGCAATCTATTTGTGGCATCTTAAAATCTAATATTTTTATCATGATATAAACTTTTGTCTGATGAAGTGAATGATAATCCAGTAAAACATGAACCATTATAAACATACCCGTCCTTAAGATGTAGGCAAATTCTCCACTGGTTTTGGCTAAATCAGGGGTAGAGAATATCCATCATACTATAAACATTTTGCTACAAGCTAGAAATAATCATTCATTGTATAAACATCTTGATTTTTGTATCTTTTAAAATAAATCACGTAGCATCACCCAAGACATCCCTGTAGAAATTAATACTCGGTGAGTGCAGTGGTCTTTATTCCTAGAATGCTGGGTGCGAGATAGTATCCTAAATGTTCAGCTCTCTCATTGATTCTGATAAGAAACATGACTTGCCCCTGTGTGTCAGCCAAAAGTAATTGTGCAGATCAACAATCAGCCACTAGTGAGCAACTACTTACACAAAACTCAGTGTTTCATGTAAGCAATATTCCAAATATCCATGGATCATTCCGATATTCTCCCAGAGCATGCCAATTTACCATTCCAGGAATAATTTTGCCACTTTCTGCAAGCAAATCTTCAGGAACAGGAAATGGCTATGCTTTCATAGAACACGAAAACAACTCCTGAAATGATGTTTTCCTGGAGAAAAAAATGGGGCACTCCTGAAACTAATAACAGAGCTCTGCATATCCCAGAAACAACTAAATTAGTCAAACTAAGCTCTGTAATCTAGAACGGCAGCTGACTTACATGAGCAGAATCTTTGGCAAGAAGTTCAAGGAAATAATTCAACTGAGTCTGTGTCCTTGAGCCTTAGTAATAATAGCAGTAGTAGTAATAATAACACATGTATTATACCTTTTCACCAAGGCACAGCACCATTTAAAAAACACAATAATTACAAAATCAATCCAATATAAATTAGTTCACAACTTAACAGTAAGTAACCACAATGTCCTTTTATGTGGGATTGTCTTGAAAATACCTGGCAACTACAGCTGGTCCAAAATGTGGTGGTAAGAACAGTGATGCACAAGCCATACTATACCCATGTAATACCCTGCTACATGGTGGGCTTCTGGGTAAAATTTAAGGTGTTGGACATTATCTACAAAGCCTTACATGGCACAGGGCCTGACTATTTGGGGGTCCATCCATTCTGGGACCCCATTCTGACAAAGTTGGCTCGTTTCAGGTATCATTGATTAAGATCATAAGCTCAGCTGTAGATATGCCTTAGGATACCAGCAATCATGTTCTGTGTTTTGGGGAAATTTCTACAGCTTTATTGAGTCTGCCTGGGATCTTTCTGCTATATTGCAATTTCAGATTACAAATAAAGTTTCCCAGGTAACAATACAATAAAAGATAACAGAGAGAGAAAGAAATTGGAGTCAGTCATAATGAATGGCCCCAAAGTTCTCACATGCTCAGAGAAGGACTTGGATGAGGAACTGTCAGCCCTCAGTCATATTAGACCTTCCAAAACATCAAATACAGCTTTTACGCATCAGATTCAGGACAGTTTCCAAAAAGAGCATGTACCACTTCCCAATCCTAAAATACAATGACACTTAACACAGTTAAGACTTTATGGTGTTACATGGCTTTCCAGCATCACCGGCGCTACCAGAATGGCCAGATGTGTGGAAGGAATTTGCACCTGCTAGAACAGCAGCTTCTTCCGCCCATGAGCAGTAGACCCAGTGCTCTGTCCAAGGTGCTTAAGAACACAATCTAATTCTAGACTGAATCCAGCCAAGCCAACCCTTTCTTCCTTAGGCAGCCCAATGCTTTATACTGTCCAAGTTTCTCTTTGCCTTACCTTCTAGACACTGCTCTGTGCACTAAGTTTCTAAAACAGCTGTTGCTATACCAGCCAGATATGAAATGCAATAACCTATAGCTTGTTTCCTGGGAGCTGAGAGTTTAAAAAAAGCAGGAGAGACAGCAGCACTAACTGCATAGAAGGACCATCCAGCTATTATTTATGGCTACAAAGTGCAGCTACTATCATTACTACATTTTTTTCTCTCTCATTTTACTCTCCAGAGAATGGTTTAAAATGACTGTATCACACTCATTTATTTGCCTTGCTTTATAATAAAGAACAAATTTAAAATCCAGACATTAAAAACGGTTACAGTGGCAATTAAAACAAACAACTATAATTAATAACTAAAATTAGCAGTTAAAATTAGCATTTAAAAGCATGTACAAAAAGATTGTTTTAAGGGCTTTTAGAAAGCTAATAAAGAAGGCGCACCGTTCAGTTCTACAGGGGATACGTACCAAAGAGCTGGGATAGCAACAAAAAAGGTTTACTCCTGCACTGCCGCCTGATGAGATTGTAGCAACTATAGGCAAAGCACCATACACATGGAGGTTCTTATCGAAGGAGGCACTCTCTCAAGCTGTTTGAGCCTAACTGGGCAGGACTAAGGCTAATTTCTCTCAAACCTCTTCAAATCAAATTGACATTTCAATTTGATACCCCTTATCCAGTCAATTTCTGAATGCAGGCAGAAATTTAGGGTAACCACGCTATTTCCTGAAGATTTCACAGGTAGACCTGGATGTCATCAGCAGTCTAACAGCCTCCATCTCCAAATCTCTCGATGATCTCCACCAGTAGTTTGATGTAGATACTTAGAAGCACTGGAGACAGAGTGGCACCTGAGGGACACTATGCAATAGTTCCCATTTTGAGGAGCAAGTGTCTGAATCTGAAATCTATCCGAGAGACAGGAACAGAGTCACTTCAAAGTCATACCTCCTATTCTCAAATCTTTCAGGCAATCCAGAAGGATTCCACAGTTTACTGTTTGAAATCCATTGAGAATTCAAAAAGAACCATCAGTCACATTTTCTTTGCTGATCTCCAAAGCTTATTCCTCAGCTCAACCTAAGCAGTCTCAACCCCACAGCCCACCCTGAAGTCAGTTTAAAATGGGTCAAGATAATTTGGTTCCTTGAGGACTGCCTGTTGTTGAGAAGCCATTACTCCCACAAACTTTTCAGCCAACTATTGTAAGTAAGAGGCTGCCTATAATGCTTATCTCTGAAGGATCCAGGGCAAGCTTCTTAAGAAAAGGTCTAATAAATGTTTCAGAGAGACATTTATGAAGTTAACTAAGTTAACGTAACCTCCCAGCTAGAAGATACAAGCCAAATAAGAGAGTAATCCAGAGGTCAACAGTGAAATGTTCCACAATAAGAAGTCTCCACTTCCTCAGATATCATGAGTTGAAACTGTTCCAGTTTAACTATACAAGATGAGTAATTAGACAACAACATATTTGGCTCTGTATCAAGGTCAACCAAAATATGATGAATTTTATCCACAACAGAAAATCACTGAAAGCATTACAAGAAACCTCGGAGGATTCAGTAATCATTCAGTTTGATTACTTTGATTCAGTAATCATTCAGTTTGATCACAAAATTCAGTTTGGTCTAGGGGTTAAGGCACCAGGCTAGAAAGCAGGAGACTGTGAGTTCTAGTCCCACCTTGGGCATGAAAGCCGGCTGGGTGACTTTGGGCCAGTCCCTCTCTCTCAGCCCAACTCACCTCACAGGATTGTTGTTGTGGGGAAAACAGGAGGAAGGAATATGAGGTAAATTTGCCGCCTTGAGTTATGTATAAAAATAATAAAGGCAGGATAAAAAAAAATCTAAAAAAATAAAAAATAAAATTCTGGGAAATGAAAGCCAGGATATGAATCATCCTTCACATAACCTGGAAAACTCAGCAGGAGTTTAGAGATGTAATACATGGGGGGGGGGGGGGGGGGAGCTTTTTGCTACATAAAGCTTCGAATCGGCTTTATGATGTGCTGTATTAGATTTGACTTGGGTCTTTCTCCAGATGTCTACCTTGCTGCTTCAGCTCTACAATCCATGCAAGTACCATAACGTCACCTTTGAGGCAGGGCAAGATAACACATAGAAACAACTGTGTCAACTGCCATTGCAAGATCCCTGTTTCAGGTACCAGCCAGAGCTTCAACTGAATCACTAGTGGAAACAAACCCAAATGATTCCAAGGCCTCTTGAAATCCAGCTGGTTTCAATAAATGTTT
This sequence comes from Liasis olivaceus, assembly GCA_030867105.1. Classification (NCBI taxonomy): domain Eukaryota; kingdom Metazoa; phylum Chordata; class Lepidosauria; order Squamata; family Pythonidae; genus Liasis; species Liasis olivaceus. Next base: position 23,894,391 of record CM061348.1, on the reverse strand, counting down.
TGAGCAGATCATTCTATTACATCCACTGTCCCTACAGAGATTAAGGTATAGCCACTAATGCCACCTTAACCGGATGATGATCTGTCCATGACAATGGAGAAACCCTTCATGCCTTTGTATGATCTTGCAATGTCAACATGCATACAACAGGAGTGAGACTTCGATCACCTGGTTGTGACTGCTGTGTTAACTTATTTTACCCACTGAGGATGCAGCTGCATGCATGCTTGCACACACAGCCACACAGACAAAAGCTATTCCTGATTCTCCTCTAGGAGCAGTTTCGAACACCAACATCCACACATGCAGACTACACTATACTATTAGTGATATGGGTCTCACCCTCTGGGGTTATCACAAACAGTGAAGACACTGCCCAGTCAACTGTTCCTCTTGTTCTCACTGCAGCTCTGGTTTCTTCTGTACATTTCTAACTCATAGAAATGTGAAGCTACACAGCTTAGGCATTAACCTGCCTTCCATTTTCTTTTGATATTGACGTCATAAATGTATAGTAACATTTGCCTCACTATCTGGTGTACAGAAATGCATCCTCATTGCAGCTGCCCCGGTGAGTGTTTCTCACAGAATTCTCTCTTCAAGTGGAACTCTGAAACCATCCAAAGATTTCAAACTAGAGCAGCTTTTTGAGAATCAGTCTAGAACCCTCTTACACATTTTGCCTCAGGAATGACCTGGGCCTTTGGAAATCACAATATGTCAATGAAGGTCCAAATCCAGCATCTAGTATCTCCTTTCAGCCTTTTATATTATTATTTCTCACAACTTGCACTTAGCTAAAATCTTCCTCACGTTAAAGCCAGGGAGATTTGGACCTATGACCTCAGAGAAGATAAGGTGGTGGAACATACAAGTCCAGATATAAGGGCAATTTGAGGCCTAGAAAAAGGCACTGTAATACCAGGCCTGCTGAAATGAACCACTAGCACTAATCCAACTCCTGCCTATATTCAGAAATGAATCCTTTGGCTATAGTCTATAAATCCTCTCTTATTCCAAAACCTATTCCCTACAGACACATTTTCTCCATTTTTAATACTACATCTTATATTCAGAAGTGGAACCTGCAACAGAACTTTGATGTTCAGTGTTTCATTTCCCTGGCCACCTCATCCCCCCAAACAGCCCCCAAGCTTGCTACATAAAGACTGGCACTCTAAGAAATTAGATTATTATATTATTATCGATGCTACAAAGCTGTGTTTTACAAGTATGTTTATTTTATCAGAAAGCCTCAGGTTTTCAAACTTTTGTTTAGTCAGTTTACCTCTCATAATTTTTAGTTATCTTTCCTTCCTTCAGGCCCGACTTTAAAGAGTAAAAATGAACCATTTTATCAACAAACCATAATGCTCCAGATATAATTATATCTATTGTTCTATAACCATTGCCTGAAAACAGCTCTCATGTTCCCTCTCCTACGTTTTCTCACAGCTGCCGCCATTCTTAAGCGCAACCACAAATGTCTATAGGGAAAATCTTTGTATCTCCTCAAAATGTGCAAGGATTCAGTTATAATAAAGTCTTCCTTACACCATTTTTCTTCATTTTCCATTTACTTGTTAGGTGTAATCCCTCTGCTTGTTCACAGTTAACGCATTTTGGGGATATGCCTCTTTATCAAGGGAATGTTCCAGAAGTCCCTCAAGATCTGGCTGTGTCATCAGGCCTGGGGGTCCCAGGGGACCGGTGACATTCTAAGATGGCTCCATCATTGCAGTTAATATTCACTGTCTCCTGTTACTTTTTTATATTTTAATAATGATTGTTTTCTATTTTTAGTAATCGTTGTTTTTACATATTACTTGTTTTATTAATTGTTGTATACTGCCCAGAGTCACTTTTTGTGAGATGGGTGGCCATATAAATTTGACAGATAGACAGACAGACACAGACAGACAGACACAGACAAACACATAGATAGATAGTCCAAACAGCTTGCAAAGGATGGGTGTATTCAGGGTGATGAGACAGGCCAGCACAACAACACATACCAAAAAAGGGGCTATGATTCTTCTCACAAGGTCAATCTCAAGTCTGAATTTCAACTCGTTTAAGGAAAAGGTGATTTTATTTATTTATATATCAACTTTGTCACTGCCCATCTCGTTGAAACTCAGCAGATAAAATTCATCAAAATACAATAAAGAACAATCTTAATAATATATAGCTTCCAAGAAAGATGGAGAGTTGGCAAATAACTCAGGGAGCATCGTCAGGGCGCTAACCACCCCCAGGGACAGTTAGAACTCATGTCACCCCATGCCCACTGGCAGAGCCAGGTCTTTAATCCTTTTCGGAAAGCCAGGACATAGGGGCCCGCCACACCTCTGGGGGGAGAATATCCCCAAGGGCAGGGGCAATTGATGTATCACATGCTGAAGTATTCTAGGCATCCCTCAAATCTATTCTGGTATGATTGCCACCTATACTCTAGTATACCTGTACTGTAGTACAGTAACACATTAATGCAAAATATAAGCACTCTATTATGTACAGACAGTCCCCTACTTGCACACTTCCTTGTTGCGAACTTCCACCGATATGAACAGGGTGGACCCAGAAGTCAGAACCAGAAGTTGGGCTAGAAGTCAGAACCATAAGTCAGGAGAAGGTGGGAAAGGGTTAGTTTGCAGCGCACCACAAACTAACCCTTTCCCACCTTCTCCAGCATTCCATTTGCATTTGAGGTTTGCACTGAAGTTGGAGTTCCCAGAAAGGGTTAGTTTACGTGGTGCGCTCTGTGGCCAGGTGAGGCAGGAGAGGGGGCAGTGGCAGAGGACAGGGGAGAGAGGGCAGAGGTCTCCTGCCTTGCCTGGCAATGGAGCACGCTGTGCCCCACCAGCCCTGACTCCTACCTCCACCTCTTTTTTTTTGCTTCTTGGACTTACAAACAAAATGGACTTACAAACAGCCTCTTGGAACATAACACGTTTGTAGGTAGGGGACTATCTGTACACCCTGTATTAGAAAAATAACAGAGAAGTCCTGCTCACTTAGACCAAAGGCCTATCGAGTGCAGCATCTTGTTTTCCACAGCAGCCAATCATGTACCCCTGTAATCTCACAAGCAGGACGTGAATCCATTCACCCTGAGGCATACTGCTTTAATCCTAAACAGCAATGCTTTTTAACTAACTGAAGCTAGTTAAAAACTTGGAGAATATATTCAGATTCCATGATGTGTCTATCCCCACAAATATCAGAATAGTGCAAGCAATGGTCTTCTTCAGGCAGTTGCTCATGCTCTAGCCATCACATGGCTCAAATACTGCAACGTGGTCTACATGGGCTGTTCTTGAAGACTACCCAGAAGCTTCAACTGGTCCAGAAGTTTGCTCCAAAGGCTACAGTAGTTGCCAGTTTGCTTCTAGGTGCAATTGAAGGTACTGGTCATTACCTATGGCATCAGGCTTAGTTACTTGAGGGACTGCCTATGCTCTATAGTTTCTGCCAGGGAGGGTTGAGGCACTTCAGATTCCTTCGATTAAACAATGCCATGTATCAGGACTCTGGAAGTGGACCTTCTCTGTAGCAGTGTCTGCCCTCTGGAATGAGGCTCCCCCTGAGATCTGGATGCCCCCCACCCTGCTCATATTTCAAAGAGCCTTGAAGGCCTGGCTCTTTGTCCAGGGCTTTGGCAAGGGTGAGTGAAGCCCTCTTCTGGGTACTGTGGGTTTGATTGGTTGTTGTCTGGTTTTTGCCATCTTTTATTCTTTGTTTTTATTACAGTATTATTTTATTGTTCTGTGTGTTTTATTTGTGAACCCCCAGAGTTGCTGGGAATCAGCTGGTGTAAAAAATTAATAAAATAGCAATAATAATAATAAGCAGAGTACATCATGAGAAATGCCAGGCTGGAAGAATCACAAGCCGGAATTAAGATTGCAGGGAGAAACATCAATAACCTCAGATATGCAGACGATACCACCCTAATGGCAGAAAGTGAAGAAGAACTAAAGAGCCTCTTGATGAGGGTGAAAGAGGAGAGTGCGAAAGCTGGCTTGAAACTCAACATTAAAAAAACTAAGATCATGGCATCTGGACCCATCAATCCCTGGCAAATAGAAGGGGTAGAAATGGAAGCAGTAACAGACTTCATTTATTTGGGCTCCAAGATCACCGCAGACAGAGACTGCAGCCATGAAATTAAAAGACGCTTGCTCCTTGGGAGGAAAGCTATGGCAAACCTAGATAGCATATTAAAAAGCAGAGACGTCACCTTGCCCACAAAGATCCGCATAGTCAAAGCTATGGTTTTTCCAGTAGTAATGTATGGCTGTGAGAGCTGGACCATAAAGAAGGCTGAGCGCCGAAGAATTGATGCCTTTGAACTGTGGTGCTGGAGAAGACTCTTAAGAGTCCCCTGGACTGCTAGGAGGTCAAACCAGTCCATCTTAAAGGAAATCAACTCTGATTGCTCATTGGAAGGATTGATAATGAAGCTCAAGCTCAGATACTTTGGTCACCTAATGCGAAGAGAGGACTCTTTGGAAAAGACCCTGATGCTGGGAAAGATGGAAGGCAAAAGGAGAAGAGGACGGCAGAAGATGAGATGGCTAGATAGCATCACTGAAGCAATGAGCATGAAATTGAGCAAACTTAGGGAGGCAGTGAAAGATAGGAAGGCCTGGCGCAATATGGTTCATGGGGTCACGAAGAGTTGGACACGACTTAACGACTGAACAACAACAACAACAATGGTATTCCCTGTGACACTCTATGGAAGTGAAAGTTGGACTTTGAAGAAGCAGGATAGAAAGAATATTGACAAGTCTGAACTGTGATTTTGGAGAAAACTCCTAAGAAAATCATGGACAGCCAAGAAAACAAACAGATGGACCACTGCACCATTGGGAGACTTGAAAGACCAGTTACAGACAGATGGTCATTGAGAAAATATATCTAAGTGTTCACTAAAGTTAACAATGACTGGATGTGACATAATCAATCAACCAATCAAATTCTGAGTTCATATAACAACAGCTCTGCTTAGTTACGGAGTGCCAAGAATCTCCTCTACAGTATCCTATACACTGACAGTAAACTTATTCTCCAAGTGTCTTTCTTTGAGTAGTAAAATTGGCACAATCCATCCACAAGAGGGAAGTTGGAGGAAGTTCGTGGGAACTCCAACATTTGGAAAAATGATCCTATTAATTCTAAAGGGAGGGGACCCCCCCCCCCAAATGTTCCATGAGGCTTGAACATGGACATGGAATGTTCTAAGATTGGGAGGGAACTGGAAAACCTGGGAGAGTGGAAGATAAAAATATGGGTCATCAATGCAAAATTTAGTCTAAGATCCTACTAAAAAAAATTATCAGAATGCAGACACTGTGCTCCTTGTTTCTGAATCAATACACAACACATTAACATGTAAGATTTGAAGAAGGCCAAAATACATAATTTCCAGATAGAATTCAAAGTTGGTACCTCTCAGTGAAGGTCACCAAACTCAAATATGTTTCAGGAGCTAAAATTCTATTTCCAAAATAGAAAGCTTTCAAATCAAGAGTCTTTAATCACAGAGTTTTTAGAGTCAGTTTTCCCATAGAGTGTTTTTTTCCCAATTGAAAGGCACATTTCTTCCCCTCAAACACCATTTCTATGCTTTCAGTTGTACATTTCATTTTTATAAAAAGAAGTCAGGCAATGCAAATTACTACTTTTGAAGGCAGCCTTATGAAAGTCTTTGCAACATTTTAAGGAGCCTCCCACACTGCTTTCTTTGTGAAACGGATCAAACTGTTGTGTACTGAAACCAGGTTTCAAGTTTCCAATGGATAGGGAGTAGGAAAATAAATCACATGTAGACAAATTAGTCCATATGTTTTGCTGGGTTTAAACTGCACAGTTACACTGTGAAATGGGAATTTGCAGGGCCCGTAAAATTGAACAGTGGGGAAGGGTAGGATATCAAATTATCTTGGCAACAGCTAGTTGATACTGTGTCTCCAAAACAGCTGCCTTCATCAAAAGACATTTAAAATTTTGTTTGAAATATCCAGTGATACCTGGGCAAACTCATTTGCTGGTATCAACATCTAATGGATTAAAATCCTGCCAGACTGAATTTGCTCTGCATGTTCACTACTTCTTGCTGTAGTAAAAGAAGTACCATGATATCCTTGTGAAAATTACTCAAATTATGTAATCTGCATCATTTGACGTCATGATGCCTATAACATCACTTGTGCCTCCTTGTCCCCACTGCAGATGCCCATATACTCTTGAAACCAAGGGTGGTTTATTAAACAAACAAACAAACAAAAAGCCAAATCTTCTTACACTCAACTACACATACATGCTTGCACACATGTTCAAAGGTGCCACATTAGTTCCTTGGATTTATAAAGCATGCTATGAACTTTAGATTCTTAAAGCTCTACTGAAAGTCAAAGGAAACTCCTTGAAGCATCAAAAGCTCCAGCTTTATCCCTTCATGTCCCTCAGACATGTGGTGGCTGGAACATTGTTTTATGATAGATCAATACCTGGTGGGACCCATGGAAACATTAAGTTATATGAAACCAATTTCTCTCTAGATTTTGGGTGGTGGCTTTGCTTGCTCTACAGTTGCAACTTCCATTTATCTCTCCTGTATCCAATTGTACTTTCTCCTGTACTTTCTAATGCTTTCCCCTTCTTTTTCTATAGTATACAATAGATTATCCCCGTTGTTATTTCATTCTTTAGATTCTTATCCCTAAAACAATTCATTTTTAGTAAGAAAAAAAATCTTAAAATGTTAAGTTGGAAGAAATGTTAGCACCATTATTTCAAGTAGTTTAAGAAAACAAAGAAAATCCCACTTAATGTTTTGGCCTTTGGACAGAACATGGATTTGCAGAATGACTGTCTCCATTACTTATACTTTTCAAAAGACAAAATTCGACACTGTTGCAATAGTTAAAATGTGAGCGCTGAGTGAATGTCTTTATAAGATGCCCCATCATGGTTCTTCTACTGCAGAAGTACATGAATTCAAGCTTGGGGGAATCTGGAGATTCACCAAGCAGCAAATGCAAAAAAAGGGGCTCTGTGTGTTTGTGTGTCAACTGAAAAATGGGAGATCAGGACATCAAAATAATTACCTACGACAATCTTCTATTTCCCCAAATGAAAATGCATATGAGGCTATTACAGAGCAGAGCTTCCAATGGTAAACACTAAAATGTACAATTCCTACATTAACAGGATTCGGAAGCTCTTGAACATCTAATGCGAATTCCCCAGAAATCGTGTAATAAATTTCTAGTTACTTTCTGCCCTACCATTACCCAGGAATGTGAGATTGATGTTTTGTCATTACTATCATTTGGTAATTGCAGTAAATTTTTCCATGAAGCAGCAGCTAATGTATGAACTATTTCGGGTGCTATCCGAATTCTTTGGAAAAGATTGCACTATCATTCAATATCTGAACCACAGAAAGCTCTACATTTTTAGCAATCTGCATATTCTGAAATGGCATCTTTTGCTTCAGGCTACTGCATTACTGCTTCCAGATTGTTTGGGAATTTATTGGACACTAGAGAACAAGCTGGAATCACTTCCAAGACGGAAAACACAGTACCTAACGTGGATAATCTCTCTGGCCAGTTCACAACCATCCATGTGAGGTCCTTCTGCTGGGACAGCACAGAATAAATACTAATAATCCATCTGTGACAATGAAAATAGCCCTTCTGCAGAGAGTTGCATGGCCCAGAGTGACGATCTGGCAGCTAGAAAATGGTACCTCAACAGATGGGATCTTTTAAAACTCCCCCAGCATGTTTTCCTACGTTTATTACTGGCCTGAGCTTCTGGTTTCATATATTTAATTACGTATACTTATACAAGGTGAACAGTGTGCCTTTTCTTGATCTGCTGCTAAAACCTGCCTAATTCCCAGCCTGCATGGCCTTGGCAACAGGTTGCAGAAGCCTGTTCCAGACAATAGCGTTAAATTAACTTGGAAACTTTCCCATTTTTCCCTTAAATAATAATAATTAAAAAAAAAAGAAAGACACCAATACATATCTCTCCTTTAGGGCAGTTCAAATGCTATCCTATCCTGCAATCTAGATATGCAAGTTAATAACAGATTGCACCATTCTCTTTTTTAAAATAGAAAAATCAATAGCAAACAACAATAAACAAAACAAGTTAAGCCAAATTGTATGAAAATCCTCTCTTGCCTTTTTCTTAAAAAAGATTAGTTTAAAATATACAAAGAACACATTTCAGCAGTCCAGTACTGCAAGCCAAGTATGTATTTATCCCTCCAATGCTGTAAAATTATTCTCTTGGCAACATCCACATGCAGGGTCCCCATGGTATCCTCTGTATATGGGGTACACACCATATACCATTGATATACTGCATAAAGAATATATGTCTTTGATATCATTGATAAAGTCTGCCTGATGATATCCTATGAATTTCCAGTAATGGGATATGCCCAAACTGAATTAATGTTCCAACTTCCAACCAGGAGATGCTCATAGTTTACAGATTACCTGGGCTCAGAGGAAGAACATATTAAATGATCGATCCCCTTTTCCTGTAGACAAAAAAAAATTGGAAGTGGGCCCTGATGGTCTGAGGGATCATGACACAAGTTATATACCCATCAAAATGTAATTTCCTCTCTTACTTTTGGATATCAGGCTGAAAGTAAGAAAGAGGCTAGTTAACTGGCTCTTCACCCAAGTGAGGGAGACTAAGACCCCTTGTTTCATCATCCTTGCCATCTTTTATCTCTATCTTTTATGTTTTATTCTAATTTTTTTGTTTGAATTGCCCAGAAGCAGCATACAACTTTAAAACTTCACCTTCATCATCTTATTCTGTCTAAATCAGCCCCAGCTGGCTGGTGGCTCAGACTTAAGTATTGAAGTGACATGTGACAGGAAGAAATACATTCTATTCTATAACTCAGAATTCCTTGTCAGAAGTTCAACTTCCAGAATTCCCTGTCAAGCAAAGTCTGTGAAGTTCGGAGAAAGGCTGCTGTGTCACTTAATGATTGGCGTTAAAGACAGATCTTCTGTCTGCAAATGCTTTGTATTGAGGTAGTTTCCTCTTTCATCCAAGCACAGGACATTGTGGTTTGTGTAAACTGTAGTTAAAGCATAATTTGTTAGCTTTCTAAACTGTGGCTTCCACAAACCAATCTCTCGTACTTGGGAGACTGTGCGGTTCATTGTTACAAAACAATCGAACCTTTAAATCTCTTCCTCTTGGGTATGAAAACTGGGGGAAGGAGGCAGGGGAGGAAAGTGCTTGAGTGTTCAAGATTTGCTTCAGCATCATCTCATGACACTAAATCATAACAGAACATCTGAAAGCAGCCTAATGCACTAAAGAATATTTCATTTTAAGCATGCCTCTTAGGTCATTTTTTTTTTCTTGCACAATTACAATTTAGGCTTTAGTTCCCAGAGAGTTTTAATAAAAATCTGCATGACCTGCTGCAAAAATACGAATGAGCTCATCCAACAATTCCAAGCAATGTGCTATCCATCCATCCATCCATCCATCCATCCATCCATCCATCCATCCATTCCTGGTACTCATCACTATTTTTTATTTGTACTACAACTGTATAAAGATTTCCATCAAATTATATCAACTTAAGTATGGCACAGAACTTATACTTGGCAAAGAAAAAAATAGTAATAATAAAAAAAACCACACCATATTTAAATGGATCAATATCACAGAAAATTTGGAGAGGGAGGTAATTTCCTAATGCCAGCAGGTTCTTTTCCCCCCAGGGGTCAGATTACTCCACTTAGAAGAAATAAGTTCAAACTAAAACGGAAACCTGGCATTGATTCCAAACTGCTCAGACTTACAAGTTCAATGAGAAAATACCAGCTGTCCTCACTGCGCACAATGTACAATGCAAAACGCAAAGAAAATGAGGAGTGGGAGGGAAGCAGCATCCGTCTCTCTCCACAAAGTATTTAATCTTACTCCCTATTTCAAATAAAGATGGTTTGCAGCTGTAAATTTGCCCGACTCAACCTTGGCAAGACATGGTAGATTTTTGGTCCCCCAGGCCAGGGTGATACATCCTCTTTCACTCTGGATGGGATGGCACTCCCGCACACTGAGCTGATATACAGTTTGATCTAGACTCATGGCTCCTGCTTGAGGAGCAGGTGGCAGCCATGGATAGGGGGGCGTTTGTACAGATTTATCTTGTGCACCAATTACGTCCTTTTCTGAACTGGGAGGCCTTGCTTGCAGTCATACATGCCTTTGATTTCCCACTTGGATTACTGCAACTCACTCAGCATGGGGCTGCCTTTGAAGACCACCTGAAAGCTTCAACTGGTCCAGAATGTGGCAGCATGCACAGTACTGGGTACCCCACATTATACCCCTGTTGCCAGAGCTGCACTGGCTCCCAGTTTCTTCTGGGTGCAATTCAAAGCCCTAAATGGCACAAGACCAGGTTATTTGCAGGACCACCTCTCCCTGAGGACATCTGCCCATCCCACCAGATCAGATAGGGTAGGCATGTTCCAGGTCCCTTCTCTTAGATGCTACAGTCTTATGGAACCTAGGAAGCATGCCTTTTCTGTGGCCACCCCTACCCTATGGAACACTCTTCCCCCTGAGATCTGGTAGTATTGGGTACCCTACACACTCCTACTGGATTTTTAACCTTCCGGAAAACACTTTAAGACCTGCCTTTTCCCACACTTCCAGGGAAGAAATGGCAGACTGAAGAGGACTCCGCAAAACGTGGAGCTGACAGCCACAGCAGAATGAAGAGCCGGCAAGTAGACCAGCTGTTTGATAATTCCCCTCCAGACAAGGAGAGGACTTGAGATTGCCCACAAGTGCTCCAGACAGTTGCTCCTCATAGTCTCTGGTGGGTTTAGAGCTCTGGAACACGAGGGAATAGCCATCTTGCTCAACAAGCAGTCAGCACCTTTGAAATGACATTAAGTTCACATACTTCCTTTTCTAATCACTTTTGGAAATTGCTTGCTAACTACTTTTCAGCTATTATGAACCTTTGGGTCCCAAGTCTGAAAGTACTGGGTGAGTTTCCTTCAATCCTTAGTGAAAGAAGTTTTAACTACAAGTCTAAGAACTTAAAAAAAATTTTTTTTTAATTAACAGCAAAAGGGTGATTAAAACTTTGATCTTAGAAAGTTACAAGTGGACTAAGAGTCCAGATAAATTTGAAATAAGATTTTGGAATTAATTATAAGAATCCTTCCTGTGGGAAAATGCTTTTGTTTCAATTAAAAAAAAAATAGTAAGGTAAGATTTCAAAAATTGGACAATAGAGGGAACCAGAGGGCATTAAAGATTATAATTAAAGGAGAAGAACACCCAAATTCAACTTAAATCACAATTACAGAATGAAGCAAAATATTTTAACATTGGGCATATTGAAGGTTATTTTTGAACAATGGAGCCAGAAGTTAATTTTAATAGTGTCTGTCTCTATAGACTCTTTTTTCTTTCTTTTCTGCACCTTCTACCTTTTCTTTTTATTCTTTTATATTTTTAGTATTCTTTATATTTTTTGTATTAGTTTTTATTGTTGTAATTGTAATCTTTAATAAAATTACTTTAAAAAAAAAAGACCTGGCTTTTCCCCAAAGCGCTGAAATAGGGTGAGATTGACATGGGACAAATGTGTTGTGGGCTGCATCAGAAAATTTAGCTGTAGCACCAGATCTTTTGGGTTTTGGTTCCACTGCTTTTATTTCATTGTTTGCATGTATTGTTCCCATCCTTAGGTTTAGTTTCAGATGGTTTCATATAAATGTTTTAAATAAACAAGCCAGTCTGGTGGGAAACAGATATTAATATTCTGACACTAGAATTAGCTCAGCAAAAACTGAAACCTGCTTAAAGTTACTACATTTCACCGAGTTAATAATGACCAGATGGTGGTTGCCAAAACTTTATCAAGCTTAAAGGCACTTTTAAGCAAAGATGCTGCAAAGATACTCAGGACGTAAGAAATTTCCCTCTAAGAAAGGGCATAGATTACTAAAATATATACACAGCGATTCTATCACACTGAGTTTCAAGTACGTTTCCTTTGCACTGAATTATACGCAGCACGTAAGTTGAAAAAAAAAGGAAGAAATGAATCCTCCTGTTCTTAAGCAGCCAAAACAGTGATCCTAGGATCACGGAAAAGGTTTTATTGAACAAGTTGTGGTATATATGCAAAAGTTCCCTGCTAAGGAAGCTGGGCCATATGCATTGCACAGATACCAGAATACACGAATTTCACCAGCTAAGAGCAATGCGGTTGTACTACACCCTCTGTGACATATAAACACTCCCCAGTGGTTCTTTATTTTATATGGCATTATTTTAATTTTTACGTTTAACTGCTGTTAACACATATTGCTCAGAATTCTGCAGGAAAAGACACCCCTCCCCCAAGTACAGAACAAAAAGGACAGCTTTTAGACACTGAAAATTCCCATGAGACTGCTGCATTTTTAGAAGCAAACCTGGGTGATATTGCCAGAGGGCACCAAGTAAAAGCATCACTGAAGCAATCAATTGAATGTGTCACCAACAGAAAATGTCACTTGTGATTAAACTCAATGGAAGGAGAATCAAGTTCCACACGGCCATTAATACACTAGTACAGGCAAAGAAATGCAAATTCCATCGTTCTCTGTCTAGGTCCCGGTTGTGGCACTGGGTACAGAGTTTAGCTTGGTGAGCACACTGATGTTCATTTAAGAAATACACTACATTTCTACTTCTTATGTCAGTGCAGGCAGATTTCAAGTATATGGAAATTACAGAGATTTCAAATATATGGACATTATAGGGTAATCTCAGAAGACAAGCGGACAGCTGTATAAGAAGAAATGGGAGGATGGCAATGTTCTGCTCCTCTAACAATGCATGATAAATGTCCTTTTTAATTAAAAACAGAAATTTTGCTCTGTGGCAAAATGTGATAATTGTTCAAAGAGTAAGTTTAAAATAAATGCTTCTGATCGCTTTGCAGCAGACCTCTAACTGCTAAGTAGCAGAAAACACTTGTTCATCAACCTGGCTTAGACCATCAATTATTGTTTCCTATTTCTGCTTGCTCAGTCATCTCCCCTAAAAGCTTCAGCCTGAAACCACTGGGCAAGTAAAAACATTTGTATGTGATATAGCTCCACAGCTTTTCCACTACAGAAGAATGCCTTACCCCAAACCCAGGCAATCCTACTGGACTCCAGACCAGAGATGGGATAGAGGCTGCTACATGCAATTTAGAAGGGGAGAATTCTGATTCAACACGCTACAGTAAAAACTGAAACCGGGGAATCAGATCTTCAGTTAAAGCCATATTTAAGCTGTTAGAAGTGAAGGAAGTTGATTTTAAAAATAAAAATGTGAAATGCTTGTCAATCATTCTAGTCTATTGCACTCACTTATGGATTTCTTCTTAACTGAACAACTGGGTAGAATGCCCCCTGAATACTATTTCCTTGGCTCAGTTTCCCACATCTAACTAAGCCATGCTTTTGTGTTAAAAAGCCAGAAACGTGACAGCCTTGCAAATGAATAAAGACAATGTGGTTTAGGTGTTATACTTTGTCAACTCTGTAATGTGCTGTATCATCCCGGCCTACTCTGGTTTATTCAACAGCTCATCATTAAATATCCTGTGGCTTAGCACAGTAAGCAAACCAGGATCCCAAGGCTGGCTTCCCCACCCCTGGCCCAGATTCTCGGTAATGACTGAGAATTTAGTGCTGCTGCCTTGACAAGTGAAGTGGGGGAGCGTCATCTGCAGTCCTGTGTTGCTGACCGGCTGCCCTGACCTTTGGCATCATTACTGGAAAGGCAGACTCCCATTTAGAAAGGTAGCAAGAACATTGTGCTCCAGCAATCTTCTCGACTTTCTTCCTCCAACGTTCTGAACTCTCCTAAGATTGCCACCCACTTGCCCAGGAGATGACTTTGCCCTCTCAAGTCACTAGGTCAGTGTTTCTCAACCTTGGTAACTTGAAGATGTGTGGACTTCAACTCCCAGAATTCCCCAGCCAGCCATGCTGGCTGGGGAATTCTGGGAGTTGAAGTCCACACATCTTCAAGTTACCAAGGTTGAGAAACACTGACCTAGGACAAGTAAAAGCAGTTTGCATGCAGTCAGGCACAGCCACCTTACAAATGTCACCAAATTTGGCTTTAATCTGGCAGGGTAGGGATATTTCCAATGTGCATTTTCAGAAAAAGCAGTCCTATTCTTTTTTGTCGGCTTTTACCAGAGCTTTCTGTGCCCGGGAGCCAAGCACAAACATCAGTGCCTGAAATCCTTGTATATGTAAAACGTGAACCTGGGCTATTTTAGTTTCCTTCGAACAGGACAAATTCCCAGTGCAGAATATAAAGTGATGTAGGGAAGCTCCCGTGAAACAGAAATATGTTCAATGAAACGGTGAAATTAGTTGCAATGGGTTTCTTCATGTTGTTTCCTCCACTGGAAACACTCTCTGGTGGGAATTTGAGGAAACTGAAATGATGCTAAGAAACTTCATCGTTCTGAATTTCAGTCATTAATACCCACAAACCGTATTGCTGTTCATAGCTTTTCCCCACTATCCCCCTCCTGCATGAATATTCATTCTCTTTCACACTTGGTCTTTTTTTGATCAGCCAGCCTTCTCAATCAGATACTCCCTAAACCATTGGACTACAATTCCCATTACTCTCAAGCAATACATTTGAAGAACACTAAGTCCAGGAAGCTAGAGCTACAGATCTGTGCTGCAAAACTCGAGATGGTGAAATGTCCTGTATGGAACGGACGTGCCTGTGCTTGGTACAAAGCTGAGTATCTGCATCTGAGAAACTAGCGCCCAGCCATGAAGTCAAGCATCAAAATAAATAGACACACAAATACCTAACCAAGAGTTTTGAAAACTTTGTTTCCCCATAAAGTCAGCCCACGTAGGCGCATATTTGAGAAATGGCAAAAGAGATTTTGCGACAAATCGTTACCATTACTATCTGCAACAGGTTGAAGCATTCAAGTGTGAAATCTCCTTTTAGAATTCTGCAGGTTCTCAGAGGGTCTCCCAATAAATAAATATCAAACCTCACCCCAAAACAGATCTGAGGGCTTCGCCTGAAAATCTTATTAACTGCTGGACGAAGGCAGCCATATGGAGTGAAGATGGAGTTCACCACAAGTAGATAGGAGGAAAACAGGTAGCTGGCTGTGATGGAACGCAGGGTGCGGGGAAGAAAACAGCAGTTCTAAATAGTAGAACATGTGTATCTATAGATTATTCATTAAAGGCCTGAGTGTACACTGGTACATTTCTAATTACTGAAGTTCATTAGAGGATAGCCTTTCTCGAGCTAAACAAGAAAACTGTCATCTGTATCATTACAAGAATAATTGAAATCTTGTTTCCATTAAAGTTTAAGTTGGCTTTAAATATCTTTCTTCTAGAATATAAACACCACATAATTTCATGCCTGCATGGGCCAGAGAATACAAATTACATAACCAACATTTGAGAGGTCATCCGTTCCATAAAGCAAATTAAAAGCAAAAAAAAAATAAAATAAATGCTATCTTGAAGCAACTGGACTGGATGCTGGAAGAATGATGCCAAGCAGAAGGGGGAAAGGAAAAGCAGACCAGACACTGCAGGTAACTTTAGGAAAAACATGGTTTGTATAGATCTGGTTCATGGAGCACACTAAGCCATGATTGGCTTAACTGTGGTTTATGGAATCATCAGAACTGAGATATAACTCCTGGCTTACAAACCACAATACCTGGATCCACACTACAGTACAAACTAATCCAAATCCAAATGGTGATGGGCCCAGCAACTCAAATTAAGTCCCATGTAAAACCACCACAAATGAAAAGCTATTGGCTACAATACTAGACTTATGCAAGACACACTAAGAAGAATTTAGCATTACTAATCATAACTAATAATTTGTCCACCTTTTGGCAAAAAGATCTGTATTTCCACAGAAACTGTACATAAGGAATGCTAGACCTATATTAAGAGGCCTTATTAATTAGTATGGAAATAAACTATTTGGTTAATTACAAAGACAGGCAATCAATTGTTTAAATAGCAAGAGGCAGATCCCCCAAAGCTTCATTATTAATTTTTAAGAAACCAGATTTCTACAGCTCATTGTTGCAAAGAAAAAGACTTACAAAGTACCTCCATAAATGTTCAGTAAATGCTCAGTAAATTCAGTAAAAATTCAGTTTATGCTCAACTGCAACATTAGTGATTTATGTTCTTCATATTTAAACATCCTTATTTGGCCATTACATTCAGAAGACCTGCCACAGAAAATGCCATCTGTGTTAAGTAGTTAAAATTCATCTAGAGAGCAAGCGTATGTCCCATATCAAAACCAACATTTTGAAAGCAGCTGCAAATTGCAGCTCCTTGCATATTTCCTAAACTTCTAAAATGTGGCTTTTACAAGCATTTTTCCCACAGATTATTTAAATCCAGCCTTTAAATCCAGTCTTTAGCCACTCACCCAGAATGGAGAACATCTGCTTCTAGGCTACGTAGTAAGCAGAGTATCAGTACAACATTTTATATGTTTACTCAGAAATAATCCCACAGAGTTCAGTGAGACTCCTCAGTAAATGTATACAGGATTGTAGCCAAAGTTAACTTGCTGATAAATAAAAACATTTTGAACTGCAAAGAAGTTTATTGAAGCAGAAGAAAGTATTTTGAATTTTTATCAGTAAATTCAATAAACTCTGTCATTTGCAGATTTAATAGGACTACATATTCTGATCTGCAGACTTAATGAACTGCATTGTTAAAGATAACATCCAACAAATGAAAATAAAACAGTTGCATACCCAGGATTATATCTGTATATGATATATTAGAATCAGGAAACCCAATCAGCTAATCTGCTTTCATAGAAGGGAAAGAACAAAATATATACCTCCATTCTCCCTACCATCCACAGAGATTACTGACAGAAAAAGAATGGCTGCATTAACAGGATTCTGCTTGAGCCTTTTAGCAGTTTTTTACTGTGTTAATTATCTTTTCTTTTTTATTTTGCACAAAAGCTTCCAAAACAATACAGGGTGGGTAAAATGGAGTAAGAGTGGAAATCTGCTACCAGCACTTTTATTTTATGCACACACAGAGACGTGCACAGTGTCATGAAACTTCTATAATCGATCTCATTTTGGACTCAGCTAAAATGTACTGAAATACTGTGTTGCACGGATGTGTAACCTTTTGGTAGCTAGGAGTCATATATTTCAGTTAGTATTTTTTTCCTGGGGCCAAGAGCTGTAGGGACAAAAATGACATCACAAAAGACGTGCACAACGATCAACTTCTTTCTTCCTGCCGGGGCTAAGATTTTTTAAAAAGTTTCCCAGGTGCCAACGGGGCGTGCACACACACCCCTCCCTGCAGCTATTACCCCATAATCCTGATCCAGCTCAAGGACAGTTGTGCTAGCTATTTATTTTAAATCTTGCAGCCAGAGCAAACCACATAATAATGATACCTCTAGTTTGGCTCTAAGGAAGAGTTCTGTGTAATTAACTCCAAAGTCTGCACACCACACACTGAGTGATCCGGACAAAGAAGGATTTTGTTTATTTATATGGAAACTTTTGGTCCATTTTTTACCCAGCAAAGCAGTACTGTATCTTCCTTTTTTTCCCTCTCTAAAGTGGCAGCACCTAAAACATCTTAAAAACCACGCAACCAAGAGAAATAAAGGCTGGCAGGGCTTCTGACCTCAATGAACCAGTAAGGAAAACAGTAAAAACTAGAGCAATATTAAAAGAGGCTGGATCAAGGAGTTCCCATACAGGTATCGCAACAGATCATGCTTTTGTTCACCTCCAACTGATTCAATAAATAGTTCAAGCTGGGGAAAGATCCCCTGGAGAAGAACTGTGCTTTACCTACTGGGGTCCTAAGCCAAATCAAATCAAAACCTTTATTACGGCCTTCCGTCAAGAAGTCCTAAGGCGTTTTGAGTTTGAAATTCATCATCTGCATTTGGAAATGTGCTTCCAGCTTCCTTACTTTCTTCCCTGTAAGGAAGAAACACGATTCTAAGATCTGCTGCCCATCTGTAGATAACAGTTAGAACTAGGGGCAAGTAAGCAATGTTAGATAATCATCTTTTTTCCCCCCTAACATTGGCTTTAGTGGAAAAAGAGACAGTGTAAATGAACAAAAAGGAGTGAAATAGAGAGAAATAAAGAAAAAGGCAGAGACAGAGGAAGAAAAAGAATGAGGAAAACGAACACACAAAATACACACACTGAATAACTGCAGAAAAACGGCACAAATTTGACAGATGGGCCTTGTGTACGTATGTGTGTTCATTAAAGTCGGGTAATGGATAATTTATTTTTATTGGATTAAATAAATCCATGACAATCTGTAACATAATTGTACAGGCTAAGCACATCTCATGTTCAACTCCTGCACAAAGCCAGGAATTTATTTTATTTTTTAATACCACACTAGTATTTTGAGTAATCACTTTGTAAAGCCATTCAGATTCAGCTCTGCCAAGTTCACAACGGCTGACCCTGGTTATTATTATAGAAATTCAAAGCCGGTTTCAGAATAAGAAAGGTAGGATGTTTTCTATGGCTGTGTTTTTATCTTTCCAATTTAAATTATTTTTGGCTTCAGCCTTATTTTAAGAACTGTTAAGTCCTTTGGTAGTTCCTGTCTGGTCTTGCTGGTCTACCACAGATGCTTCTGGCCGCTCTGATGGATTTTCTCCTTTGTTCTTTCATGTTATCTTTACGTTGTTTAAATTCCAATGAGTTGGGCTTATCTTTGGGCTTTTATTTCCCTACAGTAGTAAAACTCTATTATGATGGTTGGCAGGCAATTTAAACTGCTGCAACAATCATCCTGGAAAAGCAAAATCTGCTTCCAAGAAAAAAAAAAAGCAAGAACAATCTTTCCTCTTGATTAAATATTCTACTTTAAAGGGAAGCGACCATAATCCTTAGGTTCCTAAATTAATTGTGGGGCTAGTTGGGAATTTTGGGAGTTGTGGTCCAAACACCCCTCAAGGATGCCAGTTGGGGACAGGGACATCTGCAGCAGGTGGTCAAAAATGTCAAGATGGTGGCCATGACTGTGTAATTAAAGTCCCTTTTGCGTGTGATGCACATTAAGAAGGACAGGGCTTTGGTCACACTGCCATCTTGACATTTTTGACCACCCCTGTGGATGCCCCTGGTTGAAGGAAATAATTATTTAGTGCCTTTCTAAATTTATCTTCCAATGATAAATTCAATTCTGACATACCTGGAGTTCCAGAACAGCATCCTACCCACTCACTCAACCCCTGCTTAGCTTCAAAAAAGTTATAGGATAATCCTAGGGTCCCAAACTGGTGCTCACCCCCAGCTCCTTTGGCATTTGCCAGGTTCCCTGTTCCATGAATTTACATTTTGAATAACATCATTCTGATTTAAAAGGTAAGAAGCTGGCATGGTACAATGTAAAGAGGCAGCCTCTAGACCCACCTTTATTTTCCAGAACACTTGAACAGTAGCTGCAGACCATGTTTCAATTGTAACTTTAAGCCATTCATTCTCTTTCAACCCAGCTTACCTATCAGGGTGGGAGCAATATGAGGGAACACCATGTTATGCATATAGATGTAAAACTAAGCAGGCCTTTTGCAAGGAAAAACTTTATGAAAAATCTAAAAAGCTGCTTTACACCAAGTCACAACCCAAGTCCATCCACTAGACTTTTTCCTAACCCTAAACCCGTTTAAAAAGTCTGAATATTGAACTAGGACATTCTATATCCCCAACCTCATTTCAGTGGACAAAATCTATATAGATAAGAAGTCATGCAAATTCTCTCTTTTTCCGTAAAGCCATCATTGATGGGGGAAGGAAGGAAGGAAGGAAGGAAGGAAGGAAGGAAGGAAGGAAGGAAGGAAGGAAGGAAGGAAGGAAGGAAGGAAGGAAGGAAGGACCTCATCAAAGACAAGATCTCCTGAGAAATACTGGTTCAGCAATAGAAATTAGAATTACGGTTGGTTAGATTTATATCATATCCTTTTTTTAGGAGTTTCAGGATAGTTGCATGGGGCCCACACTTCCTTTTATCCCCATCACAAACAAGGTAGGCTGGTCAAAGCCCAAGGCCACCCATTCAATTTCCATGGATCTGCATTTCCTCAATTCTAGCGCAGCACCTTGAACACTACAGTATATCACACTGCCTCTAAGAACAAGGCAGAGAGACCTTGCAATACTGGGCCAATCCAAGAAAACAGACTAGTTTTATGACTGGTTTTATTAGTCCCCATGTCTTACCATTTTCAATCCTCTTAACATCTCAGCTGAAAGTTTTGGTGTTTTTTGTTTTTAAATCAGAGATGGGGAAGTTAAGCTGTCTTATTTGCAGACATTTTACAAATTGACTCACCAGATAACAGTACATATGGTTGTACATTAATTTAAAGAAAACCCTAAAAAATGTTTTCCTAATGCACTTCTTTGTCATGTAATAGAGAATAAGTGCATCCAGCTTTAATTTGATAGAACTGTATAAACATTATTATAAAGAAAAGCTGTTCCCATTTACACCATGTTCTAACCTTAAAGAGAATTTTTATAAAATGATGTATTGTTGGTATTTGTCACCAGATAAATTGTCTAGAATGTATAAAGGTACTTCGCATCTTTGCTGGAAATGTGAACAGCATGAAAGGGCATTTTACCATGTTTGGTGGATATGTAAAAAAGCCAAAAAATTTTGCATACAAATACGTATATTAATTCAGAAGGTTTTAAAGGTTAATGTACAATTGGAAACAGAGGCTTTTCTTTGGGGACTAATGGACAGGCAATTAGAAAAAAGTCATGGAGCTTTGTTTTTATATATGACAACTACAGTGAGACTATTATATGCTCAAAAGTGGAAAGATTCGACACTACCCACAATGGAGGAATGGCTGGTGAAGATGATGGAACTTGCAGAGATGGCTAAATTAACTTATGTCATTAGAGAAAAAACAATACAGTGGTACCTTGCGTTACGTACTTAATCCGTTCCGTGACTCTGATCACAACTCGATTTGGTCGCACCGCGAGGCAAATTTTCCCATGAGGTTCAATGTAAATACGGTTAATCCGTTCCGCCCTCCGAATTTGGTCGCACCACGAGGCAAATTTCCCCATAAGGTTCAATGTAAGTACATACGGCTCTGCATTTTCTTTGGAGCCATGCTGACAAGCACACCAAAAACCTTCCAAACGCCACAAAACACACCACAAGCCTCACCGAACGTCTCCTTGCTACCACAAACTTGCCCACAGGAAGCCGCGACCGCGTGGCAGCAGGGCAAATGGCCGCGGATCCGGTTCGTAGCGCGGGGCGGAGGTCGCACGGCGAGGCAAATGTTTGGGGCCGGAGCTGATCGTATCGTGAAAAATTCGTAAGGAGGGGCGTTCGTAACCCGAGGTACCACTGTATCTACATTTTATGACTGACTGGAAACCCCCATAGGCCTTTTGCATGAAACAGAAAAAAATGCACTTACGATTTGTGGCTTCGATGATTAGAGAAAAACTGGACAACAGGAAAAAGGGAGCTTTTTTTGTTATCATAGAGTAAGAGTTAATTTCGTAATTGTACCTATATTTGCTGCCAAGGAAATCAGAAGCTTCTTTTTTTTCTTTTTGTTCTCTTTCTACACTTTTTCTTTCCCCTTTCTTCTCTTTTTCTTTATTTGCTTTAACTCTTTAGCCAGGCACTGGGGTAGAATGGTGGAGCCTGTGAAGTATTGTTGGGGCACCCTGGGAGGTTGATTGAGATGCCAGGTTTTTAATTTTTGCTATATGGTTTTTATGGTTTTTTATAATTGTATTGTTGGCTGCCCAGAGTTGCTTTAAGATGGGCAGCCATACAAATCTTTTAAATAAATAAATAAAAGTCAAAGCAGAGACAACAACCCTGGATGAATTTCAAAAAGTTGGTTGCAAAGATCAAGAATTCAAGTTTCTCCTTTTCCACTCAGGCATTGCCCAATTCCTATTGCTTCTTGAAATACGATGACCAAAGACATAAGATACAAGGATTCTATGGGTTGGTAAACTACCCCACATGGTGCCCTGAAAGCCCTTTTCACCTCTGCACATCACTGGTAAAACATATTTGCAGGCAGAAAGAGGAAACTCCACATATTTTAGGCGGGTCTCCCTTTGGAGACAACCTAGAAGCTGTAGATGATACAAAATATGGTGGCTAGTTTCCTGGTGGAAGGAGAACATTGATACAGGAATTCCAGCTCTGCCTTCTTTCTTCTAAACTGGGACTTCCTTGCCGCTGCTCTTCTCTCTTTGCATGCAGATTTCCAAAGGCGCAAGTCGGCCACCCATTCTCTTGGCTCTAAACTTAGAGCTCTTCTTCATGGAGGGAGATGAGTGTGGCTTCACCAGACCTCTACATGCTAAAAATAACAGGTTGCAAATGGTCAAGTCTGAACCCAGCCAGGGTGCATTCAGGAGGAAACAGCCTGGGCCATGTCCCACAATGCAGCTATTCACAGACCCAGGGCAACCACAATTTTATGACTGCAACTTTCCCAATCTGTTCCTAACTGAGGGAAACTTTCCACTTTCCCCGGTGGCAGAAAGGGACTATCGAACAACCCACACAAGGAAGCTGTTTTCTTAAAAAAATAAATAAATGGATACGACCTTTGATTCTCAGAGTAAAGTAGGGTAAGGCGGAGTGGAAGGCTTGACCAAGCCCACCCAGTAATCTTGCTCTTTACCGAATTTGGAACAAATTGCTTTAAAGCAATGACTATCCTGAATTCGTATTTAATCATTTACTTGTTTTATGAGCAAGATGCAGAAACCACAGTGTACCATGAAAAGATCTACATTTTGCATTGATTTTTCAACTTCATTCTGCTCCATCACTCTTATAATTGTATCAGGTCAAGAATACCCACAAAGAAGGTCAAGAATACCCACAAGGAAGGGACAGACATGTGTAAGAAGCAGGAAACACAAGAAAACAGCAGAATAGGCTTCAGATAAACTTACAACCCCCAAAGCAGAAAACCCTAAGAAGAGGGATGTGGTGGTCCCAAGCTACCTAATGACCGTGCATTCTTCCTACAATAAACATAAACTGGATGGAGCTCTCCAGTTTCCAAAATTCTTGAACTTACAGTATGTATGTATGTATGTACGTATGTATGTATGTATGTATGTATGTATTTACTGGATTGGACTGGTATGGCCACCCAATCTTGGGGGAGATGGCAATGCATAGGGCAGGCAGGAACTGCGACAGAGAAGCATGCTTCCTGGGACCCATCAGGTGATTTTGTTTCAAAGAAGACTTATTATATTATTACTGCTACTATTATTATTATTGCTGGAGAGGGGGTGGAATCTGACATATACAAAATAAAACACAGTACCAAGGCATAGCAAAACTGTAGACAGAATAGCTTAATACAATAGCATAGAATCATAACAGTAAACACTTGGCCTGGGGTGGGGAGGGAATACTTCAAGTGTGGGGACGGTTAGCCCCATAGAGGCCTTCTGTCTTCAGCCCCAGATCCTTCATCTTCTTGGACTCTCTTCTTCTTTTTTAGTAATGTTTTTAAATTTTTTATCTTTCATGTATGTATATGTATTTATGGTTTTAATGTTTTGTGTGAACCGCCCAGAGTCCCCCATTGGGGGGAGGTGGGCAAGGGAGAAATTTAATAAATAAATAAACAAACAAACAAACAAAGTTTAAAAAATTGGGAAAAAACTCTTCACCGGGCATAAAAAAGAGCTTGCCAATTCGTGTCAAGCAAATCTCTCTGGCGAAGGCATTCCTCAGACGGGACAGCACCACTAAAAAGACCTGTTCACTGGGAGCCCCCACCTTTGTATCACTGGACAGAGGACTTGAAGAATGACCTTGGCTGAAGATAATCTGACCCCAAGGTATTTTCAGCTGAAATGGAAATGGACTGATAGCCAGTGCAGATGACAAAATAGACGGGAGAACATGTCCCAGTCACCCTGGTTTGGACTAACTAAATGTTTAAGCCCCATGCATAATGAATTACAGTAATTCTAATGGGAGATTACAGAGCATAGATAATTGGTGCAAGGTTATCTCAGTCCAGATAGTACTATAGCTGTGGATCAGTCTAAACTTAAACCATTTCAGCTTCCAGGAACCCTGCTGGATCCAAGAGTGCCCCCAGCTCTGCACTTGGGAGTGCAACCCTTTTCAGGGAAGATGAACCACTCACAAACATTACCCTTGTCTTCTGAAGTCCCAGTATTGACTTTTGAAGGAAGAATGGCGGACTGAAGACGACCACAGCAAAGAATGAAGAACCAGTGAGGAGAACTGGCTCTTCAAACCTCTCTGGACAAAGGAGATGATGAGAGATTGCCCACAAGTGCTCCAGACAGTTGCTCCTCATGAGAAGACCACAAGACAGTGGTCTCCAGCAGGTTTTGAGCACTGGGAAACAAGGGAATAGTCATCTTCCTCAAACTGTGGCTGGCACCTTTGAAAGGACACTAAGTTCCCATACTTCCTTTCTAATCACTTTCAGAAATTACTTGTTAACTGCTTTTCAGCTATTAGGAACCTTTGGAACAACAAGTTTGAAAACACTGGGTGAGTTTCCTTCAATCCTTAATGAAAGAAAGTTTTAACTACAAGCTTAAGAACTTATTTTTTTTTTTAATAAACAGCAAAAGGGTGACTGAAACTTTGATTTTAGAAAGCCACAAACAGATTAAGGATCCACATACATTTGAAATAAGATTTTGGAATTAGTTATAAAGAATCCTTCCCATGGGAAAATGCTTTTGTTTTAAATTTAAAAAAAAAAGATTTTAAAAGTTGGACACTAAAGGGAACTAAAGATTTCAATTTAGAAGAACACATAAACTTAACAGTTAGAGAATGATGCAAAATATTCTAACACTGGAAATATTGAAGGAGACTTTTGAAAAATGGAGTCAGAAGTTAATATTAACAATGTCAACAGTGATATCTGCCTCTATGGATAGACTATGTCTAAAAAATGTTATGGAAGAGGAACAGGTTTTACGTGACAAGATAGAGACTGAGTTGAAAGTGGATTTACAAATGACAGGCTACAAGAATGACATGGAAAACGAAGTTACACTGGACATACAAAAGAAACTGGCTGATATTTTAATAATTAAAAGGGACATACAAATAATAAACCAAGAGAGTGAACTGGATGATTTTTCTATATTGGACTTATAAAAGAGACTTGTTTAAGCTTTGAAGAATCTCATGAGAAGTGACAAAGAAGAAGTTAAAAGAAATCAAATTCTAAGTCACTATCTGAATGGACTAAAGATTAAGATCGTTAGAAGTAAAAGGAAGGAATATGAAGTTGGCTTATTTGATCAAGGTTAAAATAGATATGTTGTTATTTCTAATAACCCTTAACAGACTTTTGCTGACACCAGGACTTTATGGATTTGCTTATAGCTAAGAGATGGGATATGGGAAGAGATCATTTGTTGTAATTTAAGAGGAGGTGATAAGTTACTAAAATTGTTTATACTTACTATGTTGAAGTTTGGAAGTCAGTTCTTTATATATTTCTTTTTCTTTTCTTTCTTTTCTTTTTTCTATTCTTTACGTCTTTCCTATTTTTTTTCCCGTTGCACCTTTTACTCTATTTTTCTTTCTTTTAGTTTGTATTAGTTTGTATTATTGTAATTATAATCTTTAATAAAAATACTTGAAAAAAATGGGCTGAAATCACAGTATCATAGCCTTCATCCAGTCTATTATCCTTGCCCAGGTACTGGTTCAAATATTAATTGCCTCACCTATATTAGAGGAAAAGAAGAGGCAGAGCCAGGTATCACCTGCACGTAGCTGAAATCTCAATCTACAGCCCTTAATCATCTCTCCCAGTAGCTTCATGTAGATGTTAAAAGGCAGGATGGATGCCCTGGGGAACCCCAACATCACTGAGCAAAGTTGTAATCTGTAATCTCCATCTGAAATCTCCAGCAGTTTCAAAATGCACCATATAAAGCATCGCACTGTCATGTCTTAAGCTCTGCCTGTTTTGTACATACGTGTGATGGCCCTGTTGTCATCATTTACCCTCCTTTGATTCTACCAGTTGGACATATCACATCTTAATCTCTTTTGACTCTACAACTGTTTAACTCAAAAATCATATGAGGCCCTGACTGAGCATGTATCTAGGTTTGGGGAGGCCCAGTTTGTCCACCATCCCGTCCCTACACAAATTTATGGTGGGCAGAATAAAACTAATCCTAAATTATTTTACTACAGTTTGAGAACAATTACTCTGAAGAATAAATTGAAGTGTTTCTGTGGAGTCCCTGGTGCTCTCTGAGCTTGGTTGTTGCTTGCACTTGTTTCATTACCCAACTAGGTAACAGAACCAGTGCAGGCGAGTGTGGGGTTTGCTGCTTGTTTATATATAGTAGCTTGCCTTGTCTTTTTTTTTTTTGGGGGGGGGGGTCTTGCTTGGTGGTTCCTTGATTAGAGCATTGTTTTCTGTCTGATTGTTTGTCTGGTGCTGATCTCTGCTTATCTGAGTGTTGACTGCTAGAGGAGATGTGTTCTAGTCTTTTTGTTTCCTTCTTAGGTTTTTTATTGTCTCCTTTGAATGGTGTGTAAATGAGGTTTATCCCCTTGTGTCTATTGATGGCTGATTTGTCTGAATGCCAAGCTTCCAGGAATTCCCGAGCATTTTTGGATTTGATGATACTTAGATGGATAATGAAAGGTCTGCAAGCCAACAACCAAGCTCATAGAGCACCAAGAACTCTACAGTTCAACCCTGAGCTACAGATATTCTCTTCTATTGGAACTACATATATTATCTTCTATTGGAGTGGTTGTATAAGCCATTCTCTCATTTACATTTTAAAAAAGGACATTACTTACACTCACAGAAATATGTCAGGAAATTAGATAATGCATTCCTAAGAGACTGAAGAGTAGTGGGAAAAGAAAAATACTTGTATGTATGTGTCTATTTTTGTATCAGCTGTCCATATCTAACAGCATGTATGGTTGAGCTTCCTTTCCCGTTCCCAAATATGACAATACAGTGGTACCTCGGTTCACGAACTTAATTCGTTCCGCAACTCTGGTCGCGAACCGAATTGGTCGTGAACCGAATCAAATTTTCCCATAAGGTTCAATGTAAATACGGTTAATCCGTTCTGACCCCTACAAATTTGGTCACCAACCGATTATTGATCGCGTCCCGAATCAAATTTCCCTATAAGGTTCAATGTAATTATGGTTAATCCGTTCTGAACCATTTTTTTTTTTTTTAAAACCGCAAAAATATGACACAAAGTACAGTACGAAGAGAGAGAAAGCTAACCTTGCTCGATGCGACTTCTGGCGTGGAGGACAGGAAGGCGGGTGGGGAGGCGGTTACTGCTTGGAGGGAGAGTCCCCCTCCCTACAGGAAGCTGCGACCACGTGTCACAGGAGGGAAAATGGCCGCGGATCCTGTTCGTAACCCGATGCGGAGTTCGCGAACGGAGGCAAAATTTTGCGACCGGAGCTGTTCGTGAACTGAATTGTTCGTGAACAGAAGCATTCGTGAACCGAGGTACCATTGTATAAATCAGTGATATAAATGTATTTATTCAGCTCTTCCAGTAAAGAGCTCAGAGAAGCATATACGATTTCCTGCAATATGCTGTCACAACAACCCTATGAAGCAGGCTTAAATTTTTATTTATTTATTTATTTATTTATTTATTTGTTTATTTTTCCGACCGCCCGTCTCCCCCCAATGGGGGAACTCTGGGCGATTCACAACGAACATTAGAACATAAAATAAACACATAAAACCTTAAATTAAAACATTAGGAGACTCAACCTGTGTTGTCCAGTTTTGCATTCTAACCAGAACACTGTATTGAGTTTTTGTCATCAAGCAGGCAGAACACAGACTTGAATGGTTAGACAGCAACGTTTACTTGCAAACATATATCACCATCAAAAACAAAATTGGATGTCATTTTATCCAGCTAAATCAGATTGACAATTAACATCTCAACACATTATGGTGCATCAGATGGCTCACTGAAGAAAGAAAAGCCCCATTTTGCAGAGGGAAGGGGGAAAAAAAATAAACAGAAAGAGCTTTGAAACTGATTCTCCAATCTGATCCACACCAAAAATATTTGATCTCCACATTTTAAATGAAAGTATTGAAATAATCTTCTTCTGAGTCCCATAAATATGAGTTGGTACTAGTCTCACATTGTCAACTGTACATAAAGCCAAACTTAAGTTTTATTGCAGGAAATGCTAGATCCAAACAATTGTTAAATATTGCACTGCACATTAACTATTTCTGCTGAAAAGGTCGCTGTGGGAATAGACTAATTAGCTTCTACACAGTTGTGACATATTTCAGTCATTTTGATCAACAAGAAGAATATAGCAAGGAGAAAAGCCAGCTGACTTTATATATTACTTGCCAACCCGCCCTTTTTAAAATGAGACACTGAAATTATATTAAAACTTTGTTTCAAGTGGCATGGTGATATCACTGATACCGCAAGAGTAAATTACAAATGGGGGGGCGGGCAAAGTAAAGAAAGGGTTTTCTCACAAAAGAAATTGTGTTTTGTAGTGAAAGAACTAATTTGTGAAAGACAGAAGCAAAATTTGAATTAATACAAGAATGCCAAGAATGCCATGTCCTTCACTTAGAAGCAACAGCAGCACCGGTATAGACGTTTACCTTGCCAACACCTATTTGTGAAAAAGACCTTGAAACAGTGGTGAAGCACAAACTGAATGGGTCAGTAGTATAATATGGCTGCTAACCAGGAAAATGCAGTTTGAGGCTGAATCAACAGAAATATCATTTCTAAATCAAGGCAATTGTTCCATTTTATTCTATCTTAATCAGACCTCATTTCAAGTTTGGGACACCACATTTGAAGTAGGATTTGAGAGAACTGAGATAATGAATGAGGAATCTGGGTTTGTTTCATCTGCAGTGGTCCTCTTCAGCTAGTGGAAGGATTCTCACACAGAGCATCATAATTTAATATGATTATCCCAAAACACAAGGTGAAGAATAACAGTCTTAAGTTCTAGGAAGGCAGATTCCACTTGAAAAGTAAAAAAAATCCTTACAATACAGGTAGTCCTCATTTTGTGACTGCCTTGTTTAGCAACTGTTCACAGTAATGACAGTGATAAAGAAGTAACTTTACAACAATCCTCACATTTATGACTTTGCAGGTCTGTAGAGCAAAGGAAAGCTGAAGATCGTAAGCACAGCTGTGGTTTCACTTAGTGACCACTTCATTTAATGACCAAGTTGTTGGTCCCAATTGTGGTCACTAAACATGGATTACCTGTAGACCCAATTATCCTGAGGAATGCTGGGCTTCTCTTTGCAGAATGAATTTGACCAGAGAATGGACACCATCTGCTGGCAATGTTTTAATTTGGATTCCTGCACAAAGCAAAAAGTTGGAGTTGATGGCCCAAATGGCCTCTTCCAACATTACCATCTTATGATGCAGACTCTCTTATACAAATATTTGCATGTAAGCAGGATCTTTGCTATGCTGGAGCTCAGTCTATTGTTTTCTGAAATGCCTTCTCCTCCATTGCCTTAATTTTATCTCTGCAATTTTGGCCACCCCTGCCTCACCAAAAATGATGAAAATAAAAAAGTGGCAGCAACTCTCTATGAATTTCAGCTGTGGCGTCTGTCTAGCTTGCATTTGCAACATCCTGTTTACGGTTGCGCTTGGATGGCAGGAGGAACAGATGCTATAAAAGCTCATAAAGCAAATAAATATAAATAAACAAGATTATGTCACAGCAAATGAAATGATTGTAAGTGTGCATGGAATATGTAATATAGGAGAAACAGAAGAACTGCTAAACACTACAGATCCTTAAGGCTCAGCGCAATGGCCCACCAGAAAAGAAAACGGGGTGGTGACAGTGCATGGTGTCCTGTTGCTCTACTCACACAGGACATCTCTGGCTCAGTCGAGGTTCCAGTATCACCTGCAGTGTAGAAACAGTTAGTACAAAACTAGTACAAAAACACCAGATCCTACACTCTCTTCTTAAATACAGTTCCTTCAACAGTTATACTTGTATCTAATAATTGCCTGTACTTACAGCTACTTGTTACTCTTCCCTTGAGTATAAAGCATTTGTTTTTTACTTATTTCTAATGCAACTCTTCCCATAGGAAGCTTCACGTGGCTTTCTTGCACAGCACTTGCAGAGTTGCCAGCTTCCAGGTGAGACTGTATGGCGTACTAGACATCTCCAAAGTAGCAGAGACAGTGCAGCAAAGCGAATGCCAGCCAGCGGTGATTTCTGGCTGGCAAAATCTTTTTGGATAAAGGAGAGAACGAGAGATCGCCCACCTGTGCCCCAGACAGCTGCTCCTCCAAGGAGACTGTGGGATGGAAGTCTTGTGGTCTTCTCATGAGTAGAGAGGCTGGGGCCACAGGAGAAACAACTCACTCACACTAGCTGCACAGCCTTTTAAAGGACACTAAGTACAACCAATCTCCATTTTCTTAATCGCTTTGGGATATAATCACTTTACAGTTGAAAAGAGGTCTTTGAAAACAGCAGGACAAAGAAAACTTTCCAGTGAGTCAGCCTTCCTTTTGAATTACAGAAAGTAAAATAAAGAGGAAACTAATACTTTTAAAAGACTTCAAGATTTTGACTAAATGGATACAGGGGCCAGCATTAATTTGAAAGATAAAGATTTTGGCAAAAGTGCTATTGACATTATGTGGAATTAATTAAATAAGCCAGACCTTAATTAAATTAATTAATTTTTTCCATTCCTAGTCTGTGTCATCTAATATCCCAGTCATCTTTCTTTTATAACCCAACCACCCCATTTCATCCTTATACTCAGGTGCCTACATTTATCCAACCATGGCTGATCTCAAAAAAGCTAAGCAGGGTTGGTCCTGATTAATATTTGGGTGGGAAACCACCAGGAAATCCTGGGGCTGTAATCAAGACCTGGCTGTTGGAAAGAACAGTCCTGGGAAGCTGTTGACAAGAGAACTACGTGGATGTAGCCATGTAGTCACCAGGAATAAAACTTGACTCAAAGGAAACTTTAACCCTGGCATTAATTTCACCTTCACCTCCACAGATAGCAAGCTGTGTTTTTTTCAAGTATGTCTAATGCCACAGCACCACGCTGTATGCACAAAGTCCCAAATTCAACTCCAAGTATTTCTAGTTAAAAGGTCAGGAAGCAGATAATGGGAGCGGTCTTTGCCAGACAACATAGAAAGATGCTATCAGAGCTACACTACAACCACTGATTTTTTGTGCAGGTGACTGGGTGGGGCTTTAGTAAGCGTTTGCCTTACGGACAGCTAGGCACAATTTACTACAAAGCTATGCAGAGAAAGTATCAATCATCCAAGTCCAATCTCCATGCCGCAGGCAGGTCATTTCCACTGCTCAGGGCCAGTCCTTCTAAGCATCCGACCTCAGTAACCAGATGTTATTTCAATGTTTTTAAAAGTGGCTCTCCTCTTCCTGTATTTCCTTCCTGTCCGGTGGCCGCCCAAAGTCAACTAAAAATAGGCACGTCTCACCTCCTGTTTTGGCAGCCTAGATTAAAACTCAAGTGTTTCACGGCGAGCACAGAAGAATGTGTCCTTGCTTCATTTACTGATCAGAACGCAAAGAGGGTTTCACTTGCATTCCAGCAAATCTTACACCTGGCAATAACACTGCTGTGGTTCACTCTAAATGGATGTTAGTGACTATTCAGAGATGAGAAAGGATTTTTTTCCCCCAGTACAATCTCTGGTAGTAGACCTTTCCTTGGCATTTCATTACTGTCACATTACTGCAGAAAAAGAACATTTACATTCCAAACACATTTTGAGCCTTTAGTTTCATTGGCTTCCATCTTGTGGGTCAGGACCCAAAGCGGACTGTAAAAGAAATACTACTATCCATACAAACGAATGTTAGAAAGGATTATAAAGTAGGTTCCCAAATGCATGTTAGGGTTAAAGGTTAATCACTGGTCTGAAAAGTCTGAGTTGTGTTAGAGTTCTTCCTATTTTGAAAAGAGTCAAAAAGAGGTGGGGGAATCCTAAGGGGCTGTACCAAATCAGAGTCCAATCAGAAAACCCCCCACTGAAGTGTGTTCCTCCTTCCTAAATAAACAAGCAAAGAAACAAATTCAAGAAAAAAATGGCTGCTTTGTCTCACCAAATTTCAAAGTAAATTGCTGGAAAATGTTATAATATTTTCTTACCTGTAACACCATATAGGCCCGCAGTCTGAAATCGCTCCACATTTTAACCTATTTGTGAAGCATTATATTTATTTTAAAAGCCTTCACATCTTTTCTATTACAACACTAACTTTAAACAAAACAATAAGAACCTAAGGGTTGGCTGAGCTACTGCATTTCAGAAAAGCTCTCAACTCCTCTCTCAGCTTCACTTGTGTCATGCAAACCGGTGAGAAAATCTGCAGCTGAGTGGCAGAGTCCATACATCGTATGTAGTAGATCCTGGGTCTGTAGAGCTTGCAAAAAGCAATATGCTGATGCAAATATGTATAGGGGCTCTTGTCATATATTTATGTGGTCTTTAAAAAAAAAAAGCATGAACTGATCCAAAAAATAGGAACCAACAAACTTATGCCAAATAATATGCAAATATTCTAGGCCAGTGTTGTCCAAAACCTGGCCACTTTGAGTGGACTTCAACTCCCAGAATTCGGTAGCCAGCATGGCTGGCTGGAGAATTCTGGGAATTGAAGTCCACTCATCTTAAAGTGGCCAAGTTTGGACAACACTGTTCTAGGCAAAACAACAAAAGAGAACACTGGTTGATTCATCCCATTCCTATACTTATTTGTTAAGAATTCTCCCACATTATCTGGAGTATCATTCTGGACTGTTTATAATCAGTTATTTAAGCCTTTCCAGGTTTGGGGGTTTGTACTTCTTCTGAGAAGCTAAGATGCAGCAGCTACCTGACATTCAAATATTTTTTCTGACTCAAAAAAATACTGTAAACATTTATAATACGTCTTGAGCTCAAAGATAAAAGTTTGTGAAGTTTTTCATCTAGCATCTCCTGTCACCTCCACTGCAATAACAAACATTTAATGAAATATCCATTTCCATATTCAGTACCCAAGTTGTTATACCAATGGTTTAGTTTTGTGAACATTCCTGATTTATAAAACTTCATTACCACGTGGATTTAACAAACCCGGAAGATCTTTCTTAATAAAAACAACTGAAGGTATTATTTTTATTAGGCTCAACATGGGAAGCCAAATTATTAAAAGTAAAAAAATCCTTCCTTTTTGAAAAGATTAAGATTCAAAGAAATAAAAAATATCTTGAGTTTAAGGTGCACCAAATAAATATTAGAGATGCGCAAGTGAAAAGTTTACATTAAGCTTAAAACAATTTCAGATAAAGAGCTAGTGTGATGGAGTGAATCCAGCTAATAAATGATTGCAGTAGCAAAACAAGTTGAAAAATAGATTGGAGTAGCAAACAACTTGAAAAATATTTCAGGGGTATAGCTTGTTGTGTGTGATTTTCTTCTGAGATCTCATTAACTCTCAAACAAGAAACTCTGATGTGCAATACTGAGTAATATTCGTACGGTAACCTTTGGGGAATAGTGATGAAAGCAATTAAGGATTTTTTTTCCTTCATATTTGATTTGATAAAATACCTACCTCCATTTTGAAAAATTAAACTAAGCGAAGAAATATGCTGTGTTATAACACAGAGCTATCATAGTCACTTTAAGAACTGCTAAAAATAAAATCAACCTTTTGCATAGTGATACAGTTCATGCTAAAGATCATTATACTACTTTTTCCTAATCTTCTATTTTTAGAAAGGCCCTGATGTGGTAAATTATGTAATCTGGAAATAGCATTTCAGAAAATGTGGGTTTTTTTTTTCTGATTTATATATAAATGGGAAAAGCATAACTAATTAAAACCTGGTTTCTCCAAATGTAAGCAAAATGCATCCCACTAAATGTGAAATTAAAAGAGTTTCAAACCTCGAAACTAAGTAGGAATCCCACTTTTTTTCAGACAGAAACTTTTTTAAACAGCAGCTGAGGAATTCATCAAGCAAATCCGCTGAAGGATTTTCGTGAGAAGTTCCAGCACGTGCAGCGGTTACAATTTTAGACAGAGATCATTCAGTAAGCCAGTGTTTCTCAACCTTGGCAACTTTAAGCTGTGTGGACTTCAACAGCATGCTGGGAGTGGAAGTCTACAGGGCTTAAAGTTGCCAAGGTTGAGAAACACTGCAGTAAGCAAATGTCTGGTTTCACATTCAGAGTATGCAGTAGATTAGCAGTCTCCAGATATGTAACCCTTAGTTCATCTTTTCAAGAGAGGCCCAGGTACGACTTATTAGCTTATTATTGAAGACTTATTATTAAATATTAACATGTTTATTGTGGGCAAGAATGCACTCTCACAACAGATGATGGTCCATTGCATGCAAGGTGTCAGAGCCTTATATGAATATCCTCAAGAAAAAATATATTCTGCAGGCTTCTTCTTCCCACCCTCTGGAACCAGTGGATATTTGGTGGGTCACCTGCTGGCCTTAGACAACTGAGAACGTTTACATAACGGCCATCTGTAGCTTCGGAATCACTGGTCTCAGCCTTGTCAAACTCAACCTGTACAGTAAGTAAAATCAAGCTCAGCTCCTTCAATATGGAATTGGTTTGTCATTGTCTTCTCCTGGAATGTCTTTTGGGTTCCCAATATACACTGGAGACTTGGGAGTTCTAAGTGGTTTCCCATCTAACTACTTATCAGGTGCAACCCTGCTTAGCTATTTTGAGTATTAGCTAAGGTCAACTTAGTGCTGTCATCTGCTGGGTTCAGTTCCCCACTTGATGATGGAGCTCACTTCTGACTTTGGGCCAACTGGTTACTTTCAGTACCACTTGCCTATAAAATGTAGGGATGACCCTAACCCATGCTTTGACTTCCTCATAGGAAAGGTAGAATATAAAAGAAATAAATAACATGCCAAGTATCTATCTCCTCCCAATATTATTTGTAAATAACAAAGCCATGGAGAGAAGTCATTTTTGAACACCTCAAAATTGAGATACCTTGATATGGGGCTTTTCTACAAACCCACATCTCTGCTAGCCATGCAGCAAAGATGCTGTTGTATGGAATGACAGGTTACAGGAGTTTAAACTTCACAAAAATCATATGACTACCAAATACTCCCAAAGTAAAATGTTGCATATAAAAACTGAATTTTTTTTTTTAAAGCATGAGAATGAGGTAGAATTGTAGAAGAATCATCAAAATCTCACAGCCTCATATGTTCAAGCAAAGATTACATGCAAAAAACTATAATACTTTATTAGTGAACAAATTATATATTTTTTTAAAAACTTATATTGTTTAGAGGAATATAAAACCAAAACCCCATACTCTATAAAAATCAGTACTAACTCCAAGAATTCAAAAACTTTTCACAATATTGTTTGTAAAAGGATTTGGATCCTTCTTCCACATGGAAAATACTGACTGTTGCATCTCAGTCTCTTGATACAGAGTTGAACCACAGGCCTGCTCATCTTTTTAATTTTTAACATTTTCTTCGATTTACCATCTGTTCACAGGGCTGCCTTGTTTAGAAGAAGATGATTCAGCCACCCATCCCAGATGTCTCAAGAAGAAGAAAAGTTCACCGGAACAAGACACAGATCTTAGCTCCAAATTGACTGGTGCTACTCTAGTTTTACATGATTGTTCTAAGAGTATGTACTCACTAGGAGGCTTGTCTCCTAGTAAATATATTGTATAAAGTCTCTTTTTGACAAAATTCACTACTTGGATACTGTCCAAACACTGAGAGGAAAAACAAACTTGGTATGAAAAACTTAAAGCTTAAAGCAAAAAACAACTGTTAGCAAAAGCTGAACTTCCTCCAGTTGGCTTCAAAGGCAGTTCTTATTTCCTTTAGATATCCATTATCTGCAGAGAAAAGCTAAAGTGATCAAAGTTTCTCTATTTATAAAAAAGATAACCATTGGGCAGATTGATTAAAAACTCTACATGAGGTGAAGAAAGGGAATGAGAAAAGTTTTTTTCCCTAAGCCCAGAAATTGGGGTAATGTAAGAAAACTGGGATGACACTATGGTCAAACAAGATGAAATCTGCTGTGGGGTTGACATACTGTGCTAACCATAGTACAGTTTATTTCTTGTTTATTTCTTAATATGTTACATTAGCACAGCTATTGCAATTCATAAACCAAGGTTAGTGGCAAACTTCTACAACCAGGATATTCATCAGATATGTGGACTTCAACTCCAGAATTCTCCAACCAGCATGACTAGACTTATTGATGTTATTAAAGATACTGATCACTTAAATATTACCATCGGTCTTGGACTCCAGCTTCATACATCTTTCCCTCCCTCCATTCCATCACCTGCTCTCCTTTGGTGAGCCATGTTGGACTTCTTTCCACTTTTTTTCTTCCATTGGGTTTTGGCTGGAGAAATGCAACCCAAATTTTGAATTCACGGGCAAAACGTGTGCTGAGACCACAACTATCAACATTCCCAGCCATTCTGACTTGAGAGTTCTTGGAGTTCCAATCAGAATACTTCTGAAGGGTACCAGTCTGGGGAAGAAGGCCATGTGGAGGTCTGGCTATCTCACTGTATAAAATATTATGCAGTATCAGAATAAGTTGAAATCAGCAACTGTCCTGTAACACAGAGCTTGTATGCCTGCTGCATCTCAGTTTGGTTCTGTGATAAGGACAAACCACAAACTCCAAATTTAAAGTGCAAGTTACTACCCTCCCACTGTTTTCTCAATATAAAGTTTAACTAGTTCACAGCAACTCAGCATGCCTTTTCATTTTAATGAAATGAAATACAGTAAAAACATTCCACCCTTCTTCCACTGAATGCGTTTGTAGGAACTGTCTCACAATCATATGTTCATTTAGATTTTATTCCTTCAGATCGATTAACCTAAAGTGGTTAAATAAATGAACCATAAACTGTTGGCCAAATGGAAGTTCACGGCCTGATGCTCCAATTGCACTTTAAAAAAGGTGGAACTAGAAATGCACTTTTAAAAACATGATGCAAGCATGACTATATGAACAAAATTGTAATTAATGCATGAAACAACTCAAGCAGTGAATATATCTGAAAAACACGCCAAAAAGGCTTAGTAAAATGGCGTAGGGTAGACTTGAGATGAAAGAGAGATAGGGAACTAGACAATGTTCTCAAACAGTCAGTGGATCTCAGGAACAATAAACTGTGGAAAGGAAATGAAAAATCCAATAAAATAAAATATACTGGAAGGATATACTTAGTGTAACAAAATAGTTTGATAATATAAAATAGAAGTATCAGACAATGAAGTGGCTATGTGGGAGCTATTACTGTACTGCAATTTAAGAGAATTATTTGTGGGCCCAATTTCAGGTCTACAAGGCCAGAATAAACAACTTCACTTTATTTAAGTTAGTGCTATGGTAAACATTTATCCAGCACTCATTTCCAACATCGTCATTCTACCTGATAAAAAATAAATTGCTTTCAAATATTTTTCCAAGGCCTCAGCAGGTGCAGATCTATCTTCAGAACTAACCAGGATCACTCCTGGCATATCTTTCTACCTGGGAATTCTAGAGCTGTTGGCTAGGAAGAAATTTTTTTTAAAAATTCTTGAAGAAGGCAATGGCAAATCACCTTCAAAATGCTGCCAAGAAAACTTCACGGATGCCATCATCAGGAATCAAGCACAACTCAAGGGTGTCTTTACCTTTTTATTTTTTCTTCAAGAAATGAAAAGATTTGGTGAAATTCTCCTGCATGCGATGTAGGATTCTGAACCTTACTTTAGTTACAAAAGACTTACAATTATGGAATAAAAATAATAAAATGCATCCTATGATCTCAGTAGTGGACAGTCTTGCCCTTTATTTCTTGGCTGCTATATGTATTTAATTTTACTTTTTGTACTGTGTTTTTAATTGGTTTAATCGATTTTATGATTGTTTGCTACCCAGAGTCACTTGTTTGAGATGGGCGGCTATACTAATTGAATAAATAAAATAAATATATAAACGTCAACCTCTGCACTTCTAAACCTTCAGGAGCACTTCAGATACTGTGCTGATTTCAGACTCACATATACCTACAACCGTATGCACAATAGTCTCTCACAAATATTCACAATGTAAACAGGGATTCGTTCCCTGCCTTTTAACTGGTATCACAGGCAAATTATCATAGAAGGTGCAGCCTGCTGGCTGGAGAATTCTGGGAGTTTAAGTCCACACATCTTAAAGTTGACACGTTTGAAAAACACTGGTCTAGCCTTTTCATCTTCCCAGCAATCTGCAATCTCCCTAGCTTCCTCTACTTCATCTCAATCCCTAGGGAAAACATCATGAGCAGCTCTTCCCATGGGGATTTTTCAGATCAAATCAGATTATGTATAGGTGAGTAGGCAAAAAAAGAAAGAGAGAGAGAGAGAGAATAAAAAGAAACCATCAACAATTGCACCATCCATCATATCCCAGCAATAAAGTTCAAAAACATCACCAAAAAAATTCATTAGAAATTCTAGAGCGCCCCAGGAATGAGACAGAAGAACAGCAACTTTTTTTGTAGGGGAAGAAAACTGCAGAAGCAGGAAGATACGTATGCACATATGTGCATGTGTATGAATGAACACACACACACACACACACACACACACACAGAGGGCACACCAAACATCAGGCCCCATAGCCAAAAACAAAATGTTTTATTAATTTTTTTTCAGAGAAAATGTTATTGTACTTAGGAATGTTCAAAAGTCAAGTGTCAAACGAGCAAGGAAGTGTTTAGAAGAAAATGGCAATCAATTTTATCATGTAATGTAATTTATATAATAAACTCTCTGTAGGGCCCAACTTTGTCTGTAGGGCCTGACTTCTGGTACACCCTGTATACATAGATCTTACAAACATGTATGCACTCTCTCTCACACCGACACACTCCTTTAGAGTCTGCCATGCCATCAATGCTATTTCCATTTCTCATCATCGCCTCTGTTTTGCAAGGTAGTATCAGGACATGACCTCAGTGTAGCCACGTAGCACATGAGTAATGCTTTGACTATGTAGCGGGGTAAAGAAGGAGTGGCAATACACAGCTAAGGCTACCTGCCTGTCCGCTAATGCCAACCAGTTTATTGACAAGTGCAAATATAAGATAAAGTCATGATATGCAGACTTTGAGGCAACTGAAGCAACCATTAAAAGAGTAGTTAGAACTGAAATGAGTAAATAGGGTTGCCTAAAACAGAAAAGACCATCTCAAGCCCAGTGAGTTTGAACTGCAAACAGTTGAGTTGACCTGAATGTATATTACTGTATAAAACTAAATGCAGGCAGGAGATCAAAACAGAATTATAATTATTGGTGACCTCTTTTAACATGTCAGAGAGTACAATGGCTCTGATTGTTGCCAGTAATAAACCTTCCAATATCATTGCTTTGGCCTTCATCGGCAACTTTAGATGACAAACAGGAATGTGTGATGTATATTATCCTCCCCCTTGGCCTCCAAATTTAGCAAGTCATAAATGTCCCTTATGCACAAGAACAACTTTCTGAAAGGGCTTTTAGCTTATTAACTGTTTGTCACCATGCATACTTATGATCCACAGTTGCGTTTACTATTGATTGGATCTTTGGTTTCCACGCTGATGTACAACTCAAAACGTAAGAGCCACATCTCCAGGGAAGCACTCTGCAGAATGTTTGATTTGCTAATTAACAGAAAGAAGAAGGCAGAAAGGAAATAATGTTATCCATCATCTGCATTATGGATGTCCTGGGGTTGTCCACAGCTGTCATCCCCAATTTCTCCAGCTTTCCCTGAGCCTGAGAATCACACAACAGAAGAAACTGCAATCATCTAGCTATATAAGGCAATGGACAGCTGTACAATTGGAGGGTGGTGTGGATGCAGAATGACTAATGCTGTAATTGAGAGCCAACATTACTGTCACACATGGTCAGGAAATGATAGTGTGTGCCTAATGATGATGATGATAATAATAATATCATCATCATCATCATAGTCATAGAGGGCTCCCATAAGGCATATGATCTGTTTGGAGAGTCCAAGAACACATCAAGGTAGGAAGGTGAAAGGAATGTAACTTACAGCCTCTCCCTTGCTCATCTTGAAGGCAGACTCAGTTTCCTATATTTTATTTATTTTTATAGCTGCCCATCTCACACAAGCGACTCTGAACATCTTACAAGATTAAAACAAACAACTCCCCCCAAACATAGCCCTATGTTTGGCATATGAGTGGGCTTCCAAATTCTGCCCCAAACCTGGTAACACGGCTTCTACTTGTTGGAAACAGGAATGCAAATGGGCTGAATGACTTTGAAACAGATTTACTGAACTTCTCCAAGCTGGCAGCTTCACCTCTCATAATCTGCAGCCAGTATGGTTAGCAACAAACTCCCAGAAGAGTTCTGTGGGAACTGAGTTCCAACACATCTGGAGGGCATCAGTTTGGGAAGGATAAACAAAGGAATACCAGCCCCAGAGAAGATTGCCCAGCTAACTGGCAATCTTAGCTGGAAAGCCACTGATCTTTTCTGCAGTCTGGTTGCAATTTCTTGGGTACATATGGCTTGCTTCACCACAAATTTTCAATTTATTTTTGTTTTCTTAGAGTAGTTGAATAATTTCCTTCACCATGCAGGCATTTTGTTTATCTTCATGCATGTCCTTATTAAGTTGTTTGTGCAGGCAGATTCTCCCATTAGAATAGAAGGGCTGACACTGCCACACCACAGCCAGCAAATCTGAAGATCATAACATCTGGCAGTACAATTGTGCATCCTGAAATGAATTTTTAAACGAAAAAAAATAAAAACTGTTGTTTTTAAGCTGTTCAGAAACAGTATTTTGCTGCTTGAAAATCCATTGTGCAATCCAGTAGACTTCTGTTCTTAGCCAGAGACATTTTTGTACCTTACTATTGTTCACATTTGCAACGTAAAACAAAAGAACGTTAGTGAGCCAAAACTAAGCCCCACTGATTTCAGCGAAAATCAATGACACGCACAGCCAGAGGCATCTGCAAAATCCACTGGGTCAAAATAAAAAAAGCAGCATCACATCAAGCAGCATCAAAAAGCCATGCACAAGCCCCACCCCTTCCTTATGTCCTTGCAGTGGCATAAGCTGTTTTCATAATTTCCCCCACTTGACCTCACCCTTACATTCAATCAGTTTACTTCTCTGCCCTTATCACATCTGCAGACTCCTATTCAGCAGTTCTGTTCAAGGTAACCCTTTTAGAAAAAGTCAGGGGTGAAGATGCTACTGTGATGTTGCAGTTTTTTGCAGAAACTACTTCATATCTGCTCCTAGTTTGATTTCACTTGGAAGGGTCTGCTGAGATGATCAGGGCAATATCCTGCAAGACTATCTGGGATTTTTTGAGCTTATTGAGACCAAGGATGCAGATCAGGGCCTCTGTGGCATAAGCTCAGCCACTTGTAAGCTTGATGTATAGTCCACCTGGCTTATCATTGCAGCTGGTAGAGGCACATGTGGGTGGATTTAGGAGGTGATTAATGTGTCACCAAGGGAGGAGGTGGTACCAACCATCTTGAAAGAGTCAGTAGTGAGCCCCTTTTTGAAGACGCCATCTCAGTCCAGCTGTTTTATGGGACAATGTCCCATCTTTCCATTTTGTGGAAGATTTTGAAGAATGTGTTGGTGACCCAGTCACGGAGGATCCTAGAAGAAATGGGTTTTGTAGGCCCCTTATAATCTAGTTTCAGTCCCAGGCATGGGACAGAACTGCAACTGGGGAATGATCTTTCACCAGGACTTGGAGAGGGAGAGTGTATTCCTTCTTTTTGGTGACCTTTGATACCATCAACCATGATATCCTTCTGAACCACAGGCAAGGGCTGGGGCTTGGAAACACTGTTTTACAGTGGTTCTGCTCCTTTCTGAGTGGGCAGTTCTGGTTGGTGTGTGTGGAGGAAGCGCAGTCATATCCATGTTTGCACTTATATAGAATCCTACAGGGCTGGTCCTCTCCCTTACACTGTTTAGTACATATATTAAGCTGCTGGGGGGAGACCCTCCATCAGTTTGGGATTGTGGCATCATCAATATACCTATGTTACCCAGTTGTACATCACCACTCTAGGCTAGACCAAAATGCTGTCAAAGTCCTGGTATACTGCCTGAAGGATGTGAGAGCCAGGATAGGTCGAAACAACAGATTAAATCCCTGTAAAACAGAATTATTGTTTGTCAGTGATAAACTTGGCTCTACTTCAGCTTCATTTTTAGCTCTTGACAGTGTTGCACTCCACTTAGGAAACATGTCCAGGATTTAGAGGTCCTCCTGGACTTGCAATTCCTGCTAGAGCAGCAGGATAGATGCTACGGGCTTTGCCCAACTCCTGCCAGTATGCCAATGACAGGTCTATTTGGACTTGTGTCCTTGTCACCTTAAATATTGACTGCTATAATGTGCTCTATGTCAGGCTGTCTTGGAAGAAGATCAGAAGCTTCAAGTTATCCAAAATGCCATGGTTCTGCAAACTGGAGATAGAAGGATTAGCTGTATATGTATGCTGCGGGTGCTTCACTGGCTACCTGCTTTTCTGGTCCAATTCAAAGTGCTAGTTGTCAGCCAGCACAGCCTGGCACCAAGAACTCTACAGGACTGTCTCTTCCATCTACCCATCCCATCCCATGTAATCTTTAACAGGAGGAATGTTGTAGATCCAGACCCAT
The DNA here is from genome assembly GCA_030867105.1 of Liasis olivaceus. Taxonomy (NCBI): domain Eukaryota; kingdom Metazoa; phylum Chordata; class Lepidosauria; order Squamata; family Pythonidae; genus Liasis; species Liasis olivaceus. Next base: position 23,851,441 of record CM061348.1, on the reverse strand, counting down.
GAGACCTGAAAAAGTCCTTTAGACACACCTTGCCTCCTGAGAAAAGGAATACCCCAACCTCTCACCCTTCAAGGTCTTGAAAACATTTTGTTCTGCCAAGCTTTTGGTCACTGATGATACTCGGGCTTAGTTTAGAGTGGATTGTCATTTGTTGTCTTTCTTACTATTACTATTGTTTATCATGTGTCACAGGCAATGTTCTTCATAAGTTGAGCTCTACCAAAGGGCTTGGAAATTGTGAAAGTAGTATCTAATTAGGTATAAGTCACCCAGCAGTGCTATTGTTTGTAGCTATAACTGTTGGTGTACTTATTATTCTAAATGACCTTGACTTCTTCTTAAGGGGCCACCAATAAGTATTTATTTATTATAAATAAATAAAGATTTGATCAGAATTAAGTTCAGTAGACTTCAGTATAACTTCTTCCAAATTAAGACAGCAGATAGTCAATATTTTTACTGTACCTAAAGATTGCTCAATGGTTCAAAAATTTGCTTTGTCTGTGTAGGATATCCTAGAGAAAGTTGAATAAGGATTGGTTGGAATCTCCTTATTATTGAAGATGAAATTCAGGAGTAAATACATTAACTCACATGATCTGGGCTAATCCCATTACAATGATATTTTGAGCTGAAACCCAAAGAAGAATTAATATGACTTTAGACCAATTGTTCCATGTTAAGGATACATATGATCTTCTTGGCTATATCCCCAGTATTTAGAATCTATCATGTCACCAAGAATTATGAAGCTTTTATGCTGGGGCATGTCAAAAAAGAATGATTATATAACATTGGAAGGATAAATCTATCCATGATTTGCAGTAATTGATTGTTGATACTTGTTTAACAGCATCTGAATTAGTCCTTTTCTTTCTTTCTTTCTTCTTCTTCTTTTTTTTTTTGCAAAGGGGCAACAAAAAGAACTTTTGAGCGATTTAGTGAAGTGCTTAGGGGTTTTTTTTCAATGATATAATTTTCCAGCTTTATTTCTTTTCCTTTGATTTTAATATTATATCACATGATTTAACACCTATATGCATATATGTCCTTCTGTAGGCTTAATATAATAAAATACATTTTAAAAGTTTAAAAAGAAAGTCAGAAGCCACTCCATTGCCTAAACCTAACCAATCATTAAAAAAAAAATCCCTAACCATTTTGTTAATGCTAATTAGATTAGGCTACAATCCTATGAACAAACGGAAGCTGCATTAAATTCACAGGAACAGTTGGTCTTTAAGACTCCATTCACCCTAGCAGTTTAAGATGGCTTTAGCCTTCTGAATTACAGCTATAAATATTTCTGCTATAGTAACATGCATGCTGGACAAAAGTCAATGCTGCATTCAATAGAATGTTAAAGCAACACAAAATCCTATAATGCAGCAATGGTATTTTATTTTTTACTTCTGGATATAAACAGATCTAAAACTTCTGTGCAAGTCATCTGTATGCAATACTTCACTGCTGGAAACAAATTCCTCTATTAAATGTCATCCAAACAATTTACCAGAATGGATCTCTTGCCTGCCTAAACCAAAGATAAACATTTTCACATTCAAAATTAGGTGAGAGATGTTACTTATATTCTAAAAATCAGACGGCTAGCATGAAGCGAACACTTTAGAGTGATTTAGCTAAGAAACAACAGTGATGCCTATTTTAAGATTCACAGATTAATAATCCAAATACATAGTTGCATTAATTTTACCTAAGTGTGCAATCCCTTTACCAAGGCAGTGTTTTAATAATTAGAATCTACATACACACTATACATTAAAAAGGCCAGGAAAAAATAAAGAAACTGACATACGAGGACAGCATATCCAGCCACCAGGAATCAGGTTTCAATGTTTGTAGTTTGTAGACAGAAAATTCAGAAACCACCCTGAAGCCATGTTCAATATCTGGATCACTGATCCAGCAGTTCTGCAATTCTAGTTCTGAACCAATTCTAATGACATCCTGGATTCCAGAAAACAAAGGCAAGATCAAAGCAATTCAACATCCTACAATCAATCAATCAAATCTTTATTATGGTCAAAGATCAGCATAAATGTCCTACAAGACTTCTGTATACACAGAGGGAAGCTCTGATCCTGCAGCTTCCTGCAGGCTTGCTCAGATCTGTCCAGTGAGTCCCACTATTCTCCAGAGCAGATTTAAGGACTCGTGGATATTTCAGGAAGGGGGAAATTGCATCCTACCCTAATTTCACTAACAGAAGAGATTCTATCAGTGACTGGACTGAATTTAACTGAATTCTTCTTAAAATGACCAACCCCTGTCTCTTGCATCCTCAGGATGATGTGCTTTTATCAAATGAAGAATATATCCTTCTTCTTCATCTTCCTTCAATCCTTTTTAAAATGAAATGGATTTGTAGAAACAAAAGATACTGTACAGTGTTTAATTTAGTAGTTGCATATAAACTTATAACTATATTATTTGGGATGATCTTGCATAGAAATAGGATTTTTAAAAATAATATCATTTAATTTTTGTTACAGAAAGCTGCCAAATTAGTATTAAACTTGCTGCAACATCTTTTCTTTTCCAAGTTATTTTTAAAGTCAAGGCCAACTCAATTGCCTCATCAGTGTGAATGGTGTATCTCTCCTCTTAACTCTATAATACTGCACTGCAATAAAAGTGCATAAGCACAGAAACTGTAACTTACTTTTTGATTTGTATTGCAGAAAGAACACGTAGATGATGGCTTAATAGCATGGTTTCCATACCAGCCAACTGCTGTCCAGAATTGCTACTGTGATAAAAAGGCAAGAGAACGCAAGCTTATGGTCTCCAAAATGGCCTGCCAATAGTTTGTGATGCTGCAAATTCCATTTTCTCTACATCTGATTCCACCAAGTTTTTGAGCTGACCCCCAGAACCTTCAGCTGTTGAGCCTGAGGGGCCTAATGTCCATATATTTCTTCTTTGGCTTCAGGCAATGCCTACTGGCATGGCTTCTGTTTTTTACAGCATTCCTAAAGAAAAGACTCCTGTCAACATTCATTGGGAGTTAAACATCTTTTTAGCAGTGGTAAAAAGAGAAGATCAATTAGAGCTACAACTGTATCTAAGTCCCTTCTTTGGATCCTGGTTCCGAGTGTCAGCTCTCCATACAGAAGAAACAAGGATGCAATTACACACACATACTTCCCAGTATTAATATGCATTTCAAGCTGCAAGACCAGCCTAAATTTGGAATGTTTTTGTCATGCTGAAAGTGACAACTGGTATTATTCCTGGCTCCATGTACAGGAATATAAACAAGCCTTTTTTCTCTCACAGATGAGAGGATGACCATTCCTTTTAGTGTGGCAGCTTGGCACTCAATAAGAATGAATATATTCCCTGGTTATTTAAAATAAGGTTTCAGGCAATGGAAGCACCATGAACCCTATGATTTCTACATATCAAAGTCAAGAAATAATGAGAGAATTTTCACTAAAGTGGGAAAATTATTGGGAAAAAAAAGTTGGCCAGTTACCAACTTCATGCATTTGAAGATGGGCTGGGTAAAATACTCATTTTGGAATTTGCATAAAACAGACAGAATAAAATGGAACTACTGTTTTCCATTGTTTGGAAACTATATTTCTGTTGATGCTGCCTAAACTTTTCTTCATGGAGCAAACCTGCAAACTTATATAAAAAGCTCCATGTACTTTAAGGCAATGTTTGTCAACCTTGGCAGTTTTAAGATGTGTGAACTTCAACTCCCAGAATTCTGGGGAATGACGGCTGGGGAATTCTGAGAGTTGAGGTCCACACATCTTAAACTTGCCAAGGTTGACAAACACTGCTCTAAGATACAACACAGCTTCTGTTTTCAGGAAATTTAAGTTTCTCAGCATTTCCTCTTCAAGGACCTCAGAATTGACAAGTCCTTTTGTCAATCGGTCACAACCACTCACTGCTGGTTTTCATCCTCGCATCTGCTTGGGTGCTCTGTGCTTACCTAATTCTTATGAAAAAGTTGTCAGTGCATTATGTGACAAAGGGTTTTGTTTTCCGGCTAACTTGTCACAGAACGTGATAGTGATTTGGGTTAAGAGGAAATGAGTGGCCCAAGTTGGTTTCCATGCTTAACAGAGGAGTAGAACCTGGGTCTCCCCACTCCTTCTCCAGCACATTAACATTACACTACTGTACACTGACTCTGAGAGACCCATAGTCTGATTTTGCAAAATAGGGCTGGAAGATTTCTAGAGTATGGGCTAGGATGAGCTTGTGAGATTTCCCCATCCAATTTACTAGGGAAGCCAAGGTAGTTCTATTTTCTCTACAGATGCAAATTTCTATTAACCAAGTGCTTTTGGGTTTTACACAAGTGTTCTTAGGGAAAAAAACCAAAAATGATTTATGTCTATAGGCAACTTCCCACCTGCCCAGAAACCATTCTTGGGGAATTAAGAGAGGATGGCAGGAAGCATCAACTATATAAATTTGACTGGCTACATCCAACATGGAAGCTAAATGCTTTCAAAATTGCAAATGTTCCCATAATCTCCAAAAGGCTGTTGTGAAAGAATTAGTAGCTTGCCCCATCTTCACCACTGTGGGACTTAACATTGATGGCTTGAGTTTCTCAGAGCTGGAATGCCAGTCATACCAACCTTCAATTGCCATCTAGCACCACAGTAGAGAAATGCAAAGCTAGGTGATGATAAGATTAAAAAAACAAATAGTTGCAGTTTTAAACTGTACTGTACTGGATACAAGAAGGATCTGCTAAAAGTATTTTCATGAAGATTCCCATCTAGCCATGCCATGTCATGGGTCTGAGTAGATTCTGCTGAGTTTAAATCAAGCAGCCTAGCAACTATTACTTGATGAAATGACTTCAATATTTGTAATTATTAGAGTATGGAGGTATAGAAGATCTGTCTTCAGCTAAGGGAGCTAAGCATAATTCTTGGAAAGCATGAACAAATCTGGATCAAATATCACAGAGCCACTTGGAAAAAAAGAGAGAACAGATTGTATGTGAATAAAATTGGCAGTAATTTTAGGAGTGCTAAGAGATCAAAAAGTCCTCCTTAATACCAGAAATCTCCACCAACACAAACAGCACAACAGTTGCAGAATTTAGACAGGCTTTAACAACACTTGGTGGACTTTTCTCCAGCTCTGGTGAATTACTTCTGAACTACACTGGAAGGACAGTGCTCTCTATTCTCTAGCTACCAACTCTTACAGGCAGCTACAGCCACTGTTGCCTTCAAAGAAACCTTAATCTTCAGATGTCACCTATTACAGTGGTACCTCAAGATACGAATTTAATCCGTTCCGTGACTCTGATCGCATGTCCAATTGGTCGCATTCTGAAGCACGTTTTCCCATAGGATTGAATGTAAATAGGGCTAATCCGCCCTCCGAATTTGGTCGCATCCTGAAAAGTGCTAATCAAATCTTTCCTTTGTGCATAGCCCTTGGCGCGCCCGACAAAAGCACAGTGAAAGCAATGGGGGGAAAGGCTTATGTGGCGCGTGCGCGCACGCACACCCCACTCATTCCTCCCCTCTTTCCTTCCGCGCACGCACGCACACCCCACACTCATTCCTCCCCTTTCCTTCTGCAAGCGCACGCACACCCCACTCATTCCTCCCCTCTTTCCTTCTGCAAGCGCACGCACACCCCACTCATTCCTCCCCTCTTTCCTTCCGCGCACGCACGCACACCCCACACTCATTCCTCCCCTTTCCTTCTGCAAGCGCACGCACACCCCACTCATTCCTCCCCTCTTTCCTTCTGCAAGCGCACGCACACCCCACTCATTCCTCCCCTCTTTCCTTCCGCGCACGCACGCACACCCCACACTCATTCCTCCCCTTTCCTTCTGCAAGCGCACGCACACCCCACTCATTCCTCCCCTCTTTCCTTCTGCAAGCGCACGCACACCCCACTCATTCCTCCCCTCTTTCCTTCTGCAAGCGCACGCACACCCCACTCATTCCTCCCCTCTTTCCTTCCGCGCACGCACGCACACCCCACACTCATTCCTCCCCTTTCCTTCTGCAAGCGCACGCACACCCCACTCATTCCTCCCCTCTTTCCTTCTGCAAGCGCAAGCACACCCCACTCATTCCTCCCCTCTTTCCTTCTCCAAGCGCACGCACACCCCACTCATTCCTCCCCTCTTTCCTTCCGCGCACGCACGCACACCCCACACTCATTCCTCCCCTCTTTCCTTCTGCAAGCGCACGCACACCCCACTCATTCCTCCCCTCTTTCCTTGTGCAAGCGCACGCACACCCCACTCATTCCTCCCCTCTTTCCTTCTGCAAGCGCACGCACACCCCACTCATTCCTCCCCTCTTTCCTTCCGCGCGCGCACGCACACCCCACACTCATTCCTCCCCTCTTTCCTTCTGCAAGCGCACGCACACCCCACTCATTCCTCCCCTCTTTCCTTCTGCAAGCGCACGCACACCCCACTCATTCCTCCCCTCTTTCCTTCCGCACACGCACGCACACCCCACTCATTCCTCCCCTCTTTCCTTCCGCACACGCACGCACACCCCACTCATTCCTCCCCTCTTTCCTTCCGCACACGCACGCACACCCCACTCATTCCTCCCCTCTTTCCTTCCGCGCGCGCACGCACACCCCACACTCATTCCTCCCCTCTTTCCTTCTGCACACGCACGCACACCCCACTCATTCCTCCCCTCTTTCCTTCCGCGCGCGCACGCACACCCCACACTCATTCCTCCCTTTTCCTTCTGCAAGCGCACGCACACCCCTCATTCCTCCCCGCTCTTTCCTTCCGCGCACGCACGCACACCCCACTCATTCCTCCCCCTTTCCTTCGCAGTGAAAGCAATATCAGGCGCTGGGGGGCTTCCCCACGCACCCACCCACCCCCGCGCTGATTCCTCGCCAAAGGAAAGAGCAAATTTCCCCATAAGGTTCAATGTAAACACAGTTCTGAAAATACAGTATGCATTTTATTTTTAAACCACAAAAACATGAAAAAAAGCACAGTATGAAGAGGGAGAATGGGGTGGGGAGGCAGTTATTGTTTGGAGGGAGAGTCCCCCTCCAAAGGGACTTCGGGGAGATCTCCTTCAGGGGTTTCCTCTCTTCTTTGCCTCTTAGCTGCAAAGCCTTATTCTTGCCACGCCCGCTCTGCATTTTCTTTGGAGCCATGCTGACAAGCACACCAAAAACCTTCCAAACGCCACAAAACACACCACAAGCCTCACCAAACGCCTCCTTGCTACCGCGATCTCGCCCACAGGAAGCCGCGACCACGTGGCAGCAGGGCAAATGGCTTTTCCTTTTCCTTTTTCCTTTCTCCATAGCGACAAAAGCACAGTGAAAGCAATATCAGCGCACAGCCGGGAGCGGGAGCTCCCCCCCCCCCCCGCTCAGATTTCATTAGCAGTTCCTCTTTCTGCATTGCTTTCCTTGGGCTTTTGTCCTCCCGCTCAGATTTCATTAGCACTTCCTCTTGGAAGCCGCGACCACGTGGCAGCAGGGCAAATGGCCGCGGATCCGGTTCGTATCTTGAGGTGGAGTTCGCATATTGAGGTAAATTTTTGCGGCCAGAGCTGGTCGTATCTTGAAATTTTCGTAAGATGGGGCGTTCGTATATTGAGGTACCACTGTATATCTGCAAACATCCCTCATATCCACAGTCACAAAAATCTGCAGTTCAAAATGAAAGAGACCAAAATCTCATACCTCAGCATTTGCACATCAACTCCTTCATAAAATAGAACTCAATTCTAATGCTCACAAGCATTTACCTTTTATTGAACTATTCATTATCAAAAGCCAACTCAGCACTGCAGATAAAACAAGAACATTGTTCCTTATTAACCTCACTTCCTCATGAGAACATAAAAATAGTGCTCTGGATAAGACCAAAGCCCGTTTTGGCCAGCACTCTTTCCTACAGTGGCCAACCAGGTAGTCACAAGCAGGAAATGGAGACATATCCCTCACCTACCACTGTATTCCTGCAACTGGTCTTTAGAAGCATGCTGCCCCCAAACGGGAAGTAACACTGAATCTCAAGACAAATAGCCCTTAACAGACCTGTCCTCTATGAATTCATCCAGCTCCTTTTGAAAGCCACCCAAGTGAGTGGACATCAACTAGTTTTGTGGTATTAAACTCCACAGGTTAATGAGATGGGAAAGGAGACAGGAATTTTCCAGGCACCTACACATTGTTCTCCTTTAAATTACAATGATGTTTTTACAAAGCTTATTTCTAATATATATAGTGGCTTTGCAAACGATATAAATGTAGTCCTCATTTAATGACAACTGGGACAGGCCACTTGGTCATTAAGCGAAGCAGTTGCTAAGCGAAATCGTGACCATGCTTACGATCTTACTTCACCTTTCCTTTGCTTTACAGACTTGCATAAGTCATAAATGGAGGCATTGATTGCAAAGTTACTTTTTCATCACTGCTGTAACTGTGAATGGTCACTAAATGAGGACTACCTGTAGATGTTTCTATGTGGAGTTTTTTATAGTTTCTTACCTGTCTCCCTCTCTCCCTCCCAGATTCACACAGGTGTTCCTTATTACAACTTTGATATGCTCATTTTATTAGACAGTTTCACTACTTTCTGTTCCCAGCACTGCTTTTAGCCTAGAGAGGAGAATGAAAACAGGGAAAAATAACTCTAGAAGCCAAGCTTCTAGCACCTCTGTTAAGCTGTACTCATTGACATATAGTCTGTCCTTTCCAAAAAGGGTATCTTAATTTTTGTATTTATGATGGAAATTTGTTTTTATTTTAAGATTTTTTGCCACCCAGAGTCACTTGCTGAGATGGGTGGCCATGCTAATGAATGAATGAATGAATGAATGAGTAAATGGAATGCTGCAGTCTTTTCCACTAGCCAGTCTGCTCTGCAGGTCTCTCTTTCTGATCCTGATTGCTTCTGCTGAGTCCTCAGCTACAAATTCCTCCTCCAGCCATGCCTGGATTCACACAGCACATCCAGTCAACACAACACACATACAACACCAGCAATGTCCAACAGCCGCCAACAACCTCCTCCATTGCTAACATGTCTATCCTTTTATATTGAGGTAATCCTCGCTTACAGACCACAGCTGGGACTGGCAATTCTGTCACTAAGCAATGCGGTTGTAAAATGAAATGTCAAGTAACCACACCAACTTACATCAGTTCCAGCTGCAGTTGTAATCACCAGTGCTCAATTAAGCACAATGTCATGTGACAGTGACTTGCAACTTCCTGCTGGCTTCCCCAATGACTTTGCTTGTTGGAAGCCAGCTGTGAAGGTCGTCAATGGCAATCATGTGACCACAGGGACATTGCAACAGCCGCAAGTTTGAGGACCAGTTGTAAATCTCTTTTTTCACTACCATCATAACTTTGAACAGTCACTGAACAAGTGATCGGTAAGCAAGGACTATCTGTATTTTCATCAAAATGCAGAAATGCCTGCTCTCAAAGGTGTTAATTACGCAGGAAGCTTCTAGGCGTCTACACAAAAGTTTGCCTGGTGTTGGCAAGAAGGGGGGGCTTTTTAACCTTGAAACCACTGCATAACAAACACATCAGGTCATTTCATCCTGTAGAAAAACTGTTTTGTTTTGTCTGTTCTAAATCTCCTTCCAAACAGCTTCCCAAGATGACTCCTAGCCTGTATGTTTTATGAAAGGAAGAAAAATATGTCCCTGATCTCTTTCTCCATGCCATGCACCTCAATCGTGTTCTGCCTTATTCAACTTTTTTACTAAGGTAAAGGATTTCAAATGTTCTAGTCATTCTTCAGCTAGAGGACAATGAATATCCACCAGATGAAATATTGATGTGAACCTTTAGATAAGAAATGGCCCAGTGTCAGAATCCTCGCAAGATTTTATAGTAGATTATTATATGGCTAGTTTAAAAAAAAAATGATTTTTTCTACATGCTGCGGTTCTGCCATTGGAAAAGGGGAGGGGGAGTAGGAAGGAGAGACCGTTTGATGCAGATGGTTTCTTATCACAAGCCCTAGAATGTTCAAGGCCATGCCAGCAAGGGAATCAGAAGACAAGAACTAAGGGCGAAGAAAGGGGGGGAAAAGAAAGAAAAGCAGTTTTTGGCGCGCTTTTATTCAGTCTCAGCAATGCTTTGGATCTGTACACTTATTCTTAATAAATGAACTTTCTTTTGAATCGATATTGGTTGCAAGGAGAGTTACTGGTTTTAAGATCAACAAGTGGCAGTTCGTTACATTAAATTGAACCCCCCCCCTGTGCTTTCTGCTGTCCAGTATTTCTTTAACTTCAAAATGTTGTTCTCCTTCAATCATCAATGGTTTAGGAGGTACTGGAGAGGGATGCCACTGAGAAGACTCCTTATATGGTTTAAGCAGGTCGCAGTGGAATACTGGATGGATTTTTTTAAAGGTGGCAGGCATCTGTAATCGTAGTGAAACTGGATTAATTACTTTATCGATGACAAAAGGCCCTATGAATCTTGGAGCGAGCTTTCTGGAAGGTTGTAATGATTTAAGATGTTTAGTAGATAAAAGAACCTTATCTCCTACTTTCCAGTCTTTTTCTGGTGTTCTCTTAGCATCTGCAAATTTCTTGTATGTAGCTCTGGCCTCCTGCAACGAGGCAGCAATCTGAGGCCACACTTGTGTCATCTGCTGGATCCACTCATCAACCGAAGCGACTTGAGTGGTCTGCTTAGGCAGTTCTGGGATGGGTACAAAGTCTTGTCCTGTAGCTATTTTAAAAGGGGTGAGACCAGTGCTTTGGTGCACTGCATTATTATAAGCTACTTCAGCGAATGGTAACAGTTCATCCCAATTGTCTTGTTGGTAGTTAATGAAACATCTCAAATATTGTTCCAATACTGAGTTCAGACGTTCACATGATCCCGCTGTCTGGGGGTGGTAACCCGAACTCAAGCCTTGCGATGCCCCCAGTAGTTTTAGGAACGCTCTCCAGAATTTGGCAGTAAACTGGACCCCGCGATCCGAAATTATCCGTTCTGGGACCCCATGAGCTCGGTAGACATGTTGTATGAATAATTTAGCCAATTTGGGTGCTGATGGAATGGCTTGGCATGCCACAAAATGTGCTTGTTTGGAAAAAAGGTCTGTAACTACCCAAATAACAGTCTTTTTGTTGCTTTCAGGCAGGTCTACAATAAAATCCATGCTTATTTGCTTCCAAGGAGCTACAGGGTTTGCTACTGTCTGTAGAAGCCCCATTGGTTTGCCCCCTCTCTTTTTGGCCATAGCACACGTGGGGCATGTGGCTACATACAAGAAATTTGCAGATGCTAAGAGAACACCAGAAAAAGACTGGAAAGTAGGAGATAAGGTTCTTTTATCTACTAAACATCTTAAATCATTACAACCTTCCAGAAAGCTCGCTCCAAGATTCATAGGGCCTTTTGTCATCGATAAAGTAATTAATCCAGTTTCACTACGATTACAGATGCCTGCCACCTTTAAAAAAATCCATCCAGTATTCCACTGCGACCTGCTTAAACCATATAAGGAGTCTTCTCAGTGGCATCCCTCTCCAGTACCTCCTAAACCATTGATGATTGAAGGAGAACAACATTTTGAAGTTAAAGAAATACTGGACAGCAGAAAGCACAGGGGGGGGGTTCAATTTTTAATTCAGTGGAAACATTTTCCCAAGTCAATGGCTGAATGGGTTGACAAGAAACATGTAAAGGCCCCACGTTTAGTTAAAAAATTTTATGATGCTTATCCTACAAAGCCTTAACAATTAGATTGGTTATTGTATTATGTGTATCTTTGCTTTTCCTTTTAGAGTGAAGAAGAGGAATCATCTGACTGACATCCTTTTCTGTGGAGGGGCAGTATGTCAGAATCCTCGCAAGATTTTATAGTAGATTATTATATGGCTAGTTTAAAAAAAAAATGATTTTTTCTACATGCTGCGGTTCTGCCATTGGAAAAGGGGAGGGGGAGTAGGAAGGAGAGACCGTTTGATGCAGATGGTTTCTTATCACAAGCCCTAGAATGTTCAAGGCCATGCCAGCAAGGGAATCAGAAGACAAGAACTAAGGGCGAAGAAAGGGGGGGAAAAGAAAGAAAAGCAGTTTTTGGCGCGCTTTTATTCAGTCTCAGCAATGCTTTGGATCTGTACACTTATTCTTAATAAATGAACTTTCTTTTGAATCGATATTGGTTGCAAGGAGAGTTACTGGTTTTAAGATCAACAAGTGGCAGTTCGTTACACCCAGTGGATGTTAGGAACAGGTCTGCACCATCCAAATTATACAACAAAGGAACAAGGAAATGATTTCAACCCATGAAAGCAGAAGGAAAGCTTGCACCTCAATCCTTTCATGCTTTGTTCTCTCTGTAGCCTGCTAAATCCCTTCCAAAGAGTCAAAGGACAACTTTAGGATGTGACTTATGAGGCTGCAAGGCACAGGGCTCAAAACTGTGAAGTGGAACCTTGCATCATATCTCTCACATCAAGTTCCACGCTTGTTTCCACATTTTCCCCACAGAGATGAGTTTGGCGAAAATTGTGCAACATTCTGAAATGAAAAAAAGAAATTTAGCTAGGTAACATAAAGGATGGATGGGAACAAGATGAGAACAAAAAAAGGGGGATTAGGGCATTTGGAGACTTAAGAATGAATGAGCATGGTGACTGAGTATTTGCTTACCAAGTCTGTTTCAAATATACGGTTTAAGCACATGCAAAGACAGTTGCAGAATCCATGGCTTTCGTCAAAATGCTAAAGCACATCACAACTCATGTGCAAGAGAGATAGAGCTTACAATGCAATGGCATGCATCTATTCATATGTACACATGGCAAAGGCATGAATATAAATCTAAAAACATAAGTGATTTTATTCTTTATGGTAAAAGTTTGAAAAAATTAATGAAAAATACAAGGGTGATGAGAGATTCTGAATGTGAGACAGATCTTTTTTCTTTAATCTCAAGGGTAGACCTTGAGAAGAAATGGGAAATGGAAAAAAAGATCTTTTTAAGAAGTGAAAGTGGAGTGACTACAGGGATAGTATGAAAAAGTATCAGAAGACAGATCCCAACAGTCTGAATTAATGTGGACACAGTGCCACAAACGTATATGGGATTATGTTAACTGGAAGTAAGAAAAAGAATGCTTTGTGGATAACAAAAATACAGGAGGCTGTGGATCAGAAAAAAATAGATATAAGACAATGATTGCTGCAAAAAATGAAAACTGGAGAAAGATTTGTATAATGGATATACAGAGAAAGAGAACTTCAAAAAATATAGTCAAAGACAGAAGTACCATATTTTTCCGACTATAAGACGATACTTTTTTCTAAAATCCTTACCCTAAAAATGGAAGGACGTCTTATTCAAGGAAGTCAGCCGAAGAGAGAACCACGCGGTGGCAAAACTGCCCATACTTTGTCTCTGCGAATGGGCTTCCTCCTATTACTAGTCTCCAATCACGAGTGAAATAGCTTGTCTCCCAAACAGACTTCCTCCAATCACGAGCCTTATGTAACTGACGTCAGCTGATGCTGAACAAACCAATTAGAGGAAGGCTGTTTGCAGAGACAAGCTATCGGCAGTTTCACTCGTGCTTGAATTTAATCAGTTATGCAAAAGAGCCTGGAAATAGAGCTGCAGAGAGACGGTTTGGACCTCCTCTCACCGAGCGTATCAGGTAACTGTTAACTAATTACTAAATAAAAATGTGTTCTGCACTATCTTTAAAATATTGATTTCTTAATTTTGGGTTGGAAAAGTGGGGGTCGTCTTGTACATGGGGGCATCTTATTGATGGAAAAATACGGTAGTTAAAATTAAAAGAGGCAGAAAGAATGAACAATGTTGATGGAAATAAAGTTAATTTTTGAGTGGGTGAAGATGGCTAAACAATTTTATGCACATTTGTGGTAACAATATAGAATCAAAATTAAGAATGTGTGAGAATAAATGGAATGCTTAGTGAATGGTTCACCACTGAGCAAGGGGGAACACAGGGAAGTGTGATGTCCTTCCAATTTTTAACTTATTTATCAATAAATGTATAAGAATTGGTTGTGGTAAAATATATAGATGATACCATGTTGTCAGTGAAAACCTGAATGATTTCCACGGTATGTAAAACTGACTGTCCAATGCAACAAGGAATATGGTCCGAAAAGTAATGTCTCAAAGACCAAGGTAGTAGTTTTTGGCAGGAGAAATAGAGTGAATGAAAGCAAGTCATAAATAAGTTAGAGCAGATAGATGAATTTGTGTATCTTGCTAAAATGTTTACTAAAGATGGGGGAATGAATGAAGTATTTTTAAGACAGCCAAATGATAGTACAGAAGTAGGAAAGTGCACATGATCTTTTGTGAGTAATGAACATTTGTCAAAAGAAGCAAAATGTGTACAAAGACAGGCTTTTCCCATTTTACTACATGGAAGTGAGTGTTGAGTAAGCTAAGAGTAACATGAATGCAGTGGGAGTTGGTTACCAAGAAGAGTGTATGGTAAAACAAAAAGAGAAAATGTGCAAAATAAATCAGTACTGAATGGCTGTGGACGGAATATGTGAAAATGGATGACCATTATGAAAGAAATAAGTTGAGATGGTATGATCATACAGAGAGAAGGAATGAGGATCAAATTGCAAAACAAATACACGAAGGAGTGAATGGGTCAAGAGGAAGGGGAAGACAGGAATGCTCTGGTGGGATAGAATTGATGAGATACAAGTTAGTTTACAGAGCTAAACACAGTGAATGAAATGGTGAATGGAAGTGGTGGAGCCAGGGATGATTCGGAAGGACAGAAAAATATACAGTGGGATAATGGATGATATTAAACTAGATTTAACTATGATTTCCATTTGTTTTATGAACTTTGACTTTTGATTTCTTTGACCTACTATTTCTCACTCCTTTTCTATACTCTGTGCAATTTGCTTACCTCCAAAAGAAATAGTGTGATAGATATGCACTTATGTAAGCATGAGAGCAACTATGATGGAATGTATCTACGAGGAGGAGAGCAATGTGGGAGATCAGGAGGGAGGGGGTGCATTCCAGAAGGGGAAAGGAGATATGAGACAATGCAGTCCTCAAGGGGAGTGTGGGAAGCGAAAGAGGTTCAGGATAGCCACTCCCTAGCAACTCCCAGGGTTAATCCACTAGTTGCTGTAGTATATATTTAGTTTGGCAAGATTCTGTCTATAAGATGTAAGCAAATAAAGGAACTATATTCAACTGGACTGTTTCACCATTGTTCTTGGGCTGGGCCTGACAGCAATCTCCTTCATGCTTATGCAGGAATAGACTGCCCAGTACATGTAGTGGGTCTTCCTTATGAGTAGACATGCATAGGAATGCACCTTTAACTCTGTTAGTAAGGCAGCTGAAAGTAGTAGAGAACATATCCTTGTTTTACGCTTCTGCATACTTTGTCCTGACCCAAATGATTTATGCCTGAAGGGATAAATATGCATAATTCACACATCCACAACCTATACACATTCATCCACATATACAGGCACACCCAGCACACATGCACAAACTCCAAATGTTGGTGCACCAGTGGTGTTTACTTTGCCAATGTAATACTGTCAAAGCTTTGTTGAATGAGCCAATTTCAAGCTGTTGATATAGTTCAGACCTTGACAGCTCTCTAATCTCCTTGAAGCTTTAGCATTTGATTGCATTTGTTTGCCCTGCAAATGGTCAACTGCTCAAGTTATCTCAAAGTGGGAATATATCTAAAAGCCGGCATTTATAATAGATGAGTTTCACAGCTTAGCAGAGACCTGTAAAATACGGACAGGGGATTCTATTTTTCTCCCCATGAAATGTGTATTAAAACACGAAAGCTTCTCCATTTAAGCTCCCAGCTCTGAAAAGTTTTTAAAGAATCATTGCACACTAAACCAAACTACGGCTCTTCTGTCCTTTCCAGAACTTGGTCAGTTCTTCTCCCCAAATTGAAGATGCCAGCTACCTGATCTACAGCACCATTAAAAGCTATTTGGCAAAGGAGAAGACAGAAAGGCAGGCTCATTTCTGTACTGATTGAAGAATCCATGCGTGATAAAACATCTACCTATTACATTGCTGCATATATTAAAGGCATGGAGGAATCTTTTTGTTTTCCAAACCAGGTGCTGGCAAGCAGGTTTGGAAAGTAGACAGGTTTTTGTGATTGTTCATGGGCCAAAAAGACTTAGGTTCGGTTTTACATGATGCCCAACTATACTTCACTGCAGCTTGTCAAGAGCTGGGAAATGCTGCAGATGTGAAATAAGAGGCTTTGCATAGAAGGTAGTGAGATCTCAGAAAGACAACAGCCTTTTCAACCCAGACAAGCAGCTGTTGAACAGCTGTCCCCTGAAGTAGGATTGGACTTCATCTTGCTTACATTTAGAACAGCATTTGGTTAAGGTGTTTTGTTATCATATGGATCATTGATAGTTATTGCGATCCTGTTTTATATACATGAAACTGCTAGAGACTATGAATCTCTATGGCATTCATATTTTTGAAATAAAGTAAATAAAGGTAGAACAATTCCGGAGTCAAAGCAATTGAAGAACAGCAGGAAGTTAATGAATGTTAAGGCAATGAAAGCTTAAGTAGGGTTACCAGATCTGGTCAAAATCTAGATGACCCCCCAGATGGCAGTAAGTGGTTCCCCCCCTTTTTTTTTTAACTGCCATCTAGGGGTCATCTTAATTTTTGCTATCTAGATTAGATAGTGCAATTTATTTGCACTGTGATTTGAAAAACATCCAGGAGGAGGAGCTTACTGTTTAGATTTGTTTCTGATGAGGAGCTACGCTGGCTGCCATTGGAAAGGTCTGTAAGATTTATTTGGCAATTAATTAAAAGATGATGCTGATAGGATACATTACACGCATACCATTGCATTACAAATAAAAACTGAGGGTCTTATGAAAACGTAAAGGAAGACCTCTTTCTTATCTATTTTGGATAACCACTGTTTGTTAAACTAAGATATAATTTGCTTTTTGGCTATGCATAAAATCTCTTCACCCAAGTGAACAAGCCAGGAATTCCTGTATTAACTATATTTCTTGATTTATCCAAATAAGAGAACTGCAATTAACAGCTTTGGGATCAATTAGTATACTAAGCATATATTAAACTATGATTAATGTTAATAATTGTTCCCAAGGCACTAAATCAGCTATGGGTTTATTTGCACCCATTGGAAAGAAGGAAATGCTTTGCATTGATATAGGAACCTCTGAACTCAATTGTCAACCCTAGTATTTTCATAGGAGAGAATGGAAAATCTGAGTTTAACTAAGGAATGTAGACTGTTGACTTATTCTGACATAGTATATTATTTGTTTATTTATTAAATCTGTATGCCGCTTGACTCCCAACAACTCTGACATCCAAATACACAATTCCCATTATTGGCTGTTGACTTTATCTTAACTTTTGCTTCTAATAAAATATAAATTATGTTTATAGATACAAATTTAAGGCTAGGAGGCAAAGCAAATTAAGTGGTTTGCAAACGATGATTCATACTAGCTCATTTCATATTCTGACCACTCAGAATCATTTGTTTAACAAATGCATTTTTATAAATAAATAAATTTGTGAGTGAACTATAAAGCCATGGCTTCTCAATTCAGACCTTATCAGGTATCCTTAACTATGCATAAGTCAACAAAAAAGAGCTCTGAAAGGCAGTAAAAGATATTCCACAGCCCTACTCAATAGCTTTGTTTGCATTAAAATATTAGAACATATTATTTAAGACCAACAGTACTGTACATAAAATAAAAACATGCCTGCAACTTTTAATTCCTGCAGCTGGAATTCCTGCACCTTTCACAGATGAATGCTTGCCATTAAGATTTTTAATTCCATTTCCTGCTAATAATCTCTTTTGATTGTACATACTAGATAACATTTGTATATATATAGTCTTGGATGATTTACTGAGTTAACAAAGGAAGCAAAAGAAACAGCAATCTCCTGCAAGTGGAATTAGCTGTTTGTTTTTGCTCTTCTATTATTTGTTCTCAATAAGTAAGATACTTTCAGAAATGAAAAGCTCCCTGCTCAAAAAGATATTGAGCTGCAGAGTTGAGCTTCCTCTAAATTGAGGATGGGAAACGGAAACATGATGGCTAGAAGAAACTTCCTTCTCAGAAGTGGGACTACAGGCTGCGTGGAGCCTGGATGCCAGCAATTAAAAAAAAAAAGTGATGCCAAGTTATCTCTGATGCTCAAGAGATTATTCATACCTGCAAGGGAATGCATTGTGTCCCAACAACCAGCTGGGACTGAGTTTTCCAACGCTGCCCATCCTCAGCTGAGCACTGATAAACCAACTATTTCCTGGTCTAAATATCACTGTGGAATGGCTATCCAGATGGGTTTACACATCACTAGAACCTCTGCACCACTCTATCCAGACCATCAGGTAAATATTGGGTAGGACATTCCAATATTGTTTTGATTAGTTATGTGCCATCAAGTTGTTTTTGACTCTTAGCAACCACACAGAGAGATTTTCTCCATGATGATCTGTCCCTAAACTGGTCCTTCAGGTCTTCCAATGGTGCACCTGTCACAACTGTAACCAAGTCTGTCCATCCGTCCTTCATCATATTTATATGGCTGTCCACCTCACAAAACATGACTCTGGGGGGTGTACAATTAAAAAAACTATTAAAACAGCGATATAAAAACAATAGGTAAAAAAATATTAAAGTTATGATTAAAGGCAAGGACAGGGCAACAGATATTAGCAGCAATGGAGCCACCTCAGCAACTCACCATTCCCTTGGGATCCCCGGGCCCAATGACATAACCAAGTTTTGAGGGACTTACAGAAAATTAACAGAGATGGAGTCAACTTCCCTTCTGGGGGAAGATGTTCCACAGGGCAGGTTCCATGGCCAAAAAGGCCCATCTCCTGGGTCCTGCCAGATGTAGCTCCTTAACAGATGGGACTTGCAACATACCTCTTCTGCCTGATCTGATGGAACTGGTATATGTAATCAGGAAGAGGCGGTCCCTCAAATAACCTGGCCCAATACCATGAATGACTTTAAAGGTCAAAACCAGCACCTTGAATTGGACCCAGAAGCAAACAGGAAACCAATGCAGCTCGTGGAGCAGAGGTGTAATGTGTGCCATTCTAGGGGTACACATAACTGCCCATGTGGCTGCATTCTGCACCAGCTGAAGCTTCTTCAGAATACTCTTCAAGAGCAGCCCCGTGTAGAGAACATCAGTACTCCACCTGGGAAGTGACCAGATTATGAGTGATCATGAGCAGAACCTCCTGATCCAGGAACGGGTGCAACTGGCACACAACATGAAGCTGCGCAAAGGCCCTCCTAGCCATGACTGCCACCTGCTCTTTGAGAAGAGTCGCAAGTTTAGAAGGAGACGGGTCTGTGCAGCCATGCTACTGGTTGTCCTCTTCCCAACATGAGCACCTTTTCCAGACAGCTGGGTCTAGAAATGTTGTTTTGACAAATGGAAATAAAATAAATATATCAAATTCTTGTGATTTCTTGTCCTTTTCCTCACTCCTAAAAGCAGGAGCAAAGTCTGGGTTTTCCACATACTGGGAAGTAGGAAAATAATCTGGAGGCCACTTCTAGAAATAACTTGGAAGTAGCTGGCCTTTGCACCTTGAAGGGAACAAAGGGAAATTGCTGAGGGTTTTTTTCCCAGGAAGAGAAGAAATAAAAGAAAAAAATGTATCTGTTTGTTGTCTAGCGTATACTTCTAGCAAACAAAGCCCCAAAGCTACCTATGGTTACTAAACAATCACGTTAAGGTAAGTGCATTGTCAGGCTTCTGGTAGCAGCTTGAACTGGAAGTGGTTATTCCCAAGAGCAAGCCTCACAAGAGTTCTGATCAGTGAGATTCATTAAGAACTGAAAGCAGCAGCACAAGAACTCAACTGAGTTCTCTACCTTCAAATGAGAAGCCTAGAATGGGAGCTTAGAACAGGAAGGTTCTACGCCCTTTTCTCATGCCCTAAGTGAAGGTGGAGCAGAGGGCACCTGTTGAATTGCTCTGGACAGGGCCACCAGACCTCTTATCAATGTGGGAAGCCACTCCTCCACTCATATAAAACAAGCCACCTTGGCTCAGCGCTATACAGCCTGTGAAATTTAGCAAGCACCTTTTTAATTACTCTCCCGACTTCAACAACAATGAATTCATTTTGGAAATTACTTATTACAATAATCAGCTCCTGGATCCTTATATACATCCCTTAATTTTTCTTCGTAAAACCTCTGCCTTGCTTTGTTTTGCAGGGTCAGGGCAACCTGCATCTATGTTCACAAATGCATGTTTGCAGCAGAGAGAAAAGGAACTTAGCAGCTACTCTATTCCTCCACCTGAGAGTTTCCCAATCTAATGGTGACAGGAACAGAGTCATGTATTAGCAGGAATGAATTTCTATCTCTTGCTATTAATAAGCTTTAAAATATGCTAACCTGCCATCTTAATATGCAGAGGCAAATAAATAAACTCTCCCTGAAAATAAAAAATGGATCTTTGAGGCCAAAATAAATGAATTTCTGTAGCGCTTAAATATATGACAAAGCCTGGAGCTGAAGCAGCTTGATGTTACTGAAGTAAATAAAACAAAGAGAGAAATGTGACTCTGTTATGCAGTAATGTCTTCTGCTGCTTATAAAAGTAGTAAATAGGATTTATAGGTGCAATAATCCATACATTTCTGGAATATTTTTTAAAAAGAAGTGTTTTACATATATATTTACATTTATAACTACATCTATATCTATCTATCTATACAGTTGCCTGGTTTTTTTTGGCTAACAAGGCAAAATACTGAAAAATTGAATTTCCTGATATATGAAGGCTCAGCTAAGTAGATTTATTATCATAAAATGACGAAGCCATTAAGAATGGTTTGAAGTGACTGCTGTGAATCAGAGGCAAGCATTATTTATAACAATAGGTATTCAAAATTCTTCTACCTCTTTCTCCTGACTGCTCTTCATAAAGGGCTAGAAGCTAATCAATTTTGGGTAGGAGACAGAGTTTCCAACTCTTACTTATTTTTGAAATGGCCTGATCTACCATCAGGTTGCTTACATTTGGTTTTGTACAAACTTTCATGCAATGATTTGAACATGTAGATGGAGATAGCTATAGTAGCTTTCTACAATTAACTGAACTCCTTAAAATGAACCTTCTTAGTTCTGAATGTATGAAAAATTATGTATAATCTGAACATTAAATAATTCTCTGTAAAATTATCTGATCCAGATTTAATATTACAATACTTTTCCTATCCATGGTGTAAATTCCTTGCATAAATTGCCCAAACTTTTAATTGTATTTAAGCTTGCATTGGTTCTGATCTTGTCGTCGTCAAAACAAACAAGAGCTCCTATTTTAGCCAATATTTGACCCCAGAGTTACAAATAAAATACCAAATCACTGTTTAAATGAAAAGTGCGGTTACCTTTAAGAAAGGGGCAAGGTTCAAACACCATGCTAAGCTATTCCAATCAGGTTTTAGGCTGGTCTTCAGCCCCCAAACTCTCTCAGTCACTCTGCACATCAAAGAATGCAATTCTATTGATTTTCCTGAACCTCTCAACTGCTCTTGATACCACTGACTTCGGCTGCATGGATTGAGACACTGATCTTCACTAGTTATGCTCAACCAAAACTAATGGTGGGATAAAAAGCAAGCAAATAAATAAATATACTAGCATCTCCAGGATCAGCTCCAGAGGAAGTTTTGGCTAACACATCGTGGGGTCCTGAAAAAGTTCATTCCATCACCTTGTTGTTCAACATCTATATGAAGCTCCTGAGTGATGGCATCAAGGCTTCAGAGTCAGGTAGTGCTAGTATTCTGACGAGATCTTGCTCTGTTTTTTTGTCATCAGAGTCAGGTGAGATGGTACAGGTATTAGAATAATGCCTGGATGTTATAATAGGCTGAATAAGTATTGACGTGAATCCCAAATGTCGGACGCATGATGAATTGGAGGCTTCGGGTCCAGGAACTGGGTATGACTCTGACTGCTGTTATGCTCCCATGAATGAGCCTTCTCTACTGGATTTACCTCTGTGATTAAAGCCCCAAGAGACACCAGTGACCTGGAGTGCAATCAGTCAGCTGTGTCTGATCTGGGGCCGTAACCCCTCCTGGTTAGGAATGGCCTTGCCAGTTGTTCATAAAATCATAGAAGTTCTGGTAACCTCCCACTTGGAATACTTTACGTTTACATTGAAACACTTTACATGGGTTTATCCTTGAAGACAGCTTAAAAGCTACAGCTATAGGATGTGATAGTGAAACTATTATCCAGGACATCCTTCAAAAGCTAGGCAACATTAGTTGTAAAAGAATTGCATGTTGCCTATAGAGTGGTAAAGCATCAACCTTTTATTAAAGGTGTTCAAAACATCTGATCCTTCAGGAAAGCCTCAGCTGACATTACACTCATTATCATGCATATGTGAATCCACCATATCCAATCACATGGCACTCCTATTTATCATCTGGCATCCTGAACAAATCCAATCCCCCAAAAAGTGCTACTGAAAAATCAAATGCCTGGCTGAAGATGACTGCATGAATTTGCTTCTTCCATCAGCATTTAAAAGAGACTTGTACATAGAGATGCAGAAGTTGAACCTTCATCTCAAAATTAATACATTTCCTCCAAGAAATTCCACAGTGCTAAAGTCTGTATTTCACCCAATTAACACAAAGTTCAAAGCTTCACATAAAATGAAATTGGAGGGCGGGGTTCCCCTGTAGTTACTGAAGTCCATACAAAAAGGGCCCATCTTCTTTAACAAATTTTAAAGGTTGCTGGAAAATTTTAGGTCTTCTTGACAACATGATACACCCTGACATGTATGACAAAGCAACCCAAAAGGTAAAATCTTTTACTTTACTATTATCAGTGAACACCAGAAGTCTCACTAAGATCAATATGAACCTGCTAGTTATTCCTATTTCAAAAACTTGACATGCCTTCAAGACGATCTACATTAAACTCCTTGCCCTTTTAATAACTCCTTTAGACCCAAGATCACAGAAGTAATGCGACTCACAAGCTTTAAGAAAATATTCCTTTCCTGTTGATTCAAGATTGCTGCCAAAGCAGTTCTGCACACAAAAGGTATCAGGCATAACATTGCAGGGACCTTTTCAACTTTCCAACCACAAAGTAAAGCAAACGAACAGCTGGAGAATGGAGCTAATTTGAACAAAACCATTTGGTGGCTCCCTTTTGTCTCAACACTTTGTATTCCTCCGAATGGATTGTCCCTATAAATGTTTCATTAAGACCATGTCTCGTGCAAGTGCAGAGCAAGAAAAAGTAAAAAATATCCGAAATAAGAGTGCAGAATAAAAATAAAGCTAGATATGTATGTACGGCCTTATTAATGGAACTGCCCAACAGCTGGGAAAGAAATTGCGAGAGAGGACAGGCATGATCTTTGCAAGCAAAAGTTGTTTAGATGCAAGTTAATATGATTCCTGTTGCAGTATGTTCAGGAACATATGGGGTATTCCATGCTGGAAATTAATGAAGTAACAGATCCACATCTTATTAAAGTATCTCCAACCCACACATATAATCCTTTCTGTTGCTTACTGGAGTAGTTCACAGGGGTCTCTAAAAAATGCTGCTCTGTATATAACTGCACATAACTCTGGGTAATAAGTGGAAGGAGACAATAAGCAACTGAGGGAATGAATAAAAGAATGATATAAAAGAATGTGCAAACTCTTGAGGTTTTCTGAACTCTAAGGTAAACTATTATAAAAATGCAAAGTAAGTCCAACAGTTAGGTCAAACCTTACAGCCATGACATTTGCAGTTCATAATTGGTTGGTATACTGAAGGCAAACGTTTGGTGGAAGCTGAGTGGTACCAGGTTGCACCAAGCATTTGAGAAATATGCCCTTCTGAAAAAAGAAAGCCATTAATCCCCAATGTATTTGACATATTAGCAAATCACAAGGGCTCATAAGTTGACAGACAACAGAAACAGAGAGACATTATAGACCCTATATAGGAAAAGTTGCCTTCAGCCAAGCTCAACACCTGGTGACTTCATGTAGTTTTCTTAGCAGCAATAAATAAATCGTTTGGTTTTTTGTCAAATTATATAGTATAACCCTTGTGGTTGGACAAAACTAACCCTCTAATTCATGGGGGGTAAACAAGTTTGACTTCCGCAAATGGATCAACTTCACCAAAGGTCTTACATGCAGAATATTGTTTCTTTCTTTGCACATCATACATTTAACCCTTGAAATGTCAGAGACATGGAGGAAGAAGCAGCATGCTTCAACAAACAGCTGGGCTTATCAAGCCAAGATATATACAAACCTTTTTTTCATGACAATGCCCGTCTTCCTTTGAGCTATCATTAAACTAGGAAACCTCTAACCACAATCCTTCTTTCCTTGAATTAGGAAGGCACAGGTACCAGCTTTGGAATAAGCCAGAGTAAACTTTGAATTGTGGCTTAATAGCATAGCTTGTCCTGAAGTGATCAGTTTTCCAATTCAGGCAAAATATGAAGTTGTGATTAGTCGTCTTTGCAGTTCAGTGAAGGCTTGCAGCAAGGCAGAAGTGATGGGACTGCTCTCTGAGCAAAACAATTCTGTATGTCTGTTTAGTAAACCGAGATGTTACTGTCTGAATGCTGCCTTTAGCAACTCTGCTGGATCAGAAAAATCCCTAGGTCAGAACCATTTCAGAGAGAATATTTTAAGTCTAGCTTCTTAAATAGCCAGTAAAGTTTCAACCTCTACTAATATGACAAATGAAAAGTAACTTGCAGCTCTATCACAATTTTTCTTTATGTTACTTTATGTTTTAAATTAATTTAAAAAAGAGCATTGGAGGCAAGCTAACAATTGGAATTGGATGACAAATCAAAAGGAACATTAGCAGCAGGAAAGACTGTACTGGTTTTCTTTTCAGCCACACATATGCGTACATTCTTAAATTGAGAAAGTTTTTAATAATAAATTGCAAATATGTTTTCTATAATGTACACAGCCTTCAAAAATTATTAGAGTTATAGATATTAAAGTAGCTGTATGTTTGATCTTGCTTCGTAAAAGTTAATGTACACATTTATTTTGGTCAATAAAGACTTGAGTCAGGTTTTACACCTGGTAGCTACATAGAAATATCACCAATGTTTCTCTGCAATAAAGATTTTCACTTGCCTTGTGTTTTTTAACACAATCCCCTACAGCTATGAGTTGTCCTACTTGTCTTTCCAACCAAGTCTGACCCTGCTTACCTTTCCTGAGATCAGCCAAGGTAGGCGCTACCACAAAAACTTGAACCAAAACAGGAGGCACGTTTTTACATTCTTGCAGAATTCTTCCTAACCTGTTCTTTTAAGAGTTTCTCACCTTTTTGTTAGTAGTCATGTACAAAACCTGACATTCAGAAAGGCCAAATGTTCAGAAGAGGAGAAACACCTTTCCAGAAACAGATCAAATGAGAAAGCACGATGTTTGTCCTCATCCACACAAACTTAGCTGGAAAGTTGGAGGATACTCAATGAAATCTCTAGCCAGACAAATTGTCTTAAGTTCTGACCACAAGAAATCCAGTATGGACAGAGTTTGATCCCAACGTGTATGTGTCACATACAATCAAAGGTGACTGGCTACGCATCACCACAATGCCACCACATGCATGCTAAATAAAACTGATTTTCCAGGATCATGTGGTGGAAGAGGTTCTTTCAAGCATTAACAAATAGCATGTTGCCACCCAACAGAATTATTAACTGAAAGAACAGTGATTATAAGAACAGCATTTCTGAGCCAAAAAAAGAGAATTTTTGGTAAAAAAAAACAACCAATTCTTAAAATGGACTTAATTTACAAGGATTTTCTTCTTCTATAAAAGGGGAACATCTTCATGCAGCTAGCTCAGTAATAGGTTTAGCAAACTTATTTATTAAATTCATATGTTCAATTAGCTCCTAAACCATTAGCTTCTGAACAGTAGTAATGGGATCTCCAGATAAACATTTATTTAACTGGCAGCAGAGGCCTTTTCTCAATCTTCAGTTCACTTGGAAACTGCAGAAAGGTCTACTTTACTTTGCAACAAACCATTAGAAAATAAACTGAGAAAATGTGTAATTTTCCAATACTGTAAATTAAGCATGAACCTGTCAAGGAACAAACAAGGTAGATGTAAAACTGTGTTCTATGAAAATTAAGAGGTAACACAGATGAAATTTGGAAAACATGCATTTATTCAAATTAGATACATTATTGTGAAAACATTTTGTCTCGCTTAGGAAGTCTGGAAATGTGCACTGCCAATCCATTCTTCAGTTACCGAGCAGAGAATTAAGCTAAAATGAAATCCAGTAGCTTGAACCGTACTGGAAGAGCAAAAATATTTGGGTAAATAAAGCATCTTTCTTTTCTATTAATACATATGTATAGAATGGACTCTGCAGGTACAAATATTTATAGACAAGCCAGTGTAGGAGAACACATTCTTAAGGAATGATCACTCATGGCTTCAGATCCTTATAAGAAAAATGAATTGAGTGCCCCCCAACAACACCAACCTTGGTTAATCAACAGTCTTGCTGGGTAGCCTACTGTGATGGGAAGATTTTGTGGAAATGGCAGGGGGTGAGAAATAAGCGCTTTACATAGATGTGAAACCATGTCTGGTTAATACCCATTATCATGCTGCCTAACAAAATTCAGAGTAAAGTTTATTTATTTGAGTTATATCCCACCTTTTGTTCAGAAGCTCATCATGATATCCACCATGTTTCCTCCGCCTGTTTTTCCTACAACCACTACCTTATAAAATAGGTTGGGCTGAGAGAGATAGACAGAGGGTCAAAATCACCCACTGAGCTTCCATGGCTAACTGAGTTTGTCTAAAGTTCCACAACTTTTACTGAGTTTTTCACAACTAGGACAAAAATGTAGCAAGCATTGAATATTCCAATATCCAACCTGTATCCCAGTGCATATGACTGTTTCACCAAGTGTGCTGAAGTTTGACTTAAAGCATCAAAAGCCTTCAGGCTTGATATATCCACAATTGGTCCTCTTGGATTAAGCAGGTACCTTCCTGTATTTTTCTCTCATATCTCTTCACCCTCTATGTTGGCAGAAATATTATCCTGAGGCAGAGAGCAATTAAATATGCAATTAGATTCCCCAATGCAGCCAAGATTCACAACACTCCCTGAAACATTAAAGTAATGAAGCAGGCCTCTGTGAACCGTAAGGTCTTGGCCAGACTGATGCTGTTGCTCTATCAAGCGTGTGTAATTGACACATGTAGATTTAGAAGAACTCATTTTATCAGTCTGCGCTTCTTTGAGAGGTAATCAACACAGAAACTATGTCACCTTTTGTAACTTTTATCAAAATCTTCAAATAATCCATCTACTTACTGCTTTATATCTGGAAAGACTGCATCAGAGAGAAATCAAACAACATTTTGCCATCAACTACAAAATGTTTAAAATGTATTAACTACACAGATTCTAATGAGAGGTACATACATTTATATAGAATTACTTTTTCCTAGAACATCAGTGAAGAAACACGATAACAATGTTCTGCTAAATGTCATTTTGAGTTTCTGTATTTCTTAAAGGAGATCTTTATCTTACAATCTGAATCTGATGTCAGGATGTGCTTACTTCCAACACTAGTGCATGCATTTTGCTATCAGGTCTCCTGCCTGGGTCAAAATACTGAAATGGCTATAAAAGAATCAGATTTCTTTCAACAAAGCACTGGGCAATAATCACTCATTTTTATTCCACAAAATCTATGCAGCCTGTAATATTCATAGTAAACATGGGGAAAAAGGGGGGACCCTACAAATTGGCAGCTGCTTTGCAATGTGCCTACATCCTTTTCAATTCCATTTATATTAAAATTATCCCTTTTAAAGGAGTAAAAAGAAGGGTGGGATAGAGAATGCCACTTCCATACAGTAGATCTGCAGCCCAGGTTTCACCTGTTTGTGCTTCAGTATGTGAATAACTTATAGATAGGCAACACATAAATTTGTAACTATGTGAGCTGCGAGTCATTCATTCATTCATTCATTCATAAATTTCAGTGTAGCTTATATCAAGGCTTGCCTATATTAACTGAAGACTGGCAGCAGTAATAAAAATATGTTCTTCCCAGCAAGTCAGGGCACCAGATAGTTTTTAATTAAGACCTTTATCAAAATGAATTTAAACAAACAAACAAAAAAGTGGGAAATTGTCATTTCCACTGCCTAGAAAACTGGTTCCTATCATGAGCCCTAACTCAAGAAAATGAGAGGGTAGGTCCATAGAGAAGAAGTATTAATTACGCTGTCCCACAGTAATGTAGAAGCTGCCTGCTGATTCAGGAACTAATCAAGAAGAAATCAGTATTTCTAACCTGATGTCATGGGGGTGAGGAATGAGGGGAGAGAGCCACTTGTACAGTAGATATCAATGGCTTGAGACGCACTTGGCTAAAGTCTCAAAGGACAAATGGCTAAAATATGGGACAACTGTTATAAGGTACACAACTTTGCACTTCTAGGTAAGGCAGTCACTAGAGTTAAACTGGGTTCAAACTTCACACTTAAACCAAGGACATGGATCCTACTCTAAGGTGGCCTCTCCCAATTTGCAACCTTAAAATGCAACTCACACATTTCTCAGGTAACATGAAGATGAGCCAAGACAATAGATACTCCTAGCATGTGGCTGAAAGGACAAATAAAGCTTTTGGGTCTCCAAAGTCATGTTTAACTGTCCCTATTGACCCCCCCAAACTGAAACTAGGAAGTCAGTTTTTGCATGCATACTTAAAGGATCAGTTACGCTAAGCCATAATGGAAGATGCTGGTTTGTTGCGTTTTATGCTTTTTACTGTCTTGTATTATTACTGTTTGTGAGCCATCCAGGGTTATGCTACATAAGATGGGCAGCTATACAGGTAGTCCTCGCATAATGACCACAATGGGGACCAGAAAATTGGTAGTTAAGCAGTGCAGTCATTAAGCAAGTCACCACGTGACCAGACCCAATTTTACAAACATTTTACGACAGTTAAGTGAATTACCATGGTCGTTAAGCAAATTCATCTTCCCCAATCGATGTGCTTAACGATTGTTGTAAAAAAGGTCACAAATCACGATCACCTGACTGCAGGGTGGTGGTCTGACGGTTTGCAATGGTTGTAAATACGAGTACGGTTCTAAAGCACTTTTTCCAAGGCCATCGTAACTTTGAGCCATTGTTAAATGGTTGTTAAGCAAGGACTACCCTTACACATCAAATAAATAAATAAATACAGTGGTACCTCGGTTCACGAACTTAATTCGTTCCGCGACTCTGGTCGCGACCCAAAATGGTCGTGAACCGAATCAAATTTTCCCATAAGGTTCAATGTAAATACGGTTAATCCGTTCTAACCCCAAATTTGGTCGCCAACCGATTTCTGGTCACGACCCGAGTCAAATTTCCCCATAAGGTTCAATGTAAATACAGTTAATCTGTTCTGAACCATATGTTGTTTTTTTTTTAAACCGCAAAAATATGACACAAAGTACAGTACGAAGAGAGAGAAAGCTAACCTTGCTCGACGCGACTCCCGGCGTGGAGGACAGGAAGGCGGGTGGGGAGGCGGTTACTGCTTGGAGGGAGAGTCCCCCTCCCTACAGGAAGCCGCGACCACGTGTCACGGGAGGGAAAATGGCCGCGGATCCTGTTTGTCACCCAATCTGGTGTTCGCGAACGGAGGCAAATTTTTGCGGCCGGAGCTGTTCGTGAACCGAATTGTTCGTGTACAGATGCGTTCGTGAACCGAGGTACCACTGTAAATCTTAATAAAGGTATTGCTATAACATTCTTTATTATGAAGAACCTCAACACAATTTATAAAATCCTAAAAACATTTCAGAATAAAAATATAGTAAAACTCAAGGTAAAAAGCAAAGCCACTTTTTTTTTTTTAAATGTTAAACAGATTTAATGATCAGGGAAGGACAAAATAAAAAGGTAGATTTTAAAACAGGACCTAGCTTTGGAGCCTAGCATACTGCAGGAGGATACATGCCACTCCAGAGAAAGCCCAATATGCAAAACATGGTAGGACCTCCCCAACAGATTGCAGGTTTCTGGGAGGGTGATGTAAGGGAAGATGTAGTTTCAGGTAACTGGATTTCTGTTCAAGGGCTTGTTGTACTTACATACAGTAGGCATCAGATACAAACTAGGCCACTATTTTAGAAATCCTGGCTCAGCATCTTATATGGATGTTGCTCTTTGCGTTAAGTCCTTCCAGGGTTGGCTCTCCAGCAAACACAGCTAAAGGCTGCAGTTTCCTGTACATCTGTTTCCAGTAGCCTAGCTTCTGAATCAGATCAGAAGCCACTTTTGCCATCCCATAATAATCAATTAATCTCTAACACCCCTTGCTGCATATGCTCCCTCATGTCCCTTATTTCTCTGAATTACACTGCCCAAGGTCAGGTCTTTCCGAAGCAAAATGAAATGTGTCCTTTTATCATTCAAGTATTGTATAAATAATGAATAGCAATCAAGTATGCCTTGTACAAACTCTCTGCAGCTTCTGAAAATGCTTGCCAAAATATGCATTTAACTCTGCTTTAAACTCTGAATATGGTTTAGTAAACTGAAGTAACCCCAGCTGTTTTTCTCCTGCATGAACAAGTTCAGAACCATGAATGTTCCTAATCATACTATGAACCTGAAACAAGGTGTGGGGAGGAGGTACGATCCTGTTATCTACATACAGCTATTGGCCAACCCAGCCTATCATTCTGAGACATCTGAAATCTATTTAATTTTTATTTTTCAAAAGCACACAATCAGGGAGAAGGGAACAAGCAAATGAAGGATCACTGGAAATCAATTTCAGCCCCATCGTTATCAATTTAAGCTGCAATCAAATCCCATCTTCCCTTTGCAGATTCAACTCCCATCTATAGCCGCATGTATCACTGGGTCTTATGTCTGATGCCTCATTTTTTAAAAGAGGTGTGTGCGCATGTGAAAAGATTATTGCCAACGTACAATAGCTAAAATGCATTTTTATTCTCAACACACATGCTTTCAGGTCGCACTAGAGAAGGGAGGAACACACAGTAAGGCTGACAAATGCAGATGAAGACTGTTATCTACTATATACTACCCCGTGACACTGCAGAGCTGTCTATCGTAAGGCGCGTACGCAAGAGAAGGAGAGATGTGTGGAAAAATCAAGACACCGTCTGTCAGTCAAGAAAAGTCTTTCCTTGCACAGATTTCCAAGTCACTAACAGAGCGTGTCCAAATTAAACAGTGATGTTTTTCTTCAGGAGTGGAGCAACGACACCTACTTTGTATTTTAATGACATGTTTCGTAAAGGAATCAACAAAGGATTGGCAGGGGGAGTCACAAGAGATAGCAACATCTTTTGGAGAGGGAGGCAATCTGCATGGGAAGAGAATGAAAAGGATTTGGCAGCTGGGTCACAAGGCCTGCTTATATGGCAATTAAGGATGAATTTTTAAGGGTGTGATGCCTCATTCACTGTCTAAATCACCTCCAAGATCAAAATCCATACAGGGCACTCATCCCAGCAAGCAGCAATAAATATTTTGAACGCTGCTGTTAACCACAGTTATGCTGAGATAAAAGTATCATAATATTTTAACAATGCAATTCTCCTATAATAACACGGTCATGGGTATTTAAGTTCACCCTTTTGACAATCACTATTAAATACATCATTCCACTGTAACTATGGAATATTTAAGGGCTCAGTGAAGGCCAAGCTCCATGTGAGAACAGATATTAATGTAGGTTTGGTGCCTAGTATCTATTGGGGATTTGTCTGTCACACACAAAATTTTCATCCACATTTTTAAATTATACAGTCATCTCAAAGATTTCAAACCTTTGGGGATAATAATCATTCTTGTAATTTTGAGAAAATATCATGGGCATTTTTGCGAAATGATTGCTCCAGAGAAGGCACATTCATAAAATGGTGTATCCCATCTGTCAACAAGATATGCCTGCAAGGCACACCTTGTTACTCCCAGCCTTCAACGTCTCTTCACATGGGTGGTTACACTTCCAAGCACATCATTGTGAAGCAACTGCTCGTTTGTATTTTCTAAGCAATACTATGGGTCCTTTGGTAGTGCTACCATATTTTGATTACCAAACTCCAAATGAATAGTAACTGGCAGCAAAGAGATACAGAAAACACTTATGTTTTTGCTGTGTAATGACCACATAGATTTTCACATTGCTAATACGGTACCCCTATCTGGTAGGGTCTGGAAACACTCTTGGAAATGAAGATTATAACAGAAACCAGAGATTTATTTGCAGCACCCCTTCCTTTAAAAAAAGTCAGGAGGAACAGAGGAGTGTTTCTTTGGTACCCCAGGGATCACGCTGAGGACATATTCTTATAGTGTTTACCTATTGGGAAATGAGTATTTAAAATAAACAATTTAATGTTTTATGGGGTTTGGATTATTGGATAATTGCATTAACCCAGACCAATCTAGATGGTCCAGAAGATTTACCAACTAGCTGCTGGGACAGAATTGTTTGTATTTGCCCCAGGTTGGAATCCAGATGGCCAGAGGTAGAGAAGTTGAAAGGACTTTCTTACAATGTTATCTGAGAGGTTTCTTCAAGTTCTGCCATCAAAAAGCTGCAACTCCTCCTCCTGGCAGAGAGGGGACAAGGAACTGGGTCTAGGCAATAATCAACATCTCATTGTGGGAAGGAAAATGCCAGATGCCTTTTAAAAAAGCACTAGTTTGTCTCTTCCTCAAGAAGCCTGCCCTGGACCAAGTGAACTGGGATAACTATCACCCTACCTTATCATTTGTCTTTCCCTGGACTGCTCTCAAAGACACATTCAAAAACTTCAGATGGCAAAAAATGTCTTCTGCATCATGGGCTGGACCACTTATTGTCACATATAGCTAGTCCTCATTTAGCCACGGCCTTGTTTAGCGATCATTCAGTTACAACAGTGATAAAAAAGTAATTTTGTGACCAATCCTTGCGTTTACAACCTTTGCAGGTCTGTAAAACAAAGGAAAGCTGAAATAAGATTGTAAGCAAAGTCGCACTTGTAAGATTGAAATAAGACTGTAAGCAGTTTCACTTAGCGTCTAGTTTGTTTAACGGACGAGTTGCCGGTCCCCACTGTGGTCACTAAACGAGGACTACCTGTAAAAGTAATATTGTGGGAGCTGCATTGGTTATCAGTATGTTTGCTGTGCAAATCAAGAGGCTGGTTATCTTTTTTAAAATGTATTTTTATTAGAATTGTTAAATACAATAAAAGTATAAAGAATCAAAGAAAAGAAAATGAAAATATAGAATTATGACTTCCACCCTTCTTTCTATCAAGTAGTTACCATCTTAATCTTTCCTCTCCCTGTTTTTTTCCTTTTAACCTTTTTTAGTCCTCAAACCTGTAAATCATCAATAGTCTTTTCTTTCAACAAAAAGTCCATATAAGGTTTCTAAGTCTTTCAAAAAGGTATTGATTGCTTTTTACCTGAGTAACCTGGCCAGCTTTGCCATTTCCACAAGTTCCATCAATTTTAAAATCCACTCTTCCTCTGTGGGTATTTCATTATTTTTCCATATTTGTGCATACAGTAATCTTGCCACAGTTATCCTTTCCCATATTTCTTTTCTAGTTCAATATCCGTAAAACCCAATATAAACAGTTCTGGTTTCATCGTAATAATCAATATGCTGGTTATCATCTATGAAACCCTCTAAGGCTTGGGGCCTCCCAAGACCATATGTTCCACAGAGTCTGCCTGCCAACTGTGCACAAGCAATGAGCATCTGTTGAAGAGTCTCTACTATCAGATGCCTGACAGGAGTGGGCCCAGAAGCAGCCATTCTCACTAGGAGCTCCAGGCCTCTGGAACAGCTTGTTCCCACAGTGGGCAAGTGGTCCCTTCCCTCACGATTTTCCAGAAGAATGTGAAAATCTGGTTGTTCCAAAAGGCCTTTAAGGAACAGAGGAACAGAATGTGCCATCTAGTGTATTATTGCATCTGTTGTGTTCATTGTGGGTTTTATTATATGCATTGCATTTTGTTATATTATTAAATAGTTTATTATATTGTATTTTGTATATCATTCTGAGTTTGTCATGACTGTAGTATAAAAGTTCCATAAATAAGTAAATGCATTGTGTGTGTGTATGGTTGTAAACTGCCCTGCAAATAGGTACTGGGGTATAGAATAAACATTCATAAAACATATCCTTTATAGGAGATTAGGGGGTTAAGTGGCCCATACATTTTTGTCCTGATGACTGTTTGGGGTTCATTCTCACCATTCATTATAAGTTCTTTACATTTAATTGATATTGTTCTATTTATTTATTTGTTTTCCTCGCTTAACAACCACAATAGGGACCGGAAAATTCATTTTTAAGCAGGGCAGTCGATAAGTGAAGCGTCACATGACTGCACCTGATTTTATGACCTTTTGTGGTGGTCATTAAGTGAATCACATGGTCATTAAGCAAATCACATGGTCATTAAACGAATCACATGGTTCCCCATTGATTTTGCTTGCCAGAAGCCGGCTGGAAAGGTCACAAATGGTGATCATGTGACCCCAGGACACTGCAACCATCAAAAGTTTGAGCTGGTTGATAAGCGCCCAGATCGCAATCGTGTGACCGGGGGGGCACTGCGACTGTCATGTGAGGACTGGAAAAGTAACTTTTTTCAGTGCTGTCATTAACTTCAAACAGTCGCTAAACCAATGATCATTAAGCAAGGACTACCTGTATTGTTCTTTTTATTGTTTTTAATGTGTTGTGAGCCACCCAGAGTCACATCAGGGAGGGAGGGAGGGAGGGAGGGAGGGAAAAAAATTAACAGATTATAATTGATGTTCTATACTTAAGCACTCCAAGGAAGAGCTTGAGACACAAAAGTTATGCTTTTGCATACCAAGATCATTAGTGTGAAAATGTGTGCACCACGCCTGACAAAATCTCAGAAGTCAGACATTAAAGAGTGCATCATTCTAATGCTCAGCTAACATCATATAACTGGCTGAACTTCCGACCCAGCGGGAATCATTTACTAATGCTAAGCATTCCAACCAGACTTACACACTAACTCTCCGTTCTGATATAAAACAGGATTCAGACAGTTCACAGAACTAGTAGCTTTGCACAAACTCTATCAGTCATGAGCCGGCTAGTGGACCTGGCCATAACTGCAGACAAATCCTGGAAGGATGCAGAGACCCTATACTAACTGCTGAACTGATTTCTACTGGTTGGAATAAGATTGCAAGGCTAGTGGTACATTTTCACTCTATGCAGAACAAGGTTTGCCCCTTTAATGCAAAACCTACAATATCTTCGCAGGTTCACCCCCCCATTCCATCCCATCTAAATTTTGTACTGGGTCCATAAAAACTGCAGTTGTAATACTCCTAATCACTTCACTCAACACACTTTTAGAGGCAGCTTTCTGCAAATATTACCCCCATTTTTTAAAGTTTTCAAGCAACGTTATTTTAATTGACACAAGAAAAGTTGAACTTCTGGCCATAGTCCCTCTGTACATGTAACATTGCCTGGGGTTTATCATTGTAGCAAATAGAGAAAACCAGTTAACTGGGCTATGAAAGTAAGCAGAAAGGCACTGAAAGCAGCATACCCGTTAGCTCTATAAAACCTGAAAATACTGCATCCCGAAAATAACTCTAGATAACATGATCCTAACCTGCAGCATTTATGGAATTCCAGCATAATTTCTCCAGAGCTAATTGCATAATGTAACGTTAAAATACCATGTATGCAGAATTCAGAAAACTCCAGACTAACAAAGCTAGATCTGCTCCTGTACATTCAGGAGTTTGCATTAATGCAAAGCCTGTGGGTGCATTAAAAAACAAAGACAGCAGAGGAGAAATCTTTATCCAAAGCAAGGCTGTGAAAGAAAAGCTTCTGATGGGCAATTAACTCTGTACACCTTTACAAGAAGGTGGATGGAGGCTATCCTGCTTAACAAGATCTATAAAGTGATCATTATTTCAGAACAAAAGTAAATTCCTTCAGATCTGGAGCCTTGGATGAGGCTACAATCTAAGCATGCAATACTCATAAAAGCACATTAAACTGTGTCAATATCAGGCCCTGGAAAAAGTAGGCAATAAATCAAGAGATCACCACCTTCTACCAAGAGCTTACCTTGAAGTCAAACTACACAAGGACTATTTGTCTTTAAAGGCAAAAAAAAAAAAAAGCTTCTTCATAAGTGAGATAAATGTCTCACTTTTCTTCTGATTAAACATCCTGACAGTACTCAATTTTTTTTTTCTTTTAGAGAAAAAGTATTGACTTTACTGGGTAACTTAAGAACCTCTTCTTTCCCAGAAAAATCTCATTTTATACAGCCATATTTTCTTATCTAATTTAAGCAGAATTTTCCCTTATTACGAATAAGCACCGTTGATTAAAAGGTAGTAGCCTTTACTCAAGTAGAAAGACAGCCCTTGAAATTGGAGAGCAAGTCTTGAGTTTTCTAGTCCGCCAACAGCAAAAAATTGCACTCAACACTGAATCTGCAACCTAAATTCTTATAAAGTCTGTTTCACAAAACATAATCCACATCTTTTTTCCTCATTAAGAAGAAAATGACTGTCTTTCATAGATGATGGGATGGGAGGCATATAGGCTGTAGAATATGAGAACTTGCTACATGAACACAAAATCTATTCTGATTCTCAGCAGGACTTCTGGCAGAGATTTTTAGATCAGTTGCTTCCTTGTTGCTTTAACTGATGATGAAGAATCAGTGGCCTTACAATAAAACTCCTACCCATTTTAACTACCACAGCCAATAAGGATGTGATTTGTTCCTCAGATTGCCATCCTGTTCAAGGTGGCACGCATATACAGCACTGTACTCCCTTCTCAAATTTTCCCCAATCGCCACCATGTGGCTGGGCTGAGAGAAAGATTAGCCCAAAGTCACTGAGAGTAGATCTAAATCTGGGTTTTTGATCCTAATTCAATACCTTAATCACTAATAGGTTCCTTGCTCCTGTTTTAATTAGAAATGCCTGTTCTCTATGCAATTAACCAGCAATCTTTGCTGTAGTGCCCAGTCTTGCCACCGAATTATCTGAACTGACAAATGTTGAATCACTGTTAGCGTAGAAAATAATGGGCACTGGACCTAGGCACGTACACGACTACCGCGCCATCTCTCCCTTTCTAGAGTAGCTCATTATTGTGCTTGTGCAGAAATTTAATGCTCTCTGCCAAGGAGTTCCAAGGAGAATATGGGCACACACTGGGTTATTCAGAAGAAAAGAACAATGCCAACAGTCACCAAGGTGAGCAGACCTTATGCTGAAAACAAAAGCGGTGCTGCCCACGTATTGCAACGCAGATCAAGATTGGCATTTTAATGTGTGTGCTTTTCTTAATGTGTATAAGCTTCAAACATTTGGAACATTATTATTTCCCCTTTTTTCTCTTCTAAATCCATCTCTCTGCAGTGGCACTCAGAGCAGCTTTTGATTATGATCATCTTTTCTGTCCCCAAATACCTCCTCTCCCAAACCATGATACAGACAATTCATTTCACCTTGCTGTAATTGTGACAGCAGATAAATCATTTCAAATTGCTGATCGAGCCATGGGGAATATTAATACCTAAATATTTAACACATCATAAGACCTACTTAAAAATGAAAACTTAGCATACAAGACACTAGCTCTTCCAACTAGGCAGGGAATTAATAGTTCCTTGTGTCTAGGAATATTTTGCTTTCCACAAGCAAAGCACTCTTGGAAGAATGTTGGGGTTCTATTGACACCACTAAATAACAAATTAAAGGGATTTGCAACCACATGGGCATTTGATTTCCATTTCATTTCTTGCCATTATGCCTGAAAACATTCACAGATTATCTTTTATTTTCTCTATGCAATTTCCAACTAATGTAAAAAGAACACCATGAGAAGAATCAAACACCTTTATCTCGGTCTCTGCAGAGCCAGAATATGCTAGCTGATATAAATTGCTACAAATGTACAGGTGAAACTCGAAAAATTAGAAT
This sequence comes from Liasis olivaceus, assembly GCA_030867105.1. Classification (NCBI taxonomy): domain Eukaryota; kingdom Metazoa; phylum Chordata; class Lepidosauria; order Squamata; family Pythonidae; genus Liasis; species Liasis olivaceus. Next base: position 23,813,294 of record CM061348.1, on the reverse strand, counting down.
ATCGTGCAAATGTTCATTTATGTCAGTATGGCAACTCAAAAGGTGAAACCAAGATATGAGATAGACGCATTACATGCAAAGCGAAATATGTCAAGCCTTACTTTGGTATAATTGTGATGATTATGGCATACAGCTTATGAAAACCCCAAATTCACAATCTCAGAAAATTAGAATAGTGTGAAAAGGTTCAATATTCTAGGCTCAAAGTGTCCCACTCTAATCAGCTAATGAATCCATAGCACCTGCAAAGGGTTCCTGAGCCTTTCAATGGTCTCTCAGGCTGGTTCAGTAGGAATTACAAGCATGGGAAAGACTGCTGACCTGACAGTTGTGCAGAAAACCATCATTGACACCCTCCATAAGGAGGGAAAGCCCCAAAAGGTCATTGCAAAAGCAGCTGGATGTTCCCAAAGTGCTGTATCAAAGCACATCAATAGAAGGTTATGTGGAAGGGGAAAGTGTGGTAGAAAAAGGTACACAAGCAGCAGGGATGACCGCAGCCTGGAGAGGATTGTCAGGAAAAGGCCATTCAAAAGTGTTGGGGACTTTCAGAAGGAGTGGACTGAGGCTGGAGTTAGTGCATCAAGAGCCACCACACACAGACAGATCCTGGACATGGGCTTCAAATGTCGTATTCCTCTTGTCAAGCCGCTCCTGAACAACAAACAACGTCAGAAGCGTCTTACCTGGGCTACAGAAAAAAAGAACTGGTCTGTTGCCCAGTGGTCCAAAGTCCTCTTTTCTGATGAGAGCAACTTTTGCATCTCATTTGGGAATCAAGGACCCAGAGTCTGGAGGAAGAATGGAGAGGCACACAATGCATGATGCTTGAAGTCCAGTGTGAAGTTTCCACAGTCTGTGTTGATTTGGGGAGCCATGTCATCTGCTGGTGTTGGTCCACTGTGCTTCATTAAGTCCAGGGTCAACACAGCCGTCTACCAGGAGATTTTGGAGCACTTCATGCTTCCTTCCGCAGACGAGCTTTATGGGGATGCTGACTTCATTTTCCAGCAGGACTTGGCACCTGCCCACACTGCCAAAAGTACCAAAACCTGGTTCAGTGACCATGGGATTACTGTGCTTGATTGGCCAACAAACTCGCCTGACCTGAACCCCATAGAGAATCTATGGGGCATTGCCAAGAGAAAGATGAGGGACATGAGACCGAACAATGCAGCGGAGCTGAAGGCCGCTATTGAAGCATCCTGGTCTTCCATAACACCTCAGCAGTGCCACAGGCTGATAGCATCCATGCCACGCCGCATTGCGGCAGTCATTGCTGCAAAAGGGGCCCAAACCAAGTACTGAGTACATATGCATGCTTAAACTTTGCAGAGGTCCGATATTGTTCTGTTTCCAATCCTTGTGTTATCGATGTCATGTAATATTCTAATTTTCTGAGATTGTGAATTTGGGGTTTTCATAAGCTGTATGCCATAATCATCACAATTATACCAAAGTAAGGCTTGACATACCTCGCTTTGCATGTAATGCGTCTATCTCATATATTGGTTTCACCTTTTGAGCTGCCATACTGACATAAATGAACATTTGCACGATATTCTAGTTTTTCGAGTTTCACCTGTATTTGGATCAACATTTGGATCAACGTACCTTCATATGGAATACTAAAATCTTATAAAAATTACTTACAGGTAATCTGCAGGTAAAAATCTGTAGGATTTTTCCAAGTCTACTTGGGAATGATTTCAAATCTCTGCTTCTTTCTAGGCAGCTGTTTTTTAAAAAAAAAAAACTATTCTCAACTTTGATTGGCCTCCTCTCCTTCCACCATCCCCTCCTGGTGCATTCATAATACTCCTTTCACAGGACTATACCCTGTGCAACTGTGGTTGCACAATTAGACAAAGAGGGGTTCACACAGCCCTTGTCTGCTTTTTATTTAGGTTTCTTTCAAAGGCCTGTGGTAAGCGACTCAGCCCCATCAGCAGTGTTTCTACTAGTGCTGCTCATTAGCATTGTAATGCTAATTTAACAGTCCAATTATTTGTTTTGAAATAATATAATTATGCAGCAAATATACTGCTAATAGAAGCAAAAGCCCCAACGTTCTTATTACTTTTTCTAGCTGGGGAAAAAAAGGGAATATCTTACAACACACAACTTTCTACATTGTTTACACAGAAGTCTGTTCAGGATTGCAGCCGATGCCTGCTAGTATTTCCACAAGAAGTACCTAAATCAAGGCCCTTGCATGTAAGCCGCCCCCCACCCCCCAAGCTTCTTTATCAGCAATACAGTAAACTCAGTGCATGCAATTCTAGTATCTGGGTGTTACGTCCCATTGACTCAGTGGAACTTACTTCTAAGCAGACATTCCCAGGATGTGCTCTTAACATTACTCCCACAAGGGAGAAATTTTGAAAGCTATAGGAGGACAGGACACACACACACAAAGAATTTTCCCACCTTGGCACAAATTATTTTATCTTGTTTTGGATTTAGCCATAAGAACAAAGCATGCAGTCCAAAGTCCAGGGGGGGAAAAGAACGTAATAGTTATCAAGAAGGCATTGCAGCATTGAAGTATTAAAAAACCCTAGCCTATCCTGCATATTGACACAATTTGCCATGCTATTATTCAACTTCTCAGCCAGTGATGTCCAAGGTATCTTCACCATGCCCTTGAACACTGCAATAAATACTTCTAAGGCCAGCATTATTTTTTCTATTTTGGGTACTAGAAAAAAAACTGAGACACTCTGGCCCAGTTCAGCCAAAACAGGAAACGAGGGTTTCCTGCTATGTGAATGAACAGGCATAAGTCTCTTGCATCCTCTTACTCCACAGCCCAGAAGAGATCAAAAACTTCTGCTTTCAATTCTGAACTAAGCACAGCTCCCGAAGATCAGCCTAAGGAACTGTAATTTATTTAAGCCATGAATGGAAAACTTTCTGACCACAGAAGAGCTCACATCTGAGGGGAGGAGTAAAGACTACAGTGAACAAGGATAGAACAATCTCTTGCTAGTGGTCAATAGTGAGACTTTTGGGGAGGATAATGGCTTAGGAAAAGCTGGTGTTTTGCACTGGGTTTGAGGGAATGTTAAGCCTATCTTACAAATCCCTTGTATTTTTTTGTTTTGTTCTGTGCTGAAAATAAGCAGAAAAGAACATCACTGATTTTCAATGATTTCCTGCTGGATTTCATGAGACTTTATGGTTTAAAAAAAAGGGGGGGGGATTTGGGCACTACTTCCCAGATTAGACTAGACTTTGAAAACACATACCAGAAAAAGGCAAATGCAAATCATTTCCATACTGCTGCCAAGAAAACTACGTGTATGTGCCCATTATTTATCAAGAGTTGAGTTAAACTCAAGGAAGGCGATAAACTAAATTTGCACTGCAGTTCAACGCTAACTATTGTCAGCCCTTCAGGGCAGACTGGACTAAGAAACCAAAGTCACGCATGCTAATACTTTTTTTGTTATAAGGTTATAGTAACAGAATCTTGCAAGCCTAAATGCGCTTCCCCCCTCCCTCCCTTTATCTTCGTGAGAACTAGGGAGGGTCTTGCCTGAGATGCCCTCTCAGATTACAGTTCTGGCCCAGACTCAGATTTCTTTTATCTGACCATTCTCTTGGTTGCAGATCTTCCTCCTGTTCCTCAAGGTTATTCCTTCTTTCCATTACAACAATGCCTAGCTTAAATCACAGGTTTGAATCTCAATTTCATGGGGAACTTCATTTCATTTAAAACTTAAAGTCAATACATTTGGCATCCTCTGATATTTGAAAAATAAGGAAAGAACCCAAGAGTCTGAGGCTTGTATAAGTTCACTTATAGCTGGAAATTACTGTTTCTTGTATATCTGTCCTACACCATTTGTTCAGACTGCCAAGTATTGAATCAATGGTTGGGACAAAATTAAAATTCTTACCATTACAGCTAACCTTACCACTGAATACCAAAAGAGTTGTGTCATCTATACAAAGCTGACATTATTTAAAATTATATCAATTCACTACATAGTAGATTCAAATAAAAACTAGATCAACTAACTGGAATGGTCACTAACCACATGTATTTATTCTATAAAATGGAGAAGCAAATTCTCTGCAATTTAGTTGGCTTTCTGTCCAACACAATTCAAATTTTGCTTGGATTACATTACTAACACCACCCTGAGACTAAATACTGGCAGGTAATATCAACAGTCTCCAGCACAGAGTAAGTTAGAAGCACAACAATAAAAGATGTTCTGTATCTTATAAGAAATACCATATAACTTTATACTTGATTTTAGACAGGCAAAGAGCTTGGTTGCCAGTAAAAATGCTGACACCCAGAAGCTACCCTTTCTTTTAATAATTAGCCTGTGTCACCACCAAAGCAATAAACTGTAGGATGGAGTAGTGAGAGGAAGAGCAGGTGACCCAGCCAAGATAACCTATGGATGATGAGAGCTGTAGTCTAACATCTCGAGCACTGTAACTTCTGAAATCCTGTCATAGGGCATACTCCTCTTCCTGCAGACAAAAAGAAAAAATCAAGAAATGCCTATTTGCTTTTTGAATGCACATATGCTAGCACACACAAAAAATGAGCCTAATAGAGAGGCTACAAAATATATTTAAATGAAAGACAACATTAAGATGACTAATTTCTCCACCCAAAAGAAATCTGCTTCATCTACTTCTGTTAGCAAATTCCAAGCAAACCTAAAATTACCCTCCCGTTTTAAAGGTAAAAGTATGGTCGGGTGCTAGTTTTCCTTTCAGGCCCAAACAGCACAAGGAGAAGAGAAAGGAGAACATTGCAGACAGTTGCACTCAGAGCTCCAGAATCCAACTGGAAAGTATCTGCTCAGTAAGTTGCAACTGCAATTCCAGCAGCTCTGCAAACTGAATTAACAGATGAATGAATGAATGAATGAATGAATGAATGAATGTTGATAACTCTCTTATATTTGTTAACTGGTGAATTTCAAAATCACACTGCATGGCAAAGATGGTGCTAGAACCACAAAGAAAAGAGGCAGGGAAGATTTCACCTTGAGGTCCTAAATAAGGAAAATATGGTACAAAACCTGGGATTACAGCACGTTCAACTTCAGGGAGGACAGCTGTTTGAAAGGATCAGACCTTATTTATGCTACTTCTTCCTTCTGACATACGTCACTAAATAAACCCAGAGGGAAATATGAACCGATTCATCAGTGGTTCTAGCTAGACAGAGCTGGCTAATGGCTTTATTGATTCTTTGCTATGCATTACAGGCTATGCTAGTTCTAATGGCCCATACTGGGAAAAGAACTGAGGCTTCTAGCAAAACAAGGTAATTTGTTTCCAGCTTATCAGAAAGACAAAACAATTTTCTACAGTAAGAACCAAGAATATATTTTCTGGACGTAGGGCCGAAAATGGCATATTTAAATTACAGCTCAAACTTCTATATTATTCCTCTCTAATTCTTAACTTCTCTTTAGCTTAGTTCAGCCTATTTTTACCCACTATCTTGTAAAGAAAAGAGCCAGGATTTTTTTAATATGTTTATGTGCATCCAAGTAATTAATTATGGAAGATGCCCAATTGAAGACAAATGAAAGAATTAAATATAACACCCTTGAATTGTTTTAGAAAATAAAGATATTAATAACTCCCCCCCTTAAAAAAACTCTCAAGCAACAATGTATTAAGAAATGCCTTACCTTGAGTTTAAAAAGTTGAGATTTCTTCAAACTGGGATGGTATCATAAAAGGCGAGGGTGTTTCAATTAAACTATGTGTTACTGCTCAAATTGTAACCGCAAGCCAATTAGTAACTGATGCTCCCTAAATGAATTAGGAATACAACTCCCACAATGCCAACCCATGCAAGCTGAGAATTCTGGGAATGGTAGTGTCTATACATCTGGGAGTGCAGATTGGAGAAGTAGTACAACACAAGTGCAACAATCTTGACTAAATACAGAATAATTTATTTAAGACACAGCATCTACGATACTTCTTGCAAGCAATGTTATCTTTTAACTTTACTAGTAAACAGCATAATAAAAATGTGCAAATTTAAAAGTAGGACCTTTGCAATCAAGGATGAAGAATTCTTACATCTGGGGAGGAAAGCCCCTTGGAAAATCATTTAACTGAAAGCCAAGCTGTGCTCCAAGACAATGGGAATGGCTTGTATGTCCTCTAGCAAACTGCTCACAGCTCCAAGCTTTTTTAAGAGACGGAAGAGCACTTTCAGAAGCATAACAAATAAGAAAGTGTGCCATCATCAAGAATAGAGGGCAACATAGGCATTTTTTTCCAGGGCAAGCGTTGCATTTAGCTTTCTGAAAAGGGGCCTGGAGGTAAAACCCTAGATTTCTTGAATATAAATTTAGGTTAAAATTAAATTAAATATATTTATCATACCATGCATTTGTTAGTTTTCCCTTTTATCTTAATAAAAAAGCAATCTGGCCACAATAAATCAGGGATCCAAGAGAGGAGGGTTACGTACAACCTGGCATCTCAGATTATATACTTCTGATTTGAAGAATGAAGGGGGGGAGAGACCTGGTCTTGATCAATACCACCTCATTATTAATAAGGCTTTGATTAAACAAATGTATTTATATTAAGAGTGAACCAGGTTTTTTTTTTTCCTACACATACAGACATGCACATCACACACACAAATATTCCCTGCCCTCTCACATAATGATACAAAAGTCAGAAGTAAATCAAATCCAACAGTTTAATAATTAAACAAAAGAATTCAACTTTCCAACTTGGCTTTGCACTCTCCCATTTTATATATATAAATAAAATAAATATATATTTTTCCCTTTTTTGACCAAAGCAACAATTATTCTATGAAGTATGATACATAGGCTAAAACATGGCAGGCCTAAAAGAGCAATAAAAACTAGCTATGCTTCCAAGTGGGAGGCAAGAGACTTAGAAGTGTTGGGTTCTGCAACCCCCGGGAGAGCCACAGCTTCAATAACCTGCAGAGGTGATGCTGCATTAGCAGATGGCAAGTTTTCACAGATAGGCTCACAGCTCCACCAGCAGCTCTGCGAATTGTTTTCTCAAGGACTTTTGGAAAGGTTTCCGTGCATTTCCAATGCCCATTTTAGCCCTTCAGTCCATGGGGGTACCTATGACAAATGGAGATCTCTGTGACATTTAATGTGACATTAAAGTAGAAGCAGCTACTTTATCACATAAGACTGACCAGGCCTTTGTGTGAAAAAGACTAGAATCCCAGGGAGACTAAAGGTACAGGTGGATCTCATAAAAATATCTCATAAAAAGGCATAAAAGGGTATGCACCATAAGATAAACTCTGATGGCTGACCGTAAGGTCAAACCAGGCCATTGTGTCGATCAGGGTATCATTATGCAACTAAAATTAGTTGCAAGTTTTTAGAAGGTGACAACTGTATTTAATCTGTACAAGAAGATCTGCATGGAAATTTTTTGTTGGCTTTGGAAGCAGTCCATCTTGCACCAGTTTTCACCCTCATCTGTGATGTGGGGTAGGTGTTTCTTCTGCACAAAAAAAAATTCTAGGAAAGTTTCCATCCCATATCACTGGATGGTTCATGGCAGGAGGAAGGCAAGCTAACCCTAACCCTGGGATGCATCAAACCAAGCAGCAAACGTACCTGTTTAAATTTTAACCTTGGTATTTATGAGAAGCCTCTGCACAAGTCTGTCCACTGCAATCTTCACTATGTATCTAGGAAAAAGATGGACAGCCTGTTCTGAATGTAGCCTGCATGCTAAACTGCATATTCAAATACAGAACATATATCCCCACCAGGGAGAGATGACACTTGGTCACATATGCACCAACTCCTTTTTCTACTGGATATGGCCCTTTCAAAACATAGGCTAGATCTTTGCAGAGGTCCACTGAAGAACAATAAAGATGGAATATTGCAAAAAGACAAGGAAAAAAAAATCCAGGTGGCTGAAACATAGCAACGTTTGTTTCACACAGCTTCTATTTCTATAGACATAGGTTAATGCGTACTGTATTAGCCAGTCAATTTTTTAAAATTTCTATTTGCTGTATTATGCTAAATTTAATGTCATTTCTCTAGAACTGGATGTTTAGACTAGGCTCTTATTCCTACTTCAGGATGGATTCCTGAAAACATTATTTCTTCTTCGAGATTTCTTGTGTGAACGTGAATCCTTTTTGGTATCTTTTTGAAGATTCTGGCAAAGAACACTTCATTGTAGCAGATCAGTGCCTCCTTGTGGTCTGCCAGAGCAATATATATTCTTTTGGATTCTTCTAGTTTAGCTAATTTGCCAACGGCTGTATTACCATAATCTGGGCAGTTCTGTAATTTATCTTCTTCCACACTGACTGTTTGCATCGTAATATTTAAAAGTGAAATGTGTGTGGGGGGGTTTATATTTTATGTTTTCTTATTTGTAATAAAATTGCAATGTGCCCACCAGCTCCAACCCTGATATAGAACAGAGGAAGATTAATGCTTGACATCTCAATACTCTTCCAAAGAGAAATAAATTAGGGGTTATTACAACCCTCTTGTGTGCCAGTAACCTGCCATTATGGCTTCCTTAAACTGTCCTGTATTGCTTGGGTAGATTGGAAGAAAAGAGGGCTTCTTTCTGACAGAAGCCAGAATACACACTCCCCATCATCCTGCTTAAATCCTTGCTATAGACAGTAGAAAAACAACCTGCTGTAGATCAATAACTTTCATTCCCCAGGTTCTTTTCCCACAGGGACCATAACAAGCAATTTCCTCTAAACTGTGTTTACTATCTTTCTCCTCTGATCAGTTTCTTCTAACAATCTTTTCAGAAGTTTGGATACAAAATTTCATATTTATTTATTATTTTTAATTTTCAGATTTTAGATTTTTTTTTAGAAGAATGCTCTGTTCTTGTACCTTAATTACTCCTTGTATTTTTAATTTTTTAGAATGGCTAATTTGAAGCTTAGCTAAGGGTTCTGGGAAAAAATACTCCACATAAATACACATGAAAATTAATGTTATCCTGCATGCTAACTGACCCAAAGGGGTCTTCTTGCAGCTTTCAGAGAGTAAAATACCAAACAGAAAAGAAAAAAATAGAAAGGGTTAGGCATGGTTATAACACACACAAACACAAATAATAATTCAAAATATCTAACAGATGTGAAACCTGTCAAAAAAATAAAAAATCACCCTCCATCTTACAGTCAACATCAAAAGCTTTCTTCTCTTCTTTTGTCTTAGTTGCAGACTTTGTGGGTATAAAGAGACAGGTAAGCAGACAAAGTCCCATACAGCAAAGGTATCAAGGATTATGGAGATAGCCTTGGGCAAATTTCAGATGACGGAAAAACAGCAAATCCCTGAACGCATCAAGTCATGTAGGCAGAATGAAAGAGAGAATAATTCTTCAAATGTTTTATTTACTTAGACATAGGATTTCTATCCCACCTTTTGCCCAGAGGGCACTGAAAGTGATTAACAATTAAAAAACAAAAGCATATACCATCTTAAAAGAGTGTTAAAGTCACAATTGAGCTGAAAAGGCTAAGCAGGAAGGCTAAAGAAGCAGGTCCTGATTCCTTTCCTATAGGCAGAAAGAGTAGAGACTGAGCATAAGTCCTATGGTAACACATTCCATGTATTGGACAATACAGGAGAAGACCCTCTCCTGCATGCTCAGGGAACATATATTCTGCCCCTTGACTACTAAGCATTTTCATGCACTTGAAGTTGTGCATGAAAACCTTCCTTTTTCTGGTTGACAACCATACTTGGCCTTTGAGGAACTACATATACACTACAATAATTGCATGAGGTCAGCACAAAAAACATACTACTTGATTAAAAGTCAGAGTCAACTAAAATTAAATTACATTAATGAAATATAATTATCCCCTTTGTTTTATTTCATGTCCCCCTTCTGAAATATTGTATAACATGATTTGGCCACAACTTTTGAAGGGTCTTGTGGGCCACATTCAAGATTTCTTGTGGGCCATAACTTAAAGGACTCATGTGTAATATTGTCCTATGTAAGACAAATGACTGAATTTTGGACTAAATGAAATCTATTCTACTTTAATTTATTGATTGATCACATTTGTATACCCACCCATCTCACAAGAGAGTGACTCTAAGCAGTGCACAACACCCAGTTAAAAAGAACCAATAAATACATATAAAACAATAATTAAAACTATAAAATGAATCAAAACTTAATGAAGCTTTATAGATATTATTCCAGGATTTGAAAGGAATCTCAAGTATGTTGTTTTTATGGGTGGAAGTAGAAAAAAAATGAAATTAAAATGTTTTGCTTCATATTACACTTCCTTCCAAAACACTTCCTCCGCATGTTATTCTTGTAAGCACCTTAGATATTAGGGCAAACGTAGTTGGCTAAGTTGAGTAGTGATCTTTGTAGACAGGTGAGAAATGGAACCAATCTCTGAGTCTTAATCAATACACTGACTCTCTTATCAAGTTTTACCAGTTGCAAGTAAACTTCCATATACAGATAGGACAAGGCCTCCTCTTACTCACTCACCTGCTACACTCAATCTATAGGGGAATACAGGGTGGAAATGGAATTCATTCTATCAGTAGATTCCACCAATGTACTTCAGCTAAGATTTAAATTTAGCTCACAAAAACTATTCTGTCTCAGCAATGCTAGAAATTAAGGAACCCATCAAAACCAGTAGATTTTTAAAGGATAAGGTATGACATTTAATGTATTGTCGAAGGCTTTCACGGCCGGCATACGAAGGCTGGTGTGGATCTTCCGGGTCACGGCCACACAACCCGGAAGATCCACACCAGCCTATGACATTTAACATGACTCAATTGATGTGAAGGCATTTTCATCTGCCACTCCAGCATTTGGGGTTCTATTCATATACAGGTGAAACTCGAAAAATTAGAATATCGTGCAAATGTTCATTTATGTCAGTATGGCAACTCAAAAGGTGAAACCAAGATATAAGATAGATGCATTACATGCAAAGCAAGGTATGTCAAGCCTTACTTTGGTATAATTGTGATGATTATGGTGTACAGCTTATGAAAACCCCAAATTCACAATCTCAGAAAATTAGAATATTACATGACATCAATAACACAAGGATTGGAAATAGAACAATATCGGACCTCTGCAAAGCATAAGCATGCATATGTACTCAGTACTTGGTTTGGGCCCCTTTTGCAGCAATGACTGCCGCAATGCAGCGTGGCATGGATGCTATCAGCCTGTGGCACTGCTGAGGTGTTATGGAAGACCAGGATGCTTCAATAGCGGCCTTCAGCTCCGCTGCATTGTTCGGTCTCATGTCCCTCATCTTTCTCTTGGCAATGCCCCATAGATTCTCTATGGGGCTCAGGTCAGGCGAGCTTGCTGGCCAATCAAGCACAGTAATCCCATGGTCACTGAACCAGGTTTTGGTACTTTTGGCAGTGTGGGCAGGTGCCAAGTCCTGCTGGAAAATGAAGTCAGCATCCCCATAAAGCTCGTCTGCGGAAGGAAGTATGAAGTGCTCCAAAATCTCCTGGTAGACGGCTGTGTTGACCCTGGACTTAATGAAGCACAGTGGACCAACACCAGCAGATGACATGGCTCCCCAAATCAACACAGACTGTGGAAACTTCACACTGGACTTCAAGCATCGTGCATTGTGTGCCTCTCCATTCTTCCGCCAGACTCTGGGTCCTTGGTTCCCAAATGAGATGCAAAAGTTGCTCTCATCAGAAAAGAGGACTTTGGACCACTGGGCAACAGACCAGTTCTTTTTTTCTGTAGCCCAGGTAAGACGCTTCTGACGTTGTTTGTTGTTCAGGAGTGGCTTGACAAGAGGAATACGACATTTGAAGCCCATGTCCAGGATCCGTCTGTGTGTGGTGGCTCTTGATGCACTAACTCCAGCCTCAGTCCACTCCTTGTGAAAGTCCCCAACACTTTTGAATGGCCTTTTCCTGACAATCCTCTCCAGGCTGCGGTCATCCCTGCTGCTTGTGCACCTTTTTCTACCACACTTTCCCCTTCCACATAACCTTCTATTGATGTGCTTTGATACAGCACTTTGGGAACATCCAACGTCTTTTGCAATTACCTTTTGGGGCTTTCCCTCCTTATGGAGGGTGTCAATGGTGGTTTTCTGCACAACTGTCAGGTCAGCAGTCTTTCCCATGCTTGTGATTCCTACTGAACCAGCCTGAGAGACCATTGAAAGGCTCAGGAAACCTTTGCAGGGATTCATTAGCTGATTAGAGGGGGACACTTTGAGCCTAGAATATTGAACCTTTTCACACTGTTCTAATTTTCTGAGATTGTGAATTTGGGGTTTTCATAAGCTGTATGCCATAATCATCACAATTATACCAAAGTAAGGCTTGACATATCTCGCTTTGCATGTAATGCGTCTATCTCATATCTTGGTTTCACCTTTTAAGTTGCCATACTGACATAAATGAACATTTGCACGATATTCTAATTTTTCGAGTTTCACCTGTATTTCAATTCAGACATTAAGATGCGGTAACAGCCTTCTTCCAGATTCTTTAAGGCTCTAATTTACAAACAGAATCAAGAGAAGCAATTAAATGTTAAGTGCTATCAGCATGTTCTCCCTGAGTGGCACCAACACTGCATGCACACACGAACAGGATGGAATTGAATGAGTCCAATCTTGACACAGACGAGTGGGTTACAAATTGAAATTCCATTTCATTACCATTAGTCTTAAGCTCTGTGTTGCAGAAAGTAATAAGAGAAGGCATCAAAGGCTTCTTCTAACCAACACTGCATAGGAAGTCTTGTAACTATAACAGGAAGTCACAACTTTCGGGGAGGGGTCGATGCCAGGGGCAACATTCCAAAATGTAGTAGATAAAGCCAGGAGAGAAAATTAAAATTGTTCACATTTAAAATGAATTAAAAAGAAATGCAATTATTCCACCAGTTACTATGAATACTGTAAATCATCTATTTAATTACTTCACCCTCTGTCACACTGAAACTTAAAATCTGTAATAATTTTGGAAAACTCTGGGAGGTACAACCAAAGTTTTTGGCTGCTGTGTGCAGTCCTGAAATCTCTGGCTGTGCTGTTCTGACTTGGTCCATGAAATTATAAAATCTAAATGTTTCTTATATGAAATTACATACAAGCCACCTTCATAACTATATTAAAAAAAATACATTTGATGTTACCTACATGCACCAAATAGTTTCTTACATAGGCATACCTTCAGGAAAAATAGCTAGAAAACTGTCCAACCTGTATAAAAAGGCTGCCAAAAAGAACACGAGTTGTCCAAAAAATACAGGATGCCTTCACATTGGAACAAACCTTGCAAAACAATAAGGAACGACCCAAAATGAATCTACTGTTGCATCATACAAAGCAAACTGCAGAGTGTATTAGAAGCCGTTGGCCAAGCTATTCAGCAACTCAACCAGTAGCTGGTGATTTCAAAGCTATTCCCACATTCCACGCTATCAGCCCCCCTCCTCCGCCAAGCCCCCTAACATTCCCTTGATGGACTGGTCTTTCCTTTGATCCACATCCTTGTCACTCCTCCTTGGATTGGTGGTATCTGCTTGTTCTGCTTCTTCTGATGCCACTGTTTAACTTCCTCTTAGGTCACAGGCTGCAAAATTCTTAGAAGATTTTAAAGAAGACAACGGCCCCTTCAAGAGCTCAACTCCTGATGACACTATAGAAACATACCTGCAACTTTCTTGAAAACAATACAGATTTGGTTTGTCATTATTTTCTTCTGAGGTGATTTTAAATCCCCACTTTAGCCTCCAGCCGTATTGTCTTCCTGATGGTCTCCCCATCCAAGTACTAAACAGGCCCAACTCTCTTAGCTTTCAAGGCCAGAAAAGGTTGGCCAGGCACCACCACCTGCTTCTGAAAAGGCCCTAATATCCATGTCCAGGCACACTCAATGTGAAAGGATGTCACTGACCAGCTTCTGAAGCCACAAGCTGCGTGCAGCCTCTTGAAAGCTTTAGGTGGAACCTTCTAGGGCCACCTAGAATGTTGCCACTGGGCTGTCGTTTTTAGTACAACAGAAGAGAAATTATTAAATATATGTGAAGCATCATGCTAAACATAATGAATTTTAATTAAATTTATGAACAGAAATTTAATTTTTGTCTTCACCTCACTCTTTTTGTCTTGGTTCCACCTACTCTGTGTTTACATGTCGGCCCCAATACAACTGTCAAACAGTCTAATCAAGCCTTCAGTGCAAGAATTATGCAGCCCTGACCCAAACTTGAACCCCTAAGTCAAATAAAATGAAATGTACGGCTACAAATAGTGGAAACACTCTGATTTTGGCCAAAAACACAAAGTGGACATCCTAATTTATGTCAGCATAGCCATTATTTAGCAAATGTAGGCAGTACTTCTTTCTGGAAAGTTGCCAGATTGGAGATTCCATACACAGCAGTTCTCAGGGTCTATCAGGAGGCAATAAAGTCTTAATAACCCTTATTATGTGAATAACTGAACATGTGAGCCATTCCTTCCATGTCCCCCAGACCACATGGACACAAATGCTCCAGAAGGGGATCCAAAGAAATTCACCTTCAAGCAAGGTGGACAGAAGGGAGTTCTAATGCCAGACTGAATTATTTCTCAAGGCTAATGGCAGTAAGTCTGGAAAGGTCATGACTTGCTCTGTGCCTCCTCCCAGTGCTACCCACTGTTATGACATTTGGTTCAAATCTTTTTTGCAAATCAACATCCCAGATATGCTACAGGATAGTCAACTTATCCTGCTAAATTCAAAAGCTGTGAAGTGAATCCACAGGTGAAAAAATTACTGTCAAAGCACCCCTCTTTCAGGAAGGTGAGAAACTGTTGTGTAAAAATAGGGATACTAATCCCACTTGGAAAAATCATAGTTTTATCCAAATTATTGAGAATTTACCTTATTTATTCAGAATTTCAAAAATCAAATGCTCAAAAAGCAGAGTTTTGATTAACAATTTATTTGGAGGGAGGGGGTCATCCTGTGTTTAACAGAAAACAACCTCAGAGAACAAACATTAAAGGGTGTCACATTTTGCAGGCATGGGTTTACAAACACAACAGTGAATTTATTCACTGTAAACAATAAAACACTTCTACTGTGCATTTAAATGTAGTAAGAAACAATCTGAAGGCAAATCACAGCTTCTGAAAATGCTGTCACTAAACTTACACATGTTAACACTTACTTAAACAATTAAAGAAGCAGGAAAGGTGTTGAACTGGAATACAGACATACACGCCATATAATCTGATGCAAGACCCTTGGGCGCAGAAGAAAGGAAAAACAAACAACTAATTTTAGAAACTCGATTAGTTATTCTCACCAATTAGAATATGATGCAAGAGCTATCAACAGGCAGGTTTAAGTTGTGGTTTTGAAAGCTGCATTTGGAATAGCTGAGAACTCCACTTCCCTACAAAGGGATTTTTCTCTTCACCCCTCCATCCACTGGAAATAAATACCCAGAACAAAGTTGACCTTTCACAATGCAGATGGATTCATATACTCTAGAAAGAATACAACTGGTAGAAAAAAATAAACTCTAAACATGGTACTTTTGAGAAGTGTGCCTCAACTCAACATCCTTGTCATAGATTTTAACAAGCAAATATTTATATCCCAAGTTTCCTTCATTCCGAAGGGGACTCTTCCACATGCTCATTGTTCAAAGCCCGTATAAGCAATAACACAGCAATAACCGTAAAACATAAAAGAGAAATAATAGCAAAGAACAGGTGAGACAAAGCTTAAAGGGAATTCAGAGACTAAGTGTAACCACTAAATAGTACCTGCACATCCTATGTAAATGAACAAATCCATGTATTAAAATTTTTTTCATCTGAAGACTCTTTTCTGGACAACCCAACCCTACTCCCATAAGCATGGAAGATTCCAAAAAAATGTTCTCAATTACAAGATATCTCCAGAGACCAGGAAAAGACCTTTTGATTATTTGATATTTTCTCTGCACATTTTTTCTCCTGAGACTGAATTTTATGCTGCTCCTTTATTATCTTGTTATGTTGCAATTGTATTGGGTTCTTCATTATGTTGCATTCCATATTTTTACTGCAAGCTACACTGGGAAATGTTTTAAACATTTCAAATATAATACATACATACCTATCACATGATTCCCTGGTGCTTCAACAGAGATTATTTGGATTCCAGAAAAGGAGTAAAAAATGGTAAGCCAAAAGAAGAGGAAAGAAATATGGAAAAAGGGAATACATCTAAATCTTATTTACCACATTTGCAATATCTCTTCATACCCTTCTGTCCTTGCTAATCATTCTTGCTTCAACTATGGTCACAAACTATTTGGTGCCTTTTCTTTCCTAAAATGCTCATCTTTTTTTTTTGTGAGGAATGACATCAACTCCATCTAATCATGACTCAATCTGCCCCTTCCCTTCAACCCATTCCCTCTTCCTCTGTATATTTAAGATTAAATCCTCATTCATTCCATGTGCCAAAAGCACCTCGACCAACTACTTTCGTACTGGACACCCATTTTTCTATTCAATCCACATACATTCAGCACCCATTCATTCTGGACCCAACGTCTTCTTGATTTACTACACATAAAGAACTCTATTCCCCACTGCATTCAGCATACTTTTATTCAACTCTGGCTTCTCTATGACAAAGTAGGCAGAATCACACTCTTGACAGACAGCCATTTTTGTTTATCAAGCATACATTCCATGCAACAGACCACAAACTACCTACTATCTTTCCTACCAGCATGTATTAAAATTTCTCCATCCATTTTCTCACCTTTAATAAACATTCTATCACGTTATACAAATCCATTGGCTCAATTTTCCCTGTCAAACACAACAATTTTAGTCTCCAATGCATATATTTTCAGATCTATATAGTTTACTGCATCACACAATCTACCTAAAATTCACTGCAAAGCACTCAGGTTCTCAGCCAACGTAGCATCATCTGCATACAAAAGCAAGACACGCATCTACATCCTCAGCCGACAACTCTCTAACATCACAAAAGCATTCCTTACATATTATATATAAATACAGTTAACAGCCACTGAGACATTAAGCTTTGTCTTAATCCATGCTCAGTGTCAAACCAGTTGCTAAGCATCCCATATTTCCTTCTTTTTGCACTCTGCAACCAATCCTCATTTTCATATTCATGCAAAATATTCCATAATTCAAGCCTATTCACTTTATGATATGCTTTTTTCTAAATCAGGGCATGTACGATAAGCTTTCTTTCTCACATTCATTTCTCAATGACCTGCTAAAGATCAAAAATCTGATTTCCACACACCCTGACCAGCATAAAGCTTCACTGCACTTCCCAGATTTTCCTCAATCACCAAAAGAGTCATTCAACAAGATGGGCAGTGACAAGTGTGATATATAAATAAATAAATAATAAAAACTGTACCCTTTCAGTCTGAATTATGTCCAAACCTTCAGATACACTTAACTAATCCTTCTGTAGTCTTTGTATTCATTCTTGCCACCTTCCCTTTCATATAACGGAATAATGGCATCCTTCCAATCACTAGGCAGTCTTCACACATTAAATTAATTGCCAACCACTCTATACTGTGTTAATATTTTAACATTTCTTCAGTTTTCTCTATATACATCATTCAGTAACTTTTTCCCATCCTCATTTTTTGCAGTAATCATTCCCTCGTACATGCCTTCCATGACTTGTGCGTGGCCTGCACTGGCCCTCCCACAGCCTCCCCCTGCAGCATCAGCGCTCCTTATCTGGGACTCCCGCCTCTTCCCACTTAATGACTTGCATGCCTTGGGGTCACAATGGCAACTTGAACCGCCCAGAGTCACCCGTTGGGGGATATGGGCGGCATACAAGTTTGATAATAAATAAATAAATAAATAAACTGGGACTGCCTGGGATTGCCATCACTAAGTGATGAGGTCACATGACATCACACTTTAGGACTGCACTGCTTAGCGATGACAATCCCGGTCCCAATTTCCATCATAACCCAAGGACTATATTTCAGACTGTATTTCAGTCTGGTTTCTTTCATTCCTTTCTTTCTTTCATGACCATTTTCCCCCAAGATCCATACCTGACACTACCAAATAATGTTATGTCCCACCCTTGTATGCTATGCTAATTCTCTCAATCTTTCATCATAAAGAACAAACTCAGCCATATTTTCAGATGTATATACATCCCTTTGTCATGTGTATGTATGAATATACTTAAACTACATAGTCTAAACAGACTTTCTTCTAAGAAAATGCTTACCAGTAACCACTGTCATTGATTCTTGGGATTTTGAATGGCCCAATCTGCACCTCATTTCACTCCCACCTATCCATTCATGTCTCCTAACAGAGTATTTTCCACCTAGATCACATTCACTCAGATTCTTTCATTATTCTATGGAGCATAATATATAAGCTATGGGTTCCTCTAATCATAGGCACCAATCTAAATGACACCAATTCATATATTCTCATACATGTTTTAGAACTTTCATTTATAATTAAGACTACAGCTTCTCTGCGTGTTCTCAGCTCTACTCCACAGGATTAGGCAACCTTCAAATTACATCCTTTGCCTTTCTCTTACTTTCTCAGACACAGAGCAAATCTACTTTCTTTATTTCATTCATTTCATTTGTTAATTTATGTTCTTTACCACTTACTCCTTTTAAATTCCAAGGCATAGTCTTCCATATTCCACAGTCATTACCAGTTGGGCCCATATATACTGATCTCTGCTCTCCAAAACTTTGGTCAATTAAAGCTTTAAAACATTTTATATGCCCTCTTTGCCTGACTGGGTGGGATGGGTTGATGTCATGGGGCTGAGACGGTCCCTCAGGTAACCTTAGAATCAACATACACATTGGGCTCACATTCCTAGCCTGGGCTGAGGAGAATAAGGCTAGAGAAGCTGCCTCAACTCAGATACAGTTTGGGTCAGTTCAATGTGGAATGCAGGAGTGGGCCATTACCCAAGAAAATGATGCAACAGCAGAACTCAAGGCAGACCTTGTACATTGCTCTCTAAAGATGGAGAAGGCAGTCAAACCTAACAGGATTCTTCTCTTTAATCCCTCTAACTTCTTTTAAAATATTGGTTTCCCAAAATCAGAAATAAAAAATGGCCAGTGTGTCCCCAAATTAAAGGGAGATATTCTGGGAGCACCAAATTTCACATTGGCATTGTTCCTGTGTTTTTTTCCCTCCTGAAACAAACTCTGAAGCCTGATTCTCTCACTGTAGGCCCTAATCACTGAACTCCTGCAGCAACTATAGCTGTGCTCTTATTTATTAAATGGTATAGTAACGGAGTAGCCCATGGCTTGGACATTTTTTCAGCCCCCCTGCACAGTGGCATAGCAAAACAGCTACCATCTTGTGAGACTTTGACAACATTATGTGAAGACACTGAAATTTCTCAGAAATTGGTACTGAATACAATATGATAATTTTTACAGGGATATTCATAGGCACCATCTAATGATGCTAGGGATGCTTTCACATTCATGAGAATCATAGTTAACCCCAGGGCCATACAAACAAATAATGTGGGCAGCAATTATTGATACACATTTCCTTTTTTAAAAAAGCAATAATATCTGCAAAGCAAATGTTAAGTTCAGGGATTTTACTTTATTTAAGATGATTTTAGACCACTTCAAATGATATAAATCTAAGTGGTTTACAGCAAAAAACATCAACAGTATATCAATTAACCTACAAAAAAATCAATCAACAACCACATCTCAAGAACATAAATTCTACCTTAACCTCATCAGTCTGTAATTACAGACTGTATTAGTGGGTTTTTCCAGAAAAAGATACACTAACACATTATGGAGTGGTGTTGCTCAATTCAAAGATTTTTGAAACCCAATCTCTCTGGCTTGGCTCTAAGCATCTGCTTACATGAGTGAAAATACTGCTGGTGCAAATATTTGGGAGGGAGGGACCCTGCGTTTGTGAGATTGGCTGATTTTCTCCCTGACTTCAGACATAACATCATCATCATCTCTCTAGAGGGGAAATTTTCAGGGACATGAAGGCACAGCAGTCAGTGGGCAATCAGCAAACCAATCTTTAACAGCTGTATGGGTCAGAAGCTTTCCAGCAACAACAAAAATATTATCATCAGATTGAGTCATTCTTCTCCCTGCAGAAATGATCAGAGATAATAATTCAGAAGTTAGTGACATGTTAGTAAGTGTGACCACACCATGGCCATCTTGAGTTACAGCTACTAGATTTAAAGGACACCCAACTCCATAAAACTCTAGGTAGCTTACAAGCATTAAAAAGTAATACAACAATAAAACAATAGTTGATTACAGGCAAAAGGAATTGTATTAACTGCTCTTCCTTAATAAAAGATGAAGTAGCAGGAAGGGAAGATCTGTACAAATATCTATTTTGCCTGCAAGAGAAGGTGAGGTAACCCTCTGACCCTGGGTCTGCAAGAGGGAAGCTGTTAAAACAAGGACTATTACAAAAATTTTTGTCAAGAAGGCAGGCTTATTTTTTGTGAGGAAACTAACCATAAAAAAACAATTTTTAAAACCCCACATAAGGTTTCCACCATTTACTACTTGCAAGCATGGAGATTATTTTCTTCAAAGTAGCCTTTCTCACCTAAATAACAGCTTCTCCAGATAGCACAGAATTCCTTGGCTTAAGTTCATGAACGAAACACCCTCTTGTAAAAGAATATGCAAATGCTGATCCTACCTTTGCTCTCCCTGGCTTTTGTCCCAAAAGGAAGAGGAAGAGAGAACGGAAGCGCCTGATTCAGGGCTGATGGCAGAGGCATGTTCCAGTCAATTTCTCCTAATTTTCTAAAATAGTCCATCATCCCAATTACTTCATACTTAAGAATTCAGATGCAACTATTAAGCAAGCAAGTCATTACATCTTCTCTAATTGCAGCACACATGAGCAAACTATCAGAGGACACCCAGACTTGTCTCAAGTCTGACTTAGCTGGCTTTTAAATGAAATGAACAGCTGCACAGCTACTCCGTTCAACTGTAACACTGAGTAATTCTATGGTTTTTATCATTACTCAGATGCCAAGCAACTGTCTCCTTCTCTGTGACCCATCATGAGAATAGGTCCTCCAGAACAGGGTGGTCCAGTTCTCCAGTGTTTATAAACAATATGGGCCGATTATCTCAGATTTATTGGTTTTTCTTTCTTTTTCAGAAGATCAAAGCAAACTCAGAATGGGGGGAAACATTTGCAAGTTTACCACGCCACCTTAATTTTAAGTAGGACCACTAGCCAATTAAAGTTATATTAGCTAATTCATTATGTGGCCTTTAAATTTTTGTACAAAAAGAAAGGGCAAGGGCAATAACACGAACATACTATCTTTATTGTTTTTGTAATAAGAACTAGCTTAAAAAGAGATACTCTGTCTTCAGCATATGTGGCAGAAGGTGGAATGCCTCTTAAGATGATGCTTCTAAGTTTAATAAAAAGTTCATACTTTTAGTAATTTCTCAAACATAATACTATATCATGGTCTGTTGCTCAGTTATTTAGGAGCACCAGTTTCTTGGGACTTTCACCAACTTCTTCCCCTTTCCTCCTATGTAGCAACTTGTCATGAGCTAAAAATCTAGGTATCTCTAGAACTTGCATGTAAGAAAGCACCCTAACTGAAACACTTATGTCAGCAAAACTACCAATGGATTTAACTCTGCTGACTTCTTTTTTTAACTGAGTAACCCAATCTGTCAGTCTATTATATTTCTAAATTGCTCAGTAACAACTTTTTTATGGATCATCTGCTAGAAACATATTATGCCAAATAAAATAATGTAAAAAACAGCATAATCAAGATAAAATTAGCAGTAGTAGCAATATCAGAGAGCCAGTCTGGTGTAGTGGTTAAGGAACCAGGCTAGAGACAGGGAGACTGTAAATTCTAATCCTGCCTTAGGTACAAAGCCAGCTGGGTGACCTTGGGCCAGTCCTTCCCTCTCAACCCTAGGAAGTAGGCAACGGCAAACCACTTCCAAAATCTTGCCAAGAAAACTGCAGGGACTTGCCCAGGCAGTTGCCAGGAATCAACACTGACTTGAAAGCACCAAAAAAAAAAAAAGGGTGGGGGAAGCAGCATATAAAATCACAATACAGACAGTCCCCAGTTTAAGAACAAGTTCCATTCCCAAGGTCTGTCCTTAAGTCGAATTTGTATGTAAGCCGGAACAGTATTATCGTATAATACTGTATAAGTAGTATTGTGTAATTAACTTGAACCATTGTGTATTTTACTTGAATTTGGCTACAATAGGCTCAGTTCTTAACTATAGGTCGTCCGTAAACCAGGCGTTCTTAACCCAGGGACTACCTGTAAACTAGCAACCGATAGTCTAAAAGTATACAAGCAACAACAATGGCTTTTTAAATGCCTGGAAAAGATGCTTAGTGCCAAAGGGAACATAATGAAGGTGCCACGTGAATTTCTACAAGGGAGGCAATCCATAAATGATGGGCCACCAGTGAAAAGAACTGTTTTCTTGCTGCCATCCATTTCAGCTCATTTGGGAACATCAGCTGAAGACAGGGTGTCAGATGAAGACTTTCAAATCCAGTTAGGTAAATGATGCATCTCTCACCTTAAAGATAACAAGAGAACCTGTCTGGAATATGACAAACAGGCCAGAATGCAAATATGGGATTGCTAGATTCTTTTTACCTGTACAATAGTACTCAGAACATACATTCCTCTTCCATTACAAATGGGGGATGTTACAGGCAAAAAGGACTCCTCCCATTATTACCATTGCTGGCAAGAACCTGAGCCAAATCTCCAATTATAGACAATTATTAATCTGAGTCTTTCTAGACTAAGCTAGAACTAAAAATACATCACTGAATTTCTCTTAAATTTCAGCAGAATTAGCTTAACTGGGGGCTTACAGATTTACAAAAGGAGAAAGTGGTCAGCGGACATCAGCGGAGAAAATAAAGGATGTAATACAGTCCTGAGGTGTCTAGTCAACCTGAAGCAGCAAAATCCATGACGAAAGAGAATTATGCCCCACAGCTCTTGCCTCTATTCCTGGAGACTCCGTCCCAACCCAGAGCCCCATCAATAGTCCACAAGAAAGCCACCACCATGAAGAGAGCCATAAGGCAGAGAAATAGAAGACATTTTTGCATGGAGAGCAGCCTTGGGCAGGATCACTTACTGTGGATAGACTGGTCTTTCTAATCAAATCAGTGCTGGGTGTTCACAAGCAGGCAATAGGATCATCTTTTGTGTAAAGTATTACCTGAGTGCAGTATGTGTTAGAACATCCACTACCACTACATTAGACCTACTAGAAACCTCTACTTCTTTCCTGAGTCTGGCAATCTTACCAGATTTGTCCATGAATTCTGCATGTCAATAAGAAACCCATTTCCAGTTGGGCTAGATGGGGATTACAGTTTAGTTTATCCACAGCAGATCCGGTTTTTGGCCCTAAACTTTGGCTTCAGAAAGGCAATCTAGTACAATGGATTGAACTTCCATTTATTTAGGACAGTCATATAAGCTTTCTGAGCAGAATCAAGTACCTCTAATCAAAACTCATTTAGGCGGGAGATGTAATAAGCAAGCAAGCAGAACCCAATTATATAACCCCACATTAAGCCACTCCCCAAAACATCTTTGAAGTGAAGACAAAGCACCTTATTCATACAGCAACTAAATAGAGAAAAGGCTTTCTAAGAAAATACACAAAAGCTTCCAGATTTTTAACAGCATGCGGACTTTCATGTCAAGAAGATTCATCTATTTCATAAATCATGACTTTTAGAGAATATTATAGAACTATCCATCAATAGTATTACACTCCTGTTAAAACAGAATAAAACATCCAATTCAGTTTCCTAGGTTTGTTGGCACTATGTCTATTGTGGTGGATTTTAATCATGTATGGTAGTTATGCCACAGCATTAGTCCTTTTGGGGAGAAATTAGTAGCATAGTGGGTTATGTCTTTAAAAAGGAAAAAAAAAGAGTATTTATCTCCAGGAATGCCATTTTTAAGTGATATGAAAAGACATGTCAAACCGGGAAATGTTAAAAAGCTAGTGGCGGCACAGAGCTTCTTTGGCACACCTCCTGCCCCACCCATCCCTGAAGAAAAAGGACCATTAGTAACAGAGATTCAATTGATAATCATTATGAAAAGCATTTCAGTATAGATGGACAACCTATCCCCTGCCTTTTTGGAAAGAGGGGCCTCTGATTGTTCATTATCAGAAGGCAACATTTTCCCTTGGTAATATTTAAAAGCATGCTTTCACAATGTTACAAGAAACATGCTATGGATTGCTTGTTCATGTCTATTGCAAAAAAAGAAGAAGAAGAAGAAAAAGCACAAGATTCCAACATTTTTATTTTTACAAATACAGAGTATATTATAGACACACACACACACTCATTCATTCATTCCAAGATTTCTAAAAGCAGTGATAAATGAAAAAAGCCAAGGGTTGCAATTTCAAAGCCCCATGTACCTAAGCTTTGGCTAAAATTGCAATCAGGAACACAGAACTCAAGATGTTAACCTTTCAAAGACATCTATTTTAATAGCTAGAAAACTGAGCTCTGAAAAAAGAAGCCCTTGGGGTGAAACCTGCTTCTTCTACCCCATAGCACTGCCCAACTACAAAGGGAGACATCATGCTACAGTTCTGCTTTACTCTGGCAGGGATGGTGACCCTATGGCTATCCAGGGGTTGATAAAATACAGCTCCCAACACCCTCACTATTGCCTGTGCTACTGGAAGTCTGGGAGTTGTAGATCAGTAGTTCCTGTTATATCTAACTTTATTAAACAATTAAATCATCACCATCATCATCCTCCAGCTCTTTAGGAAGAAAACTTACTACATGCAACATTAAAACTCACACAATGTGAAACCAACCACCAGTTTCAAAATTCAGGTATCCATGTAAGCTTGCTTATTTGTTTGTTTTCTCAAATTTATATAGCCACCCATCTCATGAATGTGACTTTATTTAAATTTAATTTAAATACATTTTAAAAACAAATCAATCATTTTATGTGTAAAACCAAGAAGGCTTTGTTCTTATTGCCCAGTTTAAAAAATGAAAAGGGGAAAAATCTAGGGGGCTGCTGCTACAACAGAGATGGTCAGATCTAGCAGCTTACCAATCTTTGGTTAACCTTAGTCAATAAGATAAAGAATGGAAGAAGAGCAGCATAAGAAATACTCCATCTATTGAGAGTGGCCACCATATCTTGAGAAAGCAAATTTGTATGGATAATGACACAGTGGCCAATCACCTAGAATTATGTTATCTAAACATAAGCATCTTATTGTCAGACTTCTCTTATAGCCACCTGGATTAGAAACAGTTAATCCAATCCATTAGCCTCTCAGAGCTCTGATTAGATTAGAAAAGGTTTTAAGATTGTAATACAAGAATTTCAATGAACACTTCACCTTCAAATGAGAAATCCATATACAGGCAACTTAGGGTAGGAAGATCTGCCTCTTTTCCTCATTTTCTTTTGTGATGGCAAGACAGACTTGGAAATGGCTCCTAGACTTAACAATATGAGAACCAGTTCCCACACTCACCAAAACAGTTTGCACCAGCAGTGGAACATTTAAAATCAGAACTAGCAGGATTTCTGAAAGCCATCAGTATGATAAGTAGAGCTCTGATCACACCATGTAGAATCTTAGCCCTTTTTCCTCATAACTGAATACAAAGTACCAGACTACAAGTTGTGTGATTTTAAAAAAGCCAAAGTTCCCATTAAAAGTGCATTTGGCAACACAACATACCAAATCCAAATGGTAGAACCTTGGTACTCTAAGCATACCATGGGTTATGAGCATTTTTGATGTTTGGCAGATAATTTCTCTAATGCTAATTTCTTTTTCTCCTCCTCTCTCCCTGAGATCTAAGCATTTTATTTATTCTAGCCAAAATACAGTGGTACCTCGCGTTACGAACTTAATCCGTTCCGTGACTCTGATCGCAACTCGATTTGGTCACACTGTGGGGCAAATTTTCCCATAAGGTTCAATGTAAATATGGTTAATCCATTCCACCCTCCGAATCTGGTCGCGCCGCGAGGCAAATTTCCCCATAAGGTTCAATGTAAATACATACAAAGCCTTATTCTTGCCAAGCCTGCTCTGCATTTTCTTTGGAGCCATGCTGAGAAGCACACCAAAAACCTTCCAAACGCCACAAAACACACCACAAGCCTCACCGAACGTCTCCTTGCTACCACAATCTTGCCCACAGGAAGCCGCGACCGCGTGGCAGCAGGGCAAATGGCCGCGGATCCGGTTCGTAGCGCGGGGCGGAGGTCGCACGGCGAGGCAAATTTTTGGGGCCGGAGCTGATCGTATCGCGAAAAATTCGTAAGGAGGGGCGTTCGTAACCCGAGGTACCACTGTATTACATCAAGTCCACCAAGATCCTTGGCTAAGGATGACAGCTGTTCCACATGGAAACTCAATGCATTTTCTTTAGCAAGTTAATCTTCAAAAAATACCCCAAACAAAAGAAGTGAGAGACAATTGAACACTACAAAGTAACCTCTTCGAATAACTGATCCTACAATAAATATAGATATAGATATAAAATGCTTAACAAATAAACTATACAACTAGTAATTACTTGTTCCACTCTGTACACGTACACACCAAAACCAGCAGTAGCATTTTCACACTGCCTTGGGTGTGCTAAAAACCTTTTCCCTCACTTCCCAAGGTACATTTTTTATTTTTTATTGCTACATTTATTATGATACACAGCTTCTAAGACTGTGCAAGTTTTCAAAAGCTACATCCTTACATCATTAACTACAAAACCAGCTTCCATAAACTTTCTAGGCAATATCAAGACTCTTCCCTCAGCTGCTGCTTCTTCTGAAGCCTGCTTACAAGTTCATGTCTACTGCCTGGGAAAACAGGCAGAGATATCTGACATTCTTAATCTGCAAGGACTTCATTAGACACTTCCAGAAATATGAAGTACATGAGGGGAAAAGAAAAAGCAGTCATTAAAATGTAAGATCTGTCATTTCCATAAAGCTTTAGGGCCAAGACAAATCTTGGAGGACCATCTGTGCTATATTCTATGCTTTCTAAAGGACAACCAAAATCCTTTTGTTGTTCAGAAATCGAAGCAAGCCTGCATTTCAAGCACATTTTTAAAAAGGAACTTAAATAGCTTACTTGAATAAGATGCAAAGAAGTGGCCTTTAAACACTTATGGATACAATAAGGCAGGTAAAACTACAAAAATCTCGACTAGGCAGAATCTCTCAAATTGTAATAAATCTGTCTCAAAAACTGCATTTGTGCTCCAAAACAATTCAGTAACAGACCCCAAGGTAAAGAGTGAAATAATAAATGAAGTTCCTAAGAAAATACATACTGCTAAGCCAATACTTTTTAAAATTTCCACACAGGCTATAAGACATTTCAAGATTATTTAAACTGATTTCACTAGATTTAATCTGGTTGAATAGGAAGGGACGCAAACATTCCGTTGAGAAGAACAACTCTTTTTCCTCTCCATAAAGTCAAGACTCTTTTGAATTGAGTTTGACTAAATAGAAATTTGCACGTAATTTTCCTGACAACAGCATGGAAATGGTTTATCATCTCTTTCTTCTGGGATGTTTATTCAACTTCCAGTCTGGGCCTCACCTCTGGGGTTTCCTAGTGGTCTCCCATCCTCATACTAACCAAGTTTGACACTCCAATTTTTCTTAAATCAGCCAATGTTGGCTAGATGCTGCCATCTGCTGAAACCTTTCCCATACAAAAGGAATTTAAATTAAGAATATTTGGATAACTCACTCCCAGGCAGGATTTACATGATGTGCTAAACCACTGTTTAACCATCATTTGTTGAATAAACTTAATAAATTTGCAAAACCATGCATATCACACTATTTAGCATGAGTGATTGCACTAATGCATGCTGTTCGGTTTCTTTAGTTTTGCTTTACTGTAATCTATTAATGGACAGCTTATGGTTTATAAACCATGATTTACAGCTGAATATATGAGGAACCAGACAACTGTGGCATAGTACAGAACCTGAAGTTATCAACATCTTCACCCTATCGAGCGTCTTGCTCAAGTCATGGTGGGCTGCACCTAAGTGTCCTGATATCAGGGAGATTCAGATACCCAGATGTGCCCAGTGGCTCAACATTTTCAAGTCTGCAGGAGTTCATGTTTCAACAGAACTTTGTCTATGCTCTCCAAATAAAGAATGCAAACTGAAAAGTAAGCTGAATTCTGGAGCGTTTAGCCATTCACTGATAAATACTATTCTTCCAAGTATCTGCTTTCCAGAAGAGAAAAATGCCTCTTGTGAGTGCACAAGGGTAATCTTTGAGCTGCAGTGCAAAACACAGTTAAACTTCCTTAAAAGGAAGTATGCATGGAGCTGTGCCCAAAAATATACAAAATCAGAGAGAGCCAAAGAATAAATTAATGACTTCAATTTCATATAACATGGTTACAATTTTTGTAGCTGTTGTCAGTAATATTTTAAAAAATCACAAAGCAGATTTAAAAATTCAATATATTATTTAAATACAGCTGTTTTCTTTTTAAGTAGCTGTTTACATCAAGTAGCTATTTATACCACCCCAAGAACAAACAGAAATTGAATACATTTCTAGCACAATCTTTAAAAAAATAGCCAAAGGAAACCCCTCTAAATTTCAGGCAGGAATACTCCCCAGTAAGTACGTACAGCAATGTAGCCTTGGATGCTTAAAATTATGAACATGCCTTTTGCTTGCTTGTCCTTTAGCCTTACAAGTTACACATCAGCTGATTCTGTCTTAACAATTATGGGCTTGCAGGTTAATTAATAAAAAACACTCATTTTAACTTTTCAGGCAAAGGCAGCAGCCTGGCTATTATTTACCAGCCTGCATCCCTCCTCTCACAAGTACCTCCAGGATCTTACACTTCCTTCCACCCACATGTGCTCACATTGCAATCTGTTTTTCCAGCATCTATTGTCACATATTTCACTGTGCATTTG
This sequence comes from Liasis olivaceus, assembly GCA_030867105.1. Lineage (NCBI taxonomy): Eukaryota > Metazoa > Chordata > Lepidosauria > Squamata > Pythonidae > Liasis > Liasis olivaceus. The sequence continues at coordinate 23,784,199 of CM061348.1, read as the reverse complement.
TAAAACCTGTCAACTCCAGTGGTATCTTGAACAGTTTCTCACTGCAAATTCCTCCATGGTCACCTATTTCCCTTTCTACCACTCTTTCCTTCTAGCTTCTTAAAAAACCAGAATAAAGGTACTGTGGGGATCTTAGCATGCCTACAATATTTACAGTATTCCAATGCCACCATTTTAGATCTCAGCTAGATGTGGTTGAAAACAGTGTGAGCATATACTCACACTTTATAATTTTGGATTGATCTACTAAATACCAAGTTGCCTGCTTTCATAATTGATCAGTTTTGAAAGCCATAAGCTCTGGTACCCACAGTACCACAGTAGCTGGGTTTGCACATGGCATTATACCACCATGCTTGCTTATGAGATGTTACATAGTATGAAGCCAGCCATTCTGTTTTTAGTCATGGTTTATGATTCAGTGCCAACCGAAGAAGCTATGGCTTAGCACAATTAAAGAAACAACTCACTGTTTCTTTCTGGTGACTGAATGGCTATAGAAATTTAAAGTATAAATACACATGCACATAAATGTAAGTATCTTGGTAGTTCTTAACTTCCTATAGCAGAATGCTCCTGTCTGGCCTTTTTTCTCACTCCAGGTCTTAACAGCAATGGCTTAATAAACTTTTCCCCAACCTGACTGCCCTCCAGTTGTGCAGGATCTCAACTCCCACCATACTTAGCCTGCATGCCCTTTATAAAACTCTGATATTCTGGTCAGCCTCAGTAATTCAGCCATTCAAAAAAGTATAGCGTACAAGATGCAGTCCTTCTGCCAACACAGGAAGGATGAAATCCTGTCTCCAATCTAGCAGTGAACTGCAAGACATGCTATAGTGAGTAAATTTAAGGACCTAGATAGTATGGGGAAAATAATCCTTTTGTCCTACTGACCAAACTGACTTCATCTGCCATGTACGATACCTAAAGCTGAAGAAATAGGTACAGCACATAGAAATGTGAGGTTGCCATATCAGTGCAATATTCAGGGTTAGATACTTTCAATTTCCAATTGCTTCCCAAGCCAAGGACAGAAGCAGATGCTGGTGTCAGGCCTCTATCTGCTAAACATTCTAAGTGTTGATGCCAAACCCAAGACCTTCTGAAGATCAAGATGCTTTACCTGTGCAACCCACCCACTCTCATTTTATAACCATAAAAACACATCAGATACTGCTTGTCTTTGAACAAAGATGCACTGATTTCAATTAACAGAGTCTTCATTTTCATATTGATCCTTCCTTTATCCAGGATTGCTGTTGTAAGTTGTCATTTGGCCATGCAGATATAAGCTGGACCTTGCACAAAATGTCAATAAAATGAGCACCGAATGTTCTAGTGCAGAAAGGGCTATTTAATTCAGATTCCACTGATATACATTCACCACTCTTCTAACGGTGTCATATTAAACTTACATCAGTGCTCGTTTTCTTGTAGTGTTCCCACAGCCTGCCTTCCAGATGAAATTACTGTACAATATATAACAGAATCAGAAAGAAAGGCGTCACTTGGAAGGATGAAATCGAGAAGAAATCAATACAAAGAAGATAAATGTTCCTTCTCACAAGCAGCAGAATATCAAACAGAGGGAAGTTTTTTTCACGCCTTCTCTTTTGTTTGACTTATTCTGATTGTCTGAACAAAGCTATAAAAAGATGTAATTCCAGCACGATTAAACTTTTCATATTGATAGCTGAGTTTTTAAACCTTTATAGTACAATCTTATGTGCATTTTCTTGGAAAAAAAATAAGACTATATTCAACATGGTTTACTCCCTGGCCAGAACATCTCATCAAGGAATTGCAACCTTAGCTTCTAAAGCCTTTTTCCTATTCATTTTTTATTTCATGGTACACATTTATTGAATATAAAGAATGGCACTGAAAAGGTCTGTGTCACCAAATGTCCTGCCTTTAATTATAGCTATAAAGAGGTGGTAATGAAAAATAAAAAGTAAAGCCCAATAAAGCAAACCATCACAAAGAAAAGAAGTTGCATATCAAACATGAAGTTGCCTATTAAAGAAATTGGAATGGGTAGAGTGGAATGAGGAAAGAAGCGTGGATGCTACAAATATGAAGAGTTTGGTGAACTTAGCTGAATTTTTCTTTAAGGGTGCCATTCTAAAATTCATGGTATGTGTGGAACAGAAGTCCCATTAAATTTTGTGGGGCTTGGAACAAAGTAATGTGCAGAGGATTGTGCTGCATACAGTTCTCATAGCATAAGGATCCTTGAAAGATTTTTTAGAAACATACTATATAATTTAAAAGCTTTTTTGCAAGACATAAGCAGAAATAAGTTGCTTGTACAAGTAACAAATATTTTCATTCAAAGTTGCTAGTCATTATCTCTCCCCTTTCATAAAGGGGAAAAAAGGGAAAGGATAGGTTGATTAACACCAGAAGTGAATACTTCCTACAAATCATCTTTGTGGACATTTTATACACTGTTAGTAATAAGTAGGCAAGCTCTAGGCATTCATCATCTGTCCAGCTGTGATGTGCAGAACTGTACTGAAATTTAGAACAAATAGCAAGAGCAGCTGAAGCCCTGCCTTCTCTTAAACAGAGATAGGTTAAGAGCTGTTCTTAAATCTAGCATTATCTGATCAGTGTACACATGTTGAGGGACTTTGGGATATACATATGTTGAATGCAGTTCAGAAAAGACAGCAGCTCAGCAGTGCCCCTACTGGTCCATTTGTGTTACTGCATATGACGAAGGTGGGGTGAGAAAACCATACACATGGAGAGGCATCAGCTTTCCTGACATTTTTAACTTTTCTGGGCTCCAGCTCAGCTCAGAAAAAGAGAAGGGTGAATAAATCCACTCTGCACTACAGAATTTTTCCTCCAATGTTTCCATCATGCTTGCTTTCCACCAAGAGAACAAGCAAACACAATGTCTCTTTCTCTCTCTCACACACACACTCTAATTAATACAGCATGTCAGGAATCCAATGGGTCAAGCAAATGCCCAGCATCCTAGAATGACTCTGGCTAGATCCAGAACTGCCAAAAAAGGAAAGGCTGGAGCAAGATTTTAGGCCGTCTACACAATGTGTCAGGATTCCTACTTCTCTCCACCCTTGGGAGCAGGATCTGACCTTCCCCTAATTCTACGTCTCCCCCCTCCCGTACACACCCGTACCAAGGTCAATGATGTGACACCTCCCAAGTTTATTCAAATAAAGATGCACAGAACCACTGCAGAGGGAAGCCGAAAGTCAAGGTAAGAAATAAAAAGAACCCAGTGATTTCCAGAACAGACACCATCTACCTTATTTCCCCCAGGGTGACATGGCTAGTTTGCACACAATCTTTGAGAATGGGATTTTTCAGCCTCTCTCTTCCCCAAGCACACATCTACAGCTGGCATTTAGACTCTGCCTCGGTCAGGGTCTGTCTAGAAAGCACTGCACCAAATGCGAGAGCCGGGCAATAAAAAGGCAAACTAAAAGCAAGCAAAGTATGTCTGTGCAGAAGGAAAGGAGCAGAAGAATTCCTCAGGGGGAGATACGTGTTATGGCAACAGACAAAAAAAAGGCTGAGTCTCCAACATCCAAATGAGGGAGGGAGTTCCTCTGCCTGTCCAGCCAAGCCTAGACATTCACCAAGCTCAACCAGTAGTTGGTTGGGGGAGGGGGTGGGGGGGAAGAGACAGCTATCATACTGTATGTGGCTACTTCGAGGAAAAAGGGAATAGAAGGGAATAGGCAGTACCCCAAGGAAGGTAGGGTGGTAGCAGTCGTGGCAGGCATCACACACACACACACAGAGCTGTGGAAGCTACAAGGCACAATCAGACACATTCACTCTGGGAGGCAGGGAAGCCCACTGCTCCGCATTAAGTCCAGCAAGCAGGCTGCTTGAGGGTCTCCTCCTCCTCCTCCCCATCACTCCAAATGAAGGGCGAAGGCAGACGGGAAAGAGGGGCGCTACCAGGCGAGGAAGACTCTGCGCATCTCACAAGCAGAAGTTGTGCGGAGATCCAACGGGAATGGGCAGCGAGCCAGGCTCAAAGGTTTGTCTTTCCTTCGCGCTGGCTCTCCCAATTCAAACCGGAGCCCGCAAGTCCTTCCGCGGGAACGAAGCCGCCTCATCCCTAAGCTGGAGTCTCTAACAAAAAGCCGGCTTCCCTCCGGCGCGGGCGGAGAGGATGGGTGGCTGGCTGCGGGGCGGCGGAGGGAGGCAGACAGGTCAAAAAGAGGAAAATCTTGCAACGCATTCTCTGGTCCCCGCCTCTGGATCCTAAACTGCCTGTACCCACGTACGCAGCCCGACCCCAAACCACGGCGAGGACCCAGGCGCGTCAAAGCAAAGGTCTCATCTGCCGAAGGGGAGAGAGCGAGGAGGGACTCGGGGCGAGATCCGCGGGGCTCCTTCGCGCCCTCGCCCGCCCGGCCGCCCTGGCCCCGCTTCCTTCCACCCCTCCATCCCACGCCTGGACTTCCACTCACCGGGGAAACACACCACGTAATGGAGCACGGAGATGGTGATTTTCAAGAAAAAGATCCAGCAACACGGTTGTAGTAGCCTCCGCATGTCCAAAACCGCACATCGAAAAAAAGCAAGAGGGGGCTCTCTTGAAACGGATTTAAAAACAAAAAAGGCGAGAATTCCACATACGCGCACGCATTCCCCCTCCAAAAAAAGCCCCCCACGGAACTTGCGGAGGGCGACAAAACTTGTACACTCCCCTACCCCTCGGCGGGAAACAAAAGGAGAGCACCGGCTGGGGCTCCTCTTGCGCCCCCCGCGCCGTTTCCTTCGCAGGCTACGGAGCGCGCTAATGCAGCGGCCCGCGTTTCGCCTCCCTCTCCGAGCCGCGCGCCGGATTTCTGCCCGGGCGCAAAGACGCGAGTCCCAGAGTTGAGCGAAGGCGCCGCTCAAGGCCTCGGACGCGAAACGCTGCGGGACTCGGGCGCCCGGAGCTCACAACTTCGCTCCAGCCCGCGAAGAGCCCAGCGGCGACGGGGATCGGTGGAGGAAGAGCGCCTCGGCCAGACTCGGACTCCTCATGCGGGCAGCCTCTCGGAAGGCCGAATGGAAAAAGGCATTCCTGCAAACGGCGGTCAGAGCGCGGCGGCGGCGGCGGGAGAACGTTCTCCCCTTCCCAATTGATGGGGAGCTCGGAGCAAGAGGGGGAGCGGCGGCGGCGAGTCGGGCTGCCCGGGGCTGCTCTCAATCCATCCCGCTGCTGGAAGTTGGGGCTCCGGCGAAAGCTGGCGCGGCAGAGTCAGGCAGGAGCTGCTGGAACCTTTCCATTCTTCCATACAGGAAGTAACATGTGAGCCTGGATCCTGGCTGAGACTTTAAAGCGGAGAGGGAGCGGGAGCGGAAGGGAGAGAGAGAGAGAGAGAGAGGGAAAAGGAGAGGCGAGGAGGCGGGGGCGCGCGGGGGGAGGAGGGCTTTGCGCGCACTCGAGGCTCTTAAAGCGGCAGCGCAGACGCGCCGCTCTCGCATCCAGTTGTGCCGGCAAAGGGGGCGCCGCCTATTCCCGGAGTCCGCTCGTTTGCCCCGGGCTTCCCGGGCTCTCGTCCGCACCCTTTCCGCGCTGCGCTTCATACGACCACGGACGCGAGCTCCCCCGACGGAGCGCGCCTACGGCGTCCGCTCCAGCGAGTAGGGAACACGTGCGTACGCTCCGATCAGCTTTAGAGGCGTCACGGGCCCCGCGTTCCTACTCGCGGCACGCCACCCCGTGTCACGCGGGCTGGAGACACCAACGTCCAGCATCAGCGGCTCACCCTTGCACGGAAGGAGCTGTTGATTCACACGTGCAACTCCTTGTGATATTTATAAAGTACCTCTGGCGCGGTTATCCCGACCCGAACGTGCAAACACACTTTCTCTGGTTACAGGCACCGCTGCTTTGCTTCTCGTGCAACCGAATAGCAAAAAAAAAAAACTCTTAAAAAATACACAAGCCGCGTATAACCTTTCGCACAAACGCGTCCCCTCCCTCGCGCGCACACATATTTTTGTTTTCCTCGCAGCTCTATTTAAAGCTCCCCACATACTACATGCATTTATCCCACACGCTTATTGACAGCCTTTCCTCCTTTCCAGGCACACGCGTTCCCCCTTCTCCCGCGCATGCGCACCCGGCCTCCGGTTAAGCGGATCCGCGCTCTCGCCGTCCACCGCGCACGCTTGCGAACTAACGGACAGGATGCCGGGTCTGCAGCAAGTGCGCCCGGACCGCTTTGCACTGCGCGTGCGCCCTCACTTTCTGTCCGGAAAACCTGCAAATCTATTCCCACCCCCCTTTTTTTTTTGGTTTGCAAAAGCAGGCTGGCCGCCTAATTCCCCCCCCCCAATTTTCTGACAGCAGGGGGGCTTAAAGCAATAGAGATCCATTTAGCGTCGGGGCGCCTGTAATCAGGGCGAGGCAGTCTTTTCATCTCCGCGCCGTGCTTTTTACCACAGTCCGATCACGCACCCTAAAATAATGGAGGCGTCTGCTCCGCCGGTCCTCGGCGCTCTTCTTCCGGAGGCTGCTGCTCCTTGGTCTTTGTTAGGCGCCGGATTTTTCAGACGACCTCAGCGCTTGCAATCTGGGCAGAGGCGGAGGGGCGAAAAGGACCTTATAGCTGTGATCAGAGCGAAGCAAAGCGCAGGGGCTCGGCTGATCCTGGGGGAGATAAGAGGGAGCGATTTCCTTTTTAGCCCGGCGTTTAAATAAAAAGCAATCCAGGAGAAGCGTTCCGGGGGAAATCCCTTATCTGTAACGAGTTTTGTCCCTTCCTTCAGACTGCGAGATTTTATCGACTTTTAGTTATAAGTAGCACCGTATTTTGCCTTTATGTCTCTCCTAACTGCGGTCTGAGAGCTGCTTTTTTTCCTGATGAAAAGTGTAATTGAGTCGAGATAATTTGGCACTGGTAATACTTCTTTTAAAAAATAACCCTTATCTAAATTGTATCTGTTTGAAGGCACCTTGTACTATTCTAGCCCCTCTGGTATATGCTTGTCTATGTTCTATTTCATTTTCAAAAACATCAGAACAAATCACTGCATTGGAACCTAACTTAGGATAAAGTTAGTGAAATCACAGGGACAGGATGAATATATTTAGTGTTGGGGGTGGGGGGAAACGCAGAAGGATTTTTTCAGGGATGCGAATGGATGTCATGTAGAAGATCGAAATCTGGTCTCTGTGCTGCCAAAGTCCAGGACACGAATTTTGGGGGATGTTGGCTGAGCATTCGGAGAAAAAAATCCAAACAGTAACCATAGTCTGAGAGTGGAACCAGTTACCCAGGGAGAAAATTCTGGATGTCTTCAGTCAGGGTCTGGGAAGCCATCGTTCAAAGATGCTTTGACTTGATCTCTGCAGACAGCAAAGGGTTGGGCTTAATAACCCAAAATATGCTTGATGTGTCTAAATGAGCTATGACTAAATGAACCTTTGCTGATTTCAGTGAGGGCACTTGATGGCTAAATCTGAATCCAATCCATGCTCTGTAACTGTTCTTCTTTAATGGATTATGTGTTAGCCAATTTGAGAGAATAGGGTAAAATAGCTGTAGGTAAATAATGTAGTGGCTGTGATTGAGTGCATCAGGCTGCAAAATTAGGAGTGTTTTGAAAACTTGCCTCTTGCTTTTTGCTTTCTTGTATTGAGATAATACACCTTCCACAAAAAAAAAAACTAAGTTATTCTGAGTATAATATACCTTCCTGGCATTTGGATGGCCGGAGCCGCCTATCCCTACAAAAATCCCCATTATGCAATGCCATAAATAATCAAGAAGTTGGGTGTTTTCAAACATCTTTGCCCAAGATCTTACACTCAGTAATTTGGAAGTGTGCTTTCTTATGCTAAGTTAAATTTACTGCTGCAGACCCATGGATGAGAAAATAAATCTCTTCAAGGCTTTACTTCTGATTAAATTATTGAGAATGAAATACAATTATTAAATCTTTAAAAGTCCATCATTCAAAAATGAATCAGGAATGCATATGTTACTATAAGATGTTGCTATTAATATCCTCGAGATAACCAACAACTCATGCGTAGGTGTTTGCAGGCTTTCATCGAAGTGTTGAAAGCATTGTACTATCACAACTCACGCTTCAACCCTTTTGGGTGTGCCTGCAACATCATAACCTGCATTCGAGGGGAGCAGAACTTTGCATCGCAACAACACAACCCTGCTTTTATCATTTGACCCCCTCTGCAGATACCTTGCGAAGAACAGTACAGAGCTACTATTATCGTTATGTAAATTTTTCTGTCCACGCTTCTTCCAAGGAGTTCCAGCTGATGTATAAACCTCATGATTCATCCTCGTGGTGTCTTAAATGGAGGGAAAGCATGGCACAATATGCTAAACCACGGTTTATAAATCATAAAAATTGTGCGCATACAGTGATACGACCTTTTTGGGTTTTGCCTTAATGTGCTGTGTGAATTCAGCCATTTGTTTTGTAAATCCTGGTTTATGGTCTTGCATGTTGGACAGATCCAGAAAACTATGGTTTATCAATAAATCACGGCATGTTGTGTTGCATAATCTCAGCCAATGACAGATAGAACAACATCTAGCAAGCATCATGGCTGGGTGGGGATTTGGATCTAGATTTCCCTCTACTTTGCATATATGCATGTATGTATATCTATGCATTGCTATATTCTGTGGTAACAGAGTGCAAGAAGGGAATAAAAAGTAGTAAACAAAAGAAATTACAGGCGCAATATAAAAGAAAAGAAAAAAATATAGACAAATCTACACTAAAACTGTTAATGATGTCTCCCCTTATGGAATATTCATCACAATGCTGCAATGCAAACTCTACCCCTTACATATTATATGACACTGCAGTGTAAACATAAAAGGTGGAGTTTGCAATCTGATATTACAATGCACAGTTTGTCATTTTGCCATCTTCGTGATTAGGAACAGATGCCTATGACCACACACGCTTCTTCAATAACCGATCCATATTGCATTCAACTTACTTTTACATTACTCATAACATCCCCAATTCTCACTTCCTTGTTAAAAAGAGATCGGAAGCTTGCTGTTGTACACAGCCATTTTCACTTTATTTTGCAAACGTTCATTCTGCACAACAGACTACCTACTACCCACTACATTTCTGCTAACATTTGCACATCTTAAAACTTCATCCAATTTCCCCATCTTTAGTATACATTCCACCAAGAAACATAGGTAATCTATTTGCTCTAGTTTTTTGCCTTTTTTGTATAATTTGGAATTATACACTTTATTTAACCTGTCAAACACAACTCCTTTGATCCTTGATGTATTTATTTTCAGAGCCATATTCCTTGTTGCATCATATAATCTGATATTCACTGGATATCATCCATTTCTCGGTCAGCCACACAGCATTGTCTGCATACAATAGTATATGTGCACTCACACCCCTAATTAATATACTTCTAGTATCACAAATGTTCCTTACGTGTTTGTTCATAAATGCATTAGATATCAAAGGGAACATCACACATCACATACAATCTCTGCTCAATCAGCAAATATACGATCAGCTTCTTCTCTCATATTCATATATTTCTCAGTGACCTGCTGGAAAGATAAAGTTAGTCTGCGTACCTGCTGCCCAAGAAAAACCGTGTATCACTTCCCAAAGCTTTCTTATAGTTACCTCTCATGCCCTTTCAGTCAGAACTCCACAAAGCCTCTTCCCAGGCACACTTAACAATGTAACCCCCCATTCATTTTTGCATTCAATCTCATTTATATGCATCCCCTTTACATAATGAAATAACAATTGCCTTATTTCAATCATCAGGCACAGATGCTACATTCGCACACACATTAAACAAATTCTACAGCCACTCTAGAAGAAAACCACACCCATATTTTAATTCCACATCCACAGCATTACCATTTTTCAACATTCTTATCTAGGAGTGTCTGCATCAAGTTGCAGTGATACCAAAATTATGATGTAATCCAGCAAATGATGAACTAGGTACTTGGGTCAAGACATCACACACACATCATTGCTTGCCTCTTCTTGCTCTGCTCAGCAGATGCCCAGACTCTCGTGGTATTTTTTTCCTGGACACTAATGTTTATTGCATTCAGTGATTTATTTTGTTATATATCTCTATTTATCTCTTTGGCCTGCCTGAAGGCAGCAAACATAGCAATCCCTCCTTACTTTTTCCCCATAACAGTCCTATGAGATCAGTAGGGCTAAGAGAGAGTGACTGGCCAAAAGTCAACCAGTAAGCTTGCATGACTGAAACTGGACTTAAACTTGGATCTTCCTGGTACTAGTCTTAATCACTACAGATACTGGCTGCCCATTTCCATTTCCCATGCTGACATATTACTGCTATTCCCATGTAAAATCCTCCTTCCTACATTTCCTCACTTCGGTCTCATGCCAAATCAGTCTGCAGCAGGCTTCTTATTTAGCCCCTTTCACTCATTTTCATCAAGGACACTGTATCTCTTCTGCCTCTTAATACTGACAGTTCCTTGCTCTTTTTAACTATACCCTTTACATCTATTTTTTTCCCCTCTGTATGCATTATACAGTATATTTTTCTCATCATTTTTGGCAATAATTATTTTCCCACATGCATTTTTTCATCCACAGCTTCTTTCACTTCATCATTCCACCAGGCATTCTTCTTCATGCTCCCCATTAGTGTAGCTCCACACATTTCTATGGCATCTGTAACATCCACATCCTTTTTCTCATCTCTATTTTCCATTAATTCCGTTGAGAAATAAATCTTTCTTTTCAAACTTTTCCATGCATATGCCACATTTTTTTCTTTGTGTCATTGTTTCTTATCTTTTCTTCCACTCTTGACACTAAGTGTGCCTCACACTTTGAAGCTTTTATTAGTATCCTCATTCTCTCACTCTTTCATCACAAACAATCAAATCATTCAAGCTTGTTGATTATTTCCTCTTCTACATGCATGTATGAATGGAAATATGCTTAAACTACATTTCTAAGCAAACGTGCCTTTGGCTGGTGTGGGTCTTCTGGGCTGTGTGGCTATGTTCTGGAAGTTTTATTTCAAAACTTTGTGCTCCTGCCCTCTGAAGATGCCAGTCACAGATGCTGGCGAAACGTTAGGAAACAAAACTTCCAGAACACGGCCGCACAGCCCAGAAGACCCACACCAGCCTTCGTATTCCGGCCATGAAAGCCTTCGACAATACAAACATGCCTTTCTTTCACTAGTCACTGTTTTCATTCTGAATGGATCTCTGAATGGCCTAGTCATGTTTCCACCCATCTATTTATGTCACATAATTGAATATTTTTCCTCACCGGTTCCCATTAATTAAGACTGTTGCACAATTTTTTTTCCAATTCTCCTATGTGTACTGATTTTCATATGCACACACAGGACATGATGGCTCCCCTCACTACCACTTCCAATGTGGATTCTCCCAGCCCTCCTCCTCCCATATCCATTCTGTGCCCTCCCTACAACTCTTGAGGGAAAGCTGACTGGCTATGCTGCCATCAGCCACATTACTCCAGAGAAACCTTCTCTGACCCTGACTTATCCAAGAAGGGGCAAGTGGCAACAAGTGTTCTTCAGTAGCCTAAGCTGGCAAGGAAGGCTAAATTCCTTCCAGAACGAACTGCTCTGATTCAGAAAGAATCTGAATCTGTTCCACACAGCAAGATCAGAGACCTAGAAGCTGAAAAACATAAAAGAAAAAGAAAAAGAAGGACTGGACAAACACCTACTGGCTAAGGTGATCTCAGATCCTATCAAACTAAGGACTAGAAGTTCTCTCTGCCCAAGATTGCTCACATGCACACATACAAGTTTTCAGTCCATGAAATAAAACAAAATCTAGCTTCACTGGTTCTTCCTGTCCAAGCTCATTAGATCCAGTTTTCTTGCTGCCAGCTGGGGGCTTTTCCCATGCTTTTCTTTCAGCCAGCTTTGGAGGAGAAAACAAAGCCAAAGACAAAGTGGAGTCTGCCCTCTCCTGTTACAAAAAATCCGCTTGAGAGAGGAAAGCCACCCTCCTGATTGGTGCCTCCACATTTAACTTTCCAAGGCTTTGGTTGTTTCCATCCATTTACCTTCATGGACAGGCCAAGCGAATTTCCTTTTAATACTTTCAGTGTTTGACTATCTTGAAATGGAATTTTCCCATATTCATTAGAGTTTTGTATGTAGACATACGTACATGCATACATTTCAAGCAAAAAGGTAATGTATCCTTTGAGTTGAATATTTCATGATGACTATATGATCACATCCATGTAATTTTCTTGGCATCGGTATAGAAGTGGCTTGCTATTGCCTATCTTCGGGATTTTTTTTTTAAACTTCCTAGTCTAGCCAACTATCCTGGAATTCTCAGGTGGTTCCCCATCCAGTGCTAATCAAGTCCAACACTAACTTAAGAGGTGTTTCAGTGCAGCCAAGGTCAGCTATGCTTCTTTCTTTCAGGGGAGAGGCATTATTATTGTTCGGTTTGTTTTTCTCTGCTTTTCTGTCAGGGGATCGTTTTCAACAAACTTTAAAAAAAAACAGCAAAATTATTGAACAAGTAAAATAAATGCAGCATTAGGTGTTATTCTGTCTTGGAAAACAACACTAAACTCTTTCTGACCTTGAATCCTGACAACTGGCCAGTCAAATAGCAAAAGCTATACTGGCCTTTCCCAGTCATTCCCAAGAATGATGGAAGTTGGATGCAATAAAGCTGGAAGATATCAGGTTGGGATGTGCTATTCTCAGAAGCATCAAAGCTGTAGTAAATTCCAGCTTCCCCATCACTGTTTCTGATTAGCTAACCTTTCATTCAGTCCATCTCCTGAGAACAATGGAAGGAATGCACAAGAAGATGGGCTGAAGATAGAGGTGGTAGGTCACAATGCTATGGAAATAGCCAGGTTGGAAGGAAAATTGAAAAAGTGGGGAATCATTTTCAGATCTGTAGCCATTTATTTAGATATTTCTTCTAAACTACTGATTCAGTACGGTGATTTTCTCCCATATAGTAACTTAACTGGGATGGAAATTTTCCATTAATCCTTCAATAGTTGCTACCAGCTATGTAGAAGCAAACTATTCTTAAGTGATTGAGAGAAAGTTGCCCCCTCCTATATGAGTATGACCAATTATGGTCTGCTTTCACAGTCATATAATCATTCCATTTCTAGCAAGGGCAGGACAATTTTACTTTCACAGTGAGCACACTGAGCTCCAAGTCTCTGGTATTTCTAAAACCTTATTGACAACAGACTGATAAAGCAAAATGGAAAGAAAAGACGTTTGTTTCTCTTCTGTCCCTCCCAGGAATTAAAGAAAGGGAATTCCCACACATTGTACAGCATGCTGTTGATTCTGGCAAACCAATCCAGTATGCCTCCTTTTATCTTCCTCTAGTGCAGTGTTTCTCAACCTTGGCAACTTTGAGATGCATGGACTTCAGCTCCCAGAATTCCCCAGCCAGCTGGCTGGGGAATTCTGGGAGCTGAAGTCCACGCATCTTAAAGTTGCCAAGGTTGAGAAACACTGCTCTAGTGCAAGATATTCTCAGTGTTGAAAAAAGTTGGTCTCTGAGTTTGAGAGGCATAGGATTGATGGAACCACTGTTCCAATGTCCCTGTGAAAAGATAAAGCCCTCTCTTTGGCATCAGAGAAGGAAATCTGATGTATCCCATTGGTCTAAATCACCTCCTAAGGACCATAGAATTATAGACCTTATTGAGCCAAGATCCCCAAGCATTTTAAATATAGCAGCATGATTCCATTCCCTTATTTTTCTATATTCATCATAAGAGCTGAACATTACTATAAAAATCCATTAGTCCTCTCCCTAGTCTATCAGTTTACCTTTTCTTTTATGAATAAATGAGATACAGTTTAATATGATGCTCTTTATCAAATCTTTTCCATGTCCAAAATGATCTTAAAAACTTACTATGAGGGACACATCTAAAACTAATTAGACTAGATTAGTTAGAAAATAATGATTGTTGTTTCTAAGAGAATATAGAATTCATTAGACCCCAAGTCTGAGGTAGAGAAAAATGCATTAGGGTTTAAAAGGGCCTGGTCCAGGCCACAAGCATATTATTATAACAGGGTGGAGGAAAATCTAAATTATGGATCTCCATGTAATTATGTTATGAAATGCATGTGAGATGCATTGGTGCTAATTAGGGAATTGTTAAAGCATGACAAGCTGCTGAATGATTAGTGATTTTTTTTTAATCCCGCCTTTATTATCTTTAAAAATAACTCAAGGCAGCAAACGTACCTAGTACTCCTTCCTCCTCCTATTTTCCTGGCAACAACCACCCTGTGAGGTGAGTTGGGCTGAGATAGAGGGACTGGCCCAAGGTCACCCAATTGGTTTTCATGCCCAAGGCAGGACTAGAACTCCCAGTCTCCTGCTTTCTAGCCTGGGGCCTTCACCACTAGTCCAAACTGTCTCTTTGCTGGCTGAGGCCCTTCACTGGAACGGAGTGACTGAATTCACATCTTGCTCAAAGCCATAACGTGCTTTGTTTGGCTTTGGCTTAGTACAATGTATAAAGTCAGTCACTGGCTTTTCTCCATATTGTAACCCTCCTTTTATAAAAATGATGGCATTGAGGTAGTTCCTAATGATTTCTTTAAAAATGCACAAACCAGTTACATCTAAGGATGTAAACCTATCCTGCATCAGCAGATAGTTGGTCATTTGTCTGCACCAAGCAGATATTTCCTTCTAGCTTTCATACCTGTGAAATATTATCCAAGGTGTACTAGTTTGGAAAGATGTGTTTTTGGATGCAACACGCAAAAGCTGGTTGGTCCTTGCATCCACAGATGAATCTTTATTATATAATTGGTCTAGACCAAATTGAGATCTGGAAAGAGGGAGACATTTCTCTTGCTATATTTCCAATTTGGGTGGGCTGAGGAGCTATAAAGATCTACGGCACAGGTCTGATGAATGGAGGTAAACACAATTAAACTGCTCGCTGTTTCCTTTCCAGTATCTCCTTGCCTAAGGCACATTTCCCATCAAGAAGAAGTAGGTACAAATCATTCCTTTAAGTCTTCAAATAGAGGAAGCTGCATAAAGGCCATGTTCCATTAACGGCTTTGAAGCTTTGCACCTGGGAAGATCTGTTCTTGCTGAGGTGTGCCAATTCACTCTCCAGTGATTAAAATAATAGTTTTCCACTGTATATTGAGATGAGGGGTTGAAAATTAAAAGATGACATAATGACATCTAGCTTGATGAGCAGGTTGCAAACGTTGCACTATATTATAGCTCAGGAAGTAAGTATTGTGGAGAACATCAAAGGGGAAAGAGTCAACTCAGCATTTTTCTGTGTTGCTTTTCAAGCAAGAGTGAAGAACATGTGATTAAAAACTTTTTAAAACAGATGTGTGTGTTTAAGTGTATGTATGTATATATTTGTGTATGCGTATCTCTCTAGCACCTCTATCTGCTAATTCTTGTAATCAGACAAAGAATAGAAATCTAAAACCAATATTTGTCATATGTAGGAATCAGAAGAGAAACTGGAAAAGGAACCAGCAAATATACCAAGGAATTCAAAGATGGGGAGTTTTATTGAAATAGACAGGTGTTAACGACATTAATCATTTCTGAGGTAGGTATCTTAATACACATGAAGAACTGAAAGAGGAACTGGGAAATAAAAAAAGAAAGATTCAAGGAGGCTTAATTTTATAAAGCTCCATTTAAAATGTTGAGTCTGACACACTGTTTTAATACTAGAGACACTTCCACCCTGTTGCCAAGTCTACTCTCCCATCCCCCAAAAGCAATTTGAAGACCGTCCACTGTGGTCTTTGGACGTTTTAATCTTTAACTCCTGAGAAATAGGAGCAAAAACACTGTCCTACGCCCAACTATTACAGATCCTGAAGAAGAAAAAAAATCACTTATCCTCCATGAAATGGGAGATGCTTAATGCATTTTTGAGAGAGGTAGTGTGAAAGAAGCACTAATGCACTCCCACTTGAAGAGGACCATCTTTGACTGCACAGTACCAGCCAAATTCTGCCTGGTGTCCATTCATCCCTTTTTAGAGAAAGTAGTGAGACTTCAGTTGCAAAAGATTTTGGATGAAGTGGATTATTTCAGTTCCTTTCAGCTGGGGCTGAGACTTGTGCATGGGATAGAAACATCATTGGTTGTTCCTGTGGATAACCACCATCTGAGCCTGGGTACTGGGATGTTAGATTTCTCAACAGTTTTTGATACTATCAAGCATGGCACAGTCCTTAAGGCTAGGAATTAGGAGCACCATATTATGGTGGTTCCACTCCTTTCTGAGTGGACATATCAGCTGATATGTTGGGGGGATGAATGGTCTGGATCTTAGCCTCTGCTCTTCAGAATGTCATAGGGCTCAGCATTCTCACTCCTGCTATTCAACATCTGTATGAAGCTGCTGATCATCTGTCAGTTCAGGGTGAGGTATCAGAGTGATAACATCATCCAAGAGACATTCTGGAGGTCTTTATCCAGTACCTGGAGGCTGTCAGGGACTTAATAGGACAAAACAATTTTGTCCAGCAACCATGTGCTAATTGGTTCATTGTCTTGTTGGCTCTGAAGGGGATACCGCTCTTCCAGAAGGAGTAAGTCCACAAGTTGGGGGGAGAATGCTCTTGGACATATGGCTCTATCTAGACCATCAGTTTAAAGCTAGGACCAGAATTGCCTTTGTCCAGCTAGGATTGCTTTACCAGTTGTGCCCCATTTTGGACTAGAAGGCCCTAGTTTCGTGTCTCTATTACCTCTAGATTGGATTGCTTGCTTGCTTGCTTGCTTATTTATTAAATTTGTATGCCACCCATCTCCCCCAATGGGTGACTCTGGGATTAATGTGTTGTGCTGTACCTGGGACTACCCTTGAAGGCTACATGGAAACTGAACTGGTGCAAAATCCCACAATGCTCATGCTGATGGGTGATAGCTGTTTTGGTAATATAAAATTGTAGGTGGTGCAGTGGCTTCCAAAAGGTCTCCGCAAACAGTCCAAGGTGGTAGTGTTAACTACTACAGTATATGGCTTGGGTCCAGAGTATCTTTGGGACTGTATATTCGTTTTGGCTGTCCTGTCATTCTATAAAGGAAGGAATCCTACAACCCAGGTGAAACAGGTAGGAGCTAAGCAGCAATGCTTCTCCATAATATTTTGAGAAGATGAGGACCACAAAATGGAGGTAGTCATATTACCCACATGGCCAGCACTGATTTTCAAGGGGCATTTGGAAAAGATTCATTTTTAACTGCAATAGGTATTTGCAAAGTTTACACTATAGTTCTTATCTGTTTTCCAACTCAGAAGGTCAGGAAATTTTGAGCAGTCATGGTCAGAAGGAACTCCATAGGCCACATAAAATCAGGTTGCACACAAGTTGCACACCTCTGCTCTATAGTATGACTGCTTTCACATAAAAGAAAATCATGATTAACTCACCAAAAGGGTTGTGTTCACACAAATGTGCTAAACAGAAACCAAATATAACTTAATGTAATGGCCTAGTTCATGAAACTTAATAAGACCTATTGTTTTTGACCCAGCCGCTGTAGTTTGTTAGCCATGGTTTATGGTTTAGTGCATTGTGCCTACTTATTAAAGGAGTAAGAGCCCACTCTTCTTTTGCATTTGACTAGCCTAGTGAAAACTAATTCTGAAGCCAAGTTCTTTTTTAGCACATTTTCTAGAGGAACTTTGGTTCCTCATGCAAACAAAGCATGTTCTTAGCCTATAAATTGCCATCTCTTTTCAAATTCAGTGGAACACCTAGTAATTTACAGCAAGAAATATGCAGCTAGATTAGCAGCAAACACTATCTTTGGAACCCATTCCCTCAGGCTTTCCACTCTGTCTGTCTATCCGATGGGAAGATACTGTCCTTATCAAAATGCCTGGATTGTTAACAGCTTCTAATGGAGTGGTAGGTAGACCTACATTTCCTATTATATAATGTGTAATTTTTGTTTGTTTGTTTGCTTTTTAAGCCAATGAAACCCTGCCTTTGTAGAGGATAAATTTACTTTCCCGTTCCTTCCCCACAAAGATACTTGTGAAATTGAAACTAAACAGCCTCTTTTCTGAAGAGCTCTTATTTTAAAGCTGGTCAAAAAGAACTGACAATAGGGAGAGAAAATGGATGCACATCAGGATTTTGAGCAAATGAACTAGTTTAGCAGCATGACAGGCAAATGGAAGGGCTGTAGGAAAGCTCTTGGAAGAGATAGTTGATGAAAGACTTGAAAAATGAGGGGGAAAGAATGCTTTAGACAAGAATTCAATGACAAAAAACTCCATTTAGTGCAGAGTTGAGGAAGTCATAAAGTTAGGACAACTTCAGCTCCAAAACTATGGAACTAAGCAATTTCTTTCCATTAGAAGCAGTAAAAACTTTCACAAAATGATATTGTAAAAGGAACTGTGGTGGTCACTGTGTTTATTGTTCCAAAGTATTTTCAATAGCCACTCATAGGAAAAAGCTCCCTCTAAATAATAATAATAATAATAATAACAACAACAACAACAGCAGCAGCAGCAGCAGCAGCAGCAGCAGCAGCAATACCTGGAGACAGCAGAATAGAAGAGAAAGAACTGGAGAGAATCTCAAAATACAAAGACCTGCAAATAGAAATAGAATGACTGTGGCAAAAGAAAACAAAGATAGTACCAACAGGAGTAGGTACCTTGGGGGCAATCCCAAAACGTCTGGAGCACCACTTGAAGACCATCGGCATTGACAAAATCACCATGAGTCAATTGCAAAAGGCAGCTTTACTTGGAACAGCTTACATCAGTGTTGTCCAAACTTGGCCACTTTAAGATAAGTGGACTTCAACTCCCAGAATTCCCCAGCCAGCCATGGACAACTTTGGACAACACTGGCTTACATCCTGTGAAGATACCTTTAATACCATCAAACCATCAAATAACAACATCTGCCTATCCCAGGTCCTTGGAAAGCACTTGATAGGTGAATAAAAATGTCAAATCCGGTCTAAACATCTGGCTGACTGTGCAACCAACTATAATAATAATGTTTTAAAGATAATAAATAAACAATCAGAAGTCCAGGGATTATATCAACTTGGTAGCTTTCTTGGAAGAAAAATCTGTCTAGATACCTTAGCTTCCAATGTCTTTGCAATGAGAAACAGCATAAAAATATTTTTA
Source organism: Liasis olivaceus (assembly GCA_030867105.1). Taxonomy (NCBI): domain Eukaryota; kingdom Metazoa; phylum Chordata; class Lepidosauria; order Squamata; family Pythonidae; genus Liasis; species Liasis olivaceus. Next base: position 23,765,011 of record CM061348.1, on the reverse strand, counting down.
TTATATACATTAAAAAAAAAAAATAGGCCAGATTCTTGAATGGAAAAAAATAGGTGAAGGAACACAGCAACAATACATATTAAAAAATAAATTTTTAGCTTTAAAAATAGGAAAATTAAAAAAGAGCCAATTTGGGCTAGAGAGCAGGAGATGGTGAGTTCTAGTCCTGCCTTGGGCATGAAAACTGGCTGGGTGACTTTGGGTCAGTCCCTCTCTCTCAGCTCAACTCACCTCTCAGGGTTGTTGTTGTGGGGAAAATAGGAGGAGAAAGGAATATTAGGTATGTTCACTGCCTTGAGTTATTTATAAAAATAATAAAGGCAGGATAAAAAATCTAAAAGAAAAAAATGACATTAAACTAGTCTGCCTTTAATTTCAGTGGGTCACAATCGGCTTTGGGAAGGAAGGGGGAAAAAAATAAATGGAACAAAAATGAAAGACATATGTTATGGTCTCTTGGCTCAGTCAATACTAAAATATGCTACTAGATCAAATGAATTTGCTCCATGTCTGCAATGTGTTCGTTTTGCAATGGTGGAACATCATGTTCACTTTCAGCTCTGCCTATTGTCATATCTGATCCAAAAAAATGCGGATTTAGTGAAGAACTTCAAAGGATTGTAAATATTCTAGAAGGCAAAGCATACCAAGAAAAGAATGCCTTAAGAACTGAATGGTTAATGTCAGTTGAACAGGAATGTATGCTTGTTACTACAAACAGTTGGCTAAGACCTTTTAAGTTTAAAATACAGAAGGAAGATGGGGGTTAAACATTAGAGAAAATGTTCTGACAGTAAGATAAATTACTTCAGCAACAGGCTAAGTTCCTTAAGGATATCATCAAATCTCCTCTTTTAGCAGTTTTCAAGGAAAAAGATAAAAGGCATAATGGGTGGGAGAGATATCCTGTCTTATGGCAGAGGGCTGGATTAGATTCAATACCGGGACGGAACTGTACTGCTTTAACAGATCCTGCCCTGAGCTGAGGATTGCGTTAAATGATCTCTGAAGTCATTTCCAATGCTGATTCGGTGAACTCTTCAAACAGGTCTGGACAGATGATGAGAAGATGTGCATCAAGGCCCAGGAAACGGTACCTTACTTGCCTGCCGCTCTAACTGTGCTGTTGATTGAAGATGCTGAAGAGTTAGCTATATGACCTCACTGGAAGCTTACTCAGACTTTCTTTTATGCAAACATGGGATGAGATTTGTCAGGCTTTTGGGCAGCAGTTTTTTTCCCAGGCATAAATCACACAGAGACTTCTTAACAAGATTTATTGACGTGAAAGGAAGAGGGGTACAAAAATTTAAGCAAATAAACTGCTTCCCGTTAGAACTGATTGATCACCTCAGACAATCTGAGTGGAGCCTTTTATAATTTTTCTGGAATGGCTTTAGCGTGAATTGGCGAGGAGGTATTTTTTGCTGATAATAGTTGATTCTGCAGAGGTTTATTTACAAAACCATCTTCCAAATCCTTATCCGCTTAAGAACCAACCCTTAGAGTATTACTAGCTAGATCTATGATAATATCCAGTGGTGTAAATACAATAAGGAGGAGGGAGAGGCAGATGCCTGCAGACACAAGAAACCCAATGCCTTCAATAAATTGGATTGCATAGGGTAGGTCTACTATATCTGTAAAATCCGTAAAGATACCGACATGGAAGATGGCAGTGAAGAGAGCTTCCTGCATCCTTTGATGCTAATAAGAGGCATAGCAGAGGGATGGCACAGGAGGAAGGATGGAGGAGCATGGGAGAAGGAGCTGCTCCTCCACAACAAGCTGGTGAACATGGAATGCTCTTAAGCTTCATAGAAACGCTCCATTTTACAGATGTGTTAGTGTTTTTAGTTTAATTTGTCCCATTCTAGTTTGAAGTTCTTTATTTCTGATTTCTAAATTTCAGGAAACAAATCAGCAATTTCTGGCCTCCTTTCTGGTGCATGGCTCCTTTTCTCTTTGCTCCCTCCCAACTATCCTACCATTTCTGCCCTTAATTTCCAATTAGTCTTCCCTATCTGAAAAGAAGTCCTACAAGAGGAGCTGGTAACTCGACACAATGGCTGAACAACATATTTGGATACCAAAATGTTGGAACAAGAATTCCAGAAAATGAAATGTAACAATTAAGGAATTTTGAGGGTTTTGGGGGGGGGGTTAACTATGATTACCGGCGGGGGGGGGGTTCTGATTACCTTGGCAATCCCAATCTGAAAATTTTGACTCAGGGCCCAGAGATTGCTACTTATATCTGGGTTACATTTTCAAAAGAAAAAAAAAATCTAGCAGGAGAATATTTTCAGGATTTTAAGGCAACATTCTGAAAATGGCCTGGAATTCTTGGAGTTGATGGCTAATATATTTGGAGAGCATCTATTTGGGGAACATTATGGAAGAGCAACAGAGACCTGACAGTGAAAATCCATTTCATCTGCCATGATGTTGAGCAAGATATGTTTCCTAGGGGAACCAGAGGAAGGGGATAAATAAACACCTTTGGGGGAAATTTGGGAGAGTGTTAGTTTAATAGAAGCTTTCACTGCTTCCTCTATAGAAAAGAGCAACTTGTTTGGGAACCATTGCAAAACCCAAGAGAAGGGAAAAGCACTAGGACAAAATAAGTCAGTTTGGCTTTCACCACCAATATTTGAACAAGCGAAGGAGATTGGAATGAGAGACTCCAGTAATATCCACCAGGCTTTTCAAAATAGCACCCTAGCCTGTCTCAACCTGGTCCCTCCAGATGGATTTGATCCCTAGCCTGGGAATAATGGAGGCTATTAGATTGGCGAAGGCAGCCATCTGCTAGGATCAGTGGCATTCTGCCTAAGAGTAAAAGTTGCTGAAGAACAGCAATGAAAAGGGAATCATTTTCCTCTTGTCTTGCTTTTGGACTTCCTAAGAGACTTACAAGTAGCAAAGAAGATGTTGGAATAATAGGGCTTTGGCCTAATCCAGAAGGGCTGTTTGATCTCATTTAAGCTTGAATGCCAGAGAAGGATTTTACAATGTCCTATGGAGAGTCTGACTTTCCAGGATTATAGAATAGTACACAGTGATGGGCAGATTATAATACAAAACTCTTTGTATCCTATTCATTTTCTGGCAGATCTGACGAATATAGGCATAGATTTAGCCCTGAGGCTTCTGGTTCTGCCTAATCCAACTTTTGTACTGAAACAGCTTGTCTGAAGTGGCTAAAGATTCGTGGCCATTTGCCAACCATGGCTTTCTGAATATGCCAAATGCACAGCCTTTTCTTTCTTCCTTCCTTGGTACAGTATTCTCACCTGGGCAAGACAACAATGATTTGATTGAAGTGGCAAGCAGAAATGTGTGCATGGAAGGTGAGTTGTCAACTCTTTTGCCATGATCAGAACCCCTTGTGGTGACTATTTTCTTCCGCGAGGATGGGAGATAAACCTGGTTAATGAGATTCTGTGAGGAACTAGCTTTAGGGGGGACTGTTATGAGGCATGAGAAGGCCTGTGACTTTTTACATCCTAGGCATGTATTCCCAGGGTCTCCAATGTAGCATATGGTGGGTAATGACAATGTACTTGCCAACACATTCAAGAAGAGGCCCACTCTTACACATAACCAGTATTGTCAGTGAGGACTTGATCCTCACAAAGATTCTAGAGGCATTTGTAGAAAATAAAACTGCAGCCCAATGTTTTGTGATTGGCCGCATTCATCCTGTCTGCCATTTTGTGGCAGTGCCCATAACCTGCTCTCCCATTTTAAATTTGGCCTATGGTCCCAAAAGATGGGGTCCCTGCTTTATTCTGTCACTCAGCAATGGCTCTTAGATGTCCCCTTGCCTATCCTGATGGCTATTTTTAAACTGCACTGCATAGCTAGATTTTTAGACATTAATCTCAGTGCTGTAATATGAAAGTGAATTTCTCCCAGTTAGCACATTAGGCCATTTTTGTTGTTGCTGGCATGTGCTGCATTAGCTTGTTAAAACTTCTTAAAATGAAATGAAATAATTCCATCCCTGGAGCACAGATTACATAGGAACGTTCAGAGAAAAAAACACAAAATGGGACATTCTCAACCATTACTACATTACAAGGTAAAACAAATAAAATAAAGGACCTGATGGAGAGAAAGGCTTCTACTGAAGGACCTGGCCACATGAAAGACAGTTGATAGGAGCAGAAGCTACATTAACTCTTACCACCTCTCCAGTTTGCTTCACTGTGATGGATGTTCTGCAGATCTATTTATTGCTTAAACTGCCTTCCCGGCCTTTGTGAAGCTCCACTGGAAACCTTTTCAGAAGCTGAAGAAAGGTGAAAGGAAATACATCTCTCAAAATGGAGCATTTCACTGGTATATGGCCTAGATGTAGAGAAACACTGTCTGAATTTGCATATCACATTAAGCCATGGTTTTGGTTTAATTATTGTGGATAACCCAGTCATTGTAGTTCCCAAAACCGTAGTTTATGGCAGGGCTGAATCAACTGTCCCAGTTCTATATTTATGGCTTCCAAAGTCTGCCCAAGACTGTAACTGTGTAATTTGATTTTTAGTATAGTATTATGATTTCTTAAATTTTATTTTATTTTAGTGCAAATACATTCAAAGAGGTGAGTTAAGTGTCTGGGAGGCTTCATGTACTTATTTAAAGTGAACTTTTCAATTCTTTTCCCCAAAAGACAAGCTTGTTTCAGCCCTGTTCCTGTAGTGATGACATTAAGACACCATCACATCCCTTCAACTCCAAGACATTGAAGATAGTACTTGTTGTAGGAGAAAATGAAAAGGTAACAATGATTTATGGCTTAATATGATACACGAATCTGGTCAATGTGGCCTATTCAATGAACCATAGTTTAAGCAAATCAAGGCCTAGCCTATGTGTGAATCCAGCTACAAAATCAGTTTTAATTATGGTTAGAACAAACCATAGTTCTGTGTGACATTGAATGTAGCCACAAAAGTAGTATAGTAATGTATTCTGAAATAAAGACCAGTCAGTCTTCCATGGATTTGTGATGTAGTAAAACAAGAATGTCCTGTATTATAAGGCTTGACTATTACAATAAGAGATACCCCTTAATACATGAGAATGTTGACTGCCCTAGTGGTGATAAGACAATAAATATAAATCATTCTTGAGGTAAAAAATCTGCTTTCATTCTTGCTCTGCCTCATACCTTTTTCATGCATGATTACATTTTTCCAGGATGATGCATCTAAGACTCCTCTAGGAAGTAGGGGGCCATATCTTCAAAGAGGTAGATGAAAATATGTCCTTGTCTGTATCCTGTGCTTCTGAAAACACATCTAATCCCCATCCCAACCAAAGGTGCAGATGATGCAGAAAGCCTGGTAGAATTAGTGAGCACATTATTTGGGACTCAAGATTCATGCCATTGATCTGAGGTGGCAAGTAGTGTCAGGATTCTCAGACACTGAGAAGCTGGCCTGAATTCTCCCAAAATCCAATGATTTGCAAAAATAAGAAACTAACTATTTGGACAGGTGAAGAATGAAAATAAAATAAAATGGACCGATGGGGAGATTGCTCTGATTAATGGGTGTCCAGAACCTTCAATAGGTTATAGGAGAGAGGATAAGGTACAACACTAGCTAAGCCATGGTTTGTTTCAATAAATCATGATGTAGTGATTGAGCATATATTATGGCTTATAGCTGAGCTCACAAAATATGCTAATAGAAAGCAAAACAAACACCATTATGGCTTCCCAAAATATGAGTATATAATATGGCCGATCCTTACTAGAGGTTGTATATTGCAACCTCTAGTAAGATATGGTCCCCAGAACATCCCTTGTTCTTTTTGGACTCCTGCTCTAATTTCCCCTCAGAGCAGATAAGGGGTCATGAGGCTATCCATTGGGCTATTTAGCCCTGAAGCCCAGAAGGAGATCTTAGCCCGAAATCCCCAAAGAGAGATTCAATCACTTCTCTTCAGAAAATGCTTTACATAAAGAGTGGTTTTCAAATGTAATTGTGAAATGTTTATATAGAAATAAGGTTGTTGTTGTTTTTAAAGTGGGGAAAAAAACACCTCTGCAGGGTAATCAATGTAAAAATTGTGTCCTCATCCATCAAAGATGCCAACTCCAAAATTAAAGAGGATTGGGGAAGAGAAAATGTGGGTCTGATGGTGTAAAAGGTTAATTCACACAAATGAAATATTGAAATGCCATAACTGCTCCTGGAGGCAGGTTGTGGTGAAAGGTTACTCTTTAAACAAACAAAACGTGGCATGTATCTTTAAGCTGGCAGATGGTTTAAACAAGGAGCACCGCAGAGAAGTGGCTGTTTCTTCATTCCTGGGCCTTTTGCTCGGTGCTGGGACTGTGACTCTCTCTAGTTCCCAGAAGTTTTCATCTGTCTTGACTCAGGGTTGGCAGGAGACCCGGGAGGTGGCAGATCCTGCCACCAGGGGGAGCTCCTGGTCGACTGAATACATTTCACATTCCTGTAAAAAAGCAAGGGCTATTTTGGATCCTTACAGGACGTCTCTTTCAGCAGCTGTCAAACGAAGGAAGGGAAAATCTTAAACGGTGTCTCGTATTATTTAAATTAAAAAGACAACAAAGAAGGAGAAAAGAGGTGAGAACGAGAGTGAGGCTTTTTAATAGGAAGATTCATATAGCCACTAAAAGTCAACCTTGTTAAGCATTTGCTAACTTGACTGACTACATAGTTAACCTGAAGGAAGAAAGGTTGAACTCTTGATGAACAATCATTGTTTAAAGCAGTGTTTCTCAACCGTGGCAGCTTGAAGATGTGAGAACCAGGGTACTGGATTGTTTAGTCTTGGCACTAAACCAGACATGGACGCAGGGTAGGTTGAGATCTAGCAGCAGGTCACTGGATTATTTGTGGCGTAGACTCAGAGTTGGGAAGGGCAATTTAGGCCATTCAGTTCAAGCCCCTGCCCGGTAAAGGAATCCAAATTAAAAGCAAACATGTAGAGGACTTTGTGAGGTGTGACTGGGGTGGAGGTGATCTGAACTAAATGTTTGCTCTGCTTCAACAATGATGGCCCAAGATCTCTTTCTAATCCAAAGTAGCCTAAATCCTATCCTGTTTTTCTGTATAAAAATTCAAATAAACCCCAAATTGCTACCAAGCCAACAATATAAAAAACCTAATTGTACCTGCCTCTTACAGAAGAAGGAGGAGGAGGAGGAGAAATATTTTATTAACCTTGTATGCTGCCTGACTCTTAACAACAACTCTGGGCAGCTAATTAATTCCTCCTTCTGGTCTTTTATGTCACCTGCCAGAGCTGTTCCCAGCAAAACAGACCCAGAGATTCTGTTAGTCCCATTTGCCTCTTTTTGTAAGCTTCCTCAACACATTATTGTTAAGTCCTTCTAACAATGTTAGTCAAGCCACTTCTTCCTCCTCCTCCTTTGCCTCTACCTCTCCCTCCATCCATGTTGGTAGTGCAGGAAGTTTCTACATAGATTGGTGGCTCTGCTCACAGTCACTCACGCCCTAGTCACCTCCCAATTGGACTACTGTAATGCACTGTACATGGGGCTGCCCTTGAAGAGTATCCAGAAGCTTCAGCTAGTGCAGAATGCAGCACTGCAGACAGCTATGTGTGCCTCTAGACATGTTACATCTCTGCTCCACACGCTGCGTTGGTTGTCAGAGCTTCTGGGTCCAATTCAAGGTGCTGTTTTTGACTTTTAAAGCCCTTCATAGCACGGGGCCTGGTTATCTGAGGGACCACCTGTTCTCAATTACATCAGCCCATCCCATTATATCTGCAAGAAGGCATATTGGGGGTACCATCCACCAGGGACCTGCATTTGGTGGGTCCCAGGAGGCACGCTTTCTCTGCCATGGTGCCTGCCTCATGGAACATTCTCCCCCCACCCCAAATGAGGTTACTTCCATCCCTGTTAATGTTCCAGAAGCCCCTCAAGACCTGGATATGTAATCAGGCCTGGGGGTCCCAAGGGACCAGTGAGATCTTGAGATGGCCCCATTGCTGTGACTAATATTGATTTTCTTTTGTCCCTTGTGGGGGTTTTTTTACATTTTTTAATAATGGCTGTTTTTATATATTGTTTTAATTAATTGTTGTACGCCACCCAGAATCACTTTTTGTAAGATGGGCAGCTATATAAATTTGATAATAAATAAATAACACAAGCCCCCCTCCATCAGTTCTATTCCAATTTTCTTTTGGAATTTTCTTTTCTATTCAAACTGGACTTTACCCACCTCTTCCTCCACTACAGTTCTTCCATATACATCACTGTTCTGCTAGCCTTTCTTCTTCCAGTCAACAAAATGTCCTCAATGATGCTCCGGTTGCCATGTCCAGATCTCCCTCTCCATCAGCCTTCTCTCTCCATCATGTCACTCTTACTCCACGTTCCTCCACTCCTTCATATCTCTCATCCCCATTTTACTACAAGTGCTCCAGCCATTTGCTCCCCAGACAACCCATCTGAGAACTCACCAACCCTACATCCCCAACTGCTTTCCTTCCTTGCATCTTGGAGCTCCTCCCCATCTATCTTCCTTCAGAGAAGGTGGCCAGAATAAGAGGTGTGGGAGGCTGCCAACATAGCACCTGAATCACCAGCTGGGTAGGAATAAGGCAGCAAGGGAGTGTTCCCTCTGCCCCTTTTTCAAAATTGCTGCCTGCGTAAACTGTCTCTTTTTGCTTAATGGTGGGCCCAGGTCTGCTTTTGATAATGTCTTGGCTTGAGTTCAGGATTATTGCAACAGAGTCATCACCTCTTTCCACGTATGGCTAGACAAGCTGAAACAGAGCACAAGAGTTCATAAGTATAATGTCTGAAGTTCCTGAGAATTATTGCTCCAGAGCCAGCTGAATTGTAGCCAAAACCATCAACCACTGTTTTATAGAAAATGCAGAGTGGGGACAGAAATGACAGTGATCATCTGAAATGAAAACTGGAATAATAATGATCATGAACAGTGGTAAAGACATTTCTATATAATGGAATAAACATTTAAGCAAATCACAAGACAGCAAATGCATTATGCAAGAGCCCATAGAGTTAGTTTTGCAACTCAACATGCTTATACTTGACAAGTTGGTTGTAGGATCTCCTATGTATTGGAGTACAGGCTCAGGTTGCAGTCCTGCAAATATTGTACTTTTCTCAAAATGAGTCCCAAATTTATTTCTGGTTAGATGGATTGTAAAGAGAGCCAGTTTGGTATAGTGGTTAAGGCACCAGGCTAGAAACCGGGAGACCGTGAGTTCTAGTGCCACCTGAGGCACAAAGCCAGCTGGGTGACCTTGGGCCAGTCTCTCTCTCCCAGCCCTAGGAAGGAGGAGGAGGCACGGGCAAACCACTTCTGAAAACCTTGCCAAAAAACTGCAGGGAGTAGTCCAGGCAGTCACCAGGCGTCAACGCTGACTTGAAGGTGCCCCCAAATATACTGTATGCCATGCTAAACATACAGTATATTTGTGAGAGTCAGAACGAGAGGGGTTAAGAACGTACTCTCATCACCAGAACAACGAGGAAGAGATAAGAGGATGAGACTGGCCCCTCCCTAAAGAATGCAAGGGAGGTTGGGAGGGTGACCCTGGAAATTACTCTCACTCTGAGAAGATTTCTGTAACAGGACTGAAGCCAATAAACCTTGCTGGATTGAATCTGTACTGTCTCCTGGAGTTTCCTGGGCTAATCCTGACAATTTAAACATAAGACTGTTAAGACATTGTTAACTCCACCCGGAATTTGTGCAGTTGGATAGGATGTAATTATGTAAATAAAACAAATAAATGAAATCCCACTAGTTGGGTACATATATTACACTAAGACACGGTTTGCTTAATAATGCTTTATTGACTAATCTATAATGGCTTCATACAGACATAATTATGAACAATAAATCATGGTTTATAAATTGAAACGGCTGAGATCAAACATCACAGAAATCCAAAATCAGACATACTCCTTCATACAGTAGTCTAATGTGATATGTGAACTCAGTCATTGAGTTCAATGGGTTTATTGCAAATATTCACAAATATAACAGTTTAGTCTCCTGGAGACATACAAGAGACGCCATACCTATGTGCTTTAGTTCAGATAATGTGCAAAGCCAAAATCAAAGAAACCACCTGAACCCAGACCTAATATTCCTAACCAATATTCTCATTTAAGAAAGAAGAAATAATTCTAGTGTGGAGCTCTGCCATCCTGAACATGACTAGCATAAAACCATGTGTTTTGTTTTGTTTTAAATAAAGCATGACTAAACTATAAAGACTGGTTCCTCAAAACACATTGAACCATAAATCATAGTTTATGAACCATAATGGCTGGTTTTACACATTATATCAAGTCAAAGCCAAACACATAATGGTTTAGCATAATATATAACTTTACAGCCATAGACCTCATGGCTACAACTTCTGGCCACATTTGGGGAGTTTTCTGCTTCTTCTTCTTCCATTTCCTGTATTTAACCTGTTCTGGAGAGCTTAAAAGCTTCCATTTCCTTTGGTGGCATTTTAATTCATCCTGTTCAAAGTATTGCCCATGTTTGGCTGTTGGAGTTTAATTTTTTTTTCCATTTTTTTTTTTTTTTGCTTTGTTTTGTGTTTTTTTATGTAAAAGCCTCTTTTTCAACATTAATACTAATTTAATTGAAAATATTCCATGCACAGAATTCAGGACGTGGTCCTGTTTTGTTCTGGCAGAATGTCAGGAGTAGATGAGAGAGGTAATTGTTGAAGCCCTGAGCTATTAAGATCACTTTTCTGCCTGGTACATTTGGATCCTGGTTGGTAGCCTATCCGGGCTGGTCGGTTTTTATTTCTGATTTTAACCTTCCTCATTGATTCTACTGAATAGCACTTAGAAGCTGGCCCCTAGAAGCCTTATTACTGTAAACGGAATAAGATCAATACCTTGGGCCTTTTGCTTTGGGTTTAACAGGTCTGCCACTTGCTGGTGTTGTCATTAGCCCCATGCTAAAACCAAGGAGCTGGTGGCATTAATATGGCTGTTTGTCATCAGGCCAACGGCTTAGGTCACTGTACTTTGGACATCTCTGATAGTAAACTCATGAAAAGGGCAGGCGTTATGCGTGCTGATAAAGAAAAGAGGAAAAAAGCCTTGTGGTCTAGTCTATGGCACTGTTCATAAAACACACTAAGCCATAACGTGGTTGGTTTGGTTTTGGCTTAACAGGTTGTATGAACCCAGCCAACTGTGCTTTAATTAGTAAACCGTGACTACATAAACCACAGATATATGCATAAATCCTGACTTAGTGTGATACATGATTCCCATCTGTGTCTGAGCCATTTCCTGTTATGGGAAGGAAAAACTAAATTCCATTAACACAGAAATTTCTTTCACACACAGAAATGCTTCATCTTGATGGATGGATGGCAGGCAGGCAGGCAGGCAGGCAGGAAGGAAGGAAGGAAGGATTTCTGACACTTCCTGCCAGCTTCCTACAAGCTAAGTCAATGGGGAAGCCAGCAGCAAGTTGTAAGTCGCTCACACTCTCACGGCTTTTTTGCCCTTGGTCATTCTGCTTCTCTGTTTAGGTAAGGAGATATCTCTGAAATGATGACCCAGTGGGTCACGGTTGTCTAGTTAGTTCTATTTTTGTTTTATTTATTTGCCCTTGAAGTAAAACGATATTCAAATATCTGTACAAAAAAAAATGGATAGACAAACTTTACAGTTAAATAATGATAAACTTTGCAAGCAAGTCTGCAGAGGAATTTGTCAAAAGATTCCATATCCATCCATACAAAATTTTAGCCAGTCTCCCTGGATGATCATGATGGTACCCAAGAATACTTGATTCACTCTTCTTTGGAACAGCTTATTACAGGGGGCTTTCCCTGCCCAAATCACCAAGATTCTCCCCTCTTCCTTGTGGAGTCTTGAGAGCATGTGTGATGTCCCTGAGAGGTTACGTTTGTCGAACCCAGTGTTTTTCAAACTTGGCAACTTCAACTCCCAGAATTCCCCAGCCAGCATTTCAATTGAGTCACTAATCTTCTTTTCTCTCCTTCCTTGCTCCCCAGTCTTCTGTGATCTATGTGACTGCTACAAATAACCTGGTTCCCTTCCTTTCCTAAACCTGCCCCTCCCTCAGTCCCCTGCTTGTTTTTGGAGAGTATCCATTTTTGCAGAAGCTAAGTAGAGAAAGCTGCATTGGGATTGATTGCCAGTGCTGCACTCAGCTGTCAGCAGTTCTTGACCTTCTCATCAAGTGAACTCTGAGACCAGTCAATTGTGATTTATTCAACAAACTCAGTTAGCCAAACCATGATGAGGAACTGAGTTAAATGTCCCAATAAGCCAGCATGCCCAAGAATTCTGACTGTTCAGTCTTTCCTGCTCAGCTTTTTTTGCCAGTGGAAGGTTTATTCTTGGCTTATGATTTTGGCCCATAAAGAGCAACCATTTGATCCAGAGAGTCAGAAGAACTCTTATTTGTGGACTACCCCTGAGAGAAAATGCAGCCCTCAATATTGTAATGACCCTTATTTATTGACAGAATAAAGTAGTTTTTAATTAGCTAGACCAGGCTATTTGTACACAGTGGGGAAGAAGATAAGAAAAGGTTATGAGTATCAATCATTATAAACTCTCAAACTAATGTTGAAAAAGAATGTACCTAAGAAAATGTCTTTTCTTAGTGACAGAGGGTGCATATAAAAAGTTATCAAGTGGGGTAAAAAAAAACTGAGTGAGATTAAAATTAGTCAGAAGCTTATGCACAAGACACTGTTTTCTGGCTGGATCAGAAAATGCCTGCTGTGTGAGGGTGTTCAGAACTTCGTTAAATTGTAATCTGTGTACACAACACTAGTACTGTGCAAATAAATGTTATAAAACAAAATAAATAACTTTTCAAGAATGAATGGAGCTGGCAGAAGTTGGTTAATTAATTAGAACCAAGAAGAGAGCTGTCATGCACAAGCTGAAGAAGCAATAAAATAGATGCGAAAGTGGCCCTAAGATTTGCCACTCTGTGTTGGCTTTGGTTTCCTGGCATTTGTAGACATTATAGAAGATGACCTTGATGGAAATATGCAAGAACCATTACCCAGGCAAAAGGGGCTGAAGCAGTTTTTAACTCCAGAACAATGAGAGAACATTGAGAAGTGCGTCAGGCAAATGCTGTGCTGATTCACTGGAGTATAAGAGGAAAAGGACGTACAGCACAATCAGATTTACAAGATACTGTTATTATAGCCAATTTCAGTAAAATTAGTTTTAGTCTTCCTGTGGAGCTGATTTCCTGGTTTTAGTGGGGTTGACAGTTTTCCTCTTGCTCGAAGAAGAGAACGGTTACAGGTGATCCTCAAAAGGGGCTCCTAGGACCAAGTACAGTTAGGGATTGGAAGAAGGGAGGAAAATGAAAGTGGAGGCAGTAAGAGTGAAGGAAGAGGGCATGGCAGAAAGTAATGCTTCATACATATTACATATTTTTCTCTCTTGCTTGTTGCTATACTATTTCCAGGGTAGCTCCGCAGAAGGAGGCCATTACTTCATAGGACAGGAAAAACATCTTATTCTTTTCTACGAGAACATCTTCTTATCTTCTGCTTGATTTTCAGAGGATCCCAAGTTGGTTTTTGATTTCTTTATTTAAAAGAAATCAAATAAGGGATGGGAATAGCATTTATATCATGCCCTGAAGAGTCACTACCAGTTAGAGTAGATGATGCTGAAGTAGATGGGCAAATAGTTGATTTGGTACATCTTTGCTCCTAAAATGGCTAATTGTTAGGTCCATGTCATGTTTACTATTAGCTCCAACACAGACATACTGGGAGTGGGTCCTGCTCTGGCTTTACACTTGATAAGACTTTTTATGGGCTTGGTGAGTGTCACTACTCCATTTGTATTACAGTAGTTTCAGTAAAAAGTATTTTTCTCCAATCCAGAAATAATGTTTTATTTCATGCTGAAGGTAGAGAAGAAAATATTATCTTTAACTAAATGGTAATGAGCATTCTGTGGTAGAAACAGCTGGAAGATGACTGGCTTTCAGCTCGTCTAATATTTGCCATGAAACTGGAACATTCTTCATTACTGGTTGAGCCCTCAGAAATATGCTATGGGTAAAACACATACCGTATATTGCCTGCAAAACTTATCTATTAATAGGATGGAAAATTCTAACCTCTGTGCCAAATATAAAGAAGTAAGTAGATTTGTGAAAAGCTAAGTAGGGTTGGACTGGTTAGTACTTGGAGGGGAGACCAACAGCCACACTACCGTATCCGCACTGCAAAAATCCAAATGTCTGCTACATAGCAGCGAAGAGAATTTTCTGCATCTTTTTGCTGCCATTTAATGGTATTCTGGATTTTTGCAACCCAGATATGGTATCCTAATACCAGAATATTTATTTTTTATTTATTTATTTAGTGGACTTGTCCCCGCCCATCTCCCCACAATGGGGGACTCTGGGCAGCTTACATCAAATTAAAATCATAAATACATGATTAAAAGTAAAAGATCCAAGAGGCCGATAGAGGCCACACCAGGCCGCTAAGGGGCTAACCAACCCCATTTCTGACATCCTCCCTCCCCACCCCAGGCCAGATGGCAGAGCCAAGTCTTCAAATCCCCCCAAAAGGCCTGGAGTGAGGGAGCCTGTCTCACCTCCGGGGGCAAGATGTTCCAAAGGGTGGGGGCTACAGCAGAGAAGGCCCACCTTCTGGACCCCGCTAATCGGAGTTCTTTTACCGAGGGGGTCCGGAGCATGCCCTTTCTGTGAGATCAGGTGGGACGGGTTGAAATCGTGGGGGTGAGGCGGTCCTTCAGGTAACCTGGCCCCATGCCATGTAGGGCTTTAAAGGTGATAACCAACACCTTGAACTGGACCCGGAAGCAAGAAACTAGGGACGGTCCCTTCTGAGCCTCTTGCTCTGCCTACTTTCCAGCTGTGGGCTGTGCTGTCTCTTATCTGACCATTCTCTAGGCAACATCTCTTCCCCCCATCTCCCAAGGTCTTTCGCACATACCATTACAAAAGGAGACCAAGAAACTGGGAAAAAAACTGGAAGAAGGCAATAGTAAATGACATTATGTATCCACAAACTCATTATGGACTTCATTTGAATGGTACAACCAAGCTCAGAGAACCCCAAGGACTCCACAGTTCAACCCTGAGCTACACATATTCGCTTCTATTGGAATGGTACTTTACCTAAGATACAGATAAGGTCATCCTATAAGGAACAGTATCATATCAGCGTAACAGAAATAGTAGTGGCATTGAGGGAATGAGATTTGTGGAATAGTGGTTGGGTATGACAGTGAAAGGGGACATGGTGAGAGAGAGGAAGGCAAGTAGTTGAATAGAAGTGATGGGTTATAGTAGGTAAGGATGTTGTGGAAATTATTTCACTGGGGAGGACTATTGGAAAGCAAGAATATAGATGAGTATGACAAAAAATGTTTTTCTGGAGGAAATGGAAGAGAAGGAAGCAGTGGCAGAAGAAAACTAACAATGCAATTAAGATTTTAATCCTGTAAGGTGAGGGTGGTAGAAGTAGTGGAGCAAGGAGCACAATTTACCATGGATATCACAATCTGGAATCTGGACCATTCTGAAATGGTCAAGGCCAAATATTATTTTCCCTTGCTTCTTGCATATTCTTCACCATGAATTGATGGCTTTTCACCCAACTCTCTTTGATTTCCTTTTTAAAAAAGATTTGTCACCAACATAGATCAGGATATGTAGTAGTTACCTCATAAACAGTAACTTAATAGTATAGGACTGCCTTGGATATTTCCACTAGTTCTCATCTTTGTATATTCATTGTCAAATGGGAATATAATTATAACTGCTGCATATAGTTGTGAAGTTGCATGAGATAGTTTATATAATACTTTTTTTCCCCATGAACGATGTTCAAACTAATCTTAAGTAAATAAACAGAGTTCTAATAATATGCAGTGCTTTAAAAATATAGAGGACATTACATGCTTGATTTATATTTTTATTTGGGATTGATTATATGATACAAAGATATAAATATACAGGTACATAAAGAAAATAGCAGCTTGCATATTGGAAAATGCTATTGCTGAGTTGTTAGATTTCTGCATTGGTCAGTGGACCATAATAACAAATTGAACTGTACTGAAATTTCAAGGCTGTATCTATCTATGTAAGTCTGTGAATACTATTCTCGTGCTGGAAGTTCCTAAAAAATAAATTACTCTCATGTTATTTATGCGATCCAGCTTTCCCTATAGTTAGTTTGTAACAACACATAGTCTTCCTCTCCTCTTACAAATTATTTTTGCTATGCCTTTGGAATGCATTAATTTATTCCACCATAAACTTGGTAATTGTGCTTCTAGGCATCTGGGTTGAAGTTTAAAGGTGACTCTCTCTCTAGTTACTCTAAAGATAGGTTGGGGGCACCATGTACCTCTCTGTGCAGCCCCCAACTCAGCTGGGTCCAAAATGATGAAGGGCTGAGGCCCAGCATTTCAACGACTTTTTTTGTAGGGGGTGGTGTGATGGAATGGTATGGTGAAGACTGCGCTCGGGGAGATAAGCATTTCCTTAGCCCCCAGAATGAGTGTGGGAAGGTGAAGAGGTTGAGACTGGCACCACCCTAAAGAATTCGCAATGTTTGCTTGCTGGCTTGGGAAGTTTAGATTCGGTCTGGTGAGATTCTGTCTTGTAGGTGGAAGCTAATAAATGCAATAGAACTGTATCTGTACTGTCTCATGGAGTTCTTTGGGCTGAACCTGACAAGTGGTGGCTGAAGTGGAAAATGAGCACCTTCAGCATTGCATAGGTTTAAGACAGAGATTTAAAACACTCATTTTATTCCTTAAAAACCCTAAGAGGCATATGCCATGCCTCTTTTTCTGATAGAAGTAGTACACTCCTGATTTTGATTCTGTCCGAATTCAAACCTGCTGCACAAGCCATCTGTGTGGCAGTCCCCACACCAGCTCACACCTTTCCCAACACCACACAGCTTTCACTGGTCCAGCCATGTCCACAATGTGTTATACACCAATGACTAAATCAGGACTTTCCTAACTTAAGTCTCTAGCTGTGACTTAGGTCACACGCTATCTATCCATTTTGTGATTTGTTTGATTTTGGCTTATTGTATTGTATAAATCCAGTACTGTGGTTTGCTAATCATGGTTTGCTGTTTAATGTGGAAGCTGCCAAGGTTTTCAGGAAGAGGCAGCAAGAAATGTAAAAAGGGTTTATGAAACTTGCAAGATCACAAAAGCCTGCAAGTTTTCAGCAAACACATACAGTATATCAACTTCTTACCAGTCTTGTGAGATTTCAGACAAGAATACCAAAGTCTTGTGAAATTTGGCACTCATGCAATTTCAGACATTTATATTGCTTCAATTTGTAATATGTATTATTTGGGTGCCTCTTATATCAGCCAGGGATGTTGGGGGCACCATAAAATCTAAGGATGTTGCTTTGCCAATTTCTGCTTTACCAAACTCTACAAATTTAACCATTAGTGATTAAATATAGTTAGATAATCTATAGCTTAGCATGCTATGAACCAGGTCTACGTAGAGACATTAGTAACAGATCTTTAAGAAGTTACAATATTTATTCTTGGTGATGGGCAGGCAGTCTGGAACAACTGCTCTTTTCCGACCATGGTTTCACTTCATGTGAGTAATATATAATGACACTTTTTTTTCCACTGCAACAATTCACTTTTCCACCCAGATATATAAATTACTCCCCAAATAAGGTTCAGTACTTGCTCTTTCAATGCCCTTCTTCCTATAATGAAGAAACAGCCTGATTAGCTGGCCTAATCAGGATTAATTGCTGGAAGAAGTCTTCTCTATCTCCTGTACCATTTGAAGGAACTTCCTCTGGACTGGAGTTGTCCAGTCAATGGGACAATCAAAAGCCCGAAAGTGACTATAATCCTGCCTTCCCCAATCTTAGCAAGGAGTTGACCAAGCTGCAGTGTCACCTGCAGAAAGGCTTTGCCTTCATTCAAGTTTTCTTGGACATATAGCATATCTCCATTTCAGTTTCCTTTTGTGGTATCTGCCCTGCCATGTTTGATTTCCCTCCCCCCTCTTTTAAAAAGGGAAAGCTCTAGCCAATAATTATGGGCTCATGTATTCTATATTTATTGAGCTGTGCAACATTCTGCTCAATTAAAAGCCACACACGTAAGATAGACAGGATCCAAAATTGCTCAGTTGCTTAAAATGCTCCAGCCAACCCCATTTTTTTCACTTGTCCGAAACACAGAAGCTTTCATGAAACAAGTTACAATAGACACGGTGCTGTTTTGTTTTGTATTTCATCTTCCCTTCCCTCTACTTCACCTGAGATTCCTAAGCTTGTCATAATAGCTACAAATTATTACTTTTTTGAGGGGGGTTAATAACTCCGCCCCCCCCCCCCCCCATTCTTAGTGATACAGTTAAGACTGGACATAGAGGCAAAAGTCCTGGACTTCACGCAGATATCAGGCTAATAAATCCAGCATCCCCTCCTGATTTGACATGGGTCCAAGGACTGACCCATAGAGGATTCTTTCTTCTTATTTTTCAAGATACGTTATGGGAGACAGAAATGGGTAGGCATGCATGCATTACAGATATTCATTTTATTATTTTTCCTTTTAAAATAGACTTCTTCTCAATAACAGAATCGTGTACACTTTTTAAAATTAGTTTCCAAGCAGCAGCAGCAGCAGCAGCAGCAGACAACTCCATTTTATTCCTGTAATGATGATTTAAGTGATTTAAGTGAGTTGGCAACATCATTTGGCCTGCCTGTGGAGAACATTGGCCCATTAAATGATTGATCGTATCTTTCTGTATAGGACTAGTGAGCTGACCGTAGATAAAAGGATTCCAAGGAGCAACCACATGTGGTCTGAAATCCAGAGATGGCTTTAGCATCCCTAAATAATGCTTCTCTTCTGCCTGATCTGATTCCTGACAGTAATTCATTTTAAGAACATGATCCTGGCTCAACAACCCTATTGACTTAAATGCATTGAGCGTTTTGGTGGATCAGAACTACGGGAAATGATCTGTAGATAAATGGATTTTATGTTAGGAAGGGAGACTTCTTCTGACATATTGAACAGCACAAGTTCATTTAGGCTCCTTATCCTATAATAAACTGTCAGTGAGTTCGGCCATCTGCCTGCACAGAGTTTACACCAGGAAAAAGAACCTGAAATTTGATTCAAATTAATTTTGATAAGCTATATATATGGCAGAAAAAACCTCAGGAAGAAGGGGGCAATCAAGTGTGTGTGTATACATGCTTTTTATATGGCTCGTGGTATACAAAACCACAGGGGGACGCGGTGGCGCAGCGGCTTAATGATGCTGAAAGTTGCCGGCCAGAAATGGCTGATGCTTCGGCGGTTCGAGTCCAGCCTTCGCGTTAACAGGGTGAGCTCCTGTTCCCCCCCCCCCCAGCTCCTGTCAACCCAACAGGTCGAAAAGCCACGTGAGTAGATAAATGGGGACTCTCACTCCGGTGGGAGGAAAAATGCTGGCAGCGCCTTGCACAGAGAGACGGGACCAGTTGCCGGTAAGGGCGAAACCGCGCTCGCCCGAAAAGGGCGCGAAGCAACGGAAACCCTGCCTCCTGTGCTCACCAGCTGGGCTCTGCTCTAGGAAGGAGGCTCTGGCAAACCACTTCCGAAAAACAATTGCCTTGAAAACTGCAAGGATTTGTCCAGGCAGTCACTGCAGGGTCAGTAATGACTGAGCGCAGACAAAATATATATATATATATACAAAACCACACCCCAGTCAATATTTATACATAAATACTTACAGATATAAGGAAAAGTCCCATTCAGGAGGGGAATGACTTACATGTCCCATCTCTTGCCAATATTGTACAAATGACTTGCTGTTATGACAGCCTATAACATACAGCTTCATCTATGTAGGGTTTCTCCCTGTACATGTCACAAGACAGACAATCTGAATGCTGAGTGTATATGTGAGCACACCATATACTGAACACCAGAATGGAGCTAAAAAGATCTTTGTCTTTTTATACACCCATTGTTCATACTCATACCTGTAACTGAATTAGTATCTTTATCAAAATGCACAGACATAGATACCCATCACACTTACCCTTTCTGGGTAAGCAATGCCAGGCAAAGGGCAGAAAAGGGGCTAGAAGTAGCAAGCAAAAGAAATTGTAGGCAGGAGATAAGAGAAAGGCAAGGCAAATCTATGTTACACCAAAGCTGTTCATTATACGTACCTCTCCATAACATTTTATCCTTCCAAACTATTCTTACTCCTCCCACTTCTATATACTGATTTATACACCATGTTCTGTTCTTTGAATTTCTCACCTCTCTCTTTTTGAGGATCTCATCAACCCAAGGACGTCTGTCTTGGTCTTTCACTTCCTCTTCACCCTTTCACTCTTCCTTTATATTTTTGTTTTACTCATTCGTTCCACCTCTCTCTCTTTCAGTGCCTTCAAATAAGTTTTGAGTCGTGGTGCCTGCCTGGAGTAGTCTCTGCAGTTTTCTTGGCAAGATTTTGGGAAGTGATTTTCCCTTGCCGCCTCCTTCCTTGGGCTGAGAGAGAATGACTGGCCCAAGGTCACCCAGCTGGACTACAACTCAGAGTCTCCCGGTTTCTAGCCCAGTGCCTTTAACCACTACTCCAAACTGGCTCCCTCGATATAAATACAAAAAGAGAGAGAACCTATAAGCATAGGTTTAAATGGCAGAAAATTAAGCAGCACATACTGACACATTCTAGGCCTTAAAGTTCAGAAGGTTTTGAAACAGGCATTTATTTTCATTTCCAGAAAGCAAAGAAAAACACAAAACAGGTTATGGTCACGTGAATTCAGGGAATATAACAAAAGGAACTTATATCTTTAACACTAGTCTTACCTGCAGTTGATGTGATATATTCAGTTTCAAAATACTCATACGTACGCACCTGGAGTCTTAATGATCTGGTGTTCCCAGTTTATAACACACCCACAACAGTCAGGTTTACTGTGTGAACTGTATTCATTAGAGCCAGTTATTAATGCTATCCCAATGGGTTTCTTTTCCTGAAGAAAGGTGTACATTCACAATATTTTTTTCCAGAGATATAGAAGGAAGCATAACTTTAGGGTGTTTGTCTGAGCCATGAAAGACCCAGGGGCTTAATTATCTTTGGATGAAAGTGAATTAAGAATATATGAAGCTGCCTTGCACTGAAAGTATAGATCCAGCTAGCCTGATGCTGTGTTCAAGTTGCGGGTATCCTTCCCAGCCTTTCTCCCCGGGATATTTTTGGCTGGAGAAGCCATGGATTGAATCTGTGTGAAAAATGGGAAAAATAATTGCTTTGCTACTGAGCTATAGCCTGAAATCCATATGATGTCTTTGCAGTATCAGGTCTTATTCAGTGACCCCTCTGATAAGACCCTCTGCCTGCAGCCATTAACAGCAGGGGGTGGTGGGACCTTGCTTATTAACTCCAGCCTGCATTGCTCTTTGTGCAATGTTTGCAAAAGCTCTCCACATTATTAGTAATTCTCATTATGCAAAGGGAGGGATGGAGTCCCACAGAGGACTGGTCCTCAGAGGATGAAATTAAGATACTATATAGGGAATCAGAAACTCAGAATTATTAAGTGAAATGTTGCTGGATGCAACTGGGCATTCAACACTCAGAGAAGGAGATTCTGCCAAGCTTCCAGGAGTATTGGTACAGAACAAACTGGCGTATGAAGGACTATTCATCCTTGTTTTAAGAATAAAGGCTCTTCTTTGGGTAAGTCCTTGGTTGGCTGAGGTCTCAGGACTAACAGCTGGGCCTTAGTAAGGCAATGCAAGTGGAAGTCCCAGATCTTAAGACAATCTTGCATGACAGCTTGATTTGAGGATGGATCCGTTTATCACTGAATCCAATACTCTCTTCTCCTCTTCCCCCTCTTCTCCCCACTGAAGCATTTCTTTCAAACAAGGGTCAAACCTCCATTTCCATAGGTTTGTAGTGTTACGCAATGTACTGACTTCCATGCTACATATTAGATGAGGAACTCCATAACGTATTTTAAATTAGGGAAAGAGCATCTGTCCTGTCTCCACTGAGTTAAAACACACTCTAAATGACCCCACTGATCAACCTAGGAAATCTTCAGATCCACTGATGCACTGATATGCCAATATTCTTCTCTATTAGGGAAGTTCCCCAGCCCTTAATTTCCTTATTGCTAGCAAGAAGAATAGCTTTCCTTGAGGCTAGCTTGCCAGATGGACTTTGTGCCCATTTACCTTTGGCAGATAAGTTTAGTTGCCATTTGTACTTGTCTTGAGACAAGTTGGCAGACAGATTTTCTACCCATGTTATCATTTCCAGCAATTATTGCTGAAAAGTAAAAGCAAGGAGGATTATATTGGACAGAAACTGTTCTATCCATTAGCTTTATAAGTTGAGTTGTGATTAAACAAGGGGCCTAAGCATGATTAAATCTCAGAAACTATATTGAAGTGTTTTGAAGTATTCTCCAGTAGTATCTACAGCTTTATTTCAATAGTACAGGGAGGGGCTAAACAGTAGTCGAGGAACAGATTTTTGCTCTGGATCATCGATTGTGTTAAACCATGGATTATTGCATAAGCCACAGTTATGTGGATTTATGCATGAAATCATAAACTGTGGTTCATAAAATCACAGCAGCTGGATTAATACAACATATTAAAATGCATATGCAAAACAAGCAAATTGTTCCCTTCATGGGACAGAATTGAGGAGGGATCCCCTGGCATCTGACTTTCCATCTCTATTCTACTGCTGTGTACATAAAGGAGTTAAGGCTGGAATAAGCAAACCTCTGGAATTGTTCATCTTAATTATCATGGTATTGTTTGCAGTGGCTCTGGAAACCTCTATGCCTTTTGATATAGAGATAGTGATGTAGATGTAAATATACATGTAGATGTAATGTAAATTTTTGTCTGTTGTTCATGACTCTCTGTCTCCCTGCTTTTGGTCCTGTTTTGCCAGTTGACTCTTTCTCATGTTTGCTGATGCTTAATAAATCATCATCAAGCTACATTTTTGCTAGCTGAACCGAGTGGCCTGTGTGCTTGTTCTGATCTGGATATAGGGATTGTCTGGGAGTGTCCTGGGTACAAACTAAACCTGAAGCCACCCATTAATGTAATTATCCAACAAATGTGTGTAAACCCAATTTAGACAGGGTTTACATTATGTGCTAAGCATGGTTCCCTTAATAATAATTTAATGAACTAAAAGTGGTGGGATTCACACAGCATATTAAGTCCTGCTCCCCAACATGGTAAACAAAGTACCCACAGACTTGATGCTTGCAGGGCTCTTGGCTTCACCTGATTTTTTTTTTTTGGTTAGACTCTTCTTTAAAACAAATGAAAAACAGGATGGTAACAGTCTGCACAGCAAATTACCAGCCTGAAGCTTAGAATGTATTTCCAGCAATGCTTCTGGGCCCTGTAGAGGCTTCCTGTATCTTTTCAGAAAAAAGAAATGGTGAATGGCTGCAGCCCAGGGCTGGAAATGTGACCAGCTTGCAAAGGAAGGCTGAGATGATAAGGAACACCTTAGAGGCAAAACAGCCTTCCACGCTTGCCTTCTCATCAACGGGTTTTTGTGACTGGCCACATAAGGATGCCTCTGAGAATTCCAGATGTGTCCACTGGTTCAAAAAGGTTGTGGATTCCTGCACTAAGTCAGAAACAATGGCTTACAAACAGCTGGGTTGACAGAGTCAGACTTAACTACCACGTTACAGTTTAGCATGTCATGCAAAGTAGGCCTTTTCCTGCTGACGCCCCAAGACCTTCTTGGCATTTCCACAAAGCAGATGATGGGAAAGATTTCTTTCTCCTTCAGACCTCGAATGTCTGTTGGAGTAAAAAAAAAACATTGAGGTGGAGGGAGGGAGAAACAGGTTAAGGCAGCATTCTCTATGTTTATGGTAGAAACCTTGGGAACACAGAGGAGGCAGCAAGACAATTACGGGAGGAAACAGGGCCTTTTCAAAAGATGTTTCCATTTAGCCTGCTTTTGAAATGTTTGAATTTCTCTGGTTCTTTAAAAAGAAGAGATGGCAGCACTGTCTTGTCTTCCTTCCAAGCACATCTTCAACATACGGCAGAATTAACGTCCAGTAGAATGGCAAGATGATTGCCTGAAGTGTCCATGTGTCTTTATGGGTGTCTTTAGTTTGATTGTGTTTATCCCAGATAATATTTCTGGTTATGCTAACTGGAAGGAAGAAAGGAGAATTTTTGTTATCCCAGACAATATGTATGGTTATACTAGCAGAAGGCAGATCAGAAAAGGAAGAGAAATATGGATTGGCTACAAAATGGTTGATTATAGCTTCAGTTATTTATGACAATTACATTGTTTTTCAGACTCAAACTGCACCAAAGCACAGTAGATTATGTCCCTCCTGAAAGACAAATATATCAAGATAGTTGACCTATTTTTGTATTAGCTTTTCCCATATGACCAAAATACTTGACTAACCTAATCTTTATTTTCATTTATCAGCATCTCAGAACATTAAATGTGATTCCTGGAAGAGCTCAGTTTTGATTCACTCCTTTCCCGTGCCTTGTTTTAGCCACTTACCATTTAATGTAAAATTGTTGCTCTATTAAAAAGAAGAAGAAGAAGGAAGAAATTCATCTACTCAGGAAAGTGCAGAATAGTAATAAGGCACTTTCTACAAATTAATATTATTCTTGGTAATAATGACTATCTCCCAAGTAAGTTATGAAATGAAATGTGTATGAGTAATACATTCTTGACAATCATGCACATAAACGTAGATATTTCTTTTCCTTTTTGGCATTTAATTGAATTAAAGTATAAACAAAGCAGATAAGTCAGAGAGATGAACAAAGGAAAAAAGTATCCTTAGATCTCATTGAGATCAATGCAGTTTGAGCACACAGTTAAATCCTGAGATCACAACTATTAAGTTTTCAGGGCAAATCTATTGTTGAAATAGACCTTCTCGGTGGGGACAATATCACTGTGTAGTTCTACAGGATTGGTGGGACTGAATGAGATCATAAGAGAGTAGATTTATGGATTTAATAATTGGATTTAACAATGTCATTATTGTTGTGCTTCATCAGCTGCATTAGCTCTCACTCCATTTCCACACCCAATTTAAAGATCTGGTTGTGCCCTATCAGCCCCTAAATGGCTAGAGAATAGGTATTTTATTTTTTATTCATGTTTTATTCATTAAGATCTTTTAACACCTTTAATTCATTAAGACCTTTTAGCATCCAGATGACCAGTCTTCCCCTCACACAGGCTGTCCAATTTAACAATGAAGATAAAACAGGGCTTAAGTTTAGTTGATAAATTTCTGATAATTTAAAGTTTCAGGATACAGCTGCAGCTGTAACTTTGTGAGTTAGAGTTTTCAGAGAACCAACAACCAATCACAGCTTCGGTTATTATTTATTTCTTTAGTTCCAGCCAAGTTTACCCCATCTCCTTGATTTCATACCTAAACCCAAATTGTTTCCCTCTCTGTAGAAAAATAAAAGACATTTCAGGTGTTCATCAGTATGGCAAGCCACGAAACTCTGAGCACCATTCAATGTTACGATGGCGCTGAATGAGGGGGGCTCATGATGGGTCCTTGGAGTTCTGGCTGTCGCAGCATCCCCACAGTCACGTGATCATGATTTCTGATGTTTCCTGCCAGCTTCCCACAAGCAAAGTCAATGGGGAAGCCAGCAGGAAGCTGGAAGTTGCGATCATGTGAGGTTCTCACTTAACAACCCATGCAGTCCTCGTTTAATGACAGCAACTGGAATGGCTGGAATTGCCGTCGCTAAGTGATGCATTCACATGTGCTTTACAACCGCATTGCTTAGCGATGGAGTTCCCGGTCCCAATTGCCATTGTAACCCAAGGACTACCTATATGGTGATCTCTTTATCTACTCCTGCTTTCTTGCCAGGGTAGGATACTAGGAGGCACCCTCTCTAATGACTTTCCAGACCACTTCATGCAATACAATCCCACAATTCTGTAGCCATGGTCACTGCCTCTAAGTGGACAGTCCATGTTTATAACAAACTTCATGACTGCACCCCGAAAAACTCAGAAGAAAGTATGATGGAAAGTACCCAGCCATTATGTCTCCTGCTGATTGAGTGGTGGCTCTTTCCCCATACTGTTCTTCCTTTTCTAGAAGTGCCCTTTATTTTAATATTATGTTGCAGATGCTAATGTGACTGGAATGTAACAGGATGTACATACATATAGAACTCTGTGCATTCCAAAATGCTGTATGAGGGCATTTTGTATATTAGCCTAGACCAAAGATTGGATAAAGCTCCTGTGTGCCTAGTTTCTGTTTATCTAGCTGTTCTAGTTTTGAGTGCTATCTGAGTTCATTTTAAATGAAGATGCCATGAACTGCATCTGGGATTTTTGTGTATTTCTGAGTTATGGTTCTTTCTAGTGGTAGCAGCAAGCAGTGGAATGCCCAGCGTTCCTGTCTTAGCACCACTTTATTCTGCAAGATTTGTGTCCTTTTCCACAGAATCTCGTGATGGTGAGAAGTACATCTTTTGCTCCTCTGCCAAGGAGGGTTCTTGAGTGCAAGAAATCTGCCAGAACACAAAAAGTTTTATGTTTGGATGTGATAGTTCCTGAACTGTCTCCAACACTGATGCTGTAAAATGGAACAATTATTTACCACCTGCCACCTGCAGTATTAGAAAAATGTTCAGTGGCAATACTGGAACTATTTTCACTAATAAAAAACTTTAGCAGTAGAACATTTGAAGAAATCCTTCAGCCCCAAAGATGTCAGAATGGATCACAATCCAGACAGAAGTATAGTATTATATCTGGTTATAGATCAGTTGCACAATTTGCATAATTTCGTGATTATAGACAATATAAGTAGCTCAGAGTTGGAGAGCTGGGTTTTAGGAGTTCTCTGAACTTGGTTTTTCAATAATAGAGGTTTCATTAGCTGCCTAGATAACATCTATAGTGCTTTCCCAAGACCGTAGCACTGAAGATATTACTTAGGCAGGTAAATGAAAAACCAAGCTCAGAGAACTCTTACAATCTAATACACCAACCCTGAGCTACAACTCAACATTGCAAAATATTTGCAGAAATATGGGTTGGGAGAGTCTAAGAGTCTATTTCAAATTCTAAATTCTGTCTGTCTGTGTTTTTCGCCTTTCAAATATATATCTATATATATTTTGCATGATTTTCCACAAAGCAACTTATTTATTCTCCAATTAAGTAACGAGTTACCTGTTTATCGGGCAACAAAGACAAATCCTCCTCTTTTTCCAGCTTCCCAAAGACACCATTTTGGAGGCAAAACAACACAAAAATCATTCTGGGTTCAGACTTAAGGCCAGGGCCATCCTTTCATGATGTAGAGTCAGGTTAGTTGAGAGACTGCCTGTCTTCCATGGTTTCTGCCCATCTAGTAAGACTAGGCAGAGTTGGTGTACTTTGGATGTCACTGATTAAACAATACAGTCTATTGGGACCCAGGAAATGGGCCTACTCTGTCACAAGGCCCACCCTCTGGAATAGTATCCCCCCAAGAACCACCTGGCTCTTATCCTGATGGTGTTCCAGAAGTCTTTAAAAATGTGGTTGTTCTCCCAGGCCTTTGGTAGGGTGGTTGTGGAGCCCCTGTTGGTTGTTTTTTTGTAATATATGTGGTGTGTTTTGTCCAGACACACATATGTCTTCTGTTCTTTTTATTGTTTTTACTCTTTTAAAACCACCCAAAGTCATATTGCAGTTAAGCAGACTTTAAACCAATCTAATCTATCAATGAATAAGAGTGAATTGATCAGTTCAGGCAGTGAAAATAGAGGGTAGCTGTCTAGTTATGCTTCTTGGGAACAAAGAGGCCAATGGACCAGATTTAGAAAGTTTTGGGCAGAAATTTTGTAAGGTGTCTGGTTTGAGACCGTTATTTTAAACATGGTCATGCATACTCAGATCCTACCTGAGTTGTAGCCCCCATCTCATGGGAAATCCACCATCATTTCTCTCCAGATTTCAACTGCTTATAAATAACCATTGAGAGGGCTCCAGATATTTCAGGTAAAGGCAGATGTGATGTTAATACATGGATATCAGGCCAACTGAAGAAATAGAGATATTATATCATACAGTAATACTCCCTTCTCCACAGAGTCAAAATACATATTACATTAATTACATAGTATGTAGCTGATTGCTTATTGTTTTATTTAGATTAAACAAGCCCGGTTCTGGCTGGTATGGATTAAACTTTTTCATCCATAGCCAATTCGTTTCCAACCCCCTCCTCTCTGTTGCAATCCCGTGAATTTTAAAGGGGAGGGGGGGAGAATCCTCTATAGTCACCAATGTTGTTTGTCATTGTTGTTTTTTAAGTTCTGCATGCTTGAATAGGGGTGATTCTGAAAAACTTTTTAAAAGTTTTGGTTTTAGTGGATTGCATGGATCCAGCCATGGCAGTTTCTAAACCATGACTTTATGAATTGGAGTTTAGTATTATCAGCGTACATAGCCATAGGTTATATCTATTTATTTCATGTATTTGCATCATTTCTATATGGCTGACTCCACAGGGGACTAGTTTACCTGAGGCTACGCTATGGCTAATGCAGTATTTCTATCAAATCATGAATATGCAAGTAATGTAGATCAAGTGATCCAATGCCCCTGAAATTTCTACAGCAACTCCTCCTTCTTCTTGGTCTGACACTTCCACGAACAGTGTTACTTTATCTCCACTTTACACATTTCATTGGAGAGCTTTCGCTGTTCTCTGTAGAATTAAGAAGCTTTCCCACAAGTGCCACCCAATTTGACATGACATATTTACAACACACATGAGATGAGCCTTAATTTACAGGAAGTCTTTACAAATGGAAAACTTTGCCAAACACTTCTTATTGAACGGATATTTTGTCATGCCAGGATCAATGAAACTTATTCTGTGGTTTAAAGCTAATGTTTGGCTTCTTTGATAAATGAAACATCTCAGGTTTAGGCTACTAGTAAAGTTTTGTGATATAGAATACTCCTCTCCCCCCCTAGTCCTCTGCTTGTTCATAAAAGAGATCCATGATGAAAATCAATGTAAAGTAAAAATAAAATGAATTAAAAACATACGGATCCTACAGAGGACAAAGGAAAGGTAAGAATTTAGGACATAGTATTTACTGCCAAAACGTGAATGATAATTGTAGATACTGAAGTTAGCAGATGCTTTCCCTGAATAAGGATATTAATATTTTTAATTAAATACACATGGGAAACTAAATCGTTTAGAAAATAACTACCTCCCAAATGTAGTAAAAATTGAAAGGTTGAGTTGTAGTCTAATCTCATATTAGCTATGCTTGTAGAATAAAAGATCTGAGTTAATATGTAACTCTGAGCTTTAAACAACTGTTGATTAACCACATTGGTTCTCATATCACTTTAAACCAAGATTAATTAACAATGGCCAGCCCTCCTTGTCAGTCACAGAGCAGGCTACTTGCACCTCTGAAGATGCTAGGTACCAAGTAATTAGACCATGACCTATTAGCCTGGAAGCTCACTACTACTGGACTGGTGCTGGCTTATATATCAATCCTAAATAACACTGGTGACAAATCAGATTGAATTTATTTATTTATACAGCTGCTCATCTCACAACAGCGACTCTGGGTGGAGTACAAGGATTAAAACCACAAGAAAATATAACCCATGAATGGGATTGACCTGCTACTACATGCTCACACACCTTTGCTTTCACTCCTCGGCTGAGTCAGAAAGGCAGAAATCTGTTATGTTACTAAGGTCTCTGTGTGTCAGTAGTCCAGGAACATTAGGAGGAAAGAGATTGATATGATGTGTGTGTATGTGTATGGGGAGAAGGGATTAGAAAATATAGTCATTCAGTAAACTAGGATTATAACATTCATCTCCCTATGAACCTCAGCACTAAAATGAGGACTTCAATATCTGGGCAGCAAAAATCTAGACCATGCTGGTTGGGGAATTCTGGGAATTGAAGTGCACACATCTTAAAGTTGCCAAGGTTGAGAAACACTAGTCTAGACAATCACTAGGTGGCAGAAATGAGCTAAAGGCTTTTGTATGTCAGAGTCACCTGGAATGGGGTGTTTCTAATCCAGGTAAATAAATAAATAAAATAATGCTGTTGCAGCCACCTAATGATCATCTGGAGTTTTGCAGC
Organism: Liasis olivaceus; assembly: GCA_030867105.1. NCBI lineage: Eukaryota > Metazoa > Chordata > Lepidosauria > Squamata > Pythonidae > Liasis > Liasis olivaceus. The sequence goes on along the minus strand of CM061348.1, from coordinate 23,734,742 downwards.
CCAGATGTAGTAGCCCTAGAAGAAGAGGAATACAGAACCCACCCTAGCTAGAAAATGCAAGCTGTAACTGAGTCAAGCAATCTTTGTCCATCCTACGAGGTAGACCAGATCAAGAAACCAACCCCACAGGAAGATTAGAGTTATATTGTATGGGGATAAGCTATAATAACAGAATCTTGCAAGGCTGATGGTGCTTTTCTTCCCCTCCCTCTTATACCCCAGTGAGTCAAGGAACAGCCAGCCTGAGTGTCCTTGGTCCTCTTTTTGTTTATTAACAGTTTCTGAGTACAGGTAGCGCCCAGCTGAAGAACGAGTTCCCTTCCCAAGGTCTGTCCTTAAGCCAAATTTGTATGTAAGCCGGAACAGTATTAGCATATAATACTGTATAAGTAGTATTGTGTATTGAACTTGAACCATTGTGTATTTAACTCAAATCATTGTGTATTTAACTCAAATGTTGCTACAATAGGCTCTGTTCTTAACAATGGGTTGTCCGTAAACCAGGCATTCTTAACCCTCAGACTACCGGTATTTGCTTCAAGGCCATTTCCCTGGGTCTCCACAGTACTATGGAAACTTCAGCAGCTGAAGATGAACCTGTACAACCTCCCCCATTTGCCAAAGAGAAATAGTATAGAAAGTGCGATGTAACTGCAAGCAAGCAAGAGCCTAGGCTGCTCCATTGCGTCACGATCAAGAGAAGCCATGATTCTTCCCTATTCTGCATTGGTCAGACTGCACTTAGAATAATGTCCAATTCTGGGCATTACATTTTAGAAAGGACAATAGCAAGCAGGAACATGTCCAGAGGAGAGCAACCAAGACAATCAGGGGCTTCTAATGGCAATCTTCTGAGGGCCACTTGGAGGCATAACCTGGAGAGGAGAAGATGGCAGGGAAACACAATAGCTGTCTTTAAGTATCTGAAGAATGTTCAGAGTTGTTTCAGAAGGCAGAACAATGAACAGTGGTTTTAAATTACAAAAATAGATCTGGGTTGAAAATCTTAAGAATAAGAGATGTTCAATAGGAGTGGGTGGCTCACTCAGTTTCACTGGGGGTGTTTAAACAGAGGCTGGATGGCCATCTATCAGGGCTGTCCTTAGTAATGGATTCCTGCTGCATCAAATGATCTTTAAGATCTTTTCCAGCCTTTACACTCCTTGATTCTACAACAGAATGAAAGTGCAGGCCATTTGTATTAGTGCCTGCTTGAAGCGGCGTCTGGAGATCTAGATTCTCCCACAGCTTCATAATTACAAGCATCAGAGCTTCTGTATTCCATAGGATTGTGGAAGCTAGGGCTGTGCATGCAGAAGAGGTCTAATTCATTAAAACAACTTGCCTTTTTTCAGGCTTCCATGCAGACCTGAATAAAACAAACCAGTGCTTTAAAGCAGTGTTTTTCAAACTTGGCAACTTTAAGATGTGTGGACTTCAACTCCCAGAATTCCCCAGCCAGCACGCTGGGGGTCTTAAAGTTGCCAATGTCTTAAAGTTGCCAAGTTTGAAAAACACTGCTTTAAAGCAATACCTTCTTTAAAGCTAAGGTGACTCTTAAAGCAGTGCTACCTTTTTTCAGGCTCATGAATCCTGAAAAATGTTGGGCTGCTTTCATGAATAAGGAGGTGCTGCTCTCACATTAGCTGGAAGATTTTTTTCCCCTGAATACAGTAATTTGCAATGCATGCACAATATATATTATTTCTCTTCCAGTTCTTCAATACTGCAAGCAGTGTAGATCCTTGGTTCCCTTACCTCTTCTGTGCTGCAATTCAGAGTCCTGTGTAGTTCGACTTCCTTGGCGATGAACATTTCAGCTCTTGTCCTCTTGTTTTATTCCTGTAGGGACAAACTGGGATAACCTTCCTTCCCTGACCTCGGAGTTCCCACAACCTTGTTTGCCTCTCAGGTTTATCCTCCTGGCATAAGTTTCCAACACAACAGTTCTGGCTTTGAGGGCAGTTGCCTCTCCTCTCCCTACTTCCCAACCTGGATCTCAGATTTGCTCTGAGCCCTTCATGGACCTTAGGTGTTCATTTCCTCATTTCTGATCCTGATTGAAACCAGCAGGACTGCAATTTGCGGTGTCAGAAAAAGTCAAATGTGAAGCCATTTGTCAATGCAAATAGCAGGTGCACGTCCCCTGATTTCTAGTTGGGATCACAGTGAGGATAAAACTCCTCACTGTATGTATGGGGCTGTCTGTGCTCACTGTATGTGGATTCCCCACCCACACCCGCTTCCACTTCAAGGGCAGAATTATGCAGTTAAAATAATGGGCAGTTGGGGTAGAGTAAAACATTTTACTATAAGTGAACAGAAAGATAATAAATCTAATCAAAGGTCAGCAACAGAATCCTTCCATTTTGATACTGAACTGTAAAAGAGATATCAAGGACTTTTCTAAGTATTCTGTTCAGTTTTCCTTAGGAGCTTTACACATGCCCAATATCTTACCCAGAATTCATTCAAACTTTGCAAGAGTGAATAACACAGACAGGTGAGTGTTGACAGCCAATCTTTGCAGAGACCTTGTAACATGGATATAACTTAACAGTTGCACTATTTTTATTTTTGTAATATTTGAACATTGCTGGGGGTTGAGGGGATGAACAGGAGACATTCTATTTTTCCCCAAATTGCTGAATTTTCTGTATGCTTTGAAACCTTCATTTCTTAGCAGAACATTGTTCTAGTGTGAAAACAAATTATTCTATGTGAACCTTATGTTTCTGAATGCAGATTGTGAAGTATCACTTGCATGTACTTTGATTATGTTTATGTGCCATCAAGTCTGGGTCGATTCTTAGTGACCACATAGATTTTCTTTAGGATGGTACATGTCCTCTAGCTGCATTTATTTCCTGTGTTTGGATTCTTGTCCCTGGCAAACCATAGTTCTTATTGTTTCTTCTACCTTTAATCTGGGCAACTTGAAGATGGCTGCCTTAAAATTGTGGTCAAGTAAGTTACTGTTAGCATTGTGAAAGTTTTGGCTTCTTTCCCAGGGTCCCTCTAAATTAAATTCTAGAGTGAGGAATGGATATGTTTTGAAAACCTCACGTTTCTGTTGTGTTCTGGAGAATCTTTGGGCAAAAAAGAGTGATGGCTATTATTGTTTTTGTGCCTTTCTTCCTCCCATCCTATTCCTGACTAAATTAAGCAGGCAACATTTCTTCCATTGATTAGAAATGATATCTCTCTGGGGAATTTTACTTCTATCTCACACTGGCTCACTCTAAAATAGGGTTTGTGATTCACTGTGTTGGATGAGCTCTGCCAAAGTGGTTAGTTTATGGTTTGATGGGTTGTGTGGACCCAGAATTGAATCAACAATGATTAAGTTAATCAAGGGCTCAAGTATTATGTGACCACTGCTATTCCCAGCTGACTTCACCCCTTCACCCTACTGGTAAACCCATAAGGAAGAACTTTACGTCAGCCAGTCCATAGCCTTGATGGGAAAATTCCTCTCTTTACAGGTCAATGAGTTCAAATTAATTTTATTACAGTTGAGGAACCTTTTGTGGCTTCAGTGATCCATCTTTTATTAAACACGTCTAAATACAAAATGGCAGTATTAACAGGGTTTGGGGGAAAATACAATGAAAAAGATGGAAGTAATAAAATAGACAATAGTTTAAATTAGAAAATGTAGGAGAACATCCCATGACACTGATTGATTAAAGAAGCCCTGGTATCCTCCTGATGTTTGACCTTCACTTGTGTGCTGGAGCTGAAAGGTGATGTTGACTAGGAATTACAGCACAACGCATCTAGAGGGGGCTAGACTGGGGAAGACTAGCCAAGGAGTAGAATTAGAAGAACAAAATGCTCTGGCTGGAACTGATAGTCTATTTGTCCCCAAATAGTCTTGCTGGCATGATCCTACTTTTATCAGCTGGTGACAGATTTGTAGGTAATTGCAAGCTCTCCCTGTGTGTGCATTCATGTATCATGTCTAAAAAGGAGTCCCGATGAGCATAGAGTATGATAGCGAAAGCCACTATAATGGTGGATATTCCTAATAATTCTCACAGTGATTCCTAAAGCCTACAGCTAACATTCCCAATTCCTGTAGAGACTAAGCTTGAGTTTACAGCAGAGAATTTAAACTGGAGCTGGGAGATTATCCCAAGGCTTGTATAAGAAGCTGCCTTATGTTAACTGAGCTCATGCACCTCTCCATGGCTCTATTTGATATCACTTTTGACTTTACTTGTAAAAACCCAGCATTTTATTCTATTCTAATTTATTTGTTGTACCTTCGAGTCAGGGTTTTTCTCCTGGTGACTGCTTGGGTTTGTACCTGCAGTTTTCTTGCCAAGATTTTCAGAAATGGTTTGCTTTCTAGGGCTGAGAGAGAGGGACTGGCCCAAGGTCACCTAGCTATCTTTGTGCCTAAGGTGGGACTAGAACTCACAAGCCCCTGGTTTCTAGCCTGGTGCCTTAACCACTACACCAAACTGGCTCTTCAAACCCAGCATCCTGGTTCATAAATTATAATCTATGGCCAAGGTAAACAACTTGTTCACCTTGTACCCCAAACTTTAGGAATGGTTCACAAAGACTTGCACAAGTTACCCAACTGTAATTTTTAATGTATCAGGATGGAGTAATTATTAACCGTATGACTATAATTATATTGACTATATTTAATATTAACTAAATATAAAAGTAAACTTAGTTCTTGCCTGCCCTCTCTACTCAAGACAGTTCCTTCTAACATACAATAGCTTATTGAGCACTGTTTGTCAAGAACAGCAAGTATCCTCTTCTCCATTCCCTGTTTTTGTTTGATTTTTAAAAAATTAAAATCTGATTTAGAGGGAACGAGTCATTGTGGCCATGATCTAAAGATAAACTTTCAATGCTTTCTGAGTATTGTCCCTTTTTCTTGTTTTGTCCCTTTCTCCAAGCAGAAAAATATTTGTTCTGATCCTGACATATGCAAGAATGTGGTCACAGTCCTAAGACATAAAAAAAAAAGCCCAAGAATCTAGCAATTTTGACTAATCAAAGCTGTTGTTTTTTAGTATTTAACAGATGGAATAGAAGAGGGGAGAAGTATTCATGTTTAGAACTCAGAAATGAGTAATGTAATGAGTAATAGAACATGATAGTTCAAAAAACTTCACATCAGTTCTATGGCTATGAACAGCGTCATCAGGCTGCAAAATCCAGATGATCACTAATTAATTAATTAAAGACACATTAATGATCACAAGATGGCGAGCAAGAGATATCAAAAACTCTAATTCTTTCCTGCCATCTAGTGCTTATGCTGACTTTTGCAGCCTAGATCCCACAGATCTAACACTGAAAGAACAGAGAGACTTAGGTTCAGATCCTTTCTAAACACTAAAACTAAGTCATACAGAGTTAACCTGCCTGCATGCAACACCCTTGTCTGTGATTTGTTGTAATGATGGATTGTTGAACAAGCCACGTTGTCCTGGCTCACACATTATACAAAGTTTAAACCATGTTGCAAGAGGTGGTTAAATTTAGAGAGCATGCTGTTGGAAGCCAGAAGTTCTTTTCCCCTAAAATAAGGCTATCAGACAACTACTAGATGACATTGAAAAATAACAGCATATTCGTAAAGTAAATCTGATGCAGAATTCAATTCTAACTAGAAGCCATTTTTGGACTGTAATTTATTTTACGAATTTGCACCACATCCAAATTTGAGTTTTTTTTTTTAATGTTTAGCAGTTATGCTTCAATTTTATAAGAAAATAGATTCCTAGCATTGACTTAGTTGGATATAGTTTATAACTCTAGTTAGTGATTTATATTGTGTTAACTAGGTTTTTTTTAGTTTAAAGCTTCATGGTGTTTTTTAGACTCTCCTTTAAAAACCGATATAGCATATGTCATAATTTTATATGCAATTCAGGATATATTGACAAAGTAACCTACATGATTGTAGATTATAGATTGCATGCTTACTTATTGTAGTCTATAACTGTATTTTATTCCTTTTTTCTTTTCATGTTTTCTTTTTCTTTTTATGTTTTTCATGTATCATGCTTTATATTCTTTTTTAAAAAGAAGTTTAATTAAAAAAAGAAAAAAGTGCAGAAACCCCTTGTGGAAGAATTTAAGTGATTTGAATATTAATACATGTTTTAGCATACTGCTTCTGAGCATAACAAGAGTTTTAAGTTTAGCAGTGATTAATCAGCAAGCTTTTAGCATAGCTTTGCCTCTGTATTAGCAGTTAGATATCAAGAGAAAGTCGGTCAGACACTTAGAACTCGCAGAAAGTTGTGGTTTGACATTTAACAGGTGTGACACGGCATAGAGAATCTATTTCAAACTTTTTGTAATCAATCATGTTATACTGCTGTAGTTCCTTGCTGTTTGATTATAAATATAACTCTGTTTTCTTTGCTTTGAGGTCTTGCCCATGGAGTGCTGCTGAACATGTCCATGTGTGCTTGACCTGGCTTTGCAAACCCATAGTAAAGTGTTTGAAGACTGAAGACCTCTGATGTCCTACTTGAGTAGAGAAAATGAATCTTACCTTGACAAGGGAGAGAAAACTTGTAAGTCATAAATGGGATGGAAATAAAATCAGGAGTTCCTTCTTACAGACTTTTTTCCAACAGTCTCCACTGCCATCATCCACATTTTTGTAGTGCAGGGATGGTCATCTTCCCCTAACATGGTCCAGTCTGTGGAGTTCTTGGTGCTCTCTGAGATTGATTGTTTGCTTGCAGATGTTTCTTTACCCAACTAGTAATGAAATGATCAGTGTGACTTGCACAAACAACCAACTCAGAGAGCACCAAGAAAACCACAGTTCAATCCTGAGCTACAGATATTCTCTTCTATTGGAAGCACATAAGGGCATCAAACACTCTAGATAGTCCAGTCTCTCTCAAAGAGAAAGAGCCAGTGACAAAACATAACATTTTCTGCACTTCTAATTTACTGTCATGTTCTGAACTTATATGTTTATTTAGGATTTTTCCCCCTCCAGTGTTTACTGCCTTGTACATTTCAAGTGGAAGCCATTAATGTGATTTTTCCTACCATGTAAATATAATCCACCATCTAAGTCAGTTGTTGATCCTGTGTTCTCTTTTAATACATTAACAAATTATTATAACCCTAAATATTGCATGGTAGAGGAGACCAACTCTGTTTGGCCCAGTGCCAGGACTTTCAGGGTATTTTTTTGGCTCATTTTAGAAATATAAACAAATTCTCCCATGAATTACTTAGGGAGTGAATGTGATATTCCGCTCCTGCTGGAACTGTGTTTTGACTGTGTCCATTTAACAAACATGTAAATAAAGTAATTCAGAACAAACCCACAGTCTGGGGGAGAGACGTAGTATTTACTTCCTGTCTGGGGGGTGATCCAGGAGGCCCTTCGAGATATATTTATTTAGTTTTAAAATGATCCATGGGCTTATGCTGATTCAAAACTGTCCAGGCAGAGGCTTTTCCTTTGCGACGCTTCTTGGACTGCCCATGGGACCACAGTGTAGCCTGTGGTCCCAATGGCAGGGCAAGAAGTGCTATCAAAGAAGAGTCTGTCGGTTCAGAGCTGCCCTATGCCGTTGTTAAGAGTACAGGAAATGCAAATGAATAAATTTTGAAGAGAAGCCCCCTACCCCAAAGCCATCTTGTGCAACTTCCTTCTCGTCTAGCAGATTTGTTTTTATTTTTTAAAAAGCCTGAACTAGAAAACTGTCCTGCCAAAATGGCCAGCCAAACAGAATGGATTTTCGCTGACCCCCACATTCCTATCCGTGAGTTTGACCTCTCTCCCTTCTTCTCGAGTTCATCCTTAATGAACCTGCACTGTTCTACCTTCAGGTCATTGCTGAATATAATAGTCAAAAGCCTGACTTCATCTCTTGGGTGTTATTAGACTTAGTTCATTAATGCTTATAAGCAGTTTTAGGTCCTTAGGTGAAAGATGCTGCCATTGTGTTCAGCATTAATGATTATGGCAAGTCCTGATGAAGCACAACAATGAGGAGCTGCTGCTGCTGCTGCACGTGTGTGTGTGTGTGTGTGTGTCGGTGAGAGTAGATTTCTAGATGTATGCCCAATCCTGATAAATGCATGTACTGCAAATAACTGGAGCCTCATGAATGAAAGAAAACTCGGGTGCAGTGTTTGGGCATGAGAGAAAGAGTGTCAGAGAGGAGGTTTATGAGAGAGATAAGAGACCTGTAACACCCATGAGCTGTCATCATTTATGGGACATTTCCAAATATTTGGTCAGCCGTTTGAGGTAGGCCAGGTCAGGACCCAGACAGAACAAGAATTTCAGGAATGTGACTTTACTGATAAAGCATAATAGCAGACCCTTGAAAGTCTGCCAGAATCTCTCTGCCCCCTCTTATAGAAAACAGACCTAAAGGTTATTTATTTATTTATTTGTTTAGAGCAGTGTTTCTCAACCTCAGCAACTTTAAGAGGTGTGGACCTCTACTCTACAGTCTTTACCTCTTAAAGTTGCTAGGGATGAGAAACACTGGTTTAGAGTTTCTTTCTCTAGCCTTCTCCTTTGCCAGGACTGAGTTGTCTCTTATTTTGCCTTACCTGGTCCTGCTTCTCACCTCCTTCAAGGTTTTCTCTGCATTCCTGTACATAAGCACTTCACCTGTATGTATTATCTGGTGGCAAACTATGCAACAATTCTGTAAGGTGGGACAGATAGGATGAATCTGAGAAACACTGCTGTATTGGTTTGGGGGAGAATGTTGTACAGTCTGCTCTGTTCATCTGGTTAGTATTCCTCAGACTAAAAAGGCAAGTTGCAATAACAGTGTAATGGTATGTGGGAATGACCTTGGAAGATGGGGGAAGAGCCACAGCCAGAGGAATGGTTGGATAAGAGGCATCTTAGCCTGCAGCAGGAATGTAAGATTGATATCAGCCTTGCAAGGTAGTCCAGACAGAAAGCATGCCCAGATGAACTAATTTTACTTTATTGTAAAGTTACATTAACAGAATACTGCAAGTCTGAAAGTACATTTCTCCCGTCGCCTTTACAACCCAGGAAACTAGAGAGGGTCCCTTCTGAGACATTTGCTATGTCCACATTCCTGCTGCGGGTTAAGCTGCCTCTTATCCAACCATTGCCATGGCTGTGGCTCTTCCCCCATCTCCCAAGGTCATTCCCACTTTCCATCACACACAGTGATCATTACATTTTTGCACTTCTCTGAGTTTCTAATGCTGTCCTTGGAAAGAAAGGCACCAAATGCATGTTAAGAAAAATGGGTACAAAATCTGCATATTTGTCAGGTTCAGCCCAAGAACCACAATGAGGCCCTCCAGTTCAGTACAGTTCCTTTATTGACTATTACCTATTAGACAGAATCTCGCCGGACTAAACTTATCTACAGCTACTAGAGAATCTACTCCATGAGGCTCTAGGGAGGAGCCAGCCTCATCCTCTTTGTTTTCCCACACTCTTGTTGCGGGCTGAGGAGGTGCTTCCCCTGGAATGTCTCTCCCCGCTCCTGACAACCTTGAAGCTCCATTCCAGAATCTTCCCTGCTCAAGCTATCCATCACAATATTTTAGGAGAAATTATGAAGGTATGAAAATAAAAGAAGCAGCTTTGTAATCAACAAAAAACCTGATTTAGATAGAAACGGCTCATTTCTAGTCCATCTCCCCATATACAGGACAGGAGAAAGCGAAGCGTTGACAATAAAGCAGTTGGGCACTATTTAATATAGAGCAGAAGATGCCAGATTGGGGGCAGAGGATAAGGCTAAAAATGTCTTCTGGCATAGTTCAGACCACAATTTTCACTGCCAGAACTGGGTTAGAGATGCTACTATGTGCTATTTGCAGTTGTACTCTGCACAGAAAGAAATAGGTTGTGTGGAGCTGCTCAGTGATTCCCAGTTTTGTCAAGGTAGGAAAATTCAGCTTATACCCAGAAGCTGGGGTCCCTCTTTTCACTAGTGTGGCAGAAAATAGCCTAGGTCACATTTACCCATAAGCCATATTGAGATTTGTTTTTGTCTGAATGCATATTGTAATCCCACTCATTATGGCAGATGTTACCTGCAAAACAGGCCATTAGTTCAACAAGTCTTTTATGCATGTATGCATATGTGTGTGTGTGTGTATGTATATGTGTGTGTATATATATAAACTCTGTGTGTGTGTGTATATATAAATTTTAAAAAGGGAGATAAAAGCTAATGCAAACTAATACAAAGCAAGAAAAAGAAAAGAAAAAGAAATTAAAGAGAAAGCTAAAAGTGCAAAAAAAAAAAAAAGAAAGAAAGGAAAAAAAAGAGAAAAATAGGAAAGAAAGAAAGAAACAACTCAGCCATAGATTATTACAATGATCTATGGCAGGCAACCTCTGGATTAAATCCACATATGGATATATGGAGAAAATCTACCTACCTACCTATCTAGTCTCTAGGAGTCGAAAACGACTTGATGGCACATTATCAATCTATCAATACATGGGTGGTTCTTTATTGGAGTAAAATTCAAATTGCTGTTTTTTTTGTTCACAGCTTGGGACACAGAGACCCGAAATGGGCAAAAGGACATGAATTTAGAGGGAGTAATTTAGTGAAGAAGAAAAATGAGGAAAGGGAAAGGGAAGATAAATACAAGTGGTGCTTCACTGTATTTTAACTGAACAGCAATACATTTGCAGACTGAAGTCCTGACAATATGAAATGACAGAACTTTCTATAGCAATTGTCTCAGTTGTGCAATTCAGTTTAGGAGAATGAACTCTCATAGGAGGCAGAGACCTTCTGTGGGATGAGGAGCAGGCTAAAATTCAGCTGCTTGCTTTCAGGGAATTACTGAAGACCTCATAAAGCTCAGCCTGAGCAGATTTTTGTCCTTAGCACCCACACTTCATGGAAACAATTATACAACTGCGCATGTTTGACACCTACCTTTTAAGAGTGCAACCCTGGCCTGGTATGGAAATAAAATTGACGTATGGTCTTTGACTCCCAAAAGAGTTGTGTTCCTCTGATTTAAACTGTGCCACTCTTTTGTAAACCATATAAGGGAGTCTGAAGTTGGGAGTGGATACACTGTAGATGGCATGTCAACTGGATTGTAAAAATAATGCATTCCCAAAGAGCATAATCAGTAATTGCGGTATTATTAAATGTTCAATCTCTGATGTTTAGATGTAAATAGGACATACCCTCCGATGTCTAGTTTTCAGTGACACTTGGACTGATTGGTCTATTGAATATAAATAATGAAATGTTGGATCTTTGCAACTTCTTCATACCTAATAGGAGGTTCTCAGGGTTACCCAACTCCTATTTTATATTCATAGCTGTAATTTTCCCACTTTGCAATTTATACATACTGCGTGAATTTGAAATATACCACTTAAGGCTTTGTGCAGCCTATAGTTTACATTTCTGTCCTTTGGCAGGTGGCTTCTTTTTTTTATATCCATACCCACATTCCCATGAAATGGAGAACAGCTATATTTTAGACAGATAAAATAATATGCTTGAAGAAGCAAGTGATTTGATGATAAGTAATTTGAAAGCTAACTCTAGAAGGTCAAGGCACATGAACTTATTTTGGCTTATTAAGCCAGGAAAGGAGTAAACGTGCAGTCTCTTTTGCCTGTACATGCAGTCTCTTTGCTGATCCTTCTTAAAAGCTGAAATTAAACCAGGAAGTTCCTAATTAACTACAGCTTCCAATTTTGAGTGGTCAGTACATTTTGGTTACTGGGCTTTGAAAAAGCTTAAAACATTTAAACTAACTCAAAATATTGGTTAGGATCATACCTTTTCCTGAGGTTAGAAACTGTATGGTTTCGTTTCTATGGACAAAAGAAGAACTCATGGTTGGTTCATTTAGAGTCAGCTTCAACTTGACGGCATTTAATCAGCAATTGCATAAAAATTTATTGGTGTGCAGTGCAAAAGCTAAAGATAAGATTTTTTTTCTTTTCACTGAGATATGATTATGAAAAACGGAGCACGGATTTTTTAGCTTTCTCCTTACAACCTTGGGTTGGCTCACTATACTTCCAGGCTCAGTCAGAAGCAACAAGATGGCTAGAAAATCCCAACAGTTTCCATTAATCCTTTGCAAGCTTCCCTTAATTAGTCCAGCAGTATGCTCCCCATTCATTGGTTTTTAATTTTAATTTAATTGGTTTTACTTTTGTTTTAATAAATCACATTTCCCTCTCCTTGTTGATATCAATTTCTTTAACAATCCTCCCACACCGTATGTCTTAGTATCACTATACTGAGTCATATTGGTAGATATGTTTTTCAGCATGTTACAGACAGGAAGAATTCAATATGCTCAGCCACTGCTAAGCTGCTTAGATTTTTGTTTTCTCATTAATTTTACCCTATCTGCTCAGTTTTGATTGTCTCCTCCACTTGAGGTTTTTATGAGGAAGCTAATGTAGACATATGTGTCCAATTGCATCTATGTTACCTTTGATTTCTTCGTTAATGTATGTGGACAGTTCCAACCTCTGTTCCTGGTGACATTTGAAAATAACTTTTTGTTATGAGCCAGGAAATGAGCTATCCAGACATCGAGAGGATTCTTTTTTATTTCTAAGTATCTCTTCCTCCCTCCTTCTCTTTCTGGCACTTATTTATTTATGTTCATTTGTTTAAACAATTTATATGGCAGCCTGTCTCACAAAGGGTTGTTTTTTTTACAGAGATTAAAACCAAAAAAACAATAACTTAGTTCTTAAAATCAATATTCATGACTAGGTTCAAAAAGCCATTCTTCAAATCACTAAGGCAGTGTTTCTCAACTTCAGCAACTTTAAGATGTGTGGACTTCAACTCCCAGAATTCCCCAGGAGCATGCTGGCTGGGGAATTCTGGGAGTTGAAGTCCATACATCTTAAAGTAGCTGAGGTTGAAAAACACTGCACTAAGGCAAAACAATCAGACAATGTGGCTTGCTTAACCTCCCATCGATGACACTGCTTTAAAAATGACACCTGGAGCATGCCTACTATGTCAGATCTTCCCAGACAGGCAAAGAAAATGAAAAAACCAAAGTCATGAATGCTATTACACAGTGGTACCTCGGGTTATGAATGCCCCTCCTTACGAATTTTTCGCGATACGATCAGCTCTGGCCCCAAACATTTACCTCGCCGTGCAACCTCCGCCCCGCGCTACGAACCGGATCCGCGGCCATTTGCCCTGCTGCCACGCGGTCGCGGCTTCCTGTGGGCGAGATCGCGGTAGCAAGGAGACGTTCGGTGAGGCTTGTGGTGTGTTTTGTGGCGTTTGGAAGGTTTTTGGTGTGCTTGTCAGCATGGCTCCAAAGAAAATGCAGAGCCGTATGTACTTACACTGAACCTTATGGGGAAATTTGCCTCGCGGCGCCACCAAATTCAGAGGGCAGATTAGCCATATTTATATTGAACCTTATGGGGAAATTTGCCTCGCGGCGCAACCAAATTCAGAGGGCGGAATGGATTAACCGTATTTACATTGAACCTTATGGGAAAATTTGCCTCGCGGTGCGACCAAATCGAGTTACAATCAGAGTCACGGAACGGATTAAGTTCGTAACGCAAGGTACCACTGTACTTTTATTGTAAGGTTACAGTAACAGAATGTTGCAAGTATGAATGTGCTTCCCCCCTCTCTCCTTTTACCTTCATGAGAACTAGGGAGGGTCTTTTCTGAGATACTTACTTGGATTACAGTTCTGGCCTGGACTCAGATATCCTTTATCAGACCATTGTCTTGGTTGCACCTCTTCCTCCTGTGCCCATTCAGTTATCAGGTCAGACCTCTCATCCCTTTAACATTTTGAATGTGGAAAGCCTTATTACTGTGAAGGAAGGTCAGTTTGATTCAAAGAAGGGAGAGGGTAATGCTAAGCCATTACAGAAAAGATATCTGAGTTCTAGGAAAGTAGAAAACATGAGAAAGAAATTCAAAACAACCCTGTCTTGATTGTGCTAGGTATAAGTTGAAGTGGAAAGAGGCCTTGACAGGCTTTTAAGATTCTGTTACAATATCCTAACTACATTAAAGTATATTCCAAGACTCCCAACAACTCCTGTTTCCCGATCTCACCTGCCCTGACCAGGGATTAAGCAGAAGCAGCAGGCAGGGACCACTGAGGGTTTGGTGATCAGGCACTGGGGCTGAGTCCAGGGAGCTAGAAGACAGAATCAGTATCAAACACAGAATACATCTTCCCTGCAAACAGCCTGCCCCCATCTCCCATCATATTTGTCTCTGCCTACCATAACCAAGATTTTCCTGCCTTCCTTGCCTCTCCATTAGACCAACTTCCCACATTCCCTGCCACACTTCCCCAGGTACAAGCCCCTTTCAGCAACCTGATGTTACTGCTCACAAGCCTCACCAGCCAGCTGGCCTGCAGGTATTCTCCAAGCTGCTTCTGTCCAGCATTCAACTGCTCCTCAGTCCCTAACAGGCCAGCTGCCCATTCCTATTAAATCCTAACTTTAGCTCTCAATGAGGTTGCACTTCCTGGAAAGTCCTCCTGGCTTCTGCTTGAATAATAGGTGGAAGCTGTGACATCACATGTGGCTATTCCTGAACAGATACTTTGGCAGCAGTCATTCATGCTCTCATCACCTCATATCTGGATTCCTGTAATGTCCTCTACTTGGGGCTTCTCTGAAAACTTTGAAAGAGTTGGTTCAAAATTCGGTGGCCCAGTTTAGCAGAATAACCCCTAAATCGCAGGAGATGCCAATGAGTTTCCAGATATAATTCAAACTGTTGGTAATCTTCTATAAAGCCCTTTATAGCACAGATCCCTGTTATCTGTGTGGTCATCCTTTCTGAGTAGAGTTTTTCCATTCTTTAGAAAGACCAGTTTAGATGTAGAGCTTATCCAACATTTCAATGCAGTCCTGGCATTCTGGGTTAGATGCTGTACAATGTTTTCCTGGTCACAGCAATATGCCAAAGATTCCAGGGTAGCTGCCAACTCAGTAAAAAGTAACCTTGAAAAATCCTTCTTCCCTCATGATCATCTTTCTCCAGAGAGAGAGAAAGAAGGAAGCTATGTTATAGTAGTCCTCCCTGTACCAAGGTATGGAATGATGGCTGCATCCAACAGAGTAATTTAACTTTTTGAGAGGTACCTGAGTTCCATAGCATTGATACCTTGATAATCACATAATAAAAATCTTAGAAGGAGCCCAAGATAATTGTAACAACAGCAAACTCTGATTCTTGTTTTATGAGAAATAAGCCCTTTTGGGATTAGTATAATAGCCATACCTGTTTTTCAGTTGTTTATCCATTTCATTTCAAAGGACAGTATACGTGTATGCTGAGTATCTGAAGACAGCCACATATTGATGTCAAACATGACACGTATCTTAACCATTCATTGGCAAGAATACAGAACATTGGGAAAAAAGATAGAAAGGAGCAAGGAAATTGCTCTTCCCTATGAATCTTGCATATGATCCATATATATATCATTGTATGGGAGCCAAGGAAATGAATATTTCATCAAATACCATCACTTCAGCAACTCCCCCCATCAACCTCAACCTAGACCTATCTACAGCACATGCCCACTTCTTTGATATTACTGTAAATCGACAGAATAGACACATAAAAACTACCTTATACAGGAACCCTATAAGTTGCCATGCATACCTACATGCTTCCAGCTTCCTGCAGAAGACACACCACCGAATCTATCATTTATAACCAGTTTTAATGTTACAATCATATTTGTTTGGACCCATCTGACAGAGATTCTTAACTAATAGAATTAAACCAGGCATTCAGGTGACTGAACTACCCACCCAATGAGATCAACAATCAGTCTAGCCAGATTGATTCCCAGGGAAGATCTATCAAAAGATAGACTACAGAGAAAAACAACAACAGAACACCTAATCTAAAGCAGATTCTCACAAACAATAAGAAACAATGGGTTAATGATACTAACATGGGGGCCAACCCCTGATACAAACCCAGTTGTCTACTTTGCCCCCACACCTGCACCAACAGCATCATCACAAGCCCCAACATCCTTCACATATTCTTCCTCTGATGTGCTATATTATTTACCTTCTAGCACTGAAGATGTTACCTAGCCAGGTAATGAAACATCTGCAAGAAAACAACCAAGCTCAGAGAACCCCAAGGACTCTGCTATATTATTTGCTCCTCTGGATTCCACATGGGACAAACAGGACACACTTTGCTCAAAAAAATTAATGGATACAAGTTTGACATCACAACTCAAAAGAAAGACAAAAGTAATAGAATATTTCAACCTACCACAACACTCTATGGCAGACCTCAAAGTGACCATTTTGGAAAAATGAGACTTTAACAGCACCTTTGAGCAAGGAACTGCAAAAGGTTTCAGGCAATTTCTGGAGGTCTCAACAAACACAGTGGCTTTTCACACATTACAATTGTTATCTTTCTCACAAGTAACCTGCATCTGTGTAGCCAACCTGTCTTCCCCTCTTTCCCCCTCCCCTACCTCATTCCAGTTTAAACTCTACATAAGTCTAGCCACTCAGTGCATCTGAGGAAGCCTTTTAATATAATTTGTTAGTCGGAAAAGGTGCTACCAGAGTCCTGATTTTTTGCTAAGTTGATGCTTTGTAATTCCAGGCTGAATATTCCTCTAGAGAGGTCTATAAATTTTCACAAAATCCTGAATTGCTCATATAGCACAGATAAAAGGGAAGAAGGCCCTTGCAACATTTATTTTTGAGAAAACAGAAATCAGATAAATTGTCTTCCCCCCAAAATATCTATCCAATATTTTGGTTACTTATTAATTTGAAGTCAGAGCTTTGGGATTTATTTTCTGCAGAACTTCAAGGATTCCTGGGCAGCCAGCACCAATTAGTGTTCCTACTAATTATAAATTAGTGAAGAGGCTAAGTTGACAGCCCAAGACCTTTGTGATATAGCATTTGAATGAGGAAGAGAGGAGTCTTTTCATTTGGAGGGAAGGAGAGAAGGTTATATGCTGTCATCGTTCATTATGCTTTTGCAGTACACTGTAGAAAAATAACGTAAAGTCATGTAAATTATTTTCATCAAAGCAGAATTTTGCCTGTAGGATAAGAAAATATAGCACAACTCTGCTGCTGCTCAGTTCTGAAACCTTTATCTAAGATATATTAGGAGCAAGAACGGCACATATAAAATACAGGCCCAATTGCCTATAATTTATTTAGTAAGCTTATTTTTATATTGCTTCTCATTACAAATCATCATCATCATCTTCATCATCATCCACAGAATAAAATAAAGTCAGTACAGTATGTGTGTGTATATACATATACTTATACATATACATACTGTACATACATATATACCTGGAAGAAGTCAACAGCAAAAAATTCCAGTATTGTTGCCAAGAGGATTATTTAGACATGGCAGTGAGGAGTGTTCAGAGCTCTACACTGGAGAAACCAAACAGCCTTTACACAAGAGGATGGCCCAGCACAGGAGGAGCAGCAACACAGGACCAGAATCAGCAGTTTACCTTCATCTAAAGGAAAAAGGACACTCATTTGAGGACAATAATGTTCACATTTTGGACAGAGAAGATAGGTGATTTGAGAGAGGAGTGAAGGAATCCATTTATGCCAAAGTGGAAAATCCTTCCCTCAATAGAGGTGGAGGCCTCAGACACAACTTGTCTCCCATTTTTCATGCTGCTTTTTCATCAGTCCCCAGGAAGATTAAGACCACTTCACAAGTTCACCAGGGAGGCAGCACTTAACAACCCACTTGGGGATGAGTGAGGGACTGGGAGCAAGACATCCATATCCCAAAGACTCTACTAATCACATCTCCTATTGTCCCTTTAACGAGCCCATCATGTTAGTGAGAAACGCAGCCACCCTGGAAGATGTTTATGGGGTCCCCCCAACCAACTTTCTAGACTGAAGAAGCTGCTTGGACAAGCAGCGAAATGTATCAAACCAAAAGAACAGAAGTGCAATGACTCAACCTCCAGATAATTCCACCTGGATGACTGAGAATCTTCATCAAGACATGGTTAAACATTTAGGCAAGTTTGGGTACCAAATACTGACTCCCTTCACTAAGTTGGAAACATGCTAATAGTTTCTGGGGAAGAGTATCAAACTTTCACAAATAGATTTGAGGGTGATGACACGGCCAGACCAAAACAAGGAAACTAGTGCCTGAGGGTGAAGGAAGAGGTCCTTGTTTTCAAAAAGAACTATAATTAGAAAATGGAACGTGAAAAACACAAACCCAAAAATATTCATTATGATTAAAGCAGAAATGAAGCATACTAAACTGAATGTTTTAGGAATAAGTGAATATAGATGGACTGGAATGGGTCACTTTAAATCAGCTGATTCCTGTACTCAGATGCAGATTGTAGTAACAATGATACTTAAAAAAGACATTGAGAGATATAAGCTTGATTGTAAGTCACTCAGTAACAGGATCATATCTGTAAGAAATAGTGGTTATCTAATGAAAATCTATTCTATATATCTATCTGTCTGTCTGTCTGTCTGTGTATGCGCCCCTACCACAGATATGGAAATTCCACTGCAAATTTCAAGAGGTTCTAAATGCAATGTCTAGAAAGGACACAGTAATACTAAGGAATGATTGGAATGCAGTATTGTACTCATAGAAATGGAGGAACCAGGAAAATGCAGAAGACAGGTTAAGAGTTTTGTGAAAATAATTAGTTCTTTATTTCTAATATCTGCTTCAAGGTACAGAAATGCAGACCTTACATGAACATCACTAGCTGCATAACATTGAAATAAAATTGACTACATAATAGGCAATGGAAGATGAAAAGATATACTCCAGTCAGAAGATTTCTAGATGCAAATTGTGTACTAGACCATGGATTATTTCTATCACAATATAGATTAAACTTAGAAATTAGTTGTTCCCGTAAGATGTGACTTGGAGGATATACAGACAGATTATAAGATTAATGCAAAGAAAGATCCAGTACACTTGACTTATGCTAAAAAGAATCTAAGGAACTGTTAGATCTGTGCTTGGAGAAGCAAAATAGGGAAAGGAATAAGGCAAGGATATATATATTGTCTCCATATCCATTCAACTTACTGTATACAGTGAATACAGTGGTACCTCAAGATACGAATTTAATCCGTTCCGTGACTCTGATCGCAAGTCGAATTGGTCGCATCCTGAAGCACGTTTTCCCATAGGGTTCAATGTAAATACGGTTAATCCGTTCCACCCTCTGAATTTGGTCGCATCCTGAAGCAAATTTCCCCATAAGGTTCAACATAAATATGACTAATCCGCCCTCCGAATTTGGTTGCATCCTGAAGCACATGTCCCCATAAGGTTCAATGTGTCAGCCAGCGTTGCACGGCTACGAAATTCCCCAGGCGCGCTTTAGTCAGCCCTAGCACAGAAAAAGGAAGTGCTAATGAAATCTGAGAAAGGCTCCCGCGCGCACAGCCAGGAGCGGGAGCTTCCCCCCCACTCCCCGTGCTGATTCTTCTTAATTCCGTGCTCTTTCCTCTGTGCATAGCCCTTGGCGCGCGCGACAAAAGCACAGTGAAAGGAATGGGGGGGAAGGCTTATGTTGCGCGCACAGCGGAGCGGGAGCTTCCCCACCCCCGTGCTGCCTCTTAATTCCGTGCTCTTTCCTCTGTGCATAGCCCTTGGCGCGCGCGACAAAAGCACACAGAAAGCAATCAGCGCACTGGGGGGAAAGGCTTATGTCGCGCGCATGCACAGCGGAGCGGGAGCTTCCCCCCCCCCCCGATTCCTCCGCGCTCTTTCCTTTCTCCATAGCGACAAAAGCACAGTGAAAGCAATCACCAGGCCAAGGGCTATGGCCAAAGGAAAGAGCAAATTTCCCCATAAGGTTCAATGTAAATACAAACAGTTCTGAAACATATGCATTTTATTTTTAAACCACAAAAACATGAAAAAAAGCACAGTATGAAGAGGGAGAATGGGGTGGGGAGGCAGTTATTGTTTGGAGGGAGAGTCCCCCTCCAAAGGGACTTCGGGGAGATCTCCTTCAGGGGTTTCCTCTCTTCTTTGCCTCTTAGCTGCAAAGCCTTATTCTTGCCACGCCCGCTCTGCATTTTCTTTGGAGCCATGCTGGCAAGCACACCAAAAACCTTCCAAACGCCACAAAACACACCACAAGCCTCACCAAACGCCTCCTTGCTACCGCGATCTCGCCCACAGGAAGCCGCGACCACGTGGCAGCAGGGCAAATGGCTTTTCCTTTTCCCTTTCTCCATAGCGACAAAAGCACAGTGAAAGCAATATCAGCGCGCATGCACAGCCGGGAGCAGGAGCTTCCCCCCCCCCGCCCCCGCGCGCTCAGATTTCATTAGCACTTCCTCTTTCTGCATTGCTTTCCTTGGGCTTTTGTCCTCCCGCTCAGATTTCATTAGCACTTCCTCTTGGAAGCCGCGACCACGTGGCAGCAGGGCAAATGGCCGCGGATCCGGTTCGTAGCTTGAGGCGGAGTTCGCATGTTGAGGTAAATTTTTGCGGCCGGAGCTGGTCGTATCTTGAAATTTTCGTAAGATGGGGCGTTCGTATCTTGAGGTACCACTGTATATTATATGAAAGGCAGAATTAGAAGATCTGAGAGCTGGAACGACTTATGTAGGTTACACCACTTGATTAGATGAAAGGTAAAAGAAGAGTTAGAAGAGTTAAATAAGTGTAAAAAAAGAAAGTGAGAATGAAAAGTGAAAAATCTAGTGTACTCTATGTGTGTGTGTGTGTGTGTGTATTGTGAGGTTTTGAAAATTGCTCTCTCTCTCTCAAAGCAATCTTCAATACCTCACAATTAGCAGAGAAATAAAGGTGGTAGATAGATTGTTTCTTGAGCTAAAAGAGGGACAAAGTTAAATAAAGATAGACAAATACGTTGAAAAAGTAGAAGAGATGAAGACTTGCTATTAAAAACTATTTCTTTATCTAATGACAAACTTAGGCAAAATAAAGACAGATAAGAACGTTTCTGTGACAAAGATCAAAACAGTTAATGCAGTGTTCTTTTTTCCCCACAGTGATAATGCATAAGTGCATTAGTGCATAGAGAAAGCAGGTAGGCACCTTCAAATATGGAGGGAATGGTCACCAGGTAAACTGTAGAAAGCAAGAAGGGCCAGCCAATCCTGGATCAACAGCTGTCTAATAATGGCAATAATCAGCAGTCAGAAACTCATATACTTTGGGTATGTGATACAAGTAGATGATGGGCTAGAAAAAATGACTATCCTTGGCAAGCTTGAGGAGGAGACAAGGCAATGGATAAGTTGGATTCATGGTATCAGGAAAATCCCTGGAATGTCTTTGAAAGAGCTACAGAGCAATAAGCAATACAGATTACTGCTGTCATACAGAGCCTCTTTGTGAAGGTGGCACTTGTTGCTGATTGCACCTCTCCTTGGGTTTTTCAGTGTCTCTTCCTCTTGACAAGACGCTTTTTCAATTACATGCAGCTGAACTGTGAGCCATCCTTATATAGTGACCTTTTCCCCCCCTAAACACATAATTTCTTTCCCAAATGAGTTTTCCATAAATATTGTCACATTGCAGACAGAGACAGAAAAGAGCATGCTATAGTGGGGGCGGCAATTTGCTGTCCCCCTTAACCTACTGAAGTTTGTTCTCTTTTAATCTCCTTTTCTTTTGGAGACTTGAATGGTTGGAGAGCTCTTCATCAGGATAAAAGAATTGACATATTATTAATTGTTTATATATGCCTTGGACTCTAGCAAACAATCAGGATGATATCACTACTTCTCCAATGCCTTTGAAGATCTTATGCCAAATCCTCTTTATCAAGAACCCCACTACTCTTCATCAACTACTGGAATTATGGTGGAAGCAGGGGAATGGTCTGGTGGAGGAAGGAAGGAAAGAAGTAAACATTTGCTTTTCTCCTCTACTCCATTCTTTTTTCATGATGGAACTGTCCTTCTTGACAACTTATGTATTCCCTCTGCAGTTATTTATCTGTGAGGCAGTATTCAAGATTCTGGACATCAAGTTCAAACTAAGCTGCTGTTCTTTCACCTACTAAAACATGTGTTCAGCTGATATGCAGTGCACTCCATGCAAAGTCCAAGAAGGGTATTGATTTCCCATCCATAACTTTGGGCATGGAAAACACCTGCCAATTCCAATCCAACAGCACTGGAACACAGACTGAAAGTTGAGCCCAAGTCCAAGGCTCCACAGGCCAGTAAAGCCCCAAGAGGGTGCTAGATGAAAGGACAATTTGGAAGAAGCACACAAGATGGCAGCTGCATAAGCATAATTGAAGACACACCCACTCTTTTAGGTGAGTTGATGCTGCATGCATGTTCAGACACATGGGCTTCACTCACCCTGATGCGATAGCCATCTTGCTTTTCTTGATTCCCACAGACCCTTGGATGCTGGTAGAGGCAGGAAGAAACAAGTTGCATGGCAATTTTTAGTAGGGTACACATGCTGAGGCCACTGCTCACTATAGCATCCTTCCCCATTTCTATAATCCTGCTTGTTTATTTATTATACTTATATGTCATTTCCGATGCCAAAACATCTTAAAGGGGTTTATAATAAAATCGCCATAAAATACATAACAAAACAATGTAATAAAAGAATAGAAAACACCATTTAATAAAACATTGTTGTTAAAAAGATGGAGAGGAAAAAACCCCTTTTCAATGTTCATATCTGGAAGGCCTCTCTGAATATATGAGTTTTGAGTGGGTGCCTCCTAATCTTCCAGATGGAGCATTCCAGAGTGTGGGCACCATCATAGAGAAGGACCTCATAGCAGGACCTCCCACAATGATGTCAGTGATCAACCAGATGTGTAAAAGCAAAGGTGATGTTTCTGACCCCGTTTGTGGCCTTATAAGTCATAAACAAGAACTTGAATATAAGGTATAATGGCTGAAGCCAGTGAGGCAGGAATTAAGGCCAGATAAAATGGCTGTGCAAACATTCAGCTGTTATCAGTCGTCAGAGCTGAGAAATGAGAATCCATTAATTCAAAAAGGCAGAAGAAAAAGATTTAGATTCAAACCTTGAAGCTAGCTAACACTTATACACTGGACTTGATCCTTCTGCTTTATAGCAGGCTGTCTGTCTGCACATATGACTTCTGTTGTATCTACAATAAAACCTTATCACACTATGTGTGGCCTTGAAGCTTCTGTGCTTAGCCACAGAGTGTGAGGTTGAGTTTCTGAAGAGAGGAGATTTCTTGCTGGATCTGGGGTGAAGTCAGGTGCTCAGTTGCTAATTGGCATCCATTGCAGTTGCTTCAAGCAAGGTATAATGTGCACACGGCTGGGTGACCAGCTTGGCCACCACATTCTGCGCTAGCTACAGCTTTGAGACCAAGGATCAATGTAGCCCTACAAGAGCGCATGAATGTAAGCATTGGTTGATAGGTATACTGAGGCCAAGGAGCCGACATTGACCACCACATCCTTTTCTACCCCCTTATTTATAAAACTATTTTACTGCCAGAGGACAACAGCCTGACACATGCAGAGTTGCAGATTAGTTTTTGTAAGTAAAACTGATTTAGTTTTGGTTTAATATGTATTTTTCAGGATTCAGGATCCCCCTCTTCCCCACTTTGCAGGACTATTATGTTCAGATTGTGCAGCACTGGCAGAACTGGGGAGAAATGATCAGTATGAATAGCCTCCCTGGGATTTGCAGGAGCTCTGCGGTGGGAGGCTAATTGAGATGGAAGTCTTGCTGACTTTGCTGCAAAGGCTGTCAGTCAGAAGCTTCAAAAGCATCATTGTTCTTCTGGCAGCCTCATAAGGCAGGAATATTGGGGAATCACAGTGCAATCATATCTTCATTTGGAGTCAGTGCAGCCCTCAGTCATGGAGAGAAGACACTGATTATGTTAATAAGATTACAGCCCCCTCCCCAGGTAAGAATGTTACCAAAATACTAATTACCATGTGACATGAACTGCTAGATTCAGATTCAAGCTTAGCAGCACATGGCATTGCTTCTTTCTTTGAACTGCAAGCCCAGAATGAGATTAATGTGAAGACATAGCTAGGGAATGGCTTTACCTTGCTTACAGTGGAAACAGGGCACACAGTCTAGAGAACCAAAGATGGATGGTTCAACTCTTTTTTTTTTTTGCCTTTCAGTCATTGTTGACTCCTGGCGACTGTCTGGACCAGTCCCTGCTGTTTTCTTGGCAAGGTTTCTCAGAAGTTGTTTGCCATTGCCTCCTTCCTAGGGTTGAGAGAGAATGGCTGGCCCAAGATCACCCACTTGGCTTTGTGCCTTAAGTGGGACTAGAACTCCCAGTCTCCCAGTTTCTAGCCCAGTGCCTTAACCACAGTGCGTTCAACTGATGCGAGTAAAATCCTGCCCCACTGGGCAAAATTTGCAGGCATTGAGTGGCTTAGCAGTGCAGCGTGGCCTCAGGAATCCAGTAGGGTGTTTTTCTCACAAACAAGTTTGCCTGTATTGAATCCATGAAGCCAGCTCTGTTAAACAAAATCTGTCACTACATTCTTTTCAATCAAAATGCTGCAATGAGCCACAGAGGACTCTGTTAGAGCAAGTATGGCCAGCATGTTTACGTCTGCGTTCTTTGCTGGGAAAGTGCGCAAAGTTTACACCAATTTACCTACTGGAGAGAAAGTTGCTGCTTAAAAGATCCATGCTATGTGGAGAAATAAAGCAACATTCCCTGAGAGATGTGTCAAGAGGATTATTGTTTAAATGAAAAGAGCTAGAAAAAAAAAGTGTAAATAAGGGGGACTTGTATATCGAAGCCCTACAGGAGATGCTTTGGGGGTCCCGAAAGTTTTGGGGCTGGTGCTGTGGGCACTGAAAATGATTGTGACGAAGGGGATGTGTTACTAAGTGTTTGCCATTGTGGCAATAGCTAGTCTCAAATGATAGATAATTCACCAGAAGTCACCCTCATTAGTTTCCTTGGATATTTCATATCATAACCCAGGATATGTTTCTGTTTTCATGTTCTGGCATTGGGGGAGGGGGGCAAAGCACTGGGGGAGGGAACTACCCACCTTTTTCATTTTCTAAGAATGCCCTATTCAAGGGCATCTGGGCAAGAAAGATTATTCTGGAGGCCAATACTTTGCTTAATATCACTGAACAAAATTAATTGGCTGGGGGCAGGGGGTGTGACAGGTACCAAAGGAGGTGTATGAGGCTAAAAATCTTGCCCATGCTCAGATCCCGGCTTGCATAAGATATACTAAAAATACATACCTTGTCAAAAGCAGTGTATTAAAGGCCATACACTAACAACTTTAAAAAGTGTGCTTTGTAATTTGATGGAAAGGAGTAACATGCAAGCACAGACCGCCTGCAAATGGAACAGACTTGGGCTGATCTATTCTGGACTTTCTGTAGAACAGCCTTGCCTGGTCAGCTGGCCTCCAGATGTGCTGGATTACAAATGCTTTCACCCAAGACAGTTTGGGAAAAGCTGCTGTGGAGAAACCCTGCCAGTCCAGTCAATGGCCTGATTTGTGTTTAAATTCTTCCAAATATCCTCTGGGCTAGTCTGGGACAAATATCATTCTATAAGCAAGAATGAAGAGCAAACTCAAGCATTCCCCTGGTGCCATCCACTGCAAACAAGAATCATTTTAAAATCCATGCATTATCAAACTTGTGTCAAGTCCCCCATTTAATAAGTCACTCTAAAAAGGAACATTAAAATGTAATCCTCTGGCAAAAAAAGGCTTGAGACGCATTAGAAATGCATGATGGCTGGCTGGGAGCCCTAGGTTTAAGCTACTCAGTGGAATATTGAACGTGAATAGCTGCATGGGAGGTCAAAAGGGCATTCTGACCTCTTTTCATTTCTATTTATTTATTGCCAGCCAAATTAGTGTTAGAAAGAGAATCCATTTTTCATTCTTCTCCCACTTTCCCTCTCCCAACTCAAGTAGCCGCCAGATATATTTCACAGAGAAATTTCTTGGATTCTTGTCAAATTGCATCAATCTTGATAATCATTATGTTGTAATAAGAAGCCCGGGGCAATGCGTTTCACTGTGTAGATACTTGAGAACCAGATAAGGTAATCTGATAAGGAACCCTAATCCAGAAGGCTAGCTCACTTAGAGAATAGATCAGCATGGGAGGTACATGTCCTGCATATTGATGGTGATCTGTTCATTTGATTGTACAGTATATCTTGAATGAGAAGCCGTAGTTGGAAACCACTCTGCCTACTGAGACTGGGCTAATCATACCAAAAGCTTAGTCTTTACTTGCAATAATGGCTGGAGTTACAAATCACGTTAAGCCAAGATTTATTTAACAGTGGTGGAGTAAATAAAACGTAATAAGCTAAGCTGAAACCAAACAACCAAATTACTGCTTATTGCAAATCCTTTCATAGTGTGGCTAAGTCATGATGTTGTTAATTGTATCTTCTTGAAAAAGTACAATGAGTTGGATCCATAGTTTAGTGCAATGGTAATTTGACTATGCCAGCTCTCTTTGCATGGCATCTTACATTAATTAATGTAATTTTCTAGGTTTGCGTGATATATTGAACTATAAATTAATCAGAGGCTAGCTTTGGGCAACATGTGGTTGGATAGCTGTGATTTAGTGAATGATAAAAAGGTAGCATGTACTACATTTGGAGCTTGAATTTTACAATTCAAGAGGTTGGAGGTTTTCTTTTAAAAGCTACTCTACTCTCCATTGATTATCTTTCGAAGAAGTCAGGTCTAGCTAGGAGGTGGAATCCAGTAGACTTTGGTTGATCCTGAAAAACTAAGCAGTATCATACCTGGTTAGGTACTTGGATGGGAGATCATCAAGAAGCAGAAGAGTTGTAGGCTAGAGAAGTTATGAAAGAAGGTAATGAATATACAGCAAAAGCAGTTTGCTTCCATAATCTTCCAATAAAACTATATGGATGTATCCAAAAAATCTCCAGGATTTCACACAGGAGATTTTTGTTAAAATGGCAAGCTTCATATGTTGCATTGAAGAGAACACTAACCCACTTTGTCAAACATTGGGGTCACATTGTCTGAAAAGGCTGGTACGTATGTCAAACTGTTAACTCCTGTCAACTACAAGAAGATGTTAACATTCTTTACTGAATTTATAATAAAATATATTTACATGTAAAACAAAATCTGTTTTATTTCTTTTGCTAATCCTGTTAACCATGTCAAACAAATATAATTTAATCAAATTGAAACAAGGTATTATCCAAATTAGTTTTCCTGCGTCTGATTGGTTTTGCAAATACGTTAAAAAATTAGGTCTTATGTGATTAGTTTGTGATGTCAACATGAAGTATAAAAGGGCTATGTTACTGTTTCAATATGAGGTTTTCTGCCTTATCCAGCCATGTGTATCAATCTGTAACTAAGAAAAACTTTTTTTAAGAATGGAAGCAACTAACATAAGTACATTTTATGACTACTTTTGGAGAAGTAATCTTGTTAGAGGCAAAATAACATTTGTGAACCTTTTCTTTTTTCCTTTAACAGAATGAAATATTGGACTCACAATATCTGAAAGCCTATGAAGGTAATCAGTTTTCACAGAATTAAATACTGGAAGTTCCTTTCAAGTTCCTTTCAAGCATTCCTGCAGTTACTCTGCTATATCACTTTTCTCTTTTTTTCTTCTTCTTTGGATGATCAAATCTTTGCAGCATTACCAGTGCCCAGCAATGCACAATTATGCCAGAATGTTATGAGGGATCCCCAGCTTTCTCTATCCAATGCAGCACTTATTCAGTGAACACACGGACTCTGGTGGACAAGTACCTGGAAAGCAGTCAAGTGTAGAGAAGACCATTTAGGAATGACAGTGCTATGGAATGCTACTAAGACTATAGATTGGTAAGCTGGTATCGTATCCACTCATTCATACATACCATAGATGAGGATATAGAATCATTTGGATAATATTTGATTGTCTACTTTGATGACATCACTGATTAAAACTATTGATAAGCCTCCTTTATTTATTGATTAAATTTATAGGCCCAGTCTATCCTGATTCTGGGTGGTTTACACAATATATCATAATATGAACAAAGATATACCTTGCCTAAAAAAAAAAAAAGAGGAAAAAATCCAGAACAAAACACAACTGCTGAACAGACCAAAATACCACCCAAGCGATCTGTCACCCATACTAACCTAATACCTGGGGAAACAGCCAGGTTTTAAGGGCTCAGTTAAATACGGTGGGAGCTGTACAAATCTCAGGAGTGAAAGTGTTCCAGAGAAACACCATGACAGAAAGTGCCCATGTCCTGGGTCCCACCAGGTGACGGGACCTGGAACATGCTAACTCATCCTGACCCATAACTCAGAATGTGTGGGATGGGCAGAAACTATTGGAGACAGGCAACCAGGTCCTATGCACAGAAGAGCTTTATATATGATAACCAGAACACTGAATTACAATTATAAATTATAGTAGTATATACTTGTTATTTTTGGCTGAATTAACAAGAAATTTATTTCTGGTTTATTTGTTAAATAATAAGGAATTTATTTCAGGTCTATTTTCCCCCTGCTATTGTGAAGGTGAACAGGGACTAGGTCACTTCTAACATTTACATAATCTAATCAACCCTAAAACTTGCTTCTCCCTTCTCTCTAAGTCCCTTTAATTCCACCAGCAACTAAAAGAATAGAAACATTGTGTACCTTAAACAGTGGTGCTTCAGCTTCACCTAAGTCCAGTGTTTCTCAACCTCAGCAACTTTAAGATGTGTGGACTTCAACTCCCAGAATTCCCCAGCCAGCTATATCAGAAAGTTTTTCTGATATAGTTGCTCTTTCTCAATAGTGAAGCTTTCTTTTACAGTCATGTTTAGCCAAGCCAAATGGATTTGTTTCTCCTATGTTTCAAAAAATAATAGGAAATCCTTGTAAGAAGCCAGCACCATGGTTCAAATTGTCTATAAAAGCCAACTGTTCTCCATTCCTCTTTTTCTGTAACCTGGAACCCAGTGATTGTTGTATTAATAAATCTAGCCACTTTCTTTCTCAGTGTTGTGCTCTATTCTTCTTCATCCACTTCCCACTGTTCCTACTTCTGCTCTTCCTCTGAGCTCTGATCCTATCCAAATCATACTTATCTGCCTTGGTCCTGGAATTAACAAAGCTTCCTTATATTGAATTTCAACAATGATGCATATTGTCCATCAGGGTGTATTTTGACTGATATATTCATAATGGAAATTGTGCATGATTTATAAGAAAGACAGTGGATCCATGGCAACAGCACATCCTGTTCCAGGGAAGTTTTTCCAATTTGGCATCCCCCAGAGATATGGGGACAGCAACCTCCAGAATTCTTTGCCTAGAAGACATTTTTTCCTCTGGTTTGAAGGAAAATCCAGAAGTTGAAATCACAACCCATCTGAAGAATACCAGACTGGAGATAGCAGGTCTAGAGCCTAGTTTATTTATTTATTCAATTTAGATGCCACCCAACTCCAACTGACTCTGGGTGGTTCACAATATAACGCACCATAAAAAACAAACAAACAGAACAAGATGGGGTGTGATCACTCTGTACAACCATAAGCAAAAATAAACGAAGACACATCTAACCCCATCCATCTCAGCCCAAGGCCTGGGAGAACAACCAGGTCTTCAAGGCTTTACGGAGCACCAACAGGGGTCGGGGCCACATGGGTTTGTGGGCATCTCATCTTAGAGAAGTTCACAAAGAAGAATAAAAGATGAATGGAAATTAAAAGGATAAAGTGCAGAGTCAATGGCTGAGCTTGAATACTGCCCTGAGGTATAAGCAAGGGTTTATATACATAATGGCAAGATTCTTGGCACATACTACACCAAAACCAATCCAACATACAGTAGTGTGGCTTAGAGTGATATGAAAACCCAGCCAGTGGAGTCAGTACTAAGCTAAATGGACCTATTGATTCATTCATTGCCTGGATTCGCAGATCATACTAAGGTATGGTTTGTTTGAACCATAGTTTGTAGAATAACCCACATTAACTAAGGTTACACTTTACACTATGCCATTATGCTACATTATAAAACCACAGTGGCTGGGTTCATACAATACATTAAGTCAAAAACAAATAATTCACATTGGGCTGGGTTTATATGATAGATTTACCCATACTTACTACATTGCTTTCTGGCTTCACCTGACACATTACACCATGGACTAATCAGACAGGCAAGATTCACACACAACCACACAAAGTAAACATACGATTAATTTGGGGTCCATGTGTTGTATGATTACAGCATATAGCTTAGAACCAAGTGAGAATCTAGCCATGGTCTCATATATTGATATGCATATGGAGAAGTCACCCCATCATATAAAAAGGTTTAAGAGAGAAAGCTACTTCTGTGGCTACTTTGGATCGCAGCCTCTTAAAACATGGCCCTGGACTCCATGCAGATATTCTGCTGCAAGCCTTCTGGACTTAGCGGGCTGTCCCGGGCTATCAGTGAGATCTCTGCCTATTAAGTCTCCCCTTTATCACTATCAGGTTCTTAACATGAATAATTATAGCACAGCCCTTCTATGGTCACCTTGAAAAATCCTATTATGCCTTTTTGAAGCTTCTGAATGAAAGCAAGCTTAACATTTTTATAGCTGCCTTGGCTGAAAGACTGATGTAACTCGAAGTCATCCTGCTTTGCTGCTCTTCCTGGCATAGTGATAGTAACATCGTTTCTATGAAAAAATATATATAATCAAAGCTGACTTCAATACTATAGATGGGTCCAGATTTTATACATGAACAATAAAGTAGAACATATTTTGATTAGTATTCTCCACTTCTTCATTTTCATCTTTTCACTGGTACATTTCAGCTGTCCTTTTCCTCCTGATATGCTAGGCTGACACTTTCAAGGTCTTTTTGACAATAGTGTTTTCTTTTTCCTGGTCAGTATTCTGCATGACTGATCTTCCCTTTAAGTCCTACTTCCTAGTATGAAGGCTTATTGGAAACAAAAATAAATTATTTAAAACCAGAATTAATCTTGTGGTCAGCAAGTTCTTATGCAAGGTTTCACCATTTGTTAGGTTCACACACTCAACCCAGAATGGTTGGGTTCAGCACATTGCCCTCAGCAAAAATATAGGCTTAGTATGTTACATGATGTAGCCAAAGCAAATTATGGCTCATACTTAATGCTCTGTGTGAACCCAGACGTTATCTTGAAAGTGGAGGCTTTGCACAGGAAACTGCTACCTGTGGTCCCTTAAATATCAATATTAGGGATCACACCTGGTTTTTTTTTTTAATGCAGAAAAAAAAATAGATATCCCTCAAAGCTAGTTAGAAGTTTTGCACTTCAGCATTCATCTTAACTCAGCAGCGTCCTGTGTATTTGCTTAAGAATGAAGACCGTATATAAGTAACATCTGGATTATATTTTATTTTTAAACATGGGATCAATAATTGTTGAACTACCATATGGACAGTCTAACTTGAAATCAGAAATTATTTCACACTCAGCAGAGCCCAATCTGGATATTTAAAACCTCCTCTTATTTTTCATTCTAAGATGTAACTGAATGCTGAGTCATATCAGCACCAACCAACCCTTTCCCCCTTTTCTCCCACTGGCTTTGTCTATGCAGAAACAGAGCCGGAAGGAAGAACCATCTAGTGTATTCCCCCTACTTAGTGCAAAGATGTAGATTAAAGCATCACAAAGAGATAGATGGCTGCTTAGCCTCTGCTTGATCATTACATCGTGATGAAGTATTTTAGTGAACATGAAAGCATACACACTATTTTGCAACCCAATAAAATAATGTACTAATATGGAGGTTAGATTCCTTTTTTCTTATGGCTATCACAGCCACCTTTTGCTTTGAGAAAAACTTAGCGCTTGCGAAAGTGAGTGCCCAATTCTGTAATACTTGCAGGATTGGGCATGTCAAAATAAGAGAATTTTTTTCCCAGGTGAATGAAGAAATCAAGGTCAGTTAACATTCTTCTGGACACCTTTTGAACATGGCATCTCTCCCAGCCCTACCATTTTCAAAGTTCAATATCAAACTGGGTCAGCAGAAATATCTTCATCCTCAAACCTATCTGCTGGCCCGAGCTCAAAGTGTCTAACGTCATCATTCTTCAGAGGTCACCATGGCTTTATTTCTGTGAGTAAAATAATGGGTTCCCTTCCTAGTATAAGCTGTTATAAAGAAATGTTTTTGTGGGCATCTTGGTGTTCATGAATGCCACACTGAACATTCCAGATACAGAAGAATATTTAGAATTATACGAATTATGAGCCTATTATGAGGGGTAGTCATATGTCCCCCTAACCTCAATTAAATAGAGTTTGAATCCCATAGCCGATTAACAGTTCATCCTGTGTATATTTAGTCAAAAGCCGAGCATTTTAATTTTTTTTTTAAATAATGAACTTCCCTTATATTTTTAAAAAGTTTCTTCTAGTTGGCTGACAAGCATTCCTAATTCCTAATAGCTTGGACAAGAAAAGATATGAGAGTGCCAGGTTGAGGAAAATTGCTGTAGGTGCTAGACTGAAAAAAAAAGAACACCCCCCCCCTCTATTCTGAAAAATGATTTCTTCTGAAGTTTTAGAACGTGATCCTACTTCCACTGTCCTAGAAGGGTCCTTAAATTCCCAGAAAATTAACCTGCAGAGAAAAATAGCTGTAAATCTGACATCTGTGTTGCATGTAAGCTATTGAAGATTAGACTGGAATTTGTTTTATAACTGCTGTTCGATATATATTAAAAAATCCGCTCTCACCCTTATGGGTGGTATGTGTCTTCCTCAATCTCAGGTCCTCCACCAGAGGCCTGGGAGTTTGAGGGATCTGGGCACTATCTTAGCTGTTCCTACCACTGCACTCTTCAACAGATTCCAGGAACTACATCAGAGCTCTCTGTCCAGAAGACTGCTGTGCTAGGAACGACTAAGATACTGTGGAGTCCTTGGGGTCCTTTAAGCTTGGTTCTTTTCTTGCAAATGTTTCATTACCTGGCTAGGTAATAATAATTACCTATTATTAATCATTAATTAACCATTAATTAATCATTAATCATGATTGATTGATTAATAATTAATTATTATTAATGAATAGGTAATGAAGAATGAAGAAAAGAACCAAGCTCAGAGAACCCCAAGGACTCCACAGTTCAACCCTGAGCTACACATATTCGCCTCTATTGGCTAAGATACTGCCCAGAACTCTCAAACTCCCAGGCCTCTGGTAGAGGACCTGAGATTGAGGAAGACACATACCACCATAGGGGTGAGAGGATGGATGGATGGATGGATGGATGGATTGAGATAGATAGATAGATAGATAGATAGATAGATAGATAGATAGATAGATATGTATTTTTAAAAATGCACAGTAAAATAAACATATTGCATTTTTATTATTTTTAGACTGAATCATTTAATACGTACATTTGTAATCAGGCTGTGCACACTTCAAAAACCATTTGGAAGATGTGCTTTGGATTTTTCAAGAGTGCAGTATGTATCTGCTTTCATTTAATGCAGGCCATCTTTTTTCACGCTTTTGCACAAACGTGAAAAACAATTGTGGCTGCTCTAAGAACTGCATTAACAGGAATGAGTTGACTTTTTAAAGCAGCCGTATCTTTCTTTAGACTTGCATGGAACCCAAGGGGAGAAAAAAGATCCGCTGTTTTAGTAAATAGCAGAGAGGTCCTGGGCTTGCATGAGGTTGAGAGCCCTTTGAACCAATTTGAAGCTAGCCCAGCCCTACCTTAGAACATATTATCTTTGCTCTGATGTGTTCTGGTTCCAGTTAGGAAGATTTAACCTTTCCCAGCTGGATACCTTCAGAAATGCGTGACCATCATTCCATCATTCTTAGCTAATGATAAACACCACATAGTTGGTGGATGATAAATTAGGCTGGTATTCACGCTTTTAGTTGTGTAAATAGGACATATTGGAAGGGGAAGGAAGCAAAGCCGTGCATGCCACGAAAAAGCCATGAAAAAACAACAGCAGCAAACAAAGAAAGCTTCTGCAATTGGTAAGTGCAGCAGACCTGAAAAAAGTATATAATCTGTGGATCATTGACATGATCAGGTATAATGGTGCCAGAAGAGTCATTGTGTTAATGTGGCTTGATGGCATGTATACTGCTTCTGCATACTAAAATTACAAAATCCAGTTTTTAGTACGGTATGTTCTTACTCCAGCAAAGAGGGTTTTGTGTTGTCTTGTTTTTTGGTCTTAATCCTTGGAAAGCTGAGGTTTCATTGGGATGATGAAAATAAAAAGATTGTTTTATTCTTTGCAAGTGTAATTACAAACACGGTGCTAAGAAAATGCATTTGTTTGAAGGTATAATGACTACATCCTTCTGATTCTGCCATCTTCCCTTCTATGCCTTGCAAACTACAATTGTGTCTTTCCTGGCAATTATCTTGGGACAGCGCCAACACATGCATGACTGCTTTGTGTACCTCACAAATTAATTTCCTGGGGAAAATGAACTGAGTTACACGGAGAGATGGCTCACTTCCGGAGGATCCATAATATGTCCTGATTGATATTGCATTTAAATTGATTTGATTTGATTTGATTGATATTGCATCTTACTTTGATTTATTGCCCTATTTTTAGTGATACCTCAAGACAAGAAGGCCAATCACATAATATTAAAATCTGCATAATTTAAAGTAAACATGGAGGCAATACCAGAGAAAGTAGGGTTTGTCAGAGTGAACAGCTTGCATTTTTGGGAAAAAAAGCAAGTGTGCATCTTGTCTATAAAACTAATGTTTTAAATTAAGGTTGAAATCCTATTACCCCAGAAAGGTACCCCTCCAGCTCTGGATTTCTCAAATTTTCCCTTCCAAGTTTTCTGAACTCAGTGAAGGCCTGAACTGATTTCTCCTCTCTGGATAAGCACGTAGTTTTTTCACCCAGACATCAGAGCAAGGGTGTCATTGGAGGGGTCAAAAAAAGTCAAGATGGCAGGCTAACTGTGTGATTGAAGCTCTACCTTTTAATGTATGTCATATGCATGACACATGTGAAAAAACTGTGGGGTTTCGATTGTGCATATGTGGTACCATCTCAATTCCTCCCCCTGATCCCCCCCCCCCCCCCCGTTGACTATGTCTATGTTAGAGCTTCACTATGAGGAGAAGAAAAAGGTTGTGGATCAGAGTGTGGCATAAGTGCATATGAAACTATCAATTTTGATATTTCTCATTTTCATGCATATGCTAACTTTGGTTCTTCTCAGCCAAATAATAATACATTTTATTACAGGATAAGGAATTTTCCATCCACCCCTACCCCCAGTTGGTTGGCAAATTTGGTACAATGATTTCTCATAGAAAAATGGTAGCTCTGGAGCTCAGATCAGGCCTTAAAAACACATTCAAGTACATGCCTATTAAAAAAAAAGGATGTATGTGATGCTGCATGAAGACAACCCAACTGTATATACAGTATGACTTAGGGCCATGGTTTCCATTCCCCAATCCCTGAAAAGGGGCTTAGCTTTGCCACAGTTGTCATCTCTTGGAAAGCTGGTAACACTATCAGGGAGGAGCGAAAGATGCCAGAAGCGGGTCAAACAAGAGCTTCCACCAACAGGAGAATGAAGCATCCGAAAGCTCTGCAGAATTGCGGTGCTCCCAAGGAAAGATCAGATTCGCTGCAATTTGAGATGCATTGTAGTAATGCACTGACTCACTCGGTGTATGCCAGATAGGTCTGAAGCACATTCTGTTCAAGCCTTCCTTCTGAAGCAAGATCAATGGGCCATATGCCCATGTAATCATAGAATGATAGTGTTGGAAGAGGCCATTTGGCCACTGAGTCCAACTCACTGCTCAAGGCAGGAATTGAAATGAAAGCATGCCTGACAGATGACTCTCTAGTTTCCACTTGAACACATCAAAGGAAGGGGCACCCACCAACTCGCTGGATAATTGGTTCCACTGTCACACAACTCTTATTTTTGAAGTCATATTCTTCTGAAGTGCAGCCACCTTTCATGCAAGGAATATAAACACAAAAACTTTTTTATTACTTAAAAAAAAACCCTATTCAATTTAGTTTGAAAACTGATTTGCCAATAGTTTTGCAAAGTTAGCCCAGTGACTTAGAATAGCACATCAGTAAGCACTCTGTAGTTCACTGGATGCAGAAGAGTGGCTTGCAGACCGTGTTACGAGCAATGCAATGTGACAGTCCCTAAAAATAACTTACTTAAAAAGGGTAAGAAAGTAATCCTTAAAAACCATATTTTCCTGACATTTTGTCGGCTGAATGCGCATAGGTAGGCTTTAAAGCCACAAGTGAAACTGAAATGTGTTGTTAATGGATTCAGTTGTGCAATAATTGCAACATGATCCAACCTTGCTCTCCACATGTTCTTTCTAATCTTTGGGCCTCCTACGCATCAGTTGATGGTGTCGCTGGGTGCTGGGCATTGCACCATAATCTGCCTTCTTCCTACTGCAATGGTGAAATTTTGTGCTGGTCCTAAACTTTTGAAAAATTCTCCTTCTAGACATGAGAAGTAGCTCATCATGTTTTTCTTTTTCTTTTCCCCCAACTGCTTCAAGGCTTCATTATTTCAGCAGGCATTTGGTTTGCTTAGCTGTTCTGGGAACTGCGTGCTGGTAATGATCATTTGCTGTTTTGTTTAATGATCTGATTTCATAGTACAGTATTGTTATGCAGCCTTGAATATTGGGAAGGCAATCTATAAATACTTCAGAATCAATAAAAACAGAAATTATTATCTAGAGACATTCTCAAATCTAAGGTTGATGGTGTCTATAAGATATTTCCTTTTCTTCCCCCTCCAGGTTCATACAAGTCCTTCTCATATTTCATAAGTTTCTACCAAATCTCCCGGAAAGCACATAAGGAAAAATAGGAAGTCAACTGGGAAGTGAAGATACTAAGGCAATTCTAGCCTGCAGTAATTTTCCTAGCATCTAAATTGATTGCAGGAAGCCAAAGAGTGATTCCATATCAACATTGCACTGAAGGATGTTTTTCAGTGAAAACCTGAAGCTCACTCGATATTTGGTGACACTCCCACTTAAACAGCATTTTTAAGAATTATGAGATTTGGAGTCATCCCATCTTAGCAGGCTTCCAGCAGTCACATTTGTTTCTTTCAGTATTCTATACTTTAAACCTCTGTTGTCTTCCAAAGATATCTCTGAGGTCTAGGAAAGCTGATAGGGAAATAGACAATGAGAAAAAGTGAATTGATCCTACATCTTTCTAAACATGATATGATGTTCTGCTTATTAAGCCTAGTGCAATGGGCCATCTTTTATGGAGCTGGTTCAAACAGTACGTTAATAATTAAGGTATTGCTTAACCTTGGATTATTGGATAAACCACAATGTATGGACTCACCCATCATGCTAAGCTCTATGATTTGGTTCACATCACACACTAAGTCAAAACCAACCAAATCACAGTATAGTTAGTACAGCCTCCCACTATCTGCCTCTCCCCCACCCCCCGATGTATAGAATTTAATTCCCAGAATTACCAGCCAATAAGACCTTAGTTGAGAATTCTGGAAGTTGAAGCCTCCAAACCTAGGTAGATGCCCAGGCTGGAGTAGGC
The DNA here is from genome assembly GCA_030867105.1 of Liasis olivaceus. Taxonomy (NCBI): domain Eukaryota; kingdom Metazoa; phylum Chordata; class Lepidosauria; order Squamata; family Pythonidae; genus Liasis; species Liasis olivaceus. The sequence goes on along the minus strand of CM061348.1, from coordinate 23,697,115 downwards.
TAGCTTAGCCTGAAATATGGTTTCCTAACATAGAAACTTCTTACGCACTCACAGCAGTTTCTTTTACTTTGAGAGATAGGTAGTCATTCATGATCACATAAATGATTGCATGAGCTTGACATCTCATAGTGAAGCTCAACTCAAAATTACTCAGCTGATGATAGCTCATCCAAAGAAATTCAGGTTACAGCTAACCATGGTTACAGCATTCATCCGTTATATTATCCCATACAAATCGTATGATTTGTTTTGTTTGGACTTAGCAAGATGCATCAATCCAGCCATAGTGGCATCTCTGGCTTAGGTGTCATAAATGAACCCAGCCAATGAGTTCCTGCCACTATTAAATGAATCCGTTAAAGATGGCTTACAATATATGAAGTGTGTCCATCAACCAAAGATAGCCTGCACCCACTGATTTTATCTTCCTTTGACCCATAGGCCCAAAGCCTATGGATGTAGCAAGTTTATAGCAACTCCAGACCTGGCACAACGAATGTTCTAAGTGTTGTCTTTAAGGTGAGAAGAAAATTATTTCTTAAAATAACTGACATCAGTGACTGGCTCATCCATATATACATAGTATATAGGATATAGTATAGTTCATACTCAGTTCTAACATGCCCATTAGTGACACAATATATAGCAACAGTGCTATATCTCTCTGGCTATGTTTACAGAGACTGACTGTGTTAAGCTGATTTTTAAACAATGAATTATGAAATAAGCCACAACTGGATGAATTCATACATTATGCAAATCCACAAACCATGGTTTTTACAAACCACAATTATTGGATTCATACAATATGTTAAGAGAAAGCAAATAATGGGTTTACCACATGATGGGTTAGTATAATGTGTACTTCCAGCAGAGAAATCACAACAGGTAATTTTCAGGTAAGAAAGAGCAATTACTATCAAAGAAAAGACTCGTTGAGAGCCCCAAAGATTGATACTCTAAAAACAGATAAATACTTACCTCTAAAAATAGTTAAATAATTCCAGCTCCATCTTCTCTTTTTTCCCTTCCCTTGCCTGAGTATCTTTAGAGTGCTTTTCTAACACTATTTTGAACTGAGTGATAGGATGTTAATTACATACAAATTCATTATCACTGTGAAATGAATTTCTGAACATATCATATATAAATATAATGTGCAAATGTTGGATTCAATACTACAGGTTTTAATAGCCAATTTTTACACCTATCAACCAGTATCTCATTATTCATGGTTTCCTGTTTCTTATTTTATTTGTATAAAAATTGAACAGATTATTATTCATGATGTGAAAATTGTTCTTTAATTTCACACTATTGTTGTTTGACTACTTTGGTTGCTTACAGTATAGGTTTTTGTTTTGTTTAGTTTTTTTTTTTTTCAAAAATCAGTCTTTATTTTGTGTTTTGAAGAAACTCATGTTATGGAAGACTTGTCTCTTACAATTGAATGATTATAATCTCTCTCTCTCTCAGTAGTAAAACGTTCATTTGAAAGAACCTTGCCAATTTAATCTACAGTTTTGTCAACACCAGCCACTTCTAAAATTGCAGATTATAAAAACGGGATAATTCTATTGTGTTTACTTAATATATGCAATCAGTGATGTAGTGGCGAATTTATCACTGCAGTGGACAAATGCTTATGATAGAATCCAGTAACTGGGCTCATATATTATGTCAAACTATAATGAATTCAGTTTTGGCTTAATAAATTATGTGAACTCACATATTGTAGTGGTAAACCCAGGTTTATGGCTTAGTGTTTTATACAATCCAAGCAAATGTGGTTGGGTTAGTAAATCATGGCCTAGTGTGATGTTTGAACCAAGTCACTCTCCCTCAAACCCTTGTACTTAATCAAAAAACAGCAAGACCCAGCAGAGATTTATTAGAATCAGCATGCCCTGTGATTCTGTGCATAATTTCCTGGGGCTGGTTTCCACTGGACACAGGGCAAAAAAGATCAGGCAAGCTTTCAAGTTCTCCAGAACTCTTCTTCAGGCAAGGTGTTACAAAACTTTGAAGATGGTGAAGAAATAAGGAAAAAGGCCAGGTCTTACATCTGTGAGAGCTGCAGTTGAAAGTCAGTCTGAGAGCCTTCCTACAGTATGATCCTTAATGGAATTCAGCCCTTGCTGTGGCAACCGAGAGAATGGCAGGCGCAATGATACATTGCCTTGTCTCTCTTTGCCATCCTCTGCGTCTTGTAGCTGGTGGATGTTTTGTAGTGGAGGAAACAGCAGGGAAGGTGGCATAAATCATGGCCTGTGGATGATACAAGGTCAGTATCACGGGGTGGGAGGCAAAATGGGGGCTGCCAGGGTGTTCTGGTGCCGCTGTAAATTACTAGTGAAGAAAAGCTCTGAAATGAAGCTGTAGACTAAATGCCACTGTTGAAGGTACCAAGTTATACTTTACATTTCGGGACAAACAAAATAGGTGCTTCTGAAAGCACAAAGGCAAAACCAAACAGTTGACAAAAGGAAGATCAACATGCACGACCAGGGCTATGTCTTTGGGGCTGAGGCTGTGCTTAGGCTATGAACAGTGCCCTGGGGGTGGAATGACCCCACACCTGAATTTGGCTAGGACAAAAACTAAATTTGTCTTGGTTCATTACATTTACAGCTTGCTTATTGATTGATTGAGTAATGGAGCACTAGGTTAGTGTGGCTTGTTTTTCGATAGACTTGTGTTTCTAATTTGCTGTTGTTTATTTATTTATTAAATTTGTATGCCGCCCATCTCCCCCAGCGGGTGTCTCTGGGCAGCTCACAATGAAAGTAAAACCCACAAACAGTTAAAAAATAAATACCCCCATTAATTAATTAAAATTTAATTAATTAATTAATTAATTAACAGTCAAACTGCAAAAACAAGCCCTATACGTACATGTTTCCTATGCTGATTAGGTTATCCAGGAAGGATAGTGTGGGAAGCCCCGGCGAGCCCTCCTGGCTCATTCCCAGGTCCCGGTCAGCAGGTTCGTAGGGGCCCTGGCTTTCGGCTGCTGCTGCTTAATGCCAAGTCGGTTAACAACAAGGCTCCCCTCATATGTGACTTGATCGCTGAGGAGGGGGCTGACCTGACATGTATTACCGAGACCTGGCTGGGCCCTGAGGGGGGGCTGCCCCTCTCGGAAATGTGCCCGGCTGGGTTCACGGTGTGGCACCAGGCGAGATGCCAGGGCAGGGGAGGAGGGGTGGCTATTGTGATCCGGGAGTCTCTAGTGGCCTTCAGGGGCATTGCTCCACAAGTTGCTGGCTGTGAGACACTGTTCATTAGGTTGGGTTCCCACGAACAGTTGGGAGTTCTGCTATTATACCAGCCTCCCTGCTGCGTGGCAGCCTCCCTGCCCGGGCTGCTGGAAGCCATTGCGGGGCTGGCGGTGGAGTTCCCCAGGCTTATGGTTCTGGGGGACTTCAACCTGCCATTCCTGGGCTGGTCCTCGGACGCGGCTCGGGAGTTCATGGCTACCATGGCAGCCATGGGCCTGTCGCAAATGGTGCGGGACACAACCCGAGACAGTGGCCACATGCCAGATTTGGTTTTCTTGTTGGAGCAATGGCAAAGTGATCTCAAAGAGATTTACAGCTTTCCCCACTGTCACGGTCAGATCATGTCCTGATGACCCTGAGTTTCTCCTATGCCACCCCCCTCCACAGGGAGGCAGGACCCATACGATTGGTCCGCCCCCGGCGCCTGATGGACCCGTCAGGGTTTCAGAGGGAGCTGGGGGATATTCCCATGGACCTGCTGCATGGTCCAGCGGAGGCCTTGGCTGCTGCCTGGAATAGGGAGGTGGCTGGGGCCTTGGACAGGATCGCGCCTATGCGACCTCTCTTGCCACGTCAGCCCCAACACTCCCCGTGGTTTATGGAGGAGTTGAGGGTGCTGAAGAGGGTTAAGAGATGTCTAGAGCGCCACTGGAGGAAAACAAAGACTGAATCCAACCGAACACAGGTTAGAGCCGCTGTTAAGGCCTACATTGTGGCAATAAGGGTGGCGAAGCGTTTATACTTCTCTGCACTTATCGCGTCTGCAGAATGCCGCCCGGAGGCCCTGTTTAGGATCACTAGGTCCCTCCTTGGCAAGGGGGATGTGGGGGTTCATTTGCAGGGCCGTGTGGAGGAATTTTCAGAGCATCTGCAGGACAAAGTCGCTCGGATTCATTTCAAGTTGGACTCCGAGTGTGGGGCAGGGTCTGGGGAGATACCGGGGGATCGTTCTTACCCAGTTATCTGGGAATAGTTTGATCCTGTTGTTCCTGAGGAAGTGGACAGGGTCCTGGGGACTGTGAAGGCCACTACTTGCCATCTTGACCCAAGCCCCTCCTGGCTGGTGAAGGCAGCTCGGGAGGTGACATGTGATTGGATCCAGATGATGGTTATTACATCCTTGCAGGAGGGAGTGTTTCCGGCCGCCTTCAAGGAGGCATTGGTGCACCCCCTCCTCAAGAAACCCTCCCTGGATCCTACCATACTGGACAATTTACGTCCAGTCTCCCACCTCCCCTTTTTGGGGAAGGTGGTTGAGGAAGTGGTGGCTTCACAGCTCCAAAGGGTTCTGGAGGAAATGGATTATCTGGACCCTTTTCAGTCAGGTTTCAGGCCCGGTTATGGGACAGAAACGGCATTGCTCACGCTTATGGATGATCTCTGGCGAGAGCGGGATGGTGGAAGTGCAACCATCCTTGCTCTCCTTGATCTCTCAGTGGCTTTCGATACCGTCAACCACGGTATCCTGTTGGGACGGCTCAGGGAGTTGGGGGTGGGCGGCACAGTCTTGTGCTGTTTCGCCTCCTTTCTCCGAGGTCGATCCCAATCGGTGTTGATAGGGAGTGAGAGGTCCCATCCTCGGCCCCTCCTTTGTGGGGTGCCACAGGGTTTGGTTCTCTCTCCGCTCCTTTTCAACATCTATATGAAACCGCTGGGTGAGATCATCCATCACCATGGGATGAGGATTCATCAGTATGCTGATGATACACAATTATACATCGCCATCCCAGGTGAAGTAAGTGATGCCGTGACTGCCCTTTCTCGGTGTCTGGAGGCTGTAAGGGTCTGGATGGGGAACAACAGGCTTCGGCTGAACCCTGGTAAGATGGAGTGGCTGTGGGTTAATGGCTCCTCTGTATCTGGGACTTTGTCATCTTTGGTGCTCGATGGGGTGGCACTACCCCAGACAGACCCAGTGGGTAATCTGGGGGTCCTAGACTCACGGCTCCTGCTTGAAGAGCAGGTGGCAGCCGTGGCTGGGAGGGCCTTTGCACAGCTTCAGGTTGTGCATCAGTTACGCCCTTTCCTGGATCAGGATGCCCTTCGAACAGTCACTCATGCCCTTGTTATCTCCCAGATAGACTACTGCAATGCGCTCTACATGAAGACTATCCAGAAGCTACAGCTGGTCCAGAATATGGCTGTGCGGGCTATTCTTGGAGCCCCAAGAAGGGCCCATGTAACACCGTTGCTCCGCGAGCTGCCTTGGGTACCAGTTTGCTTCCGGGTCCAATTCAAGGTGTTGGTTATCACCTTTAAAGCCCTACATGGCATGGGACCAGGTTACCTAAGGGACCGCCTCTCCCCTATGTCTTTAACCCATCCCACCTGATCGCACAGAGAGGGCATGCTTCGGACCCCCTCAGTAAAAGAATTCCATCTAGCAGGGTCCAGAAGGCGGGCCTTCTCTGCGGTAGCCTCCGCTCTTTGGAACATTCTGCCCCGGGAGGTGCGATTGGCCCTCTCACTCCTGGCCTTCCGAAGGGCCTTGAAGACCTGGTTCTGCCACTTGGCCTGGGGTGGGGAGGGAATACTTCAAGCAGGGGGATGGCTAGCCCCATAGTGGCCAGCTCTCCGCAGCCTGATTCTCCATCTGCTTGGATCTTCCTTTCTTTAGTATTGTTTTTAAATTCTGGATGTTTTATGTGTATTGTTTTAAATTTTGGATATATTTATAGTTTTAATGTTTTTGTGAGTCACCCAGAGTCCCCTACTGTGGGGGAGATGGGCAGCGGATAAATCCAATGAAATAAATAAAATAAATAGTGTGTTACCAATGGAGGCGAATATATGTAGCTCAGGGTTGAACTGTGGAGTCTTTGGGGTTCTCTGAAGTTGGTTCTTTTCCTGCAAATGTTTCATTACCCAGCTAGGTGACATCTTCAGGACTTCATTCTAGCACTGATGATGTCACCTAGCTGGGTAACGAAACGTTTGTAGGAAAAGAACCAAGCTCAGAGAACCCCAAGGACTCCACAGGATAGTATGTTGTTTTCTTTTTCCCTTGTGAATTATATTCCTTTGAAGATGTTGTTGATACCCACACAACTTTATCTTCAGCCCCAGATTCTTCATCTCTTGGACTCTCCTTTTCTTTTTTTAGTAATGCTTTTAATTGATGTTTTATGTATTTATATGTATTTATGGTTTTAATGTTTTGTGTGAGTCGCCCAGAGTTCCCCCATTGGGGGGAGATGGGTGGAGGAGAAATTTAATAAATTAATAAAATAAATAAAAAGTGCCTCACCTTTCAAACCCCTACAGCACAACCAACACAAGCTATAAAAAGGGTAACACTGCCATATATCAGAAACATCTCAGAAACAACCAACAGACTATTACAACCACACAGCATCACCATAGCACACAAACCAACTAAAGCCCTTCAAAACATCTTAAGTAAACCAAAAGACCCAGTAGCCCAAGAAGAAAAAACAGGAGTCATCTACAACATATAGTATAAGGACTGTAACAGCCACTAAATAGGACAGACAGGCAGAAAACTAGCACAGCGCATCCATGAACACCAATTAGCCATCAGAAGACACGATGAAAACTCCTTAATCTCACAACACATGGACAGACTCAACCATAGTTTCAATTGGGAAACTGTGAGCATCCTAGACCAAGCTAAATACAAAAACACTAGGGAATTCCTGGAAGCTTGGCATTCAGACAAATCAGCCGTCAATAGACACATAGAAATGAACCACATTTACACACTATTCAAAAGAGACAATAAAAAAGCTAAGAAGGAAACAAAAAGACCAGAACACATCCTCTCCATCAGCCAACACCTGGATAAACAGGGATTAACACCAGGGAAAAAATCAAGCAGAAAACAATATCTTAATCAAGGAACTACCACACCCCCACCCAAACTGGCAGGGTATAAACAGAGAACAAACCCCACAATCACTCACACTGATGATGTTACCTAGTTGGGTAATGAAACATCTGCAAGCAAACAACCAAGCTCAGAGAGCACCAGGGACTCCACAAGTACAAAATTTCTATAAACCCACTGACTTCTAGTATAAAAAGTAGAATTCCACTCTATGTACCCAAATCTCAGCTGAAACAATAGAGTTGTAAGTACTCAGTTGACCAAATATTGTAAAACTGATCTACAATGACACTAGAAAAGAAAAGGGTATGGCCTCGAGAAAGAGAACAGCTAGTCCAAGATGACTTACTTTCCCTGCTTTCAGTGTTTTTCACTGGCCTGTCAGTCTGGCAAAGAGATGCAAACTCCACTGCTGAGCCCCCAACCTAACCAGAACAAGATAAAGTCCAGTCATCAATTCTGCTCATCCTGTGCTGTTTTATACCTTGAGCTAACCATTGCCAGGGCAATCTTTGGTCCAATCTATCTCAGCAACAACTCTCACTTATTTATTTTTTAGCTGACTTGGGTTACGCCTCTGATTGAATTAATGCATTTTTCCTATTTTCATGGTCATGTTTTAAGGTAGTTCTCCCTTACCTTGGCCATGAAACTCAACCTGGAATTGGAGAACTGGAACTATAGATTATTAATCTGTTAAGAGCACAGCCAGAAACAGACTGGTTTGGATCTGAGCCTCATGACTTTTGTTTGCTGGCAAAGTGCTGATGTGTCTGTTCTAATGCTGGAGGAGACAAAGCATGCTTAGAATAGTTTGATAGCAAGCCTGATGTTGAGGCTTATTGGAACTGAAACAGCCTGACAATTTGGCAGGTGGGTTTGGAATCTGAAACTTCTGCAGTCCAACAGCATGGCTGGTTCCAAGAATGATGCTGGCTAAGCCAAGAACCATGATCTGAGGCACATATCCACCCTTTCAAAGTCTAGAGCAGTGACGGTGAACCTATGACACACATGTCAAAGGTAACACACCACAATGTTTGGGGTGACACGTCAGTGTTCACCAACGTCCGATAACAACTATTCTCCCTGTTTGAGTTACCAGAGAAACTGAATTTGTTTTACTCATATTTCATTTTTGTAATTATTTGAAGTGTCTTTATATGATACATAGCACCACACATGATTGGACTGTATTTTTTTAAATAAATGAATATGTAAAGAATTGTTTCTCTTTTGTTCGGAAGTGGGGGGTGACACACCAGCAGAGTCAAGTTAGGCATTTTCCGAATTTTTGACACGCTGAGCCCAAACGGTTTGCCATTACTGACCTAGAGAATCAATAATTTGCCAAATTTCTTTGGAATTCATAGCCATTAATAGTAATAGCAGCATCACCATCCTTACCCATGTTTATTGGAAAAGGAAGTACCTTGAGCTGCGACTCTCTGTGGTGCAGATGCCGATCTTCCCTTCCATGAATTTTTGGGTTTCTCCTATTATCAGAAATGGAATTCAGTTTTACAAAGGCCAGCTACAAAGGGAAGGGTATTTTCCCCTTGTTTCTACAAAGACACAGAAGGCTCCAAAGAAGAAGGAAATTGACAAAAATGAACACCCTTCTGCCAACAAGAGGATTCCAAGAGTTGAGTTCCACGGATAGGAAATTATGTTGTTGTTGTTGTTGTTGTTGTTGTTATTATTATTATTATTATTGGAGTTTTGTGGAGTTGAACAATCTCAATTGTATAAAAACGTAGCTGAGAGTAAGCTACAACGAACGCAATGGGACTTACTTAGAGTAGTTCAATTAATGTTTGAATAAACATAAAAAATGGCAGTAGGCTATGCGAGGCTTACTGTCTTCATATATTACACCCTGTTTTTACCAAGTTTTGTTGAGTAAGCCATAATCCATTGTTTACAAATCACGGTATGGCTAGCAGCCGAATCTGCTGTTTCCCTTTTGGGAAATTGAGTGTGAGGTCTAAAACACCAGATACAACAATAACCTCTTTCACACATAAATTAAACTAACAAGTCTTTTTAAACAGCTCAAAGATCTTAATTTTGCCACAAGAGGCTTGAAAGATGAGTAGTCAAGTTGCAGACAGTCAAGCAGCAACTTTTGGAGAATGTGAGCATCATAAATATTTAAATCATCTAAATATTCTTTTACCTGTTCCTTATTAATGCTGCTGCTTGATATTCCCAAAGCTTCATTAATATTTATGTCAACTTTGTGCTCTCTACGTATTGCGCAGCAAGAAGAAGAGAAAGTATTCACGATTCCATGCTTTCTTTAGAGCCAGTATTTTAACTCTTCTCCTTGATTTAGTAGGTCTTCTTTCAGGTTTTTTCCCCCCTCCACTGTAATTTCAAAAATATATACAACCTTTCTTTATCTCTTTTTATTCTCTTAGGATATATTTCATTTATCTCCACTTCTTTATTGCTTCCTATAGCCATATTGCCTTACTGCATCTCTCCCTTTCTATTCCATGGAATGTTTTCCTTCATCATCATTCTTTCGGATTGCAGTAATTACTGTTAAGGAGTGATTAGACACAAAACTCAAGTTGTAAAACGTATCTGATGCTTTCCTCAGAAAGGAAAGCTGGGATGCTTGGTTTGATTTTTTGGCATAAGCATAAAGATATAAAAATAATATCCATTCATTTCTGACAGTAGTGATTTTCAGGTCCCAGAATAGCCGGTATCATATAGAAAATTCTGGATAGGAGTCATTTAGAGCATATCTGTAATGGTCTGCTTTCATTTCAGGAGAGTTACTTAACATTTTTTTCATAAAGGTGAAATTAATTTCATATTGAATTGAGATTAAAATTAAGATTTGCCACAGGCCTTATTTTTGTTCCTAAAATATTGAGATATTTATTTGTTTAGCAGTAGCCTTTAAGGGGGAAAACTGATTGACAGGACTGGTGAACTCTCTGTTGCATTAATATTCTTTATGAATTTACAGAATGAGATAATTTAACCATTATAAATGATTGCTGGCATTATATTGCTGGCAAAATATGTAATTTTTAGTGTTTATTCAAGATTGGACTAGATATTCAGAATTCAGCTTAGCTTGTCCAGGTATCCTTAGCACTAAAAAATATAATCCAAGTCCTTGACACTGGACTAATCTTCTTTTTCAATATAATAAAAGTAATTTCAACTTACATATGGACTATTCTCATCAGGAAAATTTGCATAGGTGCTGCCTGCTGAAGACAGCAGCCAGTGAAAATTCAAATTGATTACCTTCCCCATCTCTTTTTCTCTTCTCTTTTCTGTTTTCCCTCCTTTGGCATACAGGACACTTTTTAAAATTTTGACTTTCCAGGAGAGTCTAGACAAGGGAACATACAAAGGAAGAAGCTGTTTGGATCTACATAATCTTTGAGAGACACACAAATATGGACTAGGAGGCAAGTACTCTGGTGATCTGCAGGTACAGCACCATCAGACTTGCAAGATCTATGTCAGCATCGCTAGGTAGACTCAACCAGAAAATCAACTCCACAGGGTTGATAATTACTTTCACTGTGATTGGCTATCATAACAGAATCTTGCAAGTCTGATTGTACTGTACCTCCTTCCTTTCTTATACTCCAGTGAATTAGGGAAGGATCTGCCTGAGACACTTCTGAACATTCTTCTGAACTTCTAGATGTTCTGGACTTAAAATATTTTTCACCCTAGCATCATATCTTGCATATCTCCATCAAGTTAATCTTCCTTACTCTCTACAGTCCCTTCCAACATTATGATTCTATGAAGTTCAGTGACAGCAGCCAGGCACTGGTTTGACTAGCTTATTGAGGTGGGCAGACCTCAAAGAATTATATGTATACTTGTCAAGTTCCCTATCTACTTTTGTTCAGGGTAGGAAATTTAGAACTAAAGCTTGCCCAGTAAGAACACTTGCCTTTATCCAAGTTTTTAAGGTATGGAGGAAAACCTTCAGTAAGGTTATCACTATTCAGTATATGGATACTTAATGGCAATCCAAAGTTACTTAGCTTTTCCATTCAGAAGTCTATTAGCCTTGGTGGGAATGTGACTGCCTCTGAAGGCCATCTGCTGAGCAACTAGCAGGCTTCCTTGGGAAGTTGGTTGGCCACTGTACAAACAAACTGCAGGACTAGATGGGCCAGGGGTCCAATCAGCAGGCTACTGCTTATGTTCTTATGTACTTAAGTCTACCTGCTAGACTGCAGTGATTCTGAGACCATGTTTATTTTGTTAAAGTGTAATATTTAATTTATGATGATGTAGACAATATAAGAGAGCAGTTAAAAGTAAATATTCATACTCTGAGAAATCATTTTGAATGCAACAGTGACAATAGTGACCTTTCTTTAAAGTCCCAATTGCATGCTGAGTTCTGCTAATTTAGGGCAATGTTTGAAGAAAATAAAAATAGCATTCAAATTAAAGCACAGCAATAGAACAAATGTGCATCTTAAAAGTGTGAATAAGAAGGTAAAGCTATAGGTCCTCCCTGTATTAGAATACAATGTATAAATGTAGATACAGAATGTTTTGCTGATTCTAGAGAAAGTCATGGAACTGATTGTGATATTTACATGTTTGAAAACTACAGCTCAAGAATGTATCATATCTATCTATAACTTTTAATTAAAAAAAAAAGCTGGTATTTTTAACAGTTATTTTTGTAGGCTGGTGGCAACTCTAAGAATGTACCTAGCTGCTAACTATTTAATTATGTGTAATGAATGTCAATTATTAGATAGTATGAAATCCAATAAATAATAACATAAACAGCAACAATAATGAACATGCTTCAAGTTTTGCAATCAGAGGCGATATTATACACCTGATTTTAAAAGCAATGATCACTCCTATAGAATTCCTTGGCTTGACATGCAAACATTCAGTCCTATCACTAAAGAATCAATTACCAATGGCAAAAAATGTGCCAAGAGTAAGGGATGTGGGCAGTGTGAACATCTCTGCCTAGACTGTTTTCTGTCATAAGAACCAGGAAGGGAATGGCAATTACTATGCAAATAAGGTAAGTCCTTGATGGGAGATAATTGTTATAATTCATCTCCAAGAGATTTGTATCTTATTTGAAAACTTAATGCTAAAAAAAACCAAAATGAAGAAACAATCCATATTGAATAGAAACAATCACTACAGGTGCAAAAGTAATTGTTTTAATATCATATGCTTTTTTAAAAAATTTCTCTGATGAATTAAGAGAGCAGACTACTCCAGCTTGGCAACAGTTTTCTATTGTCTCAATTGTTTTCCAATCTTGATTATGGAGTTGTGGAAATTGCTTTTTAGGTGTGACTTATCCCGTCTGCATCTTTTCCCATGGTATGTAATGTAACCTGTTTTCCATTCTATGTTTTATTATTGCCTTGCAATTCCCATCAGAGAAAAATATCCCCTTTTCCTTATATAACAAATTTACATGTATGCTGGCTAGCACAAAGGACTACTTTGCAAACCTTATTGATAATTAGGTTACTTTGGAGAGATATAATTTTGCAAAAGAATAGCACTGCACGTAGTTTTCCTCCTTGCTTCAAAGGAAAATAAAGAAATATAACCAGAACGTTTAAAAACAGTATTGGAAATAACAGCTTAGACTGAAAGTTTCTGGTTAACTGATGTTTTGTAAGCTAATCTATTTTTTAAAAGGTAAGTTAGGATCCCAATATTTGAACCGCTTCCCAGTTGCTGTCGAAGCTTAGGATGATTTATCAGGTCCTTCAGAACTTTTTCTCATCTGAAATGAAAAATACAGACCGGCACAGATGCAACAAAGGATTGCTGGAAATAGTTCTATGATAACAAATTCCACAACACTTATAAATGAGAAGTAAACTATATGTTTGAGAGCCAGTTTAGTGCAGTGGTTAAGGTACCAGGCTAGAAGCCAGGAGACCATGTACCAGTCCCACCTGAGGCACAAAAACAGCTGGGTGACCTTGGGCCAGTCCCTCTCTCTCAGCTCTAGGAAGAAGAAATGGCAAAACTCTTCTGAAAATGTTGCTAAAAAGTTCGGCAGGAACTTCTCCAGGTAGTCAGCAGAAGACAAGACTGACTTGAAGGCACCAAACTAAACAAAACACCATGATTTTATCGTGCATACCAGCAATTAATAGACTTCATGTTTGCAGCATCTACCTTGTCTTTTCATCAGAATTCCTAGAGCGTGGTGCAAAGGACATTCACTGAAATTCACTGAAGTTTGAGCCCAGGAATTTATTTGGAGGATACTAAAAGTGAATTGTGTTCATAGCCTTTCCACATCCACAAGAAAATCCATTTGCAGTTAGGCCAAACTTTAATCCAATTTAAGATGCATTGGTTGTGGAATCACTTTGTTGCTACAATTATTCAAGTGGGAATCAGAAACCTACCAACATGGATCTGTCTTCTCCCCACTCAGAAATAATCCTAGAGCTGAACAAGAAGGTACAGAAATGGGATGTTGTTCTGTTCCGGCTTCTGATAGCCAACTCTGAACATGTGTTGCTCCACTTCAGTAGTACTGTCAGTGGAATTTTTTAAAAAGTCCCCAGTACTACCCCATGATGCTGTTGATGTCCTGTCTCGGTGCCTGGAGGCTGTGAGGGTTTGTATGTGGAACAAGAAGCTTCAGCTCAACCTTGGCAAGACTGAGTGGCTTTGGGTTTGGTGTATACCTGGATCTGGGAATTTACTATCTTTAGTTCTGGACCTGGTATGTAATCTGGGAGTCCTTCTGGACTTACAACTCCTGCTTGATGAGCAGGTGGTGTTCATGGCCAGGAGAGCCTTTGCACAGCTCCAGTTGTACCATTCCAGGAGGCCCTATGCTCAGTCACTCTTGCCCAGGTCACCTATATGAATTACTGTAATGTGCTCTACATGAGGCTGCCCTTGAAGACCATCCGGAAGCTTCAGCTGGTACAAAATGTGGTGGCACAGGCAGTTATGTGCACACCTAGATCAGTGGATGTTACATGCCAGCTCCACAAGCTACATTGGATATCAGTTTGCTTCTGGGTTCAATTCAAGGTGCTGATAATGACCTATAAAGTCCTACATGGCATAGGGCCAAGTTATTTGAGGGACTGCCTATTCCCAACCACATCTACCCATCCCATCAGATCTGGCAGGAAGGGCATTTCGAGAGTCCTGTCCATGAATGAATGCCACCTGACAGGACCCAGGAGGAGAGCCTTTTCTGCCGTGGTACCCACCCTTTGGAACATCATCCCTCCAGTCAGACTGGACCCGACCTTGCTGGCCTTCCAGAAGGGCCTGAAAACATGGCTTTGCCATCTGGCCTGGGGATCCAGTAACATGGGTATGGAGCCTACAAAATGGCTGGATTGCTAGGGAAACCACAGATTTTTTTTAAAGGTTTTTATTGTTTTTAATTTTTTTTGTTGTTGTTATTTTGTTGAACTGTTTTGTGTTTTTTAACTTTGTAGAGATGGGCAGCTGTTTTTTAACTTTGGGAGATGGGCGTCTATAGAAATTTACCAAACAAACGAACAAATACATAAATACATTTGCATTTGGTCTAGTTTAGCCCTTAAATGCCGTAAGTACGCGTAAAATTCTATCCTTAAACTATTGATTTTGAAGTTTGTTGTGATGGCACGTAAATCCTCTGAACAAAGGGCATATTCACCTGGAACACTGGGCCACCAAGTGCAGTACAGTGTCATTGCCTTGGGAGATTCACCTTCTATCTTAAGATACATTTGGCCCTGGCAGAAAAACATGCTACCTGTTTGACAGTAGGCAGTGAGAAAACAATATGCGGCATGAGATACAGACAGCGTGGCCCAGCATGGGGGGTAGTGGCTTCTGTTTGGACAGCTTTGCCCCAAGCAAACACTCATCTGTTGGCCTGCCTGCTTGCCTTCCTCCTCTTTCTGAACATGGCTAGCCTGCGTTTTGCATACCCCCTCCCCCAGTAGTCTTCCACGTTAAAAATGCAAGAACTCAATTAAAACAAACATGATAGAAGAGTTAAATAATTAAAACAGCAGCAGCAGAGAGACATAAAAACAAGTGGGTCAGCTTAACGTGCATCATCCCAGCAGGAGGTTAAAACAGATTAAAGTCTTTGCTGCCCTCTGAAATTCACGAGAGAGCCAAAGGCAGGTGTCTCATGTAAGGCAAGCGATCTGTGCTTACTAGCTGGAGCCTAGACTTAAGCCAATGGCGGATTTATCTGTACTTGTTTATCTTTCAAAGATTTCTCTTTTAGGGGCTAGATGAACTAGCCGTGCAAGGTTTCCAGCCTGCCCTACTACACTGAATTGAAAAGTGAGCCAAACGGCTGTAAAAACGATAAAAATAATGTTTTCTCCAAAATAGTTGGACATCTATACCGTATACCATGGCAATATTAATAGAGGGAGTATGTGGATACGCTTTGAAAAGTCAAGCAGTCTCACAGTTTAGCCAAAAGTGACTCTAACAAGTGGAATAAAAAGGGATGCACCAAGTAATTAATTAGCTAAAATTAAGCATCGCAGAATTTACAGGCTTAGTAAAATGACTGATTGTGTGGACTAATATCTTTAGGTTCAGTCCATTTCATACATTATTTAAAAATCCTCAGCAGATGGATCTCACAGCCAGCCCAAACATTTTGCTCCTTAAGGTCCAATGGAGTTGGACCAGCCCTTCACGATGCCAAGTATTAAAAGCCAGTCATGCTATTTCAGCATTTGAGGTAGGAGACCTCAAAAGTACTTCTCTCTTTCTTGGCAATGGAGATTTTCCTACTCTGAAAGAGTCTTCTGTTTCTTTGTTTTCGTTTCAGGTTGTTTTGTAGTTTCTTTTGATTGTGGTTGTGTGAACTTCCTTTATGGCAAGTGGCAGTGGTGGTGCTGCTGATTTAATGGCTACATAGGTCTCCTTCAATCTGCCGACTCCTGGCCAAGCCCCCACCTCCCTGTGAAAAACAATATGCACGCCCATCCATCCATCCATCCATCCATCCATCCATCCATCCATCCAATTTCTAAGACCTCCCATTCACTGATGACTCTGGACAGCTTAAAAACAGTAAAAAACAAATATTAAAAATAATTGTACTAGGAGGAAACAACATTAAATGGGCCACACCACTGCTGGTGATTAGCAGGTCCACATGCCAATCTAACTCAGAGACAGTGGGAAGAAGTGGATTTTAGATGCCTTCTTAAAGGCCAGGAGGGTCAGGCATGGACCTCAGGCAGGGGATACTGTTCCATAGGGCAGCCACCCTTTCCTTTGGACTGAATTATCACGGGTAAAGGCTGCAGAGTGATTGTGAGAATACTGGACAATGGAAGGTAGGACTCTTCCTGGCCACCACATAACTAAGGAAAATCAAAGAATGCTACACCTTTCCTAGGAGAATGTAACTAAAATTTCCTGAATTTTTGCAGAAAAAAAGTTTTAGTCAAATTGAATGAGAATACCTAAATTAATAGAAATAAAAGTTTGCAACGGCCCAGATAATATATAACCACAGATAACAACGTATGCATAAATATTTGTTGCCCTTTCATTACATTCATAACCAGTTGTCCAAGCTATTCTCACCTTGCTGAGCTGGTAACGTCCCCCTTTAAAATACATTTTTATAGCTGTTCCTTTGTTTTCATGCAATTGTTCTTTGTTAGATTCACATCCTACTTTTACTCCAGTAGTCCTAGGCAGTAAACGTAGTGCTCTCACTTCCAGTTATTCCCCACAGCAAAAACCTTGTGAGGTAGGCTGGATTGAGAGTGACTGGCCCAAAATCACCCAGTGAACTTTCATGGTTAAGAATGGACTTGAACTTGGGCCTCCTTGGTCATAATCCAACATTTTAACCACTACTGCATGCTGGCTCAAACAATGAAATCACATTTGTGAAGAACAATAAAAAACCCAGAATCCAAGATCAGATTTCATAACAAATGCCCAGGCTCAAATTATTCTACTTCAGACACATTATGCAAAGACCCAGCTCTCTGGAATAGGCTGTAATGCTGAGAAAAATGGAAGGAAAGAGAAAAAGAGGACAACCAGCAGTAAGGTGGATGGATGGAATCAATTACAATGGCCATGAGTGCACTGTTGGAAGATCTGAAGGACCAGGTTAGGGACAGATTGTCATGGAGAAAATCAATCTATATGGTTGCTAGGAGTCGACACCAACTTGATGGCACCTAATCAACCAATTTTCTGGCGGATGCCATTTGCAGTTTGAAGTACTTAAGCCACTCTAATCATTTAGATTAACCTTTTAACTTTTTTTTTTGCAACATAATGTTGCTATAGCAATCTATTTTTAAATTGATCTTATACTGTATTTTTGTTTACTATTATGCACATTATGAGATTGTATGCATCTGAATTTTGGCAAAAATCAAGGCATTCTCAAACTATACCTGTATATACTCACTTTATTAAGCATGGATGAAAGCTGAATCTATATGTAGATCACATCTCCATCTATAAAAGCACATACCTCTGCCTCTACGCTGCTCCTTCCACTTAGCAATCACCAAAAGCTTTGATCCAAATGTGTTTCAGTACTGACAGAACTGGGATTTCTTGACAGTTTTTTTTCCCCCTTAAAAGATATAATGATAAAAATCATTGGGCAGCTTTGAAATGTCCTTTGTGTGGCTCTTGAAAAACCACTCTGTGCGTAACGCTCAGTGCAGATCTGAAAATTTATTAATTTCATGGGAAAGCTATATAAAAGCCTTTCTTGTACTTTCTGGAGATTGCTTGGCTAATTGATTTATTTAGAAATAAGCAAGCAAACAGAATCAGGCAGAATGCACAAACTTGTAAGGGAATTGATCTGCTACCTCAGGACTGGCGGGTAACAGCAGCACCTCCCTAGCTTCTTTAGCTCTGCTTCACCTTCTGTGTCTTTCTGACCGTGTCCCCAACTGCCCTTCCCTTTCTTTCTCTCTCTCCCACTCTTGCAGGAGGTGACTGAAGTCTATGAGCATTAATATGCCCACAGACACTTCCCTTTGGGCTGACCAAGCTCCATACCACATCTAACTTTTAATTTCTTCCTTTAGATTCTTTTAATTAATGGAATCAGTGGGAAACTGACATGTTGGAAAGGAAAATGCCAGCCTTTTGTATCACCTTTCTTTTCAAGAATTTTGCTGGCGCCCCCATTGGCCCCATAAGCGCTCTTAGAGAATAAAAATGATT
Organism: Liasis olivaceus; assembly: GCA_030867105.1. Classification (NCBI taxonomy): domain Eukaryota; kingdom Metazoa; phylum Chordata; class Lepidosauria; order Squamata; family Pythonidae; genus Liasis; species Liasis olivaceus. The sequence goes on along the minus strand of CM061348.1, from coordinate 23,678,776 downwards.
GGGTATGTATGTGCAATAGGGCTTTCTTGGACGTATGCCCATTTGCCTGGGGAAGAAAGGATTGTCTGGGGAAGGACAGTTAGAAAGAATGTCAGGAAGCAACGTCACCCCTTGGCTTTCTGATCAATGGCTGTTTATGGCAAGCTGTGCCTGCTTGTAGCAGCCATTTTGTTAATGGGCAAGCCATCACAGAGGCAGCCTTTTTCTGAGATTGCCCACAGCAGGCTCTCAAAATCCCAAGGGTATCCACTAGCCCCCCAAATTGATGCAGATACCCAAGTCAGACCAAACCTATTAGCTAAGGAAAGGATCAGAGACAGGATAACTGGAGAAAGTAGGAAGATCAAAGGCAAAGGGTGGAACATAAGAGAAAGCAGAACAATATATTCTAGAGTTTCTGACCACAATTTGCTGAAAACCACAAAGCAGTGTTAATTGCAATTGGTGTTGGTGCGTGTGTATGTGTGTGTGTATTTGTGCAGTTGTAGAGAAGTGAACTCAAGAGCCTTTGTCTAGATAGTGAACTTTCCAGAAGTTGCGTATTGTTCTAGACCATTTTTTTTCCTGGTACAGAACCAATTTTTCATTTTGTAAAGACCCATTTACAAATTTAAATTTACAAATTACCAATTTATTCTAGAATTTATTGATACCAGGACTTTTCTGATTCAGAAAATCAGATTCTCAAAATCTGTCAAAATGCTCAAGTCCTTGCTTCTCCAATCAAAACTGAATTATGGCCATATGCCCAAGCAAAACTTCAAGCAAAAATATTGTTGATGAAGATTTACTTTCTCATATTCTGAAATCAGTAGGGGATTTACAAAGCCATCTGGAAATGGAAACACAAGGCTTTGTGAAATACAGGTAGTCCTCATTTAGTGACCACAGTTGGGACTGGCCACTCAGTAGTTAAGTGAGGTGGTTGCTAAGTGAAACTACATCTGTGCTTATGGTCTTATTTCAGCTTTCCTTTGCTTTACAGACCTGCGAGGTCGTAAATGCGAGGATTGGTCACAAAGTTACTTTTACATCACTGTTGTAACTGTGAATGGTTGCTGTCTGAGGCAGTCGCTAAGCGAGGACTACCTGTATGTGCTTGAGACCACTCCATATCCAATGAGGGTATGCATGATGTAACTCAGCATATGGATACTGTCAAGCACTGAACAAAGGCAGAATCGGCAATCAGCTAAGGAAAATTCTTTCAGGGGCATCAAGTCTGGGCTGCAAACATCCAGGTGATTGGTAGACAGCAGCAAAGATTTCTGTATCACTTTATTTATTTAATTCTTGTTTATATGTTAAATTTGGCACCACCCATCTTGCCAAAGCCTTTGCTGCCATCTCATAGTCATCCAATGTTTTTGCAGCTCAGGTGTGGGTGCCCCAATGTCCTTTTAGCACACTGAACCCCAAACTAGCTGTCCATTTGCAGTAAATAACCCTTGAAATAATAGGCAGTTAGCTCTTACTTCTTACTTGGATGCATTTCTTGGACTGGGGACAAGGGAAGACTGTGGCAAATACCGATTCATGCCTTGTGGTGTTGGATCTACATCTCCACCAGGGCTTAGGAGACAAAATGAATGCTGGGGGAGAGGAAGAGCATGAAACATAAACAAATCACCTGCTTCTTCCTCATCTGGACATGTTGCAAGCATGAAACCGATCAGTGGAATAAATGATCGTTCCAACAAAGAATAAGCTTTTCTTGAAAGAAACAGACTGCTTAGTTGTCTCAAACAAGCAAAACAGGGATGCTTGCCGGCCAATGCAGAGCACTCTCCTCACAGGAAAAACTACAATTATCTACCCGTACATGTGATTGTCTTCATCCTGGTTGTTAGCTTTGTGGCTCTGCAGCAAACAACTTAGCCCTTCGCTTGCGGTCTGGATGCGATGCCAGCCTAGCAATTTCTTGTATGCTTTTCAAGAGCTAATCTGAAGGTCTCTAGTGCCCTTTGTAGAGATCCCTATTTTCCTCTTAGTTAACTTCTGCTTCTTGATATAAACCTTTCCTTCTAGAAACACAGTTGGGCTCCTTTACATACTGTATTTTTAAAAACGAAATGTGGTTGGGTTCACACGTTGTGCTCAGACAGAATGTGCTTCAGTTTTGGTTTAGTGTAATGTGTGAAGCTACCATAATGAATTATTTATGGCTTGTTCAACAAAACATGGATGAAGAAAAATCTTGACTTAGTAGGATGTCTTGATGCAACCCACATTAAATAGTTTCAACATTATTTCCTGCTATTTCCTGTTTCTTGTATTTAAGTATGCTTAAATCTAACAATAAAAGTTAAATTGTTCCTTTATTGTTTTGCTAGTTGTTCCAACTGAAACATCACAGAACCGACATATGCAATTACTCATCACAAGAGAAGGTAAAAAGACTGTTTACAGAAGTTAGAAGTTTGAAAAATAACCACAGATTTACATGATGCCAATTTAACACCACTTCAACACTTAGCAACAGCAACAGACTAGAAAAAATACTGAATGTAAAAGATGCTGAAGATATTTTTCCTGTGAATGATTATTCCAGAAAGTAATTTTGGTCTGGTCTCCTGAACTCAGACATCATCCTTCTCTTCAGAAAGGCACTTAGGCAGGGTAATATGTGTTTGCAATCTCAGCAGGAAATAATGGAGTATAGGTAGATGCTGTGAGATTATCCGGTTCTATAAAAGCACAGAAAAATTAAAGGGCAAAAAACCCACCCCTATTGTTAGTCCTGATGTATTTATTTATTAAATCAATTATTTAGCCACCCAATCAATGTGCAAATTAGGGCAGCATACCCAAATAAAAAAACTCCATCAGAACAAACGTATTAAAACCAGCAATTTAATGGTAATACAGTAATATAAAATACTAATAGCAGTCTCTAAAAAAAAAATAAGGTAGGATGCCTGGCTATGCACATGCAATCAATAGGTATGTGTGTGACAGATTAAAAAGTATAGTTTCTTTTTATGGGATAATGAGAATGAAAAAATCTTGAGGGATTTCTTTTTTTTTTTTTAATATTTTAACCATGCACACAAATAATGCATGTTTCTTCCCTGTTAACTTTATGTAGAACAAAATGAATATGTCTCACTGAAATCAGTGAGGCATAGTATATTTCTTTCAATTAATACATTTCAGGTGTTTAAATCTAGTAGTTTTCAGTTTATAATGTATATCATTGATGTAGCATGAGTATGGGTCATTTTTATTATTCTAAGTCATTAGCGGTCATATGAGTCATATGATATATATTATATATATGCCTGCATAAATACATAAATAAAATGTTTGGAGAGGGTTTTTTTAAAGAATAAATAAAAAAGCAGCTTTCAAGATGGCAAGATGGCAAGACGGTGATGAGCAACAGGGAGAAAGCTGAACTGCTTAATTCCTACCTAGCATCTGTCTTTTCACAACAGGAAAAAAGGAGTCCAACTTGTCAGAAGCGACACTGTGGGGAGCAGAAGAGAAATGAAGATTAAAATAGGTACGAAATTGGAGAGAGAAAACCTAGTTACTTTGAATGGATTGAAATTTCTTGGACCGGATGGATTACATTCCAGGGTATGAAAGGAACTGGTGGGTGTCATCTCAGAGCTACTGACTGAAATCTTTGAGACATCCTAGAGCCCAGGGGAAGTGCCAGAAGAGTCAACATTACTCCAAAACTTTGAAAAAGGAAAAAAAGGGGACTCAGGAAACTGCATCAATGTGAAAGATTCTATTATTATAACCAATCACAGTCAAAGTAGTTTTAGCCTTCCCGTGGAGTTGATTTCATGGTCTGGTCTATCTAGTGGGGCTGCATCAATTTTGCAAGCCTGATTGTGCTGTACCTCCTCTTCCTTCTTATAGTTCAGTGAATTAGGGAGGTGACTGCCTGAGGCACTTCTGAATGTAATCTTTTCATGGACTTAAAAAATGCTTCAGCCCCTTTTGCCCGAACAACGGAGCCTGCATATCTCCGTCAAGGTCATCTTCCTTACTCTGTACAGGGGTGCTGCTCTGTGGATTGCTGGGTGTGATGCCTTCTTTGTGAAGTTGTGCTGTTGGGATTAGAAGGGACTGTTGCTGGTGTACCAGCCTCCCTGCTGCATAGCAACCTCTCTACCTGAGCTGCTAGAGTTTGCGGCTGGGTTGGTAGTGGAGTACCCCAGACTTATGGCTCTGAGGGACTTTAATCTGTCATCCTTAGGCATGGACTCAGAGGCACCTCAGGAGTTCATGGCTACCATGGCAACCATGGACCTGACCTAAATTACCTCTGGCCTGACTCAAAGCAGAGGCCACACATTATACCTGGTTTTTATTTTGGGACGGTGGCAATGTGAGTTGGGGGATGTTACCATGAATCTTTTGCCGTGAACGGATCACTCTCTGTTGGCTTTGGAGTCCTCTGGTGCTGCACTCCCTGCAGGGAGGAGGACTTATTGGGTTCCAGAGGGACCTTGGGGAATTTTCCAGCTCTCTGGCAGACAGTTCTGTGCAGTCCCCGGAACTAGCAACGGGAGGCAAATGCTAGTGCTATATGTTAACGAGATTGCCCCTGAATGGCTCCTTTCAGGGACTAATTCCAGATGGTACCTTGGTTTACTGGAGGCCGTTTGGGAAATGAAGTGCCAGAAACGACTTAGAGATCAGCAGAAGATGAAAAGCAAATCTGATCAAGCAGGGGCATGTGCCTATGTTTGGGCTTACACTGAGGTGATAAGGGAGATAAAGCACACCTACTTCTCCTCCCTAACTGCTTTGGCAGGCTGTCATCCAGCGGGCTTGTTTAGGGTGACCAATTCCCTATTAGGGAAGGATCAACAGATAGATTTCCCACCTGGCCACTGTGACCATCTTGTAATACAGCATTTTGCCGACAAAGTTGTGCAGATTTGCCATAGTCTTGATGCTACATGAGCTGAGTCCTTGGCAGTGACTAGGGCACTGTCTTGCTATATAATGTGCAACTCCTTTCAGCCTGCGAACCACAAGGAAGTGGACAGGATGCTGTGCTATCTTGGTTGTTTCCTGTCCATCTAGCCTATTGTGAGGTGCAGGTGGAGAGGTAACCATTTGGATCCAGCTGGTTGTCAGCCTCTCTTTGCAGGAAGGAATGTTGCTAAATGTCTTGAAGGAGGCTGAGGTAGCCCCCTTCTGCAAAGAGCATCCCTGGATCCAGGGGTTTAGATAACTATTATCAGTGTCCAACCTCGTTTTTAAAGGGAAAGTCGTTGAGACAGTTGGAGTCAGAACAGCTTTGCAGCACCCTAGAAGAAGTGGAATATTAGATTATTTGAACCTTTTTCAATCAGAGTGCAGACCCAGGTATGGGAAAGAGACTGCATGATGGCTCTCTTGGATGACTTAGACCAGGACTAGTAGTGTATCCCTCCTGGGCCTTTTAGACCTCTTAGCAGCTTTTGATACCATCAGTCATGGTGTTTTATTGGGCCATCTTCAGGGATTGGGGGTTGGAGGCACTGTTTTGCAGTAGTTCTACTCCTTCCTCAATGGACAGTTTTAGTTTATGGCAGAGGTTCCCAACTCTTTTGGTTTATGGCACACTTAGTATCTCAGTAATTTTTTTGTGATGCCCCAGGGTTCCCAAAGTGTATCACAGTGCTGTGGAGCACTGCAGTGAACTCACAGGGACACCACAATTTTAAATTTTCAAGGGAAACACAGTGATAATCATTATGTGTTGGACACCCCCACAAAGGTTGGGGCCTGCAAGTCTATGGTTTTGAAGGATGAAAGATCATCCTGGTGGCCTTCTCAATGCAGAGAAGAGGTTGGTCTTCTCTTCCCTACTCTTTAACATCTATATGAAACTACTGGGAACGGTCATCCAACAGTTTGGGTGCAGTATCATGATGATACCCAATTTGATACTGTCACCCCAGACTGAGGTACAGATGCTGTCAGCATCCTGCCTTGTGCTTGGAGGCTATGAGGGTCTGAACAAGACAGAACAGACTGAAGCTGAACCCAAGTAAGGTGGATTTGCTGTCAACATCAGTGTTATCTCTGGATGAGTAAGCATTACTCATGATGGAGCATTTCATGGTCAGGTCTTATGGTTGCTGCTAGAACAGAAAGTAGAAGCTGTGGCTGGGGGTGGAGGGAGCATTTGCTGAGCTTTAACTGGAGCACCCTGTGCAAATCTTACCTGTGGAGGAGGATTTGGCAACAGTAACTCACATCCTTATTACCACCTGGCTGGACTACTGCAACACACTTTACATGGGGCTGCCCTTTAAAACTACTTGGAAACTGCAGCTAGTCCAGAACCTGTGTACCCATTGGCTGTGAGTACTGGGAGCGCACAACACTGATTCTGAAGGTCCTGCGTTGGCTGCCAGTTGGTCTCTGGATACAATTCAATGTGCTGGTGTTGGCCTCTAAAGTCCTTCATGGGTTGCCATCTGGCTACCTGCAGGACTGCCTGCTCAGTTGGAATCAACCTGACCCACTGGATCCTTTAGGGAGAAACTACTTCTGATCATACACTTCTGAAAGCTGAGGAGGGCCAAAGCTGAAAGTCTCAGCTTTTCTGTGCAGGTGCCAATGCTGTGGAATAACCTCCTGATGGAGATCAGTCTGTTCCTCTCCTTGTTGACCTTCAGGAAGATGCTGAAAACAGAGTTATTTCAGCAGGCATTTGTAGAGAGTAAGGAGAATGACCTTGACCCTGATGGAGATATGCAAGAACCGTGACCTAGGCAAAAGAGGCTGAAGCATTTTTTAAGTTCAGAGCAACAAGATAGCATTCTGAAGCAGTTCAGGCCAACCCCTCCCTGATTCACAAGAGTATAAGAAGAGGGAGGAGGTGCACCACAGTCAGGTCTGCAAGATTCTGTTATGACAGCCAATCTCAATAAAAGTAGTTTTAGCCTTCCTCTGGAGTTGATTTCCTGGTCTGGTCTACCTAGCAGGGCTGACAACACTCTCCTAGTTTAAACATTGCACCATCTTTTATTTCTTTATTTTCGTTTTCTCATTGGTTTTTATGATTTCTGAGGTTTTATGATATATTTTGGTATCTCCATGGTTTCTTTACATTTTTTTGTTATAATATATGCTATAGAAGTCATGAAGATTTGTTAGATTGTAGGTGTAGAAGTCTAAGGAATTAATCTCTCATTCTTGCATGTGATTCTTACTTCCTGTCCTGGAATGAAGTACAGAGTTGTCACGAACGACACTCCCATCCACGTATTGTTGAAGGCTTTCACGGCCGGCATACGAAGGCTGGTGTGGATCTTCCGGGCTGTGTGGCCGTGTTCTGGAAGTTCTGTTTCCTAACGTTTCGCCAGCATCTGTGACCGGCATCTTCAGAGTGCAGGAGCACAGACAGGAGCAGTTCTCTCTGTGCCCAGGATGGTGTGACCCTTTTGTGGGTATTTATAGAGATCTGAAGGGGGGGGGGCGTATGACCAAAGTGTCTGGTGTATACAATATACAGAGTGTATTCAGCATCCACCCCAATATACAATTCACCATGGAAAAAGAAATGGATGGCAAACTTCCATTTCTAGACACTTTGGTCATACGCAAACCAGACCTCAAATTAGGACACAAAGTTTACAGAAAACCCACCCACACAGACCGGTATCTACACAAAAACTCCAACCACCACCCACGCCAGAAAAGAGGCATTATCAAAACCCTCATGGATCGTGCCAATCGGATCTGCGAAACCCAATTCCTAAACTCTGAACTTAACCACCTTAATAGGGTCCTACAAGCGAATGGCTACTCCAAGAATGAAATAAAAAGAGCCATCAAACCAAGAAAACAACATGCGACTGAAGAAGAAAAACAGCCACCCACCAACAAAGTATTTCTGCCCTACATCAAAGGGGTCACAGACCGCATGGGAAAACTGATGGAAAAACACAATTTCCAAACAATCTTCAGACCCACCAGAAAAATACAAGTGCTAAAATCAGCAAAAGACAAAAGGGATCCCCTCACCACCGCAGGAGTATACCGCATACCATGCAGCTGCGGGCAAGTATACATCGGGACCACAAAACGCAGCATCCATACCAGGATAAAAGAACACGAAAAACACTGCAGATTACAGCAACCAGAAAAATCTGCAGTAGCTGAACATGCTCTCAAGCACACTGGACACAAAATCCTATTTGAAAACACAGAGATACTGGACAACACCAACAGCCACTATACCAGGCTATACCGGGAAGCCATTGAGATTCACAAACACCAGCACGGTTTCAATAAAAAAGAGCAGAGTCTAAAAATCAACAAAACCTGGCTACCAATCCTGAAAAATACAGCCTGCAAAAGGTCAACGAACTCAGCTCAACCACCAGGACATGAGAACAGTTCACACAATGAACATGCTAATCACCCTCAGCAGCCACTCGTTAACAACTCAATAGAAGAAAAAACCCTGCTGAACCCCCAGGAAGATACACACGTTTTGGTGTCAACCAAAACAAGCAGCCACTCGTTAACCTCCCCCCACCTTCACATCTCTATAAATACCCACAAAAGGGTCACACCATCCTGGGCACAGAGGGAACTGCTCCTGTCTGTGCTCCTGCACTCTGAAGATGCCGGTCACAGATGCTGGCGAAACGTTAGGAAACAGAACTTCCAGAACACGGCCACACAGCCCGGAAGACCCACACCAGCACTCCCATCCACCTCCCCCGCACCCCCTGGTAATATAAAGGATCATAAGGGACTGTACCTATGCATTTTCATTATAAGTAGAGTTGAAAAATCATTGCAATCACGTTTCCGTTCGTAAGCGTGATTTGCGTTTCTGGAGGGAGGAGGAGGAGGAGGAGGAGAGAAACACGGGCAACTTTAGAAGAGCTCATCTTTTTAAACTTGGGGGGGCGAGAGACACACCCAATTGCATTACTCTGCTACACGGAAGTCCGAGTTCTTTCGAACGTTCCCCGGGAAAAGGCTCCCGCTTTTGCCACGTGAAAAGAACGTAGGAAGAGGATTCTACCCTCCATTGCGAGATCCGTCCGTGTCTCTCCGCGACCACCCTCCGCCCATTCTGATTAAAAGGGCGAGCGCGACAGCCGGCGGCCCCCAACACCGCACGGCTGCTCCGGCGCGCTGCTACAGAAGCATTAACGGCGCCCGCGCCGACTAATCGGCTGCACCCTCCCGGGCGTTGATTTGATCCGCTTCTTCAGTCCCCTCGTCATGTGGCTGTCTACCGACGGCGCACGCGCAGTAGCTGGCAAAGCGAGCGTAAGTCTCCATTTTGTTGCCGTTCTCTCCCGCCTCTCCCCCTCCTCTATTTGCCTCCCACCTAGTCGGATTGAGCATCGGGACGAAGGAGGAGCGCGGGGGCGGTTGGATGTTTGCTACGGGAAACAGGTTTCTCCGGGCGCCCAGTGCATGCGCTCCTCTCCCCGCGCGGGCGGAGGAGAGGGTGGGTCGCTTTGCAACGTCAGGAAAGGGCTCAGCCTCCCCTTCCCCGCGCGCTCCCTGAAGGGTCACCTCCCCGCCTGCGCGCCCGTCATTCAGCCGGGGGAGTGGGAAGCTGCGAGCTGCGCATCGGCCGGCCTCCGGGCTTGCTCCGAGGCGTGCAGAGGCTGGCCGCATTAGAACAAACCGTTGCTTGCCAGGGCGGCGAAGGGGGTGCGCGCGTGGCTCAGAGAGAAGAAGCGTGACTGTCGCGGCTGCGCTGTGGTTTGCTTCGCCGCGCTTACTAAATGAGCCGCACTGGCTGGTTCGCACAGCCCTAAGCCGCGAATAAATAAACCACATTTTCATCCGAGTGTGCTTTCTGAACCCCTAATGCGTGGACCGCAGTGATCACCGCACCCAGCGTAGCGCTGAAAAACGCGTGTAACCAGGCTGTCGTTATAAACGACACTTGGCGTGATGCCCACAACGCCCTAAGCCATTAAATATAATTTACAAACCCTTCAATGGCAGGGTTTACATACTAAGCCAAAGCTAATCAAAGCATATTATGGCTTAGTACAGCCCTCGGCCGCGAAATCTTTCATGCTATCACAAGCCACACAACTCAGGCATAATTTTGCTCTTCTGAATTAATCGATGTAGATTCAATAATGCTCTATTCCTGAACTCTGCTGCTATCCCTTATTGGGCATGTATTTTGAGGTTTGATTAATGTACTTTGACTATTCTCTGTATAGAAGTGAGGATTATTAAAAGATGATGAGCCATTTCTCTCATGAATATGCTACCCATCTGCGTAGCCGTTTCAAACAAATTTTGGTCCCAGTTTTGCTTCTGGGTCTTCCTAAAACGTGCTCAGGTATTGTTTTTGCTTATTCCTCACATGCTCCTTTTCAGGAGAAGAAGAACGGTTGTTACCATGGTGGTTGCATGCTCATATTTTTTTTTCTTCTGATTTTATTTGAATATGGGACACTTTCTGATTCTGCTGTCATCAGTTTTCAAAACTTCAAAAGACAAGTGTTGGATGTTGGTTTATTGGATTTCTATCCTACCACAATCAATTCGACTCTTAGCAGATATTCAAAATAATAATTAGAATGCAGTTAATCAGAATAAAGGAAGTCTAAATAAAAAACCCTTTGTTTCTGCTAATAGTTGATGGCTGTTCAGCTTCAATCAGACTGCTGGAGTTGTAGTTAACTATGAAAAATAATCAACTTTGACTCTAAATGTATTTCTTTTTTTATGTTTAGAATTGCCCTGAGTATGTCCTGAGTGTGCCTTGAGTCAATGGGATGTGGACACCTGTGTGTTGGCTCACAGGGTGGTTAGTAGACTAGAGATCCTAGCCTGCATATTTCTACAGGAGTATCCTTGGAGTAAAACTGGGCTTTTGTTGCACTTGTTTCATACTGGTCAAAATGTGCTAAAACTGATTGGTACTGTTCTTACTATAATCAGGGAACGCTGTATCTGGCATGGGTATAACTAAGACCAGTAACCTAATTTGCGGCTTCTTACATTACTGAAAAGCATTATGGGAAAACCTCAACTGACCAAAGCCCCGATGGGTGGCAGAGGTCAAGATTGATGGCCCCCACTGATGACAGCCATCGCATAGGGAGAATTGTAAGAGGTGTAAGTATGGTTATCAGTACGAATAAATGGAATGAAATAAAGCAAAAAAGATACTGTATGTTGTATGTTCATAAAACGAAGAGGAAGAATAAAATAATACCGTACTTAATTAAAGTGATATGACATTGTGGAGCAGGGAAGAGAGCCAGTTTGGTGTAGTGGTGAAGGTGCTAGACTAGAAACCGGGAGGCTTAGTTGTAGTCCTGCCTTAGGCATGAAAGCACCTGGGTGACTTTGGGGCAATCTCTCTCTCTCTCTCTCTCTCTCCCCCTCCCTCCCTCCCCCCCCAACCTACCGCACAAGGTGGTTGTTATGAGGAAAATAGGTTAGCATTGTGTACCTTCAGTTGCACAAAATGAGTCACAGTAGTGATGGTGTACATTTGAATGAAAGTGTGAGATGTATGTATGTCAGAAAGAATGGTTGGCATCATTTAGATTGTTACAGATGCATATGAAAGCAGGCATCCGTGAATGATGATAGTTATATGTTGCACTCCAGTGAATGGTGGTAATGGAAGAACCATAATGTATAATATTCTGAACTAATGAGAAATAGGAGAAAAAAAACAACAACTCTGCAAGCTGCCATGAATGGATAGGTGGGAATGAAGTGACTGAAAAAATGATTTCAAGATCCAGGAATGAATTACAGTGGTGACTGCTGGGTATCTGTTTCAACAAATGCCTTTTGTTTCAATTACGTGATTAGAGGCCCTGCCTATTCAAACATACAATGGCAAAGGAATGAAAATACAGTAAATCTAAAAACGTGATTGCTTTGATTGTCTATCATGAAAGATTGAGAGAATTAGTGAAGGAAACAAGGCTGATGAGAGAGAAACCATTGGGGGGGGGTCGAGAGCAGATCTTGGGGAAAAATGGACATGGAAGAAAAAAGGGGAAAGAATTGTGATGGAAAAGTAATTAAAACTGGAAGCTCTCCCCCACCCCCCTTGCCTCTCCTGCAGCAAACTCTTTACTCCCCCCCCCTCTCCTGCAGTCTCTTTTCTCCACTTCCTTCTACCATTCTTTGCTCATGCAAAACTGGATTAGCTCCAAGCTATTGCATGACCCAAGAGTGACCATGTTCATACGGAAACAATGGGAGGGCCATCACCTGTCTGCTTAAGGGTTTGCCGTGGTTCTTATCTCACAACAGAAAAACCATTTATCCCCCATTTAACATCTATCCAAACCTATCCTTGAATCAGATCCCTCAGATTTCCCGCCTTTCAACCTCAAAAAAGTCTATACATTCTACCCTTTTCTATTGTTCAGAGTCCCTCTTTCTTGAAAGCGGGCACCCAGTGATCATTGCAAGAAACATGGTTCTTCTGTTCAGCGTTGTGCTCCTGTCAAAAGTACAGTGACTGCAGAAAGAGGAAGTATGGGAAGGTAATTTCCTGTCCAAATAAATGGAGTGAAAATGCTACAGAGGGCCACAGAAGTTTGTGGAGTTAAGCTAAGGGAAAGTATGGACCAGGTGGAGGAAGTATGCAGAAGATGGCTTCTTTCCAGTCCCATTACCTGCAGCCACACCAGGAAGCATCTGTATTTCCTTTTGTACAATGGAGAAATGTGTTGCACCTCTGCGCTTTCTCGCTATGGAGCTGGGCAGCCTTTTCAATTTAATAAATAAATATTTGGATGTGTTGATTATATCTCTGTGGGGTTTTTGTGTGTGGAAATAGAAGGGGCATGTGCATAACTGTGACCTCTGTGTATGTGTGTGTGCATGGTTTTGCTCTTCCTTCATGTCTGTGTGTGTGTGTAGGTGTGCACTGGGAAGCACAGATAGGCAGCAGCTACTCTAGTTGGGGTCACATAATTAAGAGGAAAGAGGGAGGGGGCTTAGAATGGAGCAGTTGGCAGCATTCCAAGTCATTGCCCAAATTTCTCTCCCATAAGAATGCATGGGGGGATTTTTTTCCCCCCTCCATAGCCCCCCAGCCAGATCTGGTCTGTTTTCTAATATTTTTACCAGCTTCTTCCTCACTCCCTTCAAATCTGGTCCTGTTCCATTCCATTTTCAGAGAGTTATCTTGCTGATGGATGGACAGAAGACAATTTCTAGTTCCGTTATATAATTTCTTTCCATGATTCCATTGGGTTCAAAAACATAAAGGATGTTTGGTGGAATGATGACTGAAAGAAGCTCTGGATTAGAAAATGTGCATTGGAGAATGATGGTTGCAAGAAAAACATGGGGATGAAATATACTGTGTACAGTAATGGGTAAAGAATAAAAAAATTGATGGTTGCAAAGAAAGTAGAGAGCAAAGAGCAGTTAAAAGGGGTAGAGAAAATGCAGCATGGATTTTTATTTTGGTGGAAATGGGTGAAAAAAGCTAAACAAACAGCCTCTGGTTGAGTGAATGGAATTAGGCCTCAGTTCTGATGGCATTTGGGCAGATCGAACCAAAATGCAAAAACACATGGCATAAAATAACAATAAGGTGCCAAGACTGAAGTATGGGCTGAAAGCACACTCAGATAAGAGTATTCCCAAGAATGTGGGTTGCACTAAGAAGGCTTGTCACCCAGTCCCTACTCCATTCACTTCACAAAGAAGGATGGCCTTCAGCAGGCCCTCTAGATGCCAGGACTCTGTAAGAGTATATTTTTGCTCACTTTGTTAGATCAAAGTGAGAGTTGGATATAGTGGGAGAAACAACATTTAGTGGGAATGGGGTATTTAAGAAGTATATGTACAACAAGAAGAAATAAGATCAAGAATGAATGGGTGCTGAATGGACGAATGTGGACCGAATATAAAAGTGAGTATCCAGCACAAAAGGAGTACATTGAGGTGGTCTGGTCATAGAAGAGAATGAATGAAGATTGAATATATGAAGGAAGGCTGCATGGGTCAAAAGGAAAGGGAAAACCAAGGAAGTCATGGTTGGATGGAGTTGATGAGATCCTGAAAAAGTGAAAGGTGAGAAATTTAAAGAATTCCACCACCTAGAGCCTCTAGAGCAGGGTTTCTCAACCTTGGCAACTTTAAGATGTGTGGACTTCAACTCCCAGAATTCCCCAGCCATCCATTAAAGTTGCTAAGGTTGAGAAACCCTGCTCTAGAGTGAGGCAGTTTATAAATTTTATAAATAAAATAATAGTGTATGAAGCAGTGTATGGATGTAGTGGGAGCAAGAACGATTTGCAAGGATAGAAATGTATGGAGACATATTGTGAGTTATTTGGCATAAACTAGTTTTAGCTGGTTTCTTATGTCAAGATTTTAATTCCTTTTGCTTACTATTTTTTACTCCTTTTTTGCTCTGAATGTAACATTTTTACTCTTGAAGGGGAATAACAATTAGGTAGAATTGCTCTGAAATTTTATTCAAAAGCTATACAATGCGCTAAATATAAACCAGAAAAATTGTACTTTTTAAATGTTGGTGCTCTGTAAGCTCTACTCACAGTCACTCATGTCCTGGTCATTTCCAGAATGGATTACTGTAACACACTCTACAGGGGGCTGCCCTTGAAGAGCATCTGGAAGCTTCAGCTGGTGCAGAATGCAGCTGTGCAGACAATTGTGCGTGCCTCTAGGAGGGGACACGTTACACTACTGTTCTGTGAGCTGCGTTGGTTGCCAGTTTGCTTCCCTTTGCAATTCAAAGTGCTGTTTTTCACTTTTAAAGCCCTACATGGCATGGAACCAGGTTATTTGAGGGACCGCCTCTTCCCTCTACCCGTCCCACCAGGTCAAGCAGGAGGGGTATGTTGTGGGTCCCATCTCCAAAGGAGCTCCATCTGGCAGGACCCAGGCATTGTGCCTTTTCTGCTGTGGCCCCTGCCATCTGGAACATTATTTCCCCTGAGGTGAGATTAGCCCCATCTCTGTTAGCCTTCTGGAAGGCCCTTGAAATGTGTTTTTTTTCACCATCCTTGGGGATCCCAGGGAGACCCTGCAAAGTGGCTGTATGAGATTGAGTTTTTAATTGTTGTTGCATTGTACACTTCCCAGAGTCACATGTTTGTGAGATGGGCAGCTATATAAATATGCTAAATAAATAAATAAATATTTCTAGGCAGTGCTGAGGAATTTTCGTAGCAATCTGGAAGGCAGCTCTGTTGGGTGCCTTGTTAACCTCTGAAATACATGAACACCCCTAGTAGTGGATGCAGTTGCCCCTAAATTGTCTCTACCTGGTCACCAATCCTGGGCAATCCCTTGGTTTTCTGAGGATCTCTGAGAAATGAAATGGGTGAAGAGACACCTGGAGTTACACTGGTAGAAAATGAGAAGTGAGTGAGACAGTTCAGCTTCAACCCTATTAGTGATCAGAGTAGCAAAGTATAAATATTTCCCTGCATTTATTGCATTTACAGAATGTTGGCCAGCAGGCTGGACGAACTAATCAGTGTGAGTTCCTATAATCTGCCTGGATGTTTTGTGAATAAAGCTGCTCATATTTGCTCAAAGTTGAAAGTTAGATGGATGGAATTTATTGAGATGAGAAGTCTTGTGATGTTACCTGGGACATTTTTGTGCTTGTGGATCTTAAGAAAGTGGACAACGTCCTTTGTGATCTCAGTTCTGCCACTCGTGGATTGGTCCCTTGCCCCATCTGGTTCATTAAAGTGGTTAGGGAAGGGATAGGAAGTTCAATCCAGGCAGTAGGAATAATTATTTGATTGAAAGTGAAATTCTAGGAGCTCTGAAAGAGGGATCAGTCCACCTACTGAATAGGAGGCCTGGCCTGGATCCAGTGCAATTGGATAATTATCATGCTATCACCAACTTGTCCTTTTTGGTAGGGGGTGTTGAGAAAGTAGTGGGGCTGTAAATAAGGCTCTGAAGAATATGGATGATCTTAACAGGTGACAGTCTGATTTCAGGCCTGGGCATGGAAAAGAAATTTCACTGATTGCTCTCAGTGATGACCCATAGGAGGACTTGGACCAAGAAAATGTGATCATCTTCATCCTCCTAGACCTTTTGGTGGTACCGTGGACCATAGTAACTTTCTGAACCACCTGTGAGGGTTGGAAGTTGAAGGCCCCACATTATGGTGGTTTTGCACTTACCTGAGTGGTGAGTCTAGTTAGTGGGGCAAGCAAGTGCTTGTTTAGGGAGTGCTTCAGGGCTTGGTCATATTTCCTGTTTTGTTTAACAACTATGTGAAGCTGCTGAGAGACATAATCCATCACTTTTGGGTAAGGAAATGTAGTAGAAGTTCTGACCGGGTGTCTGGATGCTGTCATGAGAAGCAGGCTCAGACTCAACCCAAGCAACACTGCGTGGCTGTTAATTCAGAAGCCTAGATTCCAGGTTTGTGCCAACTCTGACTTTCAGGGCGCTTGTGCTCCCTCAGAGAAAGCAAGTGCAGAATCTGGAGGTCCTCCTGAACTCACGGCTCCAGCTGGAAAAGCGGATAGAAGCTGTGGCTAGGAGGGCATTGGCTCAGCTTTGGTTAGAGTACTAATTGTGGCCTTGCCTGAATCAGGATGCACTAAAGACAGTCACTTAGCTCCTTGCCATCTCTTTATTAAATTATTATGATTTGCTCTACACAAATCTGCTGTTGAAGACCACCTGGAACCTTCAGCTGGTCCAAAACGCAGCTGCCATGTGCTCACTTGTCAGCTTCAGTACTGCTATATTACACTGCTGATACAAGAGCTGCACAGGTTACCAGTGTGCTTTGTAGTGATATTCAGGATACTGGTGTTATCTTTAAAACCCTACAAGGTTTGAAGTCTGAATATCTAAGAGATCACTTCTCACAAATAGATTCTGCCTGCCTGATCCAGATGGTTGGAGAGCACCTGTTAAGGGTTTCCACATACTCAGAAGGTGGTGGAGAGATGCCTGATGGCAAGTGTTCCCTGTGTTGGCTCTCCTTCTATCAAACAACTTGTCCACCAAGATGAGGAGGCTTATGACCTTCCAAAAGCTGATTTAAAAATTGGCTCTTCTGGAAGGCCTTTTGGGAATGATTGGAGACATCCGTGCCAGGATTAAAAGCAATTTTTGCAAGTAATGTAATTTGGAATGTATTGTTGCTTTATTTGGTATTAGTATATTTAAACTGTGTTGAGTCCACTAAGGATTAAGGGGGTGTGGAATAAACAAATAAATCAATAAAAGATTACTGAAGTGGGAAAGAAATTGGCCCCTGGATCATATGGCATTTTAGAACAATTCTTTTGTTTCCTCTAGTGATGGCCACATGAAAAAAAAAACTGGCATGTGTAAAGAAGAACCAGTGTATATATTTAGTTGGAGAGGTGAGTTTTGTCCTACATGTTAGATTTCTGAAAAAGAAACAACATTGCAGTACATGCACATTAACTCCCATTTTAATGATATCTTCTCTAATATGTTTAGACTGTTGGGTTGACATGTTTAGGATTGCTGTCTTACTTTAATCTCTAGTTTAACATTTCAGTTGTAACAGTTATTTTCTAAGTAACAACAGGGATCCAGCACTACTTGCTGTGGGGTGTGTGTGTATGGGAGTGTGTGTGTGTGATATCTGCCCACTTTGATCATGCTGCCTTTCTCTTCCAAAAGGATTCTTCTTTTTTGCGAAGGGAGGGAATTCGAATCCTAAGAGCAGAAACATCGACGTGTTCCCCTAAAACTAGCTGGAGGATACCTAGCTAATCATTCTTGAAGGACATCTCTGCATGAAGCAGCCTTTATCTCTTTCCCAGCCCATAGCCAAGGTGTTTTCCGTCTGCACCTGACATAAATCTTGCTTCTTACACGAAGCATGTTGCTTTGAGCTGATGTGATGGAAAGTGGGATGTGCCTAACTCCTGTAGTCACCTGCAGTGAGTTGTGGCTCACAGGCAGGTCATGTAGTGGGGAGAACATATTTACCCTCTTTCCACAAATCCCACATGTGGCATGTTGGTAAAACAGGTAGGTCTCCTATAGGTCCTGTACATGGGATGTCAAGAGCTATGTTGGCAGGCTGTGGGGGCTGCTTCAGCTAGCACCACTGCCGCCTCCACGTGTTGGCAGGTCATGAGGTTATCTAGGAGGAGATCTGTATCCTTGGTTATCCCACACTCAGATGATTAGGAGCTGCAGATGATCCTGGAGTAGGCAGTGTCTATGTGCTTAGTGGGGTACTTTTGCTGCAGACAGGGCTAAGTACTCTTCCTGCAAGTCCCTACCCATTTTTGGTAGCAAAAGCATCATTCCGAATGCCCCGTGTGGGTATTGGTGGACTGGACACCCAGCAACGCCATGCCTTCCAGACCCTAGGATACATTGGAGTGAAAAGCAGGATACTTTTGTTGACAACAGTTTGCACCCACACAACTCACCCATGGATCACCTACAGTGTCTAAAGCATGGGGATAGACTGCTGCCTTGGTCATTCCACTCTGGCAAATCAGGCACTATGGATGATCTGGAGGTGAGTAGGGTCTTCCCTATGAAGTGGAGGGAAAATTTCCTGCCACAGATCCTTAGGGATGGAGTGATAGAGGTATGGCCTCTGTTCTCTCCCACCAGTGGTTGAATTAAATGCTGACTCTCCTTTTAATTGGACACCTTCCCCCCTCCAGTTCAAGCCCTGATAAATGGCCAAGCCCACTGCTCTCACTGTCTGTCATTCCTCTCTTCTCCCAGCCCCAGGCTATGTGAGGGAGAGCAGTTAGTGGATGTTTCTTTTTTCCAGCAGGGAATCCATCAATCACCCCTGCAAAAGGGGTAGAGTTGAGATCCACTGTGGAGACCAAGCACATTGATGCCAATGTACTTCCTGACAGCACATACTATAGTAGGCTGATTGAGTCTGCATTATGCTGGAGTCACTATTGCTGGGCATTTGGGAATGGCCTGAGGATTTTGGAGGGTTCATTGTCTTGTCCCTGCTGCTTATCTCCTCTCTGCCCCCAGAGTCCCTCTCCCACAAGTGAGGGATTTATGTGCTGCTCCCGGACCTGTCGAAACTAGCATGAACAATGGTAAGGTGACTGCAACCGTGCAATTGAAGCCTGGTGTCCTTTTGACATGTGTTGATATGTAAAAAATGGGTGGGGTTTCGAATGCATGTCATCATGGAGGAAATCTGCCTGTGTTGCTGCTAAGAATCTAGACTGATTTGATGGCACATAATCAGTCAATCAATTCAAATGCATGGTTGCAGCCACTCTCTTGACTTTTTTGACCTCCCCCCCAGCACATGTCCCTGAACCATGGGCTGAGGCTGGTTGGGCTATCTTTGTTTTCCAAATATGGCTGGACTTTGTTTCCCAATATCACTCATGATTGCTCATCTGAGGCTTCTGGGAGTTGCATTGAAATCAAATATGTTGTGCAGAGTGCAGCAAAGCTCTCTAAAACTCTGCTCTCAGGAAAACCACACATCAGCATGAGAGCTTGCAAAATGCAATGTCCATATTTTGCTCTCCAAAGAAATTCCAGTCAGAAAATATATACTAACTGGTTTTTATTGATAAAAATGCAAAACTCCATAAAATACAAGTTGCATACAAAATATAGGAAATAACAAAGACTTCTTCTCATCTTAGCATCCAAGACTTATCCACAACAAAGTCTCTAGCTAAAAACTCTCAGAGAAGAGGTACACTACTTGGTTATTAGTTACAACTACATAACCTATAAAACTACATGATAGATGAAACTATACACGACTGACAGGCTGGGCATCTAGCCCCCCCATTATATTGCCAGCATGTACCCCCCCCCCCGGAATAACTAGCATACACATGCCAATAGGTGGCAGTAAATAGCACAACACAGTCACAAGATGCCTTGTTTACATTAACTCATACAGTAGACGTAACAATTTGTTGTACAGATAACGAGATGAAATTTCTTCCCATGAGAAAATCCTGCCACCCCTCTCAGCTCGTTTTCGACACAACAACACATGTTACAGGGTAGTACAAGCAAATGATTACAACAATACAGAAACAATTTACATTTGCTCTAATCCAAGGTTTGTTAACATTGCTTCATGTTGTACAATAGGCAATGGTTTGGTAAATACATCTGCAAGATTTGCTTCAGATGCACAATACACAAGATCAATGAAATTTTCTAATATAGCTTGTCTCACATTTTTATACTTTACATCAACATACTTTGTACGAGCTCTTATGTTTTCTGTTTTAGCTAACCCTATACAGGCTTGAGAATCTTCATACACTGAATAAGGCAATGACACTTGAATGTTTAAATCAGTGAATAATTGATGAAACCATCTTAATTCACAGACTGCTTCTGACAAAGCTGCAAATTCTGCTTCTGCAGTTGATAAGGCAATGGAGGTTTGCTTCTTTGCTTTCCATGCAATTGTAGATTCACCAAATTTACAAACAAACCCAGTTATGGACTTTCTGTCACTTTCTTCTGCAAATGAACTGTCAACAAAAATTACAGGCTTTTCTGATCCACTAGTTGACATTTTAAGACAAAGGTCTATTGTACCTTTTAAATATCTCATTAATCTTTTCAATCCTTGCCAGTCATGTTCTGTAGGATTAGCCACTTTACGGCTCAAAATCCCAACAACATAGGATACATCAGGACGTGCCCATTGCAGTACAGAACCTATCACAGAACGGTACATTGCAGGTGTTTCACACAACTTTTCACATGCTTCATTTTTTAAAAAATCACAAGTCATTGGAGTTTTTACAGGTTTTGCATCTGACATTCCCATGTGTGTTAACAATTGTTCTATCTTTTTCTTTTGACTTAGATAGATTTCTCCATTTTCAGCTCTATGCACTTCAATCCCAAGGTAGTATCTTAACATACCTAGATCCTTCAATTTAAAATATTGCTCCATTTGCTTGGCAAACTCTTTTACCGAGTTTAAAGAACTAGTAGCAAGACAGAAATCATCAACATAAGTGAGAAGTACTGTATAGTCTTTCCCAGTTCCTTTGGTATACACACATTGATCAGCTATTGATTTCTTGAAACCAATTTCCAACAAAGCTTTATCTAAACATTGATGCCAACATCTCCCAGCTTGTTTCAATCCATACAGTGCTTTACGCAATCTGTAGACTTTGGGAATCATCACATGTGTAACCTGGAGGTTGCTTCATATACACAGTTTCAGGAAGCTCAGCATTTAAATACGCTGTATCCACATCAAAATGATGAACAACCATATCTCTTCGTGCAGCTAAGGCCAACATTACACGCAATGACTCAGGCCAAACTGTAGGTGCATATGTAAGATTATAATTCACAAACTGTTCTTGTGAATAACCTTGTGCAACCAGTCTAGCTTTATACTGAACAGTATTATCAGGTAAAAGCTTTTTTCTAAACACCCATCTGGAACCTATGGCTTTTTCTGATACAGGTAAATCAACCACCTCAAACACGTTCTGTTTTATTAATGCATTAAACTCATTATCCATAGCTTCATTCCATTTATCTTGCTCATCAATTGGCAAGGTTAACATTTCCTTAAAATTCTGTGGCTCGCTAGTTATTTGACACACCCAGACTTGTTGAATAACAAATTTTTCAGGTGGAACTCCTTTAGTTATTCAAGTTGATCTACGAGGAATTTCAAAACTCTCCTGAATATCCTCTATTTTCTCCTCTTTCTGTTCTACTTCAGTTAAAGCCTCTGCTTCTTGCTTTATCTGCGGAGAGGGGGGTGCAACAGGTGGTGTTTGCTCTCTAGCTAAATCTGTGTGTGACTGCAAAAAAACCTCTGAATTTGCATGCAGCCTTTGCCACTCAGAAGGCTGTTCAAAGCTAGCACTTCTAGAGATAACAATTCAGCCTCGGCCCAGAGAAAATCAATAAGCTTTTGATTCAGATGAATAACCAACAAATCTCAAGCGCTGTTTTTTTGGTTGGTTTTTCCTTCTTTGAGACTGAGGAATTTGTACATAAGCAAAAGTTCCAAATGTACGCAAATGCTTTAAGCATGGACGTTTACCATACAGCAAAAAATAAGGAACTTCATTCACAGCTGAATTCCAGTGTCTATTAGTAAGAAATACTGCTGTTAACATTGCTTCACACCAGTAGCGGGATGGCACCTGGGCATCCAAAAGTAAACTATCCTTAATTACCTTCAGAACACCAATCTTGCGCTCAGCTATCCCATTTTCAGCAGACATGCCCACATTTGTTAATCTGGGGAAAATGCCTTTCTTACGTAGCCAATTTTTAAACTCAAGACTCATAAACTCACCCCCTCTGTCTGTCTGCAAGCTCCCCAGTTGATATCCATGTCTTTTTTCAACTAATGACACAAATTCTTTGAAACGAGAGAATGCTTCAGACTTCTGTTTCAGCAAATAACAAAATGTGAAACGTGTTTTATCATCTACTAAAACAAACATGAATCTTGCTCCCCCTTCACTTGGAGGAAACAGACCAGCTAAGTCAGCATGCACAAGGGCAAATGGCCTTGTGGAAATCCTGCTGCTTTTTCTGGCGACAGGCAGATTTTATCTTAGATTGCTTACACACAGTACAATCAAGAAATTTAGCACACTTCTTGAATCTCAGTTCTGGATACACTTTGGCCATTTGTGACAAACCCTTCCATCCAGGATGACCAAGTACTCTATGATAATGATGGATGCAATCATCATGTAAAGACACATTACTAGCACAACTTCCAATTAACACATCTTGTTTAGGAAGCATTTCATACAACTGATTAACCATTCTCCCTCTAGCACACTCAGCCCCCTCTTTTGTTACATAGCATTCAGAACCTTGGAACATAACAGAATACCCAATGCTAGTTAATACAGGGACACTGAGAAGGGAAAAATCAAGTGTAGGAACACAGAGTA
The DNA here is from genome assembly GCA_030867105.1 of Liasis olivaceus. Lineage (NCBI taxonomy): Eukaryota > Metazoa > Chordata > Lepidosauria > Squamata > Pythonidae > Liasis > Liasis olivaceus. Next base: position 23,655,917 of record CM061348.1, on the reverse strand, counting down.
CATCAGAAACCACTTCCCCCAAACAAGGAATGAACACTTCACCTTGCATGGTTACTTTGGCTACAGAACCATCAGCCAAATTAACTTGTTCTATTCTAGGCTTACATTTAGTTAATAATAACTGCTCATTGTTTACAATGATTTCACTACAACCAGAGTCCAGTAACCACTTATCAGCAGAATGTTTGTCTCTGTTAGAAATCAAAGCAGACACCAGTCTAGTACTCCCTTGTTTCTTAATTGGTGCTTTTCCACGACGGACGAACCTTCTGGAACTCTCAGCAGGCTGATTTTTCACAGGACAGTCTTTTATAAGGTGCTTGGTAGAATTACAACGAAAACAGTTTCTTACCAAATATGCACATTCTGTGCCAGCTGGAGAAGGTTGCCATTTTACGTTATCAAGTCTTTTCGTAGAATTAGTCTGCATATCACGTGCACATTGTATCTCTTGCAATCTATTGGTTAGATATTCGACAGTCAAATCGGCAGGCGGTAAAGTCTGTACAGATTCTACAAGCATATCAAACGAACCATCCAGACGCGAAAGAATTATACATGCTCTTTGTTGCTCGGGAATAATCAGATTACAATCTGCCTTGCTTCCAGCACTCCTGGCTTCACGCCTTGGACAGCATTCCTGGAACCTCATGCCTGGGATCTGTCCTGGAACCACTGGCCTCAGTCCTCAGTCCTGGGTCCTGGGCACTTGGTCCTGGATTCGGGATCCTGGGTCCCCTCTGGGCTCTGAGACTTAGCCTTGGGCCCATAACCTGTTGTGCAGAGCGTAGCAAAACTCTCAAAAACTGCTCTCAGGAAAACCACACATCAGCATGAGAGCTTGCAAAATGCAATGTCCATATTTTGCTCTCCAAAGAAATTCCAGTCAGAAAATATATACTAACTGGTTTTTATTGATAAAAATGCAAAACTCCATAAAATACAAGTTGCATACAAAATATAGGAAATAACAAAGACTTCTTCTCATCTTAGCATCCAAGACTTATCCACAACAAAGTCTCTAGCTAAAAACTCTCAGAGAAGAGGTACACTACTTGGTTATTAGTTACAACTACATAACCTATAAAACTACATGATAGATGAAACTATACACGACTGACAGGCTGGGCATCTAGCCCCCCCATTATATTGCCAGCATGTACCCCCCCCCCGGAATAACTAGCATACACATGCCAATAGGTGGCAGTAAATAGCACAACACAGTCACAAGATGCCTTGTTTACATTAACTCATACAGTAGACGTAACAATTTGTTGTACAGATAACGGGATGAAATTTCTTCCCATGAGAAAATCCTGACAACCAGGATTCAACAATATTGAAAACCAGATTCTTTCTCTGCCACCCACCCATCCCCAACTAGAGACCACCTTTAGGTTCTTTCACTTTTGGAGTGCTTCCTCTAGATCAGTGTTTTTCAAACTTGGCCACTTGAAGATGTGTGGATTCCAACCCCCAGAACTGAATCCAGATGATATTGGTGCCTTGCTATTTTTCTTCATGACCTGATGTACTTTGTCTCCTGTGCTCAGTCTCTTTCCATGGGGTCAGAAACTCTGGTCTGGTTCCCACTTTATGATATTCCATAAATTGTTGACTAAGCCACAATTAGATGAGTTAATCCAACATTCTAGGCCATAAACCTTTGTTTTGTGAGATATGGTGGCTGGGTCTGTGCAACGTGTTAAGCCAAAGCCAGACAACCCAATGATGGCTTAGTGTCATATATGCACCCAGGCTAAAACTCTAAGTCTGGGTATATTTGGATATTGCTGTTTTTCCTTCTCACTTTTTAATTTACTGTGCTTAAAGTTAGGTTAACCTTCCATAGCTAGATGTATTAGATTACATCTTCAATTCAGCCAACATGGTTGGGGTAGGCTGTGTTCACTAGGTTCTCACATCATAATAAACCATTCATTCGTTTGTTCGTTCATTCAAATTTATTATCGCCCGACTTCAGTGGACTCTGGACTAGAATTATTTTAACTATGGTTTATTGAATAAGCCACAAATGCTTTGAATCTCTCATTGGAATTTCTACAGCTAGGCTGTAGAACAGCTAGGCTGGCTAAATTCACACAATCCATTAAGTCACAGGCAAGCATAACATTTTGGATTAGGTTGTTCTGTGAACTCAGTTCATTACTGATTTCACACAATGTTCAATATATAATAAATAATCAGGTAAACTGCACAGTTGCTGGTTTCTTAATGCGCTCCCTGTTGTTTACAAAACAGTTTAACAATTACTTACAGTCTCACCACAGAAAATCTGGAGGGAGTAACAAGTAAAAATGTAATGGTAACTCTAGCACATTTTGGCTGTTGGAAAATTACTATGGGTGATTTCCATTTCCATTTCCATTTTTCCAGAACACTCCCAGTCAATCCCTATATCCAGGTCGAAGCAAGCACATACACCACTCAGTTCAGCTAATAAAAATGCAGCTTTCTTTGTTTATTACACATCAGCAAACGTCAATAGTTAACTGGCAAAAATGAGACAAAAGGCAAGCAAAAGGAAAGAGATGGGCATGAACAAGAGGCAAGAATTTACATTGTCTATATAACTATATTCAAAGGAACAGGACTTTAAAGCCTCTGGAAACAATATTGTGGGTAATTAGGATGGACAATCCCAAGGGAGTGGCCTTTGGTTATTCCAGACATGGAAAGTAGGACACCAGGTGATCCTCCCTCTAATTCTGTATCATTGAAACAAACAATTTGGTGAATGGAGGTGATGTCTCCGACACTGGCAAAGTTCAGTCATAGTTTATAAGGGGATGTTTTTCCTCTTAGAATACAAAGTTCAGGTCTTGCTCTGTGAATTAACTGTCTTATTAGGAAAAGTTATAGAATGTTCATAATGGCACTAATGAAAAAAATTAATTAAAATATGTCCCAATCAGTGGTGACATATTTTAAATAACCCAGTGAACTACGAAGGTATGCAATGATCATTATGGAGGTGCACTTAAGATGTGTTGCAATTCGATGTAAGAAAGGCAATGCCCTTATTCTGCAGTGTAACGGTCCAAATCAGGCTTCTATTAAATTCATGTATTAAATTATGTTAAATACATTACTTTAATCATATATTATTAAATATATAATATAAAATATAAATATATTAAATTCCAGTAGTATTTCTTGCTTCTAGGTGGATTTTCTAGTAAGTAATTTTCAATATTTGAGGTTGATGACTTAGGCAAGATATTCCAGTCTGTATCAGAGGATTTTAGCCACTTAAATTTCAGTGTAAAAACTGAAATGGTTACTGGCAAAATTGTAGTGAATATCTCAGCTTTTTTCTCTAGGACTACATTTTAGCAATGTCCAACAGATACAAATTTCTGTGATTTCATAATCTGCTTTTCATATTTCTCTCTCATGCATTTTAATATATTCAAAATAGCTTTAAATCATCCTTGAATGACAGATAAATACTAGTCACAATTTTTTTCAGTTACATTCTGGGCTCTGTAAAAGAGAATGAATTTCCAAATGGCCTTTCTCCTTCAAAAAATGGAATCTAAATGGAAAATCTGGAGTGATTGTGAAAACTGAATGTAATTAACTTATCCATTCAGCCCTTTCAGTAAAGGTACTTGCATCAAAGTTGACATAGGAATAGCTACCATACAGGCATACATATTTAATTTAGTTTTGTTTTATTTTCCTATAAGAAAAATCTTTTGTATAGCAGATACAGTAGATAAGTTTCAAATATGAAATCCTTTGTTAGTTTGACCTGGCCTTGTCTGAGCAGTAGATACGCTTTTTTTCTCGAGGGGATCAACCTGTGGAATATGATTTTCATTCCCATTAAACACCTATACTGCAGCAGTGCATTGAATTTTGGTAGTAGTGGAATTTAATTGCATTATTTAATTATCTCTCTTTTAAAAATCAGCAGTCATTTAAATTGATATAAATCTTGTGCAAGGTCTGAACAGCTAGACTCCTGTTTTGGAAAACTTTAGACTCCAGAAATGGTTAGAGATTTCTGTGTGAATCACTGGTGAAGGAACAAACGTACGTCAGATGTATCTAATTGAACGTTGACATTCCGAGACAAATAGGTTGTATTCTCATGCTGATATTTAAGAATTAACATGCCTAAATCCTAGCATTCTTATTTTCCAAGATTTTGTTTTTTCTTTTTGTGTGCCTTCAAGTCAGTCTTGACTCCTGGCGATTACCTGGACAAGTCCCTGCTGTTTTCTTGGGAAAATTTTCAGAAGTGGTTTGCTGTTGCCTTCTTCCCGTGGCTGAGTAACTGGCCCAAAGTCACCCAGTTGGCTTTGTGCCTAAGGCAGGGTTAGAACATGTCCTCTTGGTTCCCACCCTGGTGTGTCTAACCATTACACCAAGCTGGCTCTTGAATATGTGAGTAAAGAATAATTATTTTTAACTAAAGGTAATTTTAATTAAATGTAAATATAGTGTTTTTCCTAGCCACACCCATTCATTTTTGGGGTACAAAGGCAAAGTGTATCTCTCAATCCAAAAAGTGTTGAACCGGAGAGTTGGGTTTTTCAACCGTCCCTGGAATAAAGCCTGACAGAAACATGTTTGCGGTACTTTGGGCCATGGGCTGATAACACATTCTTATGTGAATGGTTCATGTTTCAGCTGTTACAGTGAACTGGCTTTCAGTCCTTATATGACTCTTTGATTAATGTTTCCCCACTTCCCTTCTCATTCGTTAATTCAAAGGTTGACAACCTTTTTAGATCCCAGTGCTATTGTACCTAGTCTTCGGTCCCACCCCATTCTTTCTGTGGGACACATGGCGTTGTGATGCTTCTCCTTTGTCCTCCAGGACCAGTTACAGTCATTGTTAATGGAGGGAAGAGGCTAGTCCTTGACTCTTGCTTTGTGAGGTGCATAAGGGTTCAGTTCTCTCCTTTGTCCTGTTTAACATCTACATGAAGCTGTTGACTGAGGTCATCCATTGGCATGGGGTTAGGAATCATCAGTATGATGATATCTCCACTCCTGATTGCCCAAGCAAAATGGTCAGGGTTGTGACTCAGTATCTGGAGTTGTGGATTGAGAGAAACAGCCTCAACCCTAGCAAAACTGAGTGGGTGTGGATTTTGATGTCTGCTGGATCCAGAGATTTTCCATCTTGGATTCTGAATGGGGTTGCACTTCCTCAGATAGGCCCACTGTACAGTTTGGGGGTCCTCTTAGATTCACAACTGCTGGCTGACGTCTAAAGGCAGTCATGGCTCAGACGGCCTTTGCACAAATCCATCTTGTGTTCCAGATGCACCCATTGGGAAGACCTACTCACAATCATACCTTGGTCATCTCTTGTCTGAATTGCGGCAATGTGCTCTACCTGATGCTGCCCTTAAAGATCACTTGGAAGCTAGAGCTGGTCTAGAATGCACCTGTGTAGACAGGTTCCACCTCAGTACACTTATAATATAACACTGCTACTCTGAGGGCTGCACCAGTTGCCAGTGGGTTCCTGGTGAAATTCAAGGTCTGGTTGTCATCTTTAAAGTCCTTCAGGGCACAGGGACTGATTCTTTGCAAAACCTCCTGTTACCAATTATCTCAACCTGTCCAATATGGTTGGTATTAACTAGGTCCCATAATTTAAGCAGTGTCATACGGTTGGACCTGGAAAATGCCTTTCCTCAGTTGTTACACCTGGAATTGTATTCCCTCTGAGAGCCAGATGGCCCCAATCCTGGCTACTTAGAAGATCTGTTTTTTTCCCCCAAGCATTGGTTCATGAAGTAATTTGAACTTGTCTGGTTTGATTATTTTTGTTGTTGATTTGTCTCAGGTGTAATTTGCTTTATGTCGTATGGGTTCATAATAAGAGTGGTTATAATTCTTTTAAATAATATGTGAATGAATAAATTTATTATATTTTATTCTTACAATGTTATTTGTTGTTTTGATTCTATACCACTCTGAGTTGTATGTTGAGTGGGTGGCTAAATAAATTGACTAAATAAATAAATAACTACCTCATGCCTGACAATCTTACTCTGAGGTCTTATGCGAGGGCATTGCTATCTTGGATGACTTCACATGAGAACTCATTTAAATTGTTGCACGTTTATATTTGTTATAACTTTAGTTATAACTGGGGGGATTGATGGGTGCCATTTTTGGGGACGTGAATGCCTTGATGTCCGTATGTACTATGATATTAATATCAAAATTAATTGGTATACATAATTTATCAGTTTTAAATAATAAACAGTAATTCGGTATATCTGTTCTCTAATGTCATTAACACTTCCAAGTTAAGCTTCTTTAATCCTAAGGACCTCTCACTAATGATCAAATTCTGTACTTGCAATTATGTGGAAAATGATTCATTTTCCCCTATAATTTTGCCTTGATTATTGCAGGTGTTTAGTAACTCATGGGCAAATGGCATCTCTGAAGCCCAATCATTTTTTTGCAGCTGGACAGAAAGACCGAGAAAGGAACAAACAAAAGAAAAGTGGACTAGAAGAAGTAAAGCAAAAAGGCACATATTAGGTATGAGCAAAACTTAACATTCCAAAACAGAACATTCCAGAGAATTCCAGAACATTGTGTTCCTTCCCCAACCCACAATGATTTTCCGATTCCAGGGTTTTCTGCAAGTTAATCCTTTGAACTGGAAGCAGATAGAATTTGGGGCTGGGCCAGATCCAGAACACCAAGAATCACTTCTAGTTTGGATGGTAACCCTTCAAAAAAGCAAGAATGTTATGTTTTACACATCTCTACCAAATGTCAATGAGGATATTCAAATTTAGGATTCACTGCATATGAGAATGAGAGTCAAACCAAATATTTTACAGAAAATTTATTTCCAGGGAGGGGGATCGATAGCAAAAAATATAGTGTCTTCTAGTGGTTTTTAGACTTTAATTCCCATCAACCCTGACTATTATTTATGTTGACTGTTGAATAAACTGAAAAGGAATTCAGAGTATGAGAGAACAAGAGCACATAAAAGAAGTGAAGAACATTGTTTCAAGAGGTTATTGTTAGGTGGTTGAAGATGATGGAAATAAAAGAATGTGGTCACAAGCTGTGCTATGCTGAAATATAAGGGCAACAAAATTAAGGGAGCAAGGTCATGATTTAGTATAAATTATATTGATTTGGTTTTAGAACAGAAAGACAATGTGTAGGAATGTAAGAAAAGATCAACATCCTTTCTTAGGTCTTGAATGTAAGAAAAGATCTACTGATGAATGCTTTTGGCATCAGAACTGAAATACAAAGAGAAGTTCTAAATGCTTTATTGATGACTTACTAATGAAAATGAGAGAAATTACATATATTTTTATTCAGCACATTTTCAGAAAAGTAATCCATATCCTTCTTATTACAGAACTAATCACTGCATTATCTTAAATCATTCTTCCATAATCTGGTTCACTAATTATGTTGTATGTACTTAGTACCACTATGTCATTTTTACCTGCTTTTTATGCTATATTTTCTGTTCTAGCTTCATTATGAAGTAATATTGCTAATATATCAGTATATAAAATTAGATCCCAGGGACATCTTCCCTAACTATCCCTGCCTAGCAAAATTTCATGAACTAATAATCCATTAGCAACTGACTCATTTGTAGACCTTTGTGTGTCAAGTGAGTATTTCCCCAGCTTCTTCACAGAATTATCTTAAAATACTATTTCCATAGAATATACTGGTACTAAGGTTTGGAGCCCATTGAAGCTTATTGGATTCTGGCATTCTGTATTCAATCTAATTTTGCTCACTTATGTGCTGTATTGCTCTGTCTCCCATCCAGCATGGTGGATCAGAGGTTGTTTGGATTTAGAAGCAATGATCACATCATTATAATTTGGGGGGGGGGGTGCTTTCTGGACAGGTCCCTGCAGTTTTCTTGGCAAGATTTTCAGAAGTGACTTGCCACTGGCTTCTTCCTAGAGTTAACAGAAAGTGACTGGCCCAAGGTCATCCAGCTGGCTCTGTGCCTAAGGTGGGACTAGAACTCACAGTCTCCTGGTTTCTAGCCTGGTGCCTTAACCACCTCACCAAACTGGCTCTCTTCTAGTATGAATACTTGAGGCTTTATTCTAAGGCAGTGTAAGAAAATAAAAGAATAAGCTAACATGCGACCGCAGTCAAAGAATATTCATGGGTACTGAAGAATATAACATAATACAAGACAGAATCAAAGAATATTCAAAGACGTAATGAAACAAGAAGACAAAGAAAGACCTTACACTCCCTTCTGCCAGTCAGGGAACCCCAAAGAGATGATGGCAGGTGGGCTCCTTCAAATCCAGCAAATGCGAGCACCCTCCCAGATGGATCTGCATCAAGGTTTCATCTCATGAGGGTTTCTGACTAGCTTATATAAGCTGTAAACTACCATGACTCACACCTATTTTTGATAGTCTTGTCTCACTGGAGTTTGCCAAGGACAAGTCTATCTTATCTTGTGCTTGAAATGCTTTACTTGTTCCTGCCAAGAAAAAGACTGTCAAGGTTAAGGAGCATTTTTTTATACCAGGTAGTGATGCAGCCATCAAGGTAAAGGAATATTTGTTTCTCAAGGTTTTTAGATTGAAGATGAAAAAGATCATCCCACTGTACACAGGTGTATCACCAAGGACAGGGCAAAACAAAGTTTTACTGACTAAAAATAAATGCTTGCTTAATTCTGTATTACATACTCAGTCATTACATGGGAATATAAAGTTTTGTGTACCGTGCATCTAAGGGGAAGAGGTACACACCGCTATCCAATTCCTCCTGTCCAATCTTCTGGTAAAAACATCATCACTATATGTACTAAGTGCTAACATGCCTTATTGGGTTTTGACACAGTGCATGGTATGAACTTTGCCTTTGTGGTTTTAACTGGTGGTTCTTGGATTAGCATAATGGACATTGCCATCTACTTTGCCTTTGTTCATTTTTGCTACATTTACTTTGTTAATGAAGTACAGCTGAGGGCAGTGTGTGAATCTAGGCCAGCATTTCTCAACCTTAGCAACTTGAAGATGTGTGAACTTCAACTCCCAGAATTCCCCAGCCAGCATGCTGGCTGGGGAATTCTGGGAGTTGAAGTCCATACATCTTCAAGTTGCCAAGGTTGAGAAACACTGCTCTAGCCAATTGACTGATGGGCACAGTTTGTTAAGCTTTGGCACTGTTAAATCCAGAGTGTTACCTGAACCTGGATTATAGCTAAAATTAAGGCTCACGCAACATACCTCAACATTCTGTCCTTAGGGTAGAGAGGCAAGAGGATGGAGAAGCTATCTTCTCGTGTTCCTGGGTCTTTTTTCATAGTCCAGGGTTGTGTAAGGATGATTATATGGGGTCATGGAAGGGATAAGAGGAACAATTGAGGTTCTTTTCCTTCTTTTAAAATTACATTTTCATAAAAAGTAACAGTCTGTCTAGTTACTGCAAAAAGTGGGTGAGTAGACAGGATACTGGCCAAGACTGCAGATACCTAGCAAGTAGCAATTGGCTATGGTTTGCTGCATCAACTGGTGCAACACCACGGGGAAACTTATCATTAATGTTAAACATAGCTTAGTGTGTTGTAGGAACATTCCCAGCAGGGGTGTCCATGAGAGGGGGGTTAAAAAAGATCAAGATGGCATCTGTGACAATATAGTCAATGTCATGCCTCCTTTTTATTGGACTATGTGGCACACATAAAAAGGAGGCGGAGCTTCCATTGTGTGCTTGAAACCGCCATCTTGATTTTTGTTTTTTTTTTACTCTCCTGGCAGATGCCATGGCTCATTACCTCACGTTTTCTTTTCCTGCTGTCTGGTTGGTAATTTATAAAAAACAAAGCAAGGTGGATAAAATACAATATAGACAATTTTAGATGTCTTCAGTATGGACTGGATCCTACTATCAAAGCTGGCTGTTCTGCATAGACAATATTTAGAATTTGGAAATGTCTTGAGCAGAACAATGAGCTGTCTTTGCCTTCTCTTAGAAATGTTCTGCTTCCTTTGGTGATACAACAATTTAAGTTGCTTTCATTCCATATATTACCATAGTTAAGTGTAGACTTACAAACAAAAGGGAAGTGAAGCTACCTAGGAGCCTTGATCCCTCAAAACTTCCTACTATAATTCTACAAACATCCCACTTAATTTAATTTAGTTTAATCTTACACAAAGCAAGTAACAGATGCTACCACTGATAAACTGAGATAAATATTAATGCAGTTTTTTTAAAAAGCATTCTATGCAGTTTGCATACATATGTATCAGCTTTCTATTCTGCTCTCTTCATCAGTTTAGATAAACACAAAATTAAAATTTTGGTGTGTCTTTGCAAACAGATTAGGAGTATCTTGGTATCATAGTAAAACTTAAATTGTCCTTTTTGTCCCTTTTTATCTTGGTTTTATGATGTGAAGAATTGACATTGCTATCTTTAGGATATTTATTCAGAACTAAATTATTCACTGTAATCAATGCAATCCTGTACATGAATATCTGCAAATGCCCCACTAAATATGTATAAACATGCATTGAGTAAGCATGCATATAATTGTGCTGATAAATTGTAAATCCTCTATTTTTTAAGATCTTTCAACTGGAATGTTGGGATTATCTTGTTAGAAAGTCCATGGTAGGAGGGAGTAAAAAAGAAAAAGAAAACAAGATAAATAAATAGGTCTAGGTCAGCTATTGTAGCCTTTTTCTCTGAGCAGGATTATCCTGCTGTCATACAAGTGATAACCTTGTATATACATGAAAAGATTTGGTATTTTATGTTGCTCATGTTCAGTTTGTCATCTGCTGTCTTCTAAATCCTCTTCTGCACACTTATCCTTACAGACAGATTCTTCCCCTCCTATTCTTTGGTAATTTTTCTTCCAAATACTCTGAATATACAGGAAGGTAAATAAGAATGGGGCATTTGTAGTGCTTTTAAAAGGTGGCTTTTTGTATGTGCATTTGGGGACTGAGGCATGGGTGAGAGAGGCACCTGCACTGAGTCAAATGCGGCTGCTTTATGTTTTGGGATGCTTTCATGATGCTATGATGATGATGATGATATTGAATTTATGTTGTGATAGTATTTTATTTTATTTTATTTATTTATTTATTTAGCTGCCCATCTCACATAAAAGTGACATAATTTTGATAAATTTTGATTTATTGTAATCTGTGTATTCTAGGTTGTGCTGCCAGACGCTTAGAGTTGTATGATTGAAGTGGCGTAGAAGCCTCTGCAATAAATAAATATTTTCCCAAAAGAAAGCCATTGATTTTTCAAGCAGCTTTCCCTGGACTGTTATATTTGTTCGTGACAAATGAACCGTGGTTTACTAAGTCGCTAATTTTTTTTATAATATGAGTTCATTAGTTATTTTTTTTCCTCCACAGAAGGGTATTAGTATAAGATCTGAAAGTGAAAGAGGCACTTTGGAGCGTAGGGCCAGGTGTAATACGTGATTCAGCTCATGGGCATTCATAGTCATTTGTTGAAGTCCTTGGAACTGGAGTGAAGCATGTATGAATGTGCATATGTATGTGAAATGTATTAGAATATACATTTGTATATAGTGGAAGGATAGCGTAGTGGATAGAGCGCCACCCTTTGATGCAGGAGACTGGGATTTGAATCCCGGCTGGTCCCTACCTTGCCAGTAGGGGAACTTGGGCAAAGACCCCCTAATTTTTCACCTGCCTGCCTCAGATATAAGAGTGACACAAACTAAGAGTGTCATGCCAGTTCAGACATTGCCCAGATTAAGGTCCATGCCAGATGTTGAGGAACCAGAACAACATACAATAAGTGGGCTACTGGAACAAACCATACATGGACAAGGCAAGAGAACCAGGAATTGATGGAATGCTACTACAACAGTAGACCTAATGACTCCTCATCTGGGAGAGTGACTCCAACAGATCCCAGGAACAACATCCGAGCTCTCTGTCCAGAAGAGTGCAGTGATAGGAACAGCTAAGATACTATGCAGAACCCTCAAACTCCCAGGCCTCTGGTGGAGGACCTGAGATTGAGGAAGACACATACCACCCATAGAGGTGAGAAGGGATTATTTTTTAATATGTATATTAACCACTGCAGCATAGTTCCTGATTATACACTAGTGTTGGGAGTTCAGGGCTTGGTATAGCCCCCCCCCCCTTTTTTTAGCTTCATACTAACCACGTGTGGGCAGGTGCAAGCAAGCCTTGTGGAGCTGACCCCAACTCTTGTAGTCTGCTGATACAGCACAACATTCTTCTACAGAAGAGTTATAAAGTTCAGAAGCCACAAGGAAAGATGCAAGGTTGTGGCGTGTATAATAGTAAGCCAGGATTTTGGTTTGTTAAACAAGCCACATGTTTCATATGGCATGCTAAGTCAAAAAGCCAAGAATCCTAATATATGGATAAGTGTTATGTGTGAACCAGACCATTTTTAAAAGGGGGTGTGCTGAAGCATAGTATATAAATAAACTTATTCTTCATGGAAATATTGTCACACTAAATTGTATTTGTTTATTCCATTTTTGGCATTTTTCATTGTTGGAAATAATTTCCAAAGTGGAATAATAGCGAGTACATTGAATTTTATATGACACCCATGCTTTAATTATGAAAACCTGGACATTCGTTCTTCTACTACCATGTTATTTAATTCAGAATCAAGAATAGTATTCAAGAAGCATAAACAATTTATTTTCTTGGTTTCCTATTTATTATATTGTTTTGCGGTCTTTTTTGCAATCAGGAAGAGTGGAAAATCAAAAAGATTATACTCTACCAAAAGTTAGTAAGCTTTTGAAACATTCTAATGAACGATTCCAAAAGGGAAGATATGCAAAGATGCATTTTTACCAGTGGCCTCAGAAAACCATGTTTCAACATACATGGACCTGATTCAAAACATTACAATATAATCTTGTTAATTTAGTTTTGGTTTAATGTGATACATGAATCCCTCCATTGATTGGGGTTACTCAATCCAACCATTGTGTTTTGTGAATCAAGGTTTGTGATTTGTATTTTATATGACCTGCAAATTAAATTTCTTCAATAAGCCATGGTAAAAGCAAACTATTATTTAATGTACTTTGTGAATTCAGCCATTTTGATTAATTGTGTTAGTCTCTCAGTGTACCATTTTGCTAGAGAAAATGCAGATAGAGAGCCCTACCCTTTTTCAGGAGGAGATGATGCAGAATAATTACCATTTGGGGACAGAAATTGCCACTCTTCTTCCTATTTTATTAGTGTGCAGAATTAGAATTCCAGGCTTTCATAGAAAATAAGGACAGAATTACAGTGGAACAGAAATATAAGTATGGTCATGAGTAAATGAGATGAACAATAGAGAGTCACAAATTAGAGGGCATTTCTTAGATTTTCTTGGATTCTAGTTTGTGCTCTGAGAGGCAATTTCCATGGAGACTCTTGACTTTTCCTCTTATGAGATTTTTCTCTGGTTAAACATGCTCGGTCTTTTCGCTCATATCAGAGTTGTGTGCAAAGTTTGCTTCCAGTGCTGTAACTGAGGATATTGTGATCACCTCAGTGTTTATACTTGGCATTGGGGGTATATATTTGCAAAAGTTCTGTTGGCATTGCAACCCTGTTAGCAGTAACAAAATAATGAAGTGTTATCATGCATGATTAGACCAAACTGTCATATTGATTCTTGTTTGCAGAATGTTGAGTCTTTTTATGAAGAGGTTTTAATAGGGGCACATTCCTTATCTCATTTTAAAGCAGTAACCAGTTAATTGGCTGGATAAGCTATGCAACTGGAAGGTGCTCTCGTTGGAAGTATATTAGTCTGGGACGGGGCTAAAGAAGGTTTCCAGGAATAATGGGAAGTCAGCTAAAAACATAGGTCAATCACGTGGTTTTGAAGGAACATCTGAAGAAAATGTCATCTTCAGGCAAGCTGCTTGATGGATCATGTCTTGGTAGAGCTATAAGCATGAAAGGAAGATAGAAAACAAGAGCAATAGGAGAGCGTCAGGTTTCATGAGCTCTACCTCAGCAAATAAAGCAGCCTTTTAAGTGGCGAGAACAAGCTGAGGGATGCTGGAGTGCTGTATTTCTCTTTCTGGCTGATTCAAAATCGAAGCAAAAATGGTATAGGTGGTGGTGCTGGAGGTCAAGTGTCTGGGCAACTGCCTGGGTCTAATTGGGAGCTCTTAACTTGATGCTTTGAGAAGGATCAGACTTTTGAGAGAAAAAAGGCTCTCCCTAATGATATGAGACATTTTGTAAAGGCTAAAATTGCTCCCTTTCTCATGACATAGACACCCGTTCAGCATTGTGTTTTTATTGGTGGAAACAGGACTCCCTGAATGAGAATTGATTTTCAGCACTTGCTGTATTTTGAAAAACAGGACTGCAAGCCAAGATAACATTAGAAAGAGAAGTGAACTAAAAGGGATAGTTATGGACTTCCTGCCCTGGACGTAGAAAGGCTATTTTGCCAGTAGAGAGGATTACCGTTAGCAAATTATTAAAATATCCTTTCTTCCTCCTTGATGCATATCCCGCCAATCTGCTGTATGTGCCTGAAAATACAAATTTCTCCCTTGGATCTGGGGTCCAGTCATTAGAGTCATATATTGCTGAATGTGAGAAATCAGTGAAATTGTCAATTGTCTAATTAACTATGCCATTGCTAGATAACCAAGACCTGTGCCAGGGTGCCTGGGGAACAAATAGATGTGAAATGCTGCTCAGTCCCAACTCGCTCTTTTTAGGTTCATATTTTGTTACGTATAAAATGCTTGTAATGATTCATAGCCATTCAGTATTAAAATAGCCTTAGCTTAAGCAAATGCTAAAAATATTTTTCGCTACATTATTTTTTACTTCCTTTTTTCTTTTGACTTGGGGAATTGGCTTTTTTCTCAGTCAAAAACTACTGATAGTTTTCATTTAAGTGTGTGAGAAGGGCAGCGTATTTATTTATTTATTTATATTTATTGGGAGTTTTACATAAAGTAAAAGACAAATCTAAAGAAAAAGAAAGAAAAGAAAGAGGTACAAGTAAAGAAAAAAATAGAAGAAACTAAAGTTATGAAATGAGATGACTTCCGACCTTTTCTTCAGTAGGTAATTACAATTTTATAATCCCTCCTCCTTCTTAGATGTTATACAAATCCCTTCAGCCCCTCACTCGATCCACTTCTTTTTTAATCCTCAAACCCATGTATAACCATATCATTTTTTTCTTCTTTCAGCAAAAAGTCCATATAAGGTTTCCAGTCTTTCAGAAAAGTTGAGAAGGACAGCATATTATTAATGATTTCTTTTAAATACAAGTACCACTAATTAACAATGTTGTGGTTAACATTTGCTGGATATTAAGAGTACACCCAGGCCAGAAATCTGTCCAGTTCCACTGATCTGATGGAAAACAGTGATTTGATGACATTTGATTCATTTTCCTTTATATGGGTAGTCTGGGAAACTGTTTGGCTCACAAAGAGAAACAAATAGAGGGAAATAGCTGTTATGTGGCTGTTATCAAGCTAAGATATGTAGAATGCGATAAGATTCCTTTCTTGTGGAACCAGTAATTTTAAGCACCTGCACCAAAGACTTCCCAAAGCCACACTGAGTATAAATCGCCATGAAAAGTGAAAGCCTCAACTATGTCCAGTTGTGTGAACCACCCACATTCTGTCTGTGATGTATCATTTAGGCACCACCTCAACTAGGTCATCAGCTGGAATTTTGGCTCAGCATTAACACTTGCTGCACAAGGAACACTTGCCTTGTGTTTTGGGGCCCTGGATTTTGCCTTGTGATGCTCCACTGTGGCTGGGAATTTACTGGAAGAGTTTTGTTTCTTATTTTCTCAGTTTCTTACCAAAGGGAATTCTTGTTCACTGAGATGTGTATGGGAAAGAGAAAAAGAGATAAGTTGTAATACATTGATTTGAAAATTAGGTTATGAAGAGAGATATCTGTCTTGTCATGGGGCGGGGGGGCGGGGGATGTTCCTGGGAGGGATGAGTAAATATTGCCAGGAGTGTATGACAAGCCTCTATGATCCCAGCAGAGTCACCCAAGGCATTAAGGTCATCCCATCTGCCCAGCTAAAGCATGCAGACACCTGTATCAAGCAGCAGCAGCAAAATAGGATGATGCTGGTGGTGGATGAACACTTTAGTGACAGTAGCAAAGGCATCATTTCATATGTACAGGAAAAGGCAAAGGTAATCCACGTTTGCATTTTATAAAGAAAACCACATGAATAGACAAGACAACTGCCTGCCTGCTGCCTGCCTGCCTGCCTGCCTGGACAGTCCTTGCAATTTTCTTAGCAAGATTTCAGAAGTAGTTTGCCCTTGCCTTATTTTTCCTAGGATGAGAGAGAGTGACTGGCCCAGGATCACCCAGCTGGCTTTGTACCTAATGTGGGACTAGAACTCCTGGTCTCCTGGGTTTTGAGCCTGGTGCCTTCACCACTACACCAAATTGGTTCTCTTTATTTATTATTATATAGATTTATATATTATTTATATATTATTATATAGAGCCGTCTATCTCACAGTTGTGACTCTGGATGCAACTGATTGTTGAGATGGTACCAGATGATCGGCCCCCCAGGTTGGATGGCATTCAACATGTTACTGAGAAAGAGCTGAGGATCTTTTGGAGTACTGATGGTGTATATGACATGGTTAGATTAAAGCCTTCTGGACATCCAGTTGTTATCAGGAAAAGAAAATCTGAAGCTGCAATGACAGAAACAGAATGTAAAAAGCATGAACGTGGGAAAACTTAACACAGTGAAAGATGAAATTAATCGATTGCACATTCCCATCTTAGCATCAGTGAATTGAAATGGACTGGAATTGGATACTTTCAGAAGAGCAGACAGTTTGCTACTCACAACACGAAAAGCAAAGAAGCAGCAGCACTGCTTTCATAATTGGGAAGGATATAGCAAAGACACTATTGGTTATAATGCAGTCAGTGACCAAATAATATCAATTAAACTTTGTGGAAAACTCTTTAATATCATGGATATTCAAGTTTATGCTTCAGCCCCTGGTGCAAAAGATAAGACTGGGGAGTTCTATGATCAAATTCAATCTGAACTCAACGGAACGTGCCAACAAGATGTGTTGCTGGAGACTGGAATGCCAAAGTTGGAAATAATAAGAATGAAGCAAGGGGAAGACTTATCCATTTCTACTGGTCAGTGATTTCTTCTCTGCTAACATATTCTACAAACTACACAAATATACACCAGATGGAGTACACAGAAATAAACTTGGCTATATTATTAGTACAAGGTGATGGAAGAGCTCAGTTATAACAGCAAAGACATGGCCAGAGATTGACTAGGGAACAAATCATGAACTGCTTATTAGTTATTTATTTATTTATCAAATTTATATGGCCGCCTATGTCACAAAAAGTGATTCTGGATGGTGTACAACAATTAATTAAAACAATAAATATATAAAAACAGTCTTTATTTTAAAAAATGTAAAAAAAAAAAACAAGGGACAATAGAGAATGAATCTTAGTCATAGTAATGGAGTCACCTTAAGACCGGTCCCCTGGGACCCCCAGGCCTGATGACATAGCCAGGTCCTTGGGGGACTTCTGGAACATTAACAGGGATGGAAAACCCACTCAACAACACCCCCAGGCAGCTTTAACAAGCTAGGAGGGGCATGGATCTAAAGAGTAGGTAGCTGAGTTCCCAGTCCTAAGGACCCTGTCCACTTCCTCAGGTCCAACAGGTTCAAACTATTCCCAGATAACCAGGCAAGACTCTTCCCCAGGCATCTCCTCTGGACCTGCAACAAGGCTGGCAGCCAGCTATGAGCAAATCCAAGTAATTTTATCTGACAGATGCTCAACAAATTCCTCTGCATGCCCCCGCAAAAGGTTCTCCAAGCCCCCCAACCTAAAAGGGCTTGTATCACCTGAAACAGGGCCATGTTGCTATCTGCAAATGCAATAAGGGAGAAGTCTTGATGGTTCACTGCCCTTACTGCCACTAGGTAGGCCTTAATAGCGGCTTTAACCTATGTTTGGTCAAGTTCATCCCTTGTTGAGTACCAGCTAATGTCACTTCTCTTAATTCATCACCCTCAATTCCTCCATAAGCCACTGGGAGTGCTGGGATCCCCAAGTGGGGACAGGTTGAATGGGCGCGATCTAAGGCCTCAGCTGTCCTCTCATGCATGGTTGGCTGGGAAATTCTGGGAGTTGAAGTCCACACATCTTAAAGTTCCCAAGGTTGAGAAACACCAGGGTAGGGAGAACCAGGTTCAAGTACATCTTTGCCACAAACTCCCTGGGTAACTTTGGGCCAATCATTCTTATTCAGTCCAATCTCCTTCACTGGGTTGTTGTGGGGAAAACAGGAGGTAGTACTATGTATGCCATTTTGAGCTCCTGAATTAAAGTTGGGATAAAAATCTAGTAAACATCCTAGCGGGGTGGATCTGTCTGTTTCTCCCTCTCCCTCCCTGTTTCTGTTTTCTTTGCTCCAGCCTTGGAAGCAACTATAAATTAAGAAAAACAAAATATTAATTTAAAATTCAGGACAGGAGATGGTATAGTCCTGAAAATACAGACTTTTGCCCAATGTTATTACTTAGTAATAGGTTAAACATTTCATAAAATGGGTTATTTTGCTTGCCAAAAATGTTTAAGGATAACTTTCTCTAGTCATCGTATTAGGACAAGATTGTCTACTTCATCACATAATTATCCATTATCATTTTTCTTTGTTTTGGAAAGACAGAATACATAGCAATGTCAGATGTTCTGAACTCTAAACTGCCACTTAAAAAAAGCGGGGGGGGGGGAGGGAGAAGAATTTCATATTATTTGTTGTTGCTTTTTTATTATTTGATCTCTATATTAACATGGATATGGAAGGCGTTTGTGTGACCTTCAGTACTTGTCCATGCTACAGTGCCGTGTGATGCTGAGTAATAGAAACCTGAATTGGCTTAGAATCAAAACTGTCTTGTGTTTTCCTTGGCAATGACATCACTATATGATATACTGTACAAAATATTTGCATGAAAAGGCTCTGTCAAGTTAGAGTGGAGAAGAGAAAGCTCTCCATTTTCTGTATGAAGCGAAATACTACTTGTGTGGTAGATAATGAAGAAGGGTAGGTTATTACTGACCTTGTAAGCCTGAAGATTGGTCAATATGCAGTTGTTGTGTACAGTACTTGCAACAATTTATACATGTTTTACAACAAGACACGAAGTTGATGGACCATATCCTATGAATCTATGCTGTACTTGCATATTCATTTGTCATGCTAAAGCTAGTTAGCTCTAGGATAGATTGGTTAATCCATTTCTGCTCATTACCAAGTTTGTATTCATAAATCTGTTCTTCATGATTTTGGGATTAAACAACACTGGAACAGACAGGAGGTACAAAGCTGATAAGATAATTAAATGTTGTTATGTAAAGTTTCCCTCCCCTTCATGGATCACTGCCTTGTTGTGGCGAAGGGGCTTGTGTAACTCAGTGAAGCCATGAGCTATACCGTGCAGGGCCACCCAAGACGGACAGGTCATGACAGAGAGTTCTGACAAAATGTGGTCCACTGGAGAAGGAAACGGCAACCCACTCCGGTATCCTTGCCAAGAAAACCCCATGGACAATGTTAAAAGGCTAAAAGATATGACGCCAGAAGATGAGCCCCTCAGGTCGGAAGGTGTCCAATATGCTACTGGGGAAGAGCGGAGGGCAATTCCAAGTAGCTCCAGAAAGAGTGAAGCGGCTGGGCCAAAGCCGAAAGGACGTTCAGCTGTGGATGTATCTGGAAGCGAAAAGAAGGTCCGATGCTGTAAAGAACAATATTGTATAGGTACGTGGAATGTAAGATCCATGAACCAAGGCAAGCTGGATGTGGTCAAACATGAGATGACAAGATTGAACGTCGACATCTTGGGAATCAGCGAATTGAAATGGACGGGAATGGGTGAATTTAATTCAGGTGACCATTATATCTACTACTGTGGGCAAGAAACCCTTAGAAGAAATGGAGTTGCACTCATAGTCAATAAGAGAGTGGGAAAGGCAGTAATGGGGTACAACCTCAAAAACGACAGAATGATCTCAGTGCGTATCCAAGGAAAACCATTCAACATCACGGTAATCCAAGTCTATGCCCCAACCAGTGATGCCAAAGAAGCTGAAGTTGACCGGTTCTATGAAGACCTACAACACCTTCTAGAACTAGCACCAAAAAAAGATGTCCTTTTCATCATAGGGGATTGGAATGCGAAAGTAGGAAGTCAAGGAGTAATCGGAATAACAGGCAAGTTTGGCCTTGGAGTACAAAATGAAGCAGGGCAAAGGCTAATAGAGTTCTGTCAAGAGAACAAGCTAGTCATAGCAAACACTCTTTTCCAACAACACAAGAGATGACTCTACACATGGACATCACCAGATGGTCAATACCGAAACCAGATCGATTACATACTTTGCAGCCAAAGATGGAGAAGCTCTATACAGATGGCAAAAACAAGACCAGGAGCTGACTGTGGCTCAGATCATGAGCTTCTTACTGCAAAATTTAGGCTTAAATTGAAGAATGTAGGGAAAACCACTAGACCACTCAGGTATGACTTAGATCATATTCCATGTGAGTACACAGTGAAGGTGATGAATAGATTTAGAGGATTAGATTTGGTAGACAGAGTGCCTGAAGAACTATGGACGGAGGTCTGTAACATTGTACAAGAGACAGCAACTAAAACCATCCCAAAGAAAAAGAAATGCAAGAAAGCAAAATGGCTGTCTGATGAGGCTTTACAAATAGCTGTGGAAAGAAGGAATGCGAAAAGCAAGGGTGAAAGGGAAAGATATAAGCAACTGAATGCAGATTTCCAGAGAATAGCAAGGAGAGATAAGAAGGCCTTCTTAAATGAACAATGCAAAGAAATTGAAGAAAACAATAGAATGGGGAAGACTAGAGATCTCTTCAAGAAAATTGGAGATATCAAAGGAACGTTTAGTGCAAAGATGGGCATGATAAAGGACAAAAAAGGCAGGGACCTAACAGAAGCAGAAGAGATTAAGAAGAGGTGGCAAGAATACACAGAAGAACTATACAAGAAAGATCTTAATGTCCCTGATGTCCACGCTGGTGTGGTCACTGACCCTGAGCCAGACATCCTAGAGAGTGAAGTCAAGTGGGCCTTAGGAAGCATTGCTAACAACAAAGCTAGTGGTGTTACACACGCTGCTCCCAGGTTCGGCTTATGGTCACTCACTCACACACTCACAGCCTGTTGAGGCACGCGGATGTTGTCAGCCCCCCTTGCTTTCTACCTGGGTTTTCCAGATAGGTGCGGCTGGAGCAGACAAAACACACAGCCCTGGTCAACAGCCGGGAAATAATTGGGGATACACACAAATCACACACTCACAGCCTGTTGAGGCACGTGGATCTTGTCAGCCCCCCTTGCTTTCTACCTGGGTTTTCCAGATAGGTGCAGCTGGAGCAGACAGACACACAGCCCTGGTCAACAGCCGGGAAAGAATTAGGGATACACACAAATCACTTCCAACCGAACACTGAGGCACAAGAGGTTCTTTGTAATACACGGAGACCCAGTGAATTTAAAGTAACAGCAAAACTTTACTGGTTGCAAGGTACATTTGCTCTTTCTCATACACACACGCACGCGCTCATCCACACTTACCCACGTCCTTCCCAACTAGGCTGCCAGGCACTAGCTAGAGGGACGGAAGCCGCCAAGTCTTGATCCAAAGGTGACTCAGGTGACTCAGCTCAGATGACTCAGACGACTCAGATGACTCAGAGTGGGCGGGCTTTGGGACCCCTTTTATCCCCAAAAGTCCTTGCTGGGTTGATTTACAAGTTGATGGGATTGGGGTGAGGGTTTCCATGTGCTCAGGCCCAACTTCCTCTTTCTGGTTCAGGTCCTTTGTTTTTCCCTTAACGACTTGCTTCCTTCTTATCTACCTCCCCGAAGGGATCCCATAGATAAGTTTCTTGGCTTTTGTCCTCTCTGCTTAGTGCCTGCTTCATCTTTAGGTTATGGCAGCTTCAGCCTAGTCTCACAGTGGAGATGACAGTATTCCAGCTGAGTTATTTAAAATACTAAAAGACGATGCTGTTAAAGTGCTGCACTCAATATGCCAGCAAGTTTGGAAAACGCAACGGTGGCCATGGGATTGGAAAAGGTCAGTTTACGTTTCAATTCCAAAGAAGGGCAATGCCAAAGAATGCTCAAACTATCGCACAATTGCACTCATTCCACATGCTAGCAAGGTTATGCTCAAAATCCTACAAGCTAGGCTTCAGCAGTACGTGAACCGAGAACTACCGGATGTACAAGCTGGGTTTCGAAGAGGCAGAGGAACTAGAGATCAAATTGCCAACATTTGCTGGATCATGGAGAAAGCACGAGAGTTCCAAAAAAGCATCTACTTCTGCTTCATTGACTATGCAAAAGCCTTTGATTGTGTGGATCACAACAAACTGTGGCAAATTCTGAAAGAGATGGGGATACCAGACCACCTTACCTGTCTCCTGAGAAATCTGTATGCGGTCCAAGAAGCAACAGTTAGAACCGGTCATGGAACAACCGATTGGTTCAAAATAGGGAAAGGAGTACGACAAGGCTGTATACTGTCACCCTGCTTATTTAACCTATATGCAGAGTACATCATGAGAAATGCCAGGCTGGAAGAATCACAAGCCGGAATTAAGATTGCAGGGAGAAACATCAATAACCTCAGATATGCAGACGATACCACCCTCATGGCAGAAAGTGAAGAAGAACTAAAGAGCCTCTTGATGAGGGTGAAAGAGGAGAGTGCGAAAGCTGGCTTGAAACTCAACATTAAAAAAACGAAGATCATGGCATCTGGACCCATCAATCCCTGGCAAATAGAAGAGGTAGAAATGGAAGCAGTAACAGACTTCATTTATTTGGGCTCCAAGATCACTGCAGGCGGAGACTGCAGCCATGAAATTAAGAGATGCTTGCTCCTTGGGAGGAAAGCTATGGCAAACCTAGATAGCATATTAAAAAGCAGAGACGTCACCTTGCCGACAAAGATCCGCATAGTCAAAGCTATGGTTTTTCCAGTAGTAATGTATGGCTGTGAGAGCTGGACCATAAAGAAGGCTGAACGCCGAAGAATTGATGCCTTTGAACTGTGGTGCTGGAGAAGACTCTTAAGAGTCCCCTGGACTGCTAGGAGGTCAAACCAGTCAATCTTAAAGGAAATCAACTCTGATTGCTCATTGGAAGGATTGATAATGAAGCTCAAGCTCAGATACTTTGGTCACCTAATGCGAAGAGAGGACTCTTTGGAAAAGACCCTGATGCTGGGAAAGATTGAAGGAAAAGGAGAAGGGGATGGCAGAGGATGAGATGGTTAGATAGCATCACTGAAGCAATGAGCATGGAACTGAGCAAACTCAGGGAGGCAGTGAAGGACAGGAAGGCCTGGCGCAATATGGTTCATGGGGTCATGAAGAGTCGGATACGACTTAACGACTGAACAACAACAACAAAAGTTTCCCTGAAGTTGAGCTTGACTCCTGGTGATATGGAGTTTGTGTTATTTTTCTGGTAATGGTATGGAATGGTTTTGGGATTTTTTTTCAACTTCCCAGTCTAGTCTATATCACTGGGATTTTCTAATGGTGTCTTACTCTCGGACTAACCAGATCTGAACATGTTTAGCTTTTTCAAGATCAGATAAAACTGGTTAGGTGCTGCCACATCCTTAGGCCAAAGGGTATGGATGACGCGAATCCTGATTATACGCATAGATTGAAAAATGTCTAGTTCAAACTTTAATATTTCCCTGCAAACATGGGGGGAAAGTATCTTTTTTTAAAACCCTACTTTACCAGCAAGGCATGTCTGAAAAGTAACAGTCAAGATCAAAATCTCACTTTTCGTGTGATAGTTGCTATGCTGCATCTATTTTGCCTACTGCAAATGTTAGGTAAGAACCTTCTACCATCAGGATGAGAAATGTTCAGCTTCATCCTTACATTTCTTTAAAATTAATTTGTATACTGAGATAACGGTGATTTGGACAAAGGTCATTCTAGAGATGAAAACTGAGCACATGCCTGGAGTAAAAGAGAAGCCATCTATGAGGTTAAAAGGTTACATCTTCCATCCCTGAATCACTCTTTACTGAGCTCTTTACTGAGTTTATTGCTGCTATTCCTCTTGCCTGCCACTCCTCGAAAAAGAGAATTTGACCTGGTTTGTGCATTCTTGATAGCCACATTGATTACATTCCTACAGCGCTGCTGAAGACACACCCCAGGGCTTCTGGGAGCACACTCTAGCTTCGGGGCCTTGAGCTAGATACTCTTCAGAATGCGACATTGGGGCATGTATTTCACAGCAGCTGATGGAAGTTCTTATGTCTTGCTCTAAAAATTATTCACAGGAAGGACTTTAAAGGTCTCTCTTCCAGAAAGTGGGGCCTTTGCCCCGATACATTGCATTAAGCCACAGGTGGGCAATCTTGGTATCTACCAATAAAGATTCTTTCAGTTGCAGAAGGAAATAGGAGCAAAGCAGATCAGCCTCTGGCATCATTTTGGGGGGTGGAGGTGGGAGAGTTGCCCTTTGGGCCCTGCAAAAGTTCTGTCAGCCTTCCCAGGTAGGCCAGACAGGAAGCATGACCAGATGAGCTAATTCTACTTCATTGTAAGGCTACATTAACAGAATCTTGCAAGTCTGAAAGTACAAATCTCCTGCTTTCTCTTTTTACAGCCTGATGAGTTAGGGAGGATCCTTTCTGAGTTTCTTTCGGTGCCCATTGTGTAGTTGCGGGCTCCTCTTCTACCTGAT
This sequence comes from Liasis olivaceus, assembly GCA_030867105.1. NCBI lineage: Eukaryota > Metazoa > Chordata > Lepidosauria > Squamata > Pythonidae > Liasis > Liasis olivaceus. The sequence continues at coordinate 23,631,055 of CM061348.1, read as the reverse complement.
CGTTTCCTATGCGGCATCTCTTCCCTCCGTCTCCCAAGAATATTTCCACATACCATTACAGGTTCTCATGCAATGATAGGTAACGTCATGAGGTTTATTATACTTTGTGATAATTGTATGTTTTGTAGCAGATGATTCTCTAAATGTGGTTCTTATTTTGCGAATAGTCCAGATGCCCATGGCAGCAGTGTTTTGAGTGTACCCACCGCATGCTCTCAAAATACAAATGTGTCCTCAACTCACAAAGGTCATATAGCCCAGTTATAAGGAGTTCTGAGAGGGAGCTACTGAATCAGACAGTTGTTCTGGGAGATAGTTCAGGATGGTGGTGAATGAAGCCTGACCCAAATCTGCCACTCTTCCTGATTTGCTGTCTGAATGAGCCACCTGTCTCTGGCTGATGGCCTTGTAAATCCTCATATTTTGGTCTGTAATGTTGTAAGGAACCTGATGTTTTTGACAGAATATTGTCATTATGGATTAGGCAGCTAAGGTGCCTCTGTGGAGTGAAAACTCAAGTAAAAAAGTATGTCACCAGAGTAATACTGATTTTATTAGCAGAGCAATGGCTTCCGACCTGATATCTATAGTTTCAGACCTCAGATAACCTGAGCCGTACCTACTACAGGAATGGATTCTCTGCTGTGTGGGCATGGTAATGTGCTTAAAATATTTTTGCTTTAAAGATTATATCTCGCTTTCTTCTATGTTTATGAACGTTTACTAAGCTCGACAAAGGTCAGTACAGAGGTTAACATTATACAAATCTGATTAAAATTAGTGGTGCTATTCTAAAAGGTCAGGTGTGCTCTGTGAATTTTCTTAGAGATTATTTTGTTTATTCTGCATATGTGTACATCTCAAAACTCTGTAAAGGTCATAGGGAGAGCTTTGCAGAATTATAAGAAAGGCAATTTAATACCTTAATAACCTTTATTGTGCTGAAACAATAGTCAAAACTAGTTATCTGTTGTAATGTGGGACTGTGTGGATGGAATACATAAACTGAAACACTTCTTTATCATTTGTAAAATGTGTGTGTATGTGTGAAATGGTGCTACCCAATTTACAGTTGTACCAGAAGGGTGTGCTGCAAAATGAAGATTGTTAAAATGTAGTGAATCTGAGAAGTACTCTTTTTGGTAGTACTGTGTAACTGAATGTCATTCCTATTTCTTACTATAGAACTTGTGGACTATTTGCAGTAAAGCTATCATATAAATACTTAAGCCACAACAGTTAGCTGAGTTCATGTTAAGTTATAAAAACTATTTTAATCATAGTTTTTGAACAAACTGTAATGTCCTGCTTCATACACAGTACTAGCCATAATGCAGACAGCTGATGAGTTGCTGCTAACCTGAGGACTGGTGACTGCTGGTAGGCATTGAAAGCTCTTCAGCTGATCCCTGGTACAAGCAACAAAACAAAATATATGTATACATTTTTGAATGGTCAAATCTCGTAATGCCCAATATCTTCAGATAGGAGATTTGATGATCGCTCAAGATTAGTCATTAAAAATAACCCCTACACTGTTATTTAGTTTTGATGGCTTTTGGATGACTCCAAGAGGGAATAATACATATGGTTTTCACAGGCTTTGTATTACTGTCTTATGTGGGTCCCACATGATCTGATAATGATATAGTGTTCAACATAAAGAAGAAAGTTTAGAACCATTACCTTGCTATAAACCCAGCCATGCAACAGCCAGCCATTATTCCAGAAAATTTGCATGGTGTGTTTCAAAATCTTGTTAGGACTGATTATATAACACACACTGAGATTCTTCAGTATCTTATGTGAGTGGCATCTTAAGATAGGAGTTCAGAATCTAACACCTTCATCACCTTCCGTTGTTAGGCTGTATTCACATAATATGTAAACCATACATGTTGTATGCAGTAGTCAATGATTGAACAAGCCACAGTTTACCATGATACATGAAGTTGAATACCTTCCCTACAAGGAAAGGCTAGTCTGTGTAGGAAACAGAAGGGAGTATTTCAAAATATGACACACAAAAAGCAGATGGATATTTCAGTCCTAACTGTTAAAAGGGCCATTGGCCCTTTGGTTAAGTAGTCTGAGAGAACAAAGTTTGAGGAATTCCTAGAATCCCCATCCTAATGAATTTGCTGGAGTTTCCAAGATTCTGAATCCTCACCTCTTTTTTCCTGGCATTTCACCTGCTTAATGAAACTTGTTTCCCTGCTCACATTTTGCTCTTTAGGGACTTGTCAGGGATTCTTTAACTTAGAAAAAAGGCAACTGAGGTGGGACATCATCTGGGTGTACAAGATCATGCATATCATGGAGAAATGGGACATGGAGAGATTTTTCTCCTTCTTCCAAAATAGTATGACCCAGGTTATCGAAGGATGCTGATTGAAAGAAGATTTGAGAGAAAAAGGAAGCAACCCTCCACACAGTGTGCGAATAACCTGTGGAATTCATTGTTATAAGGTACAGTGATGGCTGCTAACTTGGATGGCTTTAGAAGGGAATTGAATACATTCATGGAATCTGAAAGAGCTACCTTGGAGATTCAATGTTATTTACAGACTGAGGGTAGCATGCCTCTAAATTCTAATTTCAGGGGAACAATGGGAAAGAAGTTATGTCTCCATTTCCTGCTTGGAAGCACCCTAGAAGCATCTGGTTGGCTACCATCAGAAACAAAATGTTGGACTAAGCTGAACTTTGGCCTGATCTCAGCATGGCTATTTTTCTTACTATTGGGATCTGAAGTTTTCTGTCAGGGTCTATAATCCAACGTCCTCCCAATTTGATAGAATGAAACAAAAGTTGTGCTGCCAAACTGCACAATACTATTTTATAGTGCTGTGCAACCTTTACATTTATACAGAACATGGGTAGGGCATTTTATCCCTTAAAGTGTTCTGTGTTGATGAGACCCCACCTTGAACGTCTCTAGTTCTGGGTACCACCTTTTAAAAAAAGATTCAGAGAAACAAATGAATATAAGAAAGGGCAAGTCTTACAGGAGAAATTGAGGGAACTGGATATATTTAGTCTTGCAAAAAGACAACAGAAGAATGATATGATAGCACTATTCAAGAACTTGAAGGGTTGTCACACAAATAAAAAAAACATGACTTGATAGAATACATTGCCCTTTTCAGTTTTATAATTCTATATTTTTTGTACCCAGCAACTTCACCCAGCATACCCAGTAGCAATGGATTGTGGAAACTGTCATCTAGATCTTCAGGAAGGTGCCCTGTCGCTTATCCTTGGTGTAGAATATAGGAGCAGGATAACATCCAATATACATGTTTCACTGACACATATTTGATACTGACCATGTGCATGCATGTCTCAGTAAATGGCAGATTTGGTCAGTCTTGTCTGTAGTCAAGAAAACTCCATGGAAGAATTCATGAAATCATTGCTGACTGGAAATCCCTTATGGACTTTTTGTGTAAAACAGAAAAAAATGGACTTATGATTTATTATTTTGATGATTAGACAACATAGTATGTAGAAAGATTAGAGTCATAATGTAACTTTAGAGAAAGAGGTAAATGTATACAGATAGTCCCCGGGTTAAGAACACCCATTTTAAGGATCACCCACAGTTAAGAACGGAGCCTATTGTAGCAAAGTTTGAGTTAAATACACAATGATTTGAATTAAATACATAATGGTTCGAGTTCATTACACAATACTACTTATACAGTATTATATAATAATATTGTTCCAGCTTACATACAAATTTGATTTAAGGACAGACCTCAGGAACAGAACTCATTCTCAAACTGGGAACTACCTGTTATTGTACTTACAACTGCTGTAAAGAAGATCGGAAGCCACTTTGTATCTTTTTTCTTTCTTTTCTATTTTCTTTTTTTCTTTCTTTTACTTTTAACTCTCCTTGGATTTCTTTCTTTTTCTTTTTCCTTCCTTACTTTATATTAGTTCGTATTAGTTTTTATCTTCATTTTTAAAACTTTTAATAAAATTATTTTAAAAAAAGGAAGATTTCATAAAACCACCAGGTTCTGAGGGAGATTTCATTATCTCCATACATAAATTCTCTCTCTGTGTGTGTTCGTTTTGTGCATTTTACAGGGACTCTGCAGAGACCTCAGCTGTGTGGACAAAGTCTTATAGAACTGTAAGTTTCATTGTGCTTTGCAGAGTAGGAATAGAGAACATGATCCCACTCCCTGCAGCTTGTTCGTGCACATGTAACATAAGCACGGTTCCGTCGCCATAGTTCCACCTTGATAAAAGTTCACTTACAATAGGATTCATATGGACTATGTCATTCCTTCCTTATTTTTCATCATCATAATAATTCTATAATTAGGGTACCATTTATAAGGGATCTGCAATATTTAACATTTAAAGTGTAGCAACTTAATGTCTATTGTATATACATATAGTTTACATTCATTCATTTGAATGATGAATTGATGGGTTTGTGTTTTCTTGTCCCATCTCTTGGTATGCAAATGTTTCTTTAAAATGTGTAATACTCATCCTCATTAAAATGCAAGTGAGCTAATAATAAAATTTCATAAGAGTGCCAGTGTGAGCCAGTGTAGTTTGGCTAATTATTATCTTTTTCTAAGCACATGATCAACAATAGACCAAAAACTATCTCCAATTGCCATAAATGAATTCTTTGGGACAGAGAGGTTGGGACCAAAAAGACACTTCACATGGGAATAAGCTTTCCTGAATGTAGTTGGATTTGCTATCATTCTGACCCAGCTTATCTGGACGTGGATGAGGCTTATTTCTGAGTGGATGTGCACTGAGATATACTTTTCCCCTTGAAAACAAGGAGCCCGTTACATTAGTTGATGTGCTGCATTGATATTTTGCCATTTCTTTGCTCCATGATGTAGTTTGCATTGATTTTGGCTTTAAAGAGTAAGAGATAAGACCCTGAAGTGAAGCATCTCCAAGACTAACTATAATGGCTCTTTGAATTATGGCTAATGTATTTTGAAATGTTTCTTTTAGATTTTTTTAAAAATGGATCTGCTGCTGAATGTACTGGGACAGCCTCATTTAACCTTCTTCATTAAACTTGGTAAAAGATGAAACGTACTGGCACAGAGTGATGTATTATTTAAATCCCAGTTCTGTGCATGTCTACTCAAATATAAGCTACACTCTCCTTAGTATATCCTCCTGTTAAATCAGGTTGGGCCCTTGATCATGTGTGGCCCTTGAAGGTCTTCCCTCTGGTTGGTTGTGGAGAGCAGGGGCCTTTCAGGCTGTCTCCCTCTGCGTGATCAGACTCCCTACAGCCCACCAAACAGCTATGTTGATTAAGAAAATTGTTCCTCTGCTCCTAATGTCAAGGGGAGACAATGATTTCAGATCCATTGTCAATGTCGGAGATCTCAGTGCAGTCAAGATAGTATAGAAGAGGTTTTATGTTTGCAGGATCTGTACACATTTGGCCCCTGATCCCTCACCTGGCCCTGTCAGTAACTCTTAGGGCTGAACATTGCAAGGCTAGGCACTTCTGGGTTAAATTCTGCTTCTGGAATCAGGTCAAAACCTTGTTTTTTTAAAGCAGGATTTGCATGATGTTTGAACAGATTTCTGTAATTTAAGGCTCTAATTAGTCCACTGTTAGAAGACCAATGAATATTAATGTTTGACCTCAAACAAAATATCTAAAAATAAAAGCAAATAAACACTAATTAAATAGTGCATCAAAATACAAAGGATAAAGCTGTAATTGGGCTAGCATCATCTGGTAACCCTGTTCAGTATTAGCCAATTTGTTACCATAACCTTTGAAAAGAAACACACAGGCCAACAAGAAGGATTTTTTAGTGTGTTTTTGGGGAGGGGAAGGAAGAGGAGAGGGGAGGGGAGGGGAAGAGAAAAAAGAGAAGAGAAAAGAGAAGAGGAGAAGAGAAGAGAAGAGAAGAGAAGAGACATATTGCACATTAAGCTGTGCGATATAGAAGTATAACAAGTGTGCCTTGCAAATCTGTATATCTACTGCTGGCTTGAAAGATTACTTTTAGTATTTCAAATATTTCAAGGGATTAAGTAATGACTTGTATATCATTATCTGTGATAAATCAGTATTCAGGCACTTTTTTCAGTTGTACTGCTAAAGCCTCTATACTAGATTATATCTGCTTGTGGTGCTTTTTAATGGAGTTTTCCATTTGGAAGTATGTTCAGTTTTATAAAGGCTTAAATGGATGTTGTTCATCGCTATGGTTTGTGTAAACTGTGGGGATTACTAGCTCTTAAATTTATAATGACTGGGAAGAAATAGATTGTATTTGGTGAAAGATTATGCTATAATTCTATGCCGTTAACACAAGGATACAGAAAGTGCATCTTGGAGGTTGCTCATGGCCGGTCAGCATCTGATGATGTTACAATACTGATATTACCTAGTAGGGAAATGAAACATCTGCAGGTAAACAACCAAGTTCAGAGAGCACCAAGCATGCCACTGTCAGCATCTTTTATGCATCCCTCAAAGTCTTCCCAGAGTAGGGAGTTTTGCATTTGGGGGGGAACAAAATGGGTGCTGTAAGCCTTGTAGATGGTTAAGAAGGTTCCCCCCACTTTAAAACCATTCCCTTCAAAGCATCCCCTGGCCTCACCCACTTTACAGCATGGTTTTCAACATGCTGCAGAAAGCTTTGATGGGATCTTCTGACTGCTTTTATGTTCTATGAGATGTTATACTAGAGTCCAGAGAGGTTTGGCATTTAGACAGCATTTCTGAGCACATGTATGAGATGATGCTGATCTCCCCCTCCCTTCTATGACATTTTTTCATGCAAGTGCTGTATCAGAGTTGCCTGACAATTCCAGGCTTGCTTTCCAAGGCGAGGTTGCCCCTGGAAGTAAGGACCTTTCCCTTGTGCAACCTTTGGGAACCTTTAAAAAAAATCTGAAGAAGAGTTAGAACCAGATTTTCAAAAATGTGGTGCATTTGTTTTACTTAAAAGTAATTCAGAGCCTATCTTCCAGACTGAGTAATGATCCATAAAGTAGCACGAAGAGTTGTCATTCTTGTAAATACCATGAGGAACGACTTCTGGAGATAAGGTGTTTTCTTTTGTTGAACACAGATTTCAACAGAAGGTGCTATGAGAAACTGAGCTGGAATGATATTTTTCACTCATTAGAATGAAAACATGACATCAGATGGATTATATACAGAAAAATGATCTGTGACTGCCACTCTGAAGCTGCTTTTCCTTCTGTCTGAGACTTCCAAACGTTCATTGAGAACCCTTCAGATGATTAATTCTCTGTCTTGTGAAATAGAAGCCATCAGCCACATTCTTTTTGTTCATTGCTCTATGACGAAATCAGGTTCCATTTGTCTCTCTTAGCCTTATTGTTCAGCTGATTTTTGGTGATGCCCCAGAAATTACCTCATCATCTCCATTCTTCTTTTATACTTCTTTATTTGCAAAAGCTGAGAGCCCGTTAACATGAATCATTTCATCACACTGTTTAGCTTGATATGTAAGTTTTGTCAGGACGTGGAAAAAAATTGGAATCAAATTACAGATGGTTGCAAATAGGCATTAATTATATAGCATTTCTATGAATCTGTAGCCAGCTTCATATCATAAGCTTCATTTCCCCTTCTCTCAATTCCATTCAGTTTGCATTTTCCTAGATAATCATCCCTCCAGAGATCAGATTAGTCCCAACTCTGCTGGCCTCTCATAAGGCCTTGAACATCTGGTTCTGTGCCCAAGCCTAGGGCCCTGGGGGTGGGATAGAGCCCATCTCCTGGTTATGTTAAGGGTGGTTTTTATGATTCCTAGATGCTGTGTATTTTATTTTTTTAATTGTATGTGTTTTATCTATTTTATTGTAAGCTGCCCAGAGTCACGTATGTGAGATGGGTGGCTATATCAATCAATCAATCAATCAATCAATCAAATAAATAAATCACTCTAGAAGTTGGTTACTGCAGCAGCTAAAGTAGATGGTGTTTCTTCTATTTCAGCTTTTGATGCCCCAATCTGCAGATGTGTTAGATGGCAATTGTATCAGAATAAGGCCAGTATATACATGTGTACATAAATACAGAATGTGGCTGTCTGGACAGAGATGAGTGTATCCTAGTATACCTGGAGACCCCACTGCTTAAGGAAGTAGTTGACTTCTAGGTGTGATTCAAGGTTCAGGTTGTCATCTTGAAAGCTCTGTAGGGTTCGAGACTTGGTTATCTGAGGAGCCTGCCTTTCCCCATATTGTTCTACCTGCCTGATAGGTTAACTCCCTCCAGGTCCCATCTGTTTGTGATTGGCATCTGACGGGGCCTTGAAAGTGGGCTTTTTCAAAAGTTGCCCCAACACACTGGAACTGCCTTCCAATCGGTATTCAGTCATCCCTGTGCCTCTTAAGCTTTAGGAAAAGCTGTTAAGACCCACCTGTTCTGTCTAGTAAAGGAAGAGCAGATGCTCTGATTGGTAGTGGGGTTGAATATTTTATTGGTTATTTTTTTAATGTCGATGGGTTCCCTTTATTGTTTTTGTGTGTTGTGTCTTCTTTTTTATCTTTTCTTTAAAAAATATTTTCCAGTGAGATTGTTGGCTGCTTAGAGCCTTCTGGGCAAATTGATACAAAAGTGTTTGCCAGTCTTAGAGTTTTACAGAACTCTTCCTCTTCTTCATTTTATTACCAAAGGGAAAAAAAAGGGTGGAGAAGGAAGGAAGAAATAAATTATTATTAAAAATAGGCTAGCTGTTTAAAACCATTAAATTTATAGTACTAAGATGAAATAATCAGCTGAATGTGGGCAATTCAGCTCTCCCCAGAACTGAAAGCAGAAATTACCAGAGCAAAGGAAAAACACGGAAACATCACAGGTCTTATATGTACGACGCCAAGGAATGATTCAAATCAATTAAGCCACATTGTGTAGTCCTACCTAGAATATTAAAAAGATTAGATCTCAAAATATGGCATCCTTCTTTAGACTATATAAAATCCTCTTCTGGACATAGAATCTATTCCTCTCTCCCTCTCCCTCTCTCTCTCTCTCTCTGTTTTCTTTTTTTGTACTGTCTACCTCTAAGTTTGTATGGATTTTATGGAGTTCTTTTCTCTATGGACCAATACAGCTATGATTGCTTTTTATGTGGCTAGAAGAACAAAATCAAAAGACTGCATCCGTCATCCGAAATAATTAGCATTTGCCCAAGCAATGAATCTCTTAGGTTCTAGTCCCTAAGCACATTTTGGCAGAAAGCGGAGGGACTTACTTCCAAGTTTTTTGAAAAATGTAATTAAGATCAGGATGTTTGTCTCCCAGGAGAATTTCATATCCATTTACGATTTCCCACATACAGCCTAATTGCATCAACCCTTGCACTCTTCCTTCCTCAAGCTGTATATACAAACTAGTTATTACCGCTATGTTCAGTTTGCTAGAACATCATTCAAGTAACTCATTTTAAGCTCACTATAATAAGAAATGAACCTAAATGCACTTGCTTTGCTGTGACATTTCATCGGATGATGCTTTATCACTGCTGAGCAACTGTAGCATATGGAAGGACCTGGGGTGCACAACTTAGTTGGTGAGATTGTAAAAGGGTGTAGGTGGGAGAGAAAAAAAACTGTTGAATTTTAATTTAATTCCGCCTGCTTACTAGCAGACATATAGCAGGGATGGTGTGGGCCAAGAGGTAGTCTCACCTTTCTAGCCAATGCACGTAGAGCGTATATTGCCATTAAAAGATTCTTCATCAAATTGGAGAGAGATATCAAATGTAAGTTTTTAAGTCTTAGAAAAGCTAAAGATATAAAGACAGTAGCAAAATTCCTCTAAAGATCATGCCATACTTGTTCATACAAACAAATGAAACTCAAATTGTTTTAAAAATAGTTTGTTCTGCAGTTTCACAAATGAATTCATTATCTCTAGTTTGAATGTCAGTATTGTAATTCATTATGTTGTAAATAATAACATTTTAGCAAATTCATGCCAATGTAAAACTTTTTATGAATTTTGCCAATAACTCAATAGGAATGATAAGTGGGATTAGTCAAAGTATAAATTGTCTGTTTACTGATTACCATTTCCTTTCAGACTCTTCCTATTATTGTAAAGTTCAAGTATGTCTACTTTATACCTATTTAAGACACTTCCAGTAGTTATTATTTCCATTTTAGAATTCTTTGCTTCATGATGTTTTTCTTTTATATGTATACAAAGGCAAAATAGCAAGTCTGCTAGTGCATGCAAAATGCTAAATAAGCTCTAAAAATTTATGATCCAGCCTTTCTCCCACTTAACTTTAAAAATCTTTTTATTTACATCCTGATAAATCTGGTATGAGTTCTACAAACTCGAAAGGAGGTTCCAACCTTAAATCGGTATGCTAAAGAACATAAATAGTAACTGATTCCAAGAAGATCAAACAACATGAGACATTGGCTGGTGTGGGTCTTCCGGGCTGTGTGGCCGTGTTTTGGAAGTTTTGTTTCCTAACGTTTCCCCAGCATCTGTGACCAGCATCTTCAGAGTGCAGGAACACAGACAGGAACAGTTCTCTCTGTGCCCAGGAGGATGTGACCCTTTTGTGGGTATTTATAGAGATCTGAAGGAGGGGTGATTGGGGGGGTGGGGGGGTTAGGGGGGTTGGGGGGGTTGAGTTAACGAGTGGCTGCTTGTTTTGGTTGACACCAAAACGTGTGTATCTTCCTGGGGGTTCGGCAGGGTTTTTTCTTCTATTGAGTTGTTAACAAGTGGCTGCTGAGGGTGATTAGCATGTTCATTGTGTGAACTGTTCGCAGGTCCTGGTGGTTGAGCTGAGTTCGTTGACCTTTTGCAGGCTGTATTTTTCAGGATTGGTAGCCAGGTTTTGTTGATTTTTAGACTCTGCTCTTTTTTATTGAAACTGTGCTGGTGTTTGTGAATCTCAATGGCTTCCCGGTATAGCCTGGTATAGTGGCTGTTGGTATTGTCCAGTATCTCTGTGTTTTCAATGCAGCATCCATACCAGGATAAAAGAACACGAAAGACACTGCAGACTACAGCAACCAGAAAAATCTGCAGTAGCTGAACATGCTCTCAAGCACACTGGACACAAAATCCTATTTGAAAACACAGAGATACTGGACAGCACCAACAAGCCACTATACCAGGCTGTACCGGGAAGCCACTGAGATTCACAAACACCAGCACAGTTTCAATAAAAAAGAGCAGAGTCTAAAAATCAACAAAACCTGGCTACCAATCCTGAAAAATACAGCCTGCAAAAGGTCAACGAACTCAGCTCAACCACCAGGACATGCGAACAGTTCACACAATGAACATGCTAATCACCCTCAGCAGCCACTCGTTAACAACTCAATAGAAGAAAAAACCCTGCTGAACCCCCAGGAAGATACACACGTTTTGGTGTCAACCAAAACAAGCAGCCACTCATTAACCTCCCCCCACCTTCAGATCTCTATAAATACCCACAAAAGGGTCACATCATCCTGGGCACAGAGAGAACTGCTCCTGTCTGTGCTCCTGCCCTCTGAAGATACCGGTCACAGATGCTGGCGAAACGTTAGGAAACAAAACTTCCAAAACATGGCCACACAGCCCGGAAGACCCACACCAGCCATCGTATTCCGGCCGTGAAAGCCTTCGACAAAACATGAGACATTGTTGATGCTCAGTAGATAATTCAGAAAGCCAAAGAATACCAAAAAGAAGTTAATATGAATTTAATTGATTATAGAAAGGCTTTTGATTGTGCCAGTCACATGAAGCTGTGTAATGTCCTTAGAAAAATGGGAATCCCAGAACATCTCATTGTCCTCATGCAAAAGCTATACACAGATCAGGAAGGCACAAGTTGGACAGAATGTGCTGAAAACAGACTGGCCCAAGGTTGGCAAAGGAGAGAGATAAGGCTATATACTCTCCCTTATTTATTCCACCTATATACCTAATAAGAAAAACTGGTTTAGAAGAAGTTGGGCGTGGTTTTAATATTGGAGGAAGAAATATCAATAACCTGTTCTGTGCTGATGACACTACTGATAACTGAAAATGTAAATGATCTGGAAGCGCTACTAATGAAAGTCAAGGAGGACAGTGAAAAAATGGGACTACAATTAAATGTCAAGAATGACAACAAGTACAGCAACCAGGCTTAGAACTGGCAATGGAGGTTTGTTTGTTTTTTTCAAATAACTTTATTAGGTTTTAAGATAAGAAAGATAAAAACTAGCAAAAACTAATATTTAAGATAAAGAGGAAAGAAAGCAAGAAAGACAAAGTCAAAAGTGCAGAAAGAAAGAGAAAAAGAAATACAAAAAAGAATGAATTCTGACTTTCCTTACAGAAGATATGACTATAAATTTAATAATAAATAAATAAATAAAATAATTTTACATTCAACTCTTACTCTAAGTTTACAACATAACTTTCATTTTTTCTATTGTCCACGATTGTTTCTAATCATTAAATCCCTACATCATAATTTCATTTTTTTCTGTTTCACGCAAAAAGTCCAAAAAAGGTTTCCAATTAGTATTAAAATTACTCAATGTCTTTTCTCTAATCAAAGCCGTCAGCTTTGCCATCTCAGCCAACTCCATCAACTTCACCATCCACTCTTCCATTGTAGGTAATGTCAAATCTTTCCACCTTGGGTCATATAAAAGCCTTGCTGCTGTTATCGTATACAGAAACAAAGTTCCATGTGTTTTTTCCAGCTGTTTGTCCATCAATCCCAAAAGAAAAGTCTCTGGTTTCGATTGTATATTAATCTTTAAAATCTTCTGAATTAAAATATGTATTTGATTTCAATTTTTTTTAGCTTTTTACATGTCCAGCAAACATCATAGAAAGTCCCCTCTTGTTCACATTTTCAACATAGATTCGAAGTACCGTTATACATTTTAGGTAATTTTTCTGGTGACAACTATCAGTGATACATCATTTTATAAAAATTCTCTTTAAGATTGTAACAGTGTAAATTTCAGTGCTTTCATTCACATATTCTCCCATTGTTCCATTGGTATATTATTTTAGCCCATTCTATCATACATTCTTTGACTTGTTCACCTTCTGTTTCTAATTTCAATAAAAGTTTATACATCTTAGTAATAACATGTTCATCATTTGTACATAATTCTACTTCAAATTCAGTCTTACTATATTTAAAACCTTAGGTCCTTTTATCTACTTTAAATCTTTCTAGTAATTGTACATATGAAAACCATTGACATATATAACCTTCTGATGTCAAATCCTCTCTTGATTTTATTTTGAAGTCCCACTGAGAAAATTCCAGTACATCGCCATAAGTTAACCATTTATGCTTAGTTGTCATTTCTCTTCTATAAAATGCTTCTTGCAGTGACAACCAGAAAGGAATCTTCAGGGACAACCTAGCTTTATTTCTATTCCATACTCTCAGTATGACACGTCTAATGAAATGATTTTTAAAATCCACATTAACCTTAACTTTATCATACCATAAATAGCTGTGCCACCCAAATCTCAAGTCATGCCCTTCTAATTCCAATAATCTCCTGTTTCTCAGAGTCACCCAATCTTTCATCCAAACTAAACAACAAGCTGCAAAATACAATTTCAAATATGGTTGACCAAAACCTCCTCTTTCTTTAGCATCTTGTAACACTTTGGACTTAGTTCACAGTTTTTTACCTTGCCATACAAATGTAGCTATATCTTTCTGCCACTATTTAAATGGAGTATCCATTGTCAAAACAGGTATTGTCTGAAACAGAAATAACATTCTAGGCAAAACATTCATCTTAATTACAGAAATTCCTCCCAACAATGACAATAGAACTTTTCCCATCTTAACATATCTTTTTAAATTTCATTCCCTGTCTTAACGTAATTATTTTGAAACAACATACAATTAATATTTGTCAGATTAACACCCAAATATTTAACTCTTTTCTCAGTCTTGAAACCCATTTTGTTCATCAGTTCTTCTTAGTCTTGTATCTTCATGTTTTTTGTTAACATCTTTGTCCTTTGTTTATTAATCTTAAAGCCAGCTAATGCACTAAATTCTTTTAGTTTTCTCATTAAAACTTCAATCCCCTCCAAAGAATCTTCCAGCACCAGCACCAAATCATCTGCAAAGGCTCTTTTTTAATTTTTACATCCATTATCCTCAGAACTGGCAGTGGAGTATTGAAGAGGTGGATAGTTTCTACTTTTTAGGATTGACTATCAACAGTAGAGGAACCAGCAGTCAAGAAATATGATACAGACTAGTACATGGTACAGTAGCAATGTAGGCCTGGGAAAAGATCTTCAGATGTTATGATGTGTTGGTATCTTCAAAGATCAGAATCATGCAGGCAATGTTTTCCCTCTGACACTCTATGGAAGCAAAAGTTGGACTTTGAAGAAGCAGTCTTGAAAGAGTATTGATGCATTTGAAGTACGATGTATTAGAAAATTCCTGGAAATCCTATGACTAGCTAAGAAAACAAATCAATCCAGAATTCTCATTTGAGGCCCAAATGACCAGGCTCAAATTATCATACTTCTGACACATTAGCCAAACACCTAGGTCTTTGGAGAAGCCTATAATCCTGGAAATGGTGGAAGGAAAGAGAAGAGTATGATCAGCAGCAAAATGGGTGGACTCAGTTACAGCAGTGATGGGTGCACTGTTGGAAGACCTGTATGTTGGGGACATATTGTCCTGGAGAAAATTCTGAAAATAGTCAACTTTGACTTGATAACACATCATCATCAATCATTATACTATTACTCTGAGAAATCCAGCATGTACATTATAACACAATAGTTTTGGAATTCACAAAATCATTTTTTGTAAGAATGACAATCACACTTTTAGTTGGCTTGTTATCTTTGAGAAATTTAGAAAAAAAGTGCCATATTTTTCAATCACTCTAGTAGACATTGGATAGTTAAATGCTGAAACATAAACCTTACTCAAAGAAATATGCTCATTTGCAGTACTGAAATCTCTTCAGTCCAGGAGAAGTCTAACAGTCTTCTTTCTCAGATCATTAGCACTATTATATGAAACATTATTGCTTATTATTCAACTATTGAAGGTATCAATATCCTTAAGTTTTGTACTGGCTTTATATCATTAGTTTCATTGGACCACAGTCATGATTAATTTTTGGTAAGCTAAGGGCAGAGGTGCCCAGGAGACCATTTTGCATGAAGTGTGTGGAAATTTACCTGTTCGCCCTCTCATTCATTCACACGAAGCTTTACTGAGTTCTGACCAAACTGAGCTTTTAGATTTTTTTCACTGCTTCTCAGGCTTTTTCAGTAATATTTTCTATTGTATTCTTATCCTCTTCTTCCCCTATTCCCACCATTCTTTGATATTATGCTTTGGCTGATTCTGGTTTGAAGATCAATATATTTTTATCCCACCCTTTAAATAACATTTATTGGGGTACAATATGAAGGAATGAAATATATGTCACAGAGCAAACCATGGAAAAGCAGATTCTTAAGTTTCTCATATATTTAATTTCAGATGCTTTCATAGTCTTTACTCTTGGCCCATCTGCTCTATCCATTTGTCTTTCCTATTCTGCCTCGTACCCTTTGCTCTTAAAGGCACAAATCTTCCATGAAGACTAGGATATCTCACTCATTTCCCTGCAACTCTATACCATGTTTTAATCTGCTCAGCTGCTTTTACACCCAGATACAGCTGTACGGTATCTTTAGAAAGTCAGCTGGATTTTACATCCCACTTTTTTATGATAACATCCAACTACAAGCAGCTTACAGAGGAAAAGAGAAATTGCCACTCATGAACCCTGTCTCCCTCAGAAAAGAAACCTTGATATGATAGAAACATCATTGTAAAAAGCATGGTGTTTTTGTGCCAGCTGGCTTAAAAGCAGCAAATAGCATCTGATCTGTTGAGCCTCCCTGACCTTTCTGAGAAGCCATCAAGAACTGTGACCTCAGTCCTCTTGAAGGAGTAGTTCCCTCTTTGCTGCTGATGCAGCAGCAAAGAGAGTCTGTTCTGTGCTTTTCCCTACTTCAGTGCCCTCCAGATGGATTGGAGGAAAATGATTTCTGAACTCATGCTTTGGGGGCAGATGCATTTCTCTTCCAATTAGGACAACCACCAAGAATGCTATTTTATAGTCATGTAGTGTTTCACTATGCCACCTTTCACACCTTGATGGGGCATAGTGAAAATATTGCAAAATAAAATTCCCTGTAGAATCCTGATCTTTTGATATTTTGAGGATGTTCAATATAAACTCTGTATTTGTTTTGTCTCTGTGGATAAGGAGGTAGCAGCACCTGGCTGATCTCCTCTGGGCTTGAAAGTTAAGCAGAGTCTGGCCGGGTTAGGACTAGAAAGATGGGGGGGACTATTAGGGACTATTCAGGAATACCAGGGTTGGACTAGGAAAACCACTTTGGTAGAGTTGCTATGAGCTCAACTCAGAGGAGATTTTACTTGTAGGGAAGATGTGAAAAGCATGTCAGGGGATGGCAGCAGTCCTTATGGCTGGACTTCTTGTTCATTCTAGTTTGCTTGCTACGATATTGTATGCTCCTTGTGCATCCATTATATATAATAAGGACACTGAACAGTGGAAGAGAACATAATAAACCTCTAATGTCAATCATGAATCAGTCTGGGTATGCGTTAAAAAAAAAAGGACAGAAGGAAAGGGAAAGTATTTTTGTTTTTCAATAAAGTTGGGGGAAGGAATTATCATGTTAAATTTTCATTGCTGAAGACTATAATGTAGACCTGTAGCGTAGTATTTAGAAAGTTGTACTGATCAGCTGTTTACATCCAATTATTCTTGCTGTGAACAGATGCACAGTGTGAATGCTGTATTCAGTACAAGATTTTACTCCTATCAAAACATAATGGAAACAAAACCTGTGAGATTAAGTGGCACAGTTGGAGCTAATGTATTTTTTTCAAGCAAATCTTATCAGCATTGCTTGCCTGTTTCTTTCACAGATTAGGCTCAGATACCCTTGCATTCACTTTTAAGTTAGGGGGGAAAAACAGCTTTTCAGGGATAGAAAATTATCTGTTTATATCAAATAGCTATGCTTGAAAATCTTTACTGTTGTTGGCAAGGAAAAGAAAATAATTGGAGGATTGTTTGTTTTGGAAGCAGCTTATAAAAGTCTGATTGCCCTACACAGCTAGGTAGAAAATCCTTGCAGAACTAAGGAAGATGCCCAACATCATGAGTAGGTGGGGAAAGGTTTGGAGTGAAATATACTTGATATTGCTAGAGAAAACCCATGGAGTCTGCCAGTCATGTTGGCATTCCATTCTGATAGACCTTGGGGCTCACAGAAGGATTCTCCTAACACTTGTCACACTTTGATTCTGAGCCTAGATATGAAGCTAATAGTCTCTAACGGTTTTTCAAGTGGCACCGAATCAAATTACTGAGGGAGAAAGGAATGGTTGACATTCTGCTTTAAAGTGACCGTAAGCTTGACCTAGTTCTACTGCAGTGGTGTCATCACAATTGTATCTCATTGCTGTAGATTCTCAGATGCTGACAGGCGGAACAAGTTGCTTTAGCTTGCAGGGCTCAGCTGTCATCCAGAACAGCTTGCAGATTCTTACATGAATGAAATGTGCAGGGAATTTCTCTCTTCCCCACATCTCTCCCTGGTTTTCCCTTTCTAGGCTGCCGATGAAACTGTGATTGCATAGGAATCAAAATAGCTAAAGAAAAGGATATCAGTAAATGTGTGTCTCTTTGGTGCAAAGGTTGCAGCCGGATGCAATATTCAGTAACCTCAAACTTGTAAGGATTTAAGTGTGGTCTAAGCAGCTCATTTGCAACAGAAGGATCTTAATTATTTTCATGCTGTTTGAGCAAATAGGAAAAATGTCACCTTATTTGCTCTTGTTAGAGGCTAAGAATGCTGATTTCTCATATTTCCTGAATGATGGCCTTATACTTGAAGCAAGGACACCGAGGATTCCCACACAATCAAATGCGGTATATGAAATGAATATCTAGATTGGTATCTTAAAACACAACTAATAATCCAGCTCAATCAAAAATTAGGAAATAGGTTTAGTAAAATTTGGAATAAAGTTTTACAAACCAGATCTTTTAAAAATACAATCTCAGTATTGCTGTTGTTTTAATTTTAAGATGCAGAAAAACACCTCAGTGGAGATTTTTAAAGGCAGTATGTAAGAAGAAACTGATCCGACATGCCAAACTGCATGTAATTTAGAAGTGTTAGAGGTATAGCGCATATATTTTTGTAGGACTGTGGTTGTTCTCTCCTAAGGCAGAGTTAGCCAAATTAGAGAGAATTGCAGGGAACAGAGACAAAATGAACACCAAAAAGGAATGCTAATAGAGAAGAGGAACAACATGGACTTCCATTTCTTTGGAATCTTAAGATCTTTTAAGTTCTCCTGCTAACATTTCTAATGCTAAAATATGTGATTATTGGAACTGTAAAGAGTCCCATACTTAATATTAATTCCTAATGCCATATTTAATTTTAAAGAGTTCCATACTTAAACAGCAGTTCTACATAAGACCAAAAGTCATATTGCAGGAAGTCCTGAGATAGAGGTACTGATATCTAAATCAGTGTTATTATCCTTTGGTAGACAAGGATGAATGTGGAAAAAAAACTACCAAGGCCAAAAACACAGAAGCATGAAAACTGAATGTCAGAACAGCTGGTGGAAATCACCAAGGGGAGAAGAGAAGTCAAAGCCAAGAAAGACAAAGATCTTAGAAAGGAACTTAGCGAAGAGTTTCAGAGAGCCAGTAGACAAGAAGCAATATTACAACAATATCTATAACGATAATGAAGATGAAAATAGTCATGAAAAAACAAGGAAAATCTTCCGGAAGATCTTCCAGCTGAGAAGAAGATTCCAAGCTTGTGTTGGCATGCTAAAGGACACCAATGGATAGACAATCAGAAGAAATCTGGTAACACGTTTCCCAACTACCAACTGTTATTAAAAAGCATAAGCTTTTATGAGCTGCAGTTCACTTCATCAGATGCTTAAAATGGCTGATGAAATGAGCTGTAACTCACTTCTGCTTGTTTTAGGATTGCTGTTTGGACTACAGATATCTAGATGATCACAAGATGGATAGGAGCAAAGAGAGTTTTTCCAGGTTCTTCAGTGCCTTGTAACGATTGTCTGGATTTTTGTAGCTCAAATAAGACAATCTTGTGATTGTACAGAAAATCTTTCTTAATTAGGGCCATGCTGGGTCATAAAGTTTTTCCTTAATTTTCTTCCCTTTAGCCCCCCCCCCCAGGTGATTTTTTTATGTTAGCTTATCTTTACTTCTTTTCTAGGCAGATAGACATATTTGCAAATCAAACAGCTACATATTAATTATTTTATGTCAGTTAAATTATTTTATAATTATTAATATATTAATTATTACATTAATTATATTCTAAGAACCCTGTATGGCTATGTGGCACACAAGGGCTTTCTAAGAAATAAAGATGACTTCAGGGGCTGGTAGTTTGCTTTACAGCATGGCAGATTTCCTTTAATTTTATTTAAAATTAAAGTTATTCTTTAAATATTCGAAAGCAGAGTACGCCAGGCAACCTGATCAGGTGAGTATTATGAGCACTATTTTTGTAGATACATTTGGGCCCAAAGATACCAACTGTGAATCTTGAAATCTTGCTCATGGGTAACTGTCCTTAAGCTCTTCTGCTCCCAAATTTAAAGGCATTTTAGTACTAGCAGCATTTTGAATTGAGGCCAGAATCATATTGAATGTTAGTACAGTTACTTAAGCAGAAGAGCAGATTTCTGCAAAAAAGGGAGTTCAACTTACAATAATACTGTTATATCCATTAAAACCCAGTATCAAATAAAAGAACATTTATTGAATACATTGAAATTAAATTACATTTCAGTCAAAATAAACATGTGATGATATTTATTTTAAAAATCATGCTTCTTCTTTAAAAAAGTAGGAGACTCTTTCTTTTTCAGTTCTGAGTAGTTTGCCCAAGCCCTTAAAAAAAAAAAAATCTATATGTTTTGTTTTGTTTTAACCACAAAAGGAATGACTTGGTAGTTAGTCATTCAACTTATGACTTTGTTAGACTTTGAGAATCCTTTAAAAACACTTGTAGTTGAATAAAATTCTCAAGCACTGTAACTGTCAGATTGCTTTATCTAATTTATGGAATGGAAGCTAAGGAATAAACAGTAACACTCCATTTAGAGTTATTAGATTAGCCATTGTAGAAACCACAGAATGTACGTAAGCCTTTACTTTACGTTCACTTGAATTTGGCTGTTAAGCTTTGATGGAACTTTCGTTTAACCAAATGCCTTTGTTTACAACAATAAACTGGTTAACTCTTATATTCCTCTAAATTAAATACGGCAGCATCAATATTTGCCTATTTCATTGGTTCATAAGCATGTGCAATCAGTTTAGTTATGGAATCTGATTCTGTAGAGATTTATGCCAATGTTCCTTTCTACCATATACCACCAAGGAGACCATTTACAGGTGAAAATATTCCCCTCCCCCTTTTAAAAAAAATAATAGCCGTTTTAAACCATTTTTCTTCTCCTGAAGAAGCCCGCAGTCTTTTCCGGTATTTGCTCAGTAAGTCTAGCTAAGGGAGGAATTATAATTGTGGGAAAAAAGGGATTGCTGTCTAAATCATTTGTTCTTTGCTGATTTCAGTGTTTCCCCTCAATATTATCTAATATAATCTGGGCCAAGCCACATCTCATCATAATCATATAGTTCTTCCAGAATGCAGGATGCATTCTGTACAATCAGCCCACCTAATGGGAAACAATCTGGAGAACCCCAACATGTAGGAGATGCTAATAGAAGGATTGTTTTTTGTACCCTGTTTTGGTCCTGGGGAGATGTTTGCTTACAATAGAAGAAAATATATGTAGCTCAGGGTTGAACTTCAGGATGTTACCTAGCTGAGTAACGAAACATCTGCAAGAAAACAACGAAGCTCAGAGAACCCCAAGGACTCCATAGACTTTTGCTTTGAAAAAAGAAGGCCCCACTGAAATGCAGCTGTTTTTCCGAGACAATGTGAAGGCAAAGGGTTAAAACCTGTCTAGTTCTCTGTTTGTAGGACCCAGATTGAATGGGTCTCCTGCCCAGATATTTTGTTTGTTTGTTTGTTTTTTAAAAAACCTTGCTGTATAGTTTGGACCATATTTTGCCTATTGATATTAAAACCTTTGCATAACCGGCTCAGAGGAAGAGCAACCCAGCTAATAATAATACTGCTGTTAAGAGCAAGCAAATAGCAAATAAAATGTTCCACTTTATTTAAAACATTTTCAGCCCTGAAGATGGTTTTCTGTGAAACGGTGATATACAATATAACCAATCTACATTACAAAAGGAAAAAGTGACGGCAAGAGAAAAGAAAAATAGAAGTGTTGGTTCGTGCATCACTGTAGATTAAATGGGTTTATTGGAGGAAGCTATTCCTGGAGCAGAGAAATGAAGTGGCAGTTTAGTCCCAGATGGCCTGATGAAGCAGAAATTATTACTGTATCATCACTTCTGCAGAAACCACCTTTTGGAATAGAGAACTTACAACAGTGTTTCTCAACCTTGGCAACTTTAAGATGTGTGGACTTCAGCTCCCAGAATTCCTGGGACTTGAAATCCACACATCTTCAAGTTGCCAAGGTTGAGAAACACTGTTAGCAAATGTGCAGAAAGGCTGAATATAAATAATATAAATAAATTTAAATAAATATAAAATATAAACTGTTTTTCCAAGACAAATGACAGGAGCAGCCCCTTTATACTGGATGAGAACTAATGTGAAGGCAAAGGGTTAAAACCTGTCTAGTTCTCTGTTTGTAGGACAGTTTGTAGGACTGTAAATATAAAAATATAAATATAAACAAATAAATAAATATAAAATATAAGGGAACTTATATTAGCAATTCCATTCTATAATTCAAAACCAAATGTTAAAATATTGTTTTTGAAAATGAAGTTAAAGACTTCAGCCTAAAGGTGAGCTTAAAAAAACATTCCTCTTAGCATCTAAAGGATTTAATGCATGCTTCCATAATAAAAAAGAACCGTTACATTGTATGAAGAAGCAAATATTCTACAGAATGCAAGTGAAGCTCATAGATACTGTTGCTTGAAACTTAGGTAGCTCTTCAGAATATATGCCAATAAACTTGTATACACATTCCCAGCAGCTGTAATTAAAACACATAATCTCTATTTATTTTGTACCTCTAAATAAGAGTATCTCAGAATTTTTATAATGAGAATTTACTGAAGGTAATTTCACTACAGAATTTCCACAGCTTAAATGTTCAATGTGTACAGTAGATATAAAGTTTAGAGTATTTATAAGCAGGTTTGGAGGCAATAGGTCTATGCTTGGAACTGAATTATTGCCTTGAGAAAAAATAAAAAGGCTTAATTTTTCCTCTTTTCTAATTTTATGATGATGGTATCTCTTTTAACTTTTGGCCTTCAGATGAAAACTTGTCATAAGAAGATCATCAGATCATCCCTTCATCTCTTGTTTTCAGGAGATGTTTGCAATGTAGCTTGAATTATACTTTGATAATCAGATTTGATCAACTCTTTCCTAACCTGGCTTGCAAATGAACTATAGTTTATGAGCCAACTACATAAGTGATTTGAACAGTCACTTGTATTCTCTTCTCCTCTGCACCCCCGGGTTTATATTAAAATAAAATAATTCTTGAATAAGGGACTTCTGGATTAATACCAGTTGACAAGTAAGATTAAAAAAAAATCAGTTGATGACTTCAGGCTGCTAAAATTGTGAGGTTTCCTGAAATCCTCATGCAGTTCTTGCTCTGACACAGATGTGCAAATGTGAGCCAAAGTGTGTGCCATTGTGACAAACAGTTCTCTATAATCAATTTGTTGTATATTTTGCTGGTAAATAGGCTATTATCATTTCTGTGATTAATAATAATGAATGACCCTCCATGGGGTCATATAAAAATCCAGGCCTATGGAGTTTTCCATCTAGAGAACGGCAGGCTTATTTTTTCCCCCAGAACTTTTCTTTAATCTCCTTAAGAAGCAGATAAGCATATATCCCCAACGGTCTAGCCCATTACTAACTCCTCTCTCCTCAGGATAGGCAAAATGTTTCAACTTCAGATTCTGGTTCAGTAGAGTTATTCAGTATAGTTATTTAAAAAAATCAAACAGAGAAGAGAGATAAACTGTCAGCTATTTTTTAAAATAAAACCTAGGCTTAGCTTATTGCAATTATTGTAAACTCTAATATTTTAGGACACTTATGGGTGGGCCTCCTTGGCTCTGTACAACATTATCAATTGTTTACTTTGCATCAGTCAGTTGAAAACATGGGGGAATAACACCCAACAATAACACCTAAGGACATTTCAAAGTGACCAATCAATATCCTGGATGTCCCTGATGAGGTGTCTTCCAAGTGTTTTCTGCCATATTTGTTTAATATAAATTTGAGACATAGGCAGAGTCAGCCAGCATGATCATTGCCGAGGATTCCAGGAGTAGGAGTTCACGCATATGAATGGTATCTATGTTGAGAAAGGCTGAGTTAGAGGAGACTTCTGGGGGAGGCATGGTGAGCTAAACACATCTCTGGGAGAGCAGAGATGAGGACTGCAGCTGAATGAAGTAGTATTCCAGTTCTCTGGAACCTCTCTGGATAAGGAGAGGACAGGAGATTGCCCACATGTGCTCCGGAAGGCTGCTCCTGATAAGGAGACTGCAGGACAGCAGTCTCCCGTGGGTTTGAGCACTAGAAGATGAAGGGAACTATCATCACACTCACAACCATGATGGAGCCTTTTAAAGGACACTAAGTTCACTAACCTCACTTTCTAATCACTTTCAGAAATTATCTAACTTTTTATTGGATTTACAAAAGAGGCTTGTTAAAGCCTCGAAGGAGGCTTTGTGACGGGACAAAGAAGAATTAAAGAGAGATCAAGTCCTACAACAATATTTGAATGAAGTAAAGATTATCAGAAGTAAAAGGAAGTAATATAAAGTTGGTTTATTTGATCAAGGTTAAAATAAAGTATGTTTTTATAAAGTTGTGGCAACCCTTTATGGACTTTTTGCTGACACCAGGGTTGAAAGGTTGATGTCTCATGGATTTGCTTGTAGAAAAGGGATGAGTTGTGGGAGGAAGAGATATCTGTTTGTAACCTTGCAAGAGGTGAAGAGCTACCAAACTTGTTTATATTTGTTGTGATGAAAATTGGAAGTCACTTTTTTATATATTTCTTTTCTTTTTCTTTATTTCATTCTTTCCTTTTTTTTCTTTTACTTTTTCCTTCTTTGCACTTTTTACTCTCTCTTTTTACTTTCCTGTTTTTTCTGAGTTTAGTTTGTATTACTTTTTATTACTGAAATTAAACACACACACACACACACGCACACACACACACACACACAAAGAGAAAGGCTGGGTTAGAGAAATTGTCTAGCAACCGAAGTGTGGAGGCCAAGATTCTTATCCTACATACATACATATCATGCTGTTCCTTTTTGCAATATGCAACATTATGGAGAATGCAGAAAAGGAGTAAGGAATAGTTAGCCAAAGAAGTTAAAAGCATTTCACAAGAAAAAGAAAAGGAATTTAGCTAAAACTATTTTATAGCAGCTAAAACTAGTTTATAGCAACAGCATTTATTATACCTCTCCACCATATATTTCAGTAAATTTTCTACCAAAGTACTCAAATCCATGCTCTAGTTTTGCATCATTTATCTATAATTTGCAATCATTCACTCAGGTTTCTGTGTGAAACATCCTCTTGATCTACAGCAGATTAATTTTCAGATCCATACTCTTTCCTGTATCCTATGATCTATATAAAATCTGTTACAAATCATTCAGTTTCTCAGTCAAGAACATGGCATCATTTTGTACAAAAGTATACATATTCACATCCCCAAGCAATGCATATATATTTATCCATAAATATATTAAACAAACAACAGGCCATCACATATCCTTGTCTAACTCCCTGGACAATTTTGAACCATTCACTAAGTGTTCCATTTATTCTCATACGTGCTTTACTTCTGTCTTATTTGTTATTAGATTTATATCCCATCTTTATTTTTGTACAACTCCAGCTGATGTACATAATGTTCCTGCCTCCTATTTCCCCCACATCAACAACCCTGTGAATTGGGTTGGGGTGAGAGAAAGTGACTGTCTGAAGTCACTCAGCTTGTTTTCATGACTAACTGAGGAATAGAACTCACAGTCTCCTGGTTTCTAGTTGAGCACCTTAACCAACACCAAACTGGCTCTCGTATCACTCTTACTGCATTCCTCAACCAACCTTCAACTCTATATGTATACACAGAATTCCATTATTCAAGATTATTTACTTTATCATATACTTTCTCTAAATCAACAGCTGTAACATTCATTTTTCACATTTATATTTCTCAATGACTTGCTGGAGAGCAAAAGTTGGCCGGACACATTGCACTTTTCAAATTTTTCGGATTTTCACCTCATGTAACCCTTTCAGTCAGAATTTTTACCAAACACCTTCCCAGGCACCCTTAACAAATTAAGCCTCTGTAGTATTTTGTATTGATACTAGCTACCTTTCCTGTTATGTAGAGGAACAACATCAGTGTTCTTCCAATAGTCAACCCTAGATGCAATCTTCGCAAATACTAAACAGGTTGTATAGCCAGTCCATAAGCAAACCACATCCCTATTTTTATCTTTCTCCAGTTGCACCATCAATACCTACAGCCTTACCATTTTACAATATTCTCACAGTATTATGAATTCCTTTTCACCTTGTAAACCCACATGCTGTTGCCTGTATTCCATTGGTTAGGAGATTTGTGCAAAGAACTGACACACATTCACAATGATCAAAGGTGCCTTTTGAATGCAGTTACATGTGGATCTCATTTGTCCTAGAGTGCTTTTGACCAGTGCTTTTGACCTGAATAGGTTTTCAATCATTGGAAGATAAATGCTTACCCCCCCCCCCCACCTCCCCACGCGTTCATCTCTGTGCCAATATCCCAACTGTGGTATTTTGATAATGGAAAGCAAAAAGCGAGAGCTGGAAAGTGGTTGAAGGGGTTCCATTCTTTATATGTACAGCAGGGCTGTAATTTAAAAAAAGGAAATCTACACCCAAAATAAAAAGCTCAATTTCCATTCCCTTTCTTTTTACCTTTGCAGCTTTAAAGCAAAGAATTGTAAGCTGTTGAGAATACTCCGTAAAGGTAAGTGTATTTATTATGCTGCATCGACAAACATTTCCGTGCAACATTGATTTCCCTTTTATTCAGGGATTTAAGTACTTGGATTAATGATAGAGCTGACAGGGCAATTTTGTTCACCGCACAGTTGTCCCTCGCATGAAACGCCAAGCCCTAGTTAGAGGGGAAAGGGTAAGGAAAGGCAGCAATGTGCTGAGCATGGCCAAATGTTGGTGTGATTGCTGACGTGTTTTATTCTCGGCAGCTGAGATATTAACAGGGTAACTGTATGCTGAGATTAATGCCGAAGAATCAAGAACAAAAGGGTGTTGTGTGAAGTACAGCTGCTTTTGGTAATAGCTGACTGTAGCTGGCTGGCACACTAATGTGCTTAAAGGGAGCTGCTGAGTGGAGTTTTAATCTCATTGTGTTTAATTCATTGTGATAGGCAATACTGGATAGTAAATAGCCATTCAGCAGAGGGAAGGGGGAAAGACTTCTGCCTATGTAATTGGTCATCTAGACCGAGCATAAAACTCTGAACTGAAGACTGATGCAGTGATAAACTGAGAGAAGAGCCAAACCCCTTCTCCCATAGCATACCCTGTGGCTGGAGGTGCCCTCCCTGTGATCAGACTTTTCCCTTGGCTTTGAGTAGACATTTTGCTAAAAAAACAAAAAAAAGCTCTTTCTCAGGTAATAACAGGATTTTTTATTGGGCAGTTTTCTATTTCATCTTGCTAAACCAATAGCTTCTGTAGCAATGTTTGCCTAATGCATCAAAGACAACACAAAAGGCTAACCAATTTATTTACTTCACGAGCTTTTGTAGTAACCGTCTGCTTCATCAGATCCATATTAAATAACGATGGGATATTTCTTAGGTTGTGGCCATATCTGATCAAGAACTGCTTTGTAGGGTTAGGATTATTCCAAAAGTGCATACCTTGAGGTTCTAGGATCATCCCATCCCATCCCATCTATAAGTTGCCACAAAATTATAATTGTCAAGATAATAAAGAGAAATTGTTAAAAATAATATTAATTGTCTAAAACTGTTTTGTGAATACAGTTGAAATTCAGTCAACTTTAATCAACCCAGTTTTTGCTGTGCCAGTCCCCCCTTCCATCTAACATGTTGAGCTGTCCCCTCTCAGACTGTAATCTGAGTAAATTATACAATCACGAATGGTCTGAGTTAAATACTATATAATCTGTTAAGTTTGTGACTTGATCCAGATTTGGTTTTATGCCACAATTTACTTAACTACAGTTCACTGGCTTAAGCTCAGTAAGAAAGGTTCAACAGCACACTAATGTGTAACAATGGACTACAAACCATAGTCCAACACAACACAAACCTCATTTTGGCTCGGTGTGATATGTAGACCCACCTTGTTCCTGCAATGACCAGTACCTGTTCTAACAAAGGCTTACATAATAGACATTCATCAAAGCCATAAGAAACCTCTGTGTAATAAATGAGATATATTAATTTGGTTAACACTTTGTTGGCCTAATGTGATGTTTCCACCCATTCATTACAATTTAGTATTGTGTGCACCTAGACCATTATGGCTCGATGGACAAAATATGCTTTTCAGAAATCCTAGCTAAGTATTATGTGTAAACCAAGCTATTGTTATGTATCAAAAGCATAAAACCAGGTACCCTAATACCAGGCCCATCATGACTGGGTAACAAAGAGGAGGCAAGTGAATACCACCAGCAAGAATGACCGTGGGAGATTTTGGTTTCTTCCCAAAATCATATATTACTGGATGCTTCAGAAAAAAGTGTCACAGCTCAGAAGACAAGGAGGAGTTTGTTAGGATTTTCTCATGGGAAGAAATGCAACTCACTATCTTCAAACAATTGTTTAGACTACAAAAGCAAGCCATCTGCATTTATTTTTGTTAGTTTGCAGGTATACTGCTATTTACTGCCACCTATTGGCGTTTCGTATGCTAGTTACCCAAGGGAAGGTGCATAGTGTCAATAAAGTGTGGGTGAGTACAAGCCTCACTGCTTAGTAGGATTTTAGCCATCATGTAATCAGTTTTATAGGTTATGTAGTAGTAACTAATAACCAAGTAGTGTACCTCTTCTCTGAGAGTTTTTGGCTAGAGACTTTGTTAATCTTGTGTAGTGGATAAGTCTTGGATGCCACATATATGAGAAGAAGTGATTTTTTTCTATGTTTTGCATGAAACTTGTATTTTATGTAGTTTTTATCTTTCTCAATAAATACCAGATATGGTTTATACTTTCTGGCTGGATTTCTTTGGAGAACAAGATAAGGACATTGCATTCTTTAAATCTCTCTAACGCTGGTGTGTATTTTTGACATGACCTGTGGTTATAGCTGCACTCTGCATAACAGAGTTTTACCCTGATGCAGAAAGTAGTCGTAGTAGGAATGACGATGATGATATTGTTGTCCTGGCTGCAAAACAAGCAAACGAACAAAGCAACCACCCCGCTCCCCAAAGTCTTCACACGTTCCTGATTTGGAATGAGAAAGAAGAATAATTCAGATGCCAAATTAAAAAACAAACAAAACCGCAGTACAGTACTTCATTATTTTGAAGAACAGCAAATCATGCAGCTCTGGAAGTCCTTAAAAATAATACTGAAATATGAAAGCTATTATCCTTTCCTCCCCCTCCCCCTCCCCCTCCCCCTCCCCCCTTCTTCTTCTTCTTCTTCTTCTTCTTCTTCTTCTTCTTCTTCTTCTTCTTCTTCTTCTTCTTCTTCTTCTTCTTCTTCTTCTTCGTCTTCTTCTTCTTCTTCTTCTTCTTCTTCTTCTTCTTCCTCTTCCTCTTCCTCTTCCTCTTCGTCTTCTGATCTTGACAGCAGACCAGAAAAGCCTATGATGACATATTATGGTTAAGCAACAATTCGTTTTTAGTGTTTTTTCACATGCTGAGCTTATTTCCTATCAGCCTCCAAAAAGGTAAACATTAGAATTTGGAACTGTGATAATTAAAACAGCCTAAAGCGTAAATGACGGGTTTAGAAACTGAAGATTGTTGCATTATGCAGTGATATGTGAGTTATTAGGCTTGGAATGTCATCAATTGTAAACCACTATGATCAATGGCGGAAAACACTGGTTAAACAGCAGATTTATGTAACCTTGCTATGGTTTTGCCTCTGAGCAGAATTTAATATTTTCTTTTTCTTAAGTATACTTCTATTTTATGGTGCACTAAATTGTTTTTTAAACAGGCTATATGTAAAACTGAGCTGTTCTGTAGGTAGAATAATGCAAGGGAAACATGGTAGTATATGGAAAATTTGTGTTTCTAGAAGGAAAACATCTTTGGAGGAGGAAATGCACACTTCTGTCGGGCAACAGCAGTTATTTGCTTTATGTACATAAAGAGATTTACAGAATTGGGTCTGGATGGATTGCAGGATTTGGCATTCTGTGTGCGTTTGCCCTGCAACTGCCCCAAACCAGGTGGCGAATCATTTTGAAACTTTCCAATAATTTAAAAATGCAGTTTCTTTTACAACATAGTTAAGTGTATATCTGTCTTGCTCAGAGGAAAGTGCTTTACTTTCAGGCCCTCAGCGAGCAGGAAATTGGACTTGGTGGCTTAACTATTCCCTTCCAACCCTATGCTTTTCTGAATATTCTTCACTCTTTTCCCCATAATTAACCTCTTCCTTCGACTGCTCATACCAACCTTGGAGTATAATTCAAGCAAAGTAATATGATTGGCTCAAGGTTACCTAGTGTGTGTTATGGAACAGGGATATGAACTCAACTGTCCCTACTCTGAGTCAAAAATATTCTCTATCTCCCTTATAACTAAGACCTTCAATGTTACTAGCCTCCAAAAATATTTTCAAGCTTGCTGGGTTTGGTGGAAGAAGAGAAGAAGACCACATTTCTGGTCTAGGGGAGGAGGAGAGGGTACTCCTCCTCTAACAGTGTACATTTCTGTGCTGGGAACTGCAGAATAATATTGATTGATTAACTCAGCTGTGGGGAATTCTTTCAATGACTGTCTGTTTAACACTAAATCAAAGGCTGTTCTAATGTCTGAATTTCCATCTAGACTGATGTTTGTCAAGTAAGTGCCCCTAATAACTTTTCCAAGCAGGCTTTCATACCATATAGACTTTGTTCACACATTGCACTAAGCCATGGTTTGTTGATTAAGCCACAATTGGCTGGGTTCACACAACATGCCCAGCCACAAGACATGGTTTACAAAGCACAATTGTAAAGCTAGATTCATGTAACATGCCCAAACCAAACAGAATATTGGCTTAGAATCAGTATACTCTTGTTTTTTGTCAAACATAATGTGTACTTTTACAGAGCCAAAATATAATGGGAGGTGAGATGGTCTGGTGATTTTTCTGGAACTCGCTTTTTCATTTAGCTGCTTCTTCCTGCTCCAGAAATTGTCTTTCTCAATCAGCATTCCCATTAGATGGTATTTGATAAGAGGCAGAAGTGAGAACATAAAGTTCACATATGGCTTCAATCCAAACATGACCATAAATCTTAACTCTCCAGACATTTAACCCCATATTTAGGAACTTCCTTGCAGCAGAAGCTTCACAGACCCAACATGGCTAGGTAAACTGCTTTATTACAGACAAGAAGCAAGCCATGTATATGTAGAAGATCATCCTACTGCAGAATATTGACAAACACTTTATAAAAGCTTCTCTGAAACCAGAGCTTCAGATCTGGTCCTTTTCCTCCCATCTTTTCAAGTCAAATGTGGGCTTCTCTTCTTGGCCTTGGGAGTTGCTCAGCCCTAATAGTCCACTCTTTTGTGTTGGCTGGAACCAAACATTTTAGAACCTCTCTTCTTGGAGTGGCCTCCTTCAGAAGTCACTTCACTTGGTCATAATAATATTGGCTCTCCATAAATTCTCCTGCCACTCAGCAACATGGAGAAGGAAAAGGAGGAGGGAGAGGAAGAGGAGGAATTATCCCTTGTGTTGGAAATGATTCCTACCCTTCTATGTACTTTTCTTGGCAATGATGTAGAAATGGTCTGCTATTGTCTTTTTCCAGGATTTTTAAATCATCTTCTCGTTTTAGCTTACAGAATTTCCTTCTCGTCTGGAATTTCCTTCTAGTCTGCTATCCATGGATTAGTTCGCTTTTTGAAGACCAGTCAACGTTGAAGAGTATGCCTGAGCCTTATATATTTACTACTTTTTATGTATAGCAATTTTATTTATTTCTTTTGTACTGATTGCATACTGCTTTGTGATATTTCTATATGCCAAAGAAATTGATTAAATAAATAAATTATAGAATATTCTAGAAGGAACATTATTGGTTACCATGTGCATGGTACCCAGTACACATAGCTATCCCAGCTTTGGGAAGGTAGGAAAAAGCCTTTGGGGGGGGGGGGAGAAAGGAATAAACCATGAGGAGGGTGATGGGACTGGCAAAAGAGATTACAGAGTCACGAGAATGAGGGAAGTGTGAGAAAGAACCTCAAGATAACCCCACCTTGATTTTGTTTAGTATAAGGTGGGGCAGAGATGAATTTGGACAGACTGTCCAGATTCTGTTATTTTATCTTACTACTTCCAGAGTATTCCTGGAATCCCTGCCATGCCTGTTTCTTGACCTGGCCTACCTTGAAGAGCTGACATCAGTCTTGAAAGCCTCTCCAAGGGTAATATGGTTTATTCTTTGCTCGGCATAATTTTCCTTTAAAATGTTCCTTTTAAAAAATATCCAGGATAAGTAATGTTATACAAAGGGCAGGAGTAAGAAATCATCCGATGGGCCCATAGATACTGCCCATTATGGCTTCAGCCAATTAAGGCTATATAGATAGAGATTACCCTGCTTATTTAACTTATATGCAGAGCACATCATGAGAAATGCCAGGCTGGAAGAATCACAAGCTGGAATTAAGATTGCAGGGAGAAACATCAACAACCTCAGATATGCAGACATACCACCCTAATGGCAGAAAGTGAAGAAGAACTAAAGAGCCTCTTGATGAAGGTGAAAGAGGAGAGTGCAAAAGCTGGCTTGAAACTTAACATTAAAAAAACTAAGATCATGGACCCATTAATTCCTGGCAAATAGAAGGGGTGGAAATGGAAGCAGTAACAAACTTCATTTATTTGGGCTCCAGGATCACCACAGACGGAGACTGCAGCCATGAAATTAAGAGATGCTTGCTCCTTGGGAGGAAAGCTATGGCAAACCTAGTCAGCAATTAAAAAGCAGAGACATCACCTTGCCGACAAAGATCCGCATAATCAAAGCTATGGTTTTTCCATTAGTAATGTACGGCTGTGAGAGCTGGACCATAAAGAATGCTGAGCACCAAAGAACTGATGCCTTTGAACTGTGGTGCTGGAGAAGACTCTTAAGAGTCGCCTGGACTGCTAGGAGGTCAAACCAGTCAATCTTAAAGGAAATCAACCCTGACTGCTCATTGGAAGGATTGATAATGAAGCGCAAGCTCAGATACTTTGGTCACCTAATGCGAAGAGAGGACTCTTTGGAAAAGACCCTGATGCTGGGAAAGATTGAAGGCAAAAGGAGAAGAGGACGGCAGAGGATGAGATGGTTAGATAGCATCACTGAAGCAATGAGCATGAAACTGAGCAAGCGTAGGGAGGCAGTGAAGGACAGGAAGGCCTGGCGTGATATAGTTCATGGGATCACGAAGAGTCGGACATGACTTAATGACTGAACAACAAATCAGCTTTAGTTGTGCCATATGCAGTTTTCTCTGTTAACAGTAAGCAATATGTGTTAGTTATGTCACATTTTGGACAGTATGCCACAAGTGGAACCAGTCTTGTATGTATTTTGTGCAAGCTAAGTTCTCCAGTCTAGAGATGACCTTGCAACCTAACATGCTGTTGCCTGCATCCCACCAGCTAGGAGGTACATAACCCCAATTTATACCATGTCCTATCCCAGTGTCTGGAGGCTGTAGGGGCACAATGGGCTCTGACTCAATCCAAGCAAGACAGAGTGGCTTTGGGTATTTGGTCCTCCTGGGGACAAGATTTTTCCATCTTTGATATTGGATGGGGTAGCATTGCCCCAGACAGATCCAGTGTGCAATCTGGGGGTCCTCTTGAACTTGTGGCTCCTGATGAAAGAGCAGGTGGCAGCTGTGGCTAAGAGGGCCTTTGTACACCTTTGGGTTGTGCTCCAGTTGTGTCCATTCCTGGACCAGGAGGCTCTCCTCACAGTCACTCATACCCTTGTTACCTCACATTTGGATTTACTGCAACACACTTTACATGGGGCTGCCCTTGAAGAGCATTTGGAAGCTTCAACTGGTGCAAAATGCGGCTGCATGGGTAGTAAGTGGTGCCGGATATATGGCACATGTAACACCATTACTACAGGAGCTGCACTGGTTACTGGTATGTTTCCGGGTGCAATTCAAGAGCTAGTTGTCACTTTTAAAGCCCTGCGTGGCTTGGGAACACATTACCTAAGGAACTGTCTTCTCCCAATAGTTTCTACCTATCCAATTCAGTCTAGCAGATTGGGGATGCTGCGGATCCCATCAGCCAAGGAATGTCATCTGTCAGGGACCAGAAGGCGTGTCTTCTCAGCAGCAGCCCCTGCCCTTTGGAGCTCAGGATGGCCCTGACCCTGCTAGCCTTTCGTAAGGCTTTAAAAACCTGGCTATGTTCCTGAGCCTGGGGTCCCAAAAGTGTTAAGGGCCCCGTTACCTGGTTGTACTGTTGATTTTCATGTCATTTTTATGATAATTCTCAGCTGCCTATATGCATAATTTGTAATTGTTTTAATGGTTTTAATTATTGAAATTGTTCGCCGCCCAGTCATTTGGATTGAGATGAGCAGCTATGGAAATTGCATGCATGCATGCATGCATAAATAAATAAATATCAGTAAAATCTGTTTGAGGAAGAATGATTTCAAAACAATCTGTTTCCAAAGTTGCTCTTTATCTTGAATACATTTTTCTGGCCATCTGGAACAATTTCTAAGCTGTTGTTTGCTGTGTGCTTTATTTTCAGAATCCGTTTACAATAGGTTATCAGCAGCAAATAGTTTTGTGTTGATAAGTTAAGAATAGCACTCCTAAAACCTGTCTTTTTAGGACTTGAATGTCGTTTCACTACAGTGGCTTTTAGGCTTTCTCATGTGTGTCTCCCGGCTTGTACACAAAGAGATAAACTTTTGTCTATCAGTTCTAAATGAGATTGTTTTGAAGGATTGATAATGAAGCTCAAGCTCAGATACTTTGGTCACCTAATGCGAAGAGAGGACTCTTTGGAAAAGACCCTGATGCTGGGAAAGATGAAAGGCAAAAGGAGAAGAGGACGGCAGAAGATGAGATGGCTAGATAGCATCACAATGAGCATGAAACTGAGCAAACTCAGGGAGGCAGTGAAAGATAGGAAGGCCTGGCACGATATGGTTCATGGGGTCATGAAGAGTCGGACACGACTTAACGACTGAACAACAACAACAACAATGATTTCTTTTCTTCTTCACTTCCATAGTATTCCTTCTGTCTAGAAAGCAGAACTACAAACTGCAATTGCTTCACAAGTATTTGGTAGTTTCTTGCAATAATTGAAATATATGGGATATTAACTTGCACTTCTTAAAATAAAGAAATAAAATGCTTTCATGCTATTTATAGCGTGGGGAGAGAGCTGGCAGGTATCGGGCACTCCCCAATATATTTCGCTATTCATTCTCTCAGTTTTTGGTAAAAGTGTATTAAGGCCTTCACCACTTGTACACTGAACTGCACTCAGAAACACAGAGTATTTCTTTTAAAATGAAGTTTCTTGTTACAACAGCAACTTCTGAGATGTATAATCATGGAAAGTATATGCCACTATATTAAATAATAAAGCTGCACAGCATTCAACAGGAACATCTTGTTGTGAGATAATGCTCCAAAAAGAAACCTTTCCAAAGTAATTAAGGGGAAAAGGCCATTCCTAAGGTACCTTTCTTTTCCTCCGTCACTATGTGATCAGCAGAGGGAATCAAAATTATGTTGGGCTGATCCAAGCCTTTTGTGTCATCCTTAGTGGCTCTTCGCTTTTGCTCAGTTTTTGATCTGTAAGAAGTCAGCGGTTGTCACTCTGTAAATGCAATAGTCATTGTGCTAAATTTTTTCACAGGAGATAACTGTATGCTGAATAAATTTTGACTGCTTTCAGCAAGCCTCTGCATTA
Organism: Liasis olivaceus; assembly: GCA_030867105.1. Classification (NCBI taxonomy): domain Eukaryota; kingdom Metazoa; phylum Chordata; class Lepidosauria; order Squamata; family Pythonidae; genus Liasis; species Liasis olivaceus. Next base: position 23,595,614 of record CM061348.1, on the reverse strand, counting down.
TTTCTGTCTCAGTTTTGTGAAGGTCAACTCAGGGCTCTTGTGGCTTTCTCTGTTAAATCCAACACTAGCCTCCCAAATTGCTTTGCCCCAGCTTAACCCTCCTTCTGTAAGAATCTTTTAAAATGCTACAAAAGGAAGGCTTATGAAGGCACCTATATACACAAATGGGGGAGGGGGGAACAACCATGCCTAATCTTCCATTTGTATTCAGAAAACTATATTACAACTGTTTAGAGATTCAAGAAATGAAATACATGCACAGCAATGACATCTGCTTAAAAAGATTTAATTTCTTGGCTTGTAGGTTGGCCCTTGATAACTAACTAAATTCATCTGGAATGCTGCTTTGAAGTGACCTTGTAGACAGTGAGTTTTCTTACTCGCTTTGCCTTTCAGATCCGAGTTGGCACCCTGCAATAAATAAATTCAGTCGTTTTATTTGCATCGAGTTGCATCAAGCATGGGATGCAGTCAAGGAAAGTAGAATTTGCTTAGTCTTGAACTGGACAGTCCGAAGTGCAGCTGCCACTGGCTACTTATGAGTAAGCTCAAAAATGAACATGACAGATACTGGATAGGCACAAGAATACAGAGACAAACAGTTCTGAAGAGCTTACAGCATCTTGTTCTTCCCGCTGATGAGAAAACTTGATCGGACTAAAGAGCTGTTATGCCTGCATGTCTGCATTTATGTGATTACTTAAAACATTTATAACATGCTTTTCCAGATGAAATATTCAAAGCAAGAATTGAATGAGAGAAATGAGAATACGGTTATGCAAATGAATAGTTGAAATCTATGCCCAGCAATAATCATAAGAAATGTATTGATTGATTGATTTAAACAATGTATATAGCCACCCATTTCACATCAGTGGCTCTGGGCAGCAACTAGAAGATTAACACCAAAAATTTAAGCAACACACTTAGCAAAAAGAAACATCCAAACAGCATTAACACATGCCTGAGGTCCAACATACTTCTCCAATTAGGCTTATCCAACACAGTTTCAGTGGTAAAAAAATCCGGAATGTCAGCTAAAAACACATTAACAAAGGTTGGCTCACTTTCCATAGATCATACACTCTTTTAAACAAAGACTCAGAAGCTATCTACTTGGAAGAACTTTCTATAGATAGGTCTGTGCACACAGGCAAATCTGAATCTATCTTTCGTGGAGCAGTGGGCCCGGCTCTTGGGTGTGGGTTTTAAAATAAAATTAAATGGGACAGAGAGGCCCTATATATCATTAGATAATGTTTGTAAAGCTTTTGTGTGCAGGGGAATGCATATTAAACCTTGGACAGTGTAAAATGCAGTAACAATGGACACGAATGTTAGTTAAGAGTTACACTGAACCCATAGTTGCTAATAGTTGTCAGTGGGATCTTGTCTAAAGTGAAAAGAAGCACACACACAAACATGATACATTTGTTCATATGTGGAATATGAAATTCCTCAAACATAGTGTTAGTTGGAGGGGGAAATGCGTAATCATAAACATTCCTTCAAATACTGTGAAAGTAACAGTTCATGTTTTTCCTTCTAGGACAGAACTCCTCACCCCACCCCCACTCAGCACTACCTCCCATTGGGAGAATTTTTTTTTTCTAAATTAAACACTATAGGAAAAATATTTAATTTAAAAAACATCTTCCCTCCTGAGATTAGGATGGCCCTAACCCTTTTGGCTTTTTGGAAGGCCTTGAAGACTTGGCTTTATGCCTGGGCCTGGGGCCCCGAGTGTGCGAAGGGCCCGGTTTTATGGTTGTGCTGATACTGACGGTTTTTAGATCTCTTGGCTGTATTTATATTTATATTGAATTTTTTGTTTTCTTTTAAGTGTTTGACTGTTTTTATTATTGTTAGCTGCCTGGAGTCACTGGTCTGAGATGGGTGGCTATATAAATTGATTGATTGATTGATTGATTGATTGAATGAATGAATGAATGAATGAATGAATGAATGAATGAATGAATAAAAAGCTGCTTTGGCCAGACTTTGCAAGACAGTGATTTGTATTTATTGTATCACTGTAACAACCAGTCATACCCACTACCTTTTTCTTCAGATGTCCAGTGAGGAAGAACGTTCCTGTTAGAAATGGATGGAGACTGTGTAGGGAGCGTTAATGGCTTCTGTACCTCAAGCTTTTGCTGACCTAGTGACTGTGTGGCTAAGGGTCAGTCTAGATGCTATTAAAGAAACTAGGAATGCTTTTGCAAGTAGGGATTTTAGAAAAGTTATGTGATTGTAAAGGGACATTTTAACAGTTTGCAGAGTTGCAAAAAGAAATGGGAAGATGTGGTTAAGCTAAAGGCCAAATGTCTTGCTTGCTCATATCAGAGGTCCTGAAAAGGGGAAACGTCTGCAGTTTTCCCCTTTCCTCCTCCCAGCTCCTAGACACATTTCCTGAGCATGCACGAACTTTTGCACCTGCTCTTGCTTCTAACCACACAATACAACCACATCCTCTGCACGATTTGAGCAAGCTAGAGAGCAGTGCCTTATATGAGGAACCCCTGGAACAAGTGAGGACTAGAGACTTGACTATTAGTGTACGCTACTTAAGCTGATGTTATGCCAACCCTAGAAGGCGGGCATACTTGTGTGTGTGTGACCCTTCTCCTAGATGCTTCCTGATGACAAAAAGGTATAAAAGCTGTTGTAAACTGTTTTAGGGTGTGGCTGTTCTCTGTCTTCCCTCTGCCAGTCGGACAGAGAGTGGTCCACCCTGCTTTTCTCTTGGCCAAAATAAAAGCTGAACTTTCTTTGGAAAAACCTCGGTCTAGAGTCTCATTGGAAAGTATAGATTCTGGGCTACAAAACCTTACAACTGGAAATATATGATATACCTTTATATCATGTATTTATTATATTTCTAGATCTAGATCTATGGATCTATAGATCCATAGATATAGATATACACATACCTACATACCTCGGTGATATAGTGAAAACAATATCATAATCTACCCAGTTCGGGTGAGAATTCTGAGGGATGTTGGACACACGTGGACAGCACTGGGGGCCACTTGTGAAGACTTTTTTTTTTTTTTTTGCATTTTGTTTCTGCAGTCCTAATTTATTCATCTACAGATTTTTTTTGTTCAACTATTTAAGCATTTGCTGCTTGGGGTAGCTTTTAATCAGTGGCTAGCTAGTGGGCTGGTTTTCTGGATACAGAGCACTTTTAGTTGCTGTAAATTGTTTGCTGTATGTAGAATATACCAAAGCAGTATTTCTGCAAGTATAAAAGAAGTGATATACTTACCTGGCAGGGGAGATACCTTGATCATGAAGTGATGTGCTGCCTTCAATAGTTCACAACAATTGCACACAAATTAGATAGATGACACTTGTTCATTCAAACTCTCACCTCTGTTGAGATTTCTGTGGATCTCCAATATGAACTAATTACCCATTCCCTTTCCCTCTTTCCTCTGCTACATTTTTTTTTAGTTTGCTCTGTGCTAAATTTCTACTTGTATTTTCTTATTTCTTTTTGATGTTTTATTGTATATTTTCCTTATCACATGGGAAGCTTAAATTGTATTGTAAGCCACCGTGGGATAAATGTTTATGATCAGCTACACAGAAAGAGTGTGCAAATATATACAAACATACATCTTTGCCCTTTTAGAGCTTTTAATGACTATATGCAGTATCAAAATATGGTTCTTGATGGGAGGAGGGTGGTAGCACTCCCATCCTTTGACTGTGAACTGAGCATCTTCATTATAAATCTCATAATATGTCATCCAAGAGTTTGTTACTTCAGTGAGAGTGGGCAGAAGGATCAGGATTAGAGGAGACTAAATTAGAATAATATTTTGTGTTTATAGTATATTGTAGACGACTGTTGCATAGCAGTTGTATTAAATTGTTAAAAGGTGGAGTCCGCAGTACCCTGTTACATGCAGCCATTTCACAATATATGTGAATTACTGGAAGATATTTTCCCTGGAAAATCTTAAAATCTTTAGTTTATGATCAGGTGATGATGATGATGGTATCAGCAAGAGTCAGGACTTGGTGGACCTTGTCTGGATTCTGAAGCTAAGCAAGGTCAGGCCTGATTACTACCTGGTGAAAGACTCCAAGGAATACCAGGTCTATAGGCTATAGGAAGTTGAAAATACATCTTGGAAGAAGGCGATGGTGAGCCACTTCCATGCTGTTGCCAAGAAAACAAGAATCAAGCTGGACTGAAGTGTTTTTTTGCCTTTATGGGAATGCCTAAACCTGCAAATACACAGAATTACAGTACCGCAAATGGATTCTTACCTTGTAACTCAACCAGTGTTGCCTAGTATAGAATAACAATAACATAACAGTCATGTAACTTGGCAATACAAAACCAGAAAATCAGGCTCTTCCAATCTTTTGAGATGTTACAATCACTGCGATAGACTGATTAGAAAACTGATTAGAAACTAGTATTGGCTTTAAAAATAATTACTTAAAAAAAATGACCTGGAGCCAATCTCACATTGGTAAGGTTAAGGATTAATGCTTTATGCTACCTGAAAGCAAAGATTACAGTTTTCAAAGTACAGACCATAAAGGTTTCTAATTCCCATTTGTAGGGAGCTCTTGAGACAGAAACTCTATAAGTTAAAAAGAGAGAGAGAGAGAGAGAAGAAGAGGGAGAGATAATCTTCTAAAATGTAAAAGTAGCCTGATAGTTCATCTAGCAGTTCTCATCCTTTTATACTCAGTTGATGCAGATGTCAAGAAGAGAGAGGTAACTGAGCATAATATGCCTATTTTTGTTTTACTTGAAAACCTTCTGGGCTGGGAAATACTTGGGGAAAAATAAAGGATTGTTTTATTGATTTGGCTGACACATAGCCTCTTACCTGTTAAATTGGATGTGGGCTGCCACTTGACCTGACTGAGTCAAAACACACATTGTAGGACGGGGAAAGAGGAAAGAAGGAGAAATGCCCTGCTTGCATTTGGGGTATATTTGTAGTACTGACTTTAAATGGGGTTAATGGTAGTTTCTTCTGTCCAGAAAGGATGCCTGAGAACTATCGGGATCCTTTTTCAGCAATCTGGATAGCTCCAAATTCATCTCTTTTTCTGGAGGGTAGTCCTGCTGTTGGGTGAAGGCCTATTAATTCATGCTTTCTTCTACCCTCCAGCTTTCTCCATAACTTTGTCAGCACTCAGATGCATGCATCCGCACATGACTTTGACCCATGTGTCAGCCTACTAAGTTTTTTAATGCATCAGCACGTTCTTATTTCAGGACAAAGAGAATGTCGTATCATATTTTCATGACCTTCCATTTCATAGGGATTCCCTAGCTTTCAACAAGTGACATTCTGTAATGATAGCCCGTTTTACTCATTCCATTGAAAGATTATGTCTTTCCATCTCTCAGTTATCTTTCTCCAACAGATAGCTTCTGTTTTCCTTTTTAAATCTTCTTGTTAGGGTGCTAGAGAATTTCTTTTGAATTTCATTTGGAAGTGGCGGAGGGTGTGGCTGCCCGGAGAAAGATCTTTTCATCGTTTCCTAAGCATGCCTTGAATTTTCCTTGGCAGCTCATAGTTCCCAATCTAAAAAACATAATGTCTTCGCTGAATTTTATTGGACTGTAGGAAGCCAGGAGGGCTGCAGTTCACCGGGGAAATGATGCCATAGAGAAAGACAGGGCATTCACACACGGCCCTTTGACACCTTTTAATGAAATAAGTGCAAGAGCACCATACTGTACCTATAAGAATTTCACCCGCATTCTTTTTTTTTTTTTTTTTGAGAAATTTATAAAGCAAAAGAATTTCTCAACAGCGGACTAGGAAGACGGCATTTTTATTCCTGTAATGGAAAATGCAGTTGTTGTACTATTTGGGATTTTACACTTCAGATATGATGCAAAGAGCTTCTCCGTTCTTACTGGATTGTTAAAAAAATTACACAGGAAAAATGCCAAGATAACCTTGTTAACTGAAAAAGGAAGATTTAAATACTGCTGCAAACCAATGGGATTTATGGGAGCCTGGCAGGGGACAATGTTTCTTTTTTCCATTGCTTGAAAACACAATATCATTTTTCAATGTCATACAGTGACAATCTGGTTATTAGGTTGTCAGAGTCTTTTTTGACAAAATTGAGTGTTGGGGTTCCTAATTAGATTGTGCTAAAGCCCACTGGGGATACTCATACGTTTCTAATAATTTCTGGCCTAGGATTTTTTGTTTAAGGGCACAAACGTATCAGTCATATCCAGATATACAAGCCTTTTGTATTCTCTTAAGAGCCTTGGAATCTTGATGAAAATACAATATACAAAAAGGGGGTTCTCCAAGACAGGGCAAATCCTGCATTCAGAGATGCCTTTGCTAGGGGAGAATTCCACTGGTGTTCATTGATTCAGGGCATTATCTACCAGATATGTCTTCTTTCACAATTTAATTTAATTGGGGCTGTAATAATGCATAGGTACAGGAAAAAATCATGCATAGGTGTCAGTAAAAAAAAAAAAAAAGGAGAGAGAGAGTCGTATCTTTGAATTAATAAAGCCAATTTTCTGGTCTTCTCCCACACTTGCTGGTGCTTAGTGTGTGAGCCACCACTGAAGTGTGTGACCTGCTCATCCCTTTTAACCTTCCACACTCATTGCTAATGGGCTAAGACGATGATATCAGTGGCAGTTTTGGGATTGGTAGGCCAGGCAGTTCATGATCACAGTAGTGCTTGATGAACAGGAGTGAAGAAAGGTAAGGGGAGGAGAGTTAAGTGAAAGGCTTGATACTATGATGTCTGACTGACTTCTTCCATAAGACTGAAGTGGCATTCAAGTGACATTCAAATGGAGCAGAGTAAAGGAATACTAGTAGTAGCAGAAGAAATAGAGGTAGGCAAATTTTGTAGGCTTTGTAGACACCTTAGTCTTCTACAATAAAAGCAGTTTCACTAATGATAGACAGGAATGAAGCATTCCTGTACGGTGACAGATTTAAATCAGATGTTGAGGAAACGTATGTTTTGATGTTCCAAAAATTAATATTTTAAATCAAATCTTAGCTTTGTATATATGCAAATGTATGGAAAACTAAAGTCAGTATTTTTACATACATATAGATGCATTAGTTTGCAAAAAGTTTTTTTTTAATAATATCAGCAAATTGTGGCTCCATAGAATGTAATTGTTTTTACAGCAGAGATAGGCATAACTAGGGAAATAAGCCATCTGTGATTCTGATAGGCAGCAAATATATAAAATATGATTAAATCTAGAGATTTCTTTGTGATATGATATAGGTGGAAATACCCACCCTGCTTTTGCACATGTGGCTGACTTTGATTTTTGCCATGTATAGAAAGTTGAATCCTGCAGGAGGATGGACTTAATAACTGAAATGTCCTTTCTGGCTCTTGTGATTTTGTGACTTCTGTACAGTTAAATAATCCCATGTAAAATCTGCCAAAATATCAAACAATTTGAATAATCTTTTATTTTGTTTTCTTTAAAAGTTGGGCAGAGGTTTGGCTTTCTGAAAGTTCTTAAAACTAAGATGGTTCTTGAAAATACACTGCAGACCATATTTTTTACAATAACAACAATTAATTGCAATACATTTGCATAATATCCCCCCCCCCCCCATCACATTATTTCTAGGACTCCAATCCCAAGGAATGTCAAAGTACTCTGGTATCTTGATTTGATCCAAAAAGTAGCATATGTAATTATTGGGATTGTTTTTCCATATGAGAACACTTTGCTGTTTTTCATACAAACATTAATTCGCCCTAGTTTTCTCTCTCAAAAGATCTTTTATTTAAAAAATTTATCATTTGAAAAAACAAAAAAAAAAATTACAAAGGTATAATATCAGTAAATACACAGCTGGATTCTCTTGGATTTCAGCCATTTTTTTTAAACATTTCACCTTTCAAGTAGTACATGTGCATTTGAGTATATATATCTCACATCATCCTTAAGCAAAGGTTTCCATATGGAAACCCAGCTAATAGGTGAGTTGCAAATCAAGGAAGTGACAGTGCTGTGGGACTGATCCTTTTCTCAGTTACGGTCTCAGGATTTAAATGTCGCACATTGGTCTGACTGACAGAATTAAGAGATAAGAGATGTGCAGACTGGGAAAATTAAGAGATAATTGTTTTCAGGGTTGAACTATTTATCACAGTGATTTTTAGGTGGTTTATTTGGGTGTATGCTGTAGAAGATTCCAGGGAAAAAATTGAAGGCACTTGCAGGACCATGTTTTAGACCTTGTACCATTGACCTGTATGACATCACAGCACAGAAGAAAGTCCATCGTGCTTTGCTTGTGGACAAACTCTTCGTCACTGAGGAACTCTACTGAGCTTAAATAGAATTCACTAAGTTATGCAGTGGTTTGCTTGAAGAGTCATGTGTAAATTCAGCTATCACTTGTAAACTGGGGCTTATGGCTGAGAGCTATGTGGGAGTTATGACTTATTCAGTAAATCCATAATTAAACCAAACTGTAGTGTAATGCAAAGTGTGAACTCAGCTTCCTGGAGCAGAAAGTAGTAGTTTTAATGTAGCCTTTTGTGTTTGTGCAGAGGAATTCAGTTCTGGCCTTGAGAAAGTGGAAATGGTTGCTCAGCCCTGGGAAAGTAGAAAGCAGGAAAAAGACTCAGACCCTTGATCTTGTTGTCCTTAAAAAGGGGCAATGAAGAATTTGGACGGGATTTCCAAATTCTGTCAATACAACACTAAAGTAGCATTCCTGGAATCCCTGCAGTGTCTCTTTCCTGATCTGGCCTACTTTAAAGGACTGCCATTCCTAAATCCCTCCAGATTAGCCTTCCCCAATCTGACTTGTCCTCCATGTGTGTAGACTTCAACTTCAGCCTATGATTACTCCGGGAGAATTTTTTTTCTTTTTTGTAAATGAGCATAAAACCACAAGACAGTTAATAAAGAGAGTCTGGACATTGTCATCACCTGTAATTATTTTGTGCATTGGTTTCTCTTCAAAAAAAGTTGTATGCTTACAGTGACCACTTTAGATGGGTGAATTTAGAAAGTTTTATTTACTTTCTGCACTGTCACTGCTCTTCAGTTGGGGTCAGGCTCTGACAGAGTGCAAATCACTGAGCCAGAGCTGAATGACAATCACAGGGAGAACAGTCTGTTTCAATCTGATATTGTACAGAGTTGGTTGGGAATTCTATTTGTTGAAGTAACAGGCTAGCTGGAGGATGAAAGATTGCAGGGTAAGCATTGCCTCTTATGTCACAGGTGAACTTGATATTGCTTTATAAACGTTTTTGGACATGTGACCAAAAGAGGACTGGTACTATGTTGTGACTATGGAGTCCTTGGTGCTCTCTGAGCTTGGTTGTTCGCTTGCAGATGTTTTATTACCCAACTTGGTAACATCATCAGTGTTACTGAGTGTGGGGTTTGCTCCCTGTTTATATACAGTAGCTTGTCCTGCCGGTGTTGGTGGGGTTGTGGTTTTCTCATTGGTAGTTCCTTGATTAGGGTTGTTCCTTGTTTTCTGCTTGATTGTTTGTCTGGTGTTAATCCCTGCTTATCTGGGTGTAGGCTGCTAGAGAGGATGTGTTCTGGTCTTTTCATTTTCTTCTTATCTTTTTTATTGTCTCTTTTGAATGGTGTGTAACTGTGGTTGTCTATTGATGGCTGATTTGTCTGAATGCCAAGCTTCCAGGAACCCCCTAGCATTTTTGGATTTAGCTTGGTCTAGGATACTCACAGTTTCCCAGTTGCAACTATGGTTGAGTCTGTCCATGTGTCATAACTATGTTATGACTGTCATGTATGACTATTTTACATCCCTTTGCACAAGGAATTATTTGAATGCACTGGTTCACCATACTTGTTTTTACTATCACAGAAGTGTGTGAGAAGTGAGCCTTGACATGTGATCCAGTGGAGATGGAGGTACACCACCAGGGGTGCCCACAGTGCATGGTAAAAAAAAGTCAAGATGATGGCCGCAGTGGTGCCATTGAAGCCCTGCCCATATATGCATTGTGCATGCAACATACATAAAAAACAGGTGGAACTTCAATGGCACTGTCATGGCCACAATCTTGATTTTCCTTTACCACACCCTACAGAATCTCCTGTACACCACTGCTCTGGACCTCCTCTTCAATTTGGGGACATCTAACAGACTATGCTGTTCTCCTTTATATTCTAAATTACTATAGGGCGAAACTACTATACTTTCTACCATGCAGGATTTAATTGCCCTCATAAAGCTATAATTGGCCACTATTGTAGATGGTTTTTAAAGTAGATTAAATTCATTTTAAATCCATCTTCTAATAATTATGAAACCATTTTTCTGCAGCAAGGCTCCTCCAGATGTGACACATCATACCTCAAACTGAGATCTTGGCTGGGATATCTGTTTGCTTCCTCTTGGTGGTAAGAGTTCTATAATGCATCAGTCTTTTGGGATGACTTATATATTTTTCTGTTTTATGTATGTATTTATTCAATTTGTACAGTGCCAGATTCAAAAAGATTCCTGTTGTCCCTTTATCTTTGAATGGTGCTTGTGTTGGCATAGTTTCCACAGAGTTGTAAGGAAATGTGTAAAAGGTAACCAAATGGTACCTGGGAACTGTGTCACTGGTTGAAGTAAAAGTTGAATTTCACCTGACTATATGCCGGTGTCTTTGATGGTCATTGCTTAATCAGATTAAAAAACACAAAACTGTTAGACTGAAAACATCAACATTGTCTCTAGCTGGCATTTTGTATCAGTTCTATTGTACAAGAAGCAATTTCTATTTGTTTTCCAATTAAGTGATTAATTACTTGCCAAGTACAAAGTAGCTTTCCATTAATTTCCTCTGTATATTTGTGAGTTTGTGCGTGTGAGTGTGTGTTAAAGAAAACTCCCCAACATGTCAGATTGAAAACTTCTATCTTTGCTTATGCCCATTTTGTAAATTCAGATTAGTTATTTTCTTCACAACTAAACCGCAAATCAATACCTACACCATTAACCTAAGGCAGTTATGTGCTCTTTACTTAAATAGGCTACTCAAGATTACAGCCTATTTCAAAGGGCATTAAATGAACTTGAAATTAAATTCACAGTGATATTCACCCTCAGAATGAATTTACATGGATGTTTTGTTGCAAAAGTAAAGGTTGTGTATGTATATGTATGAGTGGAGTGTGGGAAGACTGACATCATTCAGTGTTTCAAACTGCTTCTTTAGCTGTGAACAAGCTTTGATAAAACATGTTAATGGGAAGAGCACCTGATTTGCATGTGAAAAATCTCAGGTTCATTCCCTGGCCTTTCCTCCTTGTAACCTCCTTGTTACAAGGAGGAAAGGCCAGGGAATGAACCTGAGATTTTTCACATGCAAATGTGAAGACTTGATGTCAGTGAATATTGATGGTACAGTACTGAGTAGAATGGATCAGTGGTCTGGTTTTGTGCATTTCCTGTGTTCCTAGTAGGACTGTGATCTGACAAGGGATGAACCCCAAACCAGTGACAATTGGAGGAATTCAGAGTCATTTTCAACCCACCCAAGAAAGTGTATCTTACTTACCTTGTCCCTGATTCAAAATCTTCTTGAAATTCTGTCACATCTATGTAGAGATGTAGAGCCCTGCCATATGCAAATACCCATGCTATGTGCCAGAACTGGGGGAAAGGAAGGAAGGAAGCAAGCAAGCAAGCAAGCAAGCAGGCAAGCAAGCTTGGTGCTTGTTCCCATAGATTTTTTTGTTGAGGTGGAGGAGGAAAAGGAATTGTCAGCTGTTTACCACCAAGAAAGTAGGTTCTCATAGAGTCTTATTATATAGATTTATTGAAAGGAAAGGAAGGATAGACTAAAGAGATCTTGGCAACTCGATATGTCCACTTTACCACTCCATTTATCTTTAAGGTACTTTCAGACTCGCAAGATTCTGTTAATGTAACCTTACAATAAAAATAGAGCTAGTGCTAGTTGAGCTCTTGAGTGGGCCACCTCACAAGGCTAACATCAATCTTCCTCCCATCCCTCCCATCCCTCACTTTTACTCTCCTGAAAACTATGGAGGGTCCCTATGAGATACTTTCACCACCCCTCTTCCTTTGGATTCAAATTTTGTTTATCAGGCCATTGTCTAGGCTGCAGCTCTTCTTCCCGCCTCCACATCCAAGTACAGCTTCCCTCTGTCTTTGTACACAGCCACTCAATCTCAGGGGCAAAAATGTGAACCCCATGGCTGTTGATGCAGATCCATGCTAAATCAGGCAGGAGTAGCTTCATTTTTATTAAAAAAATAACTATTAGATTTTAAGATAAGAACAATAACAACTAACAAAAACTATTATTAAAGATGAAGAGTGAAGAAGGAAGGAAAGAATGAAAAAGAAAAGAGAGAACAAAGTCAAAAGGAAAGAAAGAAAGAAAGAAAGAAAGAAAGAAAGAAAGAAAGAAAGAAAGACAGACAAAAATGAATGACTTCTGATTTTCCTCACAACAGATATAAGTACCAATTTATACTATACTCTTACTCTAAGATTACAACATAATTTTCATTTTTCTATTGTCCACTATTGTTTCTAATCATCAAATCCCTACATCATAATTTCATTTTTTTCTGTTTCACGCAAAAAGTCCAAAAAAGGTTTCCAATTAGCATTAAAATTACTCAATGTCTTTTCTCTAATCAAAGCCGTCAGCTTTGCCATCTCAGCCAACTCCATCAACTTCACCATCCACTCTTCCATTGTAGGTAATGTCAAGTCTTTCCACCTCGGGGCATATAAAAGCCTTGCTGCTGTTATCGTATATAGAAATAAATTTTCCATGTGTTTTTTCCAGCTGTTTGTCCATCAATCCCAAAAGAAAAGTCTCTGGTTTCGATTGTATATTAATCTTTAAAATCTTCTGAATTAAAATATGTATTTGATTTCAATTTTTTTTTAGCTTTTTTACATGTCCACAAATATGATAGGAAATCCCTTCTTGTTTACATTTTCAACATAGATTCGAAGTACCTTTATACATTTTAGATAATTTTTCTAGTGACAAGAACCAATGATACATCATTTTATAAAAATTCTCTTTAAGACTGTAACACAGTGTAAATTTCAATGCTTTCATTCACATATTCTCCCATTGCTCCGTTGGTATATTATACCTAAATTTTTTAGCGCACCTTATCATACATTCTTTGACTTGTTCACCTTCTGTTTCTAATTTCAATAAATGTTTATACATCTTAGCAATAACATGATCATTGTTAGTACATAATTCTACTCCAAATTCAGTCTTACCATGTTCAAAACCAAAATCTTTTATCTACTTTAAATCTTTCTAGTAATTGTACATATGAAAACCATTGCCATATATAGGTGAAACTCAAAAAATTAGAATATCGTGCAAATGTTCATTTATGTCAGTATGGCAACTCAAAAGGTGAAACCAATATATGAGATAGACGCATTACATGCAAAGCGAGATATGTCAAGCCTTACTTTGGTATAATTGTGATGATTATGGCATGCAGCTTATGAAAACCCCAAATTCTCAGAAAATTAGAATAGTGTGACGGAAATCTAGGGTTGTGAGAAATAACCATCTTTGTGCATATTTCCCCATTCTCAATAGTAGGTGGAAAAACCTCCTCTTTCAGACTTCGATGCGATGTGGATAAAGCATTCATCGCCCATCTTTGTTATTAGATAGCTATAAGCCTCTGTGTTAGATGAGGGTGTGGGAGGAGCCCCAGTTTGTATCCCAAACTGTAACTACTGTAAAGTCTGTTTAGTTAATCAGGGTGGGATGCTAAAATGTTAACACCTGTGGAGAAGGGTGGAGGCTGAGTCTGAAAGGGTATTTAAGATTAGCCCTGGAGGAGGATGAGAGGTGCCGGAGAAGCAAAGGTTGGCTATGCTATTGCTGCATTACAACAGACTTTGGAGAAAGCTGTGATTTGGAGTTTGCTTCGGCTGTAGGAGAGGGGACTTGCTTGTTTCTTCCTCTCGCTGTCAAGACACGTTCACGTAAGGCTACTCAGGCAAAGAGGGCTTACATTTCTGCCTTTAACCTTTATATTGACTGTTGGTCCATATGGAAGGACTTTTTATCTGCAGCTTATTTTATCAAACCCTTTTGGAGCAGTGAGTAAAGCCTTGCTTGAGAATTTACTGCTTGCCTCTCGAGTTATTTTGTCATTGCACCTGCACATAACCAGAAAGAAAAGAACCCAGAGAGAAAAACTGGGGGAAATCCGTCATATGGTGGCTAGCTGTGTGGGATAAACCTGGTTTGTGCAGTGCAAATAAGATGGCACGTAAAAAGGAGAGAAAGCAGGAGCTGTTATTAACGCAGCTTTCACGAAGAGACGAGATGGATCTTGAGAGTGAGTTGGAGAAACAAATGGAGAGTATTGCGGGTAGTGAGAAGCTTGTGGGAAGTATGGACTTTAAAGAAGATCAGGAGGAAAAAAGGGGAATGGTGAGAAGGCCGACGATGGGGAGAGGCAGGATGTTAAACCCGGTGATGAGGGCCACTCAGAAACCCAAGTTCCCCATATATCAGGATGATCAAGATATCAACACGTATTTCAGGGTATTTGAAGTTTCGTGTCTTGATTATGATATACCAGACCAGGAAAAAATGAAACACCTGCGAAGTGTGGCATCGGGAAAGCTGTTGCAGCTACTTTCTGAAGTGTGGATTGAGCAAGCCCATGACTTCCCAGCCTTCAAGAGACTGGCATTGAGAATGTTTGGGAAAACTGAAGACCAGGTGAGGAGGGAATGGAAGACGGAGGAAAGAAAATCCGGTGAATCTTGGGTGGAGTTTGTAAACAGACTGGACAGGTTGTTGGGACTATTATTTAGTAAAGCTGAAGTCCACTCTGTGGAAGGAGCAAAACACCTCATGCTGAAAGAAAAATTTCTATCATATTTGCCCGAAGAAGCGATGAAATTAGTACATGCTAGAAATGTGGATAATGCCTCAGAAATTGCTGAGTTTGCTGACAGGTTGGATGAATGGAAAGATCAGGAACCTCAGCATGAACAGAGAAAGGCGGGAGAAAAAGGGAAGAGTTGGCAACCTAGAAGCAGCTTCTACTACAGGCAAGATGAGGAGGAAAGGAAGTGGAAGAAGCCTCCTCTTTCTTTAGCATCTTGTAATACTTTGTACTTAATTCGCGGTTTTTTCCTTGCCATACAAATTTAGATATATCTTTATGTCATTGTTTAAATGGAGCATGAGTCATCACAACAGGTATTATTTGAAACAAAAATAGCATTCTAGGTAAAACATTCATCTTAATATCAGAAATTCTACCCAACAATGACGATTGTAATTTTCCCCATCTTAATGGGCCAGAGCCCAGCGGCCACAGTGACTTTGAGACCTTGGGGGTTGGGAGATGAGCCCCTATGTGGCAAGGGGCACCCCCTCCCCTACAGAAGACGCGGGGGGACTCGAGTGGGTGGGCGTGTGTGAGTGGATGCTGCGGTTGGAGGAGATGAATGTGCTGCTCTCTGCCTGGGTGGGAGACGGGCAGAGGGTAGGAGTGAATGGGGCCCTTCTCTCCCTGGCCAGGGAGAGAAGTTGGTGGAGAGAGGGCGAGTGTTTGTTAAGGGATTGGGAGTGGTGACCCCCTGTTGGCGCTGAGAGTGGTCAGCTGAAGTGCCACAGGGGTGCGCTGCCCCACCCCTTTTTTTGCTTCTTCTCCCTTGTGTGGTGGGTGGTACGGTGGGCCCCTTAAGTGGGAGGCCTGGAGGGGGGGGAGGAGGACCTCGGGCAGTTTAGGGCAGGCATTCAGGTGGTGACGGGCATGGGGGGGTATGGCGGGAGCCAGAGGGCAGGCTGTTTCAGGGGAAGACACCCCCGATGCGTTATACCGGCGGCGTGTTCAGGCCCTCAGAGCTCAAGCCCAGACCCTGGTCAGCAGGCCTACAGAGGCCCGGGCTTTCGACTGTTGCTGCTGAACGCCAGGTCAGTCAATAATAAGGCCCCCCTTATTCACAACCTTATTGGGGAGGAGCAGGCTGACCTGGCGTGCATCACCGAGACCTGGCTGGCACCAGAGGAGGGAGTATGCTGCCCCCCTCCACGGGGAAGTGGGACCTATTCGAACGGTCCGCCCCCGGGGACTGATGGACTCGCACGGGTTCCAAAGGGAGCTGGGGGTTGTTCCTGAGGCCTTGCTGCACGGCCCAGCGGAAGCTCTGGCTGCAGCCTGGAACAAGGAGGCGGCTGGGGCCTTGGACAGGATTGCGCCTGTGCGTCCTCTCTTGGCCCATCACCCCCGGCGCTCCCCGTGGTTAACGGAGGAGTTGAGGGAGCTGAAAAGGGCTAAGAGACGTCTAGAGCACCACTGGTGGAAAACTGGGGACGAATCAGACCGAACACGGGTTAGAGCTGCTATTAAGGCCTACCTAGTGGCCGGTAAGGGCGGTGAAACGTCAACATTTCTCCACTCTTCAGAGTGTCGCCCTGCAGCCCTGTTTAGGGTCACCCTGGCCCTCCTGGGAAAAGGGGGGGGGGCGTAGGACTACTTGCAGGGTCGTGCAGAGGAATTTGCTGAACACCTGATGGATAAAATCGCTCAGATCCATTCTCAGTTGGAAGCCAAGTGTGGAGTGGGTCCAGGGGAGTTGCCCAGGGAGCGTTCTTGCCCAGTTATCTGGGAACGGTTTGATCCTGTTGCCCCTGAGGAAGTGGACAGGGTCCTCGGGGCTGTCAGTGTGACTACCTGTGGTTTAGATCCTTGTCCCTCCTGGTTAGTTAAAGCTACCAAGGAGGTGACTTTAGGGTGGATTCTGGCAGTGGTTAATTCATCCTTGGAGGAGGGGGTGTTTCCGAAGCCTTTCAAAGAGGCTTTGGTCCGCCCAGTCCTCAAGAAACCATTGCTAGACCCCACCCTCCTGGATAATTTTCGTCCAGTCTCCCACCTCCCCTTTTTAGGGAAGGTGGTAGAAAAGGTGGTTGCACGGCAGCTTCAGAGGATCCTGGAGGAAACGGATTATCTGGACCCCTATCAGTCAGGATTCAGGCCCAGTTATGGGACAGAAACAGCATTGGTCGCACTTTTAGATGATCTCTGGCGAGAGTGGGATGGGGGGAGTGCATCCATCCTTGCTCTTCTTGACCTCTTGGCGGCTTTTGATACCATCGACCATGGTATCCTTTTGGGTCGGCTGCAGGAGTTGGGGCTGGATGGCACAATGTTGTGCTGGTTGAGCTCCTTTCTCCAAGGCCGAACCCAATTGGTGTTGATAGGGAGCGAGAGGTCCAGCCCCCGGCCCCTACTTTGTGGGGTGCCACAGGGGTCAGTGCTTTCACCGCTCCGATTTAATATCTACATGAAACCGCTGGGTGAGATCATCCGGCACCATGGGGTGAGGTATCATCAGTATGCTGATAATACCCAACTATACATCTCCATCCCAGGTGCCTTAAGTGACGTTGTGACTGCCCTCTCGCGGTGCCTGGAGGCTCTGGGGGCCTGGATGGGGGACAACAGGTTTCAGCTGAACCCTGTAAGACGGAGTGGCTGTGGATACGGGGAGCCTCAAGATCTAGGAGTTTGTCATCTTTGGTTCTTGACGGGGTTGCACTACCCCAGACAGACCTGGTGCGTAATCTGGGGGTTCTCCTGGACTCACGACTCCTGCTCAAAGAGCAGGTGGCAGTCGTGGCTAGGAGGGCCTTTGCATGACTTCGTGTGGTGCAGCAGTTACGCCCCTTCCTGGATCAGGGGGACCTCCGCACGGTCACTCATGCCCTGGTCACCTCTGGGTTGGACTACTGTAATGTGCTCTACATGGGACTACCCTTGAAGAGTATCTGGAAGCTACAGCTGGTGCAGAATGCGGCAGCGCAGACAGTTCTTAATGCCCCTGGGAGGGCACATATAACACCGCTGTTGCGTGAGCTGCATTGGTTACTGGTTTGTTTCTGGGTCCAATTCAAGGTGTTGGTCATTACCTTTAAAGCCCTTCATGGCACGGGACCAGGTTATTTGAGGAACCACCTCGCCCTGGTCACTTCAGCCCGTCCCACTCAGTCCAGCAGAAGGGGCAGGTTGCAGACCCCACTAGTCAGGGAATTTCGATTGGTGGGTTCTAGGCAGAGAGCCTTTTCTGCTGCAGCGCCCGCCCTATGGAACATCCTGCCTCCTGAGGTACAGTGTGCCTCCTCCCTCATGGACTTCAGGAAAGGGATCAAATCCTGGCTCTGCCAGAAGGCCTGGGGGCCAGAGGGGGGCCCGCACGTGTGGAGATGGCTGGTGGGATGATGGGTTGTCCCCCCCCCCCCCAGCATGTTACAGGTTTTTTTTAGGGCCAAAATCAGAGGAGGTTTTTTAGGGCATTTTTAATATGTTTTTTAACTATTTATAGATTTTAGCCATCTTTGGAGAGAACTGTGTTTTTTCTTTTTATTGTGAGCTGCCCAGAGTCACCCGTTGGGGGGGATGGGCGGCATACAAGCCGAATGAATGAATGAATGAATGAATGAATGAATGAATGAATAAATAAATAAATATATCTTTTTTAATATCATTCCGTGTCTTAACAGAATTATTTTGGAGCAGCATGCAATTCATATTTGTCAGATTAACACCCAAATATTTAACCTTTTTTTTCAATCTTGAAACCCACTTTGTTCATTAATTCTTCTCGGACTTGTGATCAATTCTTTTTGGTCTTTTCTTCATATTTATTGTTAATGTTTTTGTCTTTTGTTTATTAATCTTAAAGCCAGCTAAAGCACCCATTTTTTTTTTAGTTTTTTCATTAAAACTTCAATCCCCTTCAAGGGATCTTTCAACACCAACACCAACACCAAATCATTTGCAAAGGCTCTCAACTTATAAGTCTCTTTTTAAATTTTTATCCTCTTGTCTTGCCTTATATCTCTATTCAGGACTTCAGGAACTAAAATGAACAAAAGTAGGGATACTGGGCAGCCTTGTCTTGCTCCCTTGTGGATCTCACATGGTTTTCTTAAATCTCCATTGACAATTATTTGCGCTTTCTGTGAGGTATAAATTGATTTTACTCCCTTTATAAAATTCTCTCCAAAATACATGTCCTCTAAAACTTTAAACAAAAAGAGCCAATTTAAATTATCAAAAGCTTTCTTTGCATCTAGAAAAATTGATGTGGGCAGGAGTAGTTTCTGAAGCAGCCCTGCAAGCTTGGAAGAAGACATAGCTGCCTTAATGAATTAAAAAGAAGGGCTTGGTAATGCAGTCTTGCATTTGGAAGCACCACTTTTGAAGATAGCAGCTACAATAGTAACTTTTCGTCATTTGGAAGAGTGGAAAGCACATATGAGTGCTGTGAAACTCTGGAACAGGAGGGCCGTTGCACTGAGTCCCACTTCCCTGGAAATTCCGTATTCATTTGACTGTTTCTTTGTTAAAGTTGTATCCCAACTTTACACCAGGAGGAAAACATTCAAAACATTTCCTCTTCCAGTTTTCCTCCCACAGCTACAGCTCTGAAAGGTAGGTTGGACTGAGGTGTATTGTGACCAGCACAAAATTACCCAGTGAACTTCTGTGGCTGAAGATGGACTAGAATCTGGGTCTTCCAGCACCTGAACCATCTCACCTCACTGGCTCTGATGCAATGCACTCTCCCTCAGTACAACCTGATTGGGGAGCAAAAAGTGGAACCTGGGGTCATACGTAACCCACCAACAAATATTTTGCAGCCCTCAGAGTGGGGGGGACGACAATTTTTCAATTCCTCCTCTTTTTTTTTTTTTTAATATTTTTATGGCTTTGGTTGGATGGTTAAGGTCAAAATCAAGTGCATTAAGTTTTGTGGAGGCTCTAGGTGCCTTATTCATCTCTTAAGACTCTGAAAGTTCCCTAAAAATTAGGCCTGGTCCTGCATACTTCTGGAGTGCGGACCTTGTGCCCACAGAAATTTCTCACTCTTGCTGTACATTCTGCTAGCTAATAGCATCCAGTTATCATTAGAGCAAAATGCTGTTAAGGTAAGATTGTTAATGAACAACAGTGGAAATTCAGAGAAGATTTGTGCCAACAGGAATTTCCTGAAATTTTCTCTTGGTCCAAAATGTCATATTTCAATTTTATTATAATTATTATTTTTAATGACCAGAGGACATGTTGCAATGTCTGTTGCTCCTGTGAAAATGCATTTATGCAGCAATACAGCATCAGAACTAATGGTTAGGAGAAAGGCTGCTTGAAGCCACTGTCGGTTTTAATAACCACTGAGATGTGGCTGCTCTGCAGGTGATTCACAGAATATTAATGATGGATCTATCCACTGGAGCAGCCCAGATGACATACTGGCTTGTATAAGACCCAGTATGACAGCTCCAAGCTTTAGTCAAAGGAAGATTTGAAAGGATGACAGCATATCCCAGTGCCATGATCTCATTCCTTAGGCTAGTGTTTATCAACCTTCTGCAACTTCAAGTTGTGTGGAATTCAACTCCCAGAATTCCCCAGCTAGCATGACATTAAAGACATCTTACTGAAATCTGTGTACTTCTTGCTTCCTTGATCTTGCCCAACTAAGTGGGGCTTAAGTGGGGCAAGCCTGATCAAGTTTAAATAATAAGAATAAGAATAATACCCTCTTACATCTCCTTCCCCAAGTTGCTCACGATCCCCTAAACTATGATTCATAGTTCGAGAATGTCTTTATTTCTTTATCTATTAAATTGATATGCCACGAATTCTTGGCTTACATTATCCTTTCTTACATAGGCTGATTGATGAGTACTATCTTTTCAGAATTGCTGAGAGTCTGGAAAGTCAACACAGTAGCAGGAACAGAGTTTCAGCTATTAGCTGTGCTCTGACATCACAAACAGTGGAAACGTCTGTAGGGAGCATAGTTTGTGCACACAGTCATATATATGGAGCAACAACTGCTGCTGTTAGGGCTCCTATTCTCACAGGGCTTCCATGCTTACAGCTACACATGCACAGCCTCTTTTAACTGTATGCACAAAGAGGCCTTTCTCTTTTTGCACTGCCTGGAGGCCGGGAGACAGCAAGTGCAAAATACTGAGCGAGGGTTCTCTATGAAGTGCCGATATACCTTAAATGCCGGTGTAGAGTTTAAGTTAATGTTTACGTTTCTTATATTAGCAAGAGCTAATGAAGGATAAAAATTAAGCAGAGTGTCTTTATAACAGAATCAGTGACATTTTCCACCTTTCTTCTGTCTTCCCATGCATACAAACTCCCTCCCTCTCTCTCTCGCATACGTAAAGGCACAAACGCATTGTTGCTTTCAACGAGGGATCCATATGGGGTTTCCGTGTGGCAAGCAAAACAGTCGCAGAACTGCTGGTTCAGTAATAAAGTTACTTACTTGTGTGCCATTAAACTGATTTGTGCATGCTTGGAGAAGGAGGAAATCTTTCACTGCCACACTGCCATGGCAACTACACTTTATCTTACTCTCTTGTCCTCTTTGTGACTGTCAAATACAGTTGCAGGCTTCAGTCTGCTGGGTAGCTCCTGTTCAGCAAAGATGCAAATACAGTTTCTTCTTTAGCAGCGGTTGCAGAACGTGCAAAAATGGTGGGTTTTGTTTGTTTACTTACTACAGGATCTTTTTGAGATATTTACAATCTTTATAATAGAAAGAGGCATTCTGATAAGTGCAACTAAAGCTTTGAAAATGAATAACATTGTTGAAAAATGCCTATGCCAGCTTTCTGCGGTGGTCCTAGCCTGATCTCAGAACTCCTTTCTCGTAGAGAAGTTCAGCATAACAAGAAACTGCATCGTTCCTTTTCTTGACTCTAAAGTAAATAGGAAAGTTAATACAAAATAAATGCTGCATAAGCAAAATGAAATATAAATTGCAGGGCAGGTTGTTTCTCCTTAATTATACCAGTAATCTAATTACATTCAAACTCTGATTTGCTTTTTACCTTCCTTATGCTTCAATTAATTCATCGATTTCTAAAAGGAAGTGTTTTCCAATCTAGTTGTATCCTTAAACCTTTGGATAGTGTAATTTATCTTGGAAATCTATCATGTTTAGAAATAGCATAATACACACAGGTATTATAGAATAGTGGGAATATTAAAGAGTGCTACAAGTAGCCATAGTAAAGTCCTACTAGTAGGAATGTTCAGTGATGATAATAATATAAAAAGTTGGTTTCAATCAGAATATTAACTCATTTAAATAGCTGTTTATGTTATAAAAATTGAGGAGACTGAAATATTAGATTAAGAGTCTAGACTTTTATTTGTACAGATGATGGATTTACAAGTTGTGGTCCCTGCACCTACCACTTGCATTGATCTTTCAGTTCATCCTTGAGTTAGGAAGGTATATATCTAGGTAGACATCCAAGAGGTCCAGTTTTCTACATCATTTGGCATATTGATATCAAATGCATCAGTATAGGGCATGCTGCTTTCCCCAAATTCCACAATCCATCTATATTCACTTTCAACAGACACATTTAATGGACTTCTGCCTGATGCATATTAAGATTCACACAGCTGAGTAAGAGTCATCTATCGACAGGTGAACGTTTTCCTAGAAGAGAAATGTTCAATGGGTTCTGGACAGTAGAGAAAGGGTAAAAGTTTAATCTACAGAAGCATCTTATGGATCCATAATTAGGAGGAAGAAAAACAAATGATGATAATTCTCAGTGGGGGTGCAAGTAGAGTAATGCTGCTTGCCTTGAGGTACTCCTCACAGAGGAAAGGAATTTTTGGAACAGGTATCTAGAATAGAATACTTAAATAAGAGTGGCAAGGAACCCGTGGGAGGGATGGGGGTTCTAATGTGGGAGAACATGGCAGCTTAGTGAATAGACTAGAGTCAGAACCATGAACTGTGTGAATTGGAAGGGTCTTGTTCTAGTGCAAGAGTTGAGAAACTATCTCCTATAGGGAGTCAATCAGCTTCTTTGGAAACCTCCCTTCAGCAAGGGAGAGGCCACTATTCTAGGCAGAGTGTTCCAGTGCTGAACAGTTCTTTTTGTTCCTCCTAATATTCTTCCTGAACCTTATTGCTTTTAACTTCAACCTCTTAATCCATGACCTGTCCTCACTTTCCATATAGAACACATTCTTTAAGATCTTTACAGATTGCTGTCATATCTCACCTTCTTCTTTTTTTGCTAGCTAAGGTTCCTTTAATTAACCTTTATACGGCTTTATTTCCAGACCTATTATCCTCCTGGTAGCTCCTCCCTGAACTGGTTCCAGCTTCTGCATTGACGGAAGGACATGTCTTTGCTGGGTATGTGTGTGTGTGTGTGTGTGTTGCCAATTACACTGTTAGATAGATAACCATAGGTGGGTTTGTGGGTAGTACTCACTGTGTGAGTGGAATGAGTTGTCCCTCCCTCTGAAATGTCATACTGTCCTGCCAGTCT
The DNA here is from genome assembly GCA_030867105.1 of Liasis olivaceus. NCBI lineage: Eukaryota > Metazoa > Chordata > Lepidosauria > Squamata > Pythonidae > Liasis > Liasis olivaceus. The sequence goes on along the minus strand of CM061348.1, from coordinate 23,572,244 downwards.
TCCATAAGTATAGCACAATTGTCTAGTGTGCGTACATTTTTACATACAGAGCTTTGCACACAAAAGCTTCCCCGTGACATGCAATCTCAGTCATGGGCAGTGTGTTTAACTTTCGTTAGTAACAGAGAGCACAACAATGTGTTTAATTTTCCTTTTAAAGAATACACAATTTTGTTATTCCCATGAGCAACAATCATCTTCAAGTCACGCTTAACTCTTGTGACCATATGGACATTCATGCAGTTTCCTTGGCAACGGAGTGGAAATGGTTTGCTGTTTCCTTCTGGAATGTTTTTTTAGCTTCCTGGCCTAGCTTACAACCACAGGTTTTCCAGTTGGTCCTCCACTCAACCGCCAAGCAGGACTGACCCTGGTTAGCTTTCTCAACGAGCCAACATTTGCTAGGTTTAAACAGGCCAAGATGTCTCTTCCTTTTCTGTTAAGTTTCAACTGCCTAAGAGCCTATAAATTCTCACCATGCAGGCCTATCTCAGAAAAGAATTGCAGTCGTAATGATCAACTCAATCCACACAGTATTTTTGCCTGCCTTTTCACAAGAACCAATATATGCTTCACTTTTCAGACATTTGGAAGCGACCTAAACTGAAAGTGATTTTTCTGAAGTATAAATCTCTCAAGCACAACTCCCTTTCTCTTTAGCAAAGTTTGCTTTATTAAGGGGAAAGCAGAAGTGTTACAGGAATTCCAACAAGTGAACATTTTTCGTTTTGAGCTAATATATCTCTGTTCATTAAAGCGGCGGCTTTCTGAGCCTTTTTCTCATAGCTGTACAAGGCACCAAAGAGCTGGCAAGTCTCTTCTTTGAGAAAGGGGAAGTTTGCAGCTGTGAAATATTTACACAACAGTTGCTTGAATCCTTCTCAGTCTGAGAATCAACTCTTATATTACTTTTCTCTGAGTGTGTGCTACATATAGACATTTACAAGGTTATAGCCAGTCATGTCTGTCTGCAGATGGACTATCATCTACCTACAGAATGGATTTTCTGTCTTCGCTTCACCCACCTGCACGTTCTCTAGATCTTACAAAGGCGAATTGGAGACTGAGCAGATGGCGTGGAGAAATAGATAGGAGCAGAAAGGAAGGTGATGTCACATAGCATGAAAAGGTTTACTTGTGTGATCTTGGATGCAGTCCATGGTCTGCCTCAAACTTAAAACATTTTCTTAACACTCAGTGATCCTTCATTTCACCACAGTTTGTGATTTCCCCCCCCTAACCTTGTGAGCATGGGTTCAGTAAACTTCATCAAGGCATAAATGATTATCTAAAAGATCTCTTCAAAATATTGCATGATCAAGCAAATGTTGCAGTTTAACATAATCTCAGGCATCTTGTTGAATGACTAATGGCATTACGTAAGCATAAAATCATTTTACTCTTAAAGCCAAAATGTAGAATAATGTCTTGTCATTGGAAAGTGAGATCATAGATTTTGTAGTCCAAATTAGCTAGTGTTCATTTTCTTTTTGTCAGGTCATGTTCTCATAACCATACTGTGCATTAAACCCAGTGATTATCTAAACACTTGACAGATGGTAGGTTGTTAATTTGTATGTAAGAGACAGTGATTGCCAGTGCAGAAATAGAATTCAGCTAAATATGAAATGTCAAAATTGCCTTTTTTTTAGGTAGCATTCTTGCTTGACTTATTTTAGCAAGGTAACTCTGAAAGTATAGTACCTTTTCATTGCTAAGCACATGCTGGATATTTTTAGGCCAATCTTTTTTTTTTTTGAACCTAACAAAAAATGTACAGGGATTTGTTGTAGGAAGAAGGAAGCAGTTTGCATTTGTGCCTTCTAATGATTTTTTTGGTATTTCTTGCAAATTGTGAAGAACACATAGCTATTGTAAGATGATACAACTGTATTGTAAGGAATAATGCAACATGTAGGCCTCTCAGAGAAATTTATAGAAAAATGAAATATATGCTGAGAGAGGAGGGGAGATTATTGACAGTGGGTAACAAGCTACTAAATGCACCATTCATCATAAAATAACTCTTGACAAAAACATGGGTAATGCTGATGAATGTGAATATTTCAATTCATTCCAATAATCCATCCTTGCATGTTTGATAATTAGTTTCAGGAGGCCATGTCACTGATGCTTCCACTCTCATCCAGTTTTTTTGTTTCTGTTATTTTGCTGTGTTGTCACTTCTCTGTGCTTGGTGCATCTGCAGATTCACGTCTGGCAGCTCTGTCTGAGTTTACCCACTCCATTTTGGAGAAACAGAGGGGAGAAGATCTGTCTCAGGCTATTACATTTTTTTTTTGCAAATAAAATTGCTTACATTCACTCATAGCTTGGCCCCACGTGAACAAGATGACTTGGATGATAACATACAAGATGATGTGGGATTATTTTGTGTATTTTGAGATTGAGGATGCAGATAGGGACTTTTGTGGTGTATGTTGTAACATTTGTAAACTTGATCCATCCCCCACTTGGCTTGTTTGTATGGCACGACAGTGTGTGTGTGACTGGATTTGAGAAGTGGTTAATAACTCTTTAAGGGAGGGATTCTTGTCTACCATTTGAATGATGTGGTGATACACCCCTTCTGGAAGAGGTCATCACTCATCCCTCCATCTTAAACATACATTGGCCAGTTTCCAATCTTCTTTTTTTTAGGGACGTTTTTGGAGAAAGTAGTGATGCTCCAATTATAGAGGATTCAAGAAGAATCAGATTTTCTGGTCCCCATGAAGTCAGGCATGATGTGGGTATGGGAGGAAATAGCAATACCATCAACAATGTCTTCCTGGATTGCCCACAAGACTGGGACTTATAGATGTTCCACTCCTCTTCAGTGGATTGTTCCAAACTGCTGTTGTTGTTCAGTCATTAAGTCGTGTCCGACTCTTCGTGACCCCATGAACCATATTGCGCCAGGCCTTCCTATCTTTCACTGCCTCCCTGAGTTTGCTCAGTTTCATGCTCATTGCTTCAATGATGCTATCTAGCCATCTCATCCTCTGCCGTCCTCTTCTCCTTGTGCCTTCCATCTTTCCCAGCATCAGGGTCTTTTCCAAAGAGTCCTCTCTTCGCATTAGGTGACTAAAGTATCTGAGCTTGAGCTTCATTATCAATCCTTCCAATGAGCAATCAGAGTTGATTTCCTTTAAGATTGACTGGTTTGACCTCCTAGCAGTCCAGGGGACTCTTAAGAGTCTTCTGCAGCACCACAGTTCAAAGGCATCAATTCTTTGGCGTTCAGCCTTCTTTATGGTCCAGCTCTCACAGCCATACATTACTACTGGAAAAACCATAGCTTTGACTATGCGGATCTTTGTCGGCAAGGTGACGTCTCTGCTTTTTAATATGCTATCTAGGTTTGCCATAGCTTTCCTCCCAAGGAGCAAGTGTCTTTTAATTTCATGGCTGCAGTCTCCGTCTGCAGTGATCTTGGAGCCCAAATAAATGAAGTCTGTTACTGCTTCCATTTCCACCCCTTCTATTTGCCAGGGATTGATGGGTCCAGATGCCATGATCTTCGTTTTTTTAATGTTGAGTTTCAAGCCAGCTTTCGCACTCTCCTCTTTCACCCTCATCAAGAGGCTCTTTAGTTCTTCTTCACTTTCTGCCATGAGGGTGGTATCGTCTGCATATCTGAGGTTATTGATGTTTCTCCCTGCAATCTTAATTCCGGCTTGTGATTCTTCCAGCCTGGCATTTCTCATGATGTACTCTGCATATAGGTTAAATAAGCAGGGTGACAGTATACAGCCTTGTCGTACTCCTTTCCCTATTTTGAACCAATCGGTTGTTCCATGACCGGTTCTAACTGTTGCTTCTTGGACCGCATACAGATTTCTCAGGAGACAGGTAAGGTGGTCTGGAGCCCCATCTCTTTAAGAATTTGCCACAGTTTGTTGTGATCCACACAATCAAAGGCTTTTGCATAGTCAATGAAGCAGAAGTAGATGCTTTTCTGGAACTCTCGTGCTTTCTCCATGATCCAGCGAATGTTGGCAATTTGATCTCTAGTTTCTCTGCCTCTTCGAAACCCAGCTTGTACATTCCAAACTGCATGGCATGGGAAAAACAGTCATACCCATGGTTGCTCCAACATTGTGTTCCACAAGGCTCAGTCCTCTCTCTTCCTTGGTAATTGGTTCCAGTTGGTTCTTTCCCCTCTGGTTGTCACTGATTGCTCCAATCTCTTGTTTATTCTTTGAAGTACTGTCTTCCACATCTATAAATATGCAGGTGCAGAACAGTTGAATAGTCTAATTTCCTTGATGGAAAGAAGCAGATGATACCATTTTATAAGTGAGATTCAAAGGACATTCTGTAATGTGACAATCCTTCCCCCATCCCACCATTCTCCCATATGTTTTTCTCTTTCCTGCAAAATTTCATAGACTTGAGGGCTCTTTGTATTTTGTGTTGTACATGGCTGGTTAATCATCCATTAAAGCAGATAGCCCTCTGGACATCCATTAGTCACATGTCCGTGTCACCAACTGTTGCTCTAGTCCCTCCCTTTGGCTTCTCTCCCCAGCTATCATAGCTGGCTATGTGGTTTGTTCATACTTTTATCTGAACCAGAGATAAATACTTCTTGGAACAAGCCAGAACAAATTGTGCCCTCTGACTTTGATTTGTCCTAGAGGAAAAAACTAGAATCTCTGTTTGGACAACATGGTAAATCAGATGGAACTACCCTTGCTTGTTCTCTGCACCTGCGAATAAGACAAACCAGCAGGAGTAATCGAAGTTTTTCATGATTTGGAAATGGAGCCACTTCTTTTCCAACCTTTCTTGAGCAAGCACCAATATTTCTTCTTCATAATGATTTATCTGAAAAGACCACCCAGCTGAATTTCAATATGTCTCCTTGCATGTACAAGAACACATAGTGGTCTCAGTGGAAAGTAGCCATCCCTGTGACTGAAACTTCTTTTGCACAGCACAGGAATACAAGCAAGGGTTGATGAGAAGGTATGCCAAGAAAAACTGGATGACTGCATGTTGGATCACAGTCTACATTTACCATGGATATTTATCTTTCTTTTAAAACCCAGTCTGTCTAGCTTAGTCCTGTTGTGTTGAAAGCCTTGCTTTGACATAATTTTATTCTGGAGTGGTATTTCTTGCAAGATTTATTATAAAGAGAAAAAAAGATGTCCAGGTGAAGAAGTCTATAAGTAATCCTCATATACCAAGGGCAAGGAAAGGCTAAATGCCAAGAGAGGCTTCCAGAAATCCTTCATGCAAAATGCTTTTAAAGGAAAACGTGGTGCATTAAAAGCTTCTTCTGAAAATCTTTTCGATTTCTGCTTGTTAAAAGCCAGTGTGGCAGGGCTGCTATGAAATGTTAGCAAGAGCTACTGGGTGCTGACACTGAAATAAACATTTTGAATACCCCATTTGGCATTGGGATTTCTCTCGCCTTTGCTTGCTCCAAGTAGCCTTTAAATCTTTTGCTTATGTGCCGTTCTCTTGTCAGCAACCCTAGGTTTCAAGTAAAAAGAGGAATTTATTTACAATTTTTATAAAGAGAATGACAATACTGTGGCTTTTTTTATTTTGTTTTAATCTATTTTCCCTTTTGTATGGGCTTGATTTATTCTGAAAGGGTAAATGCTTCTCTTCTCTGACTGCAGCTGGTACAATCTAGTAACAGATATATTTTTCCCCCTTGTGAGCAGGTGGCCCTGTTTGTTACATTTTATTAAATGTATGTCTCTGAGCAGGTGGCCACGCTCAAACTTGCACTTCTAAGATGTGGCTGAAAAAATACATTGGAGACTTTGTGTTCCTATAAAACTTATTAGGGGGACCTTAGAACTAGACTAAAATAGTAATATCGCTGTACTCTTGACCATCTTGTTACTTTTGTAGTTTTCAACATAACTTGAAGAATTTAGCAGCTAGGTGGGTGGGAGAGATTGTTTCGCCAACTATACAATGGTAGGCAACAAAGGTGTCACTTTAATTGTTCCCTCCTTTGATGGCAAGTGTAATTTATTCTGTGTTTACCTACATGACTCCCAGTTGTGAAATGTGACCCAGATTTCATGTGCTCTCCAAACTTTCATTAGGCAAGAATGACACACTTATCATTAGAGCACACTAATTAAAGGAGAAAGTGACATTTCAAAATAACATTGCTCCCTGGTGCTTTAATGAAGTAATACCTGGTTTATTTTTGTCTTAATGAACTAAAATACTGTGCCTTTTTGTGCATAGCTACATTTATAAGGCACAGCTCTTTTCCTTGATTTGTGTAGCTAGCATTTAAAAATTATATGGTGGGGTGTTATTTTTACAGCTTCTCATGAGGGCAGAAGGTGGACCCCCTTGATTTTTAAGAATGAGCATGTCTTCTGTGTTGCTTGCATCTCAGCTCATCCCATCCTAGGAAGGAGGGAGAACTTTGGAGGAAGGATGGGGAATGAGAATGAGAACTTTGGGGAAGCACAACTTTTGAAAAGTATTGTACCAGCAGGATGTTGAATGCTGCCAATGTATGTGTTGCTCTAACCCGTGTGTGAAATGTTCTCCTAACTTTTTGTTTTCTTCATTAGGATCTCCATGAATGATAGATATGATGACACATTGCCTTTATTCAGAACACTGTAGGGCAAAGAAGCTTTCTACAAGAAGCCTGACATGTGTAATATGGACTTAGGCATGGCTCTTCCTTTTTCCTCCATTTCTTTCCCTCATTCACCATGGTGGGACCATTACGGGAATCTTTCAGAGAAATCTATTCTGTTTTGATCTTACCTTCCTCCTCCTTTAGAGCTGTTTTTCCTTTCTTCTCATGCTTCTTTGCACCTTTAATGGCTGTGCTTCAGTATCAAGCTACTACCGTCACTTACTGTGTCTCAGTTGCCCCACTGTCAAACATTTTCCAAAGACATCAGAAGGACAGATTGCTCTGTCTTTGAGAACTGTATTGGGAGTAATCCAGAGAGATATGGATATCTGCCCAGTTCTAAGCTAACTGGGTGGAGATGGTGGTGTTCAATCTGTAGAATTGGCTGCCTCATGAACTGGTATGTTCCCTTCCACTGAAATCTTCAGACAAAGGCTGGATAGCCATCTGCCCAAAATGCTTTAGGAAATCTTGTACTGAGCAGGGTATTCAGCTCAATGACCTCCCAGTTCCTTCTAACTCTGGGATTCTGTGATTGATTGCTTATGGTCACAAGCCTGCCATAAATTTAACTGCCACCACCACCATTCAAAGGTTGAGAAATAGAGAAGAAAGATAGTATGATTCGGCCTCAATGTCAGAGTGGCAGGGGGCTTAACCTTCATTATTTGTTTTTAGATCAATACTTTTATTTAAATATGCCCTGGCCTTTGAGGCACCAAGGATATTATTTATTCCAAGTCATGAGTGGACGTGATGTTTGGAAAGAACCATAGATTAGTTAAGTTTAGAATGATGCATTTGATATAGTACAGTATCATCTCAACTGACCCCTTCTATTAGGGCTACAGAATCTTTGAATCGACTGCAGCTTTTAAACATTGATTCCATTAAGATGAAGGGCATCTTTATAAACAAATAATTTGTGAGCTGATGTAATCGGACCAGAATAAACCTTGTCAATGCCTTCCATTTATTAGCAAGCCAAAAGAAAAAAACAAGATGAATCTGGCTATATAACATTGCAAATTTGCTTGAAGTAAAATATCATTCCCCCACTCCCACCTCCCCCGTAACAAATTACTACTGTTCCAGGCTCCTTAAAGTTCACAGCATTCCAATACTTGGAATTTTGCTAAAGCAATCAATTTGCTTGCTCTTTAAATATTTTCTACCTTTACATAACATTAGTGAACAGCAAACCTTGGAATCATAATGGCAGCAGTTTTAGTATTCATAATGAACATTGTTTAGCATATGATTATATACTTACCTTGTATTTTCTGGAGCACTTCCATTATACAGTAAGTATTGTAACCAGATGATGTAATAGCCAGAGGGCTATTTAGCATGCCCAAAAGTTCTAATATATTTTGAAGCACATCTGAACTAAAAGAATAGTATGCTTAATTTACAGATGATGGAGCGAAACTCTTCTCCAAGTATACCATTTTATTTCACTGGTATGGTGGTACTGCTAACTAGCTGAATTCATATCCACATAATCCAAAACATACAGGAGTATAACACTGGGGAGAAGTCCATGTTCCACTTATTTTCCTTAGCATCTATTTTGCCTTATGCAGGAAGGGTTTTAAAAATATTTATTTGTTTATTTATTTATTTATTTATTTATTTTCAGACTTGTATGCCGCCCATCTCCCCCAACAGGTGACTCTGGGCAGCTCACAATAATAAAAAAAGAAAAAACACAGGTCCCTCCAAACATGGATAAAATCTATAAATAATTAGAAAACATATATTAAAAATGCCCTAAAAACCTCCTATGATTTTAGCCCTAAAAAACCTGTAAGATGCTGGGGGGGGGGACAACCCATCACCCCACCACCCATCTCCACAGGTGCGGGCCCCCCTCTGGCCCCCAGGCCTTCTGGCAGAGCCAGGATTTGAGCCCTTTCCTGAAGGCCATGAGGGAGGGGGCACACCGTACCTCAGGAGGCAGGATGTTCTATAGGGCGGGCGCTGCAGCAGAAAAGGCTCTCTGCCTAGACCCCACCAATCGAAATTCCTTGACTGGTGGGGTCTGCAACCTGCCCCTTCTGCTGGACCGAGTGGGGCGGGCTGAAATGACCAGGGCGAGGTGGTTCCTCAGATAACCTGGTCCCGTGCCATGAAGGGCTTTAAAGGTGATGACAAACACCTTGAATTGGACCCGGAAACAAACTGGTAACCAATGCAGCTCATGCAACAGCGGTGTTATACGTGCCCTCCTAGGGGTATTAAGAACTGTCCGTGCCGCCGCATTCTGCACCAGCTGTAGCTTCCGGATACTCTTCAAGGGTAGCCCCATGTAGAGCGCATTACAGTAGTCCAACCCGGAGGTGACCAGGGCATGAGTGACCGTGCGGAGGTCCCCCTGATCCAGGAAGGGGCGTAACTGCTGCACCACACGAAGTCGTGCAAAGGCCCTCCTAGCCACGACTGCCACCTGCTCTTTGAGCAGGAGTCGTGAGTCCAGGAGAACCCCCAGATTACGCAACAGGTCTGTCTGGGGTAGTGCAACCCGGTCAAGAACCAAAGATGACAAGCTCCTAGATCTTGAGGCTCCCCGTATCCACAGCCACTCCATCTTACCAGGGTTCAGCTGAAGCCTGTTGTCCCCCATCCAGGCCCCCACAGCCTCCAGGCACCACGAGAGGGCAGTCACAGCGTCACTTAAGGCACCTGGGATGGAGATGTATAGTTGGGTATCATCAGCATACTGATGATACCTCACCCCATGGTGCCGGATGATCTCACCCAGCGGTTTCATGTAGATATTAAATCGGAGCAGTGAAAGCACTGACCCCTGTGGCACCCCACAAAGTAGGGGCCGGGGGCTGGACCTCTCGCTCCCTATCAACACCAATTGGGTTCGGCCTTGGAGAAAGGAGCTCAACCAGCACAACATTGTGCCACCCAGCCCCAACTCCTGCAGCCAACCCAAAAGGATACCATGGTCGATGGTATCGAAAGCCACCGCGAGGTCAAGAAGAGCAAGGATGGATGCACTCCCCCCATCCCGCTCTCACCAGAGATCATCTAAAAGTGCGACCAATGCTGTTTCTGTCCCATAACTGGGCCTGAATCCTGACTGATAGGGGTCCAGATAATCCATTTCCTCCAGGATCCTCTGAAGCTGCCGTGTGACCACCTTTTCTACCACCTTCCCTAAAAAGGGGAGGTGGGAGACTGGACGAAAATTGTCCAGGAGGGTGGGGTCTAGCAATGGTTTCTTGAGGACTGGGCGGACCAAAGCCTCTTTGAAAGGCTTCAGAAACACCCCCTCCTGCAAGGATGAATTAACCACCGCCAGAACCCACCCTAAAGTCACCTCCTTGGTAGCTTTAACTAACCAGGAGGGACAAGGATCTAAACCACAGGTAGTCGCACTGACAGCCCCGAGGACCCTGTCCACTTCCTCAGGGGCAACAGGATCAAACCGTTCCCAGATAACTGGGCAAGAACGCTCCCTGGGCAACTCCCCTGAACCCACTGCACGCTTGGCTTCCAACTGAGAACGGATCTGAGCGATTTTATCCATCAGGTGTTCAGCAAATTCCTCTGCACGACCCTGCAAGTAGTCCTCCGCCCCCCCTTTTCCCAGGAGGGCCCGGGTGACCCTAAACAGGGCTGCAGTGCGACACTCTGAGGATGCAATAAGAGCGGAGAAATGTTGACGTTTCGCCGCCCTTACCGCCACTAGGTAGGCCTTAATAGCAGCTCTAACCCATGTTCGGTCTGATTTGTCCCCATTTTTCCACCAGCAGTGCTCTAGATGTCTCTTAGCCCTTTTCAGCTCCCTCAACTCCTCCGTTAACCACGGGGAGCGCCGGGGGTGATGGGCCAAGAGAGGACGCACAGGCGCGATCCTGTCCAAGGCCCCAGCCGCCTCCTTGTTCCAGGCTGCGGCCAGAGCTTCTGCTGGGCCGTGCAGCAAGGCCTCAGGAACAACCCCCTGCTCCCTTTGGAACCCGTGCGGGTCCATCAGTCACCGGGGGCGGACCGTTCGAATAGGTCCCACCTCCCCGCGGAGGGGGGCAGCATAGGAGAATCCCGCCGCCACCAGGGAGTGATCTGACCATGACGGGGGGATAATCTAAAATCCCCCACCAGATCACGCTGCCACTGCTCCGACAAGGAAACCATGTCTGGGGTGTGACCACTGTCCCGGGTCAGGCCATCGATGACCTGGGATTGGCCCATGGCTGCCATGGTAGCCATGAACTCCCGAGCCCCCTCCGAGGCCAACCCCAGGTACGGCAGATTAAAGTCCCCCAAGACCATAAGTCTGGGGAACTCCACTGCCAACCCCGAGATAGCCTCCAGCAGCCCAGGCAGGGAGGCTGCTATGCAGCAGGGAGGCTGGTACACTAGCAGCACTCCCAACTGATCCCGTGTGCCCAACCTCAGGAACAGGGTCTCACATCCAGCAATTTGTGGAGCAGGGCCCCTGAAGGCCAATAGGGATTCCCTGATGACTACTGCCACTCCCCCTCCCCTGCCCTGGTGTCTCGGCTGGTGCCACACCCTAAACCCGGCTGGACACAATTCCGAGAGGGCTACTCCCTCCTCTGGTGCCAGCCAGGTCTCGGTGATGCACACCAGGTCAGCCTGCTCCTCCCCAATAAGGTTGTGAATAAGGGGGGCCTTATTATTGACTGACCTGGCATTCAGCAGCAACAGTCGAAAGCCCAGGCCTCTGTAGGCCTGCTGACCAGGGTCTGGGCTTGAGCTCTGAGGGTCTGAACACGCCACCGGTATAACACATCGGGGGTGTCTTTCCCTGAAACGGCCTGCCCTCTGGCTCCCGCCATACCGCCCCATGCCCGTCACTACCTGAATGCCTGCCCTAAACCGCCCGAGCTCCTCCTCCCCCACCCCAGCCTCCCACTTAAGGGGCCCGCCATACCACCCACCACACAAGGCAGAAGAGACAAAAAAAGGGATGGGGCAGTGCGCCCCTGTGGCACTTCAGCTGACCGCTCTCAGTGCCAACAGGGGGTCACCACTCCCAATCCTCTAACAAACACTCGCCCTCTCTCCACCAACTTCTCTCCCTGGCCAGGGAGAGAAGGGCCCCACTCACTCCTACCCTCTGCCCGTCTCCCACCCAGGCAGAGAGCAGCACATTCACCTCCCCCAACCACACTGGCCACTCTCACACGCCCACCCGCTCGAGTCCCCCTGCATCTTCTCTAGGGGAGGGGGCACCCCATGCCACATAGGGGCTCATCTCCCAACCCCCAAGGTCTCAAAGTCTCTCACTGCAGGCGCTCCCACCGCCGAGGCCAGCCGCGCCAGGCCTGGGCCACCGCCCCGCTGGCATTCACAGCCCTGCAGGGCCTGCCCTCGACTCCGGCGTCACTCCCCTCAAGCCCGGGCGCTGTTCTCGACTCAGCTGGCGTCGCCATGGCAGCCACCAATGCTCTCCCACCGCCGCCTCCGTCGGCCCTCTGGGACCGAGCACCACTTGCTGCCGCACCTGCCCACGCCCTCTCCTCTCCGTCCTTGCTCCAGCTACCGCCGCCGCAACTCCTCTCCCCACAGCCACGGCCTGCCTCGGACGGAGGTAACACTGGGGGTTCTCCTCATTCACCCCCCATTCATACTAATATCCCACGCCTCCAGCTCTCCTCAACCCCATATTGGTTATGGTAAAGGCTAAAAGGAGGTTATGGCTGGGAGCTCCGCATTAGGCGTCTGCTCCCTGCCGCCGTCTTGGAGAGACTTATATCTAGAAGCATCAATTGATTATATGCTTGTAAAAACAATGCAGTGTTATCCTCTCTTAATTTTCAATCAGCCCTGCTTATACTTTAACTTTGGACCCTTAGCCTCACTGTATGTTCTCTTCTGGACTTTGCATAGGGCAAGGCAGGAGGTGAAAGCACAGCCACATTTGTACCTGAATTGTGCTGTGTTGAAGGCTTCCTGATCTGGGCTACAATGATCCAGACGACCAGGAGATGGCAGCAGAGGGTTCGTGTTTTCTGCATTACTTTGCTGCTATGTAGTGATCCCTGGAATTTTTGCAGCCTGGATCTGGCACCCCTACATATGCTGAAATCTCTATCTGGAAACCAAACTGAGTTTGGAGTCCTTGGGGTTCTCTGAGCTTGTTGTTTTCTTGCAAATGTTTCGTTACCCGGCTAGGTAACATCTTCAGTGCTAGAATGCAAACCCCATCCCATTCTAGCACTGAAGATATTACCTAGCCGGGTAACGAAACATTTGCAAGAAAACAACCAAGCTCAGAGAACCCCAAGGACTCCATGGTTCAATCCTGAGCTACACATATTCGCTTCTATTTGAATTGAGTTTACCAGAATACCAACTACCACCCCAGATGTACCAAATAGCCCCAGGTCCTGGGAGCCATACAAGAAATAGGGAAAGAGCTTTTTCATTTATGGAATTCTCACCCCAGAGAGGCCCAACAGGTGCTCACTTTAGCATTGTTTTGGTGCCAGGTGAAGACCTATCTATTTTCTCCAATTTCTATTAAAATTGGCTTTTAGTTTGTATTGTTTTCGATTGTGAATGCCTAGGTTGTTTTCATTTTGCATTTCATTTCATTTCATTTGGTTTCATTGTATATGTTTTATTTAAATTGTACCTTTTGCTTTGTTTCCTTGTAAACCATTCAGACAGCTTTGACTGTTGGGTGGTTTTAAAAAATCTAAATAGATAAACAATTTGTATTGTCGAAGGCTTTCACGGCCGGCATACGAAGGCTGGTGTGGATCTTCCGGGTTGTGTGGCCGTGGTCTGGAAGTTCTGTTTCCTAACGTTTCGCCAGCATCTGTGACCGGCATCTTCAGAGTGCAGGAGCACAGACAGGAGCAGTGCCCAGATAAACAATTGTGATTATTTGGGAAGTGAAGATTGAGACTCTTGCAAAACTCTCTCTGGGGCTCAAAAGTGAGGGCTTGACATGGTTATAGACTTGTGGGGCTCAAGGATATCTACTTTGCCCATTAAAAGGGCAGTGCTTACTGTGATAACCTTAATGGAGGGAGGGTTGTCAAAGGATTTTGAAGCATCCTGTAGGACCCCCTCCCTAATCAAATAGCATAATAATAAGATATGCCACAATATAAACACAAGAAAAACATGCTCATATAATTTATATCAATCCAATCAGTACAATCTTAAATCCCAGGCAAAGGCCTGAGCAAAGAGAGAGTCTTGAAAAGAGGTAGAGAAAATAAATGTAGGTGCTTCATGGATATAAGAGCAAAGATACATGTGAAGAGGAAAGGGCAGAACTTGAAAATGCTTGTTGCTGGGTCACTAGCATGTAATTGTCTGCAGACATTGTCTGCCACCAGTAAAACCTCCCTTGATGACTGCAGCCATTTAATGGGGCCTATACTGTAAAAAGGATGGATTTTGTAGGTCTCCTAATTTGTATGTTACAAAGAAAACCTAGAAGTAGTTCTGTTAATACATCTATAGTCTGCCTTCTTTCTTCTGTAATAGATTTGACTTGGAAGCCCTCTAGATCAGTGTTTCTCAACCTCTACAACCTAGGATGTGTGGACTTCAACTCTCTGAATTGGGAATGCTGGCTGGGGAATTCTGGGAGTTGAAATCCACACATCTTAAAGTTGCTTAGGTTGAGAAATATTGCTTTAGATGGTTCAAGTTCCAGACCATTGGAGGTTGCCTTAATAGTGGCTTGGTTGCCTTGTGATCACAGGCCCTCTCCTTGGTGGAATTGGGGAAATTTGTTTGTAAATTTACTATCTTTTGTTAAAATTGCTAATTCTTTTTTCTGAAAGCAAGAGAACTTACTGTAACAGCCCAAATTAATGCTCTGAATGCAAATAGGAGTTAAGAAAACATACATAAATACTCAAAATAGATTTGCTAATATTATCTGCTTCAAAGGGTTTGTCTCAAAACTTGTCCTTATTTTTTCCATCCTTTGTTTTTCTAATCTAAATCTGCTTCTACTGAAGGTAGAACTGATTTTAAAAAAATGTGAATCATTCCCCATTAAATCATATTTAATTCCACTACAAAAAGTTGTTCTTTTAAAATGTATTGCGGGTATGTCAGATTAATTATTTTATATGAAACAGTTTAATAATCCTGGGCAGAATGAAGCCATACTTGGAATGTTATCATGGGCATGGATGACCTCATAGGAACACTGCAAAGAGGCCATTATCCTTGTTTTTGCAGAGGACATGTAGGTTAATTGTCCTTCCATGATCCTTTAGGAAGGCTGGGCAGAACCTGAAATAGAAACCAAGGGGGACATCCAGACTTGGAGACATTACATCCGTTTTAATCACAGAAGACCACAAACAAAAGATGGAAGAACTGTCAGAGCTTTAATAATGTAACTTACAAAGTTGCAGATCTGAAAATCTGTGTTGAGAAATACTGTTATTTATGGCACATGATACAAACTGCCTAGAATCAAGGAAGCCAAAATTGTGTCCTCAGTCTTATGATTTAGGTAACAGATTGGATGGCTACCATCCTAAACAGGATCCACCATTTTTGGGTTTTCCTCTTGAAGGGTTATTCTGTAGTAAGAAAAGAAGGCATAAGGTGATGATGATGATGATGATACCCCTGGACTATGCTTCGACATTGCTTAGACAGTGCTTGGTGTAAAAGATGACATCACCTAGAACCTTCCTAAAATTGAAGGAGCCATTGTCTGGAGGGATGCCTGGTTATGTAATAGTTTGACCACCACTTGGTGTCCATGATTGCCCAGATGGGAAGTCAGGAAATTGGATCATGAGCCCCCTCTGTCACTTTTCCCATCACCCTCAGCTCTTGACTTAGAACCCCTGGAGAAAGTTTTGATTAAAAGGCATTTGGTGATATGGTTTGCAAAGCGAAATTTCTCAATGTAGACCAGGCTCACAAATTTTTGGGAACCTTTCCTTCGTGTGTTTGCTAATATTGTGTAGCGGATTAGGGAAGAACTGAGAAGCAATATAAGTGGGCTCAGTTTTAATTTGGCGATCTCTCAGATTTGCCAAGGCATTTGCTTTTCTTGTGTTGCTGCTTGGAAGTGAGAATGGTGTCTCCTATTCAGGCAAGTGGCTTGAAGCTCAGAAGCAGTAGAATATTTTGCTTTGTGTATATTGTCTGCATTTCAATGAATGGCATTAACCTTTTATTGTGATGGCTTCTTCATTTGCAGCATGGGTCTAATATCCATAAAATGTTTGTGGATTCCTTGATGAACAGCATTATATCATACAAAGCCTTGTTATTTCCATAGTAAAGAACTTCTGGAGCTTTTAGCAATGGAATTAATTTACATTCTTTTCTATTAAAACTCAGTCTGGTAAATCCAAGATAATGCAATTTTGTTTAATGAGTGATGCCGGGATTATGATTCATCATTCATTTTCCTAATTAGCAGCACTTGACTTTTTAGTGCCAAAGTGCCTAATCTTAAAACTGATCCTTCCCTCTCTCCCTTCTCTTTGGCAGTTAACTCAAATGATGTTTCAGTGCCTGTAGTTATTGCATTAAGAAATAAATAAAATCCACTTGGCTTTTCCTTCCTGATTGAGAAATTGGCCATTAACAATAAGAGACAATGTAAAGGCAGGGAACTGTGACCCAACCTGCTGTTTTTTGAGAACATTGTAAGTATGACTGCTACCACTTAAGCACTGAGTGAGCTCTGATGTTCTTGACAGAAGAAAGTGTCCATTTCATAATAAAAGATTTGAACATCTTCAAATTAGAGCATTCTGAGATTGATACGATACTAGTATTACAATTCTCTGTTTCCATCATGGAGGGGTGGACAGTTACAAAATGGGGGAGGGGATAATTGACAGGGCAGAAGTTCGCTGACCACTTTTTCCTCTGTACATATTCTCTTATGTCCTGTAGTTACAGTTTTTTTTTTTAAGCCTGTTTAAAACTTTAGGTCCAGCTACTCCAGAGTTTGATATAAAGCATGTCCTTTGATCAATGCTGAATTCTGGCAATTTCTCATTATATGCCAGCTTTTCCCAACCAGGCATCTTCCAGATGATTTAGTTCTATAGTTCCCAGCCATCATGGGAATAGATATGAAGTTCCATCACATCTTGAGGGCATCGGGTTACAGTGACATGTCATGCTGCCTTAGGTACCTTATGCGCCCAGAATTTCAGTCAGTGTCTCTGACTCCCATGGAAGAAGATCTGACTGATCCATCAGGAGCATGAACATACTGGTTTCCTAGTTCTGTATCCCTATGCATTGTATTTTTCTGCTTAAGGTTCAAAATCCATTGTTTGGAGTAGATTCCGGAAAAATTGCACAACTTTGGTTTGGGAAGCTGCAGAAGGGTGAAAGGCTTTTTCTAAAAAACACATTTCCTACATTGGGTGGACCCTTCAGATCTCTATAAATACCCACAAAAGGGTCACATCATCGTGGGCACAAAGAAAACTGCTCCTGTCTGTGCTTCTGCACTCTGAAGATGCCAGTCACAGATGCTGGCGAAACGTTAGGAAACAAAACTTCCAGAACACGGCCACACAGCCCGGAAGACCCACACCAGCCATCGTATTCCGGCTGTGAAAGCCTTCGACAATACATTGTTTCTTTCATTATTTAAATTAATGGGAATTGCTTCTAGAGAATTGCTGCTGTGAGCTCAACTTTCAGGTCATTATCTAGAGATCCAATCCTTAAGGTAGTGTAAATCATTCAGTCCAAACATTCAATCATTTGGCAGGACAGATGTCCTTATTATCAGCCATCCCTCTTTCAACACAGATCAGCTGGTCTGGACACGGCTTCTGAAGCATTGTGTTTTGTTTATTGGTACAAGTACTTGTCATACTTAGCATGGGGTTTTCAGTCAGTCAAAGTTAACTAACCCAGGCATTGATCTGAGATTTCCTTTTGCTTTCGAAGTTGAAGCTATTGATCTGTTTGGTTTCTTCATTCAAAAAAGTCTCAAAGTCCTTTGAACCGTTTCTTCTAAATCCTAAACCTGCTGTTAAGCCTGGGTGCTAGGAATTGGAAAACAGCAACAACAACAAATCAGTGCAACTCCCTATAGTAGAGAACATTATGGCTCGGTGTCCTGTGTGCTTGCTGTCCAGGTGCAAACTGACAATAAACAACTCCAAGTTCTTGCTCTGCTTACTTAGGATCTTTTATCTTTAAACCAGACTTGGATCAGACATGCCTTTAAATAGAGGATGATTTTAAGTAGATGGATGTCTTTCTTTTGGTGGGTGATGTATGTTTTTGGCCCTTCGTTGGGTAGGTGTCAGAACCTGCATCAACCAACAATTGTTAATTTACAAAGCATAGCAGTCAATGGGAGTTTGATTGATTTGCTTCTGCCAATTGTGACTAGGGAGGGGGGCGAGTAGTTAATGGTTGTAATAGGAGTAGTACTGGGAGATGGTGAGGAGCTTAACCTTATATGGGCAATGAGGCCGGACCTGATTGCAGGCAAGGCCAGTGGGGGCCTGATGGCCAGGAAGGAGCTATGTATCCCTGGGAGGAAGGAAAGAGGTCACCACCACGTGAAAAGGAGTTGAGGTGCCAGGGCAACAAGGGGAGGGGGGATACATAGAGGGAAGTTTACCCAGACTTTAGTTTTAGCAATGTTTTGTTTCAAGCTGCATGTACCACACAATAAAGGAGCATTTATCTGAACCAGGCCTGGTTTCATGAGAATTCTTCTGAATTGGGGTTTGGACTTTGTGGACTTGACAGTAGGGGATTAAAGGCAAAATAGGTGCTGAAACCCCCAACTGGGAAAAATCAGCCTAAGTATTTTGGGATTCATTTAATTTAAGAGTGAAATAGGCAACTTAAGTCTTTGCAAGGCTTAAAGCATGTCTTTTCCCTTTAAGAACCCATAAATTCCTTTCCAAAGGGCTGAACACTATGTTTCTGCTCATGGCAGGAAACTCTGGGGGTGGGGATGGGAGTTGCAAAGGGATGTTGGACATCTGTGAATAAACTAGAGGACTGTAAGATAGAAAGATGTCTACTTTATTTCCAATTGGCAAGTTTGTGGGATCTCCATATGCTGGTTTTTACAGCCAATAACAATTAAACAATTAGCATCTTAGAATGTGCTTTTAATGATTAGTCATTATGCTTTTTTAAAAAATTCTGTTTTTTATCTTTATTAAACATTTTTTGGAAAGAAAAAAAAAGAAACAGGAGGCAAAAACAAAAACAAAACACAAAATGAATGAACAGGGAATTTACAAACATCATAGAATTATGTAGGACTAAATTTATTAGGTAAGAATTTTCATGTTCCATTCATTAGTAGTGATGCTTTTAATGATTTAATGATAATACTTGGAGATTTGATATTAGAGTCTCATTTTTTTACAAACCTGTGCCTTTCACTTTAAAAATGTTTTGAAACCAAGAATATGTTTAAAATAGGCAAATATTATATTTCATTACAATGAATGTTTTACTTTTCCATGTAACTTCAGGCTGTTAAAAGCTTATACACTGAGATATATGCTCCACAGACCCCTGAAGTCCCTGGTCTCAGAGAACGGGGTCCGGAGAGATTTGCATAAGAATGGTTAGGGTGACATTGCCTTTGGGCAAACCTTTCTAGGCGTTTCTCTGAGAAATGGAGAGTTGTCCTTGGCCATCCGGTCTCTTAAGCTTTGCTGAAGTAATTGTCCATTGGGAACTGGTTCAGCAAGGAAGCTGGTAGAACGTGTAACACCCTGTACGAAATGGGCTGTTCGTCTCTCTCCATGATTGATTTGTGATAGCTATATCCCAGTCACATCCTGAAAGTGTTCTTGTGGGGGGAACACTCACCTCTAAAGAAAGCTCAAAGACTGGAGAGGTGTAAGTACTGGTCTCCTTGTTAAACTAGCAAAGGAATACAGTGATCATCAGGCTTCCAACAAGCAACTGATGTCAGGGCAATGCAGATCTCATATAGGTTCCATCTCATTCCATCATAATCTAAGGACTACAGGCTGGGTGTGGGTGTGCTTTTTTGAAGAAATTGCAACACGTAGAAAACAACTTATCAGAGGCATAGGGACCAAGTAAATTACTCTTCCATGTTATTGTAACAGGGTGAGTCTTCATGTTCTATGCACATGGGGAAGGCTGAATAATTTATCCTTGTGTAAAACAACATAATCAGAGGACAGCTGACATATATATCAAAGCTTCCTTTGGACACAAGAAGGGTGTTATAGGAGAAAATGTGGGTCTTGCCTGTGTCATGAAGATGACAGTTTGACATTGTTTATGTATTAGGCGAGAAAATGCTACATTGTGAAGCCAGCAGTTTCATGTACGGTTGCCAACTGCCACAGCCTTCCAAGTTTTGTGTAGTTCACAAATTTTGGGGGGTTTACTCTCCAATGCTGCTATAGGTCTGCTGTAACCTGGGTGGACTTTCAGTATAAAAATGGATTATCACGTTTGGACCGTAGTATTTATTTATTTATTTATTAAATTTATATGATGGCCTCACATCCCGAATACATGCCTCTGGGTGACTAACAATATTAAAAATAGGTAAAAAACATATATACGGATAGTCCTTAAGTTACAAACATTCATTCAGCAGTGCCTCCACGGTCACGTGAACAAAATTTGTGTGCCTGGCAACCAGTTCGCACTTACGACCAGTTGCAGTGTCCCACGGTCATGTGATCACCATTTGCACCCTTCCCTGCCAGCTTCCCCCAAGCAAAGTGAATGGGAAGCCAGCAAGGAAGGTTGCAAGTTGCTGGGGTAAGTCTCTCCCACCTCCTTCCCCCCTTCGCTTGCACACACCCTGCACCCTCTTTCTCCAGCTTCCCTGAGCATACCCTGAGCATGCCCTCTTTCCTTGGCTTCCCTGTGATCGCACACATGCACGCATGTACCCCATGCCCTCTTTCCATGGCCTTCCTGTGATTGCATGCATGCACACATGCACCCTGCACCCTCTTTCCTCAGCCTCCCTGCCCTCACATACACACTTCCTACACCACCTTTCCCCGGCCTCCCTGTGATTGTGTACCCCCCATGCCCTCATTCCCTGGCCTTTCTGAGCTTGTGCCGCACCTAGCACCCCCTCTCCAACTTGCATGCAGCCTGCTCTGGGCCTCCCAGGGCTTCCCCCATGCCTCCTGCGGCACCCCTGCACTCCTTACCTGGGACTCCCTCCAGTTCCCACGTAATGACCTGTGCATCTTGGATTATGATGGGACTGCCTGGATTGCTGTCGCTAAGCAATGTGGTCATGTGACATCACGCTTTACGACCGCATCGCTTAGTGACAGCAGTCTGGGTCCCAGCTGCAGCTGTAACTTGAGGTCTACCTGTATACATATTCAAAAAATAAAACACGCAGCAGCCAGGAGAAATCACAAAAAGAGCAATGAACACAACCAGGAAACAGGCTCCATAGACTCGATCACACAATCACAGTGTAATGTGGATTGTAAAGCAGGATTTCTTTATCCGATATATGCAAACATTCCTAAACCCTCAATATTTGTACTGTAAATTGTAGAAACACAAAACTGTAAAGTTTAAAAACACAAATATAACAACTGAGAATTTAGGAAAAATAACAGTTTCAGAAAAGCCTGAGGGTGTTTACTTTCTAAATAAACTGGGAATATCTCTCATATCCAATAATTATTATGGAAATAACAACTTGCATTCTGCAGTGTTCGTAGGCATTTTTTAAAATATAATTTTTATTAAAACTTTTGAACAAGAAGTTAAAACCTGACACAGACTAATGTAAATAAGGAAGAAAAAAGAAAAAGAAATTAAAGAAAAAGCAAAAAGTGCGAGAAAAGAAAAAAGGTTGAAGAAAAATAGAAAATAAAATAAAAAGATATAAAGAAGTGACTTCCGATATTCTTTACAGCAATTATATTTTAACCTTTCTTAACGTTACATTATTTTACTCTTCTTTCTATAATCTGTCTTGTCTAATCATCAAAACCGTAAATCACAAATAACTTTTTTCATTTTTACGCAAGAAGTCCCTAAGAGGCTTCCAGTCACCACTAAATGTAGATGGTGTCTTTTCTCTAATCAAAAAAGTCTATTTATCCATTTCAGCAAAATCTGTCAACTTCACCAACCATTCCTCCATAGTGGGTAGTATTGAATCTTTCCAACTCGGTGCATATGGTAAACTTGCTGCAGTAATCATATATTATGGCTTTTTTCTAACTGTTTATCCATTAATCCTAAAAGCAAAAGTTCCAGCTTTAACTGAATATTGATCTTTAAGATCCTCTGTATCAAAGTATGTATTTGAATCCAAATTTTTTTAGCTTTCTTACATGTCCACAAAGCATGATAAAATGTCCCTTCGTGCTGTTCACATTTCCAACGAAATAAGTCCAGTTGTAATGATCTAGCCAATCAAAATAGTATTTTGCTTTCCTTCATTCACAAGGACCAATATTTCATTTGTCAGGCCTTGGAATGTAGCCTGAACTGAAAGTGATTTTTCTGAAATACAAATCTCAGTTCTCTTTGGTAAAGTTTATTAAGATAAAAGCAGAAGTGATAAAAGAAGTCCAGCATGTGTGTGTGTGTGTTTGTGTGTGTGTGTGTGTTTTCGTTCATTAGGGTGAAGACTTATGTTGCACCAGAGAGGTGGCAGGTCTCTTTTCTGAGAAAGGAGAAGTTTGCAATTATGAATTATTTACACAACAGCTGCTTGTACCCTTCTTACTCTGAGACTCAATTCTTATATTACTTTTCTCTGTTTGAGTGGGATGTGGGCAACACTATCTTGCCTTGCAAGGTAGTCTCCTGTTTAAAGATCTTAGCTACCATAGAATAACGTGAACATGCTTTGCATAAAACTGAGCTTTGGTTGAGCTTTTGGCATAACAATCGAAATGTGTCAAAATTGATAACACAATTCTTGTTGTTCAAAGGGAATGCTGCATGTGGCATGCCCAAAGGTATTAGGCATACCTTCTATACCTTCTCTGACATACTAAAAGTGTTGTGTGAAGGCCTTGATTGATCAGTGCCACAATGGGCAATGGAGGTGGGTGACTATGACATATGGAAGATTGTGGCTTGGAACGTAAGATGAGTAAAGAGTATGGCTTAACTAATGAAATGAAAGAAAGAAAAATAGATATGTTGAATGAGTACATGTTTCATGTGTATGAAACTAGGAGAAACGGAAAAGACACAGTAGACCTGAATAAAGGTGCTTCTGCTGACTTTATTATATGGAGTTGGGTATGTCAGGAGAAACGCAAAAGTAAGTTGAATGCAGTGGGAATGGGTACTTGAGAGGTGTGTTTGATAAAATAAAAAGAGATTGGCCAAGAATAAATGTGGACGGAACATAAAATGAGCGATCAGTAAAAAGAAGTGTGTAGAGATGCTTTGGCCGTATAGAGAAAATAAATGATCTCATCGCAAAGCCAATTTATGAAAAATGATTGAGTGTGTCAAGAAGAAGGAGATCAAGAATGTTGTTGCTGTTTAGAGCTGATGAGATCCTCCAAAAGAGAGAGGTGAGAAGTTTAAAGAAACAAAAACCATGTGGATGTGATGGAAACAAGGCTAGTTTTGCAGGGACAGAAAAGTATGGAGAGGAATAGTAAACAGTGATTATGGCGTACAGCTTATGAAAACCCCAAATTCACAATCTCAGAAAATTAGAATATTACATGACATCAATAACACAAGGATTGGAAATAGAACAATATCGGACCTCTGCAAAGTATAAGCATGCATATGTACTCAGTACTTGGTTTGGGCCCCTTTTGTAGCAATGACTGCTGCGATGCGGCGTGGCATGGATGCTATCAGCCTGTGGCACTGCTGAGGTGTTATGGAAGACCAGGATGTTTCAATAGCGGCCTTCAGCTCCGCTGCATTGTTCGGTCTCATGTCCCTCATCTTTCTCTTGGCAATGCCCCATAGATTCTCTATGGGGTTCAGTCAGGCGAGTTTGCTGGCCAATCAAGCACAGTAATCCCATGGTCATTGAAGCAGGTTTTGGTACTTTTGGCAGTGTGGGCAGGTGCCAAGTCCTGCTGGAAAATGAAGTCAGCATCCCCATAAAGCTCGTCTGCGGAAGGAAGCATGAAGTGCTCCAAATCTCCTGGTAGATGGCTGCATTGACCCTGGACTTAATGAAGCACAGTGGACCAACACCAGCAGATGACATGGCTCCCCAAATCAACACAGACTGTGGAAACTTCACACTGGACTTCAAGCCTTGTGCATTGTGTGCCTCTCCATTCTTCCTCCAGACTCTGGGTCCTTGGTATCAGGATTTTCTCATGGGAAGAAGGTCATCCCGTTCCCTATACAAAAACAGGTGTCGAGATTATTCTATGAAGCTAATGTAAACAAAGCATCTTGTGATTTTGTTATGCTTTTTACTGCCACCTACTGTAATGTGTATGTTAGTTATTCAGTGGGGGTGTACATGCTGGCAATATAACGGGAGGGCTAAATGCCCAGCCTGTTCAGTCAGTTTGTCTTGTATAATTAACCATGTAGGTTTTTATGGGTTATGTAATCTTAACTAGTAACCAAGTAGTGTACCTCTTCTCTGAGAGTGTTTTTTAGCTAGAGACTTTGTTGTAGATAAGTCTTGGATGCTAAGATGAGAAGAAGTTTTTGTTATATCCTATATTTTGTATGCAACCTGTATTTTATGAAGTTTTGCATTTTTATCAATAAAGACCAGTTAGTTTATATTTTCTGACTGGATTTTCTTTGGAAAGCAAACTATGGATATTGCATTTTGCAAGCTCTCATGCTGATGTGTAATTTTCCTGAGAGCAGGATTTTTGGGACCTTTGCTGCACTCTGCATATTGAACCTTTTCACACTATTCTAATTTTCTGAGATTGTGAATTTGGGGTTTTCATAAGCTTGACATATCTTGCTTTGCATGTAATACGTCTATCTCATATATTGGTTTCACCTTTTGAGTTGCCATACTGACATAAATGAACATTTGCACAATATTCTAATTTTTCGAGTTTCACCTGTATAAACTAGATTTAGCTGAATTTCCTTTTCTTATTGCACACCTCTAAGTTTTTGGGCTTACTATTTCTTACTTCTTTTCTGCACTTTGCAGAAAGGGAATGACATGATGGATACGTATGTATGTATGTACAGGTGTATGCATATACAAATTGGCTGTGCAGGAAGGGAAGGAAGCTCATAATTCTCAGGTGTTGTCTTCATTTACTGCACTGGCTGAAATGCTGTTATATCCATTACAAAGAAGGCAGTTCTGAGCCCAGTGTCATACAATGCAAACACTTTGAACTGTTTATATTTTCCCTTGGAAATAGTTTGTACATATATGTGTTTTGTAGGGGAATGGGTGGGGGAGTGTGGGGCTTGCTAGCAAACTCGCAATACCTATCTCAAAAACCTGCTTTTTGAAAATATATTGCTATTTTTATGCATTAGGAGACAGACTGAAATATTCAAGAGTGAGAAAACCTTCTGAGTGTTACTGTTTAATTGGTTTTGATTCCTTTATTTTGTTAATATTTTTCCAGGAGCTCTGAATGCCAAAAATGTAATTTTAGGTAAGGTGATTTCACTGATAATTGTTTCATTGCCTAAGAACCAGCTGGCACGGAGGTGGAGTAGGGGAAGAATTATATCATATATCCACAGTACTTATTGTATCACAGCCAATTTTCTTAACTTTTAGGAATTGCACAATCCAATAAGAAGACATGAGGTCATACATCTTGTAATTGTATAGTGTAGTGATTGAGACCTATTAGAGCTCCAAGGTTTCATAACTTGGTTTACAATAGGTTTGTGGTTGGAAACTGAGTAAGGAAAAAAATAATCACACTGCAGACTCAAACCAATCTTGAGAAGATGAGGTTTTCCGTAAACAACCAAGTACAATCAGATGGCAAGAATGAGGGCAATTCATCACTGGAACAAGCCATCTTGGGGTGGGGCAGTAGAGCTGCCCTTTTCTGAAGCTTTTTAAAAACCAAGACTTAAGATCACCCTGAAAAGATATGCTCTAGTCCAGAGTTTCTCAACCTCAGCAACTTTAAGATGTGTGGACTTCAACTCCCAGAATTCCCCAGCCAGCATGTTCGGTGGGGAATTCTGGGAGTTGAAGTCCACACATCTGAAAGTTGATAAGGTTGTGAAACCCTGCTCTATACATACATACAGAAGAGGAGGAGGAAATTTTTTGCTTGTTGGTTTTTTCATGGCTCAATAAGGTAACAGACTAGAATTACTGCCTAGGTGTTAATATCAGAATATTAGCCAGCTGACTGCCGTTGGCCAATCTTGGCTGATCTTGAAAAGTTATTAAAGATTGGAGCTGGCTAGTACATGGTTAGGAGATCATCTGGAAACCCCAGAACTGCAAAGTAAAATCAGAAGTTGAAAGACATTCTGGAAGAAAGCAGTGACAAGTCTTTTTTGCACTATGGCCAGAAAAACTACACGATTGTGTCTCTGAAATAATTTTTAAATTGGAAGGATGAATTTGCTTAGCTTTGCATAATTCTGGAAAACTTGGTTTTATTTTTGAGACAGACATGCTTCATTTTTGTTCCACATTTTTTTTTTGGATGAACTTTTTTTCTTTATTGCAGCCACTAAAGAAATCCCTGGCTTACATAAATAAGATGTTACAAATAGAGTCAGAATGTTCATAGCTTTCTCAGTTAATTTTTAAAACTCTTTCTGCATACTGATCCAAAATTCAGGCAGGGACATTGTCAGGAATTTTATTTTCAAAGGACAGTCAGAAGAGAATTAATTCCTCTTCCTTGGTAGTGGTGAGTGTATCAGGTACCAGAAATGGATTTCTTAATCAGTTAATTTTTTCTGTTTTCAAATCTGAAATGTAGTCCTGAAAGTGTAATTTCAGAGAAGGAAGGTGACTTAAAATACCATCTTCATTAATTTGTGTCCGGCTGCTCTTAGTAAATGGTTTGAAAGTAGGAAACATATGCAAATTTTCATTTTCCATTTTATTCTTCCACACTTCAACCTTCCTAATAACTAATTTTAATTTGTCACTGATTTGTAGAATATTATTTTCAGCACCTTGCAGTGAAGTATTAAGAATGTTCAGCTTATAGAAATGTCACTTAAATATGCTAAATGATATTGAAATGAGAGTCTGTTCATTTCCTCAGTTAAATACTGATAACGTTCATTTCTCAGTTCAAAAATACATGTCAAAACTTTGCCACATTTTGACTCACAGTAAAACATGTTCAGCACCCATGTCATCACAAAACTTTGCAAACTTCCTAGCCTTTACAGGTCTGGTTTTTATATAGTTGACACATTTATAATTATTTGTAGAAATTTCCTCAATGGTGGGTTGATATCTTTCGAAGCAAGAGCTTGTCTACAAATCGTACAGTGTGTCCAAACAGCAGTGGGAGATTTTTGGCATATTAAAGCTTGAAGTCCTTTGTGGCAGCCTGATATAGCACGTACTCCATCATTGCATATCCCCATGCAACTTGACCATTTAAGAGATTTCCATTAATAAAACTACCCATGAAATCAAAAAAGAAAAACTGTAATTTTTTTATAGGAAGAGTGTATCTTCATTTATTTTATTCACATCAGCAAACCTATGTTTTTTAAATGAGTATATCCCCAGTGCTATCCAAGTTGATTTCTTGGCTTTTCAGTTAGTTGATTATTCAGATTGTCTGCTCTGTTTGTCATTTGACAGGAAATAGATCATTAGACAAAGGAATACTTGAAATCTGTTGGCATTAAATTGCCCCAACACAGTTGTAACCATATCAATAGCTGCTGGAAGAATTAAACTTTCTCTCCCCAGAGCTTTCTGCACTGAGTGGTTCTGTATCTACTTGATAGGAAGGGAGAAGTGATTTTGAAAAGATAGTTGCACATTAAAGTGGATTCATGTCTTGTTTCTTCTTCTCATCTCTTCTTGAAGGAAAACATCTCAAGGTTTTTAGCAATGTCTGTATGAGATGTTTTGAGAAGTTGTTTTAGTTTGCTTGCCTTGGCACACTGCTTTTTCTGACAAAGAACACAACAAGGGCATTCTTCCACTATAATGAAGGGACGTGTGGAATCCAAAGATGTACACCTTCCTTCATATTTCTTGACTTAGGCTTACTTTATCAGCACTATAGGTGGTTTAGTTTTCTGTGGAGTCCTTGGGGTTCTCTGAGCTTGGTTCTTTTCTTGCAAACGTTTCATTACCTGGCTAGGTAACATCTTCAGTGCTAAAATGGGATGAGGTTTGCTCTCTATTTATCTGCTGTGGCCTGCCTTGCCAGTGCTGGTGGGGGTGGGGGTTCTGTTTTGCTCTTCTGGTAGTTCATTGATTAGCGTATGCTGACTGCTTGATTGTGTGCCTGGTGGTGACCTTTGCTTATCTGGGTGATGATTGCTGGAGATGATTGCTGGTGCTTGAATGCTGGTGAGGTGATCTTCTGGTCTTTTGTCTCTTTTGAATGGTATGTAGATGCTGTTTATCTCTATGTGTCTGTTAATTGCTGCCTTGTCTGAATACCAGGCTTCCAAGAATTCTCTTGCATGTCTGGATTTGGCTTGGTCTAAAATGCTGACAGTTTCCCAGTTGAAACTGGTTGAGTCGATCCATGTGTTGTGCAATTAAGGAATTTTCATCATGTCTTCTGACTGCTAGTTGGTGCTCATGGATGCATTCTGCTAGTCTTCTGCCTGTTTGTCCTATGTAGTGTTTGTTACAGTCCTTACACAGTATGTTGTAGATGACTTCTGTTTTTTCTTCTTGGGCAACTGGGTCTTTTGGTTTACTTAGAGTATTTTGGAGTGATTTTGTTGGTTTGTGTGCTACGGAGATGCCATATGGTTGTAATAATCTGTTGGTGGTTTCTGAGACGTTTCTGATGTATGGCAGTGTGATCCTTTTCATGGCTTGTGTGGGTTGTGTTGTAGTAGGTTGAGTGGTCAGGCACTTTTTGATAAAATTACGTGGGTATCCATTTTGTTGGAAGATGTTGTATAGGTGGTCTTTTTCCTTTTTCTGCTGTTCTGGGTTGCTGCAATGCGTTTGTACTCGCTTGAATAATGTTCTTACACAGCTCCTCTTGTGGGAGGTCGGGTTGTTGCTTTGGTAGTGGAGTACTTGATTGGTGTGGGTTGCCTTCTGATAAACTTGGGTTTCTAATTTCCTGTTGTTTCCTCTGCTGATGAGGATATCCAGGAAGGGTAGTGTGTTGTTGTTTTCTTCCTCTCTGGTGAATTTTATTCCTTTGAAGATGTTGTTAATGGTTTCATACAGGAATTTTAAAGAGAGCCAGAATCAGATCAAAGCATGTTCTGAGTTAATATTGAAAGATGTCCCTTAAAGATGGTCCCATGTCTAGCATGGCTGCATTTTGTAACCATGTAAGTTTCTAAGACCATTTCAAAGTAAGCCCCTTCAGTGTTTCAGCATTTCAAATTTAAAATGAAACACATCTTTAGAATATGGCTCTTAAATATTTACATGCTTTTAGTCTCTTAAAAGTGTTGACATGTGGAATAGAACTGTATTTGTCCTTGTCAGGGCTACAAAGATATAAATCACGTTACTTACTTCATACTGCCCATGATTTAATTGTTTAGATAAGTCTCCAATCTGCTATCCTCCAGATCCATTAGAACTACAGCTACTAAAATTTTGCCTCCCTTGTATCTGGAGGGCAGCGGGTTAACAAAAGACAAAAAGGCCTACCAACAGCTATTGTGTGCCTGCTGAATGGACTTCATGTTGTGGGAGCCAATCCTTACCGCTGTACATAATAAAAAAGTTGAAATACGTTTGCTGAAGGGCTGTTCGCTCAAGCACTCAAAACTGATAAGGGTAACATTTTAACACTTGTAATCGGGTAATCTACAAAGAACTGCTGATATTCCCTCTACAGCTCTGCCTTTTCGTGTATATGAGTAGCCTTTGGCAGTCCTGTGCTGCACACCTCTTCTGTCTGTGGCACCATCGTCCTAATAATAACTGTGAGTCGGAAAACACAATAGTTAGGAGCGGGCTTTGACATGTTGCATCGTGTTCTTTCCAACAGGAGACTCTCTTTGCAGAAATGGTTTGAGGCGTCCTACTACACCTGCCAAAGTAGCCCTCAGGGTTGAAATGTGTTCAGGTTAGTCAGTGCCTCTTTCCTGCATTAACCTCTTGGCACCAGAAAAATGTTCATCCTCAGGGGAAGAATCAGGGGTTTTCTAAGCATGGGAAATGCCAAGTCACAAGGCCAGTCAAGTGGCAGATGAAAAAGACTGAAGACCACAGTTGCCCTTCCGGTTTATCTCTTCTTGATATAGCACACCTCTTTCTCTTCTCCCCTCACTCCCCTGCCAGTGGAGAAGGTTTCTAAAGGAGGCAAATTCTCCTTTTACAAAGCTTATTTTATTTAATGTGTTTACTAGATTGGGGCCCTGAAAATGTGTTGTGCAGAAATAGAGTGCTGGTGTAAAAATAATCAAGGTAGACTACAGAACAAAAGAAGGAAATAAAAACAGCCTGGGAAAAAATAATCGCAATGTTGATATTTATATGTGAAGTTGATGTCTGAGCTTTCTGCTTCGGGATAGCTGATAATCATAAAGATAAAAGGCACACAAACAGAGAAATTAAATGACAATTAAAACATCATTAAAACACATTGTCGTGTCAGTCTGTGTGGCATTTCTCCCTTTTTGTTATCTTTTTGAAAACCTTTCTTACACCAGAGCAGAAAACTCCAGACAGTCACATCTGCTATCTTCATTGTCCAGAAGGCCTCTGGATTCCCCAAGGTGGTCTGTGTGACAGGCAGAGAAGGAGGGACTGCAGGGAGCCACATCTGTAGCAGCTGGGGACTTGCCCTGCAAACAGAAAAAGTTGTGCTGACTGTTGTTGCTTTTGCCACTTCCCACCAGTTCTCAAGTGTGGAGACGTGCGTATGTCTTGGGGGGAGAACAAGTGTATTTTATACATGGGTGTGGGTGGGTCAGAAGCTAGACATTTCCTTTCTTTCGTTAACTGAGGAATCCCAGTGCAAGAGTGGTGAAAGGTCTGTTTCAGAACAACTGGAAGGTTTCCAGGCATTGTTGATGGTACTACTGTAGAAGATGGAATATATTAAAGACAATGTACATTATAGGCATTTGGTCCAAATAGGTGAGGGCTGCAGGTTTACTGGGCAAGGAATGAATGAGGTTGTCTTGAAATTTCTTTTTCAAGGTCCATGATTGCATGGAAGAGTTCTGTTCATGTTCTAAGAAAGGAGAGGATTGGCATGCAGGCAGATGCAGTACACATTCTTTTACAGCAGGTGCAAGAAACTTCAGCCCCACATATGCCTCCTCCCCCTTCCCCCCTTTTTTTCTGGCCATGAAATTTTAGTATTGCAACTGCATAAGAATATAAGAAGAACCATGCCATAGGTCCATCTACTCCAGCCTTCTATATCACACAGTAGCTACTTGGAAGCATTTGAAACCTCATCATCATGGACTAGAGCAGTGTTTGTCAGCCTTGGCAACTTTAAGATGTGTGGATTTCAGCTCCCAGAATTCCCCAGCCAGCCTTCCAGAACTTGTTATGATTTATAAGGGAGGACACAGCCATCAAAATGAGTAGCCACTGATGGCCTGATCTTCCATGAACAGATTCAGTTTCTTTTTAAAACACACCCAAATAGGCTGCCATCATCACAACTGCTGACAGTGAATTCCTCAGGTTAATGGTACGTTATGTAAAAAAGTATTTCTTTCAGTCCTGAATCTCCCTGTGTTTTTAATTTTACCTTAGTTAAATAACCGTGTTGAAGCTGTAGACAAACACCGTTCTATTTCTTTGAGGATCAGTCATGGTATCTGTGTGTGTATCTATGTGTAACAGAGAAAGTTAGAGAGTGTGTATGTATCGGTGTGTGCATTCTTCTTGGTCAGGGAAGTTGTCATTCTGAAATACATTGTTTCCTCTTATTTTCTAATATCTAGCCATCTATAACTTTTCATCTTTTAGGATGTTATCTGTAGTCAATAACAGATGATCTAGTGGTCCCTAGAAGTTATTTTATTTTTCTATGTAAAGAAGTATACTAAATATCACAATCAAAAAGGAGTTAATGAGGCTTTCTTGAATGTCCTTTGATAATATTCCTCTAATATTATCAAATGTTCTTTAATAATATTTTATTGCAGTTGATACTGTATATGTTTTCCAGAATTGTATGTAAATGTGCTCATTAGGCAACAATATTTTGCAACAATCATTTGGCCTTGGGATCATTAATCTTCTGAAAGCATACAGGGCCATTACTAATTATTAAAAAAACAGAAATTGGTTTTTTAGTTTTTAAGACAGCATTATTATTTTCCATTGTATAAATTACTCCTGTTATTCACAGAAACTCATACTGAAAAGACAGCAACATACCTCCATGAAATATGAGTACCTGTACATTATGTAAATACCCAGTTTAGTTCAGTAAACTTTAAATTAAATTTGAATCTGGCAATCACTGCAAATTTTGGCCACAGGCCTTTTGAGTGGGTAGCTTGGTTAACCTCAATTCCTGCCTATCAAATGGGAATAAATAGAATTGTCTGTAGAAGATTTGTTTTAGAAATTCCAAAAAGATCAAATGATTTTTTAATGTAAGTACAACAGCTCTTACAGAAATCTTACACTTTGTAGAAACAATATTTAATTATTGTAAAACAATATCAACATAGTTGAAAAGTATATTATATAGTTTTAAATATGATTAGCAAAGAACAGATTTTACTCTGTTCGAAAAGAAATTCTTTCCAACACGTTCCATTCAAAGTCTTTCTCAAAAAGTGTTGGAGTCTGCTGTTTCACATAGCGATCTGGTCACCATATTAGCATCTGAAACTGTTCTGGATGAGATTCTGTTCCTCGTAGGATTCACGCCAGGGCTTAGCCCAGGGATGGGTTTTTAAAATTAAAAAAAAATTTTTTTTTTAATTTGGCACCAAAAGAACAGGGCGTGATGTCATCTCAGGTGCCACCCCCTTTTTGCGGTATATAGAGCAGTGTTTCTCAACCGTGGCAACTTTAAGACTTGTGGACTTCAACTCCCAGAATTGAGCAAGGCTGGCTGGGGAATTCTGGGAGTTGAAGTCCACAGGTGTTAAAGTTGCCAAAGTTGAGGAACACTGGTACAGAGATATTGCTTTGGGAGGAGACTTTATAGACCTATTAGAGTTCAGATAGGTGTAATGCACAGTCAGTTTTGACAGAGCTGTAAAAACTTAGGGGGGTTGAACGTGGGGGTAGTGCTTGGATGAAAGACACCAGGAAATCCCACATTGGAAGGCTAGACTGGGAAAAGCCACTTCTGATTTGTTGCCGAGGATGGATGTGTCTGTGCCTGTGCGGTCATCAGAAGTGGAGTTCAACTTAAAGGAGACTTTATTTTTTGATACACCAATTCCATTTTTTACTGAAAATCAACAGGAAATCATGTCTCCCCATTTTGGAAAGACTTTGGAAGCCCCACACTTAGTTAACTGGGACTCCCCCCCCCCCATATACTGAAGCATCACTAATTGAATCCTTAGATTAACCCTGGTTGAGGAGGTCTTGCTTCTGGTCCAGCTGTGGATAATACCATGATAACTTGAGAGAAGGCTTTCTCTGCAATGGAACCCAGATTGTGGAATTTCCTTCCTATTGACTTTCCATGGGAGACTTTTGCTGGAAAGTGTGTTGCTGTAGTTTGTTTTGCTTTTTGGCTCTTAAGCTTTTTTGCTTATTATAATTGTTCTATCTTGGATCCCCACCCTCCCACCCCCCAGTTTTGGGATTATTTTTTTTTATAATGATTATTACAAAGAAAATCCACCATGGATGTCTTTTAAAGCAAAATAACGATTGGACCCCCTATAGTACTAATATGTACACTCTGTTACTGTCAATACCTTGTTTTTCTGCTATTACAGAAATGCATATAGTGCGTGAATAAATTGGGTATGTTGCATGCTAATATACTAATGAGGAGAGAAACAAAAGGGGTGTGTGTCAGTTGCAGGGGAGAATAATAATGTGGAGAGCAGGAAACTGGGGCAGAGGAGAGAAACAGGTATGGTGTGTTTCTGAGTATCAATTCGTTATTAGAGTAATCTTTTGGAAGATTAAGTTGTTGACTAACTGAACATTTACAATACAACCATTCTAGAATTTGAAATACCACAAAAATACTGTTAGAGTAAGGAAATCAGTCAATAATTTTTGGATGATAATGAGTTGATTACCAATCTAGTGTTTCAGATCGCAGTTGTTAAGTTAGGAGTATTGTAACTGGGCTGCAAAAATCCAGACCACCACCAGATAGCTCCCGTTAAAGTCTGGACCACCTCTGCCCGATTAATCTGCCCATCCCACCAGATCCAGCAGAGGGGGCACGCTGCAGGTCCCATTGACTAGGGGGTTTCATTTGGCAGGTCCTAGGCAGTGGGCCTTTTCTGCTGTGGCCCCTGCTTTATGGAACATCCTTCCCTCCAAAGTGAGCCTGGCCTGATCCCTTTTAGCTTTCTGGAGATCCCTCATGACCTGGTTGTGTCAGCAGGCCTGGGAACCCCAGGGGACTGGTGAAATATTCGGATGGTTCCTATGTAATTAACAACTCCTCTTCACCTAATCTCTTTTTCATTCTGTTTTTAGCTTTGTGCCCTTTATAATTTTAAAGTTCTTATATTAATAATATTACTATTAATTTGTATATTTTGTTTTTAACTTGTTGCATGCAGCCCAGAGTCACTTGATTGTGAGATGGGCGACTATATAAATATAATGAATATATAAATAAATAAAGTCACCGGATAACTCCAGTTAGAGTGTTCAGTATCTCTTTGCTGCCATATAGTTAGGTCATCTAGATTTTGCAGCCCATATATGGCAAACATAATAAAGCAAAACGTTATCAAATATAGCCAGTGGATTCTGTAAGTTTTATCTGCATCTTTTTTAAAATATAATTTAATTATTTGGGCTTCTTCTTATACTGATATTAGTTAGGGAAGCTATCATGGTCCAGTATAAATGATCAAATCTCAGTTGAGCTATGAACAAGTCTTGTTTGTGTACATAAGATATGATCACGTCCTTCATAGTAGTCATAAAGCCTTTGATAAATTCTGACTTTCCATTTCATCTGAACTAGGAAACAGTGATTATGAACATCAATAAGCCGGGATCATAAACCAGCTTTAAATCACGATGTAAGAACCTGGCATCTTCTGAAAGAATTGCAGATTTTTTTGGCCAAACTAATGATTTGTTCAGCTAGCTGAAATGAAAAGCTATGGTTAATTAGAGGTTTCCTAATTTAAACCTTAGCTGGCTTCAAATGCTTCTTGCACAGGCAAAATAGATATTCATATCTCAGCTTATTAAGATGAGATGTAATCATCAAAAGCATGTGAAAAGTGTTTTTTCTTTACTTCCTTTCCAATAGAGTATTGGTTCTATAAATGGTATCAATCTCTCTTTTCTTTTCTTTTCTTTTCTTTTCTTTTCTTTTCTTTTCTTTTCTTTTCTTTTCTTTTCTTTTTAGGGAGTAGTGTTGTGTTTTGTGTTAGTTCTGGTCTCTAATTATAATGTGAATCTTCATATGTAATTTCTTATACAAGCATTTTTTCTTTCTGCTTAATATGGACATAATTGCACTCTGGGCAGAGAGAATAACATCACACTAGAACTGCAGAAGAGAAGTTAAAGATAGACACTTTTGTCTTACTAAAATATTAAAAGGAATTGCCTGATTACATTGCAAACCCTATATAACATTATTTTAAGTTCAGCAATACAATAGAAATGAGGTTGATTGAAGTGCTTCTTGTAAATCTAAAAGAGCTATCAATTAATATAAATGGAAAAGGACTTTTAATTATCAGTCTCATGTAGGGGTTTAATGTTCATGTTGGTGCCATTTTTTATTCTTCCATCACTTTTTTAAAAATGAAAAGAAATGAGTAAAGTGCTAGGGAATGAGTAAGCCCATGAGCCCTCCTTTAAAATTGTTATGGCTGTCTACAGATCTTACAGAATCAATAAATCCTAACTTCCATAAAGGTGTTATCACCAACTCAGCTGAGCCATCACAATTTTAATAGTCCTACACCAGACTAATAACATGTAGTGTCCTTGTAAGAGAGGTAAGGGCCTGAATTCTTGTCAGCTTTCCTGTCCTTTTTAATACAAACACTATATAATTTCTTGTTTAAAAAAGTGCCTGATCTTCCTGGATTGTACTGGCAAGATTCTCATGAAAAACATAGAGGAGACATCATAGTTCAGTGTTAGAGTGTATACTTACTGTCTGCAACTCTTCCCAAATGCACAAGCCAGAATGCAGCAGTGCAAAGAGTTATACGTGTGCCTTGGTATGCTCATGGAACATCTGTGCTGTGCAAGCTGTACTGGTTGCCAGTTTGCTTCGGGATGCAATTCCAGGAGCTTCATGGCATACGGCTGGGGTCCCCAAACTCTTCAGCTCATCAACCCTTCATGAAGTTTCATCAACCCCCCAACATTTATTACATGAAAATAATTTAATAAATATTACCTTAATTAATAATACTATGAAAATAATAATAATAACAACAACAACAACAATACTTGAACATCATCAGTGCTGACAAAATCACCATCAGTCAATTGCAAAAGGCAGCTTTACCTGGAGCAACTTAGATCCTGCGATGACACCTTTAACACCATCATAGAACAACATCTGCCTATCCCAGGTCCTTGGGAAGGATTTGATAGGTGGATAAAAATGCCAAACCCAGTCTAAACCATCTGGCTGACTGTGCGACCAACAATAATAATAGAGACTACTCAAGGCTGCTCTCACTGGTGGCTGACCATCCAACCCTGGGTAACACTGTCTTGCCACTGGCCACCTTACCTTCAGGACTAGGGAATGGTATGGAGCTCCACAGAGACCCCAAAAGATTAATTGACCCCAATCAACCTTCCCTCATCAACCATCTATTGATCCCCAGACATTTACTGACCCCCTTTTGACCTCCAACCATATATCAAGCCCTTGGATAGTCCCATCAACCCTTGGGGGTCGATATTGACCCCTTTGAGGAACCCTGGCATAGGGCCTGGTTGTAATTTGTTGTGACACACCCAGAGTTGTTGAGAATTTGGGTGGCATATAAGTTTAATAAATTATTATGGATGGTCACACAGTCAGCCAGTTGTTTAGACTGGATTTGGCATTTTTGACTGCCTATCGAGTCCTTCCTAAGGACTTGGGATAGGCAGATGTTGTTTGATAGTGTCAAAGGTATCGTCGCAGGATGTAAGCTGTTCCAAGTAAAGCTGCCTTTTGCAACTGACTGATGGTGATTTTGTCAATGCCGATGGTGTTCAAGTGGTGCTCCAAATGTTTTGGGATTGCACCCAAGGCACCTATTACTATTGGTACTATCTTTGCTTTCTTCTGCCACAGTCATTCTACTTCTATTTGCAGGTATTTGTATTTTGTGATTTTCTCCAGTTCTTTCTCTTCTCTTCTGCTGTTTCCAGGTATTGCCATGTCCACTATCCACACCCTTTTTTCTTTCTTATCAACAATTGTTAAGTCTGGGGTGTTATGTGACAGGTGCTTGTCTGTTTGAATTCTAAAGTCCCAGAGTATATCCCTCAGAGTTGTTGTGAGTTAAGTAGTTTAATAAATTTTGATCAATCAATAAATAAAGCCCTAGTGAAAAAAATGTCCCCCATATGTCTGTGATTTGATTTTAAATTTTTATTCAGGGATGATGCATTAATGTTCTGGGACTTCACATGTATGTTTTAAAAACCATACCTGGTAAATGAAACTAAACTGGAATAAGCTTAAATTATGTTTTCATAATGTTCAAAAGAAAATCTGTATTTGACTGTACTGTATGAGTATGAGTCTACTTTTAAACCCTGATGCTGGAAGACTGGCTGCAGGAGCAATTTTACATTCATTGTTCTCCAAGTACAGCTTTGACTTTCACTGCATTCAAACCACCTTGAGTATTCATTGTTATCTATATGTGTGTCATATTCAATGGCATCATTTGTAATTTCATCAGATTACAAATACATAATTTTATTAACATTCTTGGCCTTAGCCTATTGGATTTGTGTTTTTACAAGAGGTGCATTGATAAATGTGGAGCTGAAAAGGAAATGGTCTGAGTCACTTGTAGATTTTATTGATAGGCTCCTTAATTGTAAATTATTATGATATCACTGGAAACTTTAAAAAAAAGATTAGCAAATTGTACAGTAAAAATGCCGAGCATGGATACAGAGAAATCAAGGAATAATTCCAATATTTCCAGTGTTAGCATTTATTTATAATACATGTTTTTAAATAAAGTCTTTAGATGGTACCTTGTGTTTTAACCGATTTATTGATTGAAAATAAACTACAGTTTTAAGTGAGGATCTCTTTATCTTTCTCACTTGTTTAATTGAGAACTCAATTTTCTTTTAAATGTCTGTGAGAAATATGGGGAAGGCATTTCTGGAGGGCTGTTGATAATTTGCTGTGGTTAAAAACAGAAAAATGGCAGCTTAAAGATTTCTTGTGACATAAACTTGCGTGAAGCGAAACTGTGTGAAATGAAGTTGACATGCAAAGTATTCTCAGCAGATGCAAAAAGAATAAATAATAAATGGAATTAAAGGAATTTGAAATCCATTAGCATGTGACATTTCTATCCAACGTTCCAACATACGCTTTCCAATTACAATAGTAGTAATTAATAACATTGTTTGTTCAAGTTCAGTTAACTCCTGCAGCGGAGTGAGAAAGAAGAGTCTCTGGAATATATTGTAAATGAAGAGATACTCACATCCTAATAAATTCTAGCTCAGCTCTTTTACATATGAATCTTCCTTTTTGGAATCATTTTTTGCTACTCCTCCTAGAACACTAGATACACAATGCGCCATAGCAATATCATTGTCACGGCAGCCATAAAGTCCTGTCAAAGCAAGTAAAATAGCTTCAGCACTGATGCTGAAATGCCCCAGGACAATTTTTGGGTCTTGAGATTCCAGAGAGACTGTTAAGCAGTGAAGCGGATATTAAACCACGAAGGCATAAAATATTCTGAGCATGGAGACCAGTCCAATACGAATGAAGCCAAGGCTTCGATCCCACTTCCCCTTCAACTTTGGATCAGTCCTCCAAATGAATGGATTGGAGGACTGATCCAAATGAATGGTTTAAAATAGGTACAGTTATCCTGGTTAATCTTGCAAATCTTGGCTTACAGAGAAGAGGAATTCCTTTATATTTAATAAGGTGACGGATGCACATTTATCAGCGGGAATTTCAGGCTCAACAACAATTCTGTACAGGAACCATCAATATTAGTAAAGTCATAGGAGAGACTACAAAGGGGCAATATCTAACATGTATATCTAACATTTCTTCCTCTCACAATGTAACACTATTGATCCATACCTGTAATTACACTAAGGATGGCCCCTTTCCTGCCATCAGTACCTCTTTCTCCCTCCTCTTCCTCGGTGTTATGTAATCATGGTGATTTAATTCTGTGAAATCTATATATATCAATTTACACAAATAACACTAACACAGTAAACAAACTTATCCTGTTCTTTCAAGATTAGCTTCCTCACCTCAGAGGTTTGGCCCTTTTTACCTCTAGAAGTTTTATATTAAAAGGTCTGACCAGTTTTGGTATAGACCAGCTTTCAGCATCAGTCCTGCTGATGTTGATATCATACCACACATGTTGGCATTTGGAATTAAGCAACCACTAATGCTAAATTGGGTCATTTTGGAGGATTTCTTGATGGACATCCTGGTAGACATTGCTTGGCCTTCACTCCAAAATTAAGTGTATAAAACTTTGAATGTATTTTCAAGGAACTGCTTATGAGCCATGACTCTTAACATCAAATCTGTGAAATATTTACAAGTAACCTTTGTGCAAGCTTGCTTTTCATTAGGCTAATATGCTTTATGTTACAGAAATCATAAATTGCATAATCCACATTTGGAATGTTAACCACCAATGGACCTGGTTGGGGGGAAAAAAATCAAGGATCTGCTTTTTGGCCAGTCCAAAGGGATTATCTTAAATTTTGGACTCTATAGAGAATTTTTAATCAAAATGCAAATGTGTAGAAAAATTGAAACAGATAGCTCAACATTTGACTCAGCAGGACTGCTTCCAGGATATACCAGTAAATCTCTCTATTCTAATTTCCTCAGTCCGGCGAAGATGGTTCATTGCAGCAAAATTTCAGCTACTTTAGTGGTAGAAGCTTCATAGGAGGTACAAAAATGACAAAGAAATGTCAAACCTTTCCTTTTTTTTTTTCCCCCTCCCTTTCCCCTGCCCAGATTCTTCTAATGCTGTGATTCCCCAGGTAAGATTGGATAAACTCCTCAGTTTCAATTTCTCTTATTTTCTTATTCTTCCAATATAGTTTGAGTGGTTCTTAAAAATCCACACAAAAACTAAATGCATTTTTATACATATTTCTTCTGATATATGTGTTTTTGTATGCAGATTTGCCTAATAGATGCATATTTTGCAAACAGTGTGTAATTTCAGTAGTCCTTATTTATTTATTTTATTTATTTTCAGGCTTGTATGCCGCCCATCTCCCCCAGCGGGTGACTATGGGCGGCTCACAATAATAAAAAAGAAGAAAAAACACAGGTCTCTCCAAACATGGATAAAATCTATAAATAATTAAAAAACATATATTAAAAATGCCCTAAAAACCTCCTATGATTTTAGCCCTAAAAAACCTGTAAGATGCTGGGGGGGGGGGGGACAACCCATCACCCCACCAGCCATCTCCACAGGTGCGGGCCCCCCTCTGGCCCCCAGGCCTTCTGGCAGAGCCAGGATTTGAGCCCTTTCCTGAAGGCCATGAGGGAGGGGGCACACCGCACCTCAGGAGGCAGGATGTTCCATAGGGCGGGCGCACGCTGCAGCAGAAAAGGCTCTCTGCTTAGACCTCACCAATCGAAATTCTTGACTGGTGGGGTCTGCAACCTGCCCCTTCTGCTGGACCGAGTGGGGCAGGCTGAAATGACTGGGGCGAGGCGGTTCCTCAGATAACCTGGTCCCGTGCCACGAAGGGCTTTAAAGGTGATGACCAACACCTTGAATTGGACCCGGAAACAAACTGGTAACCAATGCAGCTCACGCAACAGCGGTGTTATACGTGCCCTCTTAGGGGCATTAAGAACTGTCTGTGTCGCCACATTCTGCACCAGCTGTAGCTTCCGGATACTCTTCAAGGGTAGCCCCATGTAGAGCGCATTACAGTAGTCCAACCCAGAGGTGACCAGGACATGAGTGACTGTGCGGAGGTCCTCCCGATCCAGGAAGGGGCGTAACTGCCACACAACACGAAGTCGTGCAAAGGTCCTCCTAGCCACTACTGCCACCTGCTCTTTGAGCAGGAGTCATGAGTCTAGGAGAACCCCCAGATTACGCAACGGGTCTGTCTGGGGTAGTGCAACCCGGTCAAGAACCAAAGATGACAAGTTCCTAGATCTTGAGGCTCCTTGTATCCACAGCCACTCCGTCTTACCAGGGTTCAGCTGAAGCCTGTTGTCCCCCATCCAGGCCCCCACAGCCTCCAGGCACCACGAGAGGGCAGTCACAACGTCACTTAAGGCACCTGGGATGGAGATGTATAGTTGGGTATCATCAGCATACTGATGATACCTCACCCCATGGTGCCGGATGATCTCACCCAGCGGTTTCATGTAGATATTAAATCGGAGCGGTGAAAGCACTGACCCCTGTGGCACCCCACAAAGTAGGGGCCGGGGGCTGGACCTCTCGCTCCCTATCAACACCGATTGGGTTCGGCCTTGGAGAAAGGAGCTGAACCAGCACAACATTGTGCCACCCAGCCCCAACTCCTGCAGCTGACCCAAAAGGATACCATGGTCGATGGTATCGAAAGCCGCCGAGAGGTCAAGAAGAGCAAGGATGGATGCACTCCCCCCATCCCGCTCTCGCCAGAGATCATCTAAAAGTGCGACCAATGCTGTTTCTGTCCCATAACCAGGCCTGAATCCTGACTGATAGGGGTCCAGATAATCCGTTTCCTCCAGGATCCTCTGAAGCTGCTGCGCGACCACCTTTTCTACCACCTTCCCTAAAAAGGGGAGGTGGGAGACTGGACGAAAATTGTCCAGGAGGGTGGGGTCTAGCAACGGTTTCTTCCTCTATTTGCATATTTTTGTATGCACTTTCCTGAACTTACTGAATTTTTGTATACATTTACTTTTTTTTGCTCAGGAGTCTGCACTGCAAAATTCTGAGAAGTGCAACTACAGAAGGGTAATTTTATTCTGTTTAATAATAGGTTTATTGTTGTCACCATAGATTGTAACAACATATCTAATACTACTTGGTCATTGATGTTTAGTACTAATGTTAAATATTGATTATCAAACATAATCTGGCCTGATAGCTAGCATTGCTTTAGATGTTGTACCTTAAATACCTTTTCCAGCAGCAGAGTTTTTGATGGATTGCTGGATGCTATCACTACCATCTTTAAGCAACTTTTTGCAACTTTCAGCAGTTTTACAGCACTGAGATTTAGAATGCTTATTTATATCACATAGATCCTCATACACTGTTTTCTTGTTTTTGGCTTAGGTTAACCAGAGTTTAGTACAATGTGCAAACCTAGCTACCAGTCCAACCCACTATTGACTTAAAGGCAACCTTATAGCAGTTTTGCAGCAATGTGAAAGACAGAAAGCTCCTTTATGTTAAGGGTGATTGCAAGTCCATGTTTCTCCATTCCTACTTGATGAACTCAAGGTTTGAACATGGAATCTTCTGCATGGCAAGGATGTGATCTACTACTGAGCCACTACCCTCTCTTATCTACCTTTTAGGAAACTTGCAGTGAATTAACGACTTTGACAGCCTGCTTTTTATGGTCTTCCTAGCTCGTTTCACTGACATGGAACCATCAGATGCCAGGCAAAGAAATTTAGGATACTTGACAGATGACCAATACTATTTCCTTGAAGATGATATGCATTTAAGTAATTAATATTTCTTTCCTCTGTCACGGTTCTCTTGTTTTAAAATTAAACAGTGAATTTTGTTTCCCAGTATGGGAAATAAAATTCATGAGGCTGCAAGATATAGTTGGCCATTCCAAGGTATTTCAAAGGCATTAGCTTTTTGGTTTATGAGGGACCAAGGGAACTAATGTGTTGGGGGAAAAACATGAGTTCAGTATCAAATTAACACAAGATATAACATGTTTCTATATGATACAACACAATTATATCTGCAAATGTAAATGTGTACTTGCTATTGACACGCAGTTGTTTACAGATTCAAAATAAGAACAGTGAATATGGCAGGTGTAGAAGTTTGGATGCCTTTCACCCAGTACTTTGGAACATCTCCTTTAACAGAAACATTAACTTCCAAAAATGTTTTCTACAGCCAGCTAAGAGTTTTTCTATTCTTGCTTTTGGATTCCCCCCACCCCCGCCCGTCTTAATTTGCAGAACTCTTCTGACTCAGAAATATTCTTAGGTCTTCTTGCATACACGGAATGTTTGAAATCTCCCCACAGATTTTCAGTAATATTCAAGTCTGAGAACTGTGTAGGGCATTCCAAAATCCTTACCTGTCTTTCCTCTAAGTGTTTCATGGTTGACTTGGAGGTATGTTTTAGACTGTTTTCTTGCTGAAATATCTAACTGCTTGTCAACTTCAGTACCTTCACTGACTGCGGGATATTAACTTGAAAACCTCCTCCTCCCCAAAACCCCATACCACCTTCTGCTCGAACTGCTCAAAAACTGGTTAACAACTGACCCCACAGGTCATGGCAAATGACCCACTGAACAGTTTAACTGACAATGGAGTAATTCTCTATAGATCCACAGTACAGTGACACTGATAGTACAATGGCCCCATCCCACATGTAACTCTGTCCCCTTCCCATTTCTAGCCTCCACCTAGACAAGAAATGGGCAATCTTTTGGTGTTGGAGATATACCGACAAGAGAAGAGATTGGAGATCTTCCTTTCAGTTCAAAACAGGGAATTGTCTTTGTTTTTAACATTCTCTC
Organism: Liasis olivaceus; assembly: GCA_030867105.1. Lineage (NCBI taxonomy): Eukaryota > Metazoa > Chordata > Lepidosauria > Squamata > Pythonidae > Liasis > Liasis olivaceus. Next base: position 23,528,507 of record CM061348.1, on the reverse strand, counting down.
AAGTATGTATCAGCTGGTTTTATGATACCAATTTCTGGCAGTTGTAGTCAGGGGTGTCTTTCGGAACCCCCCAAAATGTGTGTTCCAGGATCACTTCAGGATGGCCATTGTAGGGCAGGGCTCTTACAAACAATCAGGATTTTCTGATTTCCTGCTTTACCTGTTGCATTGCAACCTTCTTCTTTGTCATCCAAAGCTGAACAGTATTGTGGCAAGTATGCTTTTTTAGAGGCTGTGTTTAAGATTCTCATTCAAAAGATGACCAAAATAATCCAAACCATTTTCCCATGCTTTGATGTCAAGCGATGCTCAATTGGTACTTGACTGTACATAATCTCATTCTTTTCAATTGGTCAGAAGGACCCCTGACTGCTATCATAGCTCCCCTATGCATAAGCCTGGTCATGGCTAAATTCTTTTTAAAAGAAGAAACACAGGGTGTAATTTTATTTTCCTTGCTGTTTTATTCAGTTATTGTATTGTTTTATACTCTCAACTTTTTTGGATACTCTAATTCTGTATTCCTTTTTCTAGAAATCTGCTGCTACATGAATGGGATACGATATTTTCCCATAAATATTGGAATATAAGTTTGCATCCCAGAATTCATTAGTAGGATCATGTTGTGTACAATATTTACTATAGTATCAAATATACCTGCAACAGTAGTCGTCAGGATAACACCTTGAATTTTTTACTTAAGCAGTTAATGCTTACTGTCTTTCAATGTCTTTGAAAGCAAAAGGTTGGTGAAATAAGCATCATGTATATGTATACATGTGTAGAATGGCAGTTTGGCAAGTGATATAAAGATTATTGGTAATGCTCTGTTTAGACTTTGGGGAATTTGGAAACATATTAAGTTGCAGAGATGATGGTGGTATTTCTACAATGCATGGACCTCATTCACAGCTGCCGACACTTTTGAATTTAGCATCAATTAGCACTCCATAGCAATCTTCCAAGTAAGTGATCACTTTGGATTACAGATGATACCAATACAGGGAAACATGAATTCTTAAAGATTTATGCTTTGCATTGAGTTGCTGTTACTCAATTACAAATACATTAGCAAATTGCAGTTGTCCAGCCCTCTGCTAGGGCATTCAGGAAACTCCCTGAACTTCCATTAGTGGTAATGGGAATTCTGTATTCAATTTCTGGCACATTACAGAGAATACTCAGCCCATAAACCTGCCCCATAGTCTTTGGTCTAAGCTGAAGGTTGACTTTTCAGCAAACATTTTCAGCTTTCCTTCTACAAAGGGTATAGCAGGGGAAACGTAGAAGCCTGTGGAAGAAGTGTGGAACTTTATTTGCATAATCATCTCTTGGTATCCAGCACATTTTTTGAATAGTGTCAGACCTTTTGGACAAATTTTCCATTGACTTGCATAAATGAAGCCTGTAAAAAGCCTGTATGTATGTATGTATGTATGTATGTGTTTCTCTCTCTCTCTCTCTCCCTCCCTCCCTCTCTCTCTCTCTCTCTCTCTCATATTCTTTTACATGAGATGATATATTTTGCCAGAGATTGTGGGCGATGGCTGAAAGCTATAAAAGACAGGTAGAAGCAATTCCAACCTGAAAAGTGGAGAAATGGGATAGCTGAGTTTTAAAATCAGGAATGGGTTTGGAGAGATCACAATGGAAGGCATCAGTATACTCTCCTAGACCATTGCTTCTCCGTATAATGCTGTCTCGGTTCCATACTTTATAGCAGTTTGACAACCCACGTGCAGATATTTTGCTAACCTCAAGTCTGGCCCTTTCTTTTGCTGAGACTTATGGGAATTGAAGTCAGTGAATCTTGAGAGCACGACGTTTGGAAAGTCAGGCCTATGGCTTTAGAACTATCCCACTGAAATTCAGTATAATATGATTATGGTGTTTAACTAGAATTCAGAAGTTAGTTAAATGGCTTTGTGTTGGGTTTGATTTCTGGTGCCTCTTTAGACATATGCTTGCCATTTTGTCCTGCCTTTATAAGCAATTTGTAGATTTGCCAGGGTCATTCCAGTGATCATCTTAATCCCATCCATCCATTTTATCTTCCCCTTCTGCTTCCCTCCAACTTGCCAAGCTTCATAATTTTTTCTAGGCCATCAACTTCTCAAGTCCCATGCTGAAACTAAGTAAGTTTCTGCTTGCTGATGTATCTGGATTTGGTCCAGGACAGATGGATTGGTTCTTGCAGCCCATATTATTCTTAGTAACCACCTACAAATCCATAAAAGTTTGTTGAATAAGTCATAGTAGTCTGGTTCACACATAATACAAAGCCATAAACCCTGTTGTATGAACCACAGTGGCTGGGTTCACACATTGTGTTACCCAAAGGCAAACATTATGGCTTAGTATGCAATGTAAACCTAGTCATAACATTTCTCACAGGCTTGTTACAAGGACTGAAACATCTTTCTGTTTTATAAAAAGGAATGCTACATTAATTTGGGGATATTTGTGGGGACAAGCAAAGTTATACATTTATACAAGGTAAAGATAGGTGAAAATCTTAGCAAAGATTCTTGTATCAGGAAGTTGCAGATACTTTCTTTTTATTACCTTGAATTAACTTTTAGCTTATCCTTTGAAAATGGCTTCTCTTTCTTTCTTTTTCTAAACTAGTTTCTGTACAGTTTTTGTGCAAGAGATTGTCTGCATAAATAAAGAATCTTGCAAAAAATGTCTCCAGGTTTTAATAACTGCATCTTGAGCTAGATATAAAGCTTGATTAGACTCATTCTATTGCTGTACATAATTAAATTCTTGGCTGCTTCTAGGTGGGAAGGATCTTCTGATTTAATATGTATTTCTTCAGAGGAGAAATGGTCTGAATGCTTTTTAATTTATCACCCTAGGATTCATATTAGCAGATGTACTATGGAACGCTGTTTTTGTCAAGGCATCTGATGCTGTTGTTGCATTGTGAGATCAAAATACCACCTTGTCCAGAAATAGACATTTCTAGTACTTTCTCCAAATCTTGCTTCCTAATCCAAGCTATGTTGTGCCAAGAAAACATAGAAAAGTATTTTAGCTCATACTTTACACTTTCTTGGATTTTTTTAGCTATAGAGGTTTTATCCTGCCTTCTTCCAAGTTGATCATTCTCAGTGACAATGGCAGGTTCACACCTTACAAAATAGTTTCAGTGATGGTCTTCATTTTGAATGATGCTTTCTAGTACTGGTTTGCAACTGTCTATCTTTTTTTTCTTACTCTATTCCCATTCTATTCTTTTCTTTCTGGATTCAACAAAACACAGTTGTCTATAATATCCAAATTAATCAAGCTGTTTTGTTCAAAGCATGATTTGCTTGATGGGAAAAGTGAAGCATGATATAAAGCATGCATATGAAAGAGGGAAGATATAAAGGCAAGTGTTTCCTAGTTCAGCTGAAATATCTGAATAGGGCCCAGAGATTTGCCTTATGCCACCCAATATGACATAAACCAGATTTGGGTTGCAATCTTTCTGTCTAAGACTCTTGGTGACATGGTTAACGATCCAAGAGATGTGATTGATAAAAAGGTAAAAACCGACTCCAGCGTCACTAGTTTATTTGTAGATAGTTTTGTATCCAGATGTCTAATAATAAGTAAAACACAAAACATTAAGTTACAATATAAGGTTAAACTAGAAAATATGGGAGGAATATTCTATCGCTGAATGAAAGGGAGAAGTTGGAAAGCGTTTTTTTAATGGGGTCACAGCTAAGGTATTAAGATAACTTATTCAAAAATAATAACTAAGGTATCAAGATAACCTATTCAAAAATAAAATTTATTAATTCATCCGGTGTTATCTTGAATCTAGACAGGCTCTTTCTTCTGCAGTGGTCATCATCAGGAGTTATAATGGAGAATATCCTGATGAATTGTGTACCTTTTGCATTTGTGATATTGAAGATCTGTTGTTATAGTATAAGAGGTTTGGCAACTCTTAATCTTCATCTCCTTCTCAGGTTGAAGTTCTTCCACAATGAACTCTAATCTGATCTGGAAAATAACCCTTAATGTTTCCTGAATTAATAAAGAATATTGCATAGAATTAAAGATTAATGAAGAGATTTCTGCATCTTTCTCATTTCTCTTAGTAACTTGTGCCAGATTTGGGGACAAACTTCTAACCTGGTATTGGTATATTTCATTGTATATAAAAAGTCTGCCAAAATGTGCTTCCATAATTATTAAGCAAAAAGAAAAGAAAAGGTTTATTTGATCGAGTTGGTTTTTATTAATATTGTGACAATTAAAATAGTTAAATGCTTCCATTTTTTAAAACTCTCTTCACAATTTTGATAGCTTAAAAGGTAACATAAAACCATTCATAAAAAACAACGTTAAGAACATAATTGCAATGTTATCTGTTTTCAAGAAGATTTTTACTTAGTTATAACATTTTAAAAAATAGCTTCTCTATTTCTTGTTACAAATGCAGAATGTAAAATATCTATTTATTTATAGTATTAGTATATCATTGCAATCTGTTGTATTCTGTATTTACATCAATTAAACATAAGCCGGAATTTTTTAAAGAAAAAGTTGAAAGAACTGTTGCTTTGCCTGAGTAAGATATTAGAAGATGGGTTTAAGGCAGCCTTTGTCAGTCTTGAACTTTCCAGATGTTATGGACTGCAATTTATAGCTAGAGATGATAGGAGTTATTTATTTCTTTATTATTTATAAGTTTCTTATTCTTTATTGTTTCTAAGATTTATTAGTCACTCTGTACGTTGCAGGGCAGTGGATAATAAATTACAGTCGAACATACCTGGGAAACAGTAAGATGAGGTGTGGTCTAAAGAATGAGTCATATTCTTCTTTATTGGCCCATCTAATCAATCATATTTGTTATTTTGTCATGCAATCCCACATATGCAATATTTCCATAATGCTTTAGCTCATAATTATACAGGCATTTGATTTTACTTTTGTTGTTCATGTTTAAAGGAAGGTATGACAGTTTCAAATAAGTATAAAACTTACCCACAAGACATAGATTGGGAAGGATAAGGGGTGGAGCACTGAACATGTGTGAAAGCTATTTCATTTTTATGTTCTAATTCATGTAGCTCCCACCCTGATGTCGTTCAGGGAATCACTAAGGACCTGGTTGTTCTCCCAGGCCTTGGGGACATGTGGAGCCCCCATTTTGGTTTGTTTGTTTCTTTGTTTGTCTGATTTTTTTTTCTGGTTTGGTTTTGGGTTTTGGTTGTATTTTCTATAAGTTGGCTTTTTAGTTGTAAGCCATCACAGTCTTTTGGGACTCGGGTGGGCCAACAAACACACACACACACACAGACATGCATACATACATACATACTGCTTTATGGTGTCTTTAACTGTTATTAGCCACCCAGAGCCATGAACGTGAGATGGGCAGCCATATAAATTGAAATAATATAAATAATTCTGAGACTGTGTTCTGGACAAATTACTGACAGCAATGCTGCCCTGTCCTGATGTTCATTTTTTCATACAATTGGACTCAGTATGAGGTGCCAGTGTGGTACATTCTAAAATCCTTTTATAAACAATTAATGATTCCGTAATATACTTTAGCCTGAAATATCACACCCACATAGAAAAAGAAAGTTGGCTCCTGCTATGTTCTCCAAGCTGAGAACACATATTGCCTCCAGCCATACCATTTCTACGCTCCAGCCCTTTATGTGGAAGGTTTTTTGATGTGTACTAAAACAGTAATTATTCCTTCTCATTTTCACTAATGAATTAGAGCTTCATTGGTGCAGTAAATGAGAACTGTATCCTGTATTCTCACCAACATTTTTCCAATCTTTGGTGATAGATACAGAAAAAAACTTAGTTAGTTAGATTTTTATTGTTATTTATGAGCTTTATACTTATTGCTAATTGTTATGTTTTACTATGTTTTTACACTTTATGATGTTAAGCCAGGGGAAACCCCGTGATAAGCACTGAGAGTCTACTATGAGATTATGGCTGTATATAAAATTGACCATAAATAAGCAAGCAAACTGGGTATGGGAGCCGCACTTGGCTGTGGTTTAATTTTATACTTCCCCAAACCTCATCCTGATCTCCCGATGCGCCCTCTATCCTGTGCGCATGTGTTTGCGTGTGTATGAAAGGAATGTGATGGACAACCCAGAGGGAGAACAAACGATGCACTGCTGCAAATACAGATGTGGCTACAGCTTGCATCAATTTGGGATCCTGATCCATTTTCCCCGGGCCCACCCAGTCACCCATAAAAAATGCTCCCCGCCCTTCCTGTGGACAGAAGCTGCAGTTAAGGCATTATTCAGACAGCAGCTGACAGGCTGTCATGTAAAGATTGGTTTATTTATTTATTTATGGCCAAAGGCCAAAAGCAGGATGCACTAGCCCAAATAAACAGAAGCTTAAATAAATAAGGAAATATAGCATAATGGACATTCAACTACAATAGAATTAGGTGTAACTGGCACATTTTCAATACGAAAATTAAATCTATATCTCCCTTACAGCAAATCATTCTTGAACAAAATTTTAAAAACTTTTCTGGTTATTCCTATAGTTAATCTACTAATAGAAAAAATGCTATTTTTTTTTCATCTGCCTTATCCTAATGAATAACTAATAAAAGCTTTATTAGGTTGGAGTGCCAAGGTTAGTACATAGGTCATAGGTCTCTGAATCTTCTGAAGAGCTAGACCAGACAGACTATCACCTGAAGAATCATCAGCCAATCAGGCACCTATGGCAGCTCCAGGAGATGATGACCCTGAGCAGATAATGAAGGGGCAGATTCTGGCAGGGCACCTAGACCAGGAACATGCCAGCAGAACGAAGGTGATCAGCATGTCTCCTTGAGAGGAGAGGGCAGCAACACCTCCCTCTCCTCTCAACCCACAGGGCTATATAAAAGCAACCTTCAGGTCCTTGTCTCTCCCTTGGAAACAACTCTCAAATTTCATGACAAGTCCTAAATGTCCAGCTATTTACCTCTGTCTACTCTCAAGAAGTTTACAACAGAGCAAGAAACTAGGTACAGAAACTTGGCCCTTTAGGTCTTCCAAAAGTGCTGTCTGTCCACCTTGCCACTGGTTGTCCTCCTCTTTCCTTCTACCTTTCCCAGCATTATGGACTTCTCTAGGGAGCTAGATCTTTCCATAATGTGTCCAAGATATGATAATGGGGTTACTTAAACCAGTTGAACTTTGGATTTGTTCATGCTAGATTGCAAGCTAGAGAATCATCTTCCAGTCAGTTGCATCACTAGAAGTTCTGATTTATTGAGAGCAGACTCAAGGGACGCACATTTTATTCCTCTGGAAAGGTATCTTGCTGAAAAAGGAAGTCTGTCAAGTGTCCTGATTTGAGACCCAGTGTGCATGATGGCATGTACATAATCCTTTGATTATGAAATCTTTCTCTATGTAAAAACACCCAATATCCTGAATTATGCTAACTATTGATTTAATATTGAAATCTTAAGTGTAAACCAAGCCAAGTTTGCCATGGCCTCATGCCCACTGATATTTTAATGTTGGTTGCAATGTGGATTGTTTTATTGTGATTGTGTTTTCTGTTGTACAGTGTGAATGTTTTATTTATGCTGCCACTATGGATACTTTTTAAAAAAATTTTTGTAAACCAACATGAGTCAATATGGATTTGATGGTACACAAATGGAATTAATAACAAATAAATATTTCAGCAAAGTGAAATGGACATTTTTGCTGATTTTGCAATGCAGTGACAGAACTTCAAATGTCTCCTGTAGCCAAGTGATCTTCTGATTGCCTGTCATGCCTCTTGCCACACTTGGTTTTTGATGGGAGACAGTGGATTAGGCAGGAATGTCAGCGCCTGCTGGAGAGAAACATAGGAATTGATCCTCATTCCATCTTTTCATCAAGAGATACATTGTTGAAGATTGGATTCCATCCCTGGATCAAATGACTTTGGGATTCAGACGCAGCTTTGGCAGGGATTCACAACTTCTTTTATAATTAGCATTGCTGCCTTTAATTGGAATAATTCACTTGATGTTAATCTCTGGCCGCTAAATGGGTACAGGTTAGATCTTATGCCTTTGCACAATAATGGAAATTTCTGGAAAGGTGTCGAAGTGATAAATCTTCATGTCAGTTGTTTGTGCAGCATTAGCATCATATAGCTGACCCGTTTGAAATGAGCCATAGACAAAGTCAGCTTGCTTTGAAAGATTGCTTTCTGTTTACAATACCCTTAAATAAACAGTATTTGCTGATAGACCTCAAAACCTGAGCTTGGATTCACTTTGTCTCAGCATAATGTGTCTTACACTATTAAATGGTGATTTTTTTTACACAGCATAAAATGTTTGGAGCAGTGAAAAGTGGGAATGTTTTGTGGCATCACCCCAACCTGCTTGTGGAAGTGATCCACTTTAATAGAGAAAAATGGCCAAAGGGCCAGAAAGGCCTCCAGTTCAGTGTGGTGAAGCTGCATTCAGGCAGTGCCTAGAAGCAAGAGTTGGCTTTGTTTCATGGAGCTGCACTGAAGGGGCAGTTCATTGAACCTTGATCAGAGCAAAACATCCCTTCAGGGCTTCATATCAGCCTAATGTCTCTTACTATCAGTGTCCTTATAGAATTATTTTGGTTTGCACTGCTTTTGTTGGAAGCTCTGAAGAACCAAAAGCCCTGCTCGTTCATGGTGGAAAGGGCAGAAAGGAAAGGGAGGGGCAGGGGTCTCCTCTCTTTCTCCTCTCTTCTATTAAAAGCCGGGGAGATATTTTTAAGAAAGATTTGCTATTGGGTTGTCATGTGGTGGTACTCTTCCTGGTAGGCACATAGGTAGAGGCTCTGTGACCATTGGGTTCTCCAGAGCATCCTTTGCTCTACCTATGCTATTGCTATCTTATTCTACAAGAATATTTTTCTTATTTCTTCTCTGAATGTTACAGGTTTGATGGCAAAAAATAGGAGATCAGGAAAGGAGATCTGACGTTGAGCCTCAAAACTCTTGCCTCAAATCTCAACAGGGTAGATCTGAAAAAGCCTATGATCCCCTAGATGTCCTTCTAGGGATCATAGGGTTAATCAGATAGACTTTGAATAAGAAGAAGTCCTGATTTTTTGTTCATTATAACCATATCAGACTTACTTAAAAGTATTGTAAAGCCTTAGACAAATCCATTCAGCCTAAGCTGAATGGTAGTCAGCACTAAAAAGGATAGATAAGACTTTTTCAGAAACCAGTCTTCAGTGGTACATGACCATTTACTAGTGTAACTTTAAGAAAAGATGTTGCTTAAATACTATATTTGGAAGTGTCAGATGAGGTATCACAAGGTTTGCACTACAGCAAAAAACATCTCTTTGATCATAATTGGTGAAATGTGCCACCTTTGTATGGATGATTAAATAATTTAATCACATTTAAGTTTCTTGAGGCAGTGGTGAATATGATACATATGTCACACAATCAATTCAATGTCTTGGTTTTTCAGATACTTTTAAAAAGCCTAACATCTTTGGAATCCAGGAAATAAATTTAATTCTCAAGGATTTATTCCAAAGCCAGCTGCTATACTGCTCAGTTTTAATTAAATAGTTATCCCACCATAACAATGGCTTCTGTTCACTTGGACTACTTTATTTAAAGTTGGTTTCACAGATCACATTATGCCATAATTTATTTAATTCTGGATTGTTAAAAAAGCTACAATGGCTGGGTTCACACAATATGATAAATCAAAATCACTTCTAGGCTTAAAACAATGTGTGAACAAAACCTAGGAATTTATAAAGCAACATCAGGACCAAACGTTCCAAGTAACAAACTTTTAATTGACGTTTCAAAAACCTCTTGTTGATGTGACTTTCTAGAGGGTATGGCTTCCATTCATTTGGGAGGGGAGGATTATAAAGATGGAATGAGAGGGGCACCCTCCTAGAGACCTCCCATTCCCACTCTGATTTGGAGAGAAAAAATAAAACACCCCCCACTCAGAATTTGGCCATTTTCTTGCTGAGTTTGATTTAACTTGTCACATGGCTTCTTGTTTACATACACTCCACTTTTCTATGCAAAGTTATATTGTTGTTGTTGTTCAGTCGTTAAGTCGTGTCCGACTCTTCGTGACCCCATGAACCATATTGCGCCAGGCCTTCCTATCTTTCACTGCCTCCCTGAGTTTGCTCAATTTCATGCTCATTGCTTCAGTGATGCTATCTAGCCATCTCATCCTCTGCCGTCCTCTTCTCCTTTTGCCTTCCATCTTTCCCAGCATCAGGGTCTTTTCCAAAGAGTCCTCTCTTCGCATTAGGTGACCAAAGTATCTGAGCTTGAGCTTCATTATCAATCCTTCCAATGAGCAAAGTTATATACGCACTTCCTAATATTTTCCAGTACTAATTTTCTGAGAAGATCAGATTTGTGCAATGACCCATTGGTTTGTTTTCTTGGCTGTGCATGGTATTCTCAGGAGTCTTCTCCAACACCAACGTTCAAAAGCATCAATATGCTTCCTATCCTGCTTCTTCAAAGTCCAACTTTTGCTTCCCTGGGCTGTCACAGGGAATACCCAGAGAACTACTACTCACTCGAGGAACAAATGACCAGAGTTAAATTATCCTATTTCAGATATTTTATGCAAAGACCTAGCTCTCTGGAGAAGGCTCTAATGCTAGAAAAGGTGGAAGGAAAAGGAAGAAGCCGACCAGCAGCAAGGTGGATAAACTCAGTTACAGTGGCAATGGGTGCACTGTTGGAGGACATGAAAGGCCAGGTTAGAGACAGATCATCGTGGACCAAATCTATCTGTGTGGTCACTAGGAGTCAACCCTGACTTGATGGCAAATAATCAATCAGTCATCCTCTCTGAAACATGTTTTGTGCTCCTCAATTGGAAGCAAGAAGCACTTTCAAAACAGATAGTGCTTTTTAGATGGCCTGGTGCACACATAAAAATGGCCAAGCCACATTACACTGGTGTTTCTTAGCCTAAATACCTGTTATAAATTGTTCTTGCCAGAGCGTCCTAGATGGAGGGTAATATTAAGCCAATGATTGGCAACTTATCCTCCCTACCTTGGTTTATAGATTTTCAAAATGCTATGATTCCCTTTCCCTCTCTTTCTTTTTTGGGCACTAGTCAAGTTGGTGTCTATTAATATTTTTCAGCTCCTATACTTATAATATCTTTTTTTCTGAATGTGTGTCATTCACAGCTATTGATTGAAATGCCCTTTCATTTTCACATTGTTATTTCTTTCCATCTAGGTTGGGATGAAAATCACAGGAATGTTGTTTATGACAAACATTTTGTATACTTCTGAAGACTGTATAATACATCTTGCTTTGAAAAAGAACAAGAAAATGTGTTTCGTCCCCAGAATATTAACTGAAAATAAAATCAATTCATATAAATAAGTTTTGAAGTCCTATTTATCTGTATTACTGTTCTATCCAACATTAATTAGTGGAAGTATTGTAGAAAGGACTGAATACATTAATCAGCTGGTTGGTGTGTATCAATGAGTAATCAAAGACTTTTTAAATTTGACTTTATATTTGTCTATAATTAGAAATGGCCCCTACAGAAATGATGAAGCAGTATATTTTAAATAATCTTCATACAGCTCTTGATCCAAGCTATATATCAGGATGAGTTTTGGGGCTATAAAATAATTTCTGTTGATTCTGATCTAACTTCATAGACCAAGGATGATTATAAATTTCCTGGGTAGAGTTACTTTGATAATTCTTCCAACAGGTGAAAACTTTATTGAGTTGACATTCTTTAGCAGGATCCTTCTTTCAAATGAGTATTGCCCAATATTTCAATTCATATTCAGCCTGTGATCTAACAAAGATATATTTCTTCATGTAGGAAGTTTTCTTTGGAAGTTTGCACTGCTCTTGTTTACACTGGGGAATAAAGAAAGCCTGATTTTTAACAGAAAGGTTGCTTTGTTTCTTTAGTAATGCCAACCCCAGTACCAGGAAGTTCCAGAAATCTCTGGCTGCAGGTATGATTTTATCCTGCTCAAATCTATACCTTTGTTAGATTGCTGTGTCTTGTAGAATGTCTTGTAAAAGAATATTTGAAATGCCAATAGAGCTCTTCCTCCAAATCCCTTTGTTTCCTATGTTCTGTTTTGAAGGCTAGTGCCCCAAAGACCTTAAATATCTTGAGTTTCTTTGAGATGCCAAAGGAAACCAGGGGACTGTCTCTCCCCATCCAAAAGGGGAAAAATGGAAAGACAAGGAATAAAATTACTTATTCATTAGTTTAATATTTTATGTGTGTAAAGTACTCAAAGTAGAGTCAAATAGCTTAGAATAGTATCACAAAATAGACAATTATTCCAAAGCTGAAAGGAGCTGAAACAGAAAATGCCAGTAGACTAATTAAGTTTTGTTGTTCAGATTGGGGAGAATACAATGGCTTCATTTTGATGTCATGTTAAACTGTGCTTTTCTGTTAAAGGCACAAGTTCTCAGACTCATATTTTTTCCCTCCCTTCTACAGTGCTGCTGAAACAAATATTTTGTATTTCCATTTCTAATTTTAATAAATCAGTTCACTGTTGTGTCTAACTTTCTATTACCTTTTCCTTTAGGAAGCTACGGGACTGTGAACACTATTTGATAAAGTAGGGTTTTTTCCCAAAGAGGTTGTGGGACTGTTTTGACTGTGCAAAGTTACCTCTAGCCATAGCCAAATTCCACTACAATAGCAGCAAGCTACAGTGGTTGGTATATATTTCAGCAATAATGATTGCCATCTTGTTCATGCCATTTTAGCTGTAACAAATCCACAAAATGTCATGAACAGCTCAAGGCTTAGTGACATAAATTCTAGTTACTTGTGTGGTTTGACACACGCATGGATTACTATCACAACTGGAAGTAGTTCTACCCACATAGCATAATGGCTTGGTTAAGATCTCTGGGTTGAATATCATACCTTCCATGCAGTCAGTGAAGGTGCAGTAAGACCTTTCATGAAAAGAATTCTGAATTCTTGCAACTTCTGGAAGTCTTGCATGTCAGATGATCTATTTTTATCCTTCTTCCCTGTCCTATCTTTAGCAGTATAGTAATATTTTATTTGGTATGGACTTATATGTTCTGCTGCTAGTTAATAGTCATAACAATACTAAATCATCCCCCCTCCCCCCCGTGTAGCAGCTACCTTCATAGATGCCAACCAGTGTTGATGCTATGAATGATATACCTCTTTCTTATTTGTTTGTACCCTCAGACTAGATAACGATAGATGTTAATTTGCCTGGGCCTTATACAGGTGGGTTGAAGGGTTGAACATACAGTATGTAATATCTAACTGTAAGGTTCGATAGCTTGGATTCTATGATTTCCAATGAGACTCCAGACAGAGGTTTTTCAAAGCAAATACAGCTTTTATTACTGGCCAGGAGAAAAGCAGGGTGGACTGGTCTCTGTCTGGCTGGCAGAAAGTAGACAGGGAACAGCCACACCCAGAACAGTTTACAACAGCTTTTATACCTTTTTGTCATCCGGAAGCATCTAGGAGGAGGGTCACACACACACAAGTATGCCCGCCTTCTAGGGTTGGCATAACATCAGCTTAAGTAGCGTACACTAATAGTCAAGTCTCTAGTCCTCACTTGTTCCAGGGGTTCCTCATATAAGGCATTGCTATCTAGCTTGCCCAAATCGTGCAGAAGATGTGGTTGCACAGTGTGGCCAGAAGCAAGAGCAGGTGTAAAAGTTCGTGCATGCTCAGGAAATGTATCTAGGAGCTGGGAGGGGGAAAGGGTAAGACTGCAGACATTCCCCCCCCCCCCTTCAGGATCTCTGATACGAGCAAGCAAGACACCTGGCTTTTAGCTTAACCACATCTTTCCATTTCCCTTTACACCTCTGCAAACTGTTAAAATGTCCCTTTACAATCAGCATAACTTTTATATGCTTAACATCTTATAACTTTTATAAGATCCCTACTTGCTCCTATGTCAGCAGGAGCTTGAGGTACAGAAGCAAAATAGGCAGTTAGTCTAACCATACCTTACATAACATATGGCGGGAACCTATGCATGACAAGTTCCAACAAGAACAACATCAGTTGTACAGTGCCTCCTAGTGGCCGGTAGTGAATATAATCACTATATAGCATGTATGAACACAGACTTTGTAGTCTGTAAACCTTAGTGTATGGCTTAGCATGTTTTGTAAACCAATTATGGCTTATTCTATAAACCATAAAGCGTGGGTTCTTGAGAGGTGTGAACCCAGCAGTAATCTCTGATTTCATTCCAAGTGAAGTTCCATGCATACTCAATACATCTCTTTCTAACTCAATAGCCTTCCCCAAACATTCTTAGATTGGCCTCATTGATTCAAATAATATGTTTGTGATCAAATGAAATTTAATTTCACTGCATAATATATGTTTGTTGTGCAGCTGAAATTAATTTCACTGCATTATTTGTTGATCAATAATCTGTTTTCTATTTCCTCTCAGTGCAAGCATCAACTTAAAAGAAGAGATTTTCTTCAAGAAAGCAGTGGAGAGGAAAGGATTAAATCTGCCCTTCCTGCTGGCTACGATCCTATTTATTTTCAGCCTTTTCCCTCTAGCTGCTATAACTTGCATTATATCAATACTCTACTCCTGCATCTAAAATGCAGAGATGCATGTAAAATGACATTTAGTTTGGTCTATATTTCACTCCATATATCTGTCTGTCTGTCAAAAATAGGATAGGCAACTCTTCCCTTAACAATAACACAACTATTCTGAACTTAAGACATTGCAAACTGACACTTAAGGTACACAATCAGCAACAGTTTATACCTTACTATCCTTCTCTGCCTGAAATCACATAGTTTAGTTTTAAAGCCTCCATTATTTCTTAAGGTTGCAGAGAAATTCATTTTGCTAAGCAAAGCCTTCCATTTTCTCTGTTTCAGCTTTCTTTCTTGCTGGCGTGTCAGTTTGTGTAAGGCTGCCTTGGAGAACTGGTCCAGCCAGGCACACAACTGTTTTTGCTTCACTGCATTTCTGCAGCCATCAGAGAAGAATAAATGCCAGATCCAGGGGAAGGGTCCAGATAACAAGGAGGCTACTGTACTTCTTAGGGCCTCATCCATTAAATCAGTATTCTGTGTTTAATTTCCATTAGAATTTATATCAAATTATCTGGATCCTTTTCAGTCAGGATTCAGGCCCAGGTATGAGATGAAAACGGCATTGGTCTTAGATGATGCATTGCTTTTAGATGATCTCTGGCATGGGTGGAATGGGGGTTGTGTATCCATCCTTGCCCTACTTGACCTCTCAGCAGCTCATCAACCATGGTATCCTTCTGGATCAGCTGAGAGAATTGGGGGGGTGGGGGTGGCACAGTGTTCTGCTGGTTTACCTCCTTTCTCCAGGGTCGATTCCAATCAGTGGTGGTTGGGGAGGAGAAGTCCCACCCTCAGCCCCTACTATCTGGGATAACACAATGTTCAGTACTCTCCCTCTCCCATTCAACATCTACATGAGGCCATTGGGTGAGCTCATCTGTCACCGGTGGGTGAGATATCATCAGTATGCTAAGGATACCCGATTATATATCTCTGCCTCTGGTGAATTAAGTATGTCATGAACATCCTATCCCTGGTGCCTGGAGGCTGTGAGGGTCTTCAAGGAGTCATGAGTCCAGAAGGACCCCCAGATTGCATACCAGGTCTGTCTGGAGCAGTGCTATCCCATCCAGCACCAAAGATGGTATAGTCCTAGCACCAGAAGGCCCCGAAACCCAAAGCCACTCAGTCTTGCCAGGGTTCAGCTGAAGCCTGTTGTTCCCCATCCAGACCTTCACAGCCTCCAGGCACCAGGATAAAACATTCACAGCATCGCTTAATTTGCTAGGGGCAGAAATATATAATGGGGTACAATCTGATGATATCTCTCCCTGTGGTGACAGATGAGTTCACCCAGGGGCATTAAATAGGAGAGGAGAGAACACCAAACCTTGTGGCACCCCACACAGTAGGGGCCAAGAGCAGATCTCTCCTCCCCAGTCACCACTGATTGGAATCAATACTGGAGAAATGAGGTGAGCCAACACCATGCCGTATGCCCCCAATCCTCTGAGCCGATCCAGAAGGATACCGTGGTTGATGATATTGAAAGCCACAGAGAGATCAAATAGGGTGAGGATGGATGCACAACCCCCATCCCGCCCTCGCCAGAGATCATCCAAAAGCACGACCAATGCCATTTCTGTCCCATACCCAGGCCTGAATCTCAACTGAAAGGGATCCAGATAATCCACTTCTTCCAAGGTCCTCTTAAGCTGCTGCTCAACCACCTTCTCAACCACCTTCTCCAAAAAGGGGAGGTTAGATACTGGACAAAAATTCACTCAAAGAAGAATTAACCACTGCTAGACACAACAATCCCCCCCCCCCCCCGAGGTGCTTTAACAAGCCAGGAGAGGCATGGATCTAAAGAGCTAGTGGCTGAGCTCACAGTCTTAAGGACTCTGTCACTTCCACAGGTTCAACAGGTTCAAATCATTCCCAGATAACCAGGCAAGATTCCTCCCCAGGCATTTCCTCTGGACCTGCAACAAAGCCAGTGTCCAGCTGCAAGAGAATCCAAGCGACTTTGTCCAACAGATGCTGAACAAATTCCTCCACACATCCCTGCAAGAGGTTCTCTGAGCCCCTCCACCCAGGAGGGCTTGTGTCACCTGAAACAGGTCCATGGGGTGGCTATCTGCAGATGCAAAAAAGGCAGAGAAGTATTGATGCTTCGCTGCCCTCACTGCCACAAGGTAGGCCTTAATAGTGGCTTTAACTTGTATTTGGTTGAGTTTGTCCCTTGTTGAGTGCCATCAAGGCTCTAGACATCTCTTGTTTCATCTCCCTCAACTCCTCTGTGAACCACGGGGAGTGACAGGATCCCCAAGAGTGGAGAGGTCGGATGGGCACAATCTGATCCAATGCCTTAGCTGCCCCCTTATTTCAAGTGGCAACCAAGGCTTCAGATGGGCCATGCAGGAATAGCCCCCAGCTCCCTCTGAAACCCAGACTGTCCATCAGTCACCCGGGGGTGGGGGGAACCAATCTAATGGGTCCAGCCTCCCTTCAGTGGATAGTGGTGCTAGAGTATGGTAATTTGATGGTAGATAGTTATCAGGGCGTGATCTGACCATGACAAGGGAGTCACCAAAAGCTCCCCCAATTTCAAATCACTTAGTCACTGCTCCAACAGGAACTGACCAAGGATCTGGAACTTGAGACTGGTATAAGTCAATGGTCCCGTGTTCCCTGAGAACAGCCCACTCTCTGTCTCCCACCATATCTTGCCATAAAACTATGCCCTCCCCATGGCAGCCCCATCCCCAAATTCAGGCCCCTCAATTCCCAAGACTGAGAACCTCCCACTGTCCACTCCAACCATCCCTGGGAGGAAGAGCCAGGCACCCTGAGGCACTTCAGTTTCACTAGTTCCCAGCGCCATCAAAGTACCCAGCCACTGCCTCCCCACTCCACTACAACACACTCATACACACTAACACTCACAGGCACCCTCCTCTGCTGCTCCCACCAGCTGGTAGAGGGCTCCCTTCCATTCACCACCACCACCACCAATTCCTCCTCTGGCTGTCACCCAGAGAGAGGAATCAGTCTTCAGTCCACAGTGGAGAATTTAACCAACATCCATTGTTTTCTTCCTTGTTGGGGCTACATGGAGGGAAGGCAAAAGTGGCTTCTGCAGGGGAAGGGGGTCCACAGTAGCCTGCCACTCTACTGTAACCCCCCTCCTGCCCAGCCACCACCCACACCTCCAAAGCCCCAGCATCCAGCAGTAAGTAAAGCAGATGATGCAGGAAGGGACTGTCCAGTAGCAAAGGTGACCAGCAGCAAAACAGATGGTGCAAAAAGGGACTGTCTCCAACCCCACTGAGTCCACAGGCACTAAGTCCTCTGCCAAGTCTGCAGTTGCGGTCGGCTCGGTAGGCATGGCCAGCACCACAAAACAACAAGTGTGGCTGTCCTCCAGCATGTTCCGCTTTGCTTCGCTCCACTCCTCCAACCCTCCAGCCCAAACAAATTAAAAAGTCCACTTCCACCTAGGTAAGTGCCACCAAAAAACATCCTCAACACGCCACAACATACAATTACAAGGACAGCCTGATAGTGGCTCCCCCTCTCTCCACCATCTTGATACTTTTCAACTTTGGAATTGGAAAAGACTCTTAAGAATATAATGGATAGCCAAGAATACAACCAGATGAATCATAGAACAAATCAATCAGAGTTCTTACTGGAAGCACAAATGACCAGGCTCAAATTAACATATGTCCTGTAATTGACCTACATTTTTCAATTAACACCTGCTTAGACAAGCTAGCTTTTCCTATTTACTTTTACAAGTTGTAAGTTAAGAAACTTTTTGCTCTAACCCTAATCAGATTTTCCCCCCCTCTTTTGTGGTAGCAGGTGCCCAGTGCCTGCTAGACACTCAATCCTCATTAATATGTAACCTTGCTTTGCTAATGCCTAAACTAAGCAGCTCTGGGGGTGGAAGGGAAAAGAGAGCTTGTAGAGCTATAAAAATTGCCCAACAAAAGCAACCCCTTTGTGAGTTGAATTCTGGAGACAGTCCCTGCTGCTTGGGCTCACTGTGGCAATTAGGGAAGGATCCCTGGTGCTGTAAGTAATTAATGGGGACAATTTAAATAAACATGATGCTGTTTGTTTTGGTCCTGGCACCTCTTCTAATGTTGTCCTCCTTCGGTATCTCTCCTGCAAATTCTAAATTAACTGGCAACCCAAGAATTTCAGAAGACAAAATATTTTACATACATTTTGTGAAGACGTAGCTCCCTTGGGAAGTTCATAAAGCTGGGAAAAGTAGAAGAGGACAACTAGCAGCAATGTGGATAGACATGACTTCAGTTGCAGTGGGTGCCTGCTGGGGGACCTGAAGGGATAGATTGGTGACAGATCATCCTGGAGATCTATCTATGTGGTCACTAACAGTCAACACCAACTTAATTGGACTTAATCGATCAATGAATCAATAAATATGTAAGAAGCCACATTCCAAAAGAGGACAAGGCCAGAACAAAAATTAATTAACAACATTAATTAAAATTAATTGCCTGTACAGTAAGGTGCCCCTTCATAAAATTAATGGATCCTCCATCTTCATATACAAACTATCCTCTCTCTCACACAAACCACTCTCTCACACACAGATGCACTTTCACAGAAACGTGTCCCTCTCTGTCCTTGTAGCAGAAATATCAAAAAGAAAATAGAGATGGGGCAGGAAAAATGTGAGTTACGCTGGGTACAGAAAGAAAAGGAAATTAAAAAAGGTAGAAATGATCAGAGGAGAAAAGACAGCTGGACCAAGAAGGAAAGAAGGGAGAAAGAAGTCCTGTTTAGGCCTTACAAAAAGTTTAAATTAGTCAGATTTCTGCTAATCTTCATTATGTTATTTATTGTTTTAATCTGTTGTAAGCCGCCCAGAGTCCCCCATTGGGAGGAGATGGGCGGGGATAAGTTTGATAAATAAATAAATAAAAATAAATAAGTGCTTAAAGGCATCCCTGCTTTTTGGCAGCAGTATCTGCAATGACATTCTTCTGTCCATTTGTTTGTTTTCAGCAGCTCTTCTATGAGATGTAAGGCAAGCCCCCTCCCCATTTCAAAGGTAATTATATGAGGAAAATAGTGCTCTTGTCATATAAATAAGGCAGTGGAAATCTTTTCCAATTTACAGGGATTTTGATGGAGACCTCCAACAAGAACCTGACAATCTATATACTACTAAAACTCTTGTCTCTATAACATACAACTGGGCGAAACAGTGTGTCATAGGGCAATAATTTTTGAACCAAGGCATCTCAAATGGGCTAACTTACAGAATGTGTCCAAATTCTGGGACCCTTTACTCATGGGATTGAAATTTGGGAAATTTGTGGCTGCTTCAGCACTGCACTGCAGCAGTCAGCGCAGGTCACGTGTTCGTCATTGGCAGATTCCTGACCTCTTTCCCACCTCCCTCTGCCCCCTGCACCCAATCGGCTGATGGGCAAGTGGCGATTGGCTGCTTTGGAAATGAGGCAGAAATTTGAAATCTCTTAACAGCAGTTGGCGGTGAGGGTAGGACGAGGGAGCAACTTGGATGACTGCTGGCTAGATAGGGCTGGCTGGGGGACGCCAGTGGTCAACAGGTGAGCCCTGTTCCTCCCTCGAGGGAGGGGTCCCTTGGGGATATACTGGAATGGGGACCGGGGTGCAGTTTTCCTCACAGTCGCCATCTCCCTTTGTTCCACCTCCCCCCAGCAAAGTGGCAGGTAGTTCTGCTGGTCACCTGAGGAGGAGGGAGAGGAAGAAGGGGAGGGGGAGGGGGCAGCTTCACTGGAGGGAGGAGGGAGGGAGGGAGGGAGGGAGGGAGGATGGATTTCTGACAGCTTCCCACTAGCAAAATCAATGGGGAAGCCTGCAGCAAGTCATAAGTCGCTCACACTCCCACTGCTTTTTTGCCCTATGTCATTCTGTTTCTCTGTTTAAGTAAGGAAATATCTTTGAAATGATGATCCAGTGGTTCACGGGTTGTCTAGTTATATATGAAGTTTGCTTCAAGTGCCTGAGCATATTCCAAAGCATTGTAGATAAAATAAGATCTATCTAAACAGACATACCCTAAATCCTTGCAATCTTAATTTTTTGGGTTTTTTGCTTCACTGAAGAATTTTCTTCTATAATGCGGAATCATAATTGCTTTCAACTGCCTCTAGAAAAAAAAAAGGCAAGCAAATTGCATTTATACTTGCACAGGTTTCAGGCCAAATCTTCCTAAAACTCAAATGACAACCTGAAAATTACAATTACAAGGATTTAGGATACCTTTGTTTAGATAGATATTATGTTCTAAAAAATGCTTTGTTATTTGTCCATACAACTGAAGCAAACAAAAATGTGTGGAGAGGTAGAAATCAGCTTTACATTTGATTTGATTTAATTGATATTAAAGTAATGAAATACAGTTATTAGGAATAGTCAGCATGTACTAAGGGTACCCTTATTCTGTCTTACTAAAAATTACAATTCTAGATTTTTGGAGGGGTTCTACCTCATAACCAGGTCCCTTCTTTCTTAGAGGGTTCTTGAACACGATCATTTTATGTCGTGGTTATGAGATGTATCCCTGGCTTTCTTGCAGTAAACTGGAGCTCAACGTCCAGTATTGTTGCAATATAAATAGGTGGTGCAATAGTAAAGAATGTATATTGGTCTGGGTTCAGTTGTTGGTGTTCTGTGAGGCTTGGTGCACTGATAATGTAACCTAACCTAGTAGTGAAACATTTGCAAGAAGAAGAGCTCACAGAACACCAAGAATCCATCAAACAGGCAATGTTCACCACATTGCCCCCTGGAATGATGCAACCATCCACAGCAACAACTAGGAATTTCCATCTGTGACTGACATGGAGACTGTACCCAAACACCCTTGGATTGCATTTTGCTGGCCTTTTGTCACCTTTTGCTGATTAACACAATTAATGGAAGTGTCTGTAGAAATGCTCCTCATCACTGCCATTAAGCAACTTATGTCTTAAGTCTTCAGCACTTTCATATAATCTGGCCATGATAACTGCTTTTTTACAATGCCATATTTTCTTGCTGCAGATATTTACCACACACTGTTTTGTGAATGCAACTCCAATCCCATCTGGTTCTAAATCATTTATTCTTTTATGATGGAATATTAAGTTTGTTATATTCTGCTAGCTTTGATGTCCTCAACTAAGCCGCTTGAAGTCAAAGACAGCTGATCCTTTGGTCTCTAAAGAAGAAAGTTGTCTGCAAGGCAAGTCAGGAATTTTCTGGAAGAAACTTTTTTGGCAGAGTTTGTCTTCCAACATGTCAGGGTATTTAAAGTCTCTCATCACTATGACTTCATGCCTTTTTGAAAGAAGTGCAGTTTTCTTTTAGAAGGTATGATCCATATTTTCATCTCTATTTCAAGTTAATCCATTTATCTCTCATACTCTTGAGCATAAAGGTAATCATGGTTATGATAATTATCACTAGTTATGATTTAACTGTTCAGTCTAAAGACAAGCTACAAATATTTAAAATAAACAAATAAACATTTTTATTGCAGGATTGCAAAGCCTGTTTGTTCCAATGTACATTGGGTTGGAGTATGCTAACTGACCAGTAATTTCTAACAAAAACTTGTGATAGAAGGTTTGCTGGTTCCTTTCTTAAAACCACTTTGGAATTTTTTGAGAAAGTGACCTAAAATAGTTTTATGACCAACATCCTCCTGTAGCTTGGAAAACTGATGGAATACAGATGAGGCAACCTGATACTCTTCGGATAAAATGCATGTCTTCCTTTTCTGCATTCAGTATCGCAGATCTTATTCTAAAAATGGGAGTGAAATATTCCTTAGCTTGGAGCATTTAGGAGGCTGTTTCCAATACTAAAATCCATTTAGGTTCTAGTTACAGAACAATATTTGATTTCATTTAAAATAGTGTCTGGAACTCAGCTGATGACAAGCTTTCATTCTGAAATGAGCCATCTAGCAGATAATTCTTCTATTCAGACAAGAGGGAAGTGACAAAGCATCTGTTGTCTGAAGGGAAACTAACAAATGCTTGTGATGCAGTAGACAGTCTGAATATTTTTGAAAAGACAGAATACTTAAACAATGATATATAAAGAGTTGGGAAGAGAGATAGTTTTGAAAAGATGGTTGCATGATTTTTTTTGTAATTGCTTCGCAGTGCAAAATTTCTGAAGTGTGAATATCAAAACCTGTTTTTTATTTGCAGTGCATTTTTGGAGGCCATTTCATTCAATAAAGATTTTTTTCCATTTTTTTTTTAAATCCAGTGCTTGCACTGATGAATCTTGTCTATTGTGACACTAAATTACATTTCTCTTTCACATCAGAGACAGTCATCCTTCTGAGACCATTTTGTTTTCTGAGTCACTGTGACATGAGAAAAGCTATTTTTATCTGCAAACATCTTTTGTAGATAGTCCTTACAAATATGTTTGGATAAGTTTAAGGATTTTGGAGCAATGGGTATTGCCCCTCCCCATGTTCTGACATTTTAAAAATTATTATTATTGTTACTTTGTGAGTATCATTAAGTGCTGAAAGTTGTTTTCCCCCTTGATGAATACAGCCTTTGAAAGTCTCCGCTTTATGGCAACATGCCCACTCAAACTTGTTTTCCCCTCTTCCTTTATTCAAAGATGTGTTGTGCATTCCTGAACTTGGTGCCCTTGAGATGTTCAGCCTGTGGGGAATTCTGGGATTTGCAGTGCTAATACATCTGGGTGGTGCCAGCTTGGTACCAGTTTGGTGAAGGCTGGTATAGGTAGTAATGGGGATGTGCATCTCAGAAAGAAACTATAACATAACCACAATTTATTTCTTCAATTTGGAATCCAAGGACAATTCTCTTTTTGTTCAAGTTTTACAGTAATTTTTAGATACTGTACACTACTATGTATGTGTGTGGAATCTGCTCTAAACAACATGAATGTACAATAGCAGGCTGCAATTTTAAAAGCCTACTCTAAAAGCTATGTGTAAAAGTTGTTATACTGATTATGGCCATATACTAAAAGAGATTAAAAGTGTACAATAATGGTTTAGTAGTAGTGTTTTTAAAGTTGATGTAACTAAGTGCCCAAACTGTTTAATTGACATTATTTCAAAGTAATGTCAAGATCTTTTAGTTAGGGTTTAATTGTATGTAGTTGTTCTGGTAACTGCGTATTAAAACCCAAAGTTAAGAAATTCTACACAAAGTTAGATGAACAAAAGTACGCTCAAACCTCTCAGTGTAGAACACCAGTGTTTCTCAAGCTCAGCAATTTTAAGATATGTGGACCTCAACTCCCAGAATTCCCCAGCCAGCATGCTGGAAATTGAAGTCCACGCATCTTAAAACTGCTGAGATTGAGAAATATTGAAGTACATCTATCTCTATACTTTTCAGTATTCAGTTTCTATATGATAGTTGGAACCATCCTCCTCCAACTCATCAGTTGATTGTTCTCCAGGTGTGAGAAAGAGATTGAAACTAAGAGTCTGGCTGTTCAGAAGTAATTCTAATTTGCCAAGTAATACATGGGCAAATCTGTGGAAGGCAGGCAGAAGATTAAAGGATTTTATTTATTTATTTAATTAATTAATTAATTATTAAATTTATATGCTGCCCATCTCCCCCAAAGGGTGACTCCTGCCTACCTTATAATTTCCCCATGAGGAATAAGCCATGTTATGGGCAGCCCACTTTTCTAAGTAGCATAGAATACCAGGAATTGAGTATTTACTGAGCTTGATTTTGTTTGAAGAAGTGGATTTGAATGGCACTTTGGCATTATTAATCATGGTTTATAATGATTTATTGCATGTTGTCTGAACACTGCCAAATATGACTTACCCAGAAATCTTGGCTAAGCAAACTATGGCTTAGGGTGATGTATAAACCAGTGATTCCAAATGCAACAACTCTGGGTTTTGCTGGTTTGCTAAAATTGTCTAAGCCAGCCATGGTAGACTTGATGAAGGTGAGGATGAAGCAGCGAAACTATTCCAGGAAGAAGTGTCAGGTGGATCCCTTGGGATTTGTGGCTGGAGAAAATGCTTAGCTGCTTTTCAGATTTTAAAGCAACAGCAAACAACTCAGGCATGTAGCCCTGAACAAGTTTTAGGTTTATTTTTGTCATTCATGTTCTCATTGTATAAAGTTTTGCATTTTTTTTTCTAAAAAGAACACATAAAACAAAAACATTTCAGCTTCAATAAAACCATAATAAAGAATCATGAACAGGAAAGGCTGAGCAGCAGCCAATAAAGCCAGCCAAAATTGACCAGGATGTTAAAATAAAATCCTACTCATAGTTTTGAATACCACCTTGGAATCTTTTCACAGATGAAAAGTTAAGGAATAGTTTAAATGAAATAAGTTAAAAGACTATCAGTTGGTCTAGAAAGCCAGATTAATATGCCCTAGCCACTCTGTCTAGGCAAGATCGTATATCAGTTCTAATCAAGGAGTTATCGCTGCTATGAGGTTCTTCTGACCACCAGCATGATAACAGAATCATCACCCTGGGTCATAAGCAATGCAATCATTCATACAGCTTGGACCCACCCTTTTGTGCATAAAGTTAACCAAGTGATTTAAGATCTATTAGAAAACTTCAGAACAAACCTTGCTCTTCCTGCCTGTTCCTAACCCTTCATTTGACTATTTTGTAGCCACCACATTAATAAAGAAGATAATCTATCCCTCTATTTAAAACAGCTTTATTTTTCAGGATGTCATCCTTCACTTCAACCATTGGTGATATTGTATGCATACGTGTGCCTCTGCACTGTTTCATTCTGGAACCATTGGAAATAATTTTTGTTGAATCCCTTTAGTGAATTATTAATGTTTCTTACATGTAGCCAAAGAATTAATTCAGAGCATGAAGGAGCATATATCTCTGTTGTATTGCTACCGGAGCAGATGTTTTTTCTGTTGCATTGCCACTGTGACGTCTAGTGAACGTGAATAAGAATTTAATGGCAAAGTGTGTTGAATTTAATTAGCTAATAAATTCCAGCACCTTGTGTTTTTCACCCCAACTTAACTTATAGAGATGCCATTTAAGTATCTGATCTATGTCCTGAGTTTCCTCTCCACTTCATGTCTCTGTATGATAAAGTATTCAAATATTCCCTTTGAACAAGTTGATGTATTATTTTTATACCAAACTAAACAGCTTTTCTTCAAGATGCATTCAAGAAATGGTTCATTAGGACTATATCTGTGGTTATTGTTGCTTGACAAAAACCCTCTTCACAATTTGCCATACTGTAATTCTGTAAATAAGCCCTTTAAAGTTACTAGCCTGTTGAGAACTGGCAGAGAAGAAACCTCACAGCATTTCTCTGCTGGATTTGCTTCTTTCTTCTAGCGGTCTTTGGGTTTCTGTTCCGGATGCAGACATAGGATGGGGTTCATTCTTCTTCACCATCTCATTGATTCACCTATATGGAATTGCATGATTCGTTCCTCTGCATGCAATTCTTCCACCTCTTCACTGGGCTAATTGACAACTCATGGTTAGCTCCAGACAACATGGCAAATTGCATCCAGCTGTAGTTTGCTGGTTTCCCTTTTGTTTGGTTGTTAACTTTTGCAGCAAGTTCCTACTCAGAGTCAGAGCTGCCTCTACTGGGATAGGAATGGAGCCTGTCTTCACTCCCTGTGTAAGTGTCTCTACAGGGGAAAGAAAAAGAGCTGGGAAAGCAGAGATGGTATGATTGCACCAGTCTTTCCTCGGAGCTGGTAGAAGGATTAATCATTGATTAATTTCCCCATCTGGGTTCAGATGCCACGCAAGTTTTTTTGGGGTTTTTTTTTTTTTTTTTTGAGTAAACCTATAACAATCAATGGCTATAATTCAATCTGTGGTTCTGGTATCACATAAAATTAGGGGCATCAGATCTGGGCTACGAAAATCCAGACTACCACTGGATGGCGGCAAAAGATGAAGAAACTCTATCTCTTGGCTTCCACCTAGTGTTTGTCCAAAGCTTTGCAGCCGAGATCTGGCAGCCCAGTTGTAGATCTAATGACATTATGGCTTAGTGTATCATGTGAGGGAAGTTTAGATGGATATGATGATCATTTATGGCAACTGTCACTGATAGCAATAATATTATTCACTGATAGCAAGAATATCAAGTGCCTCAGGGTGGGGGGTAGGGGTGATGAAAAGTGAGACGATCCCAAATCCGTTTTTCTTTGCTTTAATTGGAGCCAGCTTCTAGTTGCATCAGTTTCAGATTCAGGCAAGGCTATTTGATATTTACTGAGCTGATACGGTCATTAGAGAGACAATGCAAGATTTGGATCACAGTCACACCAAAGGTTTGTACTGATCTGAAAATGACCCTTCCCTTTGCCCTTACAGATTTAATATATGCTGTTTATTCCACAATGCTGGAGCAAACATGTCCCAGTAAATAAATAGCTTGGATGGAATGTACAAAGGGTTGAGTCAGCATCCTGTATTTCACACTCTGACTCTGGGTCTAGAGAATGTCATAAGAACTACAGTCAGACATAAGATATGGCATAAGCCATCAGAACAGGGGACTCTGCTTAATGGGTGGCCTCGAGTAGCTTTTGGTAGAACTTCTATCACGTTTTATGCAATTTATCACTGGTGAAGATTGGTACAGAAATCTCTTTGTTGCATATATAAATATACTGGAGAGCTTTAAGCATTGGGAATGGATTATTTATGTGTAGAGGATAACAAGGAGGTGTTTTTTATGCCTATCTGTTTTTCTAACAAAGAGGCCTTTGATAATCCAAGGATAAGTGGGTGTTTTTATTTATTTATAACTTAAATGTCACTTTTCTTGAAGGGAAAAAAGCTAACATAGTCCACAGCTTCAGAATATAAAACCATGGTACAAAAACAATCACAAGTTCTGTCATTTGTTCTGCTGAAATATGGGAAAGAATTGTGTTGCTGGAATCAAGTGGACCCTAATCCACTAATGCTTAGGCTGCAATAAATCTAGCTGTCTATAAATTACTAAAAGGCTCCATTGTTGTTTTAGCTATCAGTTGTTCTTTTCTATTGCTGGTATTTTGAACAGTAAATGTCTTCTTAAGCAAGTACTAGTTCAAAATGCTATCTATCTATGCTGCCTTTTCTTATCCACATTTCACTTACCCCTTTGTGACTTGACTGACTTCTACTATTTATAGGCCATCCTACAATGCTATAATAAAACAATTTAAAATTCATTAACCATGAAAATGGAAGATAAAAGATGGCTCAAAACTACTGTGTCTCAAAAGTTTTTTTTTCTTTCTTTTTTTTTTAAAGCTTAATATCAGGGCAGATTTAAAAGACCTTGAAAGGGAAAATTTATATATATATACTTTTGTTTATTTACGAGGGTTAACATGTCATTCCACTCCAGTGGCTTATACTGACTCCTTATCGTAAGAGGGTTAAAAGAAACCAACCAGCCAACAAACAAAAAATAACAACAGCAGAAACAGAAACAAAATTAGAAAGACTATAGTAATAAAGGAACAATAAATATCCGAACACAGTCCAAGGTATGCCAACATAAACAACCAACCAGCTAACCAGTCCAACTAATACCAGATTCCCTTCGCTTTACTGAATTAAACTGCCAAGTTGGTAGAGCTGTATAAAGTTCAGCAGGATGACAGCTAGTCTGATCTCGGGAGGTAGACATTCCAAAGAAGAAGAGCTGCAGCTGGGAAGAGCTGGGTCCTTGGGCCCTGTAGATGACAGCCTCTAAGAGAAAGGTTTCAGAGTGAAACTGCCCTACTCAATGTTACTGCACAAGGCAGAAGCTGTTGGAAATGGGTGATCCTGGATATATCCAGGCACTGAGCCATGTAGAGCTTTAAAGGTGACTAGACAATCCTCTGACCCACGTTAATTAAAAAGCATATAAAAAAAATTCCCTTCTCACCCTTATGGGTGGTATGTGTCTTCCTCAATCTCGGGTCCTCTACCAGAGGCCTGGGAGTTTGAGGGTTCTGTGCAGTATCTTAGCTGTTCATAGCACTGCACTCTTCTGCACAGAGAGCTCTGATGTTGTTCCTGGG
Organism: Liasis olivaceus; assembly: GCA_030867105.1. Taxonomy (NCBI): domain Eukaryota; kingdom Metazoa; phylum Chordata; class Lepidosauria; order Squamata; family Pythonidae; genus Liasis; species Liasis olivaceus. Next base: position 23,499,849 of record CM061348.1, on the reverse strand, counting down.
ATCTGTTGGAGCCACTCTCCCAGCTTAGGAGTCACGGCCCCGAGTGCTCCTACCACCACTGGGACCACGTTGGCCTTGAGTTTCCACATCCTCTCGATTTCCTCCTTCAGGCCCTGGTACTTCTCAAGCTTCTCATGCTCCTTCTTCCTGATGTTGCTGTCACTTGGCACTGCTACATCTATCACTACCGCTGTCTTCTGGTCTTTGTCTAGTGCCACGATGTCTGGTTGATTAGCCAGTACCTGCCTGTCCGTCTGGATCTGGAAGTCCCACAGGATCTTAGCCCTGTTATTCTCCACGACCTTCTGTGGAATCTCCCATCTGGACTTGGGGGGGGGTCTAGCTCATATGTTGTGCAGATGTTCCTGTACATAATGCCAGCTACTTGGTTGTGCCGTTCAGTGTACGCTGTTCCTGCCTGCCTCTTACACCCTGCCACTATGTGTTGGACTGTCTCTGAGGCCTCTTTGCACAATCTGCACCTTGGGTCCTGTCTAGTGTGGTAGACCCCTGCTTCTATGGATCTGGTGCTTAGTGCCTGTTCTTGTGCTGCTATGATCAGTGCCTCAGTGCTGTCTTTTAGTCCGCCCCTTTCCAGCCACTGATAGGATTTCCCAATGTCAGCCACCTCAGCTATTTGTCAATGGTACATCCCATGCAGGGGCTTGTCTTGCCATGGTAGTTCCTCCACTTGAACTCCCATGTCTGCTGCTGCCTGAAGCATTCTCTCAGCAGCTCATCTTTGGGTGCCATCTTACTGATGTACTCCTGGATACTCCGGGTTTCATCCAGGACAGTGGGTTTGACACTCATCAGACCCCGCCCGCCCTCTTTGCGGCTGGTGTACAGTCTCTGGGTGTTGGACTTGGGGTGGAAACCTCCGTACATTGTGAGGAGCTTCCGGGTCTTCACATCGGCAGCCTCCATGTCTTCCTTTGGCCAGCTCACTATACCGGCAGGGTATCTGATGACTGGCAGGGCATACATGTTGATGGCATGGATCTTGTTCTTCCCATTGAGCTGGCTCTTCAGGACCTGTCTTATCCTTTGGTGGTACTTGGATGTTGCTGTCTTCCTTGCCTCCTCCTCATGGTTCCCATGTGACTGTGGGACACCAAGGTATTTATAGCTGGTCTCTATGTCTGCTATATGGCCCACTGGTAGTTCCACTCCATCGGTCTTACCTACGTTCCCTCTCTTTACTGTCATCCTGCCACACTTCTGCAGTCCGAATGACATCCCAATGTCCTTGCTGTAGATCCGTGTCAGGTGGATCAGTGAGTTGATGTCTCGTTCACTCTTAGCATACAGCTTGATGTCATCCATGTAGAGGAGGTGGCTGATAGTGATTCCACTCTTGAACTTGTACCCATATCCAGACCTTGTGATTATCTGGCTGAGGGGGTTTAAGCCTATGCAGAACAGCAGTGGGGACAGTGCATCACCTTGGTATATGCTGCACTTGATGGCCACTTGTGCGAGCTGTCTTGAGTTCACTTCCAGTGTTGTCTTCCACAGTCCCATTGAGTTCTTGAGGAAGGTCCTTAGTGTCCTGTTGACTTTGTATAGTGCCAGGCATTCACAGATCCATGTGTGTGGCATTGAGTCATAGGCTTTCCTGTAGTCAATCCAGGCTGTGCTCAGATTGGTCTGCCTAGACCTTGAGTCTCGGGCAACTGCTCTATCTATGAGTAACTGGTGTTTTGAGCCTCTGGTGTTGTTCCCAATGCCCTTCTGAGCTGTGCTCAAGTACTGGCCCATATGGTCTTGTAACTTAGCAGCTAGGATGCCTGATAGAACTTTCCATGTTGTGGGGAGGCAGGTTATTGGCCGGTAGTTGGATGGTGCTGTTCCCTTGTGGGGGTCTTTCATGATCAGCACTGTCCTTCCTTGTGTTAGCCAGTCCAGGTGGGAGCCTGCTGCTAGCAGTTGGTTCATCTGTGCTGCTAGGCGTTCATGCACTGCTGTTAGTGCGTGGGTGATCCTGGATATATCCAGGCACTGGGCCATGTAGAGCTTTAAAGGTGACTAGACAATCCTCTGACCCATGTTAATTAAAAAGCATATATATATATATATATATATATATATAAATAAATAAATAAATACATACATACATACATACATACATACATACATACATACATACTCTGACCCATTGGGTCATCCTTTGAAAGAAAGGTAGCGCAGTCTGATGTGACCAGAATGAACATTAAATTTTAGGCTGACCATATTTTTTTAACCCCAATGCTGGACAGTCCTGTGATCATCTGAGAAGAGTATATATCATAAATAGAAAAATAATTGTAGTGGCAAACAAACTTCAATAATAAGTCAGTATTTACTTACCTAAACAGATAAACAGAATAACCACTGGTGGGCAAAAAAGCAGTGGGAGCGAGAGCGACTTCTGACTTTCTGCTGGCTTTCCCATTGACTTTGCTTGTGGCAGGGAGTGTTGGAAATCATGATCATGTGACTGCAGAGACGCTTCAATGGCCACAACTTTTCAAATAAAACTGGGGTGAACATTATGGAAATTTCAGTTCCAAGGAGTAATGAGTCCTGGATTTTTTACGCATTCTTTATGTTAGTAGATTTCAGGTACCTTGATTCAAAAATTGTTGTGCTATAATGCACCATTTGGGCTAACTTGAGGGTACAGACAAACAGATAAACACAATGAGAGTTTTAGTAGTATGTAGATAATCAGATTCTTGAATTGCACCTAGAAGCTGACAGGCAGCCTATGCAACTTGTGAAGTAGGGGTGTTAAATGAGAGAACTTCTGTACTGCCATCATGACTCGACTTAAGCAGCTGCATTCTGGACCAGTGGAACTTTCTGGGCAATCCCATGTAGACTGAATTGCAATAATCCAAACAGGAGGTGAGTAAGGCATAAGTAGCAGTGAGCAGGTCCTCCTGATCCAGAAATGTTTGTAACTGACACACCAAATTCAACTTTGCAAAAGTCCTCTTGGCCACAGCTGCCACCTCTTCTTGATGCAGAAGCTGTGAGTCCAGAAGGACTCCCAGGTTACCAAACAATCCTGCACAAGGAAATGCAAGCACATCCATCTAGCTGGGATTAAGTCTGAGTCTATTCTTCCCCACCCAGGCCCTAATAGCCTCCAAACACTGGGATAGAACCTCTACCACATATTCTATTCAGTCTGAGCTTGAATTACACAACTGAGTATTACTGATAACACTCAATCTCATACCAGGAAGAGCAGCTTCATATAGATGTTAAAAAGGATGGGCAAGAGTGTTAAACCCTGTGACAGCAGCAGTGGAGGGCTCTAGAGTACAACCCCTCTACTCCATTACCATTTACTCCACCCCATTATCACCCTATTATCACTTACACTAACATTATAAACAGTACATCCCACTCCCAACATTTGGAGGCAATCTGATAAGATACCTGACACCAAATTATGTTCATATCTCTCAGTTCCAGTTGCACCTCAGCCATATTTAGAACTAACTGGCTTTACAGATAATTTCAAACACAACTTTATCACATCCCCACATAGCACATGAAGTTACCAAGATACAGAGAACTGAAGTGCAAGTCTGTCTCAATCTAGATAGACGAATGGTGTATATGCTTCCAATGAACATTGTAGACTAATGATATGAAATAGACTGTTCTCTAAATGTCTGGAGTACACATTCCACAATCTCTGATGATGTGCTAGTGGTAATTGTTGCCAAGACTTCTGGAGAATACTATGTCATTTGCTTCACTCCTAGAAAATGAACTATTTAGATGATGACGATGACAACGATGACAACAACTATTTAGGTGGTAATGTAAGCCTTTCCAGTAAAACCTTGAATGCTACTTACTTGGGCAGACAAACTGCCCAAAGATAGTATCTTTCTCTTGTCTAAATTGAGTCTTATTTTAGCGGGCATTATTTAGTTCACTGAGAATTCTATACACCTGCATTAGGTGCATGACCTGTTTCAGGTAGATATTTAAAAAACAGGATGTAATACCATCATAGACTCATACAGTTAAAAGGGACTCTTTAGGCCGTTGAGTTTAATCCTCTGTCTAGTGTAGGATTTCGAATTAATTTAATTAGACTAGATGGATGCATCCAATGAAGGGAAGACTATCACCTCTCTGGTTAGTTGGTTCTACTGATGAAGTGCTGCTACTGTTTGGAAGAGTTTCTAACATCCCTTTGGAATGTAACATTCAAACAGAATACTGCAGGATTCCAAAGCATAAAAGTGTCAAGTATCCCCTTCAAGACCCAGCTGTCAAGGTGAATGGACACTTTGAAAAGAGAAACCCCCAACATTCACAAAGCTCAGTTCTCTAGACAGATATGAAAGCCACTGAGAAGTCAACAGGGTTTATGTTTTGCATTACTACATCAAGGTTCTTTGGGGCAATATTTTCCTATGCTGGACAGGAATTCTGGGATTTGCAATCCAAGTACATCTAGAGGGGCCTGAGGACTAGAAGTGGCAGTGTTCCTCTTAAACAACAGAAGATGCCTATTGGGGTATCTATACTTCTGGAATAACACTATGAAAATTAGTGTTTAAGGATGTTTATGCTATAAATGGTATCTTGTAAAATGTTTTGCAAGTAAAACCAAGCTAATATTTCTGGATCTTGAGAACAGGCTTTCCAAGCAGCTACTCCAGCTGGAGGAATGAAATATTCCTCTCTACCCTGAGGAAGGGATGGCCCAAAGGATAGTAAAATCCCAAAGTTGTTAAGTTTGAAAGGGTGACAACTGCATTGTCTGCAAGAGAATAGATTGCCAGACTAGCATCTAGTCTCACAGGGGGAGCTCTTAAGATTTATATACATTTGTCAGCCAGAGATATTGTGGACCACCAGAATGTGAAGGAAGCTGTGTTATATCACTATGATGTGTCAAAATACATGCAAAGGCAGAGGTTTGGAGAATGTTTCTATGTTCCCCAAGAAGGTGTTAGGGAGTTGTGGGCTCAGATATAAAAAGGCCAAAGGAAATAGTGGAGGAGGTGGTCCTGGAACAATTCCTTTAAGTTATTCCTGGGAGAACATCGCCCAGAAACTGGAAAAAGAGCAGAAGAATTAGCAGAAGACTAATTAGCAGTTTGTAGGGCAGAAAAGTTTCAGAACAAGGAGAAGGAAATAGGAAGAGGAATTCAGAAAGGATGAAGGTCTCCAAGAGAAAGACCCAAAGAGCAGAAAGAATCCACAGAAAAGGAGGAAATGTTTAAGAAGTTAGAAGGGAGGAAGTTACCCAAACTAGCCCAAGAAACAGGGACTGAAAAAAAAATCTGTTATAGTTGGGAACATTGGCCATTGAGCTTGATTTTACCCCACAAAAACTGGAAAGAAAATCTTGGTAGCAACTCAGAAATGCTTTTCATCCAGAGGATTGGAAAGAGTTAGCATAAATGGAAAAAGTCTAACTGGGTTGATAGACACAGGGAGTCAAAGAAAACCAGTGCACCCTTATCTAGTAGCAAATGCACCCCGGGTAGGAGCAAATTTTCCTCCCATTGTATTTGGTATAACAAGGAAAGTACCTTGGTAAAGGTTTGTGTGGACTCTCAGGGACAAACCTACTGCCTAACAATAGAAGTGATAACGTGCTTATCCCAGGAGCTCATGATAGGCACTGATTTACCTGTTTGTGGCAGATTGGTAGGTGGAATGGAGACAATGGTAACAGACCAAGGGGAAACTATAAAAGTGCTAATGGGAGCACATGCTAAGCAAGCAGAGGAGAAGGAGGAATCTCAGAAAATTCTTCCTTTACATCCTGATCTGTTTGTGGACAGTAAACCTCCTAGCAACAAATAGGAGATAATATGTGCAGATAAAGCAAAAGGGAAGGCTCTGAATCAAAAATAGGAAGTAGACATGGGTCTGTTGCAGGAAAAGAATCCCACACTGGACAGGTGCAGAAGACCTATTACTGAAGATGAGGAAACTTGGATAGAAAAACCTATTTTTGTTAAGAAGGCAGCATACTGTACAGGCATAGAGGACATCCAAGCATAGAGGATAGGTTAGAATATAAGTGGTAGTGCCTCAAGGATATAGGACTGAGCTACTGAGGTTAGCTCACAAAAATTAATGGGCAGGATCTATGGGTCATAATCAAACCCCAAGTCTCCTGCTGGATAGGTTTTATTGGCCCCAGGTAACAGCAGCAGTAGAAGAGTATTGTAGATCATGTTCTGAATGCCAGTACACTAGACCAAATGGAGAAAGTGATGAAGTACCAATGAAGAACATTCCAATAATTCCCTTAAAAAGAAAAAGCTATGGATATTGTAGGCCCTTTACCCAAAACTACCAAAGACCATCAACATATCCTGGTATCTGTATCTGTGATTATGCTACTTGATATCTAGAAACAGAACCTCTAAGGAAAGTGACTGTGTAGAAGATTGCTACTGAGTTAATTAAGATCTTTCACACAGTGGAAATATCTCATGAGATTTTGACAGATCAGGGATCAAATATTCAATTCTCCTTATTCAAACATTTGTATGAAGATCTAGGAATTACAGGAATTTGTACTAGTCCTTGTCACCTCCAGACAGAGGGACCTCTAGAATGATTGAAACAGATGCTAAAGAATGTGTGATACAAACATGCAGCAGAGGCTCCTAAGCATTAGGATGTGTGAGTACTTGTCTGTGATTTGCATATTGGGAAGTTCCACAGCTGTCCACTGGTTTTAACTCCTTTGAACTCTTATATGGCAGATGATCCAGAGGAATCTTAGATATAGTAAAAGAAAGCTGGACAAAGAGAGTGGAAAGTCCTAAGATTATAGTACAGTATATTCTGATCCAATGAGAAAAATGGGAAAAATAAAATTAGCACAGGAAAACTTAGAAAAGTCTCAACAGAAACAAATGTGGTTGTAGGATAGAAATATTTATTTATTTATTTATTTATTTATTTATTTATTTATTTATTTATTTATTTATTTATTTTCCACATTTGTATAGCCGAAGCAAACAGTTTCCAGGTAAGAGAGAAAGTCATAGTGTTTTGGGGGGTGGGGGTTGTTTGTGCCTTTGAGTCAGACAACAACCTGGATAAGTCCCTGCAGTTTTCTTGGCAAGATTTTTGGAAGTGGTTTGTCCTTGCCTTCCTCTTCCTAAGACTGAAGAAGGTCGCCAGCTGACTTCCTGCCTAAGATAGGACTAGAACTCACAGTTTCCCAGTTTCTACCTAGCAGTGAATGTAAATTACAAGCTAAGTGGCAAGGACTGAACAAAATAGTTGCCAAGGCACAATCAGTCAATAGTAGAGGAAAGGCAAACCAAAGCTATACTGTGTACATTTATTAAGAAAGAGGGTAGATAGAGATCAAAAGACAATTGCTTGAACTAGCTGGAACACAAACAGTGTTTCAGCATTTAAGGATTTTGCTGGGAAAAGGATGTTTTTGTGATGCCTATCTTAATAACAATATTATATCAACTCTACCTGGCAAGAACATCTAGAACATTTCAGGCAAGTTAGTACCAACACCTAAGAAGCAGGTCTTAACCATCAACCCAATGGACTTCAAGCATTTAGAATACCTTGATTCTATCATAAGCAGTCAAGGAGTTAAACATGATGGAAGGAAAGTTCAGACTATCATACAAACACCAAAGTCAACAACAAAGAAAGGTGACTTTCCCTTGGACTGGTAGGATACTACAGAAGATTTATTTCCCATTTTTCCACACAAGCTGAAGTGCTGATTCATCTTAATGAAGAAACAAGCTGCAACTAAAGTACAATGGCCAGTTGAATGCCACAAAGCTTCTGAGACTTTAGAAATTGCATTATCAAATCCTCTGTTAAAAGGACTTAATTTTGATTTATCCTTTATTCTATATGGAGAAGTATCTGATGTGGGTTTGGGGGTAATACTAGTACAACTTTATAAGGATGGAGTACATCCTGTATTATACTTATTGAAAAAGTTAATGCGAAGAAAGCAAAGGTGCGGTACGACAGAGAAAGTAGGGTGAGCAACTGAATAATTAAAGTGAGCAATTGAATATTTAAAAGTATTCCTGTGGGGATGAGAGTTCATGATCATTCCACATCACCAACCTCTTGTGTAGTTGGAGAAATTGAAAGACAGTAATAGAAGGCTAATCAGATGGTGTTTGGCACTTTAACCTTATAGGTTTAAAGCACAACATCATTCAGGGAAGTGCCACCAAGTAGCAGACTTCTTGTCCAGATATGGAAAAAATAGTGCAAGTGCTTTGTGCTCAGATAAATAGAAACAACTGGACCTTTGGGAAGGTAAGCTCCATATGCCTACTCTAAAAGGAGGGGGTATGCAGAAGGCTGAACTGCCCTGAAACAAGAAAATATGATGTGCGATTGTGAAGGACGATGTTTTTTCCCTTTGATGGTCTGACTGTCAGGTGCCCAGCTTAGGCACATAAGTGGTACAGAGAAAAGGGGGGGGGGGGGTGGAGTTTAAACTCCCGAGAATCATCTGCAAACTGACATTTAGGTGTTGAAAGACAGAAGCATAAAAAAAGCCACAGCAGGTAGACAGAAAAGGGGAAATTTTCTTCAAGGGTGGGAGAGGTGCTGCTGGAGTAAAAGGTGACCAGATGGGATATGAAGCTGAGGGGACAGCAGCTAAGAGAGCCAGGGAATGATCTACAGCTAGGGAAGAGAGACCGGGAAGGCACCTGAGCCAGTGGAAGCTGGAGAAGAATCTGTAGAGTCAGCAGAAAGGAAAACCCAGCCTGCACTGCAGACAGGCTGCAGCCTGAAATTTAGTGTGTCTGTAACTTACAGGATTTTAAAACTTTTTTCAAACCATCACAGGGCTTCCTATTCTCTGCCAGCCCTAGGATCTAGAGCAGTGTTTCTCAACCTTGGCAACTCTAAGATGTGTGGACTTCAACTTCCAGAATTCCCCAGTCAGCAAGGAATAGCTGGGGAATTCTGGGAGTTGAAGTCCACACATCTTAGGGTTGCCAAGGTTGAGAAACACTGATTTAAAGTTTCAGACACCTCAGTATGAGCTGTTCCCTCTGTGGTTTGGGTGTGGGCTTTCCCCTAACCAGGTGCCCTAGCTGTTAAGCTTCAGATCAGAAACTTTCCAATTCAAGATTCAGGAGTCTATGAGAGAAAAACCAGCATAACAATACTATTTTGATTAAATTCTTAACCAAAACAGCATATTCCTGTATTGATTTGCTTTGTTTGCACAAAGCCAAACAAAATGACACTCCTATAAATGCAGCACTTCATGCAAACAGTAGAGGGGACTTCAAGGTTTCAAGTACTAAAGTTTATTTCAGCATTCTGTTTATTACAAAGAAAAGAGCAAAAAAAAAAAAAAAAGTGGATTTTTGTGTTTAGGGAAGAAACCCAGTTGTCTTTATTTAGAACAATCAAGCTGCCAATCTCACAAAAGGTTAAGATATACTTCTAAACCCATTTTTTCAGTCAAATCTATGCAGGATTGGTTTGTCATCCTTATTATTGACTAAGCCAGACCAAGCGATGCTCTTTTATTTCACATAATTAGAATGTGAACTGCAGCGGCCAGAACAAACACAACTATAGGTAGACATCAAAAGCACGTTTCTTAGTTTGATGTACAGTTTGCTGGGCCTTTTTTCTCAGCAGGTCAATATCTCCTTTTGTACTTTTGAACACTTTGGGAATTACAGGAGATACCAGTGACACCAACTGATGAGGGCATCGGTTCCCAGCTGTAGCTGGTGCCCGAATCAAAACTTGGCAGTGACTCTGAAATATAATCAGTCTTGTCAGAGCTTTAGAAACTGCATGATGCTCCCTTTTAACGTCAAACAATGGGACTTAATCGGTGGGGATTTTAAGGAAGCCTTACCAACTTCCTTCTTTTCATTTTTGGTTAATCACTTGATGATAGATTAACAAAGCAAGCCTGCAAGAAAAGGACAACCAATGTTCGGAAGAAAAGAAAAAGCAAGATGTGCAGGGTCAAACATCAGCAAGAAATTCTGCCTTAAATAACACTCGGGAATCCTTGCTGACAGCTGAGCTGCTCTCCTCATTGCTCCATTGGGTTTCAAAGTGATTATTTGGAATTTCAAGGTTGGGAGAGACAGTGTCAATCAAACTTCAGAGACGGCTACAGGGAAGACACAACTAAGATACAAAATTCATCTACTTTGATCCACTTCAATCAATAATCCTGTCCCAGTGATACCTTTGCATGTGATCTTAAGATGCAAGTAGTAAAAAAGGGAGTGGTCCCTCCGTTTTTTAATCAGATTGAATGTCTATGAATAGCCAGCCATCTAGAGCAGTGTTTCTCAGCGTTGGCAACTTTAAGAATATGTGGACTTCAACTCCATTCTGGCTGGGGAATTCTGGGAGCTGAAGTCTAACATCTTAAATTGCCACAGTTGAGAAAGACTGGTCTAGAGGTAGAATAGCTGCAAGGAGTGGAACATAATTCATGGCAATGATATAAAATAGCCTGCTGGACTTTCCTGGATTTTTGGCTTCTGAATTCCAATATTAAACAGTGGAATAGTGTTGGACTATTATTATTACTATGCATAGTAACCCATTCTGTGACAGAATATGCAACAACAAAATGGTCAAAATGCAAAGGTTAACCCTGAACTACTTGAATCAAATGGGATATATCCTTCTCCATGAAAAAATTGTATTCATTATCCATAAGCAATACAAATAGAATCCAATCTAATCCAATTTACCCCATTGGTTGATTATTATAACATTACTGGAGAGATTAATCAGGTACTTGACTTGGGGTCAGTTATAAACTTTAGAGTACTCATTGCAGGACATGGAATCCAGTCAACTTTTGAGGAAGCCATGTCCTACTGCCACTGTTGTCCTTCAAAAAGCTACCGGTGGCATATCAAAAATCAAGGGGGTACAGCAGAGTGTCTTCAGTGGAACGGGTATCCTGCAATATGAGATGAAATTCTGCACTGATTGATATCTGTATCATACACTGAGTAATGAAATGCATGTATGAACTAGAATTGATTCCACATCAAAATATTGAGAGCTGTGGTTTGAAAAAATATATGATAGCTGAACAAGGATAACTGATTTGTTCCATCTAATACTCTGGTGGCATCTTATCCATACTTCTCATGATATAAGACTTAAGAAAAGAAGAGGAATCCTGAGACAGACCAAAGGCCTTTGTAGACTAGCACCTTTTCCTTCAGCAACCAATTAAATACCTGGTGAAAATCCACTTGTAGGATATGAGCACAACAGCATTTGTTTGTATTTTCCACAAATTAGTAATTAGAAGCATCTCCCTCTCTCTCTCTCTCTCTCTCTCCCCCCCCTATACATTTTTATTATAATAGTAAAATCTATTACAAACAAAACTTAAAGAAAATAGAGAGGAGTAAAAAGTGCAAGGAAAAAGAAAGAAAAAGAAGAAAGAGAAAAGTCAGAGTATAATAAAGAGAAAATAAATATATAAAGGAGTGACTTCCAACCTTCATCACAACAACCATAAACAAATTTAGTAACTCTTCACCCTCTCTAAAGTTAAAAACATTTATCTCTTCATTCCATATCCCATCTCTTATCTATAACCAAATCCATAAAACATCATCTTTACAGTCCTGGTGTCAGCAGAAAGTCCATAAAGGGTAGCCAGAAGTAACAACATATTTTATTTTAACCTTGATCAAATAACCCAACATTACATTCCTTCCTTTTACTTCTAACAATCTTAATCTTTAGTTCATTCAAATATTGTCATAGGATTTGATTGCTCTTCATTTCTTCTTTGTCCCATTGCACAGAGTTCTTCAAGGCTTTAACAAGCCTCTTTTGTAAATCCAGTAGGAAAAAAAATTATCCAGGTCACTCTCTTGGTTTGTAATTTCTATTTCCTTTTTAAATTTTAAAACCTCAGGTAGTTTCTTTTGTAGATCCAGTGAAACATTATTTTCTAAATCATTCTCTTGGCCTGTCAGTTGTAAATCCACTTTTGATACCATCTCTATCTTGTCAGATAAAATTTGTTCTATGTCTGACATTTCTTCAATAACATCTTTTGGACATAGTCTATCCATAGAGGCAGACATCATTACTGATATTGTTGATATTGTGGCTTGTAGGCCTGTATATCTTTCCTCTATCTAAAATCTTTAGACCACTCTAGTGTCCAGTTTTTAAAATCATGACATTATCTATGTCATGTGTTGTAAAAACCAAGACAAGATCAGTTGCCCATGAGAAGCTGTTTGTACTTTATAATTCCAAAATCTTATTGTAAAAGTTTAAATATTCCAGCTTTATCTGGACCCTTAGTCTGTTTATAACTTTCGAAGATCAAAATCTTATTTAGCTTTCTGCTGTTTATTTCAGTTTCTTTACATTCTTAAGCTTATAATTAAAATATTCTTTCATTCAGGATTAGAGGCAGACTCACCTGGCGTTTTCAAACTTGTCATTCCGAAGGTCTGTAATAGCTTAGAAATATTAATGAGCAGTTTTCAAAAGTGATTAGAAAGTGAGGTTTGCAAACTTAATGTCCTTTAAAAGTCTGTGCCATGGTTGTGAGCAAGATGGCCAATCCTTTTGATGTCCAGCACTCAAACCCAAGGAAAGCTGCTGTCCTGCAGTTTCCTTGCAGGGATCGGCTGTCCGGAGCACTTGTGAGTGATCTCCCATCCTCTCCTTATCTGGAGAGGTCCTGTAATGGTATGTGGGAATGACCTTGAATGGTGAGGGGAAGAGATTCTGCCTAGGGAATAATCAGATAAAAGGGTGAGGAGCCCGCAGCTGAATAACAGGAACAGAAGGAAACTTAGAAAAGATCCACCCTAACTTATCAGGCTGTAAAAAGAGACGGCAGGAAATTTGTACTTTCAGACTTGCAAGATTCTGTTAATGGAGCCTTACAATAAAGTAGCTCATCTTGTCATGTTTCCTGCCTGGTTTACCTGGGAGGCTGACAGATTCCAAGGAACCAGTGTACTCACTGGTTCCTTGGACTTTGCCGCAGTTGTCGGCTCTGCTTTCACAGAGCCATCTTCAGTTCTCCATACCTCCCCCGGAAGAGCCTAGAAGCGTACATCCCTTATGACTACCAGTCACTTAATAATCTTGTCCATTTGAAACCACTTCTAGCTCATGTAATGTGTTACTCAATTTCAGAGGGCTTCTTGTGTGGAAAGGGCAGCTGGCTGTGTTCCTACCGTAATGTGACTTATCATTTGGGCTTGAGATCTGCACAAATAAGCCTCCTCTATGGAGGAGCAAACTGCATGTCCCCACAGCCTTTTCAAAGTGTTCCTTGCTATAACACATGCAAAGAGCTTCTATTCTGTTTGTCTGTAGATTGACTCTTCTTATTGACTGTTCCTTCCTTTATGGAATATGGTTTATGCAGGTACTTCTACTAGAATGGAATTGCAAGAAGTGTTCGTTAGAATGTTAAGATGATGGATTTTTCTCACTCCCCTCCTGCGTGCTTATAATTAGGTGTTTTGAATCCCTCTTTCGGGTTTAAATATAGAACAGGAAGTCTTTCCTATATAAATGGTAGAGACAGAGATTTATTTATTCCACTCCCTGACATTTTAAAGTACACTATCTGTTATGTGTTTAAACTTTATGGTTTTATTTACTTTTTAAAAATGTGATTGTAACCATGTACAAATATTTTATAGGGGTCAGTATATACATGTTCTTAAAAAATAACAGGTAAGAGGAAAGTAGTTATTCTTCAGTAATTCTTTGACCAGCCACAATTTATTTACAGTTTTCATCAACTATTTTATAAACTAACTGCAAATACTTCATATAAACTTCCATAGAATATGTAAGCAGAGTATAGGAACATAATCTTGAAATGAAAATGATTTGGTTAATAGCAACTTATTTATTTACATTGTGTAGCAGCCTGGAAGAGATCCTTACCGAACAGATACAAATTAATGTAACACCACATTAGTAATTATGTTAATTTCTTCCACTTCAAGAATGGGAGGTACCTGGACTTCAAATAGCAGAACATGTTTGTATATGAGCTGATTTATATGATGCAAGCCTGTGCTCCAAGGTTTATGAACATCTGTAGACGATTTGCAATTTATGCATTTGAGAATATTTATAAGCCTTCTTTCAAGCATCAATGAATCAAGAATTTTTGCTTATTGTGTCAAGATTATCATGAAGCAATGTAGGGGCATTGCTAGGAGTTAATTTTGTTCTGATCAAATAAATAAGCACCTCAAGAAGAAAACACAATCTGCTTAGAGAAAACAAACTAAAAATGTATGCATGTAGATGATTGTTCCATAGAAGCTTAATTTGTGACTGACAATAAGATTCTTGCCATTACAGAACTATATCACTAATATTTCCCTGCCCTCTTCATTCCAATTTCAATATTAGGTAATTATTTTAATAATTTCATCGGCTCCTTACTCTAACAATGTGTTACTAATGCATGTATCCTGGTCAGTATAACAGCATTTGACAGATGTAAAAATTTGCTTTCCCCATCCCAATGAAGTGTGAAAATATTTGGGAACTGAAAAATATAGCTTTCTGATAAATATAATGACAGTGCCTAACTTTGTGATGAAAACACATTATTATGAACGCCAGTGCATGGGAATTGTTTAGACAAGCTGCAAAGATTATTGCTAAAATGATATCAAAAGCAATAAAATACAAAACAACACCCTTGCATTGTTATGCTACAATTTGGTGATGTTATCAATATTGCCATATCAAATCATATAGGACTTGAAGTTAATATGAAAGGAGAATTTTTTTTTAACAGAAAATTCAAGAGGGAGAAAAAAGCTTTGATTATTTTTCTGTTCTATGCTTATTTTTTGGAGGTCAGATGGGTAGCATGACTAACACACGCAGATACAGTAGTACCTCGGGTTACGAACTTAATCCGTTCCGTGACTCTGATCGCAACTCGATTTGGTTGCAACGCAAGGTAAATTTTCCCATAAGGTTCAATGTAAATACGGTTAATCCGTTCCGCCCTCCGAATTTGGTCGCACCACGAGGCAAATTTCCCCATAAGGTTCAATGTAAATACGGCTAATCCGCCCTCCGAATTTGGTCGCACCACGAGGCAAATTTCCCCCAAAACACACCACAAGCCTCACCGAACGTCTCCTTGCTACCGCGATCTCGCCCACAGGAAGCCGCGACCTCGTGGCAGCAGGGCAAATGGCTGCGGATCCGGTTCGTAGCTCGAGGCGGAGCTCGCATGTCGAAGGAAATTTTTGGGGCCGGAGCTGCTTGTATCTCGAAAAATTCATAAGGAGGGGCGTTCGTAACCCGAGGTACCACTGTACTTTTAAGGAAATTGGTTAAATAAGTGACTCATGCTGAGCCATAGCATGGAGAGATTAGAAACTGAAGGCAATTAACATGCAAGTTTAGAATCGGAAGTGAGTTCTGACTAATTTGGAAAGCAACTGCGCCATCAGTTCTTCAACCATCTCTCAGGGCTTTGAATATGACTTTAAGTGTGTGAAAAGTGAGACCCAACACTTTGATTCCACTGTCAAACTGCTGTTAATGTTGAGGAAAGTTTCCTAATATTCAGCTGAAATCTGTGTTCCTGCACATCAATCCATTATTCTACATCCTGTTTTTCTGGGGTGATAGATCATTGAGAGACATAAGCCAAGAGTCTTGATTTAGAAGTCATGATAAGGAAACCACCAAAAGAGGTTCCCATGGTTTGTTTCAATACTCTGGCTAGCAGGAGGAATCAAGAGGAGAGATTAAGCAGGATATGCACAAATGTGTTCATGATTAAGCCAGAATGCAGTCAGTGAGTGCTCACTTACAGGCCATAACACTCTTTCAAAGATAGATGGAATAATTTACTGAATATCTCCATCAGTCTTCATACTTTCCATGTGATTCATTCCTTTACAGATGGGTCTAGAATTTCTGTTCTAATCATCAAAATGGTTTCTGTTCTAATCAGTGAAGTGGTGAAATTTCAGATAGTAACTTTGTGTTTAAAAACGACTATCAAATTGCATTAGTATACCTCTGTGGATGGTAGGGCACTCCAGTCAGAGAAATCTACTGAGAGATAACTTTTCAATGGCTGTGCAATGTGGTTACTACCCGTGAGCATCAGAGTTTGCTGGGTGACAAGCAGAATGGGGGGGGGGGGGAATAGAGTACAGAAATGCATCTTTTTTAATTTTTAAAATGGGCATCCACCTTCAAACCCAGTTTTTTTTTTTTCAGAATGACTAGTGATTATTTGCTTCTCTTCTAATAATATCTTCCTAAAATAAATTTTAAAATCCCTAGCAGAGCAATATGAGTTTGGTCTTAGGTGATGGGGCTGAATGTGGAAGGTAGAGCTTGGAGCAGAACATTCGGTTATCCCTCTCCTGCTGGGAGAGTGACATTTCAAGTGCAGTTCTGAAGGCTCCTGTCTCTCATCAGTTCTTTTTGTCTTTGGAGAAAGTGAGCTGTGTAATTTACCTCTTTGCCTGGTGACACACAGAAAGAGGACAAAAGTAGAGAAACAAATGTGCCTTTAGCTTAGAATGAAATAAGGTGTGTGTCTTTTTGTACGTGCTTGAGAGGTAGATCTCATCCAAATCCAAATGTCAAGCTGCTCCTATTCAACACATATCTATAGATTACAAAGGCTGAATTTAGAGAAGCCATCTTATTTCATTCAGCAGCTCTTAGAGTAGCAAAATGAGGCAGATGCTTTGAAGGCAAGGGCACCTGTAGCTTCTCTTTATATGCTGTCAGTTATTTGGCACAAAGCAGAAGACTTTGCCTCGTTTCCTGTGAGCTCATTGGATCTACTCTGCAATATTCTCAATTACGAATGTGTTAATACATTGCTTCCCGCAGCCTAGACTGCAGATATGCGAGCAAAATAGGTGGCTCCTAAAATGAAGGATAAATAAGGGGTATTGTTACACTTTCAAAGGCACGGGCATTGTGCACCCATTTACTCAGATGGGTAACTGGGTAATTGAATTTTGGGGAAAAGATGTTAGATTTTTTTAACAATGAAAATGGGCTGATTCAATTGTTTTGGAGGTACAATGCAGAGAGTGAATTTGAAATCATACAGTATTCACATATATTTGTTGTATATGCCAAACGTTTACCTTTTCCTTGTATTTTTCAGAATTCAGAATACATTTTGGTATCCTGAAGCACAGACAGTTGCAAATAGGGCCTCTCTCCTATTTCCCACTTTGTTTTGCTTTCTAACATCAGCCTGTCCTGCTGATTTCAGTTCCTTGAGAGGAAGAAATGCTGCATCTCTTCAGGAGATGCCTAGTTCATGCTACAATTTCCTGAAGTCCAGTTAAGGGCAGTGCAGAACACCAGGCTGCCCAGACCATTATGAGGAAGGCATCTCCCTTCAACAGAGAAGGGGGTCCCACTGTAGAATATTTCCACCAATGTTTGCTTGGTTACTCAGATTACTAAGTAGCTCTGTTAACGTCAGTAAAGAAATGTGCTACTTTTCTGGTCAGTCTTGACTCCCGACAAGTCCCTGCAGCTTTCTTGGCAAGATTTCAGAAGTGGTTTGCCATTGCCTCCTTCCTAGGGCTGAGAAAGAGGGACTGGCCCAAGGTCACCAGCCAGCTTTGTGCCTCAGGGGGGCTAGAACTCAGGGATTTCCGGTTTCTAGCCTGGTGCCTTCACCACTACACCGAACTGGCTTTACCTGTGACCTTTTATTGTTTTAACTTTTTTATTGATGGATTTTATTATATTTTGTTAGCAGCTTTTGGATTTTTGATGAAATGAATTCCTTGAATACCCTTCGATAAAATTATATTAATACAGTAATTAAGTACATTCTTTCCTAATAGCATCACTCAGTTTGGGAATAGAGCCCTTCCCACTTTGGGGGCAGCATCTATCTGGGTTAGAATTGTCTAGGGACAAGCCCATGTTGCTGAAGATTATCTGATGAGAATAGTGTATTATGTTATGTACATGCAATTACATAGTGTGTTATAGTTGTAGTATATAAGTTGCTTAGAGATTATTATATTATGTAATATATTAATATTTTAAATAAATAATTGTTTAAAAAGCACATCGGCACTAAACTGCAAGACTGACATAACATGAAATTGGGACATCAGTATATGAGGATTATTATAGCCCCTTGCTCTGGAATATACATAATTTTAAGCTGCTTTTCTACATTCTACATATCACACATATTCAATTGCATTGCCTTTCTATTGAATCATGATTATTTTTTCATATGTAGAAACTCTGAGGGAGTGTAATTTCATAGATAGAATCACATTCTGAAATATGCATGTTTAGGGTCTTAATTCCCTGAATAGGAGTTTATTGAGGAAAGATTTCTTAGATATAGCAATTCTAGAACTAACCAGATTATTCCTAATGATACAGAGGCTGTGAATAACTGTAGCTCGTAATAATTCATAATAATTCAAGCTACCAAATCAGATGAAAGTATATTCCTATCTGTACTGCAGAAATGTTAGCTCATTTATTTACCAGAGTCAGGGCTTGCAAAGAGCTTATCCATGGAGAATAAGTTATTTTCACTTGAACAGAGTTTAAGAATGTTCTTTACTCATTGGATAAAAAGCTAATAGACCTGGATCCCAAGACAGTAAATAGAAGGAACCCTATGGATGGAAGGTACCCAATCCCTTCCTTTACCAATAACCTCCCCTCACACCCAACCCCATTAAACCTACAGCTGGGTGGGCAATGGTTCTACCTTGTCTTGCATGACAGATTCATGTACTATAAAGAAGACTTCTCTAACCCAGGTTCAGTTGAGGTTTTGATATCAAAACCTGTTGATGGCACTTCTTTCTCTGGAAGTGGAAAAGAATCTTAAACATTGGAAGAGATTTTTTCTGCCCTGTCATTATGGCTAAAAAATGCTCTGCTGGATGAGCACGTCTACTGTATTTGCTCTGCCCATTCACTTACAAAGATCCCTGAACTGTGATCATCTAATCTAATACAGATGGGTTGGATGAAAGTCTAGTTTGGCTTTCAGCCATTTGGACTTCTGTTCACTGTATTCTGCAGTGGAGGTTGGAAAATTATTAAGAATGTTGGAGTACTAATTAGGTTGGATTCCTGGTAGAAAAATTACAATAATCAGGTAATCAGGCTAGCATATTTTGAGTTGAAAACTTATTTTTAAAAGGAGGAATACCATTGATCAGGAGTGGAGAGGTATTGAACTATTGGACCAGAACTATGCTGATGACCTGTTCTTAATTTCAGATGTCTGTGTTCAAGATTAGATTTTTTGGCCACTAGTTATTTGGACTTTAAAAAAATAATGTTTTAACCAAGTTGTGCATAACTTTTTGTTGTGTCATTTTGAATTTGTGTTCCTGTTCTCAGTTCAATGAGCACTTTCAAGTGCCATCAGACAGGAGAGCAATGCAGGGAGATGCTACGAGTATATTTAAACTGGATGACTATGCCATTTCTCATTCTTTGTTTTATTGTTTATCAAGTGTATATAATTGCATACTATGACGTTGTGTATGACAGTATCTGGCCAATTCCCAGGAGCAAGTATATGGCTAGGTGAGCATTTATATGATAAAAAATGGATATGCGTCTATCCAAACACTGCCACGGAAAAGTCCTCTTTCTTCTGTGGCTTCTCTCAGCCATTCCACAGGTTCTTTTCATTCAGTACATCAAAGTCATTTGTAGTTTCATTGTTCTACAGTGCCCCCTCCTCCCCTTTTCTCCCTTATTCCCCCCTCCCTCCGTTTATATTAGGGTGGTAACCTTTTGATGGCTGGAGGCAACATCCAAGAGTTTCTGGGCTGGAGGCACAATACGCAGGGCCAGGAATTTTCTTTATTTTTTTCCTTGCATTTTTAAGAGGAGTTTTTCACTCTTCTTTCCAGCCCGTGTTCTAGACATGCAAAAATGCCCCTCATGCCTCAGCTTTCAGACTGAAAGCTTTTGGATTCTATATGTAACAGGAGCATCTGGATTTATAACAGTGAAGCATAAGCTGAAAAGAAATGCATTTTTTTTCATCATGATAGTATAAAGAAATATAAAGGGATAATAAGAGACTAAATGATTTGGAGTTGTTTACTGAGTCCCCTTTCACTCATTTTCTGGCTTGATGATTAAAATCTTTCTCTTTTGTACTCCACTCCAGTTTTCAGTATAAATGTTAATAAAATGGATTAAAGATAGATTAAAAGTGGACAGAAAACCAGGTTGGTGTAGTGGTGAAGGCACCAGGCTAGAAAATGGGAGACTGTGAGTTCTAGTCCTGCCTTAGGCATGAAGCCAGCTAGGTGACTTTGGGCCAGTCCCTCTCTCTCAGCCCTAGGAAGTAGGTAAGGGCAAACCACTTCTGAAATCTTCCAAGAAAACTGCAGGGACTTATTCAGGCAGTTGCCAGGAGTCAACACTGACTCAAAGGCATAAAATAAACACACCAAAAAAAAAAAAAAGTGGACAGCCCCATCTGCTGCTACATGGCTCAAAAATCGATTTCATTGGATAATGGTTATTCTCAGAATTTAGAGTCAATTAAAGTACCAGTAAATATAAAACCATGCTTTGTGTCACATTTTTTCAAAATAATTTGTGTGCCTATAACCAAAATATTAAGCTATCAATGTAATATATAAACAATGTAATATATATTTATTGGGCCAAATACATTATCTTAAACAACTGGGACTTCTTTCTCTACCTTTTTCTACAAATCCTACCTGTCCTCTCTCAAGCTAACCAGTGGTTTAATTTTGGAGATCACAATTTAATATAACACTTAGTTTCCATGTGTATGTGCTATCTGTGACCCACTAAATTTCTCTTCCAGAATAATCTCAACCATATGCTTTTTGACAATATATATCTTGTTTTAAGTTTAAGCTCCCCAAGTTGATCCAACCATTTAGTTGGATCATGAATATTCAAGTTATCTTTCTTGACTTGGTGGCTTTCATATAATGTTGGGATTACAATTCCCAGAACTTCCAACCAGTGTGACCAATACTAGGCTTGAAGATTATAGTTCAGCACATCTGGACTGTGCCAAGTTACAAAAGTTTGAGGTACAGCTTTTTGCACCTTGATATTATTGCATGGTGTGAGTAATTCTATGCAGCAAAAGGTGTGGTAAAGAATACAAATAATTGGGCAGTCTTATGATCACTATTTAATTGGTTTCAGCTCTGTTTTTTTTTTTTTAAATTTTCATTTCTCTCCTCTTTTTCCTACAGCCCTTTCTTGAACCAATTGCCCCTTTTAAAGAATTACACCATCTTTGTGTAAACAAACACTTATATTACTTACTGTTCAGACAATGCCAATGTTCCCAAGGAAGCAGGAGAAAAGACATTATTCTATGAGAGAACAAAAACAGAATAGTAAAAGGGGCAACAACAGGCTGAGGTTAAGAGAATCTTCCAGAACCTCACAACCATCTAGGGAGTGCCCAACTTATATATTAACAAGGTACTAGCTGCTACAATTAACCCGTCCCTTTGTATGTAGGGACGGGTTAATAGCCCAACAGATACTAGCTGCTACATAGCCCAACAGATGTTTCATGAAATGTAGTGGAATAATTTTGGTATATATGCATATATGATACAGCCATTAATCCAAAATCGCAGGTACACAATATAAGAAACATACTGTATTAAAAGTAATTGTAAAATGCTTGATGTCATTTGGTTTGGAGCAGGAACATCAGTAAACGAACCTTTGGTTGCTGTCTGGCCAAGGTGTCCTTTTCACAGTTAATGAAGATCCACATGGTCCTCTTGAACCATTTTTAGATGGAATTTTCCTAGCATGGTTTTGACTGGAGCAACAGTAAAATTAAATGCCACCATCTAGAGGTAATGCTGCCCTCTATGGAACGGATGACAGCTTCTAAAGCTTATATTGTTTTCCTTTGCTCTTTTGTTCACGGCAATGAGCAACTTCTGCTGTTAGCTAATGTGTCGCAGCAGCTCCATAATCAGCTGCAGGATGACATAAAGACAGACCTGCTGGGGCAATGAAAGGTGAACAGCATGCCAGATGATTTCCATAATACAAATGATGACTGTCGCTTATGAGATTTTCTTAGACTGGAATGCCTAACTTTTGAAATCTAGCTTTGTAATGGTATCATGACTTTGTTTGCACTGTATGTGCTTTTTACTTACACCGATTAGTGAATGCCCAGTCAGAGCAGTAAAATGTGATTTTTTTAAAAAAAAAATGCAGTGAAGCTGGGTAATTTAACGATTATAGACCTAAATGGCACACACGCAGAATAACAAAAAGAGTTGTTTGGTTTAAGCAGCAGTGACAGCTATTTGTAATGCTGTATTACAGAGAGGGAGAGAGAGAGAAAGAAAGAGAGAGGGAGAGAGAGAGAGATGTACTTATGGAATAAAGCAAATTAATTATGGATGGAGTATTACTGCTTCCCCACAAAAAATAAACCTCTGTTATTGAATTGTTTTAGAATATTTTCACTGTGTATTCAAGAGGAATTGGTTATGTGCCTGTTTCACCAATGTTTATGGGGAGAGTACATATTGTGCAGCTTGGCAAAGGCATTCCTTCCCTCTTAACTGTCATTAAAGCCCATTATATATTATTAATAAGTTTGCATAGTGTTTTGCTCCCGCATCATTTTAGTCTGGATTCGACAGCAGGTGCCCAATATTTACATGCGTACAACAATTTCATGCATACAATGTGGTATCTCCGTAACGCTTTCTTAGATCACAGCTCTTTGTATTGTTAAAGTGGCTTTTCCTAAAATTCCCTTAATTCCAGAATGGCTTGCTTAGGAGCCTTTGGAGGATCACTTTTCCAAAATGCAAAGTGTTTTTTTCAATTCTCTATCAAGAGCTAATGGGGTACAGCTGTCCATATAGTGAGTCTCCAGGATATAGGCTAGAATTCCTTGTTTGGCGCACAGAAATTGAGTAGCTCTGTTCATCTAAGCTAGTGTTTCTCAACCTTGGCAACTTTAAGATGGGTGGACTTCAACTCAACTTCAGCATGCTGGCTGGGGAATTCTGAGAGTTGAAGTCCACATGTCTTAAAGTTGCCAAGGTAGAGAAACACTGATCTAAGCTAATAATTGGCTCTTCTCTAGGATCACAACCAAACTTTTGGTTAAGACATTTCCTCTTCAGGCACTGGCTCATTTTCATTTTGATTCATGGCTTAGCCCTCATTTTGACAGCTGGGGTGGCTCCTGAGATTCTTATCCACAGCTGGCTGGAGTTCGCCCCTTGTACATCTTCTCTGATAGTGCTATGCATTCATGAAGTATTTCCAAAAGTACATGAATCATTTTCTAGAACAGTGGTTTTCAGACTAGTACTGAAGACTTGGAAGATTCTTTAGAAACCTATGCTTTTTGTTTAAATTTACAGAGTAGAATTTAAACACAGTTGGAAGGCTGTCCACATTAGACATTTCAGGCTGGGTTTGTCCATATTTTCCCCATTTTAGCTTCTTTCTATTTGTCTTGTCTTTGGAATCTACCTTTTTGGCCATTCTTGGCATTATGTGTTATTGGGTTTTTTGTTTTAGTTTTTGCTGCTGCTTTCCTATTTCGTGCTATGAGCAACTCAATTTGTGAAGAGACAGACCCTTGTAAACCCTTTCAGATATTTAAGCATTTGTCTCTTTTGGTGCACTCACAGCAGCATCAAAAGAATCCTGCTGGATCAGGTTGAGGATCCACCTAGTCCAGTATCCTGCATCACAGAGTGACCAATATGTACAACATAATACAACAGTTACACAAATTAAAAACAATAAGCTAGAGCAACATCAATATCTAAATGGTGTTCTCTCAAGGAATTAGATTCAAAAGCTCTATTTTAATTTGCCTCTGGAAGGACATATTGTTGGAGCTAATCTAGCATCCTGGGGGAAACTGTTGCATTATATTAGGGCTATTACTAAGAAACATCTCTCAGCCCCCTTAACTTCATGGGAGTGGGGAACAACAAGTAATTTTTCCTGAGATATTTTTATTTGGTGGGTCACTTCTAGTTGAAGTAGGTGGTCCTAAAGGTACCTCCGTGCCATGCCATATAGGGCTTATAGATTAAAACCAGAAACCCACTGGCAATCAATGCAGACTCATTGCACAGGTAGCCCTGCTAGTCTTTAAAGAGAACCCTATATAGAGCACATTGCAATAGTGGTATTGAGAGCATATATATTGCCTCAAGATCTTCTTGCTTCAGATAGAGTCACAACTGGTACACCCACCAAAGCTAGGCAAAGACCCTCCTGACCATGGACTCTGCCCATTCAGAAGCTCTGAGTCCTGGATGACCTCAAGTTATGTACCTGATCTTTCAGGGGATCTGGTCTCTCAGGACAGCTGTCTCAGGGCAGCATTGTCCCTTCAAGAGGCAACACTGTACCTAATATAGAATGTTGTGGAATAAATCATATGTATGTCTTGTTTGGGTTTGTTTCTTCCCCAACACACTGGATCAAATTCAACTGCATCACCAGAATGGCTGGCAGTGGCACATACAGTTGAGTACTATTAGCCTGTTAATGATATGATGCCTCAGACTGAAAGATGACTTCTCCCAGCAGCTTCATATAGAAGTTAAAATGTAGAAGGGAGAAAGCTGAGCCCTGCAGCACTCTACATGTAAAATACCACTGGGTTGCAATTCCCCTACTTATAACCATCTACTGGAAACATCCACTGAAGAAAGACCAGACCCCCTGGAGCCCAGTGCTCCCCCATTCCCACAGATGGTTCAGAAGATACCATGGTTGATGATATGAAAGGCAGTCAAGATAGGACCTGAAGGGGTGCACATCCAGGTTTTAGGAATATAATTTAGCAACACATTTACATCTTTAAAACTTAGCTTCCTTTCAGGACCTGGTACACCAAAATAAGAATTTCCAACCGGAAAAATATTACCAGTGGGTATGATCAAACCACTTTAATATGAAATCTGAAATTTTGAAAGTGAAATCTTGGGGTTTGACCATTTCCTAAGGATTTAATCATTAACTTACTGTTTAAAATATCTAAGCAGAATTAGCATAGGCATTTCACTTAAGAATAGATAATAGTCTTGAGCATAATACTCATTTTCAAAACATCTTTTCTTCTCCATAATATATCACCTTTGATCTATATTATACAATCTGATATTTTCATATCTAACAAAAAAGATATGTTCCTAGGAATAATTGTCCCCAAATATTTAACAGAATTTGTTAAAGCAAAGGCTTTAACAGAACAAAATATACACTCCCACTTTCTTTAACAGGTTTCCTTAAGAACCCTATTGCCTATTGGTAGATTATTAGATTTGTCCAATTTAAATATGTACCCAGGATATTTACCAAATTGCTGAACAATACATTGTAATGGAGCCTAATCCTAACTGGAATTTTTGTAGAAGCTGTTTTTCTCATAAATTGTCCCAAAATTTTAATCTGTACCATATCAGAGCCTTTTCTGCATCCAACAAGGCCACTGTGGCCATTATATATTTCTCAGAATGTTTGGATGTTGTAAAAAAACCCAAAAACCTAGAGAACAATTCTCAGCCAAATTAATAGTTAAAAGTATTTAAAAATAGTCCAAACAAGAATATGTGCTGTGAGTTGGAAGGAAAAGAAAAAAAAGAAAAAAAAACAGTTGGACAACAGCCCAACTCTCTAAGCTTGGAAACTTTACTTGGATTTAAATTAAATTAAACCCAGCCATAATGGTTTGATTGATCAATAAACAAAAATGATTTGCAAACTGTTGGGCAAAATTTTTGATCAGAGCCAATGAGCTGTCACCACTGATAATGACCCAAATCAAATAATACCCATCAGTATCCAAAATTTCTTATTAAATTATAAAAGTTGAAGATCATACAATTGCTCTAGTGACTCCTTTGTCCAGAGCAACTGAATTATTTGAGCTAAGATTTACAATATTTATTAGAAGGAGACTTGAAGTTACAGTACAAGAATTCCAGTGAGTACTCTAGTCTCAAATGAGACACCTCTATATAAGATGGGGTCTTAGATGGGGTCTTAGATGGGACTCTGAAAGCACTCCACTTCCCTGCCTGGCTAGGCCCTCTTTTCCAGCCACCCAGATTTGTCTTTCAGCTTCCTCCTAGAACATGAGGATACCTGCTTTATAAAAGTGAGCTGCTTGCTGCAAACCATGATTGAACTCATTTCTTGACTGAAGCTATAGAAATATTGAGCCAAACTGGTGTTTGTATGTGTGTGTGTGTTGTAATTTAGGGAGGTGGTAGCAAATTAGGTAACAATAACCACATTTGTTTTGAATATTTCAAACTCAGAGAGAGAGATCTTAGAGCAGAGGTTATAAATAAAGGGGAGTTGGAATAGATTAAAGGTATGTAATTACAGAAGTTGGCAGTGTTCTGATCTCAAAAAAAGATCAGCTCTGGGTGCTCTAAAAAAACTTACACAGGATTATGCCTGATTAGTCCAGAGATGGGAGACCACAATAATTCCTAGAGATGTGGATTAGCCTGGGGAGTTTAAAAAAATATTGAAAGAAGATAATAGCAATTATTTCCATATTGGTTCCAAAAATAATGTGGGTGTGTCTGTGGAAGACACTAGGAATTGAGTTTATTCAAGGAGATTTTACCATTATCTTTAAGATCAAGTAATTCTTACAATCCTTTGCTATTAACTGTGTTGGCCAGGCTGATTTAAGTTCAAATCCTAAGATTGGGGCAGTTAACAAATATGATAGAAAACTAGGAGGTCAGAGCAAGCAGCCTCACCTGTCTCAGTGTCAGATATCAGAATATGGTTTAGGTTTTGGATTGTTGCCAATGTTCTATTTATTAGTCAGGAATATAATCTGGAGGTAAATATTTTTCATATGTTTATATTGTGTCAGACAGTTTCAATATGGTCAGGAATATGTTTTATTTCTTTCCTCCCTTTCTCCAACAGAATATTGAAGAGAAGAAATCTATCTTCATTTTTAGAGGCATAATAGCAAAATAGACCAACATGGTTGAGGGGTAGGGATGGAGGTGGAGAACAACCTGTATAAACAAAATCACAATATCGTGGTTGCAAATGGACCGCAAATTGTTTGTGGCCATATCAGAATAGTAAATATCCTCAGCATGGGAGAACAGCAGGTTTGGAGGCTAAATCTTCTGAAGATTACTTAAGAGCATGAGGTAAGTTTAGCCTGGAGAAGCTAAGGGGAGACAATGAGAGAAGTCTTCCAATACTTGAAGGGAACAATTGCCCCAGGGAAGAGGGTCTGGATTTATTCTCCTTAGTGTCTGAGTATAGGACAGGAACCAGGGGATGAAAGCTTTACAGAGAGATCCAAACTTGAAATAAGGAAGATTTTCTTGACTGAAACAGCTAATAAGCCTGCCTCCTGGAGTTGTGAGTGTTCTGTCGCTGGAGGTTGTCAAGTGAAGGTTGGGCAGCAATTCCTCTGGGTGGTATGAAGATTCCAGCATTAGGCAGGAGATGGATTCAAAGACAGTCGAGGTCCCTTCCCACTTTATGATTCTATGATTCTAAACCAGTGTAGACGGAAAGGTTAAATTTGGGTATTTACTGTATTTCCATTTTCATAACGCATCTATCCCAGGACATGATTCATGACATTGACCTGCCTTGATAATAATAAAGAAGCCCTATGATGGATCTGATTTAATAAAACGGGTTTGCAGTAGAGTAATGGGAGAAAAATGTTACGGCTGTGCAGTGTTTCAGGTTCATGCTCCAAAAGATGCTTTGGAACTTGCTGGTGTGAATGTAACCCTTGCCTGCAACAGCTTAAAGTGCTTCAGATTCCTTCTCCAAAAGTTGCTTTAGAGCATGTAACAGTGAAGATTTAGTCCATGTCTGCCATATCGTAAAGAAAAGACATGCCTTTGTCAAGATCATGCTGCTTGCATGTACAGATGCTACACAATCCAAGGAAAAGGCACAATTATTTTAAGAAGCTTATACATTTGCACTCCTTTTTGAAGACAGAATGTGAGGTACTGTACAGCCCTAAAGATGTGACTTTGCATGTTTCGGCAAGCACAATAAAATAACTGTGACATTTCTAAAACATCCTTTTTTCTGTTGTAAAAAACCTTAACTATATAGACATTTACAACAACATGTGATTTTAGTATTTTATTCGTTCACAAGTAGTAGCCTCTTAGCAAAACTTGAGTATTTATTAACAGCCCAGTGTTTATTTTTCATTGCAAGCAAAAAGTATCGATCTGGATGCTTCAAGGTAATTAGCAGTATGGAATGGAGTGTAGCATATAGTGTGATGTGTGCTAGGAACGTGCATTTCTGTGGCATATTGTAATCTACAGCAGTGGATTCACCTAGCTAGCACCCCATTTGCTACTGCTGATGTGTGTTAATCAAGCTGTGTCTAATTCTATTCTGAACAATGTGAGATTCATAGGCCTGCATAGTGAGAGATAGGTTGCCAGTGTGCATGGCCTGGTAAAAATATGAAAGGATAGTCATGTTTTCTTCTTAGTATCCCATTAACTGAAATGACCATCCATGGATTAAAAGTACTACAATTTTGCTTATAGTGGAATGAAGTTGACCTTGGCCTTTTTGTTCTAAGTATCACTGCTCTCTCTGAAGTGTTTGGCTTCTCTTATTACAAGTGTTGGGTAACCAGATGTGTATGTGACTAATGGGCTATGGCGATGATGGGAATTTAATCTCCTTCCTGCATCCTCCAGTAAAGATGAACGATCAGCTTGTTTGTGATCTCTAGAAGTTTTACCTAGTCTGAGTAATTTAATTTCTTCTCATGTTTTGTCAATTCAGATGGAAAAAATTTTTGCCAATTTTTTTTTTTTGCTTTCGTGTTTTCAGTATTTTTCCCCCCATTTTTGAGCTGATAATTGTAGGCAAAATGTGAAGAAGTCTGCAATTTACTTGTTTATAAGACTTTTATACTGCTTCAGTTTCACGAACTCTAGGTGGTAACAGTAGCTTTGGTTTCATCAGTCTGTCATCCAGTGCAGGACCAGTCCTATCATTAGGAAGAGTGAAGCAGCCTTTAAAGCAATATTTCATGATAGTCAGGGATGAAGAGCAAATCTCAACCCCCAGTGCCCTGCCTCTCCAGGAGTGGATTCTGTCTTGCACACATAGTAACTGAAAACCTGCCATCACTCTTAGAGATTCCCTAGAGTAATGCATTGTGAGATGCCCAAAGAGGTCTGTTAACATGTTAACTTTTTATGTTCATATATGCACAAGTGTCAAATGGAGTGGCATTCACAGCAAAATGAAACGATAGCAAAATTATGTGTGTGATGATGTCATCACACCAATGTCACCATTGCCTACTGACGTCTGATGCAAGTTAATATGGTTCTGTTGCAATACACATTTCATCATTTGCTTAAATGCACTAATATTGTATTAGTAATTCATATAAGAACCTAATGCACTAATATAATTAAAGCTTAGGGACTTGATAATATGTTCTAACAGGGAAATTTTGGTTGACAAGCAATGTTCATTGATTTGTTTCCTACAGCAGTGGCCAAACTTAGCAAGTAGGATACAAAATATTTTGCACTTCTCCTGGACACTGAATATTGATTGAGTTCACCGGCATAAAAGTACCTAGGCCAGAAGATGTGTTATTTTGGAAAGTCAAAATGTAGAACAGAAATCAGATATTCATCAAAAAGTAGGACAGTGGAACCTTGGTGATTATGCCACCTACTGGTATCCAGTGGAGTAAATTAAAATAAATATGGTTCATACTAAGGAATGAGAGGTCAATATTTATGGGACCAATCTTGACTTTAGTCTTAGATAGCATCATATGATATGTAAAATATATTGAATAGTTTTGGAGTGATGTCAGCTCCTGTCAGCCTCCCAGGTAGACCAGACAGGAGACATGACAAGATGAACTAATTCTACTTTATTGGAAGGCTACATTAACAAAATCTTGCAAGTCTGAAAGTACAAATCTCCTGCTATCTCTTTTTACAGCCTGATAAGTTAGGGCAGATCGTCTCTAAGTTTCTTTCTGTGCCCATTATGCAATTGCTGGCTCCTCTTTTATCTGATTGTTCCCTATGCAGCATCTCTTCCCCTCGCCTCTCAAGGTCATTCCCACCTGCCATTACAGCTCGTGGCTTCTTCCTTGCTCCTCAGGAAGCTGCATGAAACTTCATCTATGACTTTATATTTTTTAAAAAATCTTCTACTGAATGCAGTCTTTGCTTTCACATGGTCAATGTGAAGAGGAACTGTAAGCATCATCTGTATTGTTAGATGCCATTTGTATGCCTCTTTAGATGTAATGATGTGGTTTATGTTAAAGTCTCTGTGCTCTTTAATAAAATATGTCTTGTTTTATTTTAGTTTATGGCTTTGCCATATCATGCAGAAGATTGTTGCTTCTACTTGTCTCATTAGATTCAACAGGAGAGGTATGCTACAGGCCCCGTCAAAGAATATCATCTTGCAGAACCAGGAAGTGGGCATTTTATGTTGTTGAACCTGCCATTTGGAACCCTTCCCCCAAAAGTAGGTTGGCTCTGCTGCTGCCAGCTTGTCAGAAGACTCTTAAGTCATGGATATATTTCTGGGCAAGAGGGTTGGATATTTAGCTAGAACTCATGATTTGGTTTTTATTTGTCTAAATGGGTTTGACTATTGGCTTTGTTTACATTTTCTATTATGTTGTTTGTATTGCTTTTAAATGATGTAAGCCACCCAGAGTTGCTATCATGAGATGGGTGGCTATGTACATCAAATGAATGAATGAATAATATTTTATTTATTTATTTATACATTCGATTTATAGTCCGCCCATCTGCCCCCAATGGGGAACTCTGGGCGGCTCACAAAGTACACATATCTAACACATATTTATACAATTTATCCTACGACCAGCGGGGGTCGCTAGGGGGGTCATCTGGGCTTTTCCTCCTCCGTAGATCTTCCTCGCTGCTGTCGCTCACGCCGGCTTGCGTTCGGAGATTCAGGCAGCACCGGTAATTTCCTCCCCCGCGCAGCCCCGCCAGTTTCCTCCCATCTAAGACGGGAGTACCCATTTATCTACCCGCAGATAGCTTTCGAAATGCTGGGTTGGCAACGAGCTAGGACTAGGGACAGGAGCTCACCCTGTCCCACGGAGCCGGGCTCGAACCAGCTGGAGCGCCGATCATTTCTGACCGGCAACTCCAGCGTCATTAAGCCCTTGCGCCACCGCGTCCCAGGACACGGCCAGGACATCTAGATCTGAATTCACTATTCTGTAACTTATAGGAAAGTATTTATGGGAGGCTGTCTTAAAAAAGGGAAATTAGGTTTTTTTCCCCTAAATTCCTTTTCTAAGGCCACTGAAAACTATAAGTGGCCACTTATCAATATGTTCCTTTGCTGTTGGAGAAAGGCTCTACTGTATGGGAAGGAGAAGGAAGTACAGCGAGTGGAAGGGGAGACACTGGCAGGTGGAGAGAGTGATGATTCCTTGTCCCCCCTCATGTGGCAGGACTTCTTGGGTACAAATTAGGTAGATTGAATTTAAAATGCAGGCCAGGTAATTGTATCCAAGATTTTTGTACCCAGTGATGCTGCTTTCATCTTCCAAACTTTTTCATTAATACTTTTGCTGGCCTTTGCAACTAGAAGTCATTTGTTTGAGAAGACTTTGAGAAAGGCACTTCTGTCTCGTGCTCTGAAATTATGGCATTATAGTTGTTCTTATGAGTAGCCTGCCACTGTTTCAGACAGGGGCACCACCTCTAGCACACTTCTTAATTGTTTTTCAGATCCCTGTTACATGATAGTTGGTCTGTCAGTGGGGCATCAGTGTCCTTGACTAATGGGCTATATCATTCCATCAGATTTTGACCCTGAATTAAATGTTGCCCC
This sequence comes from Liasis olivaceus, assembly GCA_030867105.1. Classification (NCBI taxonomy): domain Eukaryota; kingdom Metazoa; phylum Chordata; class Lepidosauria; order Squamata; family Pythonidae; genus Liasis; species Liasis olivaceus. The sequence continues at coordinate 23,467,911 of CM061348.1, read as the reverse complement.
ATTCGTTCTTCTCTTCCTTCAGGATCTTCCAGCCCTGTATTCCACTATCCATACATTCCTGTGAAAATTCCTGTTTTTGTTGCATTTTGGACCACCAATATCAGATAGGAACTAAATGCTGGGAAAAATTAATTGCTTCTTAATCACGATTTTTTCTGCATCATTTACTTGTGCTTTTTTATGAATCCATAAATTCACAGAGCTAGCTGGTATGTTAATTTTAATTATCCTGAAGAGAAACGCAATGTTCTCTTGTAGTAGAAAGGATAAGTTTCTACCTTTAGAAAAGACTTTCAAAATCAGGGATCACTTTCAGGTGATCAGTAGTGACTAATCAACTGTTGCATTTGCTAAGATCATGTCCCACCTGCTAACTTTTAAGTCAGTGACAGTCTCCTGCTTAATATGAGTTTCTCTCTGTATGTATGAGCAAGACTGAGAGTGGAAGAGATATTCTGGACAAATATCCTGCACCTGAGTTTCAAACTGAAAGTTTATGGAACTTTGCTTATCTCCTTGCTAGGTACTCTCTGAGCTGGAGGAAGTAAGTGGATGTGCAGATATCTGCTTGCTGAGCACTAGAGGCTACAGTAAATCAGAATAAATTCCAGGCTTTCTCCAAATCAGGAGCTGAGAAGGAAGGCAGGAATCACCTTCCTACAATTCTAGGGTTGGAAGAACTTTGGGGGTGTTTGTCATTGTTCCTCTGGGCACTTGTAGCACATGCCATGGCAAATGTGATGGCTTTCATCCCTTGGTCCAAATGTTGTTGAATTTTAGCTGTTTAAATCAGTGCTGACCTATGTGTCGGAAATGCTTGCAACTGAAGATTTATTTGACACATTTGAATTAAAATTTCAAAATCAACCTCTAATCTTTTTATAAATAAAATATAATGTAATGGTTGTTTTTCTATCCCTACTGAATAGAATACTACGTGGTTTAAAATGTGGACAGTTTTTACTTCTCCTAAGAACTTACTTACAAGTTCCAAATACTAAGCCTGAAACCCAAAACAGGTTATATAAAGGAACTTCTTTATATATATGTTGCTGCTCAAGCAAGTAGAACACTTCAGAGGCCATTGGCATCAGTGATGGATTGTACCATGTCATTTTGACAATCATGCACATGTCTAGCCTTCATAAAATGGAATAAAACAGCCTTCCCCAACTCTGTAATATGCAGATCTATGGATAGGCTAGAATTCTCAGCAATGCCTGTTCTATCTGGGAACTTCCTGAGTTGAAGTCTACAATTCTGGAAGCCACCTAGATTGGGGAAGCTTGGGTTAATGTTATTTTTGCAGAGCTTCTTGAATGGCATCAACATTGTACAAAGATAAAGGGAAGGGAAAGGAAGTACTTAGTATTAGAGAAGATCATTTATTTGTACCATGGACAGCTTTAAGAAAAGTTCTGAACCAGGCAAGCTTAGGATACAGTGGAAATAAATGTACAATCTTGCAAGAAACTATATACAGCTAAGTTAAATCCAGATAAATGGTTGCTGGATATGAATGTTTAAGGAAGCAACTAGAAAACTGTTGTCTGCCAGAAATCCCTCCCCCACCCCATTGTTTCCTGTTTGCACAGCTTGTTAAAAACCAATTATGTAATTTTCCAAAAGCCCAAATTGCATATTCACCATCTTTCTCATCTCTGCCAAAGTAGCAATAAATTACCTAGTTTTTTATAGCGAACACAAGCTTATTATTCCCCCCTTCTAACCAAGGTATATGGAAAGTCACATACAGCAAGAAATTGTACAAACTGGAACAACTATATTGATATCAGTTTTACCCTAACGTTACAAACAAAATAACGCATGCTTGTTAGGAACTGGAACACGGATGAAATAATAGTGTACAGCCCAGTGTTTGCAGAATTTCAAGGACAGCATCAATTAGGGACTTTTTTCATCTTGAATTTGGGTTTTTTTTTTCAGTTTGAAGTCCAGTAAATGTCTTTCAGCTAAAGTCCAAATATAATCAAGTTCATCACATAAATAGTAATCCGAGAGAAGGAAACAAAAAGAAACAAAAATCTTTCTACTGGTGGTACTTTAAGAAGTGGAAGTGAAGATGAATGGACATAACTCAGATATGTTGAGTTCCATAGAAAATGATGTTAATTGGTGAGTGAAACAAAAAGTGAACATGGAGGACTTTGAAAGCAGAGTTTGGTGAGGAAGTTAAGTGGACATCCCTCACATATTTTCCCTCTAAGCCAAGAGTCTGCACTCAGCTAAACAGTTTTAGAAGACAATAAAAAGAAATAAAAGTTTTTTCTTGGTAACTGCCTTAAGAAACAAAAGGAAAAATGAATGTAGAGACATTCACTTTGCAAATGCAGTGCTTATGGTATGTTTGTGTTCCAGCCTCAAAACAAATGAGTGTATGTTTGCCCCAAGTGCAAACTTTTAGTAGCGCATGAAGAAAATCTAAGAGGAGCAGTGAGTGACCACTTCAGTTGACAACGGATGACAGAAATTTATTACAAGGGCAGCTGCAGCTGACTAAGGAAACAACTTTACAGGAGCAAATTGTAGATCTTTCAAAATAAAGTAGTAGTGATGGGGGACTTTAATTATTCCAACATCTGTTGGGAGAAAACCTTGCCAAGAATGATCTTTCCATGAAATTCCTGACTTCTCCTGTTCTGCTTTCTTGACTTCATGCTAAAAATGGGGAAGGCTTAGACAATGAGATAGAAGTAGCAAAAGCGTTAAGGGAGAATGAACGTGTAATGCAGGAATTTGATTTAAAAAAAAAGAATTAAAGCTGAGTAGTCAAACTCCTATCTGGGCTTCAAAGAAAACAAATGTTAAGAAATTCAAAGCCTGACATTGATGCCTAGGATGATTTTACAGAAAATCTGAAAGAGATTTATCTGTAGGTAGCTTCAAAGCAATGCCATTATCAGAAAACAGCATGGCAACAAGTCTTGCAAGACTGAAGTTAACTCATTTTTTATTGGGCATCTCCTTAATAGATTGTGGGAATGCTGTAGACCTAATATAACTTGATTTCAACAAAGTACTTACCAAGGTACTCCATAATGTTCTGACTGATTAGCTTAAGTGTGAGCTGGTTGACATGGCAATTAATTGTAGGGGAGATGGGTGGGAGAGAAATCTAATAAATAAATAAATAAATAAATAAATGGATACATAGCTTGTTTGGAAATCATATGAAAAAAATTATTAATTGGTGATGTTTCATTAAACAAGAGACAATATTGAGTGAGGTGCCAGAGTTCAGTTCTAGGCCCTATGCACTTCAATACTTTTTATTAATGACTTGGATGAAGAAGTAGAGGAAATGCTTAACAAAGTTGCACATGGCACAGAATTGGATGGAATAGCCAATATATTAGAAGGCAGACATTATCTTGATAAGTTAGAGAAATGGTCAAAAATGTATTTATAGAGAAACTTGCAAAATTATTCATTCAAGAAACAGGCATTCAAAAGCACAAGTACAGGATGGGGATAATTGGCTTGGTATCAGACCTTTTGAAAAAGAACTTGGAATTGTCATTGATCATTTACTGAATGTGAGTCAGCAGTTATAGGAATTAAAATAAGCAGTTTTGCCTATTTACTGTGGTACCAGCTGTGATCTTGGCTAAAAATCCCACATGAAAAAAATAAATATGAGTGTTAGATATATTTCCTGAATGCTGATATATTTAATAAGGCACACACAAACACTACTGAACGGTACAGGTCAGTTTATTAAAACTATACTGATTAGTGGTACTTACACTAAGAATTTATGCTTTATGCAGGATATTTATATTCTTTTGTTACAAAGAATTATAGACAAAAGACAGACAAACAGAACATGATGGGAGACTGTATCTCAAAAGGATGCTTATATACCCAATAATACTCTGTCCATAATTCATCCGTTAAACTATGCATATTGCTATAACAACATAGCTGAGGTGTAGTCCCCACCCTTCTGTCACAGACAGTCATGCTGTGGCAATACTTATGATCAGTTTAAAATGTACAGTGAATATAATTAATGCTGAAGATACACAGAAAATCTGTGCCAAGAAACTAATTTGAGAAAACATCTCAGACAAGCTTCTTCCTAGTTTACAAATATAAAGTGAAGGAGGGAAGGACATTCAGTTTTGCAAGATTCTGCTACTACAGCTATTACAACAAAAGTAGTCTTGATCTAAATGGTGTTGGTTTCTTAGTCTGGTCTGACTTATAGGGCTGACAATTGATAATTTAAAACTGGAATAGATGGGAAGGAATGATATGTCAAAAATGGCCCCAAGCACAGTTAGGACAGAGCCTTCGTTGCAAGAACACATGGACATTGGTTATAAAACCATAACCGGTTGCCACCAATCCTAAGGTTCAAAGGAAAACACATCTCTTAAAGATCCCTAAATCTAAATCAGAATATCCTAAAAGGATCAAATAAAACAGATATAAATAAGATTTCAAAAGACAAATGACCACAGCCTTCAAATCCAAAAGTACAGAACAAGGGAGTAGTAACCACGAATGACAGTAAAGGAGGCACAGAGGCCCCCAACAGGGCTGGAGCTGGTGATAGGAGTCAAATATAAAGCAGGTAACAGAGCTGCAACAGGGTCATCAGGACACTGCTTCATAAGAAGAGGCTGAAGTCAAGACAAGCAAAGACATGATGATCAGAAAATAAATCATAACTGTAAATATCAGTATCTTGAAAAATGTATGAAATGTATATTTTAAGAGAATGTATATTATACATCTTTGTACGTATGTGCACACACACACACACATGTTTGGGTGGATTATTAAAGAGTGTAATCAGTTAAGTAATTGAGAACTGGTATGTGTAATATTCAAGGTATTGGCGTAGGATTAGAGAGGCTCAGATTCAGGTCCACCCTTAGTTTTGGAAACGCCCTGGGTAACTTTGGGCCAGTCATCCTCTTTCAGATCAATCTATTTCACAGGGTGGTTGTTGTGGAAAAGAATTGGAGGATAGAATACTGTGTGTTCTCCCTTAAGCTTCGGGAGGAAAGGCAGGATATAAATCTAATGGATAGGTAAATGGATAATTGAGGTTATATGGAGGTGCTGCTTAAACTCATGGTCCCATTAGCAATATTGGCTGCAACCAGAGTAATGATTCCCGGATTCCAAAAGTAAAACCCAAAACTAATGTTCCTTGTTATGGCTGGGATGGCTAAGGGTTTCTATAATCATCACTGGATATAAGGGTAATATGAAGAAGGTTTCAGCTGGTTTTCTTGGACTTAGGTTGAATAGTCCTCTCATTACAACAACTGCAACTATGGAAAGACCATGGCTATGTGCTTCACTTTTTACTGCATTGCTATACTTTGACATGGGTCTTTCCATTGTCTAGACCTAGGATTTGTTTTAGAAGCCATGGTCACACTGTCTGATCGTGATTAAAGTCCTTCTTCCCATTGATGGACAAAGTAGATGCCTTCTTGATTTGTGTATGAAACAGGATCCTGCTTGAAATAGGACTTGAGCTCCTCTTTCTGTCCTTAGGTAGGGTGTTTCATCCTCAATCATTTTTTCAGCTGTAATGCTCACTATTAATACGAACGTAGCTTCTTTATTTTCTATAGGATTCTTCCCCGTTTAAACATTCTGGCTGCTATTTTGAAGGTGGTCCTCAACTTACAACCACAATTGGGGCTGGAATTTCTGTTGCTAAGTGATGCAGTCATAAAACGAGATGTCACATGACCGCATTGTTTAGCAACTGCAATCCCAGCACTCTCTATTGCCGTTGTTAAGCAAATTCCACCGGTCATTAACTAAGGGCCTATCCCAATCCAAGCTATTTGGGGCTTGGTTCCTCCCAGCCCCGAGCCTCAGTAAGGTAAGGGACTGCCTTCAACTCCCCCCACCTGCCTATCTCCCACCACCACCTCTATGTTCTTTTGTCCACCCTGCACCCTGCCTTGCAGGGCAGCAAGCAGCCCCAGAACTGCATGACTCTGGGGCTGCTTGCTATGCTGCAGCTCAGGGGCTTCCTGGTGCGCTGCAGGTCTAGGGCTGCAGGAAGCCCCTGAGCCACATTGCAACATGAAGTCACAGCTGCCCCTGGAAGCCTCAGCTCCCCCAGCCTCTCCCCAGCAAGTACCAGCAAGCATTAGTTTGCCGAGCTACCTTCTCTCCCAGTTCCATGCACCGACCTTTCACGTTTCACACCCAGGGAGCACTCAGGGAGCCATGTGTAGGAAGGTTCACTGGAGAAGCTGAGCCAACCCCTGGCCCTTTCCCATTGGCTGGTATTCTTATTTGTGCTGCCCTGCTGGGCTGGGCTGAGAAGCCATGTGTAGGAAGCGTTTGCCCAGGGTAGCATGGCAGCCAGAGGTCTGAAAAAGAGACAGCAAAGGCAGCAAGGCGCTTCTGCTTTGGCCATGGTGGCTGGATGCAAAAGGTGAAAGGTCAGTGTGGGGAACTGGGTGAGAAAGCAGCTGGGTGAATGAATGAATTCCTGGGTGCTGCAGCTTGCTGGAACTTGCTGGGGTGGCTGCAGCTTCCAGAGGTGGCTGTGGCTTTGCGCTGTACTGTGGCTCAGGGGCTTGCAGCCCCAGACCTGACCTTCACCCCTGAGCCGCAGGATAGCAAGCATCCCCAGAACCAAGGCAGGGTAAAAGGTGTCCAAAAGGGCAGAGAAAGGGGAGAGATAGGCAGTTGGGGGGAGTTGAAGTACCCCTGCAATTGCACATGCAGGCAGGCTGCCAAGTGCCTGAATTTTGATCACATGACCATGGAGGCGCTGCAACGGCCATAACTTTGGGGATCAGTCATAAATCCATTTTTTTCAGCACCATTGTAACTTTGAATGGTCGTTGAACAAATGGCTATAAGTCAAGGACGACTACTACCCCAGATTTAATGCTATCTCAAGCCATTATGTGAATGTTGTGGGATGGACTTTTGCAAAGAATGGGGAGGAGGAATTTCAAAAAAGGTCGAGTTGTTATATGTTTCTGCACATCCATGGTACTAACCCCATACATGCACAATGTCCTTTCTCCCTCCCCATCTCCCCAGATTGGAAAGAGGAGCATGATTACATTTTCAATTTCCCATTCAGCTTATTACAGTAATCCATGGACTTGTGGCATGCATTGTTTTTTTTCCTCCCTTATTTATTCCCCTCCTTTTTTTACACATAGGAGATATATTTAACAATACAGTTGACCTCTGTTCTCCTTGAATAACTTAGCATGTACTGCTTTTTGACGTTGTGTTCATTAGAAGAAGAAATAGATTTTCATTGCCACTGAATTAACCCTAATTGTAAGAGTTTAAACTTGTTTGGGGCTAAGGGTCATAGCCTGAAAACCCCATTTGGATAATGAGATAGTTCTTCAGTTAATGTCATTGTATGTTTGTATTTCTTGGGCAGTGTCTCTGACTCTGTAGAAAGCACAATTACTGGGAAGAAGGTTCTCCTGAAATAGGTGGATTCTAGTTTAGTTTTCTGTAAAAGGTAGAAGCAGAATGTTATTTCAGTTGCTACTTGGACTATGAAGGCAATTGAGTCCCACTCTTCATACAAGCACAGTACTGAAAGATTGGGACTGCATCCCCATGTCCTTGTGATGACATAGTCCTTGCATGAGACTTGATATCAGTTCAGCTCCCACTCCATAGAAAATGCTGTAAAAACAGTTTAGTACCATTTCCTCTGAAGTGCACAATGATTTCCCATTGGTGGAGACTTCATTCTCATCCTGGCTCCTGGGATTTATCCCCTCCCTCTTGTAAGGAAGGTACTGAAATGCCTTGGCACCATCCATTCATCCATCCTTTTCGGTCGTTTCAAGAGGAAGCCCTCACACAGTGGCTGCCGCCGCTGCCGCCACCTCCTCCTCCTCCTCCTCTTTAGTTTTCTTTCTAGTGAACAAGCAAGGGAAGAATGAGGGTGCAGGCACATTTCTGGGTGGCTGTCATGTTGTGCTCCTTTCCATTGACTAGCTGGAAGGACTGTTAGTTTAGTAGGACAAAGTGGGAGAAAGGAGCACAGGAGCGAGGAGATTCACAGGGTGACTCTGAAGCTTCTGCAGAAGGTTGGGTGACTGTGTGGAAGTGCCCTGAGTTAGAAAAGCAGAAAAGCTTACACATACCACATTACCTTTCTCTTCGAGATTTTTTTTTTAATCTGCACTTTTCTGTGAAATTGAATCATGCAATAAAAATGAAATATTCCTATATTTTTACATGTTATGATAGGTTTCAGTTGTAATAGTTTCATTGCCCTGAATAGTAAAGATCCTAGGTTGAATTCTTAAATGTAATTGTTTGGATGTGTTTTTTTGAATAGGATTTAGCATCTCAGAATGCACATAGCTTATGTTCTGCGTTAGAATCTTAGAATATGTTCTCAGGTGCATTGATTCCTTCTGCAGAATTGAGATCAAAATAGCTTAGAACGTAAGAACAGCCCTATTGGATCAGGCCTAGAACCGTCTTAGTCCAGCATTTTGTTTCTCACAATAGTCAACCAGATATCTCTGGGATGCACTCAAGCTGGAGATGGAGACATGCCCTTCTTGTAACATGCCTCCCCTGGAATTGGGATTTAGAGGCATGCGGACCCTCATCCAGACATAAAATTGAGTCTAAAGACAAACAGCCCTTGATAGACCTATTCTCTGTTGATTTATCTAATCCCCTTTTAAAGCTATTCCAATTAGAAGCCATCATCGTATCCCCTCTAAAAGAGGTTTCCACCAGTTGGTTATGTGCTGTGTGAAGAAGTGCTTTCTTTTGTCTGTCCTAAATTTCCTTTCAATTAGTTTCTTATATTATTTGAAAGTATATCTTACTTCAAGAGACAATGATTGTGAAGTCTTTCTAATAGAGATCAGCATTAATCAGTTCTTCTTTCAGCCATCATTTAGGGTCAAGAAAGTTTTATCTCGACCTTAAAATAAGTGTGGTGAGATGTAACCCATAAAGAAAGCTTTAAGGGAAAAAGAGCTTGCAGAGAGAGGATGCCCTGAACATAATGGTGTTGCTATATCACATCCTCTATTATTCACTGCCCTTTCTTTTTCCGGGGTCGGTTTGCAACTACAAAGATTAGACTAGAAGCTTTTGCTTTCATCAGCTTCAAGAATGGATTTACTGGATTGCAAATGTCCGCCTACGGCTTGTATATTATATAGGTAGTACATTGAATACAAAAAAATATCTGTAGGATAAACTTCTGTTACTTGGTTAAAATCACCCAGAAATAAAAAAGTAAGACCAAGTGAGCCTGTTCAGCTGTGGAGTGTTACAAAGAAAGAATTAGCAATGTTTTGTTTCTCTTGTTCAAAAGTCACATTATTGTAAAAGAAAAAAAAGCTGTATAATTAAAGTGCTTAACCTTCAACTTGCATTTCACTGATCGTTGCAATATAGTCAACTAAAAGGTATTGATAATGGAGGTGACCAGAGCATTGGTTAGGATTGTTCCTTACTGACCTTTTCATCACCTGCGAATCCCAGATGGACCCTTGGTTTTCTGAGGAGCTGTGGAAAATGAAATAAGTGAAGACACATCTAAGTAATGCAAATCAGAGAGGCCTACCCAAAAATGTGAACCAAATGAATTCTTCCTCATTCTCAGCTGTTCTAGTCATCAATAAGTAGGACCCTAGATTTATGGGGAAAAAAAGAAGTCATTTTACAGTGTTTGCTACCTAAATAGTATATACTGAGGTAATCCCCAAGTGCCATCTGGAAACCATTTAGATCCATTAGGTCCCTGTGGCAAGACATCTGAATTGATCCATCCTCTCTATGGTCACTAGTGGCCTCAGTCAGCCATGTAGTTCCTAGGAAGTGATCTTATTCTTTAGCTAATTTAGTCCCTAGGAAGTGATCTTATTCTTTGAGGATAATTTAGATAATTATAGAAATAGAAAACAATTCTACTTTAAATAAATCTGGTTCCCCAGATTAAATTAACTGAAATAGGCTGGGCTATGCGTTGAAATAAATAAGAGAATGAATGACATTTTATCCTCACTGCTGGCAAGATTATGACTGAATATTTGCTGTTAGTGATTATTTGGGGTGTGACATCTCACATTTCCCTCTCAGCTCATGCTGTATTAGCGTTTAGTGCGGTAATGCTAAATTGAAGGGGAAACTTCAGTTTTTCTCCAGCCCATCTCTCCTCATACTGGAATTAAGAAATTTTGTCAGGTACTTTCGTTGTGCTTCTTGAGTAACCATGACTCACCTTAATACCACAGTTTGACATTAGAAGTCTCTCCAGAGAGGAGGAAAATCATTGAGAAATGAGTTGGATAAAGGTTATTAAACTGGCACTTAAAATTCCAGTCCTGCACATTTTATTTTAGCCTCTAATTAAATGCCAAGTACAGAGAAGATTTTTTTTTAGTATACACACATGCTGATTACACCTTTATCAGAAGGAGAAGATCCTAGAGAGAATTTTAATTTTATTCCCAGGAACCAACCTTTCCTTGCTCATGGGTGTAGAATGCTCTTCCTCCAGAATGCATGGGAAAGGGTGGCCTTAACTTCTGCCCATCTAGCCATATGGATCCCCAAGCCACATCTAAGCGTCTTTGCTGTGGAACATGCTGCTGTTCAGTGTGGGAATGAAACCTGTCTTTGAGGAATCAGCCTGTGAAATTTCAGGAGAGCTGGTTGCTGAATATAAGCTAATTGTTTAAATAAGGTATTACAATGTGAGTTAATAACATGTATGTATATCAGTGCTTATAAAAGTTTCATTTAGAATCCCTTAGGACTTCTCCTAAGTGTTAACTTAAATCTTAACGTGTGCGGAAGGGGCTTATCAGCTTTCCAATTACTTTCTTTCCTCTGGATTACAATAAATAAGACACAAGAAACAGGAAGCAACAAACTGTCCTGAGTTGCTTTGCACACCAAAGACTCAGTACTGAGCATTTTTGTTTGAAGTGAAGTGAATATTTAATCCAATTTCATTTAAAATATTTAAAACATAGCCAAAGAGGGGGAAATGGAAACATTTTAAGATGTGCAAATGCTGGTGGAAGGGTAGTGGGTAGTACATGATCTGTTCTAAGGAATGAATGGTTGTTGGAAGAAGCAAAAACATTTGCATGTAAAAGTGTGCTTCCACCCACATGGTTATATGGAAAATGAGAACTGGGTATGTTAGGAGAAATATGAATGTAAGCTGAATGCTAAGGGAATGTGTTAATTAACAGTGGGTCTGGGAAAATGGAACAGATAGGGTCAAGAAAGAATGGAGGCCCAAGGTGTTACTCCTGTCATCTCTTGAGACTCAGCCCATCAAGTGTCAAATAAATGCTTGACAAACCACTCACAGAGACCAATAGAAGGATCTTCTGGTGTACCAGAATCCAGAAGAAAGCCAGTTAGTCAAAATAAGAGTGTGCAGTCTTAATAAGTATTGAAGCTTCACTGCTCTTACTGCCATTTCAGATAGAAATCTGAATGAGGGCTCATACCTGTGTCAAACCATCATAATTCTTTGTCTTTTTCCCAAAATCCCCCCAGGCATCTCCTTTTGCCCTTCATTTTCCAAGCTTTTTGATGAATTAAAGAGCCCCCTTGATTGACAGCCAGAGAGAGGTCACTCAGGAGCAACCCTATCAAGTGTCTTCATAATCTCTGATTCCAGAGATTCATTGAGTGCCTGACAGAGCTGTTCATTAGACTGCTGGGAAATACCCAAGCACCTGTTGGAAACCCAGAGGACTATAAGGTTACCAGGGCAGATCTGTCTCCACAATGGAAGTTCAGTGGTCCATATGAATCTCACAGTGAGTGAAGAGTGATCTGGCCATGATAATGGACTGGTGTTGGTGACCTTTAATGTCAGGTTCCCATATACGTTACTTCAACTAAAGAATCAGATCTGGTTATCTGCCCCCCCCCCACCACCACTGGTGGGTAATGATTTGGGACAAGCCATGCCAAAAACCCTTCCCCAAGGCATGGAAAGTAAAGTCCCCCAATACACAAAGCCTGGGGAAGAACGGGAAGAATCTTCATGTAAAGAACCTGACATGCAGCCACCAGTGGAACAACATATCTCATCACCACCAGATTCTCACAAGATAACAAAGTCATTCTTCTGCCCTAGAATCAATGTTGGTGCACCACCTGAAACACATTTAGGTAAATTTCAGACAGAGGTATACCCCCATCTTCATCCAGCTAGGTATCTGTCTATATTATATCTGCTTATTCCTCCAAGACAAGATCATGGAGGAATATGGTATTACTACAAAAGAACTAACCTACTCTAGAACTGTCAGCAAACCAGCATCCAAGTGTTTAAGCCAAGGCAGCAGACATATACATAAAATATTACAATCCAATTCTCTTGACACAAAAAATGAAGAACAAAGCAAGGGCTATGTGGAGAAAATCCCTTTCTTTTGATTTCTTTTCTTTGAGAGCATTATTTTCACTCTTCGTATTATTATGCTCTCTCTCTAATTTCTAGTGGCAAATTGAATGCATTACTTTTGGAAGTGCACAACATTCCTCACTTATTTTTCTTTGTGTATGAACTTTCTAATATACTGCATTGTGTTGAACTGTGTGTTTTGTTGTTGTTGTTGTTTAAATTCTCTAGGATTATGAATGGGTGAGTCAGCCTAAATAGCTGTATAGGTACTATTTTGAAGCCTTATGCTTACTAGAAATATTTCAGATAATAATACCTCTTTTAAAAACTTGAAGATATCAGAATTGCAGAAAGAATTATGCTGGGGCTTAGGCTAAATAATTTCCCCTCCCACTTCTCTCAGTCTTTTGTGATGTAGAAAGCTTATCTTGAAATATTGACAGGTTGTTGGCTTAAATCAAACTCAGTGGCATTTCTTTTTCATAGTAATTTGGTTGGGCAAAAATAGTTTTAAAATGTAAACTTGATTTATTGATACAGTGTCATATGAGTTCATTAAAAATGTTTGGAATCAGCTATAAAGGGAAGCATCCATTTCTTAGTTCCTTGAATCTACTCTTGAAAAGAACTACATCCAGAGACAAGAGAACATCTACCAGCATGAAAACAGTTCCAGTCCCATGTCCCAAAAGATGATGGAAGACAGCTAAGGATAAGCCAGTTATTTATATTTAGAATCCCAGGAACAATGATTATCCTTCTGGACTTGAGTCCATCAATTGGAGTTCAAATTTTGGTGAAACTATGCTGGATACTTTTAAATGACCATCTGCATGGATGTGATATAATGATATGACTGAGATAATTAAAAGTGGTACTTATTACTATTTTCCTAAATAATGGAGTATTCTTTTCCTAATTGTGGAGTATTCTTTCCTCTGTTTTATATATTTAGTTATGGGACTGAAAACATTTTGAAAGTTGCATTGAGAAGAAACAAGTTTCTAAAACTTATAAACGTTGACAAAAATACCAGACTGGAGAAATGTGGATGTAATGGGAAGAAGGAATAAGCTTGAGGAACAGGAGGAGGAGCAGCAACCAAGACAATGGTCAGATAAAAGAACCTTGAGTCCAGGGCAGAACTGTAATCTGAGAAAGTATTTCTGACAAGACCCTCCCTAGTTCTTACAAAGATAAAGGGTGGGAGGGGGGAAGCACATTCAGACTTACAAGATTCTGTTACTATATATAACCTTATAATAAAAATAGTATTAGCATGCATGACTTTGGTTCTCTCTTGAAGAACTGACAGTGGAGGATTGAAATGACAATGAAGCTGTGCAAGATGGGGTCATAGCTCAGTGCAAGAACATTTAAGGAAAGTCCAGATTCAATTCATTTTTCCCATCAAGATGATCAAATGGACTTCCATCTGCTACCTTGGAAAGCTCTGTCAGAGAGGGAGGAAACAATACAAATCTAGATGGGCAAATAGTTTGGTATGATATCATTTCTTCTGGAAATAATTTGGAACAACTTGCTCAATAACATTTATTATTAGCATACTTCCATGAGACTGAATTCAGTAACCCACTTTACCTGGTTGAGTGGATTATGACAGTGGTGGAATCCCTCCCTGAAGACAGACATCATGTCCACCATCATTCATTTCCTCCATGCTCTGGTCCTTTGAAATCAGGCGCAGCCATCATGGTTCCCTTACATTATGGGAGTAAGAGGTTTTGTGGGAGACAGAGGACCTCACTCCAGGGACTAGGATGGCAGATCAGAAGTTTTTTGACTATGGGAACATTATTTCAATAGCTGGCAAAATCAGCTGCTCTCAGACCCAGATACTTGCATAAATATTCAGGTATTAGCTTGATCAAGCAAACTAAAGTCAGTATTGATGCCAGGTAAACCTACATGAGGATGCTGCTTCGTAGTCTAAAGATGGAGGACTTCCCTAATTTGTTTATTAGAACGGATTTTGTAGTGAAAGTGGTTATAAATGTAGTGTGTATGTAGTTTATGACAGTGATTCAGGCAAAATTCAGTTTCAATCATTTATTCAATAAATCCATCTGTTTACTTTGATGAATTGAACTGATTCAGAAAATTGCTTAGATTTTATTTGCTTCCTTAATTTCAATTGGATTAATTTGATTTGGATTTCTGAAGATCCAGAATAAGCCATTTCTATCTAAGCACCAAAGCATCCAAATGATCTGAATTGATTTGGAGAAGTCCTATTTCCTTTGGCAGTTCAAATGGACTGTCTGATTTGGTTCAGAAAGTCAGTTTGGAGATTTGATCAAATCATCTTTATATCACATCTCTGAATCAGACATTTGCACAGCCCTAACAAATATGCTGAATTGACTATAAAGTTCTTGTTGTGACATGTGTACAATAGGTCAAGTCAACCCAAGCTGTTCGTTTTGTATTGATGTCTATCCTGAAATACATTGCAGCCATAGAAAACTGATTTGATAATCACACTCACTGTCTCTGGATTGTCCCTTTAGGAAATGCTTATATGTTATAAGAGAGAAAAATAAATGAAACAAGTATCACACGGTGCTGGTGTTTGCTCAGATGCTCTTTATACATCAGTCAACTCAAATGAAGCTCTCTTAACATTCAGCAGTTAAGTCATACAAACATTCAGAAAAACTGAAAGGGCTAGGGGCAGCTACTTTTGCATACAATCATATTTCTAAATATGTGCAGAGGTCACATTGTTGTCACCCTAAAAAGGACTAATATTTTTGTGTGTGTGTGAAAGAAGGACAGTGTAGCTTTAAAAGACACTTTAAACCCCAGCAATTCTTAATTTGTAAAAGTAAGCAGTGCATTACAAGAAAGAAGCACATTCCTATCAAAAAGTTAGATGTTTCCAGCTTTGCCTCTAGCATCTACACATTTGTATTAAATAGATGAAGCTAAGTGAACAGCAGTGTCTCCAGTAAATGTCACCATAGTAAATTTTCATAAAAACAGAGAAAGAATAGGATTTAATGTACAGTCATTCCTGTTCCTAATCAATCAATCTAACTGCTCTTTGAATTTACAGCTTTTAATAACTTCAGCAAAAGATTGCATCTAGTTGTATCATGTTTTAGTATTGTTTTCTCTTTCTTAATCTTAGGCAAAGCCTGGCTGACAATGCGGCCTAGGTGGAGTAGGGAATTCCCCCACTATAGTTACAAGACTCTGCCTTGATTTAAATAGGAAAAAAAAGATCTCTAGCCATTATGACAGAGATGGGGAATCCATGTCCATAAGTAGTCCCTTGTCCCTGGTTTGTAGCTTCTGGAGCCCTTCACACATCGTACTGCTGAAGTTCAGCATATTATTATTATTGCTGGTGGCACAGTCAGCCAGATATTTGACTGGATAGGCAGATGTTGTTTGATGGGGTTAAAAGTATTGTCACAGGATGGAAGCTGTTCCAAGTAAAGCTGCCTTTTACAATTGACTGATGGTGATTTGTCAGTGCTGATGATCTTCAAGTGGTGTTCCAGACATTTTGGGATTGCACCCAAGGTGCCTATTACTGTTGGTACTACCTTTGCTGTCTTTTGCCACAGTTTTTCTATTTCTATTTCTATTTCTGTTTCTGTTTCTGTTTCTGTTTCTGTTTCATTATTATTATTATTTTACAAAAACAACAAATAGATGTGTTAAAGCTCTATATGGCGTAATGCACCTATTTATACCTCATTTAAAAAAAAGGCAAGTCTCTTCCGATCATCATCATCATCATCATCATCCCTTCAAAGTTTTGCCCCACATCCTATGGAAATGTCACCACTTCCACATCTACTGCAATTCTCAAAGACTGCATTAGAAAAGAAACTATGATCCACCCCAGTTTTAGGGTTATTGAAAAAAGCTTAAAAGGGATTAGGAAGTCAATTTCCAAATTATTAGTGGCTTACACAGTTCCCTGCTTCTCTTCCATATTTGTGAAGCTACCCTGTTCTTCCTAATATCTTCAGGATTCCGCATGGTTTGCATTTTCTTTAATGCAATTTCAAGCTGCTTTCTAGAAAGCTTCTAAAAAGGCCCCTACAGATGAAAACTGAGCATTCACATTTAGAGTGAATGTGAAACTGTCACTTATCTCTATATGAGCTCAAGCACAAAGGTAGTTCTTTGACAAGTATTACCCTCTTTTCTTTTCCTTTCTTCTGGTCAGCTTCTTAAGCTTTCTTGTAACTTACTAAGGAGCCTTCTGCGTGAATTAAGGGATGTTGTCATTCTTCCAGATTGAGGGGAGTTCCTAGATTTATGCACGATTGTAAAGAAAGTTTCTTTAGCAAGCTTTTGCAAATCTAACTTTAGTTCAGTTTAACTCCTGGAAGATGGGAATTCTCTTGCAATGTCCAAGCCAACTATGCAGACTTGAGATGTGCTCCATTCTGTCTGGTTCATGTTCGGCAAAGTTCCTTGGAACTCAGTTCAGGACTGATTTCCTTAACCTATTTGATCCTTTGCCATCAGGTTATCCAAGAGGGCTTTAAATTGAAAACATGTTAAAATATGCCTGCTGTAGAGTCTTAAAGATGATTATTACCATATATTTCACAATATTAAGAATAGCAAATGTTAAATTATCAAGGTTGGTTCTGGCACTGGTGTGTTGAAAACTAAACTAAAGAGTCCCCTATTGTAGGGGAGATGGGTGGGAGAGAAATCTAATAAATAAATAAATAAATAAATAAGCAAGCTATGAAATTGCAAATGTCTGTAGAATTCTGGAGTGCATGGTCTTGATACTGAAAGTTCAAATTAATTAACTGTTTAATGAACAAAGAATACACTGAACATAATTGCCACTGCAGTACTGTATTCAATATGATTTAGCTCAGGTTTTGGTTAAACACTGTTAAGCAGGTACATATTCGATGGAATTTGCCAAATAGCAAATATACAGTTTTAAGCACATACATTGTATTCTTACTTTTCCTCCACTTTGCTTCTGTTAACTGGGGATTGTATCATGTTTAACTTCTGTAGCAGGATAATGCATCAGACATATGTGATCTTTTCATTTTTTTAAAAAAGGGCATTAAAAAAACCCTAATGCTTGGTCTCCATTTAAACTTGCAAAAACATTTTTATCTCTTTAGGGACAATGTGTAAATTAGTCCCTCTTGAATCTGCTGGTCTATGATAGCATCTCTTTTTAGCGTCCTGTTCTGATTTCATTTCTTCTCTATTATACGAGTTGATATTCGTAGAATAGACTGGTCAAGATCTAGAGAAGCCTCCACATGAATAGTGCTGTGTATGTATATGTGAAGTTTGTGATAGAATTTGCTGATGTCCTCACCTTGTAAGGCTAGAGTCCAAAGTTGTTGAATTATGGCAGGAGGTTTTGGGGAACAGACCATTAGAAACTTAAGGCAGTTCGTAAAAGTGTTGTTTATTTAGAGGTTTATAAATACAGGTAGTCCTCACTTAGTGACCATAACTGGAACTGGCAACTCCATGGCTAAGTGCTGCAGTTGCTAAGCGGAAAATCACATGATTGCGATGGACTTATGACCTCACTTCTGCTTCGATTGTGAAGCAAAGCATCCCAGGACTGCGACATACGATTTTACTTCCATATTCTTTATTAAATCTGCTTGTCGCAAGCCAGTTGCAAAGCACCCAAATGGTGATCACATGACTATGGGATGTTGCAATGGTCATAAATGCGAGGACTAGCTGCAAAGCTATTTTTTTTACAACATCGTAACTTAAAACAGTCGTCAAATGAGGCAGTCAGTGAGCACGTTCTGCCTGTAGAGGAAAGCAGCATGTACCATCCCATCACTTAGTAAAGCTGCAACCTCAAAGCAGACTTTGAGAGAGAATAGAGTCTATATGAACCCTATTTCACCATAAATGAATCTTTAGCTGAGTAGCTAGCTCTCTGAGAATCCTTTAGTTATACTGACTTCTCTTTATAGTGGCAGTCCTCTAATTGAAGGGCCTTCGCTGGAAGGGGTCTTTTCTTAAAGTGCGATTTCCCCAGCCTGTTATCCAAAGACTAAGTGCAGTTCTCAACCTGAAAGAAAATGATGACCTGGAAGAAGATGAGAAGCACAAGAAAGCAAAGCAAGGACTCTGAAGTGTAGAGCTTTGAAGTGTAGATTTTGTGGACTGCAAAAGTCCTGAAGGCCATTAGAGTGCTTCAGCAAGATACATAAAGATCTTAACCCTTTGCTACCCTCTAGTAGCCAATTTTGTCATCCAGATCTGGTAGACCTACTGAAAGTGACCCATTAGTACTAAGCATCTAGACCAGTGTTTCTCAACCTTGGCAACTTTAAGAGGGGTGGACTTCAACTCCCAGAATTCCCCAGCCATGGCTGGGGAATTCTGGGAGTTGAAGTTCACCCCTCTTAAAGTTGCCAAGGTTGAGAAACACTGGTCTAGACAGCTGACTATGATAGCAATCTTTTCCATTGTGGTGAAATGCATATATGAAGTCTTTTGTAAAAGGGCATCAATACATATAAATCAGCATATGCATAGATATTCAGTTCTGTTTCTTCTTTTGCCAACTTTCTTTGGCAATACATGAGCTTTTATCCCTGTGGTTTCTTTGCACACCAAGCTTACCTCAACCACTCCCTTAGCTGGGGCACAGGCTCTCAAAATATGTCAGCTTCTTCACACTGATGGCTTTCACATTCTATTCATATCTCCTCTGACTCTGAGCTCCCATTAAAGAAACTGCTATCAATGATTCAGGGCCATTAATGTGCAATTTGCATGGCCAGGCCAACAACCCTAACTATGTAAACAATATACAAAGACATCAGGGCAGCTATGAAAAGTGTGTATGTGTGTATTTATTAACAAGTACAAAGAATTTGGATACTGGAGAAATATTAATTGGTAGGTTTAATAAGCCTGCAACTCATATTTATGAACACTTATTAGAAAGTGGCTAAGTTTGGCTGGCTCATTGTGGGTTAAATAAGGGTGGTATGTTTTACAAGCTGTTTAGCCCTGTCAGCACTTGGAGTGGAGAAATTAGATTTAGCCCCATATTTTAATTTTTTACACTAAAATTATTTTTCCTGTCACTATTATGTAAAAAAGGAAAAGTGGGGTAATAGAAGGGCAACCTTTATTCCAGCTGCCTGCACAATTACAAAGTCACACATGTCCCCTCAGCAATGAGAGTTCTACAGAAATTCTGATTCTTTTTTGGTTTTGCCTGTTCCCCTTCTTTGCACTTGTGGTGACATGAAGACCAAAAGAAGGGCTGAAATGGAATATGGAAAGATATCCTAAGTAATGGTATGTGGGAATGACCTTGGGAGACAGGAGGAAGAGCCACAGCCTAGACAACAGTCTGATAAACAAAATCTGAGTTCGAAGGGGGTGTGGGGGTGGACAAAACATCCCAGAAGGGACCCTCCTTAGTTTTTGGGAGAGTAAAAATAAGGGAGGGGAGAAGTATTTTCAAACTTGCAAGATTCTGTTCTGAAACCTTACAATAAAGTGAGAGCTAGTACTCATGGTTGGTGCTTCCTGTCTGGACTACCTCAAAGAGCTGACACCTATGATAATGACATAGCACCAACCCACACCATACTTTTTTTCTCCAAAAAACATTTTCCTGCATGTTTTTCAGCATGCAGGAAATGACAGCATTCCTTGTGGGAGTTGGAAACTGTCACAACATAGTCACTCCCCATTTTGGTGGAGCATGTATATAAAATAGGCTGAATATTTTCTCTGGGATGATGGCTGATTGCATCAGCTATTTTGGAAGAACACAGCCAGTAGATGTCTATGCTGATATTGGCATATACACACACACAGACACACACACACATACATACACACACACATACAAGCATTCATATATAAAATATATATTTATAATATATTTTTATACAGACACAGACACATATGTACACATACATGCATATAGAATGATGAGTTTCAAAATTAAGTTGTTTAAAAGAAAAGGGGACTGGTCCAAGTCATATCCAAAGTTTCTTTTCTATGTAAGTAGTGCTTGCCTGGCCCTCCTTTAATGTATCTTCAACACTGATACAATTTTGAGTTTGCATAAAACCATGAAACAAAACAGCAGAAGAAAGACAACACAATCACAGTAATCAACAACGTTTAAAAGAATTAGTGAGGAAAACACTATATTAACATATATGTTGAATACTATTTTTAAAGGATACTATTCTTCATTAATTGTCAGGAGATGGTTAGTGAGGAATGAAAATGACCTCCTTTGGAGGAACATTGCTAGTTGGAGTGGAACCACAAAAACAGACCCTCTTCATAATCTCAATCAAATGTGTCTCGGGCTGTGGTGTGGCTTAGGAAAAAAACTTAGAAGGTGAGCATGCTGGACACATTGAAAGTCATCACTGAATTGTATCAGGAATCAAATTGGAATCTAGTGTTTCACTTAGAAATTACATGTTTCTAATGTTTGACCTCTACCCAGGTTCTAAAGGAATACCCATGCATTCTTCAACAGCATGAGAAAAAGTCAAGGAAATATCTTTAAAAATGTGTTAAGTGTCTTGAAAGGTCAGCTGTTGACTGCAGCATGGATTTCTAAGTTCCAAGCATAGTTTATGGAAGGAAGTGCCATTATGGTTTCTGTCTCATGGTGTGTTAGGAGGAAAGGATAGCATAAGGTTATAACATTAATCTGGATCATCAAAAGCTTTAAACCGTAATGATTATAGTCTGAGATAGGGAGAGAATACAAATAAGCTGCATGAGAGCGCACAGTGTCCAGTGTGTGATACTCTAGGTAGAAGTAAGTTTGCCAGATGTTCAGCTAATAGTCTAGTTGATAAGGGGATAACATACTATACAGAAATAGTCTATGTGCTGATCCTTTCACACAAGAGATGATTTAGCAGAAAATATTGATCTCAAATATTTTCCAGTCTTCAGAGCCTTGGGGGAAAAAAGGCTAATTCAATAGGTTTTCTAAAACTCCCATTAGGACTTTATGTTCATTCTGAGGCCTGCATTGACATTGCATTCCTGAACACTGCTAACTGGGTCAGTATAGTGAGGTGACTTGCTTATTCCCAGACACCATCGCTGGCCTGCAATTATTTCCATCAACCACTGTTAGACAGGTTAGGATGTAATACTCATATATAGCCATTTGGAAGTAATAGAAACCTGGCAGGAAGTCACAATTCTGGGTCAACACTGCCAAACAACCAGTTCCTGGAAAATAAACAGAACCACTTCAAGTCTTACATATGCAGATAATTGCAGCCATGATTGATTGTAGTCTCAGGGGAAACCCCCCCCCCCCCAGTATTTATATTTAGTAAAAAAAGAGTAGTTTTTAGAAGTATATTAGACGTAATCAGGCTTTTAAAAAAGCTGTAAATTGGGGGGGAAATTAAAAGAAATGTACAGCAGATCAACACACAGTAGTCACAGGGTGGTGTATTTTTCCAGCTGAGTGCCACACTGATGAATGGCTAATGCTTGGGATCATCAGGAAGAAATTTACTTCTCACACCTGTCTGTTGGTATTCCTATGGTTCATTTTTGGGTTCAACTTATAAACTTCCAGAATAAATTTTCTACCTTGCTATCACAGCAGACCGAAACCTGGAAGTTGATGGACCTTTAACCCACACCAGGTCTTTTATTCTTAGACTTCTGGGATGTTTAAGTTGATGAGATAGATTGTGGTCTAGCTTATGAAGATGGAGAGAACCATTTGTTATTAAAAAGTGCAGATGTAGTAACTGAAGATACATTCCCTCATTCTAGAATCTTTGACTTTACTAATGTTATTTATGGATTTCTTCAGCCATTCAATACTAAGTAAACAAATCCAGATCTAATATTATTCATTTGGTACGTACAGTAATATAACACTTTGTGGTTTATTTCTCTCCATTTCTCTCATCTCAGGGTGATTCAATTTAAAAAGTGCACATATTTGCAAACAGGCAAAAATGATACAGTCTTCATGATAAATATAATGTATAGATCTAGATATGATAGAACTATTTGGAAGTGGAGGGGAGAGAGGAGTTTTAATAATTTTATTTAGCTGTGAACCAGAATATAGCTAGCTACCAATTCATAATACTCTAATGTCCAATCTCTAATATAATGTATAATAAATATATTGCACAGTCCAGCGGAAGCCCTGGCCACCACCTAGAATAGGAAGGCGGCCAGGGCCTTGGACAAGAATGCGCCCGTGTGACCTCTCTTGACCCATCAAGCCTGATACTCCCTGTGGTTTATGGAGGAGTTGAGGGTCCAGAAAAGGATTAAGAGACATCTAGAGTGCTGCTGGAGGAAAACAAGGACTGAACCTGACCAAACACAGGCTAGAGCCGCTATTAAGGCCCACCTTGTGGCAGTAAGAGAGGTGAAATGCCAATATTTTCCCGCTGTTATTGCATCTGCAGAATGCTGCCCGGTGGCCCTGTTTAAGATCACCTGATCTATTTTTGGAAAGGAGGGCCCAGTGGCCCACCTGCAGGGCCTCACTGAAGAGTTTTTTGGGCATCTGGAGGATAAAATCATTTGGATCTGTTCCCAGTTGGATACCAAGCACGTGGCATGGCCTGTGGAGATGCCTGGGGTACTATTTACCCTGTTATCTGGGAACAGTTTGATCCTGTTGGACCTGATGAAGTGGACATAGTCCTCTGGACTGTAAATGCCATCACTTGTCAATTAGATCCATGCCCCTCCTGGCTGGTTAAGGCAGCTCAGGAGATGACATGTGGGTGGGTCCAGGTGATACTGAATTCATCCTTGAGAGAGGGAGTGTGTCCAGCTGCCTTTAAAGAGGTGCTAGTGTGTCCCCTTCTCAAGAAACCATCTCTGGAGCCCACCATACTGGAAATTTTTCGTCCAGTCTCCCACCTCCCCTTTTTAGGGAAGGTGGTTGAAAAAGTGGTGGCACTGCAGCTCCAGAGGATTCTGGATGAAATGGATTATCTGGACCTATTTTTAGCCGGGTTTCAGGCCCAGATATGGGATGGAAACAGCATTGGTTGCACTCTTGGATGATCTCTGGTGGGAGTGGGATGGGGGTAGTGCATCCATCCTTGCTCTTCTTGACCTCTCAGCAGCTTTCAATACCATTGACCATGGTATCCTCTTGGGTCAGCTTGGAAAGTTGGGGGCAGGTGGCACAGCTTTGTGCTCATTCACCTCCTTCCTCCAGGGCTGGTCCCAATTGGTGTTGATAGAGGGTGAGAGGTCCAGCCCATGGCCCCTTCTTTGTGGGGTGCCACAGGGCTCAGTACTTTCCCTGCTCCTTTTTAACATCTACATGAAACCACTGGGTGAGATCATCCACCACCATGAGATAAAGTATCATCAATATGCAGTTGATACCAATTATACATCTCCATCGTGGGTGATTTGAGTGATGCTGTGACCACCCTTTTGAGGTGCCTGGAGGCTGTGGGTGTCTGGATGAGGTGCAACAGGATGAGCTGAACCCTGGTAAGATGGAGTGGCTGTGGGTTGGGGGCTCCTCTGTATCCTAGAATTTACCATCTTTTGTTCTGGATGGGGTGGCATTATCCCAGACCTAGTGCGTAATCTGGGGGTCCTCCTGGACTCATGACTCCTGCTCAAGGAGCAGGTGGCAGTCGTGGCCAGGAGGGCCTTTGCTGAACTTCATGTTGTGTGTCAGTTATGCCCTTTCCTGGATTGGGAGGCCCTCTGGTCAGTCACTCATGTCCTAGTGATCTCCTGTATAGACTATTGCAATGTGCTGTACATGGAGCTACTCTTAAAGAGTATCCAGAAGCTACAGCTGGTGCAAAATGTGGCTGCATGGGCAATTTTGAGTGCCCTAAGGATGACACATGTAACACCTTTGCTGTGGGAGCTGCACTGGGTGCCAGTTTGGTTCCAGGTCCAATTCAAGGAGTTGGTTATCATCTTTAAAGTCCTACATGGCATGGGACCAGGTTACCTGAGGAACTGTGTCATCCCCATTACATCGATCCATCCCACCTGGTCAGGCAAAGAAGGTATGTTACGGACTCCCTCTACGAAAGAATGTTGACTGATGAAGCCCAGGAGGAAAGCCTTCTCTGCCATTGCCCCTGCCCTATGGAACACTCTTCCCCCAGAGGTGAGGCGTGTCCCCACTCTCCCAGCAAGAGGGGATATATCCAACCCTAGGGGTGGCTAGCACCTTGAAACGCTCCCCAAATCTAATAACTCCTTGGAAAATATTTATTGTTTATATAGCAAGTCTTCTTGTAATGTATTTCAATTCATATTTATTTTATTTTACCTAATATTTATTCTTTTTACTGTAAACCACCCAGAGTTACTCTGCAGTGAGATGGGGAGTGACAAATTTGAAATACAAATAAATAAATAAATAATTTTAAAAAATAATATATTCTATTATCCAGTATTCTAGTAATTCCAATATTTAATTCCTCCCTTCCCAGGTTTCTTTTTGTTGTTTTATAACTGGACTTTCTTTGAGATCTGCTCAAAAAATTACTTGATGCATATAGAAGGACTAATGCATTCCTTAGCTAATTCATCCCTTCAAAGTGAATCCTCAGTTCTCAGGATAAGAGGATGTCATTGGAATCATCTTCCATTTCTTATATTCTAGGTTTAGTTCTTGGAGGCTGAAATGTCCTGTACCCAGGCATCTGACCTGAGATTTATTTATAGAAAGTACTCTGTAACTCATGTGAGGTGTGATTTTAGCAGCTATCATAGATGTCTGTTACTAACCATGATCAGAATGATGAAACAGGTTATGATGTCAGAATGCAAGGTCCACCTTTTTATACTTACATGGTGATATCACATGCCTAATTTTGTCTTTCACCTCCTCTTGCCATTGCCCCAAGACCCTATGACAACTTTACCTGCACTTGTACAGAAAGGCTGGATTGTTACACTCTTCAGTTGTCAACTCAAGTCATGAGATACAGAAGTTGTGTGGTCAGAAGTGAACTACTGTACTGAGAAACAAGAGGGAAGCATCAGCTTGCTAGGAAAAACTCTGAAGTCTGCAAGAAGAAAAAAAGAAAAAAAAATAACTATAGTCTTCTTTCTTAAAAAAGAGTATCTCAGTGAAAGACAGAACCACAGATCTCTCTTTATATCTGTACAACTGAATTTAATAAGAGAATCTCACCCATGCCTATGGCTCCTTGATTGCCTTGCAAAAAAGGTACAAAAGGAACTGCAGAAATATTTTTTAATTCAGTTACATACACATATGACTGTTTAATCTTTGCAGGGTTATCATTTCAGGGTTGCAAAACTCTGTGTGACCATATGGGGCAGCAGAAAGATATACCACTCTTAATCATGACTGCTCTTGAGTTGTCATTTGGATTTTGGCAGCCAGATTTGCTAGCCCAAGTACTCTGTGGCACTTGAGCAAGGGAAGAACAGTGATATAAAAGCATCAATACCTATACATCTGGAGATCATTCTGTCTCTCCTCAGGCACCCAGAAAAATTTACAAACCTACTTCCCCCGCCCCACAGTATGACTTAGTGAGCTAAGCCACAGTGTCCTGTAACTAGAGAACTGGTGTAAATTCAGTAAATCAAATGGCAGCTTTTGCGGGCTTGTATAGATTTGCTCCAGCTGTGACCATGTTTTAATGTCAGAGCTGTTGACTAAGTTCATGTCCTTATAGGAGTGACACAGATTAATTCTGCTCCCTGCCAAGAAATGGCCTTTTTTGTATTGCTACAGCTGTGAACTCTTCCATATTCTTGTGAGAAGCATGAGATTAAATCTGTCACTACTATATTCTTTTTTTTAATTAATTCAACCACCAAACTAATAATTTTCTACTTCCATTTTCCCCTGTCTGGTCTGCAGATTAATTAATTAATGTCAATTTAATTAGTTAATGCATCTACTGATGAAATATTCTCCCTCTCCAGCTGATACGGGTGACTGTTGAATTCATTCTTACAAATAACGGGAAGGAAGGAGGTCAGCCCCTTACGGAGAAAATATTCTCTGAATATCAGGTCGTAATGCTGTTAAAGAGATGTGGGTAATAGTTACATTATACTGTGTTACTTTTCATTAAGAATTCTCTTCCTTTTTTTTTTTTTTTTGCCAATGTGGTAACCCATAGCAGCTAGCAATCAACCAGATGACAATTAAAAGCAATTGAATTGCTTTTGAAAGTGGTGGGCTTCCCATTGGATATATTCAAGCTGTTGGGGGTTCTTTTATTTGCATTCCTGCACTGATCAGAGAATTGGACTTGAAGTCCTACACAGTCCCTTCTGACTCTGTGTTACATTCTATGAAATACAATACCAGAAATACAATCCCAGAATCCTTTTTTAAATATAATTTTTATTAAAGATTCTTTAAAAAGGAAAATAAAAACTAATACAAACTAATATAAAGTAAGACAAAGAAAAGAAAAAGAAAAAAATTAAAGAGAAAGCCAAAAGTGCAAGAAAGGAAAAAAAGTAAAAGAAAAATAGAAAAGAAAGAAAAAAGATATAAAGAAATAGCTTCTGATTTTTACAGCAGTTATACATACAGTTATAAATATACCCCTTACTCTATGGTTACAGCATAACTCTCTTCTTTCTATAATCTATCCTGTCTAATAATCAAGAGTATTAATCATAAGTTCATTTTTTTCCTGTTTTACGCACAAAGTCCATAAGGGATTTCCAGTCAGCAATAAATGTAGATACTGTGTTTTCTCTTTTCAGAGAAGTCAATTTTAGCCATCTCAGTAAGTTCCATCATCTTCACCAACCATTCCTCCATTGTGGGTAGTGCTGAATCTTTCCATCTTTGCGCCTACAATAATCTCAATGCAGTCATCGTGTATAAAAACAAAGTTCCATGACTTTTTTCCAACTGTTTGTCCATCAATCCCAAAAGAAAAAAACTATGGTTTCACTTGTATATTAATCTTTAAAATCATCCAAATCAGTGTATGTACTGTATTTGAATCCAGAATTTTCTAGCTTTTTTACATGTCCATGAAACATGATAAAATGTCCCTTCTTGTTGTTCACGTTTCCAACATAAATTTGAGCTGCCTTTATACATTCTACACAGTTTCTCTGGTGACATATACCAACAGTACATCGGTTTATAAAAAATCTCTTTAAGATTATAACACAGTGTAAATTTCAGTCCTTTCAGCCACATATTTTCCCATTGTTCCATCTGTATATTATAACCAAAATTCTTAGCCTTACTTTATCGTACATTGTTTCACTTGTTCTTCTTTTGTTTCAAATTTCACTAAAAGTTTATACCTTTTAGCAATTACAGGTTCATCATTTGTATACACAATTCTATTTCAAACTCAGTCTTACACTGTTCAAAACCATAAATTCTTTTCTCTACTTTAAATCTTTCTAATAATTGTAAATAAGAGAACCACTGAAACTATATCCGTCTGCCACCAGTTCTTCTCTTGATTTTATTTTATATTCCCCTTGACCAAATTCTAATATCTCACAATAAGTTAGCCATTGCCTATTATTTCTTGTCTCTAAAATGCTTCTTGTGCCGAGAGCCACAAAGGTGTTTTTGGGCACAACCTGGGTTTGCATCTATTTCATATTCTCAATATGGCACGTCTAACATGGTGATTTTTAAAATCCACATTAACCTTGACTTTATTGTACCACAAATATGTATGCCACCCACATCTCTGGTCGTGTCCTTCTAACTCCAAAAGCCCTCTATTTCTCAGCAACACCCACTCTTTCATCCAAACCAAACAGCAAGCTTCAAAATACAGTTTCAGATCAGGTAAACCCAATCCTCCTCTTTCCTTTGCATCTTGTAACTGAAATCCCATAATCCTAAAATGATAAGCTTTATGAAATAATACCTAAGGTGTGACAAAGCTGTAGGCCACCCTATCATTCTCTAAATTAGTATCACATGCCTACTTTCTTCCTTCACTATACAACTCTCATTTGTCAGATAGTCTCTTACCTTAACATAGAGTGTAAAGATGCAGTATGATGATGTTTTTAGATTATCTGACTAGTCCTAGTCAGGCCTGGACTTGGATCTTAAGCTGGGTGAGTTCACTCGGTGTTTGGGGCTGGTCTCTATTAACTAAAGCCAGAGTGAGGTTAGAATAGGCACAAGGAAAGAACCATGTCTGCTATGTTCATATCCCAGCTTTTCATCATAGATATGAACACACGCAATTAAAAAAAATGTTCTGTAGGGGGAGTATAGCTATAAATTACAGGTAGTCCTAGCTTAACGACTGCTCTGTTTAGCTACTGTTTGTGACAATGCTGAAAAAGTAACTTTATGAATGGGCCTTGCACTTACGATCATTGCAGCATCCCCAAAGTCACATGGTCAAGATTTGGGTGCTTTGCAACCAGCAGGCATTTACAACCATCTAAGCGTCCCGCAGTCACGTGATCACCATTTGCACACTTCACTGCCCATTTCTGACAAGCAGAGTCAATGGAGAAGCCAGCAGTAAAATCGCAAGTCACGGTCATGTGATGTCTTATTTAATGACTGTAGGTGATTTGCTTAATGACTGTGGCAGAAGTGAGGTTGTAAACCTGTCGCAGTCACGTGATGTCTCACTTAATGACCGTGTTGCTTAGTGATGGAGTTGCTGGTCCCAATTATGGTCACTAAGCAAGGATTACCTGTAATGGTGTTTTAGCACATACCACATAGCATGCATTTTATCCTAGCATTCTGTCTTCTTCAGAATTCATGGTAGTGGTGATGTCAGGATTAGCCTAGGAAACTCCAGGAGACAGTACAGATTCAGTCCAGCAAGGTTTAATGGCCTTTCTCCCGTTACAGAAATCTTCTCAGAGTGAGAGCAAATTCCAGGGTCACCCTCCCAACCTCCCTTGCATTCTTTAGGGAGGGTTCAGTCTCATCCTCTTATCTGTTCCTCGTTGCTCTGGTGATGAGAGTAAATTCTTAACCCCTCTGGTCCTGACTTTCACAGGTGAGGGCATTTCTACTAAAAGAGATTAACTTTGGGTTTCTCGTTATTTTTGGGGAGCAGGAGTTGCTTTTCTATGAAGAAACATTGTAGCTGGTTTGTTACTGAATGATGATAGGAAAACATGACAGCATTACAGTTCTGCTCCTGCTGTGTCTGCCTCCACCTTCAAAGTCCCACATCTGGGAATATGACTAGGACAAGAGAAATATTTTCATTATTTATATGAACAGGGCATATAATTAACAAATTAATGGCAATATTTGAACCCTAAACAATGAAATAAGATGGTGATTATGATGTCAGAGTAAGTGAATACTATAATGTAATCCTTGAGATTGTTCGGTACCTGAGTTTTATTCAGAGATGTGCCTTAAATTAGATATTATATATCTTCAAAAATATCTTTCTCAGCATGGTTGTTGACTCCAGCTGGGAGGATGTAAAGAATCTTTCACATATTTAATGTAGTGTTTCCAATGACATTTCATTACTAGTTTCAGAAGTGGTAAAATTTTTGCATTGTGTTATCTGTCAAGATTCTCCCTGAATCAGTTTTCAGTGGTTAACTGCATCAGTTTGTGTGTGTACATGCTTGTGTGTGCAAGAAAGAGACTTCCAGCTTTCTTCAAGGCATTTCTACAGGCTTTGTGGATGTCTGACTTAATATGAAACAAATGGATATTGTTTAATGCAACCTACCAACTCTTCAGCAGTCAAACATCAGATTTTCAATGGATAATAGCTAACTTGACAAAAGAAGAAATAATTTCCAAAGCAAAATAGAGTATTCTGTGGCATAATTAGACCCAGAGCAAGTTAACAGCATGATATTCATGATATTAATACTTTCCTGATGTGCTGTATTTTTAATTTAAGAGATTGGATTTTTATATAATGAATGACCATGTGGAAACATTGAAAGGTCAGGTTAAAATGGCTTCCTTCAGGGCATTTTCTCCAGTTGCTGGGTTGATTGAATGTGTAAGCTTACTTTTAATGCAAAAATATGCGTGTATATTTTCATGCAGTTTTAAGAGGCAAGAGTCGGTGTTATGCTTATTGATACACAAATAATATATATCCCTGATTAATTTGGAAAACTATTTAGGGTCTGTTTCACTCATGTCTTTGAAGGTGTCCCTGTTAATCAACAGCTTTTAGTATTTACCAATGGAAGAAAAGACAAAATAATTCCGTAATGCAATCAGAGTTACAAATAGAAGACACTGTTTAAGGCACCATGTAAAATTCATGAGCGAGGCAGGATGCTTTCATTATACAGGAAGTAAAGTCAGGCCCCATAGGCCAATCACAATATGTTTTGTTAATTATTATTTTTTCTCAGAGAAAATATTACCATGCTCATAAGTGTTCAACAGTAATACATCAAGTGAGTAAGGAAGTGTTTAGAAGAAAATGGGAACATTAAAATAATTTATATAATAAATTGTCTATGGGCCCTGACTTTTGGTACCCCCTGTGTATGTCTAATCTGAAAGCATCCAGGATTTCCATGAAACTGTGTAGTACTATTAATAAGAAATGGGTATTTCAGATTATTTTTCAGTCTTAGAGATAAGAGCCTAAATTGCACGTGATTGAATAATTCACACAGTATTTTTACCATAATCTCACCTTCTGCTTATAGTCTGCCTTTCTTTACAAAGCAGGGTCTTCCATTCTTCCCCCTCTTTTCCTCCAGTTATCCTAAGCATAAACCATGAGCCCACACCCATCCGTAGCACGTCCTGGGTTATATCCAGTCTCCCCCTTCTTCATGATAAAAGAGCTTTATATGTTTGGATAAGGCATATTATCATTGCTATTGCTTTTGTTGCTATTACCAGTCATAATAATTGGTCAACCTAGAGCAGTTATGATACAGTCCATCTTAAGTTAACAGGACTCTCAGAAATATCCTGGAATTGGTTAGTTTTTTTAAACTCCTGCCATTGTTGGTTAGATGCCTAATCGTTTTTCAAATTATGCTGCTCCTCTTCTTGTCTTGCTTGCTAGCTGACCACATTTCTTATGGAGCTTGCTGTAGAGTTTGTCCTACATATGCTGAAAATGCAGATGTTTCTCTGATGTCTGCAGTCTCTGTGGTGAATTAATGTACTGTGTCTGCTTCTTGAATGCTCTCTCGTTTCTCATTTTCCGGGCCTCAACATTTGAAGCTGACCCACTACCTTAATAAAAATATCTATTCATTTCTATTTATTATCAGTGTGGGTCCAGAGACAGTCTGCTTCAGAAGAAACTTGACATCTGGTTTGGAGTAGGAAGCTCATTTGTTTTCTCTAGTTTTCAACTGTGAGTGGGTACTGCACAGTACATTATTAAATTACAATTATTGCACTGTGTTCTGGCATGATCAAGTGCTCAGCAAGTAAAGATACTGAATAATAAAATATGTTTTCTCCACTGTGGCTGCCAGAGTAGTTCTTTTTCAGTGTCCAGACAATGGCGGTACAGTGGTTGAGCCCTCTCTTTTAATACTTCTAGGTTTTCCAGAGGGGTGGCCATGTAGACTTTTGCCAAAAGAAGAGCTAAGAGTCTTGCAGTATCGTAAAGTCTAAGAAAGTATTATCTCATATAGGATCACTTGAGGATCATGGTCCATTTAACTGGATGCAGGGAATACACTCCTGGGAGCTAGTACATACAGAATTATGTATGCACATAGCCAGTGTTTGGAATGGTGGAAGATTGGAAGGCAGGAAGGTAAAAAGCGATGTGAGACAGAATTACCTACAGGCAAGTATCTCTAAATAAAAGAGCAATTACATGCGCAGAAATATTTGAATTTTATGATCTGGTTAATGTGTATTGTAGTGTGATGGGAAAACTGTGGCCTTAATCTTTGAAAAAAGCAAGCAATTTCTCAATGTGCTGAAGAGTTGAAATAGCCAGCTTTGTGTTTGTTGATACTTCTGTATTAAATTTTCAGCTGCCAGTTGTAAAAACAACAACAGGAGCAACAGGGCACGGCTGAAAGATGAGAGGGTATATCATACTAGAGGAAAGGCAAGTGTGCGTTCAGTGTCAGTGAGACTGTTAGGTTTTGGTTTTGGTTTTAATAATGTTATCAAATTAGATATGTATGCAGAGTCATTAACACAACCACACCAATTTTCAGGATCATTGTGACAGTCATTTGTGACAATAGGGCCTAAACAGTTGTGTGATGCTGGAAACAAACACAGCTGTTTTAATGAGTCACTAATAGTTGCTACGTTCATGTTCCCTTGTGTTCCAAGGGAACTTTTTGGAATGAAAGTTAAAGCATTACACAGCCCAAATGCATAACGTGCTTTAACTGTGGCTCAGGGTTTCTCCCTTTTCTACCTCTGCCTTTAAAAACAAAAGAGAAAGGAAAACAATGGTAGGACATCTTACTTTGATCAGATCAGTTACCATAGTGCCGAGCGCCATGGAATTGCAAGCACAATTATAGAAGCAAAATGAGTTATTCTTTACTATGGAACAACTACAAAAATAAGTGTACTTGTGTCTGCATAGAAGACAAGTTGGATTTCAACCTGGCACAGTAAGGAGAATAGGAAAGATGTGTATTATGTATTTAGATTTATATTCCAAGGCTGCCATGTATTATTAGGTTCCTGATATTTGCAGGAATTTGTCAGTTCTTGCAAATCTGATCTTTTAATTTATCCACCTTTCCTCTGTGTTCTTAGGCAAAGCTGCATTGTCAGTATATTTATTACTTACTTATTTCTCTGATTTTAAAAATATGACATTTTCATGGAGTGCTTTTAGTAGATTATTTAATAAACATTGCTGCCTGAGATGAAAAGGAACAAAGTTCTACATCGTATCCATTTGCTTCTTTCAGAAATAATTGCTTTTCCTATATCCTTTGTTTTCCCCAAATCTTGCTTAGTCTTAGAAATATACTGCCATTTTTCCAAATGGCCTCTCCTGTGCTTCTCTCCCATGTATTTCATGGTTAACTTTTTCTAATATCTCCCCTGCCTTACCTTCTACATTGTGAAAAAGGACTGATTGGGACTGTTTATGTAAATAATGGTGCCACAGTAGAAAGCAAAATAGCAGAGAATAATATTCTGCTTTTCCCAACTCTCTCTGCCTCCTCTAGTTGATGGAAGTAAAATAAATAAATCCACCCAGAAAAAAAATGCTCCTGATGATTGCTTTTTGCAGATGCATACAAGATGCAAAGAATTGATTTTCCAAAAGGGCCTGCACATTAAAAATCTATTTGGTAGAGCTATGCAGTGTTTTGAACTCAAAGGCGAAAAATCAATTTGGGGTGCAAGGGGACAAGCACTTCCCCCTTTTCTGTGGTTCCTTAAACCTGTGTCTTTTCCCTGGACTGTGCAGCTGTTGCAGAGGACAGCTGTGCAATTGGGGGAAAACATTTTAAGGTAGGGATTTTCAAACTGTTTGATAAGATCCCAGGAGTAACTAAGGACAAAAAAACGTTCACTTCAACACAGCCAGTTTTCTATCACTAATGCTTTGCCTCTTGATCAGAAGTTCCAAGAACTGTCTTTTTAACTAACAGTTTGTGCAGCCTGGAAATGTTTTAAAGAAGCTATAAGGAGTTGCAATCAGGTTCTATGTGATCAACTTGGTGTTTGCCTTTCTATCCAAAAGGTTGCACTGCCCTATGAAATGGCAGCAAGGCAGAGCCCAGGGCTTTCATTCCCTATCCTAAGATTGCAAGGAATGAAGGTAGCGTGGCTTTAGCATGTGAAATGTTCTTGAAGGGAAAAGAAAGGTATTTCTACCTTCATCACTTCTCCAGGAACCTGAACAAAGGGCATTTCCATAAAAGGTTGTTTTGAGTCTGTATGAAAGCAGCTCTGAATATTTGCCAGCAGATCTACCATGGTATAGTTGAAACCACTGTGAAACCAGGGTAGCTGTTGATGGTGGTGGTGCTGATGTTATTATTTTGACATGCTGTGGCTTTGCTTCCCTATTGGACGGAACTCTTCCATTATCCCTCCTCTTGGCTTCTGAGCCATAGGTCCTGTAAGGGAAATGCCAGCTTGCCATTTTTCTCTCAAAAGTCCAGGCAAAATGTAGTAAAATTTTTGAACGTTTTATCACTTTTCTCCTGTTCAACACAAGACAAATGGATCTGCAGAACCACAAATTACTTTCCCCCTTTCTCTTCCTTTAGTGTAGAGTGAGGGGTGAGGGAAATGTTGTTCCTGCAGGACCTTGGAGTAAGCCCTGATTTCCATTCCTTGGTCTCAGCATTTCAAGTTGGCACAACCATGAATCACTTACGAAATGTGTCTGAAGTTTTGGAGAGCAAAAACAATGGCAGCATGGAAGAGTCAACGACAGCCTTCTCCCTCCTTTTTGTTTTTATTATTTTTGCTCTGTAAATTAAGATGAAAGATGCTTCACAGTTACCTCCCCCTACCATTTCTTTTGCATGCAAAATTCATAATGTGCTGATTTTTCTTTTTGTTGATTTTTATACTTGATATAGAATCCACCCTAGTTTTTGCAAGTCAGAAATCTTATTGCATTTTTGTATGTCACTTGTACCTCCTTATCTGTTCCACCATTTGCAGCTAGCTAACTTTCATATTTTGGAAGCTGTTCATTTATTATATGGTTGTTTAAAATTGCTAAATATTCAATATCCCCTTCACCCTGACAGGTGGAAGGAGGAGTGAGTGAAAATAATAGTGCTTCTTGTATTTTAATTACTCAGTTAGAATGTTAATGCCATCTCTATTCATAGCATACATGCAAAATAAGAAAGGTACATGGAGCGTTAGGATCTGGATCCCAGGCTGGATTTTTCAATGTCTTAAAAGGTTTACTGAGGAAAGGAGGGGTTCTTGTTGTTTTTTTTGGTTTATGTTGAGAACTGTATGCCTACATTGGGTACTGTGCATATTTGGAATTGGGGGGGGGAGCATATTAGGAATTATGGGAGGTGGAGCATATTATGGGCATTCTCAGATGACACTTTTTTTTTAGTCTGATAGGTATACCGTCAATGAAAGAATGAGCTGCAACCATGCCACATTTTCATTTTGTTGAAGATATCATTGTAATCAGTGGGATGTTTAATTGTGGAATCCAGAATTAGAAGGTCCAGTATGAAGTCAACATGTTCCCCATTGTTATTTATCATCATGACACAATCCAAGAAAATACCATACAGACGTTTGTGTGGTGTCCCACAAGGAAAGAGTGATTTCATGGGATATTTCATTTATTTATTTATTAAATTTGTCCTGGCCCATCTCCCCCAATGGGGGACTCTATATGTGTCCAAATGACATGGGGAAGAAGACTATCTTTCAGAAAGATAGTCTGAACTGAAATCACCTACCCAGCTGCATTTGACTGATTGATTATGTTCTAGCAAGTCATTGTTGATTTGAAA
This sequence comes from Liasis olivaceus, assembly GCA_030867105.1. Taxonomy (NCBI): domain Eukaryota; kingdom Metazoa; phylum Chordata; class Lepidosauria; order Squamata; family Pythonidae; genus Liasis; species Liasis olivaceus. The sequence continues at coordinate 23,432,120 of CM061348.1, read as the reverse complement.
TGGACATTATTGATTCTTACATTTACTATCTATCTATCTATCTATCTATCTATCTATCTATCTATCTATGTAAAAATTCCCCTCTCACCCCTATGGGTGGTACATGTCTTCCTCAGTCTCGGGTCCTCTCCCAGAGGCCTGGGAGTTTGAGGGTTCTGCGCAGTATCTTAGCTGTTCCTAGCACTGCACTCTTCTGCACAGAGAGCTCGGATGTTGTTCCTGGGATCTGTTGGAGCCACTCTCCCAGGTTAGGAGTCATGGCCCCAAGTGGTCCTACCACCACTGGGACCACTTTGGCCTTGACTTTCCACATCCTCTCTATTTCATCAACACATGGACGAGACAAGAGTTTATGTATATGTATATGTATATGTATATATATAAAACAAAGTTGGTTGATTGATTATGTGCCATCAAGTTGGTGTCAACTTTTAGCAACCAGCATGATGATTTGTTCCTAACCTGGTCTTTCAGGTCTTCCAATGTTGTACCCATTGCCAACTGTAACTGAGCCCACCCACCTTGCTGCTGGTTGTCTCTTTCCTTCCATCTTTTCCAGCATTAGATTCTTCTCTTCAGAGAGCTAGATCTTTGCATAATGTGTCCAGAGTAGGATATCTTGAGCCCAGTTATTTGTGCCTCGAGTGAGAACTCTAGTTTGATTCATTCAATGATCCATTTGTTTGTTTTCTTGGCTATCCATGGTATTCTCAGGAATTGTCTCCAACATCAAAGTTCATTTATCCATCTAATAATATCCATGAGAAAAACTAATCAAAGCTCTCCTCTCATCTACTCTAGTTGAGTCCTAGGCTTTCCACAAAGCTGAATGTTTGAGAAGTTCAGTTTGTGAGAACCTTCATAATATATTCTTGCTGTGGACTTTTATTTTGGGTTCTAAATATATGTATTTTTATAAATTATAATTCTTTTAATATTAGTTTCTAGTGTCCAAACAGTCTTGGTAATTGGAATGCACGTATCTTTTACCATTACTTTTATCAGAATTAAGTTTATGTTGAGTCTTGAACTGCTAATCTAAGGCAAGGTAGGCAGGCATTTCGTTTTTGACTATCAGTCTCTGCCTGTGACTAAAGTAAACTATACTAGCTATACTAGCCAATTAGTAATGACCTGGCATGAAATATTAGAACTAGTTCCACCAAGTCTGGGGAGAACTGAGAAAAGCTGCTCTTACAATGAAGTAATAGTGCCTAAAGGCCTTCCTCCATTTTTATACTCTGCCTTTGCTTCACTACACAGGAGTTGATCTAACTGCCCTGTCTCTCAACCAGATTTCACATTGTCCATGTTCTGCACATACATCCTTACACTGCTGGCATATATAGCTAGGTAAAAGGGGTGGGGCTGGAGCCTGACAACTTTAGAGGAGGAAGTTGAGATTCAAAGCACAACAGGATGGTGAGGATGGTCTGGAAATGGTGAAAAAATAAAGGAAAGGGCTGCAAGAAGGTGGCAAGAGAAGAAACAAGATGAGAAAGACATCCAAAGAAGTTAAGTGATGGTGGGACAAAAGGTGTTTGCTACTGAGGGCAATCTTGTTGAGAAACACTGATGTATAGGATGGATACTGAGTAAGTTAAGTATACAGGTAGTCCTTGCTTAATGATCATTCATTTGGCGATTGTTGGAGGTTATGGCGGTGCTGAAAAAAGTCACTTATGACGAGTCCTCGCACTTACGACAGTTGCAGCATCCCTGCAGTCACATGATCATGATTCAGGTGCTTGGCAACTGTCATGCATTTACAATGGACACAGTGTCCTGTGGTCATGTGAATTGCCATTTGTGACCTTCCCAACTGGCTTCTGACAAGCAAAGTCAATGGGGAAGCCAGCAGGAGGTTGCAAGTTATGATCATGTGATGTCTCACTTAACAACCATGTGTGATTCACTTAACAACTGCAACTGGGACTGCCCAAATTGCCATTGCTAAGTGGGGCAGTTATGATTAACAGCTTAACAACTGCTTCGCTTAGCAACAGAGTGCTGGTCCCAGTTAGGGTTGTTAAGTGAGGTCTACCTCTATAAGAAACAGAAATTGTGCAATAAATAAAAGAGCACTTTGCTATTCATTTAATAAGCAAAATTTAATATTAGGAGAACACCTTACTAATAAACACAGTTGTTTACAATAAGGGTTCTCTGTGTCTTGCCTGGAGCTATCTGTCTCCCTAAACCCTGTGACTCTGACACACTTTGACCAAACATACGTTGTATGGCTCCTTAGTTTAGGGGAAAATAAACTAAGGGAGAGTTTGGCTGGTGATGTGAGGCACCCAGGCAGCCTTTCAAATTATCTTTGTCTTTCTTATAGATGAAAGCAATCACTGAGAAGAATTTTCATGCAGATCTCTTTCTTCCATGGCAGCAGTGAGTCAGTACTAAGAAGACGTGCTAAGCAGCCGTTCATCCATCTCAGATTTCAGAGAATAGAGCAGTGCTGTAATAAACAAAAGTTTGGCATGTTCAAGGATGCCCACATAAAGAGAGCCAATTCCTGAAGTGCTGGGTGAAATTTACAAGTCCTATCCTAGCACTGCTTCTCTGCAATTTTAAAAATAAAAGAAGCACATTTCTAGGGCAGGTAGATTTACAAGCTTTTTCTTAACAGTTTTTGAAGGTTTCCTCCATAACTAATCAAAGAAGGAAGTTCTGTATCTGTGTGTGTCCTCATACAAAGTTACACACAGATGCACATACACACATACACATACACACCCAGAGGGGATAAAGTTTGTTTGAATGACTTCCATTGCAAATGCAAGAAAAGTCAACCCTGCTAACTTTAAGTCAGAGATAAAGTCTGTATGTGCCTGATAGAAAATGCTGGAAAGGAATCTTACCAAGTTTGTTTCCAAGCTGGGAATAAAATGCACAGGCAGTTGTCTGAAACAAAGGTAGAAGTTTATTTCCAAGAATACAGCACACAGAATGGGGTCTTGGAGGTGGCCACAAGCAAGAATTCCCCAAGAGCCCTTTATATAGGGAAGATTGTACTATTTTTCTTTGAAAGGCGGGAAAGAATGCCCGCCCTCTAGGAATTCTTAGAAAGTGTACTTAGCCAGAGTTCCAAGAGAAAGTGTTCTTAGGTGAAAGTATAATTAGCTGGATCTCCAAAAGAGAGCACTCTGGGGTCAGGCACCCCACTGAGCTGTGGCTTCCTTTGTTTTCGTTATATAGCACTGTCTAATTGGAATGCAGATCTCTTCAGGGAAGAGATCTTATGTTATTTGATTAAGGCTTCAAGGAATGTTGGTTCTTCCTGCCAGATATTTTGTTATTTTATTTTAGGCTGGGTTGAAGGACTCTTAACTCTTCCTGCCACATTTTAATCTTTTTAGGTGAGCCCATTCTAATTGTAAATTTAATCATATACCTTGATTGCTGTTAAGATAAACAATGGCACTGTGAGACAAATGGGAAACTTTGACTTCCTGTTCACATGGAGGGAAGAATTTGATTTCTTTCTTACAAAAGAATATATGAAAGCAGATAATATTTTTCCATTTAGGCATGTTTAAGACTTATCTGAGTTTAGGTCACTTTCTTGTGTTGTCCATTATTGATCTATTATATTTAAAGTGGTAAATGGATCTTTCTCCAGTTAGGGTAATAGTGACTTAGGATTCCTCTGCACTTCATTCCATCTTTTCCTACTGCTCTCCAGATAGATCCCCAGATTTTAAATCAGCATCTTTCCCTTTCCCAGTTAACTTGATCTGTGGGTATCTCCACCTTGAAGGTCACATAATCGATGTGTCTGCAATCTTAAGCATGCATACCTGAATGCCAGTCTCATTGAAATAAAGGGTGATGGGATAATGAAGTTATGTCTAGTCTCCTTCTTCAAAACAGGAGACATTTTGAGGGGCAGAGTACTGCGGGACAAAGCTCCTCCTTCTTCCAGATGTGGTGATAACTTATTCAGCAGATGTTTTAGCACTGTTGTTTTCTTTGAGCAGGCCTGATTCTTTGTTACCACCATAGTCCCATCCATTTAGGGATCCCATTTTGAAGACGCTGATGCTACAATGCCAAATGGGCTATGCTATTTGACCTCGTGACATCACTGAAGTGAAATCTGTCTGGACTGGGAGAGGCAAAAGGTTCTCTCAAAGAAATATGTAGTGAATGTGTAGTGAAATGTTTGAGGTTAGAATTGTCCAGTTAATTAGCTGTGGCCTATATTTTGCAGAGCATATATGTGTGAGTAGAAGCAAGCCCATTAGGAGTATCTAGAGACAGGTGCTTAAGATCCAAATGGACAAGTAAAGCTGATTAGTATTTTTTTTTTTTTTACTAAACTGGACTTAAGAGGGGCTTACTATCTTATTTGTAAGAAGAAAGAGCATGCATGTCTAATTACCTTTTACATGTGTTATGGAAGATTGGGGTGTATGGTGATAGTCATTGGCCTATCTAACTGTCCTTCACCCTTTATGAATCACCTCAGCAAAATATTTTCAGCTTTTTGGGCTCACTTCTTGTTTATTTACATGACATTCCTTTTTTTTTCCTGAGGGTCCAGCTGCCCATACTCAACATGTCACAAATATCTTGGAAAGGCTTTGCAAAGGCAAGCTGTATGCTAAGCTGGAGAAATGTGCATTTGATTTGCCTTCCTTAGACTGTTTAGCTATTGTATTTCTTCACCAAGCACCCAGACTGACCCTGTTAAAATAGACGCCATCCTGTCTTGCAAAACCCAAGGAATGCCAAAGACATTCAGCATTTTCTGGGATTTTATAACTTTTATAGGCTTTTAATACTTGATTTTGCAGGGTGTACTATAGCTCTAATTCATCTTACAAAGAAAGAGGTCCAGTTCAAGTGGACTTTTCAGGCACAAGCAACATACATACGATTAAAAGAAGCATTCATTTCCCAATCCATTTCTTGCTACACAGACCCCACTTATCCCTTTGTTATTCAAATGGATGCTTCTGATTTTGCACTGGGAGCTATTTTTCTTAGATTGTTGATGACCTGGGAAAAGGTATTTTACCTTGTGCCTTTCATTTGAGACTGCTGAAAGGAACTATGATGTGTTTAACAAGGAACTATTAGCAATGAAAAATGCCTTTCAACACTGGAAACACCCTGTGGAAGGAGCAGTAGTGTCATCCTGGTTCAAACAGATCACAACAACTGGAACCCTTAGATGCTGCAGAAACTTTATACACTATCAAATCAGATGGACACATTTTTTTCCCATTTTCATTTCTACATTATCTATGTCCTTAGTTCTCAGAACAGCAGGCTGATGCCCTTTCACACAGGACTGAATATCTTATATTTTATGAATAGCCTTTTGGCATGACAGAAGGAGCAAATTGGAATACTTGATTCACTGGAATGGCTACCCAGACTGGCCTGCCTTCTCAGAAGAGATTGATATCCTGCTTGTTTCATCAAACGTCCAAAAAGGAGAAAACCAGAATCTAATGGCTTTGAATTGCCAGTATAGAAGTTCCATATTTGATAACAAAGTTACTTGCTGGAAATCTGGAGTTCTCAGTTTAACTACTTCCTGGGAAATTTTACTAATCTGAGCTCTTAGGCTTGTTCCTGGACTATTCTTCTCCAGTCCTGATCATTGCCAGGGCAATGTGACAAATAATCAGTCTCAGAGTAAAGCAGGAGAGTGAAAGAGAGAGAAACAGAAAGGAAATCTCTTGCTTATTATCTTAAACTTATGTTGCCACTGGCCACCCACCAATATGTGTCATCAAGTTGGTGTTGACTGTTACCAACCATGTAGGTTTTCTCCATGGTGGTCTGTTCCTAACCTGGTCTTTCAGGTCTTCCAGTGGTGCACTCATCACCAACTATAAATGAGTCCATCCAGCTTGCTGCTGATCATCCTCTTTGGCTCTTTCCTTCCACCTTTCCCAGCATTACAGCCTTCTCCAGAGAGCTAGTATTATGTCCAAAGTATGATCATTTGAGCATTATCATTTGTGCCTCAGGTGAGAACTTTGGGTTGATTTCTTTGATGATCCCTTGGTTTGTTTTTTTGGCTATCCAATGGTATTCTCAGGAGTTTTCTCCAACGCCAAAGTTCAAAAGTGTCAATACTTTTCCTATCCTGCTTCAGAGTCCAACTTTCACTTCCATAGAGTGTCACAGGGAATACCATTGCTTGTACTATTCAGAACTTTGTAGATATAAACACATCACAGAAATTGAATATGTTTTCCAAGGCCTTCATGGTTACTCTACCAAGTGCAAGTCTGCAGCATATTTCTTGACTGCTTGTTCCTTTACTGTTGCTGGTTGATGCTAAAAGGCAGAAGCTATCTGTGACTTTGATATCTTCATTATCAGTTCTAAGGTACTATATATGCACAGGATATAAATCTAAATAATGTTTCAATTATTCAAGATACTCTTTTTGGTTCATTTTTGTGTGCTGCTCAGATTCAGTCAGATTGGACTGGTTTATAAATCTAAATAAATAAATAAACAAGGTGAAACATTATAGCTCTGCCAACAATCCCTACTCCAAAATTAACAAAAGTTAAGACCTACTTTTGCTTTCTTTCCAGGTTGGTTTTAGAGGAAGGGGAACTGGGAATGGTCCTGCAGGCTAAATGGGGTGTAAAACACTTGGTCCTTGTGTTCACTATCTCATTATTGTCATCAGAGCATAGTCAGCTGAGAAGAAACCTTAAAGTAGTATATAAACAGAGAGCCAACGCCATCCCATTCTAGCACTGAAGACGTTACCTAGCCGGTTAATGAAATGTTTGCAAGAAAAGAACCAAGCTTAGAGAACCCCAAGGACTCCACAGAAACCTTAGAGCTGGGTTCTTTGGTGATTTGGCACTAATGATAAAAGTGAGCTTTCCTCATATATAGTAAATCCAAGGAAGCTCTCAGTGTCTGGTATGGACTAAGCAAGGCAAAGGTGTTGAAGTTTAATCCATAAAAGACAGAATGTTCCTGATTATTGAAAAAGCAAATCATGGAATAAAAATTTAAGTTGTGTTGAATGGGGGTGCTCTCCTTTGAAAATTGAGCTTTTTTCTTGCATGTACTACATTGGCCTTTGCACCTGGATTCCACATAGTGAGTGTCTAGGAGCATAGTTGCACAGGTAAGATTAGTGTGCCAAATGCATCTCTTGTCAAATATCAGACCTGCTTTAGTGATGTCTTGTAAGTATAATCTACTTGGCTGGATTACTGAAATACAGGTAGTCCCCAGGTTAAGAACGCCAGTTTACGGATGACCCATAGTTAAGAATGGAGCCTATTGTAGCAACATTCAAGTTAAATACACAGTGGTTTGAGTTAATTACACAATAGTACTTATAGAGCATTACACAATAGTACTGTTCTGGCTTACATACAAATTCGATTTAAGGACAGACCTTGGGAATGGAACTGATTCTTAAACTGGGGGCTACCTGTATACCCTTTTTGAAAATATTCAGAAAGATATTTGAAAGATATTTAGAAATACCTGCTAGTCCAGAAAGCATGGCCACAAATTGACTGGGACCAGTTATATGAAGCATGTGAGTCTGGGTTGCTCTAGCTTCATTGGCACCCTCTCTGTTTCTGGACACACAGGATGACAATGGTTCATACTTAACATCTATAAAAAACCTTTGTGTCAGAATTTTTCCAGCATTTTGGAACATAAGCTTAAATTCTGGAATATGTTACATGAAGAGGAAATGCTTTTGCAGTATGTGTGCAACTTTGTTCACACTCTCTAGTTTTGTCACTAATCTAAGATTTCTTTATAGGTCCATAGATCTTCACACTTTCCCAAACACCTCGATTAAGCAGAGAAAATGAAATATTTTTGTGTGTGCTGCTTTCTGCTCATAAACTCCTGCCTGGGCAATAATGCTAACACTTTGCTAACCTTCTGGGCTTATCACAGTATGTTTCCCTAGAGACTTTGGGATTCATAATGTTTATAAAGGACAGGAAAGTGGGAGAGTTTTCTTCAGGCGTGGAGCAAGTTTTCTTTTATGAATCACTGAAATGATGTCACTCCCACTCAAACCTGCCAATGGGAGGCATTGTGAAAACTGCAATACTGGATGCAGAAAAGATCATGAGATAAACTGGTCCTTAGCTCACCATGCTTTGAGTCCTTCACACATGGCTTATTGAATACGCCTCCTCATTTCTCCTCATTTCAACTAGAGCTTGTTGGCTCAAGCAAGGGTTGGCTTGGAAACAGGGTAACACAGCTTGTCCCCTGTCATGGGAATAACACCAGCTTTTGACAATTTCAGAGGTGCCTGAAGGCAATGCTATTGTGGGTTGAAAATAGGCTGAAGCGATTAAATTGAATTTACATATATTGCTATCGGAACTTGCTCTAGATTTTGACAGATGAGCCACAATACTATTAAGTATTTGGAGTAAATTAACTATTTCAAAACTAATGTTTTGCCAGTGGTGATATCTACAACATATGTGGCATTCCTTTATAAAATATATTTTTCAGAAATTGAACATACTGTTTTGGAGGTTTATTTAGGGAATTTCTCCCACTCGTTTCTCACTCAGAAATCTGTAGTGGCTAGTTGCCAGATATTGAAGTAGGTTTTCACTTTCATTTCATTTTCCAAATTTCAGTTTAAATCTACAGTGAGTTAGTTAATGAATGCTAAGTTTTGTCACTGGAAATTTCCCCTCATGGACTCTTTTGAAATAGGCATATTGACACATAAATTGAAGGGCCTTAGGGTCCAATTATTTTGGAAAATACTGAATTCTTACTTCCTTTGTATTAGCCATCAAAGAAGTGTGTTATGTGATAGCATGCCTATTCCAGTGTGATCCTGACACTCATGCTAAATTAATAATGCAGTGCCATCCAGTTTTGAAAATAGCAAGGCCACCTTTTCATTGGGGAGTATGGACAGAATAAGAAGTGTAACCTTACAGTATCTGGAGGGTGGAAGAGACTGGATGGGGAAGAATAGACTCAGGCTCAATCCTAGCAAGATTGGTTATGGGTATTTGCTTCCCTCTCACCCTAGAAATCTTTCATCCTTAGTTTTGAATGGGGTAGCACTTCCCCATTCAGGACTGGTGTGCAGCTCTAGCTCCTATGACAGATGACCTGGTGCCATCGTGGCTCCCTTTTATTAATGTTGTTTTGGAAGACTTGGTGTTGCTTGTGTCTGCCCATATTCTTTTGAACTGCATTCATAGCTTTTGAACCTAAGAACAGGTTCAATGAAATGGACATTCTTTGTTCTTACACTTATGACAAAGTTGCTGATTGATCGTGTGCCATCAAGTTGGTGTCAACTCTTAGCAACCACATAGATAGATTTCTTCCTTGACGTTCTGTCCCTAACCTGGTCTTTCAGGTCTTCTAATGATGCACCCATTGCCTCTGTAACTGAGTCCATCTATCTTGCTGCTGCTCATTCTCTTCTTCTCTTTCCTTCCACCTTTCCCAGCATTAGACCCTTCTCTAGAAAGCCGGGTCTTTACATAATGTGTCGGAAGCAGGATCATTTGAGCCTGACAAAGTTGGTAGTACAGTAGAGTCTCATTTAACCGACCTTTGTTTATCCCACATTCCGTCTTATCCGACGCCCCTAAAAAAAACAACAACACACATAAATCGGCGACGAGAAAATTGTGCCACTTGTTTGCGAGCGTGAGTGTACTCTTTCTTGTTGCTCCTGATGGTGCGGCACTGCAATGGAAAAATCGATTGCAACAGGTGCAGCGGATCGGGTTTTTTTTTTTTTAACCGCACTCAATCATTACTGTGTGTTATCTGACATTTTCGCTTATCCGACGTTCTGCCGGCCTGTTTATGTTGGATAAGTGAGACTCTACTGTATTACTAGTTTCCATGATTTATACTATGCGATGAAAACCTTACCTCTCTTTTCTTGTTGAACAATAACTGGGAATTTCAACTAGATGACTATTTAGAAATGTTATCTTTTTACACTACTCTGTATATCTAATATTCTATTTATTCCCCACCTTTTAAAATTATGAAAATTAATTTTATAGTAGGGTATGCAGATGAGAAGCAGTATGGTCTAGTGACTGAGTTGTTGGATTAGGAGTGGGAGACTCAGGTTTAAGCCACTCTTGCTGGGTAACTCTGGGCTAGGCAGTCACTCTCAGCTCAGCCTATCTCACAAAGCTGTTGTACAGAATGACTGGAAGAAGGAGTGCGCTGTATGCTGCCTTGAACTCCTGGAGGAAAGATCAAATATAATACCATGCATCTACATGAGTGATCTGTGTATGATGAATATTCATGTACATTGCTTCTTTTCCCTTTTTTCTCCTTAGAAGAAAATACTACTACAGTGGTACCTCGGGTTACGAATGCCCCTCCTTACGAAAATTTCGCGATATGACCAGCTCCGGTCGCAAAAATTTGCCTCGCCTTGCGACCTCCACCTCGCGCTACGAACTGGATCCGCGGCCATTTGCCCTGCTGCCATGTGGTGGCGGCTTCCTGTGGGCGAGATCGCGGTAGCAAGGAGACGTTCGGTGAGGCTTGTGGTGTGTTTTGTGGCGTTTGGAAGGTTTTTGGTGTGCTTGTCAGCATGGCTCCAAAGAAAATGCAGACCAGGCTTGGCAAGAATAAGGGTTTGAAGAAGAAAGTGACGATCGAACTGAAGAAGGAGATTATAGAAAAGCACGATCATGGTGTTCGTGTGACTGATCTGGCCGCGGAGTACAAGATGGCGAAGTCGACCATCTCAACTATTTTGAAGAATAAAGATGCCATTAGAGAAGCTGATGTGGCAAAAGGAGTAACGATGTTAACGAGGAGGAGGGCACAAGTGCTAGAAGAGGTGGAAAAGCTGTTGTTAGTGTGGCTGAATGAGAAACAGCTGGCAGGTGATAGCGTGAGTGAAGCTATCATCTGTGAAAAAGCCAGGAAACTGCACAGTGATTTACTGCAGAAAAACCCCTCTACCAGCGCATCAAGTGAGGAATTTAAAGCCAGCAGAGGCTGGTTTGAGAAATTCCGCAAGAGAAGTGGCATCCACAATGTGGCAAGACATGGAGAGGCTTCCAGTTCTGACAAGGCTGCTGCAGAAGCCTACAAGGAAGAATTTGAGGGCTTCGTGAAGGCGGAAGGATACGTCCCTCAGCAAGTGTTCAACTGCGATGAGACAGGGCTCTTCTGGAAGAAGATGCCAAACAGAACCTACATCACGCAGGAGGAAAAGGCACTGCCAGGGAACAAGCCCATGAAGGACAGACTGACCCTTTTGCTGTGTGTGAACGCAAGCGGCGACCTGAAGATTAAGCCGCTACTGGTGTACCATTCCCAGACCCCTCGTGTGTTCAGGGAACACAATGTGAACAAGGCCAGACTGCCTGTCATGTGGAGGGCCAATGCGAGAGCGTGGGTCACAAGGCAGTTGTTCATGGAATGGCTGCACGAGGTGTTCACACCCAGCGTTAAAAAATATCTTTCCGAGAACCAGCTGCCTGAAAGGTGCCTTCTTCTGATGGACAATGCCCTGGCACACCCTCCATCCTTGGTGGATGATATGGACGCTGAGTATGACTTTCTAAAGGTCAAGTTCCTCCCCCCCAACACGACACCTCTTCTGCAGCCCATGGACCAGCAAGTGATCTGCAATTTTAAGAAGCTCTACACAAAGGTGCTCTTCACCAGGTGTTTCAATGTCACTGAGGAAACATCCTTGACTCTGGCAGAGTTTTGGAAGAAACATTTCAATGTCCTCCACTGCATCAGCCTCATTGACAAAGCCTGGCAAGATGTCACCTGCCGGACCTTAAACTCAGCCTGGAGGAAACTGTGGCCAGAATGTGTCGCTGAACGTGACCGTGAAGGGTCTGATGCAGAGGTAGTGGAGGAGATTGTGTCCATGGGCAAGAACATGGGTCTGGTTGTCGATGGTGCAGACATAGAGGAGCTTGTTGAGGACCATGAGGAGGAGCTGACTACGGAAGAACTTGCTGAGCTCCAGAGTGAGCAACAGAAAGCGCTTGGTGAGGAGCATTCCACTGAGGAAGAGGAAGACAGGGAGGAGGTGAGCAGTGCCGAGATTATATCCATTATGGCAAAATGGAATGAGTGCCAGGACTTCTTTGAGAAGCACCACCCCAACATAACTGTAACGAACAGAGCGTTGAACATGATGAACGATAACGTGGTCTCTCATTTCCGGAGGGTTATGCAGGGCAGGAAAAAACAACTGACTTTAGACAGGTTTTTCCCCAGAACTGAGTCTGCAGCTAAGAGGCAAAGAAGAGAGGAAACCCCTGAAGGAGATGTCCCTTTGGAGGGGGACTCTCCCTCCAAACAATAACTGCCTCCCCACCCCATTCTCCCTCTTCATACTGTGCTGTACGTACTTTTTTTCCATGTTTTTGTGGTTTAAAAATAAAATGCATATGTTTCAGAACTGTTTGTATTTACATTGAACCTTATCGGGAAATTTGCCTCGCGTTGCAACCAAATCGAGTTGTGATCAGAGTCACAGAACGGATTAAATTCGTAACCCGAGGTACCACTGTACTATTATTACTAGTACTACTGATAATGAACACTAATTCTTTCTCTAGCAAGAAGGCAATGACTAATGATGACCTTTCATAAGGATGCAGATAAAGCTCAGTTGGTGTGAGGACATAAAGATTCCTTTCATTAACTACCATCTAAGCATTTTAATAAATTTACAGGCTTTGACCTTTTGGGGGTACAAATGGATTTCCAACCTGGATATTGTTCTCTAGAATATAGAACTCAATTCACAGTACACATTAAGTATAATACAGTTTTAGTGGTTTTGGCTTAGCTTGTTGTGCAAATTCAACCATTGTAGTTTGTTGTAGCCAGTGATCTATGGCTTGATGTATTGTGCGAACTCAGTCAGTTTGGGCTTATTCAAGAAAGCAAAATTAAAAATGTGACTGTACATGAATCTACTCCAAGCCTCTTCTCAGAAAATAAATGTCCTTTGAGACATCTCACTGGAAATCATACAATCCCTGAGGTTGAGGTCAGATCAAAGAACTGAAAGGCCTTGATCCTTTAATATTGAATCTTGATTATGATTTATAGGGTTTGACTTCTCCTGAGTGGACAGTGTACTTGTGCTGAACAGTAGACCCTACTGAAATACTAAAAGGCTATTCTGTGATACAGGTGAAAAGGGGATGACTTAAGTCTGTGAAAATGAAATACGTGTCTATTCCCAGGTCTGGCGTTCTGCATGGAAACATTGCAGTACTGGAAAAAGCCACTTCTCAGTGCTCAAAATACAAACTATATATTTCCTCTCCCTGATCCCTGATGTAATTTAGAAATATTTCTGACTGCTGCTTTATTGAGAGATGAAAAAAATGTGTATCATTGCCAGATAGAGAGTTCCAGTCCTTATTCTGTTCTTTGATTGGAAAATGTCTGTCCCTTCTTGCCGTGAGTCCAACACTGAAATGGCTAGGGATCTGAATTTAAGTATATATTGATGTTCTTTTAAATATGTTTCATAAAAGAACCCTATAAAACAAGTATTGATATTGAGAAAAGAAACCTGATAGTGTGCAAGGGTTTTTTTTGCTTTCTTTTTCATGCAGCCATCAGAAGAACCTGATGCATTACTATTATGTATTCTTTTCTAAAGAGTGTTGTGCAAATGTTGGTATTTTGGATCCATTTCAGTTACATAGGGTGGAGAAAAGTGAGTACTGAGGAAGATGATCTTTGCAAACAAAAAAATATATCTTCCATGGGATGGAAATGACTTCTTTGGGCTTCTTTTCTTTCCACTGTTTTGTGCATTTTACCACTCTTGTGCTGGCCACACAATATGCAATTTTCTGCCTCTAATAAAGGACAAAGTAGGAAATGTTGCATAGTCTGCCATTTACCACATTACAGGTCTCTGGTCTAGTGGACCACACATTTTTGGGGGGGTGTCTTTGAGTCAGTGTTGACTCCTAGTGACTACCTGGACCAGTCCCTGCAGTTTTCTTGGGAAAGTTTTTCAGAAGTGGCTTGCCCTTGCCTCCTTCCTAGGGCTGAGAGGGCAGGACTGGCCCAAGGTCACCCAGCTGGCTTCGTGCCTAAGGCAGGACTAGAACTCACCGTCTCCTGGTTTCTAGCCTAATGCCTTAACAATTACACCAAACTGGCTCTCAGCCTAAAACTGAAGGCAAGTTAAGATTTTCTATACCTTTATAAATGAATGCCCATGTCATCCTCTGTGAGTTTCTGAACTGTCTTTGCTATTTTATTATTTATTTATTTATTTATTTATTTATTTATTTATTTATTTGCATTTTTAAGTTTTTAAACCCCAATGGACTCCAGTATATGGATTGTAGGTGCCTATGTATATCCATAGGCATGTCTGTCCATCACAGCGCAGAGGATTTTCCCCGTAAGCCAAGTGTCTGAAATAAAAGAACAGAGCTGTGAGCAATAGAGTTAATGAGAAATAACTCATCCTCTTTACTCTTCTCGTTCTCAGTTATGGTACCTAGCTAATGTTTTTAAAACTTTTTTTTTCAGTTTTCAACATTATCATATTACACTTGAAAAATAGCAAGTTTGGAACAACTTTTGTCAACATTTAGAACAAAGAACTCAGATCAAAGATCCGTATTTTTTTTCTTTCTCCTAGTCCTCATTAGAGATGCTCAGAGTCTGCTTCTTAAATGTAGAATGCTCCAAGCTATTTGATTTTGATTCGTATTCAGGTTTTTGGGGGCAAGGGGGTTGACTTGAGTCAGGTCATTGAATGGGACATAGCCTTCATTAGCATAATGTCTGTTGTATACAGTGCTGCTGGTGTGGGCCCAAAAACTTTGATTAATCTTTATTTAATGCCTTCATATGAGCAGAGAAAAAATAATACAGAATTAATACAGCATATGTATGCATTATGGAATCCCTCTGGGCATTCAGACAGTATTACTCATATCTTAGAAAGGTAAAAATGGCAAATTATTTAAGCTGAGTTTAAGACACAAAAGGCAATATTCATTTCACAGCATGAATACATTATGCAAATAACAACAACTTCAGGCAGAAGCACAACACAATATCCTAGCCCCTGGAATAATACAATTTAATAAGCACTTGTCATAAAAGAAGCAGCAGATGCCCTCCCCCTCCCCCTCCCCCTCTTCTTCTTCTTCTTCTTCTTCTTCTTCTTCTTCTTCTTCTTCTTCTTCTTCTTCTTCTTCTTCTTCTTCTTCTTCAAAACTGTTTATAACTACTTCTTCATTTATTATGGAAAATATTTAGAAAACCAAGCACTATTTTAAGAAGAGGGCTTCTTCAATACACAAACAAACTAATAGCCCCCAACCAAAATAATGCTTCCTTCAAGGCTAGATAGATAGATATATAGATGGATAGATAGATAGATAGAGGAAATAATGAAGAGATATGCTGCTATGTGTCTAAGTATGGGGCCAAATATGGTTGCATGTTCTTTCAGAAAAATCAGAAGGAAAAACAGACTTTTTATCACTGAGTTGTCTCAACCTACTGAGGTTCTATCATGAGTAAGGAACAGATATTAGAAAAATTGTGGGTAGAGAATGGGGTTTCAAGACTGTGGTTCAAATATTCTTTTAGCTGTGAAGCTCAACAGGTGACTTTGAGGTGGACCTAGGTGTGGTTGGTTATCTGGGGCAGGTCCCCCTCTCACACACTGCATGGACTTGTATAGTAGAGAGAGCTTCCATCAGCTGCTTCTCAGACTTTACTGTGAGGGTTAGAACCCAATCTACTGATTTAGAAAAAAATAGTAAAATCAGCATTAGAAATCAACATCAACATTTCTAATCTACTTTTGATTGCAGTTTTATGCCACAGAAAGACAAGAACAATCCCTGGACTAAAAAAGTTGCCCACCCCTGACATAGTTATGACTTCCCAGCCCAACCTACAAAGTTGTTGGTAAGAATAAAAAGTTTTGGTGAGGGAAAATATTTAAAATATTGTAGGAATGTATTTATTTTATTTATTCCCCACTTTTGAGCTCAGTTTGGCTCCTGGAGTAGCCTACAACCACCAATAAATCACAAAAGTATAATATATAATAAATAAATATTTTGTTGTTGTAGAACTGAAAATATGAAAAGCTTCCAGGATGAGCATGTGGCAACAGAACTGTTGTTGACTTCTGTGAGGCTGAGTAAATATTTAATAACATTATAACAGGCTGAGTGAACCACAGGATTTGATCCAGATTAAAATATAGATGAATTAAGGCAATATCTCTAATTATTAGTTTTGGTGGGAGAGGCTGCAATTGAAAAGGTGCTTTGTTTCTGAAGTGATGTGTCAGAACTGACCTGAATTATAGGCTTCAGTTACAAATTTGTAGGAATACACAGAACACTATCCATAAAGAAATACATGGATTCTGACATAGATCATGTTTATCTGAAAACAGAAATGCACACTTTTCATCTTGTTTATATCTGCCAGGTAGAAAAATGTCATCTCTACCAGTGCTTCTCAAGCTATATCTGGTGAAGAACCATTTTTTAAAATTTCCAATCCATCATGAACTGATACTTTTGTAAAAATGAATAATTTAAAAAAGATGAAATAAAAAAGGCATAAAAAATACAAGCGCATTTTTAATTATTAGATTCAACAGACATGAAATTATATTTCAGTAAATATCATCAGAACAAACATAACATAGGAAAAAAAATAATTACAAAAACTGTACACACTGTTCATTGAAAGTGTGTGTATAGGTGATTAATACAGAGAATTGCTATAACCCTTGTAATATTTTATTGTTCCATTTTCATTGCAGACTCATAACAGTTTGAAAACCGGCACTAGTCTGAGACTGTCAGGATTAGCCCAGGAAACTCCAGGAGACAGTACAGATTCAATTCAGCATGGTTTATTGGCTTCAGTCCCGTTACAGAAATCTTCTCAGAGTGAAAGCAATTCCCAGAGTCACCCCACAAACATCCTGCATTCCTCAGGGAGGTGCCAGTCTCATTCTCTTATCTCTACCTCTTTGTTCTGGGGATAAGAGTACGCGCTTAACTCTTTCCGCTCTAGTTCTCACAGAGACTACACTAGCACTGAGTAGCACTGCTCTATACAAGTCAAATGTATCTATGTCACTACATGCAAATCTATACTGTATCTTTAATGTACTTAGAATGTCATTTATTGAAATGTTTAATGGAGATTTGTAGAGTTTACTGTAGTGAATGTGAGAAAACATGTATGCCTTGCATGATAGTTAATTATGTAATAATAGTGCTAATTGTCTTTGGAACTATAATGTGATATTAGGTGGGGTCTCTAAAGTACTAACACTTCATAAAATTTCTCTTCTGTATAAACTGTCATTGGGAGTAGAATATTGTAGGAGAAGTCTACAGTGGGAAAACATCAGGAGTTCGGTAGCACCTTTTCTAACTAAGACATAAGCTTCATCAGATGCATAGAGTGGCTAGACTGATGTAAGATTTAAACTGGGGTGAGGTGGGAGGAAGGGAGGGGTAGACAGGTTGGTTATGCAGATGTAGGTTACACGACCCATTGGGTTAGTTGAGACCTTCTGAGATTGCCTGAAACTGTTTGATGTATCTGAGTTCCACAATTTCTCACTCAATAGAGCTGTTAAAAGTCCTGTTTTTCCAAAGCAGTCAGTTTCAGTCTCCTGTAGAGTGTTTTGGGAGACAGAAATACTCTGATATTACTTTGTCCTTGCTTTGAGCCCTGATGTTAAACTTGTGTCCATTAATTCTTTTGCACAGAATTTGTCCTTCAGAGAATCCAGAGAGGTATTGCTGGCAGATGATGACATATATCACATTAGAGGAAGACCATGTGAGGGTGCTTCTGTTCTTGTGTGTGTACTTGTGATGTTCCTGTGATAGTGCTATTTGTGTAGATGTGAGGGCAAAGTAACATCTGGGCTTGCTACAAGGTCTGGTTCCCATGTTGGCATCATTGTCCTGTTGTTATTGGTTGCTTGTGAAAATCTGTTTCAGGTTGTTTGTATGGAAGTATAGGTCTACCATCAAGTCCTTGAGAAAGTGCAGTTTCATTGTCCAGTAAGGGCTGTCACTTAGTAATAATGTGCTTGAGTGGTCTGAGTGATGATCCGCTGTTCTGTTTCTGTGGTCTGCCTTTTAATAGGTCCTCCCTGGGAATCAATCTGGCTCTGTTGATTTGTCAATTGATCTTGTTGGGTGGCTACTTCAATCTCCTCAATTCCTGATTTAATTCCATCAGTTGAGTTCTAATGCACATCTATTAAGTGCATTAGAACATATCTAGCTGGCTATAGATTGTAGATTTAGTGATATGTTCTGGGTGAAAGCTGGAAGCAAATAGGTATGTGTGGTGATCCTGTATAACAGTTTCATGTATAACATTGAGAAAGTGGTGGCATCACAGCTCCAAAGGGTCCTGGAGGAAATGGATTATCTGGACCCTTATCAGTCAGGTTTCAGGCCCAGTTATGGAATGGAAACGGCATTGGTCGCACTTATGAATGATCTCTGGCGGGAGCGGGATGGTGGAAATGCGACCATCCTTGCTCTCCTTGATCTCTCAGCAGCTTTCGATACCGTCGACCATGGTATCCTGTTGGGACGGCTCAGGGATTTGGGGGTGGGTGGCACAGTTCTGTGCTGGTTCACCTCCTTTCTTCGGGGCTGGTCCCAGTCGGTGGTGATAGGGAGCTAGAGGTCCCATCCTCGGCCCCTCCTTTGTCGGGTGCTGCAGGGTTCGGCTCTCTCTCTGCTCCTTTTCAACATCTACATGAAACCGCTGGGCGAGATCATCTGTCATCATGGGATGAGGTATCATCAGTATGCTGATGATACTCAGTTATATATCTCCATCCCTGGTGAGGTAAGTGATGCCGTGACTGCCCTCTTGCGGTGCCTGGAGGCTGTGTGGGTCTGGATGGGGAACAACAGGCTCCAGCTGAACCCTGGTAAGATGGAGTGGCTGTGGGTTAATGGCTCCTCTGTATCTGGGACGTTGTCATCTTTGGTGCTGGATGGGGTAGCACTACCCCAGACAGACCCAGTGCGTAATTTGGGGGTCCTCCTGGACTCACGGCTCCTGCTCGAAGGGCAGGTGGCAGCTGCAGCCAGGAGGGCTTTTGCACGGCTTCGGGTTGTGCACCAGTTATGCCCCTTCCTGGATCGGGATGCCCTTCGAACGGTCACTCATGCCCTTGTTATCTCCCAGATAGGCTACTGCAATGCTTTCTACATGGGGCTACCCTTGAAGAGTATACGGAAGCTTCAGCTGGTCTAGAATGCAGCCGCACGAGCTATTTTTGGGGTCCAAAGAAGGACCCATATAACACCTTTGCTCCGTGAGCTGCATTGGGTACCAGTTTGCTTCTGGGTCCAATTCAAGGTGTTCGTTATCACCTTTAAAGCCCTACATGGCATGGGGCCAGGCTACCTGAGGGACTGCCTCGCCTCCACGATTTCAACCCGTCCCACCTGATCTCACAGAGACAGCATGCTCCGGACCCCTTCAGCAAAAGAACTCTGACTAGCGGGGTCCAGAAGGTGGGCCTTCTCTGCTGTAGCCCCCACCCTTTGGAACATCTTGCCCCCGGAGGTGAGACAGGCCCCCTCACTCCCGGCCTTTCGGAGGGATTTGAAGACCTGGCTCTGCCATCTGGCCTGGGGTGGGGAGGGAGGTTGTCAGAAATGGGGTTGGCTAGCCCCCTAGAGGCCTAGTGCGGCTTCCATCAGTCTCTTGGATTTTTTTCCTCTTCTTTCCATCTGTGTAGATGTGTTTGTCTTTTTATAAATTTTAATTATGTATTTATTGTTTTAACTTGATGTAAACCACCCAGAGTCCCCCACTGTGGGGAGATAGGTAGGGATAAGTCTATGTATAAATAAATAAAAAATAAAATAAACATGGTGTTTATGTGTCCATTGTGTAGTTTTATAGTGACATCAAGGAAATAGACTTGTTCTGTAGCTAGATCTAGGCTGAGCATGATGATGTGCTGCGAATTGTTGAAGTTGTGATGGAATTTGATGGTCCAGATCAAGTAAAGAGGGGCTTTGGGGGTAAGAGTTAAGAAATCATTGTTCTAGGTCAGCCATGAAGACGTTGGCAATTGGGGAGCCATGCATGTGCCCATGGCTGCACCATAGATTTGCAGGTACATGTTATTGCCAAAGGTGAGGTTCTTTTGATGAATCTAAATTACACAGTCTAGTGGCAAAAGCATGCTGTGTTGGTGTCAGTGATGATGTTCTTGAAGGTTTGAAGTCCATGTTTGTGGGGGATATTGGTACATAATGCCTCAACATCCACGATGGCTAAAATGGTGTTATTAGAGAGATTTCCTATGATTTCAGTTTTCTTAGGAAGTCTGTGATGTATCTTATGTAGCTGGGAGTCCTGGTGGCATAAGGTCTGAACACAGACTCCATGAAACCTGACATTCCAGTTGTCATAGTTCAGTGCTTGGGACAATGGGACTGCCTGGTTGGGTATTTTGGGAAGTAGATAGAAAATGCTTGGTTGTGGTTCTTGGAGTATTTTCATGTAGATCTGGTCTTATATGTCCTTAGGAATCCTTTCATTAGGTTGCATCATTTCCTTTAATATGTTGGGATATGAGAAGAGAAATTGGTAGAATGTGGTGTGCAATAGGGAAATGGGATCAGAGGTTACTCACAATTATCCCTTGAGTGTCAAAAGTAATTTTCCAGGTCACATAGAGTTTATGACTAAAATTCAAGCTCTCAAAATTCCAAAAAAATGTAGTAAGTCTGGATGGCATATATCTTTAATATGTCAGAAGACCATGCTAGTTATAAATCTTGTGTTTTGCATATAGAAAAAAAGTCCTCAGATTAAGTTTCTGGCATCTCCAAATGAGGTGGAGAAACTGAAACTCTATGATGCTGAATCAGACCAAAGATCTGTCTATTCTAACATGCTGTTCACCGTGGTAGGAAGGGAGCCTGAGTGCAAGAAAATATTTCTATTTATGCTTCTCAAAAAATGCTATTGAAAGACAACCCGATAGTGTTAGTCCTCATAACTAGTAGCTGTTGATGAATCACTACATCTTGTGGAAGTGAACTCGATAGGTAATGCTGTATTGTTAGAGAAGTAATTCCCCTTTTCTGCCATGAACTTTCCACTGTTTATCTTGATTGGATGACTGATTCTGCTAGGTTTCTGAGAGCATTGCTTTCTCCAAACCATGCATGAAATTATGTACTTCCATCATGTCCTCCCTTACTTGCTTTGCTTTGGTATAATTAAGCTTAGTCTGTAATATGTGCACAAGATGTTCTTATCAGCTCTTGAAGTCAGTAGATATGATGCTGTCATAACATGGTAGGAAAGCATGTTCCTACAACCTCTTTACCAGCAGGGGCCATATCTATGAGCACAGGGCAAGCTACATATGCTTTATTCTGGGCCACCTGACCAGGAAGGAAGCGGGAAGAGGGTTTAGAATGGAACAGTCATCAGCTTCCTGTAAGCCAGTTTGGTGTAGTGCTTAAGGCATCAGGTTAGAAATTGGGAGACTGTGAGTCTTGCCTTAGGCAGAAAACCAGCTGTGCAATCTTAGGCCAGTCACTTTTACTCATCCTTAGGACAGAGGCAATAGCAAACCACTTCCAAAAAACCTCACCAAGAAAACTGCAGGGACTAGTCCAGGCAGTTGCCAGGAGTCAAAAACTGACTTGAAGGCACCAAAAAACCCAAACTAAACCCAAACGCAGTTGTCTCTTTCATAAGAATGTACAAGGGAAAATTTTGGCAATTTTTTTTTTCTGCAGACCCCAGTCTGACTCAACCCCTTTTCAGACTTGAGGAGTATTTTTACTTCTCCCCCCACCTCAGTTTTGATCACATTCTGTTTAGTTTTTTGAGACTTACCCTGCTAACAGAAGGATGCATGGATGGTGTCCCGACTCCCTGTTTCATGTCTTTCCAACATTCCATTGAGCTGAAGGAAATTAAAAGGAAGCAAAAACTGGTTTGCTTTGTTCAGTGACAGGACAGGTTTATTCTAAACTAACTGTTCAAAACAGAATACCCTTAAAATATCAAGGTTAATAGAATCATCCATAGTACTAGACGTTTTAATTCCAATTATCGAAATTGTAGTTACTAGAGTTTAGAGTGTCTACAGTTGTCAATAATGTATTATATTTAAACATGTGGGTTTAATTTCCCAGCTGTTTGTTTCTTGCTTGAATGATCTATTGACCTTTTCTGATGGTGCTAATGAACAACTTAGTAATAAAGTTGTGACATTCTGCTCCTAGTCTCTTGACTCACTATTGCAAGTTGTATGGCATATCTTCTCTTGCTTCATTGGAAAAAGGATTCCTGTCCCATCATCCTGGAAGGCATTACTTCTTTCTTCCCTTTGACTTCAGTTTCCTGCTAGGGAGTTCTTTGAAAATTTTGGGCAGTATTTCAGTTTTCACCTTTGCTTTCAATGCTGAGCTATTTATTCTTGTGTGTGTCATTCCATTTTAGTTCTCCTCTGCTTTCTCAGAAATACGCATCAGTCAAGCATCAGCAACTTTCCTTCTCTGGTTAAGGTGAATCTCAAAGAGGGAGTTGTGACCTTGTAAAAGCAATAATTTGTAAGCATTAATATTAATTCAGGTGTTTTTCCATCTCTTCCACCAAGCATAGCTTCTGTTTGAATAGGCAATACATGTCCAGCTGAGCTTTTTTTCTTCAGATAGGTTTTCTGTAGAGTCAAGATATGTGGCTGTCTGATTTTGCAATGCAAAAGGCCTTTCAGTCTTTCCTTTTAAAAAATGTCCTTTATATTAGTATTTCAATACAGAGAACAGGAATAATAGATTTTCAGTTAGGAGAATTACTGAGAATTGATGCTGCTGAACTGGATTCTGTGCTTTTTGCTAGACATTTGATACAAGGAAGAAAATCCCTCTTGGGCATTATGATAATAACCTCCTGTAGGTATTCCTATAACCTTCCTATGATAAGAGAAGTAAGAAGAGATGGAGAACTGTTTTCTACAACACCTGCCATCCATTTTGTCTCTCATCTTTCTCTTTTTTTCTATCTAGCTATCTATCAACTGTCTCCCTTCCTGACTAGTTTTATTGAGGCATTTTGAACACTGTTGTGGGAACCTTCACCCACAGTATAAGGGCTGAGGTTGATGTCAGTATGCAAGGTATTGGATAAGCCTGGCACCCCAGGGACAACCCAAGTGCCCACTTCTCACTGGGCACACAAACAGCACTGTGAAAACTAGCTGGGTTCTTGCCTCCTCACATTTCATAACAACCTATACAGTATCCCCATTGTGATATAGTCTACCACTATTGTGATTGATTGATTGATTTATATATCAAATTTGTCAATGCCCATCTTGTTGAAAAGCAACTCTGGGCAGTTTACAAAGGAGATAAAATCGATTAAAATATAATATCAAAACAATCTTAAAAATAATAAATAAATTCCAAGAATGACGGAATTGGCAAATAACTCAGGAGTGACATCAGGGTGCCAGCCACCCCCAGGATTGATTAAAATTCTTATTGCCCCATGCAAGCTGGCAGAACCAGGTCTTTAGTCCTTTCTGGAAAACCAAGTGGGTAGGCATCCACTGCATCTCTGGGGGGGGGGGGGGGATATTCCAAAGGGTGGGGGCAACAGCAGAGAAGGCTCTCCTCCTGGGCCCCATCAGTCGACATTCTGTCGCTAATGGGGTCCACAACATGCCCCACAAGATGCAACTGGCAACTCAAAGAATTTGCACAAAAATGTGCATGTTGTAAGAGAAAGTACAAACTATAACACTAGGGAAAATGACATATAAAAATGTATGTTGATGGAAAAGTGTATATAAAATGGATACTAGGAGAAATGCAGAAGAAAAGATGGACAAAAGTTTATTATTTATGTATTAAAACTGTTTATATATGGCTTCTCATTCATGTAAGCCTTAGGGCAGTTTCCAACACTAATATCAAAGCAATAATAGAAAATAAAAACCATCTTTTAAAAAGATCAGTACTAGTGGGAGTTCCTGGCTGAGGAAGACCAACATAAAAAGATATGTTTTTACAGAATACTTGAAAAAAATGCTAGCACATTATTGAGAAAAAGTCATCCCATAGTAAAAATGTTACCACAGAGAAAACCCAACTCTACATTGTCACTGGCTGGCAATCCAAGTGAATATTATAGTTGCCTGATGGGCTGGTGCAAATGGAGATATGGAGATGTTCTTTGAGTTATCCTAGTTCTGAGATGTTTGGAGCTTTGTTCACTAACATCAATACTTTAATTATGGCTCAACAGCAGCTTTGTGGCTAGGAAATATCTCTAGGCATAGGTTTAATATATGTTTGTAATAAATGTGCAATAAGGCATCCCAGTCAGGAACTTAGTTGCCGCACTAATTGTAGCTTCCCAACCAGACCCAAAGGCAGTTCCATATAGAGCACATTGCAAGAATCCAACTTTGAGATTACCAGTCTGCATGAATGGACCAAAAAATGCCATACTGCAAACGTTAAAATTATTGTGAAACCATACTTCACAAACTCATCCATTCCCAGTTACCAAGGACAATATATGCCATTCAGAAGACCTGCTGAGCAGGATTTCAGATTATGTGTTGAAGCCATCAGTGCCAGTGTTAATTAGACTACCTTAACGGTGTTCTCCTGCCCCTTGAATCTGTGAGGGCCACCAAAAGCTCCAAGGTCCCATGGCTTTTGTACAGGAAGGTTGCAGGCAGTGGACAATCTCCAAAACCTAATGGGATATCTTTATATCATATGGGGTGGGACAAAAGGCCAGTTATCTCAAAACCCCTGGTGACAGAATGATGGTAAGAAAGCCCTCATTTAGAGTAGGAAGGGAGTGGCATGCCTAGAAAGTATTGGAGACAGAGAAGACCTCCAAGGTCCCTTCCAACCCTATGATTTGATGAAATCCACAACTGCTGTTGAGCCTTTTGCAAGGTCTCCACTGGAGTATTTGTGAAATGTGCAGGCTTTGGGGAGTGCCTGAACTTGATCTTTTTTCACCTCAAGCACAGGATATTCCTTGAGGAATAAAAACAGAGCACTATCTCCCAGATAATAAACTCTACACAGAGTCCTAATTCTGATCCTTATTTAACAGAATTTAAACAAATGTATATATATTTTTTTAGATTCAAGCAGCACATGCAAGAATACAAACATATTATGTCTAAAAAGTCCTGAAAGAAAAAAAGGTTAATAATCAATCCAGTTCAGGCATTTGCTTCTGTTATCAGTGAGACATTTCTTTTTAAAGACTGAGGACATTTCCTTATGTTATTCCACTGATGGTGCTTATTGCTTATCATTATTTTGCCTGGCCATTAAAAACATATTTTCACCTTTGTTAAAACTTTGTCTTAAGTGTTGAACAACCAGCAGGAGTCTTAACCTCAAAGTATATAGACAGAAATGCCATTTGAGCCAAGATTCTTTTCTTGCTATTTGCCTTTGTAGTTAATATTATTATTATTAGATTTATATCCCACCTTTATTTTTGTACAACTCCACCTGGCGTATTTAATGTTCCTGCCTCCTGTTTTCCCCACAACCACAACCCTGTGAGGTGAGTTGGGTTGAGAGAGAGGGACTGGCCCAAAGTCACTCAGCCGGCTTTTGTGCCTAAGGAGGGACTAGAACTCCCAGTCTCCTGCTTTCTAGGCCAGCACCTGAACAGCTACACCAGACTGGCTCTCATAATATTATGCCTGAGGAGACTAACCTCCTTCATCCAGACCATGATAACTAGAAGCTGTAATGCTTCAGGCCCAGAAAGTTGAGAGTAGAACATACAGTGCAATTTTCCATAGGTGGAAAGTTGAAATATATTGAAAATTGCTTCTATATTGAAAAAAGCTTGCCTTCTCCGACTGATGGTTTGCCTGGGGCTTGGCAAAGAGGGTAAGTTTACACAAATGGAAATCAACTTACCCTCCTGAAGTTAAGGAGTGGATTCAATGCGTTACCAGTTTTTGAAACGTTTCTATATTGTACACATGAGAAAATGCAGCAATATGTTTCTATATGGTTTAGACCGAATAAAGTTTAAGGATGGAATTAATTTTATAGTAATACTAAATAAATCTTTTTTCTTTTTTCTTTTCTTTTTTGTAGTTTCATTTCTTTTATGTTTATTTTAATCACTATGATGTATGTAATTTTACTATTTTTATTGTACATTCACTGGTGTATTATGTTGCTGTTGTAGTTATTGTTTCACCAATAAAGGTTTTAGATTGTTCCCCATAAGACCTTTTTCTAGACTCATCAAAATGCTCTTTTCAAAAAACCATGTAGGAAAGCCTTTACAATGTTTTTCTCTGAATTGGTCTTTGCAAAATAATTATCAAAATGTAACCCCCAATTGAGCAATTTGGAGATTTGAAATATAACAATAATAATAATGGTGTGAATTATACATTTTAGCAGAAGACAAAAAAACCATAGTGATTATTCTGATTTTTTAAAATGCATATAAAAGATCCTTACTATTATTTTCTCTAACTCATCCTAAATATTAAAATGCACAAGCCATCATTTCTCCAGGGACTGACATCTGTCATTGCTTTTGATCATTAATTCAATCTTAAAAGAAGTCACACATTTCAATGTCAAAGAAGAAGCTGTGATATCAAGCCATAGTTTGAGTAGTTGAGGATTTAATTTTTTTTTAAAGCAGAGTTATTATTGCCTACTCCAGCTTGAATAATGAATGGCTGAAATGCACTAACCTTGAAGGGATGTCTCACATGGGGAAAATTAAAATATCAGAAAGCTTATCGTGCTTGTGGTTTTCTTTATTCTTTCCTTTAAAAAAACTTGTATTTTTGTATATTCATTACCCTGAATGTTCAGGAAAAAAGCATGTTCGCTGATGAGCTCATTTTTATCCACAAAGTAACTGCTGGATAGGTTAGGCAAAAGTCAAATTGCAAGCTTCATGGCTGGCTTTAAATTCAGGACAAATCACATTCTCTGCTACACACCAGATATCAGTCTGTTGTTGTTGTTGTTGTTGTTAAAAACAAAACACTGCTGTGCTGACTACTGTATGCCTTCCTGGTTTCTTCAGCTGGACTTCAAGATATGTTTAAGCTGTCAAAGTTGGGAAAAGGATGGCGGGGGATTGAAGCTAGACTGACTTTCTTGCCTGCAAATTGGCTGTTTATCAACGTAATGGAAAGATATGTTTTTATATGGTCAAGGTTCAATTCTCTGATTAAAAATGGAATTGCTATGTTATATTTATTGTAATATACGTGAGTTTGCTGTATTTGTTCCTTTTTTATATTTTTTTAGGCAAATCAGTTTTTGCTTTTTCCATCTTTTTCCCATATATTGTTTTTGGTTTTGTAGAAGTAATATTTGCCTTGTTTAATGTATGGTATAGGATAGTATTAAAAGTATTTTTTTAAGGAAGGGGAAGAATTCAGAAGATGATTTTTGATCGTCATGGAAAGAGGCACCATGGGACACCTTCCTTTGAAAGAGCAGGTGGCATCTAGCCCTTCTGGGTGGGGTTATGGCTGCTTGAGCTAGGCAGCCTTACCCTGGAAGGATTGGTCAAACCAAGTAGCTTCTTCTAGAGGAGGAGACTTTAAAAGAGACTTGGCCCCAGAGGGAAGAGATAAGTGGACTGCCATCAGTGGGAAGAGATCCTACATCTTCTGAAAGCTAGTGACAGCTTTGAGCAACCTTTACCATAGGTGCTTCTGGCAGAAGCTGCCGGAAAGTATTTTTCAGCAACAGGAAGAAGGTCATAGGAGAACCCTAGCAGGGGCGAGAAGGTGGTGAGGAGTTTCCTTCTTTTGATGAGAGCTGTAATGACAGAAAGGGTTCATGGATGTGAAAAGTTGCCTGTTTTATCTTTGGAGACCAACAAGCAAGATGTTTATGCCAGAATAATCATCCAGTGAGGTGGTTCCAGCAAGCCCTTTCTGTTCTACCAGAGCCAGTACGTGGGATTAGATAATGTGGGAGTTTTCCATGAGGGCTGTACAGATCTTTGAAGGGGTACTTTGTTTTGGGAGGGGTTGGAGCAGTGTTTCTCAACCTCAGCTACTTTAAGATGTGTGGACTTCAACTCTCAGCTGGCTGGGGAATTCTGGGAGTTGAAGTCCACACATCTTAAAGTAGTTGAGGCTGAGAAACACTGGGTTGGAGGGAATGCTGCTTATAATCAGCAGAGTTGGTGTGTCACTTTGCCCATTAGCAGAGTCTTCTCTGCATGCACTGCATTTATGCAGACACCCATGTTTGTGAAGCACAAGAGCCAGCCAAAGTGGATCAGCCCCATCTGGACTCAGAATGGGGTGCAAATCACCTCTATATGGCTGGCTGCCACATCGAGGCAGCACCCCTTACCCCTGCAAGGCAAAGTACCTCATTAGGCCAATAACCACTGATCTCAGACAAACTTACTTCCTATTCCGATTGCATCTCTCTGGGGTAAGATTGAGCTAGGTTAAATCAGAGTAAAATTAGTAAAGTTGGATTAAGATTAGTTTGGGCTAGTTGTTAATTAGACAGGATGGAGAACAAATGCTGTTATGTGGTTGCAATGGGAAAGTAATTGTTAGCCCTTCAGGGGTAGTCCAGACAAGAAGCATAACAATGAATACCAGCTCTATTTTTATTATAAGATTACATTTACAGAATGTTGCAAATCTGAAAGTATTTCTTCCCTCCTCTCCTTTTATTCTCCAGAAAACTAGGGAGGGTCCATTCTGAAGTACTTCCCCCCTCCTTCTGTGGACTAAGATATATTTTACATGATGGTTGACCAGTCTGCAGCTCTTCCTCCTATCTCCCAAGGTCATTCCCACATACTATTACAGTAATTAGGGTGTCCGTGGGGGTGAGTAGGCAAAGAAGAGCTTTGACTGTGTGGTTCAAACCCTACCCTTTTTATGTGTGTCACACATGTGACACACATAAACAAGAGACGGGACTTCAGTGACATGGTCACAGCTGCTCTCTTGACTTTTTTGACCCACTCCCAATGGATCCCTCTGGAAGTACTAATCTTTGTTGGGGTGCATTCTGCTCTGCTGTCAATAAGATATACATATATGGCAAGATGGATCCAAGTGAATTCTCTACAGATCTTCTTTTTTGGGCCAATGTAGAGTAGAAGATGGTTCTATCCTTGCTATGATTTTCTTTCTGAGAGGCCAGGAATGTACCTACCAGTAGAAAACTATACTATATACTGTCAGTTTTGAACCAGTTATGTTATCTCCCTATTTGTTTCTGAGCGCCAATTAGGATGGCTTAAATCCTTAAAGAATTTGGTGGTCAGGTTTCAAAAAGACAATTTATTTTTGGAGGGAACTGTTGAACTGGAATATTTGTGTAGTGGCTCTGAAATTTTTTAAATTCAAAATTACAGTCTTCACATAAACTTCAGTCAGAGTCATTAGAAATCTTTCTGCATTGTAAATAAATACTTCATTACCTTTATCAGTAATAACCCCCTTTAAAAATACTAGCGTCAATCAACATCTCAAATTTTCAGCCTTGTCACTGTGAAAATGCATCATGCACATTTCACTGATTTTAGCAGTTGTTAATTGATTTTGGATCTAGCAAGTCAATTCCATTTGATTTATGACTTAAAATCTCTGTTCAGTATTACCTGAAGTGGTAGCAACCTTGCCTGCCAATAGATGTTCTCTGCCAATAGAACTTCAAGAGGAGTATCTATGTTAGTTACTTACATCTTGTAGGGCATAAGTTTTCATTGTGCAACAAGACTTTCATTATTTTGCTTATATGGGGTCATAAAGTAATAGTAGGGTAACAAAGGACATGGATGAGCAGTGGATATAGACTAAGACATTGCAAGAAAGTTGTAAAAAAATTAGAAATTTAGAATTTAGAAATCCATTGCTACTTGATCATGAACATTAACCATCTCCCACAATTCTTGTAAGTTGAGAACCAGCAACATGGTGCTTGTAGCATCAATATACATGGACACCTTGCTTGATGCTCACCAAGTTCCATTTCCTAGCTGACTTTAGGTATTTTAGCTAGTTTCCTTAGATTGTTTTAATTTAAGAAATTGGACACTTGCAAGCTGCAAATCAAGCATTTCTAGAATAATCTGTATCAGAGTACATCTATATTCCACGCTAGTCATGTGGACATTCTGAGAAAATAAATATGGTAGGTGACTGCAGCAAGTTCTTTGTTTGAAAAAGTACCCACCTGTCCATAAAAAAAGAGTTAAAAGATAAAAGTAGGATGGTAGAGATAGGAAGCAACCTCACCATTTTGTCTTCTAATAAGTAGGTGTTTTCTGAATAAGTTCTTCCACTATAGCAGTAATGTTGTGAGTGTGTCTTTTCCCATGACACACTTCCAAATGGGTCCACCAAATGTTGCTTACCCCAACTTAGGGCTTATCAGGGGAACAGCCAGCAGGTGATACAGCTTTGGAGTTGAAGGCAGCACTAGAAAAACTAAGGATGAGGAACAGGTAAGCAAGAGGAGCAAATGAAAAATGTCAATGCTGAAAATTCCCACTATTGCTTGTTTCACCAATTACCCTGCTTATTTCATTTTAGAAATTTATAAGCCTTCCAGCTCTATAATAACTCAGGGTGGCATACACTAAAAACAACAATAAAATACAACTAAAACACTCTTTAAAAAGGCCTAAATGCCAGAAAACGGACAATGATTGAAAAACAAATAAACAGAACCAGCAGCCCACGCTAACCCACAGCCTGAGGAAAGAGCCATGTTTTCAGAGCTCTTTCAATTATGGCCAGGTTGAGGGCCAAATGGATCTTGGGGGGTAGTGTTGCAGAAGGCAGGTGTTGTGGCAGAGAAGGCATGCTTCCTACACCCCACTGGGTGACATTGCTTAATGGATGGGACCTGGAGCACGTCAACTCGGTCCCTATTCTCAAGAGTTTTGGGAAGCTGGAACCTAAGAGACCCACGAAGCTCAAGAGATCTCATTTAGACTTGTATTCCAGGCATAAAAAGCTTGGAGATCAGTTCCCAATATAGCTCTTCACAAAACAACCATATCTATCTATCAATCTGTCTGCCTATGAGGGATAGAAACTTGTAGAAGCATTTTTAATCACAATTATCTGATGGCTAACTTGATGCTACTTCAAGCAAGGCACTTTACAGGTGGACTGCGGCCATGCTTTTTGTTTCAAGCCCTGAGAACTATTGTAATCAATCATAATTACAGGTTATAGTTTAGTTTAGATATAAGATCCTTTGTAATATTCAAAAGCTTGTTCTCTGCTTTATTCTGTCCTTTACATTTACTTATATTGTGTTCCTCCAAATTCCAGTGCAATTCTCTGAGGGGATCCTTATCATGCCAGAAAAGAAGAAGAAAAAAATTCAGGGAACTACACATTTAGCATTTTATCATGGAAACTGATAATCTGTAAAATTCATTTTTCAGGAGAGTCTTTCTAATCTTCTTGATAGTATATTTAAACATTCTTTACAAACAGAAATAATTCTCCATGTCTGTGCTGCGCTGCGTGGCAAAGGCCTTGAAAGGATTTCTCTCTTTCTCGGTCTCTCATACAACAGGATAAAATTGCATATTAAACTTTTGATGAAATCTCTTCGAAGAAAATGAAAGGCTGAATAAAATCAAAGCATCTGAGTAAAAAGGGATTTCAAGCAGTGTTAGAGTAGGAATAGAGAGCAAATATTTTATGTGCAGGCATCCAAAGTCAAATCAAAAACCAGTGGTTCAGTTTCTTCTTAGCGTTGTGGGAAGGCAGATCAGAAGCTAGATCTGAAGAAGCTGCAGAACAGAGGGGCAGAATAGGCCGTCCCATTGACTTGTAACTTGTGGGTCATGTGGCTTCTTCATGTTACCAAACAAATATGAACAAATTAAAAAATAGTAGATATGGGACAGAGTGCATGAATCATAGGTTAGTAGAATGCTACCTATCATCCTCTCTACTTCCCACTTTGCCCATGGTCTCCATTGCAGTTTAACTTTAACCATTGCTAAGAAAGCTTATGAGAGACTGTTTTGGGCTCAAAGGCATTCTTGGAAGTAAAAATGATGCAGAAAGCTGATGCTTTGCTTTGCCAGATAAAGGAGAAAAGTTGCATATTTAGCCTGTTTGGAGCATCTCCTTAAATGGAGTGCAGCTATCAAAAATGACATCAGCCCCCTCCCCCCCCATTGCCCAGGTGTGAAATGTTGAGTTATATTCTAGGATCTTAGAATTCTGCCTCTTCAGTCTGGAATATGTGCAAGCGAGACTGAAGAAAAAATAAGAAATTGTCCTAAAAGAGCCCATGTCTTGATTTCTTTTAGATGGCAGCCAACCCAGGGTAAAATATATGGCAAGAATAGGCCGTATATTACTATAGTATCTGGTTTCACATCTTGTAGTCAACCAATATGCTTTATGGTATTGTTGGTCTCAAGCTCTAGAGCAGTGTTTCTCAACCTTGGGAGCTTTAAGATGTGTGGACTTCAACTCCCAGAATTCTCCAGCCAGCCATGCTGGCTAGTGAATTCTGGGAGTTGAAGTCCATACATTTTAAAGTTCCCAAGGTTGAGAAACACTGCTCTAGAGTACCATCACTTGCTTCACCCACGCCTCCTCTTTCCACTCTCTGCAAAGAAGTAAGGCCCCTTCTTTTCATTCTGAACTTTTCAGTTTAAGTTAGGTCAATATTGAATTTAATTGTTTTTATGAACTTTTGAGGGTTTATGTTTCATTTTTCTATTGTTGGCAGCTTGGAGTGCTCTATGGGCAGTTTATGAGAACTTAAAGAAAACTAAGATACATTTTAACCCTGATTTGTTGAAGAAGTGTTTAGTAGCCTGGCTTATATAATGTTAGCCAGGTTTTACAAAGCACAGGGACTGGGCCCATAACTCCCACTCAGCTAAGGCTGAACAAATCATACGATATGCCACAGCATGAACCCAGCAGCTGATTTCTTATCTCAGTCAAAAGACTGATCCATGGCTTCCCTTCACTAGAGTGCTGCATTTATATTATATGGTGATGTTATCCATGGAATCAGTTCAGATACATTTATGTTACAGCCTTAGTGAAGAATATACTACATGATGGGGTTACCCTGGAGGAAAGGCCAAGGTTCTTCTTATCAACTATTTTGGTTTTCAAGCCCCCTTCCACTCTTCCCAAGAAGAAGGTTTTGGTGAAGATGGCCCCTTACTTCAAGAATGGAGAATGCCCCTCCAAATGTAGTTGAACCTCAAATCCCATCTACCCTAGTTTGTACATATTCAGTGGTGAGAGAGTTAAAATGTAGCAATATTTGAAGAGCCACCGGTTCTAAGGGTGTACCGAAATTTAAAGGGGTTCTACATATAAGAAAGAAGCAGCTATGCTGCTTCAGTCCCACCAACAGAAGGGCATGTGCAAAAGGTGGATGATCAAAGATTAGCCCTACACTGATGCTTCAGCAAGGCAGAGTGCCTTGCCCAAACAAGGCAAATGCAACATCAAGATGAAGTGCCTCCCCAAAACATAATGGCATTCCTTCAGGATGAGGTTCTCCACCCTGTCTTAGACAATAAATCTTGTCTATATGAACAAAATAATATCAGATGCTTCAGCCCCTTCTTCCTGTTTGGCCTGGTGCTTTGCAGCGAACTTAGGTGGGTGCTTAATCGCTCCCTCTAGCCTGGAAGCCATTGATTCCCACTTCATGAGCCTCAGTTCTTATAGAAATGTGCCCATTAAATTCCACTGCCAACCCCCTGTTGATTCTCTCCACACGTGGCTTTTAAGAGGTTTATTGTGTCATGTAAATCAAACAGCAGTTCAAGAATAATTATCCTATGGTAAGTGTGGGAATAGACCTCCAATAAAACTGTGAAAAAAAGTCCAAGAGAAAATTTTAACTTTTCTTGTCCTTATCTCAGCCTCCTCTATGAATACCATTTGGAATACTATAAGCAGCTTTCCCCAATTTGCCACCTTTCAGATGTGGCTGGATTAAATCTCCCAGAATTCCCTGAGAGCCTGGTCAAGGGTTTAAGGGGAATTCTGAGAATTACGGTTCTAATATGTCTCAAAGACACAATGTAGGTAAGGGTAGATGGATCTAAATATGAATCTCATAAAAAGCATTTGCTATTGCAACTAATATTTGTTCAGAAAATGAAAATGAAAGTGTCTTTCATAGTTTTGGTTATTTTGCATCTTTCCATGCAACTATTATGCTGATTTTATGATAATTAAAATAATTTCCTAATTAAATATGAAATTACCACAAATCCAGGTTAATTGATTTGCTTCAGTCTTATTACAACATTCAGTAAGAATAAGGAAATTTAAAACTTTGTACAATTGGGTGGCGCAACATAAGGTTTTTTTTAGCGTACTACAGTGTGTGGGTGTGTGGGTGTGCACACGTGCACCTTTGGGTCAGTGTTGATTCTTGGCAACTGCCTGGACAAATCTCTGCAGTTTTTTTTTGTTTTACAAGATTTCAGAAGTGGTTTACCATTGTCTCCTTCTTTGGGCTGAGAGGGAGGGACTGGCCCAAAATTACCCAGCTGGCTTTATGCCTAGGCAGGACTAGAACTCACCATCTTTTGGTTCTTAGCCTAGTGCCTTAACCACTACACCAAACTGGTTCTTATTTTACCATAGATCAAGTATTATTCAACATACTTGCTGATATAATGTCAATAAAGATTTTAACTTTAAACTGTTCTAATAACTATAAATGTTTATATATATATATAGTTTGATATGGATTGTTTGGTTCACATTTTAATACTATTATACTAGATAAGCAATAACAGCCCAGGTATTCGGAAAGCTGTGGTCCAACACATCTCAGGACTCTGGATTGTGAAATGCCAATGAATGAACTTCTGGTGGTAGGTTAGCTGAACTGTAGAAGAAGCATTTGCTACATGTTATAAGTCAAAGCAAGCATATCTAAATTACATTATTTATCCTGTTGTGAACATTACATAACCACACAGTGTTATTCCCACTCTTTCTATAAGGAACTTTCTTCTTTGCTGGGCAAACGGGGGATGGTGTATTACATGTCCAGTAGGATTCTCATCCATGTCTTCATAATCTTTCACCCTTAAACTGTTTTTCTGGATGTACAGTCTACATTTTCTTCAAGGTTACACCCAGCTGAAATATTGCTGTTCAATGGAACTAGCTCTCAGATTTGAGATTTTCTGCATAAAGAATTGGCTGTGCCTGAGGCCCTAGTTGTTAATATTAATTAGGCAGGTAAAAGGGAAGAATACTTCATTTGATCTAGTATGTGAACATTAACTTTCCGCTACCACTCCCAAATTGCTAGCAGCAAATTTGGAGTTAGTGAAGTTATTAAGTATAATGACGGTATTCATGCTCCTTAATAGTATTCTTGTATATTTACAAAGGAAAGTCTTCTTCTTTGCCTTAGCTTTAAAAATATTTTACATTTGCTTACTTGAATATCTGAATTGTTATTTCTTTAATATTGTGAGTGGCCCAATGTCATTCTGGAGTTGGGTGGCAGCTATATCTAATAAAATCAATCAATCAATCAGAAGCTGACTAAATGATATTAAGCTTGACATATACAAGTTTACACCATAGGTCTATTTTTATTTTAATTTAGAACAAACAAAAATAGATGTTTCTCTATCCCCAAAATGATGATTTTCCCATAATACATTATATTTATTAACAGATTTTATCACAGCTTATGTAAAACAGTAAACATGTAATATATTAAAACGACTTTGATGGATTATATGCCTTCAAGTTGTTTTTGACTCCTAGTGACCACATACATAGCCTTACATTTTCTATCCATATGGTTTTCTTGGTAAAAATATAGGAGTGGTTTACCATGGCCTTCTCCTGTGCAGTATGAATTGATGCCTTTGCCATTGTCACTAAAGTGATCATCTGCCTCCTGCATCTTCCTATATCACTGCTGCCCAATATAGGAGCCTGGTTGCTTTAGCTGGGCAGTTGGGATGACCTCTACGCCTTGGGTGACCCTGTTCAGAAGACATACTCTTGGCATATGCTCATCTCTCCCAGGAACAAAGCCATAATGACCTCACTGTTCTCCCAGGCCTTAGGCTAGGGTGGATGTTAGATGTTGGTGGGGTGCTGAGTTCACCATTTTATCCTTCTTTCTTGTTCTTCTATTCTAGTTTGGTTCTGTTGTTTCTTATTAAATCATTTTTATATTATCTGGCATATTGTGAGCCGCCCAGAGTCATTTGGAATCAGGCGGCATCAAATCGAATAAAATAAATGAACAGGTTAACTTACCATTGGGAGTTAAGATTCGTTTCTCACAGATATAATTGGGAACCTTGGGGATGAAGTTATGTAAATTCTCTAGCAGGGGTCCTCAAACTTTTTAAACAGGGGGCCAGTTCACAGTCCCTCAGAATGTTGGGGGGCCGGACTATTTATTTAATTTAATTTAATTTAATTTAATTTAATTTATTTTATTTTATTTTATTAATTAATTAATTAATTAATTAATTAAACTTGTATGCCACTCATCTCCCCCAACGGGTGACTCTGGGCGGCTCACAATAATAGTTTGAAAGAAACATGAATGAATTCTTATGCACACTGCACATATTTTATTTGTAGTACAAAAAAAAAACCAGGAAAAAAAATACAATAATTAAAATAAAGAACAATTTTAACCAACATAAACCCCACCCTGCATTGGTGGTCAGTGTCAGTAAATGTTATCCTCCCGCCGCCCCCTGCCCCCCACATTATTGGTCAGTGCCAGTGGCCATTCTACTTGAGGAGCAACTACACAGCCCAAATGGAGAAAGTAATAGGGTGCCCTGGACCCCACCGATCACCCTGCACAGAGGATCCCTCCTGCAGAGTATGAGGAAGCATGAGTTGAAGTGCCCCTGTGGTTGTAAGTGTGGATGGGCTGCCAAGTGCCCGAATTTTGATCATGTGACTGCAGGGGTGCTGCAACAGCTGTAACTTTGGGGACTGAGCATAACTACTAAATGAATGGTTATTAAGCGATGGCTTAACAAAGAATTTGAGATGATGGAACAGGTCTGGGCAAGGAAGAGGAGTTTGGATATAAATGCAAGGAACAGAAGAGAAGAAAAAGTGAAACAGAAACTGAGTACAATGCTTTCTGCGGTCCTGATAATTTGCAAAGAAGTAGGCTGACCTGATTTCCAAAAATAAAAACTTGGATATACGAATATTAAAAAATGCATACATGTATACAAATCTACAAGTCAATTTCCCCAAAGTCACAGGCAAAAATTACCAGAAAAAAAAGGACACAAAGATGTTTAGAAGAGCTTCTCTGGAATGAAGCAACTTTAAATAGTTCCAAACATTCCTGTCCCCTGTTGTGCTTTTACGCTCTGTGAAAGATTATTTCCAGGCCAAATTAATTTAATAAATGACTAACAATCAATTGACCACTCTCTCCATCATAAGGCTATCAGACCTGATCTGCAAAAATCCATTAGTTGTCAGCAAAGAGATACAGGAAACACTAACTTTGCTTCTTATTCTGGATTTCTGCAGACTAGTACTAATCAATCAGCCAGTAAAATGGATAATGGAATAGCTTCATTCCCATGTTTCCTTCCACCATAAGGTACCCCGAGACTTGATGAGTAATGGAAAGACATCATTTCTTTGGCTACTTGTTCCCATACTGTTCTGCCTGCTCCACCTTGAGCCCTCCCATTAGTTCGAGGATGCCTTCCCCAAAATCAGGACTCTCCTTGTAAAACTGGAATTTAATCTTGGAAATAAGTTTCAGGCACTGATAGTGCCTTATGTTGACTAAAACCTAGTCATGGCAGCAGGTTATTGGGAATATTTTAAAGACATTCCCAAAGAAATCCATTGTGTGGGTAAAACAGGAAGGAACATAAAATGCAAACGCAAAGCATCATGAGAACGGGGCTCCTGCCGTTCTCCAAATAGGGCGCCTGTACTCATGAGACCTGGGGAAGACCAGATGGTTTCCGAGGGATTGCAAGAACGGGGTGGGAAATTGGGAGAAGGAATGACACAAGCAGCTTGGAGAATGACACACCAATCACCCTGCACGGAGGATCCCTCCTGAGGAGTACGAGGAGGAGAGCCGCCGGACCCGCTATACCTGTAATGTAGAAGAGTCCGGCTCTGCAGTCTCGCTCCTCGTGCATCGCCTGCAGCTCCCGACACAGCCCTGACGCTTCTGCTTCTGAGAGACAGCAGCGGCAGCCAATCAGGCGGGCAGGCCGGATAAATGACCCTGGCGGGCCGTATCTGGCCCGCGGGCCGTAGTTTGAGAACCCCTGTTCTAGAGCAATTGATGAATAACAGATGGTCCTTCTCTTAGCTGTTGAAATGTGCTTAGGCACACCTGTACAGAGAGAAAGAGAGAGAAAAAAGGTAGTCATGTAGAATAAAGTTATTAATGTGATAAGTTGCCTTCATGTCTCCTTGCCTCAAGCTCAAACCTAGAAAGGCTGAGTGGCTCTGTTATTTGGGTCCCCTAGTCTCAGGAATTTTTCTTCTTTAGTTCTGGATGGGATAATGCTTCCCCATTTGGGGCTGGTGTGCAATCTGGGGGTTTTCATAGCTCCTATTTGAAGAACAGGTGGCAGCAATGTTCAGGAAGGCCTTTACATGGATTCATCTTGTGCGTCAGTTGCTCCAGTTCCTGGAATGGAAAGCCCTTCAGATGGTCACTCATACCTTGCTCACCTTGCATGAGAAATATTATAATGCGCTTTACACAGGGCTGCCCTTCCACTTGGAAGATACAGTGGATCCAGAATGCAGTGGCACAGGCAGTAATGGGCATAACTCAGTATGACCAGATAACATTGCTACTCTGTGAGCTGCACTAGGTTTCCAGGTGCAATTCAAGGTGTGGAGTGCCAAGTATAAAGCTCTTCTTGGCATAGGGTCTGGCTAACAGAGGGACCACTTACCTGACATCCTGTGCACTTGGACAGACTGGTCATGCTTCAGGTCCCGCTGATCAGTGTCACCTGACAAGACCCAGGAAGTGGGTCTTCTCTGTTGCAACAGCTGTCCTCTGGAATAATATCCCCCAGAGATCTGTATAGCATCTGCCCTGACCATGTTTAAAACGTCTCTGAAAACCTGGCTTTTCCCCATGCCCTGAGTTAGAATGGATAGTGAGCCTCTTAAAGGGTTTTGTTATTCTTAGTCTGAATGCTTTCTTTCTGGATGTTCCTTTTCTTTGTTCTTATTGTTTTAATTTTGTATGCCACTCAGAGTCTCTCAGTGTTGGGTGGCCTTCTAAATTTGAGAGGTAGATGAATAAATAAATTTCATGTTCCTAAGACAAGCTTCTGTGTGTTGCTTTGTTTTTCTCTCCTTGTTGTTTAAAACATATTTCTTGAAAAACTCTGAACTGAGGGTCAGTACTACGTCTCAGTGTTCCCCCACCACAGGAGCACAAAAACCTATCTTTTAAGACTTTCTTGCATTAGAAGAAAGCCTGAGGCAGCACAAGCAAAAACAGTAGGAAAAGCCAATATTTTTTTTTTAAACTAAGTGTCATACCTTATAGGGGACATAAATAGTTCACAACATATATTCATCACACCAAAGAAAAGCATTGAGGCATCTGTGGCTTTACTAACAAAGACAGAAAACAAACAAACAACAAAAGAAAGTTATATTGGTAATTTGCCTTTTTTCTTACAATTCTAATATTATTTTGCCCACCTGGTGTTATATTTCTGGTCCTTGAACTATCAGCCAAGTGGTCAGAAATTCTGGAAGTTGAAATCCAACAACATATTCATGGGTATCCATTGAGGCAAGGAGGCAACTGCCATCCTATGTGTTATGACAGACATAACGTGGGTAATTTATACAATGACATCATGACATGCAAGCCATAATTATGGATTGTACCAGATACCTATGGCACAGCAAATGCATCTGGTTGGAAGTGACTGATTTATGTATGTATGTATGTATGTATGTATGTATGTATCAAACTTATCCCCGCTCATCTCCCCGCAGTGGGGGACTTCTATTTATAGAAATCTGAACTGTAGTTTGTAGAATTAACATACATTTGCATAAAGACACCAGGTATATTAAATTCTTTATTGGCTTGGCCTACATATCTCAGAGCACTTCTTCTTTTAGTATTTCAATACTCTGCCCATCAACAGCTGTGATGAATGGATACAATGCCATCTCTTTAGATTGCAGATTTCTAAAAATGAATGTCATGTGATCATCTTTTGCAATTGATCCACATGCGGTGGTATAAACTTCAAAAATATAATTTGCAAAATAGTGTAGGTCCTAAATAAATGTTAGTCTTGCACTCTGAAATTTTTTATGTGAATTATTTACTTTTGCCCTGTTAATGCATATAGTCAAAGAGGTTTGCTGTAACCCCAAAGTCCCCATAGGCACCTTCCTGTTTCCTCACTCCTAGAGTTCACAGCATTAACCAATGAAGTCTGAAAAGGGATTCTGCTTCTGCCTGCTTGAATGTGCAGAGAAACATGTTTTAATTCTTTCTGGTCCCATTGATTATTCTTTTATGAATTGTGCCATGTTTTAAAATTATGTACTCTTAGCAGAATTTATATTGATACCTCTTGGGAACTCATTTTTAGTCATTGGATAAAGAGTGGTAGAGAAATATTTTAATAATCTAATGTTCATCTTTAGTTTGGTGCATGGTGGCAAATACAATGTAATAATTGTATGTGTTGATGTTTGGGCTGAACTAGTGATCAGGTGAGTGTATGCATTTAAATGATATTCATGCAATGAGTTTGTGCTTCACTTTCTTCTGCATTTTGTCTTCTTTTTAAGGAAATGCTTTCTTTTTCCTGCCATATTTCCAGCACAGGAAAGCAAAGTCATGGACTGCAGTGACAGCCCATTATGTTTTAAAGATGATTAAGAAGGCAGCACTTTTGAAGCTAGATTTATTTATATTACCTAACGAAAGATTCACAGTCCCATATATACTTCACAATGGGACTTTTCTCGGATCCCCATCAATAACAAACTGATGAATTACATCATTTGAGGCCTGATGGAAAAACGCCTGGGTGATACTTCAAAAGGACTGAAGACATTATAAAAATGCTTGTAATAGACTTAATGTTTTGGTACTGACAAACTGCACTAAGGCTAGCCATTCCTAAACAGGCAAATGGTTTGTGGCACGTACATGTGAAGGACAAAGGGAAGGACAGATCTTGGGATTTCAGTGGATAGAGACTTCTTAAGTTAGCTCTCGTGCACAAATTCTTAGGCTTGCTAATGGATACCTTTCTACACTTGACTTAGGAACTGCAGCTAGTAATGATTGATCAGCAGCAATACTAATGGTAGATACAGTCATTGGGTAGGCAAATATATCTATCTATCTCCAGAGACCATACAGCCTATCCAACTCTCACTGAAATATATGGGTCCCATTGATTTCAGTGAAAGTTGGATAGGCTGTATGGGCTTTGTATTGTATTGTGTGTTCCCC
This sequence comes from Liasis olivaceus, assembly GCA_030867105.1. Lineage (NCBI taxonomy): Eukaryota > Metazoa > Chordata > Lepidosauria > Squamata > Pythonidae > Liasis > Liasis olivaceus. Next base: position 23,390,556 of record CM061348.1, on the reverse strand, counting down.
CCCCCCAAAATTAGTGGATACTTGCTGGCAGAACTCTAGTTATGTGTGAGGTGCAGATAGCATCTTCAGGTGAACATTCCTGTAGTCCTTATAAGCAGGCTTGCTTCTGAGCGTATGATGAGAAGTGTTTAGTAGTACAGTGGTACCTCGGTTCACGAATTTAATTCGTTCTGCGACTCTGGTCGCGACCCAAAATGGTCGTGACCGGAATCAAATTTTCCCATAAGGTTCAATGTAAATACAGTTAATCCGTTCTGAACCATGTTTTTTTTTTTAAAAACCACAAAAATATGACACAAAGTACAGTATGAAGAGAGAGAAAGCTAACCTTGCTCGGGAGGGAAAATGGCCACGCTTCCTGCTCTGAGGGAGAGTCCCCGCCCTACAGGAAGTCGCGACCATATGACACGGGAGGGAAAATGGCCACGCTTCCTGCTCGGAGGGAGAGTCCCCTCCCTACAGGAAGTTGCGACCATGTGACATGGGAGGGAAAATGGCCACGCTTCCTGCTTGGAGGGAGAGCCCCCTCCCTACAGGAAGTCGCGACCACGTGACACGGGAGGGAAAATGGCCACGCTTCCTGCTTGGAGGGAGAGTCCCCTCCCTACAGGAAGTCGCAACCATGTGACACGGGAGGGAAAATGGCCACGCTTCCTGCTCGGAGGGAGAGTCCCCTCCCTACAGGAAGTCGTGACCATGTGACACGGGAGGGAAAATGGCCACGCTTCCTGCTTGGAGGGAGAGTCCCCTCCCTACAGGAAGTCGCGACCATGTGACATGGGAGGGAAAATGGCTGGGGATCCTGTTTGTCACCCGATCCAGCATTTGCGACCGGAGGTAAATTTTTGCGGCCTGAGCTGGTCGTGACCCAAATTGTTCGTGAACAGATGCGTTCGTGAACCGAGGTTCCACTGTAGTTTGTTTCTAGATTTATCAGTGAAAGATCTAAATATTATGGATTTGCTTAGCTTATGTGCACAAAGTGAAATGAAAGTAATGATGTATTTTCCCCTCCATAAATATCCCGCACACTCATTTTACTTTTAATACCAGCACACATGGATGTATTATATTGGAGCAGGTTTCAAACACATGCCATCCAGTACATTGAAGGACATGATTTCTCCAATAAAAGCTGTGCCTTGTCATGTACTAACAAAGATATATATATGTACAATAGGAAAGTTTACATCCAAAAGCCAGTGGTATTACATTCAACTCTAATGTCCAATGAAGGTTGAAAGCTTTTGTATCTCCCAGAGTCCAGAGCTTCTGAAGTGCAGGGCTTGAATCAGAACCTCACTTGTCTACATCTGCAGGTTCTGGGATGGTGCTATGAGGTCTGCCTCCAAGAAAGTAACAGTGCATTGAGTGGAAGCTTGGCAGGTGGATCAGTATCAAAGTGCAAGGTTGCAAGAGCAGACTTCATGGGGTAATGGCTGCCAGTTTTGAACTGACCAGCACCAGCTGGATCCAGAAGAATCTTAGTCAACTGGGGCAAAAATAGGAAGATTGTGTAGGGGAAAAGGTAGTTTGGTGCATGCATGGGATGCTTAGGTAGCAACTCCAGCACCTCTTTAAGTCCATCGTAGCTTTTCCTGGAAGTGTGAGCCCAGGAAAAGACACAGCTTATTTAAGGGGTTTCTAACAGGTGCTATGTGAGCACCCCAGACTTTCTCCTGCTTACTTTTTCCCTTTCAAATCAAATAATGCAGCCCTTTGTTCTAGATCTTGTCACACCTTGATCACCACGTGGTTTCAAGCAGAGGTTAGTATGAATGTAAATAAAATAAGTTCTACAATGAACCAGGGATTTGGGAATACCTTTTTGCCCCCTTTTTTTCTTTAGATTCTGGCAAGGTCAGAGAAATACCTTCCATTAAGATTGTGGTGTTATTTTAATTGACTTTCAATTGGAGCTCAAGCAATGAAACTCAAGAAGTATTCCTGCTTAATCATAAAAGAAAACTTCTGTTAAAGAATAAGCTCAGCTGATAGAAGACAATTAGGGAAGCTAAACTTTTGAGATGATGATGATGATGATGATGATGATGATGATGATGATGATGATGATGATGATGATGATGGAGGAAGAGGAGGAGGATAAATGAGACAGAAAAAAGAGAATTCCACTTGCTTGCTTGCTTACTGTTATTTTGTTCTTTGGTTTCACAATAATGGGATGGAGAAGCAGGCTCACAGAACGCATGCCTCAAGAATTATAGAAAAATTGATATAGAGTGTTACATAATGATGGTAAGCTGACGTACAAAAACATTCCCTTTGCAGATTATCATGGTATTAGATACACCAGGTTAGACTGGAATGATCAGGACTTGCTAATCTTAATGATCTTTTTTTTTTTTTACATTGATTTGAAAGGAGTCCAAGGGCAATTAAGTTTATTTCAGTGAAGGTTTTTGGGCCACAGAGGTGAGTTGATTCCCTCTGCTGAAGTAATGGACCATTTGATTCACCTTGATGAAGCAGTTTAGGTGGCCTCAAATTCCTTCAGGCCAGAGTTGTGGGATAGCTGCCCAGCCTGGACCATCCTCAGTGCTCATCAAAGGTTGGAGGCTCCAAGGTTGGTGGCTTTAGTGTACATTGCTGGATTGTTCACAGCATTGGCCAGACCCATACAGTATGGAAGTTCTTTATTATTATTTTTAATAGAAGGATGTTCTTTGATGCAATGGATTCGTGTATATCATGCCATTATTGCCCAGAAGCTTTCCTTTCCTTTACAAGAGGCAGCAATCACATTTTTTGATTGTGCCTTTGGGCACAGATACTGTATAGAATCATGTTTGCCAAATTGATTCTGGACCAATTTGCTCTAGCTGAGGGAGGGTATGTGTGTGTGTTCACCCCCCACGTGTGCATGATAGATTTCACTAGAGGGGCTTTGCTGAATTACATTACCAGGTCCTGGTACTGAAAAGTCTTTATCATTCTCTGTGAAGCTACCGCTCTCTTTCTCAAACAGCTAAGTAGTAAATTGAGCATATCCAAGATTTAATCCAAAAGAGCCTCATTTGTCTCCACTAAATGAAACATTAATTGTTCTGCAAAGCTATTCAGCTTGTGAGTGCTTGGGAGATTCGCCCCTCCCAGAAGAGAATGGATAGAAAGAGACAACTTTGCCACAAAGGCTGCTGCATGTCAGGATGGTGGTGGAAGAGGTACTCTTACTTTGAAATGAAACACTCTGGTGTCAAGAAGGAGATTGCATACATATCATGTATCATCATTCTGCTAGGGGCTCCTTGTGTAGACCTCTTCACCCACTTCCAAATCTATTTTTTATTTCCATCAAAATCACTCTGCATTTTCTCTGCCTCTTTTAACCTTAATCACTTCTTGCACTCTTTGACTACAACTATCTGTTTTTGCTCCAAGATACCATAATTTACAAGTGTTATTCTTGTTGTGATTGCAAATATATCATGGTGTATATTGATTTCATTGTTTTTGTGTAGTTTTAACTGCTGTTTAGTTTGTGTTCATTAGATTTTGATTGGGGTTGAATTGGACCCTGTTGGAGGGGGCATTATAAATACATTTTTGTTTGTGTTTTTTTATACACAAAACTCCTTTTCCTTTTTTGCAGCAGTCATTTTCTTATATGCGGGGGGGGGGGGGGGTTCTCATCCACATCCTGTTTCACATTACTATTCAACCAACCATCTTTTTTCATATTCTTCATTAGCATAACTTCACACACTTCTGTGACTCCTTCCTTCCTTCCTCCCTCCCTCCCTCCCTCCAAGTCCTGGTCTCTCCATCTGTAAGAAATTAAGGAAATCAGTCTCAGAATTTTTGTATCCCACAATCTCCATCCTTTGGTCCACACCCATCCATCTGGTTGATCTTTTTGTCATTGTCCTGTGTATAGTTTAAAATTCAGGGGAAATGCTGGTGAGCAGGTGAAAGACCTGTAGTGTAACATGATGCTTTTCACTCCATTCCAAGCAGCTTCCACATCTTCCTCCCTTGAGTCTACTTCTTATTCATTCTGTTGGGAGATTAATCTATCTTATAATAAGTTTTTTCCCCTTTGGGACACTCTTACTGCAGTCATTGTACTTTCTTTCTTTTCTTCCAAGTCCATTTCATCCCAAAATCTGAATAATGGTCTCTCTCACATCCAGAAACTCTTATTGTGTACAAAGTTATGCATGGTGTGGATATAACGGACAAAGAAAAGCAGAGGTCACCCAGTGAAATTGAATGCTAGACAAATCAGGACAGACAAAAGAAATTTTTTTTTACACAATCCATAACTCAACATTGGAATTCACTACTATGAGATGTGATGCAGGCTACCAACTTAGCTGGCTTCAAAAAAAGGGTTGGACCAATTCATGGAAATCATGGGGATCAATGGCCATTAGCCTTGATGGCAGTGTGACTGCCACTGAAGCCCATTGACTGGGAGACTAATAAGCTTCCTTGTGCAGTTGGTTGGCCACTGTGAGAACAGACTGCTAAACTAGATGGGCCAGGGATCCAATCCAGCAGGGCACTGCTTGCAAGGCACTTACATATCTCAGTCTTTAATAATAATAAGAAGAAGAATGATCATGCTTTTTGATTCATTCTTTTTGCACATGTACACATGATTAGAGTTATGCTTAAGCCATGTATTCAAAACAAGCAGACCTTTCTCTAAGCAGATACTCATAAATTATCATTCCCATTCATTACAAAGTCTGCAGATGGACCAATCACTTTTTTTGTGCCCTCTCACCTCAGTCCCACCCACCCATTCATATCACCTAACTTTCTCCCAATCACATTCATTCAGAAATTTGCAGAATTTATTCCAAAAGTCATCTCTGATTATTCCATTATCAACAGTGTAACATGCAACTGTCACCAATTTATGAATACCTACATTCATTTATACCTGTAACAGTCTAAATGTTTTTGACCTTTCATTTGTAATTAAACCTAATATTACTTCCCTGCGCATATTCATCAACTCTACTCTTTAGCATTAGACTTTTCTCTTAGTTTCATAGATACATACCCAGTTTTCTTTCATTTGACTCATTAACTCATGAGCTTTAACATTACTTATTGAAATCACAATCTTCAGGATACCATGATCCTCAACAGATGTGCACATTAATATAGACCTCTTTACCCATTATGGCTTTCGTTAACCAGAGCTTTCACATAATACTTTTTAGTAAGATAAAGAACTAGGAGGTATGTACAGTGTACTGATATATTCAGAACACAGATTGATATTGTATGTTGAAAACAGTCCAGGTTGCAAAGAAACTCCTGTGAAATGTCTGGTGAAAGCAACATGGTATTTACATTGAAATGCTTTTCACTTGAAAATAAAATTAAGTTAAATAGATTTAGTCAATAAACGTCATACTCTTAAGAATATTTAAATGGAATTGCTGCATTTAGGTTTTGATATCCTTGGAGATCAGATTGGCCCTCACCTTGCTGGCTTTTTGCAGGGCCCTGAAGACATGGTTTTGCCGACAGGCACGAGGACCTAGAAGTGTGATGGAGTTGGGGCAGTGGCTGTACTGATGTTTTGATTAATGGAATTGATTTGTCTATGATTTTTATGTCTTTTATGATGATTTTTAATACGCTTTTATATTTTTTCTTGTTTTTTAAATTCTTGTTCTTTTTTGTTCATTTTATATTTATTTTAATTGTTTGTAAGCGACCTAGACTCATATATGTGAGATGGGCAGCTATATAAATTTGAATAATAAACATGATTTGTTTGATATATTGTGGTATCATATGGATGGAAAGCAAATTGCACATCTTTTAAAAGAATAAAGAATAAAATATTGAAGTTGTGAGTGGTTTCTGTCAATTTCCCTGGTACACAGTTTAATCATTACAATCTGGATCCGGGCAGAATTGAATCATCTAGCTGTGTCTAATAGTTAATTGGTTCCAGGGCACCAATATTTTTCAGAAAGGCTAAGTTGAATTGCATGTTAGGTCCCCTTTAGCAAGCTTAAAATCCAGTCTCTGAGAATCCTGGCAGATACTAGTTCTGAGTTATCTGTCTGGTGCCCTCCAAGTATGTGTATTTACAAACAAGGCCATATTTTGAATCCCAAGCAACCTGCTCCTCTCTAATGATGGACTGATTTATATGAGAGGATGTGATGGTTTAGATATCCTGGTCTCATACAAATGACAAATGTGAAGATTTATAGATTTGTCATTGATTGTATAATACTTGCATGGGAAAGAATGCTGTTGGCTTGCAGCAATGTTTTATGACAGCTGTTGACAACTCTAAAGTTAAACTGTTAGCTTGACACCTTTTCAACTAGCAGCTAGTTTTAGTGGGTTGTCTGGTTAAACTGCAAAGGTTACTGAGGTCAGGCTTCCCTTAACCCTTTATTATTAATGTAAGAGTTGTGAATATTGCATCTACAAAATGAAGAACATGGCATTGCACATGAAACTAATTTCTCTGTGACTAAGCCTGAATTCTACTCTGTTGTCCATGGTGGTTTTATCCTCAGGACATGGCTTAGTTGCAGAGTGGATGCTTTATATACAGAAGATCTCAGGTTCATTGCATGGCATCTCCAAGTAGAGATGGTGTGAAACCCTGAGGAGTCAGATTCAATTGTAATAGGCTGACTGAATCTGGAGGCTTCCTATATTCCTACCATGCTAGGATTAGGCCCTTGTTTTCCTAGCCTTTCAAACAAGTGCAAATGTCCCATCTGTATTTTATTTAGGAAATACTTGAGCTATGATTTTGCAGTTCTGGCTCTGGATGCCTAATCCAACTTCATCCACATAGCTGATTAGCTGCTTCTTCGTCCTCCTCCTCCTCCTTCACAGAAAATGGGATTTGGCATTTTTGGGAAATTGTTTGCTCAAAGGATAAAGACGTAGAACTTTAGAACATCAGTACTAGGATGTTCTTAGAATTACAGAGATTACCAAGGAAAAGGTAGTTTAGATTGTTTCATGTTGTACTTTTCATACAGTACAGAGAATAGATTTATACTGTGGAAATTGCCTGTAATTTTATTAAGCTGAAAAAGCACTAGAAAGGAATGAGGCTGCAAGCTGTTAAGACAGATCCTTCTAAAGAAGTAAATGAAAGATTTCTCACAGCACATCCTATGAAAGCTCCCTGCAGGAAGATGTCCTGATCTCCTGGTTAAAGTGTGCATGCACAAGGGAGAAAGGAGGGCAGAAAAACTCCTGAAAGACGTGGAAGATGCAAGAAATTTTGTGCTCACAGTCCTTCCCTTGTGTTGACCATCTGTTCCATGAACAGGTTGCCATGTTCTGTAACCATTATTTAAGAAAATCAGGATAAATGCCACTTTCTTGTCCTGCAACTAGCCCACAAATATACTGAAAGACATTGTTATAAAATAAACACCTAATACATAAATGTTAATATAAATCTGCACATACAAACAGAGGGAGAGAAAATCTAGCCTGCAGGCATTGGTTACATGAAAAAAAAATATTGTGTTAGTCTCCATAATTACCTTTGCTATCTTTGACTACAAAGTGATATCCAGATGTGTTTAGAGCAGGTGCATGTAAATTAATCAGGGAAGTTACTAACATCTGACAAAGCCTATCAATTTCAGTGGCTCTAGCCTAAGCATGACTAAGTTTAGATTCATCCCATAGTGCAATATAAAGAAGCATATGTCAAAATAAGGACATTTATTTTTGAGAATACGTAAGACGGATACTGCACTGTTAACCAAGCTCCAAATAGAATTAATTTTCTATATCCTTTTCTTCAAAGTGTAATTCATTTTCAAGTCCATAGTTCTTCAGGCACTCTGTCTACCAAATCTAATCCTCTAAATCTATTCATCACCACCAGAAAATGTCATGGCTGTTCCATAAAGTTGGATACATGTGTGTATGTGTGATTGATGATCTATCTATCTATCTATCTATCTATCTATCTATCTATCATCTATGATCATCTATATCTATCTATACACTACTAAAACTCTTGTGTCTATAACATTCAACTGGGCGAAATGGTGTGTCATAGGGCAAAAATTTTTGAACCAAGCTACCTCAAGTAGGCTAACCTACAGAATGCGTCCAAATTCCCATGGGATTGAAATTTGGGAAATTTGTGGCTGGTCACATGATAATCATAGACGTAATCCTGACCTCTTTCCCACCTCCTTCTGTCCCCTGTGCCCAACTGGCTGGCAGCAAGGCTTGACAGGCAAGCAGCGATTGGCTGCTATGAAACAAGGCAGAAATCTGAAATCTCTTAATGGCTGTGAGGAAAGGATGAGGGAGTGACTCGGATGCCTGCTGGCAAGATAGGGCTGGCTGGGAGGTGCTGGTGGTTGATGGTGAGCCCTCTTACTCCCTTGAGGGAGGGGGCCCTTGGGGATATGCTGGAATGGGAAGCAGGGGTACAGTTTTCCTCACAGAATGTGGATCCCTTGGTTCCACCTCCCTCCACCAAAGAGGCAGGCTGAGAGGAGGAGGAGGAGGCAGCAGCTTCACTGGGGCTCTCCTGAGGGTCATGAGGGAAGGGCAAATGGCGCAAGCCTATATTATATGTGGAAATGAAGGGAAGGAGGGAGGGAGGGAGGAAGGGAGAAGGAAGAGAGGGAGGGGGAGGGGGAAGGGAGGGAGGGAGGAAGTGAGAGGGAGGGAGGGAGGGAGGGAGGGAGGAAGGAAGGAAGGAAGGAAGGAAGGAAGGAAGGAAGGAAGGAAGGAAGGAAGGAAGGGAGGAAGACTTCTGCCAGCTTCCCACAAGCAAGCCACAAGTCCCTCATACTCGCACTGCTTTTTGGCCCTTGGTCATTCTGTTTCTCTGTTTATGTAAGGAAACATCTCTGAAATGATGACCCAACGTGTGACATGTTGTCTAGTATCTCTGTCTGTCTGTCTGTCTGTCTGTCTGTCTGTCTGTCTATCTATCTATCTATCTATCTATCTATCCTCTCTCTCTGTCTGCCTCTATCTCTCTTTCTCTCTCTCTTTCTCTCTCTCTGTCTGAAGGCACTGGTCCAGGTCTATAACAGCTTGCCATATGATATAAGTCTGGTCCCTGGCACAGTATGTTTTACTTTGCTATGCTTTTTTATTTTTATCAATTTCCTCTCCTGGATGTTTTTACCTTTTGTTAAGAGTCACTTAGCAAATAGGGAGCCATGTAAATTGATTAAATAAACAAATATTATGTACATCCATACATAATACCAAATATGAAAAAAAAACCCTGAATGAATTCCATTCTTATAAGAAACTCCACTTCTACATGTCAGAGCCGCATGATGCCTTGTTAAGATCTACTTTCAGTTGCTATGGTGTGCTGTGAGAAAAGCAGAAGTTTGACAAAGGACTATGATCTCCTAAAATATACAAATATAGGCTGCAGTCATATCTGGATAGAGGCAGTTTAACTAGAAACCAGGCTGTGGTAATAGTCGGGATTGCTCTTGAATTACAGTGGCTGGGATACTGATAGGAATTGGGCAAGAGGACTTCATTACGTTGGCATTGCATCATCTTCACTGTCTTCCATTTCGTATCTGGATCTAATTCAGAGTTCTGATATTAAGTGTAAAGCTTGCATTGCTTGAGGCTACAGTATCTGAAATTTTTGTTGAAGTCCTTGCTGAGAATACCTTTGTACAAGACATACATAGGAGTCTTCATAGGATGCTTGGTACTGTATGTTGCCCTACAATCTATAGGGCAGAAGGGCAATATTTTGCAGACCAAAAGCTATACTTGGCCTTAGAATGATGCACTCTCCCCCACCCCCATTTTTATTTTTAGGTAACATCATAAGAATTTTGGAGACAAATCTGAAGATATTTGGGGGGAGGGGGCTCACCAAGAAATATGAGAGATTTGGGCTGAGTAGGATAGGATAGGATAGGATAGGATAAGAAGAGTATTGAAATTTTCAAACTTTGATGTTGGAGAAGACTCCTGAAAATACTGTGGACAGCCAAGAAAACAAACAAATGGATCATCAAGGTACAAATGACCAGGTTCAAATTATCCTACTCAGACACATTATGCAAAGACCTTGTTCTCTGGGGAAGGCTTTAGTGTGGGGAAAAGTGGAAGTAAAAATGAAGAGGATGATCAGCAGCAAGGTGGATGGACTTGGCTACAGTGGTGATGAGTGCACCATTGGAAGACCTGAAAGACCAGGTTGGGGACAGATAGTCATGGACCAAATCTATGTGGTCACTAAGAGTTAACAACAACAATATGGTACATAATCAATCAATCGATTGATCAATCAATCAATCAATGCTTTTGAGTATAGCCTAATTTCTATACTTGTAATTATTCCTTATTTACAAATTTCTAAAATTTGAGACCCATTGTAATTACAGAATGACTTCACTAGACTATTGCATGGTGACATGACCAAACAGCTCAGTGTTTAGCATATTTGTGTAACAACAGTAACAAGAAGAGTATTATTTTATTTAGCTGATTAACACAGGTATTAAAAATAAACCCATCTGAGCTTGTGCTTTCAGTTGTTCTAAGGAATAAGGTGACAATATATTTATTTTTAATACTATTAAGTTTAGACAGGGATACGACTATGAACACAACTTATTGTAAAAATGGGGTGTTGACTTCCTAGAGTTAATAATTCTAACACCATCATCCCAAAATATAATATTTTAGCAAAGTATCTGAAGCTTAATATTCTAGACAGGTATCATAGGAATACATTGAAAATAGGCAGGTGTTTTTAGAATTTTAAAACACTGCATTAATTCAGAATGCAGACTTTATGCAGTCAAATTATTTTTGCATAATTATGGAAATTAAAATTAATGTCTGGATGTTCAGCATTTTGGCAGTGTACTGAGGCCCTCCTGTTGGATAACTTCTGGTAAAATAGTTTTGTAAGGCAAATTGAACAGGAGGGACTGGACATACGGGGAAAAATCAAGGCCATTCTCCATTATCTCTAAATGGACAGCTCGTGTACAAGGACATCAATTAGCTGTACAAAGTAATAAATTAGTATGAATGTCAAGCTATTTTAGAAGAGGGAAATGACCAGTCAGCATTTTAAAAGACTACATAGGGAACAAAGTACCTTTGTATGTGCAAAAAATATAAAGTTTAATCATAAAGAGAGATGAAAAATGAGAGCCAGTTTGGTCTAGGGGTGAAGGCACCAGGCTAGAAAGCAGGAGGCTGTGAGTTCTAGTCCCGCCTTAGGCACCCGTCTGGGTGACTTTGGGCCAGTCCCTCTCTCTCAGCCCAACTCACCTCACAGGGTTGTTGTTGTGGGGCAAATAGGAGGAGGAAAGAGCGTTAGGTATGTTCGTTGCCTTATTTATAAAAATAATAAAGGTGGGATGAAAAAAATCAAATAAATAAATAAACAGTAAGGTTAAAAACATACTTTAAACCAACAAGAAATGTACACAGAGTGCCATGTGTGTTTATAAGTCCATTCCAGTGCTGGTATCTGCTCCTGCAGGAGAGATCGAACAATCATTGCTGAATAAACTTCTGTCTTTCCCTGTTGGTCTCCTTACTAATGGGGCATAAACTTGTTATTCCACATTACACCTTTTTATCAGTGAAGTCCAGACCTTGCCCTCCAAAGCACTGATTCTGCCATCAGATAATTGTTTCTGAGAACTCAGACTACTATTGTGATTGCCCCATAGAGGCAAATCACTTCAACATATTGAGGGCCTTGCTCTAACGACCCTGATTCTGTCCCTAAGTACCTGATCAGACTGGAATTTTGGTGAATTTTTGCTCTGGAGTCTCATATGGGATTATGTTGCTGAAATTTGGACTTGAATTGTTGGTGCTTTGGGTAATATCCTCCCCTTCCTGATCTTGCAGGATGGTTTCATGTCTACATGGAAGAAAGAATTCCTGGCTGATCTAAAATATTATGGCTGTTCAGTTCACCATTTGATTCTCTTGGCCCAGAAAGAGCCTGCTTGACACAGATATTCAGCAGGGTTACTTCCAAACCCATGGGTCTATCTGGAAGAGTATTCTTTCACACAAAATTCCTAGCAAACCTTCTGTGTCCATCTCATAGGAAAGCTTTTTCCCTTGCCTGTTATACTTTTAGAAGAAAGATTTCAAAATATTCCAGTCCAAGAACGACTTTGCCTCTGTCCTTATAGGAAATAAAAACAGTTTTGCATGTCCTCTTGGAATGCCTTTTGAAAAGGCGTGGTGAACTGAATTGATAGCTCTTCTTCTGACTTAGAGTCATGCCAGATTGGACCAGGAAATTGCTTGCTTCGTTTTGGTAGAGAGCGCAGAAAGGTTGCCATTACAGTGGTACCTCGGGTCACAAACTTAATTTGTTCCGCAACTCTGGTCGCAACCTGAATTGGTCGTGACCCGAATCAAATTTTCCCATAAGGTTCAATGTAAATACGGTTAATCCGTTCTGACCCCTACGAATTTGGTCGCCAACTGATTTTGGTCGCGACTCGAATCAAATTTTCCCATAAGATTCAATGTAAATACGGTTAATCCGTTCTGAACCATATGTATTTTTTTTTTAAAACCACAAAAATATGAAACAAAGTACAGTACAGTACAGTACAGTACAGTATGAAGAGAGAGAACGCTAACCTTGCTCGAGGCGACTTCTGGCATGGAGGACAGGAAGGCGGGTGAGGAGGCGGTTATTGCTTGGAGGGAGAGTCCCCCTCCCTACAGGAAGCCACGACCACGTGTGTCAGCAGGGAAAATGGCCACGGATCCTGTTCGTCACCCGATCCGGCGTTCGCGAATGGAAGCAAAATTTTGTGAACGGTGCTGTTCGTGACCCGAATTGGTGGGGAACAGAAGCGTTCGTGACCCGAGGTACCACTGTATTTCTGCATTCGCCATTTCTGTGGCTAATTCATTTGTTTTCCTAAGCATCTTTCTTTTTCTTTTGAATGCTCTTTATTCATTCTCCTGATTGTTTTAATATATGCAGTATCTTAGAATGGCTTTGTGTGCTTTGCCTTCTGATTGTAAATTTAATTAAAATTTCATCTAGTTTTAATAATTCTTTAATTTCCTGTCCCCTCTTGCTTGTACCTGATTGAATTAGGCAGTACTGTATGGAAATATGGTTGATGTTTTGCTCTTTGGCTGCAAATAAACTTTAACTAACTTAAGGCGGCTAAATGCAGTTATTGAAGAACTGTGATTCTTGCCCAGAAGATACTGAGACAGGACTAGCAGTTTTACTGTAGTTATAATTACTGTGAATTGTTCCCTGTATCTGAACATGTTTGTTCTAAAGACCATACAAAAGCTCAGTAATATGAAAAATTTAATCTCTTTCTTAGCAGAACTGTTCTTCTTTCCCTCCCTCCCTCCCTCCTTCCATGGGGATATGTCTTTTGATCATTGCATCTTATGGAAGTAAAATGCTAATAGACAAGCATTATTCCATTGCTCAAAGGATGTTGTATGAAGAGGTTTTGTAAAATACTTTCTTCTGGGAACATGACCAATTACTGTTTTACCTACAAGAACCATGTTAACCATATGTAGTATTCTACAGAAAATGTATAATGTGCATTGATTTGAGACAGCTCTACCATAGTTTGCCTTCTGCTTTGTCTTCAATTTCTTATCTTACTGGGGTTACAGAAATTCATGCATGGATCTACAGCAGGAGCAGCACTTAGAAGGTTACATTCATTGGGGAAAATAAACTGAATCCAGCAATGAATTGACATATGAGAAATGAAATGCATTCATTTACCCAAAGTAGAGTTCTGAGCCACTTCTTTGATCTTTGTTTTATTGTGAGTAGTGTCTCTCCACAGTTTGATCTTTCACAAGTTGTTTTCACTAGTATGATCAGCACTGGACAACTGAGTCAACAGATAAAGTTTAGGGCTGACACTGGTACAGTTGCAATAATTCCACTGATTAGGATAAGTCTGCTAGCATCCGCCCAGTCGAGGTCAGCGTCACCTCACTCATCTCTCTCTATAGAGATGCCCAGAGTTTTACACATGCTTCTTTCTCCTGCAGTGTCAGAACATCTCCACCTTTCTCCAGCCTGACAACCTGTAAAAGTGCTGGAACATACAATAAAGGTTAAGGAAGCTGATTTAAGGCATTCTGGCAGAAAATCACCTAGCTTAGGGAACTACAAGATATGCTTAATGAGTATGTTAATAAATGAAGGCTACAATCCAAGGTTACAGCTCAGTGTTTCTCAACCTTGGCAACTTTAAGATGTGTGGACTTACTGGCTGGGGAATTCTGGGAACTGAAGTTCACACATCTTAAAGTCACCAAAGTTGAGAAACACTGTTATAACTGATCCAGGTGCAGTCTACATGGTCTAAAAGTTTAATATGTTTCTAACACATGTGTTCTAAGCTTCTTTTACTTCCTTTTCTAACTTTCTACAATGTATTTCTCTCATTTTTTTTCCTCCAAGAGTCATAAGCTATTGTCTTACCATGTATAAATGCTTTAAATGCATCCCAGACTATCCTCACATTAATCAATTATTTTTTGTGGATCAACAAATTGAAGATCCTCTACCAACAAAATGTTATACTTTCCCCTCTCACTAATTGAACTTTGTTCCCTCAAAACTAATGATGGTGTGATTGGCGCATGAATTTTATTTCACAGCTCTCTGCCTAACATCCATATTATTAAGTAGAAGCCCAAGTTTTAACTCATTCTCTAAAGAGGTCACTATCTTTTGGGATATATGTTTTTCTTGACATCATAAAAATGGCAGTCTGTTTCATTCAAATCATTAATGAAAACATGGGATGTGTCTGCAACATAGATGGCTAGATACCTTTTTTCTCATCTGGCAAACATGCAGATTATTTATAACTACTTCCTCATAAAAATAACTTTATTTCAAATTCAGCAGCATTACTGTTATAGAATAAAACAGTAGAAGGTTGATATAACATGAATAATTGCATGAAGTTATATATAATGCTATTTTTCAAGGGGGAAATAACTGATTCCTGTTCAGTAATAAACAACTTTCTGACAAGTTTCTTTGTTATGAAACAGGCATCTTTAAAAGATTAGAACATGGTTTCAGTGAATACACCAGATTTATTTTTCTTAACGATTTATAATTGAAATGAATGGTACCTACTGTACACAGTTTTTATATCTTAATAAGTACGAGTTTGATAACATTGCTACAGTATTACATCAAAGATTTTATAAGCCAAATAACAGCACAACAATACTAAAGGAAAAATCGATAGTGTATAGAGAAAGGGAACATAAAGTTTAATGTGCTAAATGTACAAGGCCCTAGCAGGTTGGGAGGTTAGGCAGGAGGCATATAGGCACTCTTCTTGAAATTAAAGCTGCCAGGATTGACAGGGTGTTTTAGAAATAAATTTGGACAACAGAGACAATACTGCAAAAACAATTCTAAACTTGAACATAGAATAGTACAGAGGAACACAGCGGCCTATAACTTTGAACAGTGTGATTGCCTGAGTGAGAGGAAGGATGAATAACATATAAACAGGTAAAGGAAAATGTATTCCAACCTTGTGTCATGCCACATTTAAAAAACAGCCATCCACGTAAATTTAAGCCCTGTGAAGTCATACAGATTTAAATAGGAAGATTTAATCACCTACTTAATTATCTTGCTGAATCAGTAGATGGGCTGGTTCCTCTAGATCATATTCTCTCTCCCTTTAAACATGGAGCTAAAGAATACTAAGGAAAGAAAGTTGTACAAGAAACCTCCCTCCTCATCCCCACCCTCAATTACAGAAATGCTAATTATCCTTAATCCTTTGGGATGGCAGGGACGTAAATCTAAATAAATGTTAAAGCAGTGTAGGAAAAAGTTTGTAAAGGCGATGGAAAGCTTTTGCAGAAGCCCTCAAGGCCTGATTGAACAAGTGATGTATAAAAGTTGTTTGCTAGATGCATCTCCTAATATAGAAAGGATTGGTGTCTGGTGCCTGAAGAACAGTGCACTTATTTGTGGTGTGATCCCATAGTTAGGGCCGAGATAGAATATTTGGACTTAAATTAGTTAAAATCCCACTGGAGCATGCAGGAACTGAAGGGGTCCCAACTTGGGAATGTGAGAGTCAGAGAATCATCCCATTGCTGAAGGCAGTTCCTTGAAACTGAAGTCTCAATATGGGGGACCTCAGTATGGGATCTTAATTTTCATGTAATGTGTTTAAGAATATTGGAATTGTCGTGTAGTTGTGTGTTATAGCCAAGGACCTCAATCAGTAAGTCAGTTTTTGCTGTAGGGGTAGAAGCAGCATTCCTTGACTTGTCTTCTCCAGCCACAGTGATGGGTAGAAGAAACGTGAGAGTTGCTTGATCCATCCCTTAAAGAAGAGATGATCAGGCATTCTTAATAAATTACCCCATATAAAAAGAGAAAATGATTTGATTTTTTTTTTTTACTTGTAGTTACGGTGAACAGAAGCATGTGCTATATTGCTGCTATGCTATATCACTATAAAGACCGTTTTAGAAGTGCCATGGAAAGTAAACTTGTCTGTATGAGAACTTCTTCTTCTTCTTCTTTTTTTAATGAAGAAATGAAATGGAAATTGGGTTTGTTACAATATTGAGATAAGACACGAATCATGTGGTGTTAGTCATTATATTACCCCAAAGAGGAATGAGCACAGAAAACTCCACCATACATACAAACATTAAATAATTTAGCAGCCATAAAGAAGGCAGTTGATACATTACAGGACGTAAGAGCTAACCCATTTTTAATGCTTCAGTGAAGTAATCTGAACTAAAGATGTACGGAACAAGAGAGCACATAAGCCTGCCATTTACATTATGTGGATTATACATATGGCCATAAAGAAACTGACAGGCGTTTTATGGCTTCATTGCATTGTTGTGTAGATCATCAGGATAGTATCAGCGTAATTTCAATGGAGACAGAGGTTTTTGCTTGCACTTTTAAGAAGGTTATTACTGAGAATCAATATGTCAGGGTTTACGAGTTTAAAAAAAAAAGTATAGAGCAAGGAATAGAGAAAGTAGAGGAGAAAGTAATCACCCCTTCAACCTGGCACAGATACATGAATCAACAGGGTGAAGAGGTGATGGGTTGCTAATGATCCAGGAATGCGCAGCTGGTGTTCTCAGGCCTGCATTTGCTTCCCTAAACTCTTTAGTGTAGCTCCAGGAAATTGTGCCTCCAAACTGTATTTTAATGTAACCAAACAGGAAGCTTATTATTTATTGCTATTTGTTAGATTTACATCCCATTTTCCTCCTGGAGCTCAAGATGGCTTGATGATGATGATGATGGTGATGATGATGATGATGCAAGTAGTCCTTGTTTAGTGACACAGTTGGGACTGGGCACTTGGTTGTTAAGCGAAGTGGCCGCTAAATGAAACCATGACTGTGCTTATGATCTTACTTCAGCTTTCTTTTACTTCACAGACTTGCAAAGGTCGTAAAAGTTACTTTTTCATCACCGTCATAACCATGAATGGTTGCTAAACGAGGCAGTCACTAAATGAGGACTACCAATAATAATAATAATAATAATAATAATAATTATTATTATTATTATTATTATTATTATTATATGCTGCCTGACTCCCAGTGACTCTGGGACTCTATCAAGATTCCCTTTCATTTATTCTGAGAACAGAATGAGGTAGGTTAGACTGAGAATGACTGGCCCAAAATCAATGTTGTGCTTCCATGGCTGAGACTGGGCTTGTACCTGAATCTTCCCAGCCCTAGTCCAACACCTTAACCACTATATTACACCATAGCACTACAGCCAGTAGGAGTAAAAAAAGACAACATGATGGCCACCACACAAACACTGCTGCCATCTTGACTTTTTTGACCCCTCATCCTAACTACAGTATACATTAACCACTACATCATAACTAATAAAAAGACAGGGGGCATTAATCCTGTGAGTACCTTTGATTTATTCAATATGATTTCAGTGAAATGTAAATATAAATGAGCTCAAT
Organism: Liasis olivaceus; assembly: GCA_030867105.1. NCBI lineage: Eukaryota > Metazoa > Chordata > Lepidosauria > Squamata > Pythonidae > Liasis > Liasis olivaceus. Next base: position 23,372,569 of record CM061348.1, on the reverse strand, counting down.
TTTGGTTTTTCATCTGACCCTGCTCAACCATTGAAATGCAGCACATGGTATTTCGTCCAAGTCCCATTGGAGCTTCAGTTTTCTAAAAATTGGTTCTAAGTCAAATATTGTTTTAGCTTAGCATAAGGTATGGAATTAAACATGGTAGTGTTTAAATCAAGATTTTGGCATAGCATATTCTGTGAACTCAACTGACTGTAGTTCAATCTGTACATCATTGTAAAGCAAATCTTGTCTGAGAGTCATGTATAAACCAAGCCTACGTGTGTGCAATAGGATAGACAGAATCCTTCCCATTCTTATTCACATTTAAGGATGCTAACAATATGGTTAATTCTAACAAGCGTTACCTTTGAGACATGATTCAGTTTAATTTTAAGCTATAATTGTCCTAAATAATAATGAATTGTGCACTAGATACCAATGCATCTTACCTAAGGCGAAAGCTCCATCTGTGTAGAGGGATTTAGGATTTGAGAAGGACCTTATTATCCAATTTTATATAGGCTTTCAAAAATTCTGTTAATTTTTATCCTACAACAATAAAGTAGCCTTCCTGGAATCTCTGAAGTGTCTGTTTCTTGACCTGCTCTACCTTGAAGGGCTGACCATCTGCAACCTCCCACTTCTTGTATATTGACCTGAATCTCAAAAGCAAATTTATAGAGGGAAATGTAAGGGGCTAGATGGGGAGGATGATAGTAGGAAGCCTCTGCTACATAAGTAGAACTTGGCACAAACCATTGTGGATTTAACTATTCATGTGCAGAGCAAATCATGAGGACATAACGATACATGCAATGTCATTTGCCTCCCCATTGTACCCTTCTCCATGAACACCTATGGATTCAATGGAGTGACGTTGACAAGTTGCCTAATTCTTGCTCTGGTTAGGTCTAAGAATTTGGAGATATACAAGGAATGAAATGTTCAGTCCTATGGCAACCCTGTGATCCATTTGTTCAAGGCCTATCATTGTCAGCGTAATTTCTCTTAGTTTTGTTCATGGCTTAGTTTTGGCACCAAAATGCATGAAATAAGACAGGAATAGCTAATGAAAATGATCCGTCTTCAGATCTGCTACACCAACAAATGATAGTGGTTGCTTTTACTGTTAAATGATCAAAATCAGCAGGAGGCAGGGGGTTAGTCGGAGAACAAATGTTGGGCATAGCTAGCCAAGCTTCTGGTGGCAGGAAATGCTTTAATTCTGGGCAGATTCAGAATGAGAGGTGGTCCATTGAACATCAGGCCCTAAGCTTTTTTTTTAAAGGTCAACTCCAGCACCTTAAATTGTGCCCAGTAGGCAGCTGGCAACCAGTGCAATGTAACCAAGGGATTGCTAAGTTGGACCAGTTTAAGAAGGGTCATAGTTGAGGCAATAACCATAGTTATACAAACATGTTTCTCATTACAGCACTTATTTGCAAATTCAGTGACAACAGGGGTTAAGGAATCCTTCCAAAGTGCAACCCCATTCAAAATAGGCTTCATCTCAGAGCACTTACTTTAATTTCATTTGTTTCTTCCTTATCCAGCCCATTATCAAGCTTAAACAGGATAACTGATTGCTTCCTTGGGATTGAATGATAAGGAACAATTAGAGCTGGCTGTCATTAGCTTATTGAGGTCTTCAGGAAACTCTCAAGGGCACTGGTGCCCATGAACACAAGGATGCCTATTCTTGTTTAAATGGGTAGTTTCTCAATTGACCAACATTCTTGTGGGGCTAAGCAAGTATTATTCCATGTTAGAAACTGAAGGGAAAGGGTCATAACTAGGCATTGCAGATCAGTAGGTCCATGACCAGCACCCCAACAGTGCACCCAACAGAGATACAGCACCACAAAACTGGATTATACCCAGCCCACACTTAGCATGCAATGATCATTAAATACTACTAAGAACAGAATCTAGGGAATAAAGCAGAGCTTGAAACACTGTTTCGAACAGCCATTTGTTCAGCCAAAGGATTCCTTAAGCTTTGCTTTCTTTTCACAACTTTCATATAAAACCTTAATGTAAGGTTGTTTTACAACATCACCTGAAGTCACTGCCAGAATCATCTGGATATGTTGAATTAACTTTCCTTTCTGTTCTCCTCTTGGCTTTAGCGACCCTGGCACTTTCTTGCCCTCCACAAGTAGCCCCAGGTGATTTCCTTCCAGCCAGTCCACATCTGTTCCTTTGACCCACTGTGATGGGCATTGTTTCTTTCTTCAGAAGTTAAGCAAGATGACCTTAGAGGGACTTAAATAAATTATTTATGAATTTGTTATTAATCCCTGTGCAATTAATCAGATGCATCTCAGTACAGCCCAAAGGTATATCATCTTATATAAAACACGTCCAGGTTTGCAATCCTCCTCCCTCTTGTTCGCTCTCTCTCTCTCTCTTAAAATCCACATTATTCTTTGTACCTTCTTTGGTTAAATGATTGACTCTGCATTGCCTGTGACATGTTCTATTTGCTTATCACAGAAGAGTTTAGGTTTTGCGTGAGTCTCATGGGAAATTCAGGAACGTGTTTCTTTTCGCTCTGTTGAAAACAAATGTAGAATTTTACTGAGCTTTCAAAGAATTGTAAGCGTCCCATCTGGGGAATCTGTTTCGGCTATCAATAGGAAAGGCAGGTTTCTCCTCCCCCTCTTGCTCTAGGTGTCCTTGATTTGAATCCTTGGAGGTTGCAGTAACTCTCTCAAACCTGAATTAAGCAGCTGCCATAGCTGCAGAATGAACATTGGAAGACTCGCAATGCACTTCTTAATGGGGCTTGCTTTAGTTAAGGTATCACTGATGATTTTTTTTCCTTCTAAATGGAGTACGTCGGTTACTGGAACAAAACAATACTGAGTTTTGAAGATGTTGCAAAAAAGGCCATCCACCCATTTTAAGTGAATGGACTTTCCTTTCTTCTCTACTCTTTTCAACATTTTCTCCCCTTCCCCTCCCCTCCCCTCCCCACACGCTCTATCACAGCCTACCTTTTTGGGAGCCCTCCACAACAGGAATTTCAAGTGTCATCTGAATTCAAAGTGGTTGGTTTGCTTCTTTCAGCTGTTTCAACAAGAGGACGGGCTTTCTGACAAAAGGACCTGACAGACAATTCTTCAGTATGCTTGAGGCATCCGTTTGTGATGTTCCTTTGTACTGAAGGAGTCTGAGGGTCTTGCGCATTTCAGCTGTAAGAAAACGAAATATCTAGGTAAAGGTTTGGCGTATATGAATGCACACATCCCACAGCATCAGGGTACAGATGTACTGTAGTTCAGGAGAGAGCCTTGAAAGACCCTCACATGCCTTTCTCAGTACATCAATTGCAAATCAGGACTGTGAGATCAGACTGAAGAAAAATTTCTGTATAAAACTAAATCTCTTGGCAAATAAATCAGGAAAAAGGTAAATTTTCTTTTGTTTCAGATGCCAGTCTCAGGCACTGTTTCAGGATTATTTCAGCCTTTTTTCTGCATTGGTTTTAAACAACTCTTTATATACATACATTGTTCTTGCAGGCAAACCATGCCTTGCTGTATATGGCAAAAAGGCTTCTGTTCTTGTTGTTGTTGTTGTTTTTGCATAGAAACATGCCATCCTTTACACCCAACAATTTATGCAGAACTAGATGTGTGGGACATACTGTAGGTTTTACAAAGCTGTAGACAGTCCCCTAGTTAATCCAATTCAAAAGCCCTCTGAGGACGCAGATCTTTGATGGGGGCATTGTGTCCCTCCTATGGTACTTGTGGAACACAGAGAAAGAGGAGAAAATAAGGGATATCAGACAGGAAACAAGAAGACAGATGCAGAGAAAGTGGCCCTTTCTATTTCCAGCATGAATCCTTCGACCCTTTACCCCCAACTTCCCATTTTATAGACGTCTCTAAAATTTAGAGCCAAATTCACTGCATTTTGGTTGTACATTTTGAGATTTCAGAATAGGGATGGAACAGTTTTGCCTCTCTGGGGCCTCCTACTTCCATTTGTACCTTTCCCAAAGGGCCCAAAGTGCACATGTTTTGTGTGTGCATCTTAACTTTTCCAGAATTTCCTTTTCAAAAGTTATCCAACAAGTAATTTTGGAATTTGATGAGAAAGAGTTTAAAGGATATTAAGCTGCTATGTACATTCTAGCAGCCCTCTTCCTTTAACTTTTTTATTTATACTATTTCCTAAAAACTGATCATTTAAGACCCAGTTGGGGTTAGGGGAAGGAAATGACCGGCTGAATCCTCAACTGCTCACTGTTTTCATTGCCTTCTCTGATTCCTGGCAACTGATTGCATTAGTCTGTGCATTTTTCTTGGCAAGATTTTCAGAAGTGGTTTGCCATTAGGGCTGAGAGAAAGTAACTGGTCCAAGGTCACCCAGTTGGCTTTGTGCCTAAGGCAGGACTAGAACCGACAATCTCCTGGTTTCTAGCCTGGTGCCTTAACCGCTACTCTAAACTGGATCATATTCTATTTAGTACACAGATATATTAGAATAATAACTGGACTGAGCATGCTTTGGCTCCAAGAGTTCAAGGTGCACAGTGATGGAGCATTTGCTTTGTGAGGAGGTTTAAGTTTAGTCCCTGGTGTCTCTAATTCAGGCTGGGAAAATACTTGCTTCAGACTGTAGCTAATGTTGCCATTGGTGTGTGACTCAGTATAAAACAGCTTATGTTCCACTGACTTTTTCATACTGGACTCAATTCTTGTATTTATTGTTTAGCAGACCCTGCACATGCGGGAATACACTAGGAAGAAAAAAAAATATCCTGCTGAAATCATAAAAGACTCTTGGTGGCTCACAATAGCAACATAGTAATATCAAACACACAATCTTACAATACTTTTTTAAAAATCACAGCGAATACCCCCAATGCCTTCCAGAAAAAACCCTCTGTTTTTAACTTTTTCTGGGAAGCTTATGAAGTTGGGGACAAACAACAGGCCTTCCAGAGGGCCAGCCTATTACAGAGCTTGCCCCCACCCCCCAAATGGGGGACAACTAGCTGCTTCCCTTGGCATGATTGAAATGGTTGGGCCAATTCTAGTGTGGAGATGAGGTCCTGCAGGTAACCTGGCTTCCACCTGCTGATCCAGCAGAAGCTATGAGTCCAGGAGGACCCCCAAGTCATGGACCTGCTCCTATAGGGCCAGTGCAACCCTGTCCAAAAACCAACAGGGGGTGTATAGGAACCCCAGTGTACAAATGGTAGTTCCAAATTGCTTAGGTTCAGTTTAAGCCTGTCCTATCCCATCCAGACCCTCACAGACTCCAGAGACCAGGATAATGCCCAGGGTCATGATGACTTCCTCCATTGTCTTCATGTGTTAAACTGGGGAGAAAAACTACCCCTGCAGCACCCTACTCATGAGCAGTCACCAGGCCAATGTCTCCTCCCCAATTACCACCAATTGGAACTGGCCACTGAGGAAGTGGCAGAACCATTGTAAAACAGGGCCTCCAACCTTTAATGCCCATAGCTGGTCCAGAAGGATACCATGACCAATGATACTGAAAGCTGCTGAGAGGTCTAAAAGGGCCAGGACAAGCACACTCCCTTTGTCTAAGTCCTAACACAGGTCATCAACAAGAGCAACTAATGCCATCTCTGTCCTATAACCTGTTTGTCAATTAAGTATCAGGTCATTCCTATATATTACAGGCAGTGGACATTTTGAGGCAGCCATGATCCTGTTGTCCTGCCCCTTCTTGCAAACATATGGATGCATCCTTAAAGATCAGGGTTACTATATATGGGCTGCAAAACCCAGACCGCCAAATGTGGTGCTTCTATTGAAGATCCAAAAGCATCCCTTTTTAGCAAGACCCAAGTTTCATTTAGGAAAAGACCCTGCAGGAATTTCATCTGTGCTGATTCTCAAAGCTCAAACAGACACAAACTGATCTTGTTCTCCGTTTTTGCAGCTGAGCAGAAACAATAACCCCAGTGCAGTTATGCTTACGCTCAGAGCATTTTTGTTGCCATTCCTGATGTATGACAATTGCTTCAGAGATATCCCTCTGTGTTGGTGCTTCTCTCACAGAGGATGAGACTTAACATGGACTTCAGAAAACCATAGTGATTATTTAGGGTATCCATCAAGAAAAAATATCTCTTTTCAGGAATGTGTGTTCCACTAGATTAGTGTTATTGATCATTCACTCCTCAAGTAGTCTACAGATGATTTTAGAAATCTAAAACTATTCTTCTCTCTTGTCTGCTGTAATTACCACTACAAAGTATAATCTAATTAGCAGACAACAAGGATGCATTCTAATTGTTCTAATAAATTATGCTAAGGCTTTGCACATGCTATTAGGCTTTAGTAAGAAATCAGCTAACAGTATAAAGTCTGTTTCTGGTGCATGTTTATAAACATATGCATATGTATCACACATGTGCATACATACATGCACACATGCAAACCTTCTGACCAAAAACATGAAAGGCAACTGGAAAGTTTGGTATTACTTGGGCAAATATTTTTGGAAGACGTCTGTGTATCTATTTTGGTCTTAGATGCTTGTATGATGGCCCTACTTCAGTGATTGTTTTAATGGGCAGCAGCCTATGAAGTCTTACTCCTGTCCCAGCAACCGATTCACCTGGTGGCAAGCAGGGCCTCAGCATACGTATAAAAAGATGATATCTATTATATTTGAGGAAAAGTATTCAGAACCAAAATAATGGTATCTTTTTCTTAACGTGAGAGATTTTGTGGAGATGCTATTCTTTATGTTCAAATGAAGATGGACAGCAACCATGAACTTCATCTACCCCCATTACCATTTTCCTCTTGAAATTCAGAGAGGTTTCAGAACTGATTAATAAGAATGGGGCTTGTTTTCAGAAGGAGAAGTAAAACACAAAAGTCTTTGTATGCGTCCAAGGTTGCTATATTGGTTATGATAGTCTTTCGTTGCTCTTTAACGCCATTGTATTAATGGTAGTAATATAGTATTGCAATTTATTTATTTAGTGCTGTTTAATTTATTTTCGTCATTTAGTACCATGTATTTAATCCCATTGTAGTGCAGCTACCTCTCTTAGACATTGATAGATTTATTGCATAGCATGTGGTGTTCTTGATGTATTGCCTCTCAACATGGTGGCACCATTTAGCTCTAGGACTAATAATCCTTGACTGAACCATTCACACTGAATTTAACCAATCAGTTGTATTTTAAAAGCCACAATGTGGGGTAATAAAACTCTGTAAGTGAATTATGCATCATGCAAATGTATTATTTAGCTATTTTAACTGAATACCAAAAATGGATACTGTGAAAGAACTTGAGAGAATGGAAGGAACTGAATTTTAGTAAGTCAACAAAATGGACTGTTTAAAAAAATGTTGATTTTTCTAAAACTAATGGTGTTTGTTAGCATAGGCCTCATGAATCATTAAAAACCTTAGTGAGTCTTGGCCTCACATAGTCTTCCTTGCCTGTCTTCCACTGATGCCCCCACAATGATGTTGCTGGAAGCTTCTGCTTTGGTTCCTTGCAGTGATTTATTGTTTCTTTTGAAATATGCCAAATCTGTGAGTTCTGGAATGATGCTAATGTGGATGCCATTCAAGCTATCTGGAGAGGCAATTCCATAAATGGGGTGCCACCACAGAAAATGCTCTCTCTCTTATAGAGACCTCCCTCACCTCCTTTGATGGGGGCACCTGGAAGAAGGCCTCATTAGAAGACCTTAGGGAGGAGGTGCTTATTCAGCTAACCTAGTCCTAATCTATTTTGGGCTTTAACGGTCAAAATCAGCACACCAAATTGGGTCTGGAAACAGACTGGGAGCCAGTGCAGATGGCATAGAAATAGCATAATATGGTTGTATCGGTCAATCCCAGTGAACAATCTAACTGCTCTGTTTTGAACTAATTGAATTTTATGGACCATTTTCAAAGGGAGCCCTACATGTAATGCATTGCAGTAATCTAACTGGTAAGTTATCAGAGTGTGAATAACTGTTGTGAGGCTCTCTCTGTCCAGGTGAGGTCTCCATGGGTAAATCAGCTGAAACTGATAAAAGGCACCCCTGATATGGACAAACGTGATCTTAGCTGGGTGGCTATTACAAAGGGAAGATCTGCAGATTTTCCAGTGCCATTTTCAGATCTAAACCAGCACTTCAAATTCCACCCAGAAGTGTACTGTGTTCCCAGTGTTGTCCCATTAAAAGACAACACATGGCCTGAACCAGAAGTGCAATGTGTTCCCAGGGGAAAGTACCGGTTAACAGACCACACATTTTGTATCCAACTGCAACTCCTGAGTGGACTTCAGCAATACCCTGATTGGGAGTACATTGTGGTCATCCAGACAAGTGATGATGAAAGTGTGCTTCACTGTGGCAAGAAGGACTGGAACTGAATCATTTGAAGCTGAAGCCCCCTCCAGGCCATGGCCTCCTCTTGCTGAACTAGCAGAAGCTATGAGTCCAGGAGGATAACCAAGTTATGGGTCTGTCCCTTTAGGGGTAATGTTTCCCCTTCAAGAGACAATATTGGGGCTGGCAGAGACCCTTGATGCACAAACAGCACTTCAATCTTGCTTGGGTTCATCTTCAGCTTGCTTTTATCCCATCCAGACCCTAGTCATGAAAACAAGACTTTGACAGTTTCCCCAGTGAGTCCAGGGTACCAATGTACAATTGGGTATCATCAGCATACTGCCATTTATGTAGATGCAGATATTTTGTTGTTGTTCAGTCGTTAAGTCGTGTCCGACTCTTCGTGACCCCATGAACCATATTGCGCCAGGCCTTCCTGTCCTTCACTGCCTCCCTGAGTTTGCTCAGTTTCATGCTCAAGATGCAGATATACAATGATAAAATATTAATAAAGTTCCAGAAACATTTGAAAATAGTTATGTATGCACATAACACACACATAGAATTGAGCCTCCATGCAACTACTATGGAAGAAAGTAATAGCTGTATCTGTATTTCTTAAGTCAGTGTTGAATTAAGAAATAAACTTTTACAGGTAAAGCTGAACTTTTTTAATATTATATATTGTGTGCTTCTTGTTTTTATTTTAACTCACATTAAATAAGATCATTCTAACCAATAATATGATACTTTGAGACTGCTCAGGGTAGGTAGTTTTAATTTCACTTGTGGGTTTCTTAGCTATTTGCCTTTTATTGAATGTGTGGGCAGTCTGTCTCTTATACAGTGGAAATATGTGAAAAACAGAAGCAATCAGGCCAGTGAAGAACATTTTAAGGAATGTGGGGGAGAAGTTGAGTGGGGAAAAAAAAAACAATAGTTGGAATTAATTCCATGTCCTCCGGAGATGGGCAACTATTATCCACATGTGTAATCAGCCATCCCCTGGTTACATACGATCTCTTGAAGACTCTATGCCTCCAAAGTAACTATCAGTGGACTCCACTGCATATATGGCCTCCATATTTGGTAGAGCACATATAGGCTGGGTTTTTATAACTTACTCTCATAAACCATACTTTATGTACTGCAGTACCTACAGCCATACACCTGGCTAAACCAAGACCAAACAACCCACAATGTATGGCAATGTATAAGTCTAGTTTTATAAGGCTGCTTTTGCAGCTGTTGAGCATCCTTTAATAAAAAATGCTCTGATCTGCTGCAGCTAGAATACTGCCTCTGTGTTCCAGCAACTTCTGATTTTAATATATGAATTTTTTAAGAAGGTGGGCTCTAAACATTTCAGAAAGCATATTTTCTCCTTGAATTCTATTGCAACCTTAAAGTTTTTTTTTTTTTTTTTAATTTTGGTGGATCATAGGGTGGTGGGTTTTTTTACATATTTATAATTGTTTGATGGTTGTTAGCTGCCCCAGGTTGTATTGTATAAATAAACAAACAAATAAATAAAGTAGGTTATCTGGAAATGCTAGAGCTACATTCAATACTGCAAGACTGAATATCAAAGGAATAGAGAGATGTATTCTTGGTGGTTGGCACTGAAGATCAATCAAAATCTAAATCTGTATGTCTTTTGGAAGCATTATAATCATAATTTTGTCTGGGCATGATTAGAGGAATTTAAATATTTGTATTTTAAATAGTGACTTTATTTGACATGTGGTAGTGATCAAATACATATTACGTGTACACATACATCTGTTCTTAGATGTATATAGTAAGAGGTATGAAAACTGAGAAGAGACAGGATAGAAATAGCAATAAATTAATATTTTCCCATTTATCTAAACTGACTTTTCTTTGTTTCAGTGACACATGATTGTGCTGTAGTAGGGATGAGCAACCCAAGGCTCCAGGCTACTTGAGGCCTTCAAAGCCTCTTATGATCACAACTACTGAAAATTGGAGACCATTTTTAAGCAGGAAACACATGAAAACTTCTTTGTAAGCCCCAAAGCAGCCGTAAACCGATTAAACTTTTTTCTATAAACCAGGAAAAAAAAAAAAAACCAAGAGAAAACCCTCCCCCACTCATAGATGACAGCCTTGCTGAGTTTCCATCATTATTCCTCCCTTTATGGCCCTCACCTGTAAAAATGATAAAGCCGCCAAAAAGATGTCCTGCCATTTCCTATAGTCTACTTCAGTAGGAGATGCAGTGGTAATGAATAAGCACAAACACTGTACTTTGCAGAGGGTTAAAAAATGGGGTATAATGGCCTTCCTCATACCATTCAAAATATTTGTCAGCTGTTCTTCACTTTTGGAGTTTATATTTTTCACATGTACATTTTATGTGCAAGAGAGACACATTTGTACTGTTAAGTTGGGCACTGTTGTCAGAAACAAGCAAAGATTATTCATGTAGTACCTTTATAAATCTAAATATAATAGATCTCAAGAGGAGGAAAAATCCCTTACTGTCATTAGGGTTTGATCATGTAAATGCAGAAATAGTTTTAATGTCTTTACAGTGTGTTTGATTGATGTAATGGGTTTCAACAGCCCTATTGGGACATCTATCTTAATCCATTTTCCATGTCAGTGCTGGAATAGAATCTGTCACCGGTCTCTTGCCAATAAGTAAATGCCAGGGCACTGCAGAAGCATTTATTTTCAAAATGGAGATTTTGTTCTACAGTGCTAATCTGCTTCCAGCTTCTAACTTTCTCTTTATGATACCAAGTCCCTTTTTTTTTTTTTTCAGATAGCATAAACATATTTGATTCTGGGAATTAAGCTGATTTTGTGTTCTGTGAGTCAGTCGTGAACAGTGATGATGATAATGAATCATCCGAGATCTCTTGGATGATCTATACTGTTTGTGGAAGATGTTTGTATTCTTCAGCTTTGTCTCTACTACTATCTGCCTTCTTGTTGATCGCTTGCTGAACTACCTTTCCCCTCTTTTTAAAAAATTCATATCACCTTTCAGTTCTTATCCATAGCGTGTTAGGACACAAGCAGTAGAGTTCAAAGTGTTCACTTTGTGAATGGAAAGAGTTTCCATTTGCAGAATGAAAATGCTACTCGCAGAAGGATGCTTTTCAGACACTGAAGATTTACATCCTATCAGCACAATTCTCCTTCCTTTCCTGGACCAAACATGTTGGATGAAACCCAAGAATAACTTAACTCTGGAAAAATATTGAATACAATCCATTAAACTTTATTGGTTCTCAGGTGATTATGGGGTGTGTTATGATTTTCTTTAGGAAAGGATAGCCACCTTTATTAAAAAGGCTGATGAGGAAAAACAACAATTATGGCAGCCCAGCAGATATTAAGCAGGCTATAGATTCTGACATGAAAACAATAATATTTGCCATCTCAATGAAAGGTCAAATTGCATCCTTCACCTTACTTCCTTGTCTGTTTCTGGATGCCAGCTCTAGCAAACCTGAAGAGGACAAGATTCACTGCATCCTTTTTTACAGCTCCCATGTGGTCAAGATAGCCAAATCATCTGCTGTCTAATCTCTGATACAAGACCAGTTTCTGCTCTCCTGTCTACTAGCAGCTCTGCTTTCTCCATTAAGGCACATGTCTCTCCTAAGATCCTGGTAATCTGCTCCAAGAGATACGTTCCATTGGCTCCCCTTGATGAATATGTTCCACAGTCTCCAGGTGACGATGTCTTTCTCAACTGTGCATTCCATACATCAGAACCGTGTGTTTAACTGGAAGAAATTATCTCAACAGAATGTATCAATGTGTATACAAGGGGGTTCAGATTTCTTTTCCTGTGCACTGCAGCTTATCTTCATGTTTCATGTGTAGTTGGGAAAAAAGAGCTTGGCATATTCCTGTATTAAAAGTTCTCAGTTTTTATGTTTCAAGGACTTTTTTTTCCCTCTCAACAAAGAGATACATTAACAAGCGGACCTCACATTTTCTCCTTCTCTGTGGTTCTCTTAGTGGAGTGTGTCTTAACTATTTCATAGATAATAAAGCAGATCTTTAACTATATATGCTTAACTGAATTTCTGTTCTTCGGTGTTGCATTAATTGTAGTCATTATATCAACATGAGAAGAATAATGAGTTTAATCCTCCCTAATTTGATACAACCTTTTCTGAAGATCCATATGGCTCTTTAGGATATCATTTGGAATTTTGATTTAAACATTTTATTGTTTCCATGGTTTTTATTTATTTATTTTTTTACTGCTTTACTGTGAAAAGGGAAAAAGGAATAAGAGGTGGAAATGGAAAAAACACAGAGAGGCAAACAAGAAAGAAACAAGGAACAAAATATTATATTCAATATTCATTTAATATTAAATATTAATATGCATTGACTATTAAATCATTCTGTCCTATTTTTAAACACATCATTAAACTTGACCACATGGAATAATATTGATCAGTCTTTCCATAATATTGATAGAAAGACAGTGCATAAATCTGTTCATATTGTCTTTCCGACATGGAAAAGTTGTTGTTATTATTATTTGACTGCCTCAGTGCTGGATAAATCCATAATTCTTCATATGATAAATCCCAAGGTTTGACTATGTTATTTAAGAGTACATTTATATTTTTAAATCATATTGAACTTTGTAATACCATAACAAACCTAATGATATTAAACCATTAACAATGTGTAATAATGGGACAAGTTCATATTATATTAGTGTGTCATGAGATTGACAGCCAACCATTTTTAAACATTATCTGAGGTGTCCAGTAAATATTAAAGAACCTTTTTTTCCTCAATGATCTCATAAGAGCATAAGAAATTTACTTAACATTGTTAAGACTGCTAGACATTGATTTGTTAATAGGAGATATTCTGTTTATTCCAGAGTTCTTGTAAAGCACTAATATCTATCTTAGTGATACTATTTATTTGTTTACTAAAAAATACTATGGGCTTAGAATAACTCAAAACACATTCCAATACTGATCACAATTTTAAAGTTTTAAGTACTGCTAATATATCTGGACCAAATTAGGAAATCAAGCAATGTTTTGACTGAATATATTGCCATTTCAGTTTTATGCAATCCAGATTCCTCTTGCAGTAACTCCAGTCATTAAAAACTTGACTGGCAATGAACTGATATAAAATATTAATACCCCCATTTGCCCATGACATCTCCCTAAAGCGATTTATCTCCTATTTTCAAACTGGGATTATCACAGAGTATAAATTCATCATGTGAACAGGGGTTGACATTATACTTCCATATGAGCATCTTCTGTATGTCCCTTGCACATTTAAAATGTGCCTTTTCAAGCAGGAAATTTAAATAATTTAAAGGAAAAAGAGCCATTGCTAAAATGGAGCCAAACCCTTGCCTTAATCTCAGAATGATCTCATAATAACTTTCTAATTGTTCTTTTGATTTGGTTACTAGCACTCCATAGAGAAATAGAAGTCAATATATGAGTATATCTTCAAAGATAAAGCAGAAAGTTAGGAAAGTGAAAATCTCTGTTGTAGCCATGATTTAAAGAATATCTGGGAGCCTGGCTTGGCAGCATCACATTATCCTGTTGTAAGTCCACCCTTTTGTATGTGTTTCATGAAGGCACACACACATACAGAAGGGCTGAAGCTGATTGCACAACACCACTTTCATCATTTTGAGCAAGCTCCTGTGGATCCCCAAGGCCCTGGGATCTCACCCCTGCTTTCCAACATTATGGTCAATAGACTTAAGATTTCTACAGAACAAATGGAACCCCAGATGAAGGCTTGGGTTGTTTTATTCTTCCTCCCATCTAAGGCTTTTATGTCTAAACTCTTGAAGTATAAAATGTCTCTAGCACTGGCTAGTGTTAGCTTAGCAGTACTGAAGGGAAGGTGGGAGACAGCTAGAAGAAAAATAAAAATAAGAGAGAGAAGCCTCTACTGGAAATTGAAGAGGGCAAATCAAACGTCAAAGTATAATAGTAATCATAATAGATATTACAGAACCCTTTGTAGATCAGTGGACCTGCCCCTGAGCCTTCATACAGTTAGTTTCTCAGTGTGCGATCTTCCAATTGTATTTATGGCAAAATATCTCACACTTCATTTGTTCAGCTGAAAACTCAAATGTTTATTGCAGTGTACAGGAGCATTAGAAATAGTTACTTGTATAAATTAAATGATTCGGGGCTATAGCTTTAAAGAGTTTAATTTTTATGCATTAAATAATTTTTATAATTGTGCACAGAGAGCAGAGGAAAAAGTACATTTACATTGTTATTCATAACATTTATGTCCTACCCTGTTTAAATATCAGCAGTCTATCCGGAGCCCATCTGTACGCTAATAATGCCTTGTGTACACAAATGTTTAAATAACATTAAGATTTCAACAGCATAATATTAAGCTACATTATCTATCTTTAACTTCTTTTAATGTAGATTGCTGCAGTCATTTGGAACTGCACAGTCTGAATTTTTAGTTTTCCAGATATTTTAACGTCTTCTTGTTTTAGTAGTTCCATTGAAATCATTAGGGTCTTTTCATGTGAATATGCAATTAGGACATTCTAAAAAATACATATGATGGGAGTTAGTAATTCAGAAAGGCTCCTTGGGGTATTCAGTAACTGTAATTGAGTTTTTCCTGTAAGCCCTGTTATTATTATTATTCTTTTTTTTTTTAACATTATACTTACTGGAGGGGGAAATTTCAGTTGTGTTAAATAAAAGATCAAGGTTCCTTACTTTCTCATATACTATATATGTATAAGTGTCACACTGGCCTTAACAGGGCCTGGATGACATTTCTAATGGGCACATAGAAACAAATGAGGTTTACAGCTTTTATTGCTCAGCAAAAATTCTACTCACTCATACATTCACAGACCCATTCATATCTATCCTACTTAAAGCTTAGCTGGCCAGGCTAGGTTTGTGTTTCAGAAGTTGCCAAAACTGGTGAAGACTGGAGAGAGGTTATGAATGCCATTTATTACAATATGTGTTGCACTTTTTCTAACGGCTGGCCCTGGCCATTATCCCTGGTTAGTTCTAAAATCTCTACTGTCTCACTTGTTTAATGCAGTGTCCTGGGTAAAATCAGGGAATGGGATATAATGGAACCCTATCTTGGGAGAGGGAAATAGAGAACTTACTTACTCCCCTCTCAGGATCTTTGTGCCCAGTGTACACAATCATCAGAGAAGGTAACACTACGCAGTACAACAATTAAGTGGGTTTATTGAATCAAAGCTTGAATACATTTGTCCTTTAATACATTTCTCAGTTTCAACATAACTAATTAGAGGTACACATCACCGATCAATACAATTTTCCCAACCAATATAAGCAGAGAAGCTATTTAAATCAGTAATGAGATAATTACCAAAAGTTGTCTTGTAGCACCTTGATTTCCCAGTGAAACGATAGTGGAGGAAGTGGCAGCAAATTGCAGCAAATGGAATAGCAAACTATAGAACAGAGAAGCCACTCTTACAGCTTGCATGCTCTTCACACAGAGCTCCTCTTGTCTCCTATTTTATGCCTAAAACTGTTAGTCTCTAACCAGCTGGTTTTCATCAATTGTATAATAGAATATTGTTACAATTTAGAAGACAGTTTCAGGAGAGGTCCAACTGTTTGGGGGCAGTTCTGAATCATGGAATTTCCTGTTCTTGGTAGCTTCATCTATCAATCATACTTTGATCTTCTCCTGGTCTTTGGCCTATCATTGTTTTAGTCTACCCTAGCATGCTGTTGGATTTCCATGCACCTGTGCATTACTTTATAGATCATTAAACTCATTATCCGTCAGGGTCACTAAAAGATATAATTTGCTGGGCAAGCCCGCAGAGAGGTTCAACTCCATTCAAACCTGGATTCTTTCTGATTCAGCTAGTCTTTTTTATTTGTTTCTCCAAATCACCCTTCCCACACTCTGTAAGTACCTTGTTCTGTACAATGGATCCAAAAGGCTATAGTTCCCATGTACTTTTATAACTTCCAACAAGGCTTGAACCTTGTTGAATCATGACCTGGCCAGTGCCACCTTATCATTTTTCTCACATCTCCTGGTCCACCCAGGTCCCATTGCCTCATCTAGTTCACATGGGAACTATCTGTTGTTTTGTGAGCCCTCTTATTGTATCTTGTTTGAAGCTGACATTCTCCGCATGCTGCACAAAGAGGACATGTTCCAGAACAAATCTTTCTGCCTCGAGGGCTTGAGAAGGTCTTATGCACCCCACCTTTCATTCATGTCCTTTCAGACAAATATATGGATAAAGCTATACATTATCACCATATCATAATATTATTAATGATATTACAGACTAGTGGTAATATACTGACAATAGTTAACATATTCTAATATGTGTGTACATGTGTGTATATAGCCAGCCATTTTAAATTGCAGACACAGCAGCAACATTACAGACACATGATCTCACAATTAAATTTACGTTAATAAAAGCACTGTCATTATTCAAGTGATCCGGGCATCTGTAGTACTGCATGAACAATATTTATGAACTGTCAGCTGGCAGATTTAGAGGCAAACAATTAGGCATAGTATATCTACTCTCACTCTGAGACCTAACAGTGTTTTTCTCCTTTGTTTACTTTTAAATCACAGGTTAGAGAAAGCTGTACAGGTAGTCCCTGGGTTAAGAACACCCAGTTTCAGGGCAAATGAACCCTATTGAGGCAAGATTTGAGTTAAATTCACAATGATTCGAGTTAAATACACAATTTCATTACGAATTCATTGCACAATATTACTTATACAGTATTATACAAAAATACTATTCCAGCTTACATACAAATTTGACTTAATGACATTCCTTGGGAATGGAACTCATTCTTAAACTGTACTAAGGCTTTAGCAAGAATTCTAGGGAAGATTGATCTCCTGCTGTACTGTCCTATATCTCATTCCTAGGAAACCAGTTTATGGATCCTCTTCTTGTCCATATGTTATTGAACCACATTTCCAATCAGCATTTTTAGGCATTTTATTTATTTAACCCTAACCTGGGTATTTTATTCATTTATTTATTCACAGGGCTTTAGGCTGCCCCAATCAGGTGACACTGAGTAGCATGTAACTCTCAAAAGATATAATCTGGGGTTAAAAGAAAGCAAATCAATAATCAAATTAAAAACAAATTAAACACTACATTTGCACGTAATGCAAGTTACAACTCAAAAATATCTGAGCGGCTACAAATTCTTCACCTCTATCAGGACCATAATTTAGATTCTGGTGTCTGGTGTTCAACTGGTCTTCCTTTTTAAAATCTGTTTAAAACAGATTCCTGACCTTTGTGGCAAGACTATTGATGCATTTAGGCCTTGGATCCCAAATGTGGTCCCCTTCAAAGAATTACTACTTTGCTGTACACAAGCCCCCTTCCTGGTCTGACTTCTGAGTTTTTGTTTCAGATTCTTTCAATTTTTTTTTTTTTAAGGAATTAAAGGCGAAGAAGATCTTCTTTGAAGTATCTTAGTCTTTTATTCCCAGAAATGCCTCTGGACACATAGAAAATAAAAATTGGAGGTGATTCAGTTCATTGCACACACACACACACTATTGACAGGGAACCTCCCACCCCACCCAAAGGAAATGGGAGGAGGTAGGGAACACTGGGGAACAAGCCCACTAAGTTGCCTTCTAATAATGGAAGTTTTGCAACAACTGACTCGATCTACTACAGCACATATTTGATAAACAGGCAAATAACCCCATGGCAGATATTTTGTGAAAAATTCCACATTATGCTCTTAACATTGCAAATATGCCCTCTGGGTTTAAATGATTAGGGATCCCTGATATGGGTTGCATGTTTATTAACAATTTTCAGTATGTATGGGGTATAGATTCTGTTTAGTGCAGCCATATCCAGCAAAGGGCCCATGGATTGCTAGTCTTGGCTATTCCTAGATCCTCATACCACAGATTAATTGCTTCCTCTGCTAGCTTTAATTTCTAGATTTCAAAGGACAAGGGAAGGAAAAGAGACCTATATGCTATGTATGGATCATCCATGTTTTAGTGCAATAATTTTTATTAGCTTACCAAGACATTATCAATAGTGAATGCCCTATAAATGTTTTGATCAGTCGTTTTTCAACATAAGCATGGAAAATGTGGCTTGAGTTTATTTTTGAATTAGATTTTTTTTTTAAAATCAAACAACTTCTGAGTGGGATTTCCTGTGGGTTCACAAGATTTGACAGAAATTTTAATTGATAATGAGTCCATGTCAACTCTTAGTGACCACACAGACACACAGAAAACTCAATGTAAAACACTTTGGACAAATAAATAGACAGCACTGACTTTCACTTTCAGGCACATATTTACAGCTATAAAAGTCCAGCCTGAGCTCTCCTGTCTTCTCTTGGACACTTTTACAGATAAGACACCCAGAACAGGGTTAAGCTTCAGCCTGAGATCTAAAATGCATTGTAATTGAGGGTCCATTCCCCCCTCCCCCATTTAGTGCATAGTGCAGCCTAAAGCTTCTCTAAGCAAAATATACTCTTCTCTTAGTGTATGTATACCCCTCTATGTTTCTAACTACTGCCATCTAGAATTAAGAAAGGACTTAAAGATACTGGCTGGCAATTTTCCTCTGTTAGTTAATCCTGACTATGTTTTTCCAGCTGTCAATGTTTTGCATTGATGATGTTACCTAGTTGGGTAATGAAATGTCTGCAAGCAAACAACCAAGCTCAAAGAGCACCAAGAACTCCACAAAAGTTCTCATCTTTTGTCATCTTCAGTCCCTGAGGAATCAACTGCAAAGGGTAGACTTTCTTCCATGGCACCTCCTCTTCTTTGTCTTTGGCAACTTCTCCAAATTATGCCCTCCTTTACTTCAGATGCCCCCCTCCATCCCAGGAGTAAAACAAAACTTCAGCAATGTAACATTGCCCAGTCCATGCATTTTTCTGAAGCTTCAACAACCAGAGCAATCTAGTCCTATCTTAGATGTCAGTGATTAGACCTTCATACCATTAAATTGGAGAATATTTTCCAATTTAAAAGTAAACTAACTCCTAATCTCATCTTTTCTTATCAGCTAGCTAGTGCAAAGCATTGGGGGGCAGGATTTCTGAGCAGACACATGAACAGGGAGCAGGAAACGATGGCTGAATGCAGGCTGTCAGAGAACTGGAAAAGATTTTCCTATCACTGAACAGCTTCTATTTGCAGATAGTGCTGCATTCTTCTAACACTTGGCAACTGACTTTTCTATTTAATCATTTCTGGAGAGATGAACAAAGAAGTTTAAATCTCCTCTAATGTATCTTAACTAATTCCTTCAGTATCCACAGTATCTGAACTGTGCATTTAACCCAGATTTTTAATAATCTGAATCTGTCTATGTTAACAATACCAGACAGCAGCAAGAACAAGCACTCTAAATCCGCCCAGTTTACCAGATGACCATGTTATTTATTTATGTTGGTTGCTGTTCTTACAATAACGTGTTTGTGAGAATCACGTTCATTAGCTTTTAATCCTCTGTCATTCAACACTTGTTCATGTGTAAGCTTCTTTTGACATTCTTGTTGGCAATATTAAATTTACAGTTAACCTGAGCCCTGGGTATATGGCAGTTTAGAGATAAACAAGCCAACCAATGAAATATAAAACAAGTGTTAACTCTAATTCAGTAAGACTCTGTATGTATTTGTTTCTACTGATTTAGCAAGGGAAATGTGTAGTAATCCTTAAATCACAGCTACTGTCTATGGATATTCAGAGAGATTTTAATACTTGTATAGTAGAAATAGATAAGTATCCTTTTCTGAAATAGTTTGCTATTATATTTGATTTGGGAAGGTATGGTTTGCACTTGCCTCAAATACTCTTCACTTGTGTATAATAGTAAACTGTGGTTTGTGTTAATATTCCAGTGATGTGGGCATGATTTAGGCATGAATAACTTCACTGAACTATTTTATGATTGATTGATTGATTGATTGATTGATTGATTTGAAATGTTTAAGCTTCACTGATGAAGACTATTTTGAAACTTGGCTTTCTTAGAGCAGAGCTGTGATTGTCCAGATTTTAAGATGACCTATAATTCCATTCTGCAAGCTATGCCAGGAACTCATCCTATTTATTGATACTTTTGCCTTGTAAGTCAGTCTTCTCTTTTGTCTGCATTGATGTCTTTTAAGATTTTAAAATAAAACTATTAGTCTGAATACTTAAAATGGATAAGTATAATGGCTTCCTTCTGTTCCATTCCACCTTTATCCAAAGAGTAAATCTTGCTGAACATTTCCAGTTTGCTGTTTTTCAGCAAGAACTGCAACCAGATCAATGGCGAGATTGATGTTTTATTGAACACATGCTAAAGCTCTGAAAAAAATGGAAATGATGAATGTCAGAATCTACTAGCAAGCAGGTTGTTCAAAGTAAGTAAATTGTATAGTGAAGATACTCAGAGTTACACAACTATATTTTTGTGCTTGTGTGAATGAGAATGAATGTGAGTGGTGTAACTCTCAGGCTCATCCTTATTTTGTACAAATCTGGAAGAGCTCTTCTCCATAGGCAGATGTAAGAGAAGGTTCTAAAGAACCTGTCAATATACTGTAAATCAAGGGAATGATACATTAAAGTATTCCAGGCTGTATACAATGTTAAAGATGTTAACATCCAATTGGTTATTTTCTTTCTACTTTTATTCTATTGTAGGGGCATATCACTCAGCCAAAATCTGAATCGGATGTGAGATATGAATGTGGCAAGATTCAGTTCAAATTTGAGATTGGAAGGCAAAAAAAATTGATTTAATGTGATAGTTGGCTTGATAAAATATCATAGGATAAACTATAATGGGGAAGCATCAAAATGCCTCCAGCTGCTTTATTTTTGGCAGGAGAAAAATAGGAAGGATGATGGACCCTTTGTATTAATCATGCCAAGTTTGGACCAAATAGGCTCAAGATTTTACTGCAATACATTTCTAAGATATTTTCCTTGTACCTTTTTTCAAATCAAGTCAATCTTTATTGCAGTCATTAATCAGCTTGTTGTGCCTTGTTTAAAGCAGGGATAGCAGGGATGAGCAAGTGAAAACACTTGTTCCCTCTAAATTACCTGGCAGAATTTATAGAGGAGTTGGTCTGAACGAATGCAGAAAGTGTCCTATTCCAAGTTAAAAAAATTACACATTCAGAAACTATTTAAACCATAAGTACTTATTGAGAAAATGAAGTTTCCATCTTCCTCTGATTTCTTCCTTTTCTGATTTGGTAGGCCTGTTGGCATGATTCATTGACAGTGTCAGGTTCAGCTGGCACGGCACTGCTAGAAAGCCCAGCCAGCCGCGGTGAGCCAATTCTACCGCCCACACGCTAGCCGGGGAGAAAGAGGAAGTGCGAGCCATGGCTAATTGATCAGCCACCTGCGCCCATTTAACAAGGAAACTGCAGGGTGGAAGTTTTGTATCCACCCTGATGAGCGGCGTGCACAAGACAAAGAACGAAGCCACGAGCCGCGGAAAGGAGATCACCGCACGATCAAGCAAACCCCGGTTTTGCGCGCGACTGAAAGGATCCTGAGGAAACCAGCCCATGCCGGAGGGGCAGTCAATCAAGGGACAATGGGATACTGGCTGAACCTGCCATCTGAACAATTAAGGGGGATTATTGGGGCACCAATAATCCGTAGCATGTAACATGATGACGGGGCGAAACGCGGGAAGGGGAGAGTATAAATTGTACAATGAAATGTGCCAAGCCAGTCCTGGCTTTGTTTGTAACTGTTGTGTTACACTTGAGTAAACCTCTTTTGTGAACCACATGTGTCACGGGAGTTTCTCTTGACGAACGGGGCATTCCTTACAGACAGGACAATGAAATATTCATTGTCAGGTAATGAAATGTCTACAAGCAAACAACCAAGCTTAGAGAGCACCAAGGACTCCACAGTTCAACCTGAGCTATAGATATTCTCTTCTATGGAAAAGCATATTGTATTTGAAGTAAGATAAATTGCTTCTCATACACATGGAGTAATTAAGACAATCTGCAGCCAAAATAAAATGTAACCAGCATATAAGACCTGCCCCCTGCCCTCAAAAGTCCCGCTATGCTCCTTCATTGTGGTGGTGGTGGTTGGGGTGTTCCTGGGAGGGATAAGCAAAGAGTGCTGGGAATGTAGGCCAAGAGTATAAACCCCCAGCAGGGTCACTCAAGGCATGAAGGCATCCCAGCTGCCCAGTTAAAGCAAACAGGTGCCTGTATTTATTTATTAATTAATTATTAATTCAATGTATACAGCTGCCCATCTCACCAGAGGCCACTCTGGGTGGCATATCAAGCAGCAGAGACATAGGAAGATGCTGGAGGTGGATGATCACTTCAGTGACTACGGTAAAGGCATCATTTCATACTGTGTAGGAAGAAGGCAATGTAAATCACTTCCATATTTTACTAAGAAAACCACATGGATAGATAAGGTAAAGTCATGGATGATATAGGGCCAGATGATGGGTCCCTCAGGTTGGATGGCACGCAACATGATACTGAGGAAGAACTGAGGATCTTTTGGAGTACTGATGGTATATATGACATGGTTAGATTAAAGCCTTCTGGAAATCCAATTGTTGATGTTGCCACGCAGGAAAAGAAAATCTGAAGCTGCAAAGACAGAACTACAGTGGAAACATGGAATGTAAGATGTATGAACATCGGAAACCTCAACACAGAGAAAGATGAAATCAATTGACTATAAATTGACAGGCATCAGTGCATTGAAATGGACTGGAATTGAATGCAAAAACCAAAGAAGAAATTGATGTCAGGTTCAGCCCAAAGAACTCCAAGAGACAATGCAAATACAGTTCTGTTGCATTTATTAGCTACAACCTCCAGGCAGAAAATCTCCCCAGACTGAACCCTAGTTCCCAAGCCAGCCAGCCACAACACCGTGAATTCCTTAGGGAGGTGCCAGCCTCATCTTCTTGAACGTCCCACGCTTCTGCTGGGGGCTAAGAACATGCTTATCTCCCTGAGCCTGGCCTTCATAAGTCCATTCCATCACAATTGAGTTGCTTCCATAGTCAGGAAAGATATAGCAAAGATAGTACTTGGGTACAATGCAGTTAGTGGCTGAATAACACCAGTTAGACTTTATGGACAACCCTTTAGTTCAACAGTTGTTCAAGTTATGGTCTGAACACTGATGCCGAAAAAGAAGTAGAATGTTATATCAAGTTCTGTATGAAACTGACAGAACATGCAAGCTAGATGGGCTGCTTGTGGTTGGAAGCTGGAATGGAGGCTGGTAAGGAAGAAATGTAGTTGAACTGTATGGCCTAGGAAAACGAAGTGAAGCAGGAGAATGACCAATCCAATGATTTCTTCATTGCTAACACATTCTTCAAACAACCAAAACAACATCTATGAACATGGACATAAACAGATGGAGCACATAGAAATTGAGTTGACTGTATTATTGATACAAGGAGGTAGAAGAGCTCAGTAATAACAACAACTATGTGGCCAGGGGCTGATTGAAAGATCTGCAATGAAAGTCCCACTGAAATGGAACTAATTAAATATAAAGAAAACAACAGATACAGCAACCACTACTGAAGTGGTGGACAATTTCTGCCTTTTAGGATCTACCATCATCAGTAAAGGAACCAGCCATCAACAAATATGCCATGGACTAGCACTTGGTAGAGTAGCAATGAAGGCTTTAGAAAAGATATTCAGATGTTGGGAGGCAGTCCTCACTTAATGATGGTAATTGGGACCGGAATTTCCATCACTAAGTGACATGATCATGAAGTGTGACATCACATGACCGTGTTGCTTAGCAATGGAAATTCCAGTGCTTCTGGCTGCTGTTGTTAAGTGAATCACCATGGGTCATTAAGCGAGGATTTCACATGGTCACCATTTGTAACCTCCTGCTGGCTTCCCCACTGACTTTGCTTGTAGGATACTGGCAAAGAAGGTTGCAAATGGCGATCACATGACCACGGGATGTTGTGATGTCATAATTGTGAGCCAGGCACTGAGCACCCAGATTTCAATCATGTGACCATGGGGATGCTGTGACTGACATAAGTACGAGGATCGTACATAAGTAACTATCACTTGTTCAACACTGTCGTAAGTTTGAATGGTCGCTGAATTAATGGTCATTAAATGAGGACAACCTGTACAAAAATCAGAATCATTCAGGCAATAGTTTTCCCTGTGACATTCCCTAGAAATAAACTGGACTTTGAAGAAGCAACATACAAATAATATTAATGCTTTCAAAGTGTTGGAGAAGACTCTTATGAATACCACAGACAGTCAAGGAGACAAATGGATCATAGAATAAATTAATCTAGAATCCTCACCTGAGGCACAAATGACCAGACAAAAATTAACATATTTTGGACACATTGTATGAAGACCTAGGTATCTTGAGAAGTCTATAATGCTGGGAAAGGTGAAAGGAAGCAGAAGAGGACAATGAGCAGCAAGGTGGAAGGACTCAATTACAGTTTGAATGTGGTTTGGCCACCACAGAGGGTGGGTGTTGATGAGTTTTTGTATTGGGGATTTTACTTTGTAAGCCACCCAGAGTCACAGTGTGTGAATTGGGCAGCCATGTGAATTTGTTAAATACATACATATATACATAAATATGTGAATTGGTGAAAGGTGCACTTTTGGAAGACTGGAAGGATTAGGTTGAGGACAGATCATCCTGAAGACGTTCTGTCTGTGTGGTTGCTAAAGGTCAATGCCAATGCATTGTTGGGAGACTGTAAGGGCCAAGTTGATAGCACATAATCATATCAAATGTAATTTGGAATAAATACATCTATACATCAGAAATAAATTTTAGATTAATAATTAACTTTTTATATTTATTTCCTTTTTAATAGGCTGCTCCACCTTTCTCATTTTGTGTGGTTGCTTGTAGGTGAGGCAAATCTTTGTCTTCTTGAGATTTTAGCATTAAATATTACTGTTCATAGACTTTGAATCTCTGTTTCTGCAGATGTAGCTTTTCCTCAGATACTATAAGTACTGGATCCTGAAGTATATAGGCTTTGATTCACATAACCAGAGATTGCCTGCAGATGAATTGCCTCCTTTGAGAAATGATCCTGTTAGTGTAGAGTGAGTTTCTGCTTACACCTCCGCTTTGCAGATGGATTGGCCAGCTAGGGCCAGGGTAGAGATCCTGTTATCGTGGGATTAAATCCCAACAGTGGGATTAGAAACAATACATGCTGTTACACACAATGGTTGTGTTTGGACAGTGGTTTTGTTTGGATATTGTGATTAACAATGGCTGGTCCCATGAAAACAAGCTTAGACTGTCCTTTTCCTGTTCCCTCTATTAGCATGCCAGGAGGTGCAGAATAGAAACATTTGCTTATACTAGAGATGGACGGTGGATAACTTTTTTCTTTGCCTTTTCTCTCTCTCTTACTTAGTCTTTCTCCACCACCCACCCACCCACCCCTTTCTCCCAGGGCTGAATTTCTTTCTTAATTTTTCTGCCCTTTTAAAAATAATGCCCCTTTCAGGAAAAATCAAGATTAGAAGTATCAAGCTACTTGAAAGGGTACTTTAAATAACCTCGCCTTCCTTATTGGTGAGAAAGTGAGGCCTATTTGGCTCTCCAAACGGTAGCAGTTCTAAAACTTGGGAGTGACAGGAGAAGGGCCATTCCTGTGTGCCAGAAAAAATAGCCTCTGCCAGCAGGATGGTCTTTAAAAGCATCCTTCTGCAGTGTAATGTCCACCTGAGTTCATAATCAGCCAGGCAGGTTGAGATAGCCAGTCCCAAAGCCATCTAAAATTTCCAAACAGTGCTATTTGCAAAGGCAGGGTGTGATCACAGTCGGCTGCCCTGTGAATTTCCACATGTTGGTATTTCCTTTACCAACAGAAGGAATATTATTATTACCAGGAGAAGAATATTATTTAAAAGCAAGTGCCCCTTTCCTTCTTTGAGTCACCACAATGGATTGATGAATGCATCCTCTCATCCTTAACTACCAGTAGAGCAAAGAACAAGAGGCCAGACTGTAGTCACACTTAGGTTGTTCAGTTTAAGCACAGGCTTTGGATATTTTGGTGGAAATGCTTGGGCTTTCCGTTTCAGCTCCTACGTTTTGTCTGTGACAGCCTTTATCTTGGTACCAAGGTAAATGTAGGCTTATCCTCACTTCAGAGAGGAAAGCTGTGCAGCTACTAATCCCTTCTCAGAACTGGCATCCTGTAGTGGTGTTGCCTATTGCTTGAGGAACTGATTAGATGCCCTCTCTCCCTCCAGTGTCAGAGTCTTAGCAGAGAGCACCCACCTTCTTCCTTACCTTGCACCTGTGAAGCCTGAATGCCACATGTCAGTCGTGGGGCTTCTCCCCAGGAGTCCCCGCTGCTTAATTCCTGGCATAATATGTTAGGTAGCACTCAAGGTCTTCTCTCCTGATGCAAAGGGAGTGTGTGTGTGTGGGGGGGTGGGGGGGTGGGGGGGTGGGAACAAGTCCACCCACTGGCTCGAAACAGCAGGTGTAGTAACCTTGTTGACAAAAAGTAGAAGTGTGCTTTTTTGTGCTGACTGCCTTTTGCCCATTGATGCAAAACTCTTGGTTGCTGGTTTTCTTCTGTTTCAAATTCTGATTTAAGTGAAGTTTCAGTTATTTAATTTTTAGTAACACTATAAGTAATTTAGTGTAATTGTTGGAAATTGTTGGAAAGGACTAAGCCAAGAGAGCTTTCTGTCTAAAGCAGTGTTTCTCAACCTTATCAACTTTAAGATGTGTGGACTTCAGCTCCCAGAATTCCCCAGCCAACATTCTGGGAGCTGAAGTCCACACATCTTAAAGTTGATAAGGTTGAGAAACACTGCTCTAAAGCAATGAAAAGGGCACTCGTCATCTTGCAAAAAAGGGCAACCACAGTGATCAGGGGGGCTAGAACAGCTTCTGTATGAGAAAAGACTTTTGGGGGCTTCTAGCTTACAGTAATAGTGGTCAAGGGGAGACATGATAAAAGTCAATAAAGTCATGCGTATCATAGATAATGTTGGCAAAGAGAGGTTTTTAGATTTTGGGGTTATCCACTGAAACTAAATATAGGAAGAATTCAGCACCAGTATAAGGAAGTACTTACAGAATCACTGCAATCAGATGCTCTGGTGGCCATTGTTTTGCTATTTCTAAAGGGAACTAGACAAATTCATAGATGATTAAAATATAAATGGTTACTATGCTTAATGTCTATCTATACTTCTTAAATCATATGCAGCAAAGCTTACTGTAAATCAGTCTTTTCAAATCTGGGCCGTAGGTGTCTATTCTGTGGGAGAACATATGTATCCTTCCTTATTTATACTTTTACAAGAAGCATTTTGTCACTTTATTTAAACTAAAAATTCACATTGCCAATTATTCTGTTCACAGAGCCATGAAAAGTTATGAGTTGTTGCCTGTATTAACATCTGACAACAGAAAACAAAGAAGACAGGTAATGTGCCTCCAAGCCCACCTTGGAGTACAAATGAGCAGAAATTACTACATTTATTTGGGCCTTCTGTGATCCCAGAATGAGATAGCTTCTTGCAGGCCACCTAGAGCTAATCCAGGGCCAAAGAGGTATCTGTCCAGTCTAATGACTTCTAACAAACACCAGTCCACCCACACTCCTTCTTTGAATAATTGGTTCAATTTTTAAGGATTTATCTTTGTTGGAAACATATCCATCTGTGACTCATTAAATCTAATGCTACTTTTTTTCTATGGGATGCAGCCCTTTGGATGTTTGAAAAGAGCTATTGTGATCCCTCTCGATCTTCCTTGCTCCAGAATGAATATATTTAGTTCCTTTGGACTTTTCTATACCACTAATCATCTTTATTGCTGCCCTTCAAGCATGCCCAGTTTGTCCATATCCTTCATAACTGTGGCAATCAGGACTGGACACAGTACTCCAGATTAAGTCTGAATAGTGTAGAATAAAGTGGAGTGGTTACCTCTGACTTAGAAACTGGAGATCCTTTCTTCATATGCTGTTGTTGAGTCAGGTATCCCTCCATTCCCTGTCCACTTTAACTTCATCATAAACTTTCAGGCAGATTATCTTGAGGGAGGAGGATTGTCCCACTCAAGTCATGCAGTGAATTTTGAGGCTGCATGGGAGTGAAACTCTGTCTTCTCTACCTGAGCCAGACACTCTCCCCATGATACCACTAGCTAAGATCACCCAGTTGGTTCATGTCACAAATGTAGATTTTGGGTGAAAAGATGTTCATCAGAGATCAGTAGGAATGCTTATCTAGAGCCTTAAAAAATATAGCTCATCTTTTTGGAAAAGTTTATTTTAAAAAGGAAAAGGGGGAAAAGCCCAAACAAGAAATGCTATATACTGTATAAACATTTGGAAACAATAACATTTGATCATTCTGTTGTTCTTCACGTTACTAAAGCAGTACTTTGATTAATGATCTCCTAATGAAGTGCAGTTCTTGCTAATCTACATGAAGATAACTTTCAACCCTCAAAGAGTTGTTTCTTTTTTCATGCAAAGCTTCACCCTCCATCAACTTAATGTTATCCTCTGGCAAGCTAAATTATGCAGCTGGGATGAGTCTATGAATTCTAAACTTGATACAGAGACCAAGTCATATTATCCTTAGGCACCTACAACCTAAGCCTTTCTGTTCATAGGAATTCAACAATCATGGATCCTGAAGCAGCTGTCCAGCAGAGCAGCTCTTTACTTCAAAGAGATGGCAGATTTAAGCCAATACTTCTGGCAGCTTCATTGTGTCATCTTCTGGAGAAGATGCAGAGGCAAAAAAAGAAATTTCTGAGTGTTGAGTTGTCCCAGAAATGCCTACAACCTTGATCTCTCAAGACTGATCTCTTAATATTAACAAAACACAAACAAATGTGCTGAAGGTTATGGCCTTTAAGTAAGGGCAGTCCTCTAAAAAGAGTGTTGGGATTCCCATGATAGGTATCTGCCTTTCTTGTGTTTTGGCACAGGAGTCTGCAGGGAGCAGCAAAGAAGAACTTCATCCATTGATGCTATCACATGAATGGGACATAAGTCTGTAATGTTAGCATTTGCACAATGAGGTCACCATAGAGCTGATCATTTTGCTGTCATTCTGGTTTGCTGTGGACACCACTGGTTGTTAGTGCACCATCCCAGATGAATAGAAAAGACTTGAACTAAAATTGGCTTCACACATTGTATGAAACTATAATGAGGTTGGTTTGGTTTGGTTTGGTTTGGTTTGGTTTGGTTTGGTTTGGTTTGGTTTGGTTTGGTTTGGACCAAAAGTGTTGTGTGGATATTTAATAACTTAACACAATGTGTCAGCCTAGCCAGTTATCCCAATCTAAAAATCTTGTAGGGTAACAGTATGAAAAGCAAAGCATCAACTGAAAAATGCCAGAAAGGAAGTTTGGATGTGAATACAATAAATATTACCTCATGAAACTGCTAATAGGTTTCTATTGAGTTTTGTGTGTGTGAACAAAAAATAGCTCATACATGGAGCTATAGCATATTTTTTTTACATTTGGCTCAGAATATGCAAAGCTGTTGTGATTTCTAAAACATACTCAATAATTTAACATTATTTGTGAACCAAGCTACTATGGTAATCATGGCTTACCTCAGTGAGGGAGCCAGTGTCTGATGAGGCCTTTTGAAAGCAGAAGTTACCTTAAAGATGTGATGTACTTTCTCTGAAAACGAAAGAACGAGCAAGAGCTGGCAATGGTTGCAAACTTTATGGCTCCAAAGTACAAGCACAGATGCCTTTGAAGATAAGTTGCTGCTTGCCAGGGGTGAATTTAATCTCTTCTGTAATACATAAACAGATATTTCCCCTTCTCTATGCAGTTGTTTCTTTCCCTCTCACTAATTTTGTGTCTGTTGTCTGGGTTTGTGGTTTTCTGTGTGTGAGAGTGGCTTTTGTTGGAAGAGACAGAATGCTTCTTATGTGCAAATGGGGCTCAATTAATATGATAAATAGAATATTTATTAAATTTCATTTAATAATTATTCAATAAATATAGACTTATTTCTTGGGAGTGTTGTTTCTGGCAAATATACATACACACCTACATATCTGCATAGACATATAGAAGAGTGACTAAATGATTAAAAGGAACCGTCAAGTCTGGAAGCCTAGTGAGAAAATCAAACATCCTCTTGGGGAATGCAGAACGCTAAGCATTTGTTTTTCAAATTCTGTTTAAGTGGAGTTGGCACTGAAATATCTTTGCAAAATGCACAAGGAAGAACCCTATTGTTGTGGATAGGAGTTGCTGTTGCTGCTGCTGCTGCTTTCTTTTCATGTTACCATTGGAAGAAAATCCACTGGACCTACTGGAATAGGTAACCCAATATTTGGAATAGGCATGTACAGGGAAACTGGAAGCCTGCATTTTGAAAATTAGAAGGAGTAAAAGGAAAAGTTACCCCCTTTGGAGGAGAGTTTCAGAAATTGTGTAAATTAGACATGAAGATCTGGTCAGAAAGGGTTTCATTTGCAGAGATATTTTGACATTTTAAGAAAGATTTTTTCCCCAAATTATGAAGAATATATAATGCATCTTTTTAGTCTCATACAGTCTGCTGAATGGTAGAAAGGGGGGTTAGCATGAAATAGTCTGTTTTTGAAAAAATCAAATGTGGCAATTGTGTCATGGGAAAACTGTACCTGAAATTATAGAATCAGAAATTAA
This sequence comes from Liasis olivaceus, assembly GCA_030867105.1. NCBI lineage: Eukaryota > Metazoa > Chordata > Lepidosauria > Squamata > Pythonidae > Liasis > Liasis olivaceus. The sequence goes on along the minus strand of CM061348.1, from coordinate 23,341,485 downwards.
GGAGCAATTTTGCTATTACAATCAATAAACTGTGTAAAGTAAAAAAGTAAAATCTGTAGTCCCTGTCCATAAGGGAATGCTTCTATTCTGAATGGTGGAATGTGCTCAATTCTGTATTGAGCACACTGGTTAGAAGAGATGCGTAAATAAAATTTGCTATAGAGAGAATATCCATAGATTTAAAAAGCAATATTGTATGCATTTGCACTTGGTTTTTCAAGCAGGAATCTTTGCACTTTTGATCTTTGCAGGCCGAGTTGGGGCTTTAATCATGAAGCCATGCTAATGAGCATTTGCAGCCTTTAATTTATGATATATCTGACGGCATTGTAGAGAATTGGGTATGAAATGTATGTGATTATGTTGACATGCTGAAGAATAAACCAGCTGCTATTTGTTCTGCATGCATTCAGAGAACACCCTCTTGTTAATGGCTCAGAGCATGATCTGACATCTGGTAAACTAATGCATTGTCATCTTTACAGTGAAAGTTGCCACAAATCATTAATGAATCCAACGATCATTCCACTTCTGATGTTGTCTGAAGTACACCAATTACAGTAAAAGTGTTTCTATCAGCAGTGTGATTGAATGATAGTAACCAGAGAGTAACTTGTTAGCACAAACTCCTGTTGCAAAGACAGTAATTAAATGCTCATTCCAGCACTTGGTATTTTCTTTTTAATCAGCAAGGATGGTTAGAGAGGATTCTTAATGCTGCATTTTGCATCAATACCTAAGGTAGCAAATAGAAAAACATTTACTAAATGTAACTGCTTATGACGTTCATTAGTAGTTTCTGGCAGTTACAAGAAACTAGCCATCTGATCCTTGGAACAGTACTTACATCTTCCCACATTCTTTCTGTGCCAATATGTGCATATGTGTGCTCCATAGACTTAAGAAGACTCCAGCATGTGATGCCCCTTGCTTTCCTGTTCAGGGTAGGTTTTGTTGCCCCTAATTATGATCCTGGAAGCTGTGTAGAACAGGGTTTCCCAAAGTGTGAGGTGTACCTCCCTTGGGGAGGTGCAGAGTCCAGGGGAGGTGTGAAGAACCTCTTAGTTCTTACAATTTTAGTTGTTACTAAATTTAGTTTTAGTAAATTTAGTAAATTTAGTTACTAAATTTAGTTTAGTTGTTACAATTTCACTTTTCCCAAAGTTTTGTTGTATTCTTTCATTTGTGTTCATTCTGGTGTTTGGATTCTTAGGGGAGGTGTGTACCTTAAGATTACACTAAAGGGAGGTGCGATGGCAAAAGGTTGAGGGATTAGTTGGGTGTACCCTGTGAAAACTCTATTGATCAACCATTAGGGAGAATGAACAGGCTGACTATTTCTTGTGAAATTTTAACTATTAGGGGAATCCTACACATGGAACTTTAAAGAACATTTCTTGCCTTCATGACTTCCTAATTGTGTTTTTACACTGATCATGACAACTTCTATTATTAGGTTTATACCATGACTCGCTTTTGTACAACTCAGCAATACAAGTTGAGAAGATTCTTAAGAAAGTACTTTACAGAAACCATGATATTGTTTGAACTTGAGGCTGGAACTCTAGAAACCTGGATGCCTCTTTCTATCCTAGAATCATAGAGTTGGAAGAAGCTATTTAGATTGTCAAATCCAACCCGCTGCTTTGTGCAGTAATTTAAATTAAAACAAATGGAAGATGGCTATTTAGTCTCTGCTTGAACACTTCTAGGAAAGGAAAGCCTACTATCTCTCTGGATAATTAGTTCCACTGTTGCATTGCTCTTATACGGCTAGACATTTTTTTCTTAACATTCAACTTGAATCTAATTTCCTGTAAGCAAAACTCATTATTCCATGTCCTGCTCTCTGGAGTGATAGAGAACAGATCTTGTCCTTCTTCAGTGTGATACATTTTCAGTTCTTTGAAGAGTGCTGTCCTATCCCCTCTCAGTTAGGACTACCAGATCCATCTATAAAACTCTAGGTGACCACTAAAAAGCACTTCAGAATTAAATCATTAATAAATCATTAATAAAAATATGGAAGAATACAGGGTTCATGACAGAATCCTTGGCACTCCACTTAATTCAGTACTTCATTGCAATCTTATGAAGAGCTAGTGATGACCTATTTTTCAGAATGATTTTCAAGACAGCTATGGATCTACTTACTATGTCATCCAATCCAATCCACTAGCTTGTTCATCAGAATGTCTTGGATACTATATCAAACACTTTGCTGAAATCCAGATAAATTATATCTACCGAATTCCCTCTATTCCTTTCTCTTTCTCTTATATAGAAGATATTTTAATATTGTCTACTCTCTGAAGGGACATAATGATGCATAAATATTTGAATAAACAGATGAAAAATACTGAAGAATCAAATAATTAAATTGGTTCTTCAGCTCTCCAGGGTCACAAACAGAAGCCTTTCCTAATCTTTCCAGGCCATCCCTCAGCTATTTCATATCAAGGATCAAATCTTTGATCCTAAGACATCTTTGATATCTCTTTCTGTAAGAATTCATCCAAATGACCATAAATATAAAATGCGTTTTGGCTACAGTTTTGAAATAGCAAACAGGGCAGTAGGGGGCAGCATGCTGGGAAATAGGAAAGCTTTCTAGTTTCAGAGTGGGAGAGTTGAAAGAGAACCATCAACTCCCAAAGGATCAGGATGAGAGCTGGCCATCTGTCTGGCAGAGCTGCTGCAGGACTACACTTCTGGGACTGCTAAGATGCAGGATGCAGGACTAGTAACCTTGATTTTGGTTCTTGATGCCCTGAGCTGCCATCTGTGGAACTATACAGAAGCACCAACTGTGGAATCAGGGTTTTCCCTTTGGGGAAGAACAAGAGCAAGGACCATCCCCCTTGGCTCTTGGAGAAAAGTTTTGGGTTTTTTGGTTTGTTTCTTAAAATGTGTAAAAATACATAGGGTGAGGGTGAGACTGCCTAAGCTGCTGCAAATGAGGTTACGGTGACAAGGGGGAGATATGGAAGAAGAGGATGATTATAGCACTCTTCCCAGGCACAGGACATACAGCACCCTTAGGTCTGATTCTAGAGCTAGGAAATGTCATCTTATCAGCAGAGATCCATATATTCATGCCAGTTGGTCCATCCTTCTTCTGTTACTAAATGCCAGATTGGTCCACAGCACTATTTCTTATATTCATTATCTTATTGTTTGATCTGGTTCATACTGCCTCCCTAGACCTCCCTAGTGCCCCTGTCCTAGATCACTAGGACAGGGGCACTGAGGATAAGAGTTGCTGTCATCCACAGGAATTCTATTTCCATTATTAAGAAGCCAGTCACTCTGCAATCTAGGTGTGAAGTCTGCACTTAATGTTGTGTTGGAAGAACAAAACAGAGGAAGTGCAAAGTGATAGCAGAGATAGTACTCCATCTCCAGTGTGGTCCTAGGGGACTTCATTCTCCATGCTGGAAACCTGGAAATAGACCAGGACTAAATGGCTATTATAACAACCGTGGAGCTGTCTTAGTACATCAGAAGCCCAACACACCATCTAGGCCAGATACCTGATCTAGCTTTTGCTTCTGAATGGTTGGATAGGAACTTGATGGTTGCCTTGTTGTCACGGTTGGATGATTTCCTAGTATGCTTTGAGTTGACCCCTACTGTCACTACAAGAATAAGAGACCAGTTACAGCAGACTGCCCTCAGAGACTGACTCCTGAATGCTTTGGGGGATTTTTTGATAGATTTGACTGGGGTCCTACTGAAGTCCTAGCCTTTCTATGAAATAATGAGGTGGCTGTGATGGTCGATTAGATCATACCAGAGCTCCTTCTCCACTCACATCAAACTTGCATGGCTCCTTGGCCTAAACGCCGCAGATATATCTGATCTTGTCCCAGGTGGCAGAATAGAGCCCTGTCCTCTAGTCATAGTGTGGGTTGAGGCTACATGCAAAAAATTATTCTCCATCTGGAACACTTAGGTACAGAGTTTAAGAAGTATACAGGGAATTCTATCAGGAAAAGCATCAGGAGAGGCCAGGATGACTTGGGAAATTATTACTTTGACTGTGGAGACCTCAGCAGTGCCTTCAAATGTTATTCATGAGCCTGTGATTACTGCCCCAGTGCAAACATGTCCCTCAACGTTATCAAGATCAGGATTGATCCCATGTCTTGAACACACCAGAGAGTTCAGATCAAACAGGTGACAGCCAGACACAGGGAATCCTTACCAAATTGAAGTGTGCTGCAGGCTTGGCTGAACTAGCTGCTCTGAAATATGAGCAGGCAGCAAAGTGCTTCCTCTTGGCTTCATTTGATCATTGTGACTTTCCTGAGCTGCTCACTATTAGCAATGTAGCAGCATATGGTTGTTTGAGTGTACTAGCAAATTTTGATTGATGAGAACTGCAGCTCCTTCAGACTCTTCTTAGAGATGTAGAACAGAGGCCAATATCGGAACACATAAAGAATGGTTGAGGAATGCGCTGTAACTCCACACATCCTTTTTCGTGGTAAATCCTATTGTATTGTATGATACTTTTTCACAAGATGCCAAAGACTTACCAAGGGTTCATTCATGTAGGTTTAATTTGGAGCAGGAGCTCATTCATACATCAAGGAGCCCATCCATCCATCCATCCATCCACTGATCTGAGGAACTTCTTCCCCACATGGCTTCCTCTTTTAAGGAACTATCATTCTGAAATCCCAACGCTGTATAGAATAAGTGACACAATAAATATTCTTATGTAATGTGAACAACATCATTCTACCCAATGCTCCTAGTTCCTTGAAAAGTGACAAGATCTGAAAATTGACGGCACATATGTAACGTTTGGTGCCAGGGTCTCCCCATTACTTCTTTCTTTTCAGTTCTGTGTTAGAGGTCCTTTTTATTGGCATTATATTAGGCCCATATTGTCTGGTGCTCTGGGCAGTACATCAGAATAAAATGTGCAATTTCCCCCCTTTTTCCTCAGGATGGAGTGAGACTAGAAATCCTATTTTCAAAAGGCCAGGCACCTCTCTCCACACAATAATTCTGTCCTTCAAGTACTTGCTTCCTTTTTAAAGTTTATATCAGTGGTTAGAAAGGCTGCCTGAGGCATTTTATTTTCTGTTACAATTCTTCCTTGTGTAAAGCATTTCCTCCTAAATCCTTTTAATAGATGACCTTTTCTTAGTTCATGCCCTCTTTTTTCCTTTCCTTTGGCACAATTGCTTATAATGCTATATGGGATGCTGTTTGAAAGCTTCCCACATTTTGGAATTGATTGATTTTTTAAAAATTATTACTATATGCCATCAAGTTGGTATCAACTCTTAGCAACCGCATACTAGATAGATTTTCTCCATGACAATTTGTCCCTAATCTGGTCTTTCAGGTCTTCCAATGGTGCACTCATTGCCATTGCCATCTTGCTGCTGGTTCTCCTCTTCTCTTTCCTTCCACCTTTCCCAGCATTAGACCCTTCTCTAGAGAGCTAAATCTTTGCATAATGTGTCTGAGGTAGGATAATTTGAGCCTGGTCATTTGTGCCTCTAGTGAGATCTCTGGGTTGATTTGTTCAGTTATCCATTTGCTTGTTTTCCTGGCTGTCCATGGTATTCTCAGGAGTCTTCTTCAATGACAAAGTTCAGTAGCTTCAACAGTCTTCCTATCCTGCTTCTTCAAATTCCAACTTTCACTTCCATTGAGTGCCACAGGGAATACCATTGTTTGCATGCTTCTGAATTGCTTATAACTTTACATGGGATGCTGTTTGGAAGCTTCACACACTTTTGACTAGGAACCAGTTTTATTTGTAGCTTTTCAAACGGACTAGGCCTTTTGGATCCCATGATATATTTAAGGTTCCAAATTATATCTATGCTTTTGCTTGTTCACTCTTTTTTCTTTCCTGGTGCACTGTGTTTCAAATGGGCATACGTTTGCTATTGCTAAACCAAAGACAAGCCAGCTTTGGCATCAGTAGACTCCTTTGCAATTTGGAGAGCATGTGATGGGGTTGCCTGTTCACACACAAAAAGCTGCTATTATGAATATAGCCAGACTCAGTGTACCCATTTCCAGAAGGGGGTTCCATCTAGTTTCCCAGGAATTCTCACCTGTCTTTGCTTTCTTGCTGTCTTTCATGTTTTCTAAAAAAGCAGTATGCTGCAGTGAACCACAAATTTTGGTTTTAAATAATTATGTTGTGGGCTATTTCAAACCAAAATATTTCTGTAAATAAAGGGGATGCAGAAAACTGGTTTTGCAGCATGCCAGCTTCCTACTTAAATACTTATTTTACTGTATTTTTCCGTCAATAAGACACCCCCATGTACAAGACGACCCCCACTTTTCCAACCCAAAATTAAGAAATCAATATTTTAAAGATAGTGCAGAACACATTTTTATTTAGTAATTAGTTAACATTTACCTGATACGCTCGGTGGGAGGAGGTCCAAACCATCTCTCTGCAGCTCTATTTCCATGCTCTTTTGCATAACTGATTACATTCAAGCACGAGTGAAACTGCCGATAGCTTGTCTCTGCAAACAGCCTTCCTCTAATTGGTTTGTTCAGCATCAGCTGACGTCAGTTACATAAGCTCGTGATTGGAGGAAGTCTGTTTGGGAGACAAGCTATTTCACTCATGATTGGAGGCTAGCAATAGGAGGAAGCCTGTCTGCAGAAACAAAGTATGGGCAGTTTTGCAACCGGGCGGTTCTCTCTTCGGCTGACTTCTTTGAATAAGATGCCCTTCAATTTTTAGGGTAAGGATTTTAGAAAAAAGTATTGTCTTATAGTCGGAAAAATACGGTAATTAATAGTATGGGAAAAAATAAAGTCAAGTAGGACAGGATGATTGACAGATATGATCTGCCCCAGATGTCCAATGTATCCTGATGGTTTTCAGAAATGCTTGGGGATTTCCCTGAGACTTTGGTGGGCAATTCCTTCTCATGTTGGGTTGATCTGTGGAACACAGAACTGGGTAGAACACTGGATGAGGGTTCTTCAGTGAAGGTTCTTCTCAGACCCTGGTTCCAAGCAGCTCCTTGGTGTACTGAGAAGACAAGGAAATGAAACAAGAGTAATGGTGGCAAAAAAACAAAAACAAAACTCCCAGTAGATGCAGTTGAGCACTAGTAAGGCTCATGTTCAAGCCTAAACAGTGGTGATAAGACTGGAAAAGCATCAGTTCTTCTCCACACTGTGCCCATAAATTCTTACCTAGTGGCCCTGTTCAAAAAAATCCAGACCATGTTAGTGAAAGATGGGTGGAACAAAGCAATTGCAGGCACAGTGAATGATTTTGGTGGTTTCTTTGTGGGTAAAGTTATTCAGCTGTTCAGGGTTGGACACCAGTTAGGAAGAATTCACAGTGGTAAGGTAGGATCTTGTCATGTGTACTGAGAGGTTGAGCTTGTGGAACCTGAGGTGGTGCCTGGCTGCAGCCCTTTATGTTATTACCAATGTACTAATTGCTGCCTTAGCATCCGTGGGCTTCAAATGCTTTTGAATGACTGAGATACAGATGTTAATGAATGGTTTGTATGACAGCTTCCTGGAAGAAAGGGTTTGTTACAACTAGCTGGACACTAAAAGCTTGTGGGAGTTTTGAGATCAATTACTGTATAGGAATAGGAGTCACTAGCTACATTCAGACATAATGAACTGTGGCTTTTTGTGATGGAACCAAGCCTATGTAACACACAGGATCCAAAACAATAGAGTTGTCATTCACTAGACAAATTGCTAGCCTGATGACCTGTCTTAGTTGTAGGAGCATAATGTGTTCTAAATGACTTGGAGAAACAGCTGCCAGTATTCAGTTTGGAAGATCAGGATTTTCTTTCTTCCCAGTTTGGAATTACAGCCTGAATACAAGGTTATAGAAATAGACCCAGGAATGAATGCAGCCCCTGAAGCCAGCCGTCTCTAATTTTTAATGTGACAGAAAGAAAAAAAAGATAGGAGGAATAGTCATGTCAGCTCTTCTTAACTAAACCTATTTGAACATAATCAAATTTCATTTCAATGAAATTAAATCAAAATTTGTTTCTGTCCCAAAATTAGTTTTGTCCAATTTTTTGGAATGTAGCCCCTAGCCAACAGTGACTCATGACTGAAAAAAACTTGTGCCCTTGCCATATGGACTGCTCTGTCTGGCCTCCTGAGAATCCAGAGTGCTGGTGTTGCAGGAGATAAGGCCCAGCCCAAGAACAACAGGGAAACAACCCAACCAAGTTCAGTTCTTTTATTGCTCACACCATATAGACTAAACTTGCCAGACTAAATCTGTACTGTTGCAACTAGTGGATATACCCTGCAAGATTCTAGGAACCCTAACCCTATCCTGAACTTCTTATGCTTCCCATGCTCCTGCTCTGGACTGTGTTGTCTCTTGTCTCTCTGCCCTTCCCAGAATGCACCCCTTCCTTCCTGAGAACCTTGCTGTCTCCTGCAATCCACCACAGGAAATTGTTGTTGGAGTCTTTTGCTGTCTTCTGCTGTCAGTACCGTACACCAGTGGAAGATGAGGTGCTGCTACTGAATCATAGAGTCATAGAGTTGGTCCTCTAGTCCAACCCCTTCTCAATGCAGGTGTACTGTCTCTGACAGTGGGTCATCCAGCCTCTGTTTGAAGACATTGGGCAGGTTTAATTCATATGTTCATTTTATACCTTAGAAAGAGATCATATATTCTGTTAGCTGAAGTGTTAAAAAGCATGTAGCTCAGTGCTATGGGGAACGGGATCAGATAACAGAAACCACACAGCTGCTCTTACTTCAGGGTGTGAATGGAATGGTGTGAAAAGAGGCAGATACAATAAATAAAGTTGTTTATTGTCTATGTTGATATTGTGTAAAAGGATTGAATTTTATTAGTGTGAAAAGTAACAGGGAGGTCATTTCAATAGTTTATCTATCAAAAACATTCCAGTGTAAGGGTCATATCATAATTTGCAATACTCCTTTTATATTTCTTTCTATAGAATAATAAACCAAATGTAAATAATCTGTAGACCTGTTTCATTCAGGGCTCTCTCTCCTATTGTCTGTTGGCAAGGTGATCATTGCAGTGCGTTTCAACTAAAGTATACTTTGTTGCCTCTATTTCCAATCACTTATTTAAAGTGAGCAGTTTTCTCACAACCTCCAGCAAAAGAGAGCTCACCACTTCATCTGACAATCTGTTCCACTAGCTGAAATCTCATACAGACAGGAGTCTCTTTCTTGTAGTTTAACTTTCTACTCCCTTTAACCCATTAGTTCTCTTCTTGCTCCCTGGAGCAACAGAGGATAAGTCAAACCCTCTTCAGTGTAACAGCCCTTTGGATGTTTGAGGAGAGCCATTATATCTCCCCCTAGTTTTCTCTTCTGTAGGCTACACATACCCATCTCCTTTAACCTTGAACCCTTTCCTCTGAATGTGCTCCAGTTTGTCCCTACCTTTTTTTTAAATTGTGGTGCCCAGAATTGGACATAGTACTCCAGACAGGGTCTGACCCTAGCATACACGAAAGAGTAAGATAGCTAGCTTTATTGCTGTGAATTAAGAAGCTACTTGTTTGTTTGTTTGTTTATTTATTTATTTTATATATAGGCTGCCTGACTCCCAAATGACTCTGGGCCACTAACAACTAAAAACCAACATATAAAAGGAAGACAACAGACCAGAAGAACAAAATACAATGCAGAATATAAAAAGCAAAACAAGTAAAAACAAGGCAAGGCAAGGCAAGGCAAAGCAAAGCACACACACAAAGGGACTCCAAGTCACACTATCCCCAAGGGCTGGGAGTACAACCAAGTCTTCAGTAATTTTCTGAATGAAACAAGGGTGGGAGCCACACTAATCTTTGAGGGGAGACCATTCCAGAGGGTAGGAGTTGCAACAGGGCAGGCATGCTTCCAGAGTCCCGCAAAATGACATTGTTTAATTAGTGGGACCCAAAGGACACCCACCCTGCTGGACCAAAGTTGGATGGGCAGAGATAAGCGGTCCCTCATCCCAATCTACTCTCATTAATGTTGGTGGTTTTTAGGTTAGTACCTGTTTTATATTAATATATATTGACATATAATTAGTTATAGCTGCATATATGCTCAGCCGTATTGTAGCATGTTTTAAATATGTATGATTTTTGTGCAATTTCTTGTTGTTGTAAATTATTGCTTTATTAGTTTGGTAGTCAATTAGTGAACTATTTACATGGGGTGGAATATCTGTGATTGTTGCTTTTGACTTCTACTGCATGATGGTAAAGGTGTACAGCAAATAAAGATGATGATGATGATGATGATGATGATGATGATGATGATGATACTGGAAGTGAAGTTCTCTTTAAGGTCTGCACTTGTGCATGTTTGTACTACTCATGAAACCTATACACACACAGTAAAAAGTTGAGCACACACAAAATTAAGTGTAAATATTAATACTAAATTTAGTCAGCATAAAACTCCAGGTTTGCAACTCAAGAGGAGTCCTGCACAAACTTGTCACCCTGGCCTAACTGCATCAGTGAAGGTTGCCGCCTGGTATGGACTGAGCAGGACTACCGGAGCTGTTACTCAGGCCATTCCGCAGCAGCACCAAGGGACTCTCATGCGGCAGTTAAGCAGAGACAGCAAGTTGAAGGACGCCTCGCCCCCACAATTTCAACCCGTCCCACCCGATCTCACAGATAGGGCATGCTCCAGATCCCCGCGGTAAAAGAACTCCGACTAGCGGGGTCCAGAAGGCGGGCCTTCTTTGCTGTAGCCCCCGCCCTTTGGAACATCTTGCCCCCGGGGGTGAGACAGGCCCCCTCACTCCAGGCCTTTCGGAGGGATTTGAAGACCTGGCTCTGCCATCTGGCCTGGGGCGGGGAGGGAGGATATTAGAAATGGGGTTGGCTGGCCCCTTAGCAGCCTAGTGTGGCCTCTATCAGCCTCTTGGATTTTTTAGCCTTTTTATCCTTATCTTTATCTTTGTAAATTCTGGTTTTTATAACTTTTAAACTTTTTTTATCATTTTTAATTATGTATTTTCAGTTATAGTTTGTTGTAAGCTGCCCAGAGTCCCCCATTGTGGGGAGATGGGCGGGGACAAGTCAAATAAATAAATAAATAAATAAATAAATAAATAAAGTTGCACCTTTTGCCCAGGACAGCAGACTGACGGTCCTTCCCCAGCCTTGCAGTTGTAGTTGACCTGCTCTAGACCCCAGAACTTCCAGCGTACAAAGGAGCGCCTCCCTCCAAAAAAGGTTTAATTAACATCTGTTGAGTTTTGGGCTGCACAAGATCCATAATCGCGGTTAACTTTATTAAAAAGTCAAAAGTGCAGAATGCATCTAGAGAAGAAGGAAAAAAATGGGAAAAAATGAAGGGGGGGGGGTTATCTAAAAGCTTATTGTATAATGCCTGCTTGCCTGCCTGCCTGTCTTCCTGTTCCACAAAAGAAAAAAAAAATTAAATGCTTACAAAATATTAATTGCAACTGTCAGTTACTATGGTTATAGTTGTTATACCTGGCTCCTTACAGACCTGGCTCTGTGCCCAGGCCTGGGGGCCCAAAATGGTGCAGGGACCCTTGTCTTGGTTATATTAGTGATTATGGTACATGATTTATTCTTGGCTGCTATGTATTTTAATTTTTGTATTATTGTAATTGTTTTTATTGTATTTTTAATTTTGTTCAGCACCCAGAGTCACTTGTTGAGATGGGCGGCCTTCAAATTGAATGAATGAGTGAGTGAGTGAGTGAGTGAGTGAATGAATGGATGGATGAATGAATGAATAAATAAATAAATAAATAAGTAAACAAACAAACAATATTAGTGACTAGCAAATTCATATTATAATCTGTCAGCATGTATGTATAGTTGGAAGTATAAAATTACACTTCAATGTTGGCAAGAAAATGCAACCCCAGATTTATAATCCTGGATCTGTGTTCTCTTTCTGTTTAAGAGCTGGGTCTCTATCAATGCAATGGAAAGACTGATCAGTATAATTTTGTGTAGTCAAGGTCTAATGATCTGTTTAAAAATTAGGCTGAAGATTTTCTAGATGTTATATAATGTGTTTTTGTTGTTTCTCTTTTTTCAGTTTTTTTCCCTTTGCTCTCTCCTCTCTTTCTTGTCTTTTTTTCCCCCCAATGTTCTTTTTTCCCCCTGAAATAAATCAATAAAAAACAAGGATTCTGCCAAAGTGGGATAGGTTCAGAGAAGGGCAAAGAAGACAACTGGGGGGTTAGAAATTTAGTCTTGTGAACAAAGGACTGGGTATGTCTAGGCTTGAACAAAGGGTTAAGAACCTTTTTCGATCAACCCTAGGTGCATGTTGTAGAATAATGTTTTTAAGATATAGGAAAGCAAAATCTTAATAGTCCGTAATGGTAAGAGCAGTGGAGCTAATTGCTAAGAGAGGAGCTGAGTTCTGTGATGCTGTGTTAAAGCAGAAGCTGTGGACAGCCATCAGTGGAACATGCTTGAACTTGGATTCCTGCACAGAAGAGGAGGTTGGACTTGATGGCCCCAGTGATTCCTACAATTCTATGGTACTATTTGGAAAGAAAGGTAATGTTAGGAAAAGTTTTATTTAAAATATAAAATTAATAAACTTGGATTGGAACTGTCAGGTTTAGAAGAAATTCATATTTTAAATCAAGTAACCTGAAGAGATTTGTTTGTTATTGTTAGGATCAGTGTAATTACGGTTTCACAGTTTAGAAGTAATGGGAAGATATGATTAAATTAGAAAGTATTGAATCAGGATTCTGATAAGGGACGTGGAAAACAGTGGCAAGGGGACAGAATACCCCATACTTCAGCATAATTGGGTTTAGGAAACATGCAGTGTGTGTGTGTGTGTGTATTCATTCTAAATTGCAACATTGGATTTGCAATCAAGATTTTAGAATCACAAAGGGAGTTACTTCAAAAGATGCTGTATCGATTACTGTGAAATGTCGGGAGACAATGTTTAATTTAAGTGTAAGCATTCATAGAAGAAAGATTCCTATTAAAAATACATGCTCTGATTGTCGTTAATCCATTCCTTTGATTTGCTTATTCTTTTCTTATCATGTGGCTTGACCATCTTGCCTCTTAGTACATGTGGGCATCTTTTCTTTTTGGAGATCCCTGGTTAAGAGTACAAAGTATTAACCCACCAATAATAGGACTACAGCTTCCAAGAGAGGCAGGAAGCAATTCTTAAAAATCATATTATGTATACTTAATGCCTACCTGACCTTTTCTCCTGTTACTTTAATCTTTTAAAAATTCATTTAATTTAAAAGTTGGTGTATTAGGCCATTTATATGTAAATTACCTTTAATTCATGCATTGATTTAACAGACTCATCCAAAAGATTCTTTACCACTGGTGATCTTTTTGACTCTGTACTTCTGTGAAAACTGTAAAGTGGTTCTCTGTGACCTCACAGCCCTGTGTAGCATAACATGCCTCATTTGTTCTGTATAAATCAGTTATAACAGAAGGATTTTCTGCCAACAGTGAATTATTAACACTGAAATGATATGGCATGCTATTTGTATTAGAAAAGCTTCTATGTAAAAGTGGGATCTTCCTCCCTCCTCTCTCCCTTCCAGATTGGCCATAAAATGAACCATATCTTAAAGGAAAATATACAATATACATTTTGTGTTTTGTGTTTTATATTTATATATTGTATATATCTTAATGTTATGTGGTTTTCTGGTTTATTATTTGCTTTTTGTTGTTGTACACTGCCCAGAGTCACACATTTATAACTAGTTTTAAATCTACTTAATAAATAAATAAATAAATAAATAAATCAAGTATTGAATGAGTTTGGATCACAGTTCAGTGCTTTCGTTTGTGCTTGAAATCTACTGAACCCAGCTCTAGTTCATTCTTTTGGTTGGATAAGAAAAACTGCTACTCATTCAGTCTAGGACAAGGCTGTGCACGGAAGTACCAGAATTTCATTCTGCGACTGGCTCTCAAATAACTCAGGGACATTGAACTCTGCATTTCAAGCAGGAATCTAAGTCATGAAAACAAGTATGTATGCTGAAAAGTAGCACTTCCTTTGGTAAGCCCTGAATCTCCCCATCATTCAGTTCAATTGACAGATTTTTACACTTACTCCACATTTCTATTATGTCCCTCTTCAGTCCCCCCATCCCCCCAAATGAAGGAGCATTAGATTTTAAATTATTTCCTGATGAGGAGTTGTTTGGACTTTTCATCATTTTGGTTGTACCTCTTCCACAATATTGTTTGGTATCCTCCCATACACATGTAAGCTGCGTTCACTACCAAACCTAAGAGATGCTTCCCCCCCCACCCCACCCCCATCCATGTGAACTACTTAAAGTGCCCTTGTAAGAAAACATTCACAGCAAGCTGAATTGACCCTGAGTGGTGACAGGGGAAGGAATCAACCAGGGCCCAGTGGCCCAAACGGCTTCTATTCAACTGACTGCATCTCAAAGATAGCATAGCTGCCATGCTGACCTAGTAGGAAGGGATAAAGAATGAGAAGGTCACCCAGATGGGTTTATCAAAAATATTCCAACATCATGCTCTAATTTACATGGTGCCTGCCTGTCTTTGTCTTTGTCTTTGTCTTTGTCTTTGTCTTTGTCTTTGTCTTTGTCTTTGTCTTTTTAATGTAGTAAGTCACGGATACGTAAACTGTGGTTCTGCCTTTGCTCAGGTCTGCCCAACAAGTTGCCAATGCTTTGCTGGGAGCCCAGTGTACACTGTTTTATCGCTTGCCTGCTAATAAAATTATGTTGTATCTTCAAAGCGATCTGGTTGTTTTAGGTGAGCTGGGCCCAACTAGGTGGTTGTCACAGGATTGTGTAAAGGCATAATGGTCCTGTCAATCTTTAAATTTTGTCCTATTGTATTCTTAAAGCTATTCACCAAGTTCATTTTCTTGACAATTACTGTCAGTTCAGATCCTATTTTCATATATATAAAGTCAGAATGTTTGCTCCAGTGTGCATTTCATTACACGGGCTTTCCCTGAAATGTATTTTCCATTTTAAGGCCATTGCCTCTGTTTGAAGACAACTGTTTGAAGAGAACCTCTTCATTATGCCTTTTTTGTTTCTACCACACCAAACCCTGAAAGAATATTCCTTGTACAAGCAAAGACCACAGAGGAGAATGTATAGCAATGATTTTCTAAGAAAACCCAAAGATCCACCTTCTCCAGCAAGGCCAAAGTGAATTTATGGAAACCTTTTTGGCCAGAAAGATGTTCCAACCGTCCTCCTTCACAGAGTTATTTCTACTGCTGTGTCTTGTGACATTAGATGCATACATTGATTTCCTGCCAGTTGCAACATCAACATCATTTTGCTATCATCCAGAATATATACCACCACAGTAATTTCATATTTTTTTCAAAATGGAAAAAAAGTCTTTTCATTTTGAAAATGATGTCTAATGCAATATAGGGATTTAATCTGTAGAATTTGCTATGCTTTCTTCAACAGAAGTAACTGCTAAGTTGCATCTGTTGTTTCTTTCAGGAATAAAGAATTACCTGCAGATTGGCAAACCCCTTTATTTATTGGATCTGACTGGGTGGTTTTAGTAGCATTTGTGATGATAATGATTTTGAACCATTCTTGCTCTTGGTAAGGATTTAAAAATGAAAAATAATAATTAGCGTTCCCACCCATCATACAGAACTGTTTGGCTGAGGGGAACATAAAATACTAAGTCTATGCAAGAAACAACTCCTTTCCCCAATGAATTGGACTTCATTTTAGTCCTTGAGCAAAGAATTATGACGTAAAAGAATATTAATTCAAAATCACAAGCATGAAATCTACCATTAAATGCTTTCATAAAGTGCCATTTGGGCAATGAAGTACGTTGGTGGATTTCTTGGTGAAGTATACAGTAAACGCAATTTATTAGACTACAGATGTGTTCCTTAAAAAAATACAACCCTGCCATAAAACAGTTTATATTGAGAAAAATGACAGCTTTGCAACATTACGGGCAATCACATACAGAAACTCAGTGGTCTCTGTTAAAAGGTTGTTGCAACAAGAAATGGAAAATATGTGTCAAAATATGGACAAAAATGGAGACCTATAACAGGACTTCATTTTGTTGCAAATGGTGAAATGTATTGACAGGATTTAAAAGTGTGATCTTATTTATTCTCTGAAAGTAATGGATTTTTGCTGTTCTTTTGCTTTAATGTGTGTGAGTGTGTGTGGAATAAAAGTTGGAACAAAAGTGCCATGGAAATGGCAAGACTGCGCATAGTTTTGTAACAACTGTTATTTCAGCTTTTGTTTTAACCTTCTTATTGATCATTATAAACGTCTGCTCTATTCTTTAAAAAACAATTATTAAAAGATAAATCAAGACTGAATAACTGATTGTTGTTATTATTATTCTAAGAAAAGCCTGGAGTAGTTTTAAAAAGAACAATAAAACAAAAGCAACATTTTACTTTGGCAAGGCTGCCATAAATGGACTTCTTAAGGGTCTGCACATACAAAAAAAAAAAACCAGATAGGGTTGCTTGTATGAATAAAAAGCTCTTTTCAATTTCTGCAAGCAAAAGTGGGTAGCTCACTTTCAATTATTTTGACCCGACATCCAGTTATATTTGTTCACATCCCAGCATGGCATGCTGGCCAGCAAGAAGGGTCTTTTCCTTATACCTCAGGATAAATATGGCACAAGTAGTTTGCCGCGTGAAGAAACTAATCAATACTTATTTTGTCATTTTTATATTACATGTTTTATTCAAAGCTTGAATTCTTCCCTGTATTGGGTTTTCAAAAGATTGAGTGGAGCATTCAAGGGTCCATAAAATCTGAATATAATCCTCCAAAGAATCCTGTTCATATAAAACACTTAAAAAATAAAATTAAGTTTTCCCTTGGGTTCTGAGTTTCTGAGTTTCTCCCTCAGGTTCTGAGACCATGATCACTGCAAGGGGACCAAAAGATTTTGTTTGGATTTTGTTTGGATGAGTCTTCGTGTTAATCAAGGGTTGGATTAAATTACTGTGACTTTGTAGTTCATGTAATTCTTTGCTTCTCCAATGAATGATGACATACATCTATCATCAATTCTGTAAATGTGCGTACACACACACACACACACACACACACACACATTAATAAATGTAGAAATAAAGTTAAAATTCAACTATTTACCACTTTGTCTCTGCTGTAGATTCAATATTTAAAAACATTATTTGTTGGTTGGAATTAATGTGTGCCAGCAAACGTCCCAGCGGTACAATTGTGTCAATTGATCTCAATTTAGTCACACTGAATTTGAAAACTAGTTTGAGAAGTTTCAGATTAAATAACTTGGTTTGAAAATTAAAATAGAGAAATGTCAATGGCTTTTTATGTTTGTCAACATTTGCTACTCACATTTTCAAAATTTCCAAAACAGTGATGCTTGTTTCTTTCCATGTCAGAAGAGCTCAAAGTATGCAAACTATTTTATTCATAAAAGTAAACAACATGACTGGAAATGCAAACTTTATATCAAAACACAGGCTAATTAGCTTGGCAGACCACTAATTCCTCAGCCACAACTTCTTATCTGAGATATGAAGATAATATTCTGTTAAAAGGATTCTTATAAAGATGTCTGTGGTGAAATATATGACATACGTTGAATTCATGAACTATGCTATAACAACACATTTGAACAACCGCCCAGAGTCGCTTTTTAACAAGATGGGCAGTAACAAATTTGATATATAAATAAATCAATACGTTTTTTTTCTTATTAGTTCTATACTGGTAAACTCTCTGAGTTTGCAATGAACATACGGAGGCAAGCAATGAATTCCACCTCCATATTCACTGCTGGCTTTGTGTGCAGGACAAACTTTTGCAGGGTTTTTTTTTTTTGTTAATCATTTGAGTCTCCTTGCTTGATATAGAATCCTGATTTTCCAAGATTCTATACTTTGCAGGGAGTCTCCAGAGATAAAAGAGATCCTTTTTTTCCATTGCAGAAGTTCAAGCAGTTGGATGGAGCTTCCATTATTTTGGAAAAATACCTGAATAGTCTATTGAAATTGCTAATGAGAATGAAAGATCTATTTCAAGTTTTACCTAGAACACAGCCTATTATATAAACCATCTTATTACCTACAGTATCTTAAGAAGGATCTACATATAGAGGTGTCATCTGAGATTCAAATTCCATGGCTTTGAAGATGAATCTTGGTGCTTGTAACTGTCACATAGCCTGCTCCCTAGTGAGAAGATCTGGAGCAAGAATAAATGTCCATATGCCCAAGTTGACAGAACTTCACCCAGGCTGCTGCTAAAATCTGCTTTAGTGTATCCTTCCCTAACTGGGTGCCCTCTAGATGGGTGGGCTTCAGCTCCAGAATTGTCAGCAAGGCTATGTTATCTGGGGGATTTGGGGAGTTGAAGCTCACAGATTTCAAGGGCAGTCAAGCAGAGAAGACTGCCCTTTTATCATACATGGTAAAGTTCCTTTTTCTTTCTTTTCCAAGCCGAAATTAAAATCCAAGCTGATGGAGGTTTCAGGTTTTCCTTCCTGACTATCCACAAAGGAACCACCAATCAACTTTCTTTTTTGCTGCCATCTATGAGTTTTCATCCTCTTAAGGAAATATGGAGGTGAAATGATGTTCTGCTCTTATCATTTTATAAATCTAAACCATCTATCCTCCCCTTAACCTTGACTGTGGCCCTTTCTAAACTCAGCTTAAATAAGGCATGAGTTGAGAATCCACAATAATCAGTACTATTCACTTCTCCAAGAAGAGGAAAATGTATTAACCAAGGTGAACTGGGATAAAGATTTGCTCTCAAAAATTTGTTTCAACTAATATTTCAGCTGGCAGAATCTCATGAGGGCCCCTAGCGAGCTAAGGGTTGCTGAGCAAATATTTGGAGATTCTTTGCATGCAAGTGTAAAAAAACTAGACAAAACCATTCATTAACAATAATAATTCATATGATTATTGTTATTTACCTGGTAAACTAGGGATAATCAGATCTTTTAAAGAATAGATGGGGAAACTCAGTCAAAATTACTGACAAGATAATGTTGCCTGAACCAAAACCAGTACAAATTGTCTAGAATGGTCAGTCCAAGAAATTCTGCGGATCTTAAAGTAATTGATAGGAAGCCTCATCAGAGTACAAACAGCCTTTGGTAACATATTAAATAATACATCATGAAAGAAAACCTGTGTTAAAAAGAAACAATATTGGGAGATAGTGCTGATGAGGTAAGTGGACAACCTGAGTGTTGAATAAAATCCAGACTTAGCCCTACTTAAAGCAGAATTATAGAAATAAATAAAATGTAAATTCCATTGATTTCAGTGGATTTCCTATTATTGCATTTAAGAAATCCTAAGTAAATTTAATAAAGACATACAAATGAAGCAAATGCCTGAATGAATGAGGCAGTGCTGTATTTATTATGTTCAATAGTTCTTTGACACTGTATAGAATATGAGAAAAAAGATGAATGAAAATAAACAAGTCTACTGTGGATATTGGCTATGCGAGTTCATTTATCCACAGTTATTTTTCTTGATAGGACACTGGAGAGTTATACTACTTCTTGCTCAGTCTGAAATTGCAAAGAATATTATGCTATAAACTCTTATTACATAAATGCATGGAAGTCTTTGTGGTCCACTTTCAAGCATATTTCTTGGTCTTCTGTTCTCTCCTACATTGTTTAACTCTGACATGCAGGGATTACCCCATACAACTTGTGGTCTGAAGTAGTTTGCATGATATAGAGGAGGTAACTGACTGGGTGAGGTTACTTTAGTTCTAAACATAATTGTTTTAAGCCTAAATCTGGGTAAGCTTATTTCTTGCCCCTCTATTCCCTGTTGTGGAACAGCCCCCTGTTATATGCATATGAATATAGATATGCAGCTGCCTCTTTTTGTTAGTAACTATTGACCACAGTATCTGAGTTTATAGGAATTATAGACCAACCATTTGGAGAGTAGTGTCCTGTTGCTGTGATGGAAGGCATGAGCGGGGAGGATTCTGGAATGGAGCTTCAAGGTTACAGGGAGGGGGGAGAGACATTCCAAGGAAAGCACCTCTTCAGCCCCTAGACGGACTGTGTGAAAGTCAAGAGAAAGTGACTGGCCCCTCCCTAAGGGCATAATGGTTATAGCTGCTGTCGATGGGGGATTGGAGTTAGTCTGGTGAGATTCTATTCGGTGCAAGCTAATAAAGAAGCTAAGCTGATTTCTGGACTGTCTCATTGTGATTCTTGGGCTGAACCTGACAGTTGCCCTATTATAGATGTTTGAAATTTGGGTTGTGGTCTAAATGTTATTGTGGTATTACCATAGAGTTAGTCATGATAAGCTCCTGAACTTCAGATTTTAACATTGCATTACTTTTGCCACCTCTAACTCCTGTTTTGCCCTGGCTTGATTCATACATCATCAAACCCATAATATGGTGCACTTGGTATTGTCTTAGCATGTTATATGAACCCAGCCACTGTGGTATGTAAATCACTGTTGTGGCTTATGGTCTTGTGTAAACCCACCCAATTGAGCTTAATTCAATAAAACGAATGCCAAGTACAATTTGTGAATTGGCTTTTTGTGTTCTGATAAGGGTAGCTCAGGAGTGTTGTATCTCAGGAAGGTTCAAAGAGTTATATCCACACACGTCTTCTGAAGAAACCATTTCTTGCTCTTTCCTTTATCAACTGAAGACCAAATATGCAGGCAAGATAGCAACCCAGCCTAATTCACTGTTTTCTGTTCCATTCAAAGTTTGTACAAAATTGAACAAGATTGTTAAAAGTAAAAGGAAGGAATATAAAGTTGGTTTATTTGCTCAAGGTTAAAATAGATATGTTGTTATTTCTGGTAACCCTTAAATGGACTTTTGCTGACACCAGGACTGAATCACAAGGCTTTGAGGATTTGTTTATAGATACGAGATGGGATATGGGAAGAAGAGACCATTTGTTGTATTTTAAGAGAAGGTGATAAGTTACTAATATTGTTTATACTTGTGATGAAGTAGGAAGTCAATTCTTTATATGTTTTTCTTTTCTTTTTCTTTACTACAATTTTGTTTTTTCTTTCTTTTCTATTTTTTCTGTTCTGGACGTTCTATTTTTTCTTATTATTCTTTTATTTTTTGAGTTTGTATTAGTTTTTATTGTAATTGTAATCATTAATAAAATGAATATATAAAATAACAAAGTTTGTACAAAATTGTGTCCTTGAGTAACACTAA